>CM037587.1:139857516-141155849 GCA_021018995.1 Chloranthus sessilifolius
TCTTTGGCTTTGGTTCAGGCTCCTTGATGGAAATGCCTTTGGATTCCGAAGGACCCAAGGCTGAGTATAGGGAGAGGGTCTTTACTAACCTAGCTAGCATTTCAGATTTCTATTTGTAGATCTTGTAAAAGTCGAGGGAATTGAGGGCCATCTTCCATAATTTCCATTCCTCCTTCCTATGGGCCTCCAAAATAGGGTCAATTTCCTCTTCATGGGCCTGCTGTAGTAAAACCATGACAGCATCTACTAGGAATCCGACATCCTCCTTAACATAGGGGTTGGTCTCTATGGCTTTGGTGAGCGATGGCAAAGGTGAAAAGGTGTTGGTGCCATATGGGACAATGGCCCAATGGTGAGGGTCATCCATGGAGGAGGGGGTGATGGGCAGCTCAGGAAGTGGTGGTGATGGTAAAATGAAGGTCAGTGGCAGCTCCTCTTCCACAGCAATTGACTCAGGTGGGGTGAAGGGGTAGGTGAAATGGAAAGAGGGTAGGTCAGCTTCTATGGGGTCAGTTTGGGTAGAGGAGTCTCGAGTAGATGGGGGCAGGGATTGGTTCTTCCACCTCAGCAGTGGTAGCCACTACTACAGGGGACAGCTGAGGGGATGGAGGTGGAGTGGGTATAGGAATGGGAATTGGAAGAGATTGGGAGGTTGAGGTAGATGGGGTTAAAGTGGATTGGATAGCATGGAGGCAGGTGGCCATAGCAGATTGGTTTGCTGTGTTGGTTTGAAGCTGGGCTAGGATGGAGGTGAGAAGGGAAAGGATTTGGGCAGAGGCATCTGGTAAGTTTGGGGCCTGGGTAACTGGTGGAATGAGTATAATAGGCTGGAAAGGGGATGTGGAGGCATGCTGGAATTGGGTAGGTTGTGGAGAGTCAAATAAAGGGGAGTACGCATGCCCAATATCATCCACAATGGACTCTATCAAGGATGAATACCCCCCAGTGGTCAAGTGTTCCAGCTCTTGGGTAGGAATAGATGACACGGAGGTAGTGGGGTCAATATCAGAGGGTATGGATGGTGGAGAGGAAGTAACTGGGGCAGCTGATGTAGATGGAGCTGCTGGTTCTGGGCTTAAGGGTTCTAAAGATGGGATGGATGGGCTAGCTGGAGGGGTTGTGGTTTGCCTTGATTTTCTTTAGTAAGTGGTTGTGATGGGAGGTGATGGACTGGTGGTTGTGGTAGGAGGGGCTGACACAGGGGTGATTGTGGTGATGGTAGAAGGGATAGCTGAGCTGGTGGAAGGTATGGGGATAGAAATGAATGGTATGGAAGGTGATGGAATGGGGATGCTGGCAATAGCAGAACTAACAATGGGCAAGGTCACAACAGTAGGGAGTGATATGGATGCAGAGGCCACAGGTGGAGTAGGAGTGACAGAAATACTACTAGCAGCGATAGGCATAGAGCTGGCTGCTGTAGAGATCCCAGGTGCAGCCACTAAGTTGGCTGATGGGGCTGTAGGTATCACAGGTGCAGCTGCTGAGCTGGCCACCTGAGGTGCTTCCTTTTCAGGACCCTCAACTGGCTTCTTCTTGCTCTTCCCTATCAAGGTCATGCTAGTAGACCAAGCCCTCCTCCCAAACTCTTTAGGGCGCAGATCCTCAGTAGGCTCATCCTTCTTTATCACAAATTTTCCTTGCCTTAGTAGAGCAGTAATGAGTCTGTTGTAAGGCAACCCTGGCAACACCTGACCCTTTTTTATCTTATCATTTACATCCACCATAGCCTCAAATATCAGCTGAGAGACATTAAAGAACTGACCCTTGGAGAAAAAGTAAAGGGCATCCACTATAGGGGTTCTTCTCTCCTGCTGATGTCCACTAACATAGACATTCTTCCTCAAGATTAAATCTATGAAAAAACAAACTGGGGTCTAAGTCTCTCCTCATCAAAGATTCCCCAGATCCCACAATGCCCTGGGTCAAATGTCTAGCCATTGCTCGGAAGGACACATCATCAGGTGCTCCTAGGCCATAAGCTGAGTCATATATTGATGGGACCCCTAACACCAATCCAATATCATTGTAGTCCACAACTACCTCCCAATTGTCAACCAAAACCACAAGCACAGGGTCAGTTGACCCTGGCTTCATCTTTTTTCTGATGTTCTGATACCATAACTTGACCAATCTTGGGTAGACCTTTTCTTGTAATGGGGTCAACAGAGGTGTCAGGGATGCCTTTACCAAGTAGTCCCAGGTATCCTTGCACTCATCTACCTTAGAAAAATAAGATAGGTCAAAGATGGTCACAGGAATCAGACCTAAGGCATCCACAAACTCATTGGGAGTTGTCAGATTCACAGGTATCTCAGTTTCGGCCTCAGGATTAAGTTCAGGCACAGGGATATCCTCAACAATCTCTTCAGTGATTTTGGCTTTCTTGGCTTTATAAGCTTTCTTGGGTTTTTCCATAATGAGCTTCCTCTTAGCAGGTGGGTCATCTTTGGGCTATGTGGCTAACCTACTAGATTTCCTGGTTGATTTTGGGGCGGATTTAGAAGGAGGTTTGAATAAATCTGCCAGGGTATCTTCTCGTTCAGCAATTAAACACACAATCCACACAATCAACTCTCAAAAACCACGGCAATCTTCTTTTTCTCAAGCAATTCACCACACAAAGAAAATCCCCAAAAATATGGAACTATAATGCTGGAAAATCACAAGGTTGAGGTTGAGGAAGATCTAACCCAAAAAACCTAGGGTTTTTCGGAACTGGCAGCACACAGCACCAAATCGGCACAGACCAGGTGCAAACTCTTGCAAAGCTAATGCAATTGGAACAATGGCAAGGTACTTGGGACTTGAACCAAGAAGATGGAGAAGAAAGAAAGAAATGGAAAGTCGGGCTGAAGAAGAACAGGGTTTTAGCTCAAGACGTCGACTAGATGAAATGATCTTGTCGATGGGTTTAAAGCAACTAAAACATGATTTCGATCGTGGAAAAGAAGACTTCGATAGGTTGCATCAACCTGTTGAACAGTTAAAAGCATTTGGATTTACTGGTCTATGAGGCTGAAGGTTTCAAGAGGTTTATCAAACCTCTCAATGGGTAACAAGCTTCAGAATTTTCAATTCGATAGGTTTATCCATCCTTTCGACAGGTTCATTTTTTCTCAGCAAGTAAGGTCTCGAGAGGTTTCTCAACCTCTCGACAGGTATCAGAACTTGTCGAAAATGCAGTCAACACCTTCAGTACTTATCGACTTCCTCTCTCAACTTCTCAGCAGGTACACAGATCCTGTCGAATGTCACATGAACACCTTCAGTACCTGTCGAAAATCACTTCACACCTCTCGACAGGTCTCAGTACCTATCGAAATTCAAAGGGGAACCTTCAGTACCTGTCGAACTTCTCCTAACACCTCTCGACAAGTCTGTTTAGTAATCCACATCATTTCTCATCAGTACACTTGTCTCTATTCAACCCAAACTCATCAATCCTCCTCTATTCCTATTTATTTCTCATGCATTAAAGACCTTCCTACCTTTATCACAGCTGATTCATCATTCTAAATGAAAACCTAAGCAAAATTGACAACATATATACAATGACAGACAGATTTGAAAACAGCAAGAGAACTGACAGTTATGATACATAATGTACAATGTTGAAAATCAGTCACACTTTAGAGGTTCTTGAAGGTGAATGGTCATCACAGGCTCTACTACATTTTCAACAAATATTTTGAGCCTTTGACCATTGACTTTCATGATCCTACCATCCTTTGGATTCATGATTTCAACAGCTCAAGATGGGGATACATGCATTACAATGTAAGGTCCCTCCCATCTAGATCTCAACTTGCCTGGGAAAATTTTCAATTTGGAATTGAACAGTCATACCTTGTTGCCTGCAGCAAACTCCTTTCTTAGCAAATGTTTATCATAAAAAGTTTTGGCTTTTTCTTTGTAGATCATTGCATTGGAATAGGCTTCCAATCTCAGTTTTTCAAGCTCTAACAGCTGCAGCCTCCTGTGTATACCAACAGCAGTTAGATCAAAATTCAAGGTCTTAATAGCCCAATAGGCTTTATGTTCTAACTCCACTGGTAAATGGCATGTCTTGCCATACACCAACCTAAAGGGAGACATCCCAATTGAGGTCTTATAGGCAATTCTACAAGCCCAAAGAGCATCAGTCAGCTTCAGGGACCAATCCTTCCTATCTCATCTCACAGTTTTCTCTAGAATGTGTTTGATCTCTCTATTAGAAATTTTCACCTGCCCACTGGTATGTGGGTGGTATGGGGTGGCAACTTTGTGTCACAGAGTACTTTCTAAGCAGGTTTTCAAACTGTCTATTGCAAAAATGGCTTCCCCCGTCACTAATGATAGCTCTGAGGGTACTAAACCTAGAGAAAATGTTGTCTTTCAAGAAATTGATGACAACTCTGTGATCATTGGTTCTTGTGGCTATGGCCTCAACCAACTCGGACACATAGTCCACAGCCACAAGAATAAAATTATATCCATAAGAAAGAGGGAAGGGACCCATGAAGTCAATCCCCCAAATGTCAAACAATTCAACAAGTATGGGCTGTAAAGGCATGGAATTTCTTTTTGAAATACTTCCCATTTTCTGACATCTTTCACAAGCCTTGCAATGCTGCCATGCATCTTTGAAGATAGTGGGCCAATAAAATCCACTTTGAAGTATTTTTGCAGCAGCCTTGTTTCCACTGAAATGGCATCCACAAGCCTGTTCATGACACATGATTAGTATGCTGTGAAATTCATTCTCAGGTACACACCTTCTCACAACTTGGTCTGCACAGTGCTTGAAAAGGTATGGATCCTCCCACATGTAGTGTCTGATCTGAGAAAAGAACAGATCCTTATCCATTTTGTTCCAATGTGAGGAAATCCTACCCACTGCCAGGTAATTTACTATGTTTGCAAACCAAAGTGCACTCATGCTGACAGCAAATAGTTGTTCATCTGGAAATGAGTCATTTTGACATGACTATCAAAACTAGGATCCTTGATAGGTGGTCACAAGAACCACATATTTCAACCCCTTTTTGCCTTTAATCTCAAGATCAAACTCCTACAATAGGAGGATCCATCTAATTAATCTTGGCTTGGCATCCTTTTTAGACAAAAGGTATTTCGGGGCTAAATGGTCTGTAAACACCACATTCCTAGATCCTAACATATAAGACCTGAATTTTTCCAAAGCATAGACAATGGCTAACAATTCCTTCTCAGTTGTGGTGTAATTTAACTGAACATCAATCATTGTCTTGCTTGCATAAGCAGTCTTGCTTGCATAAGCAATCACACAAGGTAATTTGTCCTTCCTTTGCCCCAAAACTGCACCAATAGCAAAATCTGATGCATCACACATCAGCTCAAATGGCAAAGAACAATTAGGTGCTTGAAGGACAGGTGCAGAGGTCAAGCATCCTTTCAAATTTTCAAAAGCAATGAGACATTCATCATTGAATACAAAAGGAACCTCTTGGCACAGCAGGTGACAAAGAGGTTTTGAGATTTTGCTGAGATCTTTTATGAATCTCCTATAAAAACCAGCATACCCCAAAAAGGATCAGGCCTGAATGATAGTTTTAGGTGGGGGCAAATGTGCAATTAAATCAATTTTAGCCTGGTCGATCTCTATGCCTCTGTGAGAAACAACATGGCCAAGGACAATGCCTTGATTGACCATAAAATGACTTTTTCCCAACTCAAAATCAAGTTGGTATCTTCACATCTCTGCAGCACTAGGCTGAGATGATGTAACACTCGCTAAAAACTGTCCCCAAAGACAGAAAAATCATCCATGAATATCTCTAAAAACTGATCAATCATATCCGAGAAGATGACATACATACACCTTTGGAATGTTGCAGGAGCAATGCACAATCCCAATGGCATCCTTCTATAAGCAAAAGTGCCAAATGGACATGTGAAAGTTATTTTCTCCTGGTCTTGTGGATACACAGGAATCTGGTTATACCCAGAGGATCTATCAAGAAAGCAATAAAAAGTTTTGCCTACCAACTTGTCCAAAATCTTGTCTATGAATGGCAAAGGAAAATAGTCTTTTCTGGTTTTGAATTGAACTTTCGAGAATCAATGCACACCCTCCAACCAATAGTTTCCCTGGTTGGAATTAGCTCACCATAATCTGATTTAATCACAGTGATTCTAGATTTCTTAGGTACCACCTGAGTAGGTGGGGGTTTAACTTTCTCTGCATCTCTCTAGAGAGTTTGGAACTCTCATCCAAGTGGATTTTATGCATACAAACAGCAGGACTGATTCCTCCAAGATCAGCAATAGTCCAACCTATTGCTCTCTTATGCCTTTTCAACACACACAACAGCTCTTCTTCTTGCTCATTAGTGAGGGAAGAAATTATCATAGGCAACTTCTGATTTACTCCCAAAAATACATATTTCAAAGACTTGTACAGCTGCGTTAATTCCACATCGGGCGGACTTATAAGTAAAGGCAACAAAGGTGCCTTAGAAGGTGGTGGAAGTGGCAATACAGCTGGTTTTCAAGGAGGATACCTTACTGCTGGCCCCACTTCAGAATTTAAGGCTTTCACCTCTTGAATCATAGGTGTAGGGGCCTTTTCTTCTACAATTTCATTCTAAACATTTTCAAAAACATCACACATGTCATCACAATGCAGCAACTTGGGTAAAATTTCTTCCACAAGCTCATCCAACACATCAATCATAAAGCAGACATTTAATTTCACTTTCATATTGCTAAAGGATACCTCCATTACACCTGATCTACATTGTATAGAAGCATTGGCAGTGGCCAAGAAAGGTCTGCCCAAAATTACAGGAATGGAAGTAATGCACTTGCTTGGTTCCATGTCAAGAACCAGAAAATCTGCTGGATAGAAAAAATTGTCAACCCCAACTAACACATCTTCTATCATTCCTAATGAATTGTCCAATCAGATGAATCCTTTTACTTTAAGACAAAGGTTAATTGTACGTAGAGGATTTGAAAGTATGGATATATAGGGGAGTCCGAGCTAATCAACCCCCACCCGATAAGATATAAATCTGCACCCGCCACAACATCAGGGGCGTAGACAGGATTTTCTTTTGGCCAGAAACCCATCCCACCCTATAAAGTATCAGGGTGGTATCGTGGGGGCTTCTACATAGCAAAAGGTGTATATGTTAACAGATAATTATATAAAAGAAAATTAATTACGAAATGATACTGAATATAAAGAGAAGTATTCATCAAAAAATATATAGAAAAGTATATAGGTAAACGGGTCATAAAAACCCCATAATTGTTACTACACTGCTATGCCATGTACCTTAAAGAATCAATAATCTAAATAAAAAAAAAAAAAGAATTAACAAAACCAACAGATAAATAGTTGTGACGCATATAAGATTTTAAAAAAAAAAGATGAGAATAAAAGAATCAACAAAATCAATAGATCAAATAGTTGTGATGCATATAAGGTGAATGTGTTTTTAAAAAAAAGTAAGAGTAAAAGAATTAAAAAAATCAACGAATTAAATAGTTGTGATGCATATAATATGAATGCATTTGAGGGAAAAAAAAAACAAAATACAAGAAAAAAGAATACTTCAATCATGTGAGAAAGATGCCTGGAAGGCTGTTCGGAGGGAGGGAGACAGTGGCGGAGCCAGGATTTTTCTGATGGGGGATCCCTTATAGTCATAAGATAGTAATAATAGTAAAGAATACTTCAATCGTGTGAGATCTAAAATTTCTAATTTAATGGTAGAAGATCGTTTAAATACTATTTGGTGTATGAATGTCTGTCAGGAGTCATTATCCCTAAAAAGGGCTTGGGGAACCGAGAGAGAATTTTGGGATGGATTAAAGGAGGGAGACGATGAGAATGGAGGAAAAACCTTAGAACACTCTACATTAGAGTAATTTTGCTTAATAAAACAAAGAACAAATATAAATGGAATTTAATTAAATTATACAAAAATTATCTAGAAATATTTTTCACTTTTTTATTCAAAAAGGTAAATGCGAATCAGATAAAATTCATTTTCTACGTTTTTTTTCTCTTCTTTTTTTTGAGTTTCATAAATGAGAATTCTAAATGTGAAAAGTTTAGCTGAGAAATTTTGCTTTAAAAAAACTAAAATGGTTAAAGCTATCAAGAACAAGAGAGACGCACCTTTGGTTTTTCTTCAAAGCACCATCGCTCACCGCCAGTGGTTGAACCAGGATTCTCATCTAGGCGGGGCACAAAATGAATTAGAGATAAATTTTGTACAATAAATATAAATTTAAACTAATTTATATTATAAAATATAATTTTCATTAAAATTATATAATTTAAGTTTAGGGATTTCCGATTTAGGGAGTTAGGATTTAGGACTTAAGCATGCGAGATTGAGAAAGGGCTTTAGAAATTAAGAAATTTTAACCTTTTAAGTAAAGGGACCAACTCTCCTGACAGGTATGTAAGCACTAAAATGGTGTTTAAATGATCTTACCCCATCAATGGTTTAAGATATAGGTGATCCGAACCATTAGGCATTTAACATGTGAAATCTAGGTCCTAAGGCCTCATAAATAAATTGCAGAAACTTGCTCAAATTCAGCTGGTAAATTCACTCTTAAGAAAATTAATAATAATGGATATATCTCTAATATAAAAATAAAACCCTAATACTCAAAAGTCAAAAGTCAAAAGCATAAAAAATACATAAATAAATATTTAGGATACAAGAAACAAAAATTAAAGATACCCATATCAGATTCAAGCCTATAACAAAAAACCACGTTCTAATTTCAGCTCAACTGATTATAAATAATAATAGAAAATAAAAAGACTAAACTGCACAATTCGGTCAATTAAAATCAAACAAAAAGGTAAAATTTTCAAACCCAGATCAGATTCACTGTTTTCAAACAAAACCCAGATTTTATCTTAACTCTTAAGCTCATTGCAGGAGAAGTTGGGAACATAATAAGAATAAAAAATTCCAAACTTTGTTGAGAACTTTATCTTCTTTTTTTTTTCAATCAGCCACAAAACATAGAAGCTTTTATGGTCATAGCTTCATAGGAGAATATGCAAGTGAACCAAGCAAAATAATAATCATATATATAAAAGGGCCAAGTGACAGTAGTCAATGAAAGATCAAAACAGAAAATTTGTGGATTGAATTGATGGGGGCAGGGTAGCAAACAGGCGAGAGCATCAGGCATCAGAAATTAACTTGAGTAAATATTTGCAAACAAGTTTAAGATGATTACATTTGCAAAACAAGTTTAAGATGAATGAAAAACAAATTAATAATTAGGAAAAGAGAGAGGGGTTACTCACTTGCACTTTGCAAATCGCTGGGAGAAGTTGGAGTTGCAGAGGATGCCCCGAGGAGGAAGATGAAACCGACTAGAGAGAGAAAAGAGAGAGAGAGAGAGAGAGAGAGAGAGAGAGAGAGGGAGGAGAGGGAGGGCGTGGGTTTGGGTTTAGGTTTAGAGAGAGAGAGAGAGAGAGAGGAAGGAGAGGGAGGGCGTGGGTTTGGGTTTTTTGGGTTTAGGTTTAGAGAGAGAGAGAGAGAGGGAGGAGAGGGAGGGCTTGGGTTTGGGTTTAGGGTTGAGAGAGAGAGAGCGTGGGTTTTAGAGGGAGGGGGCGTGGGTTTTACTTTAAAGAGGCGTGCAGCGGTGCAGGGAACGTTTTCTAATGTTTATATATATTATAAAAAATATTGATGGATTTCAGTGAGGGCGCTCGCCCGCACTACCCTTAGCAGGAAATGTGCCACTGCTCCCTCTCTTATTCGAGCTGTTAGGAAGACCGTCCATTCAGGAATTGAGAATAATAGCACAACCCATATAAAGAGTTAATATTGTGTACTTAAGAGAGAGTACAGCGCATGGTGTGTGCGTCATTTATGGCTTAACACCTAGGCATTCTTTAATAATCTGAACCGTCCAATATGGGGTCAGATGTGATTTTCCGGTTGTATCGATCTGGTAGCCAAATTTTTAGCTCCACCTGACTCATTCGTAAAGGAGCTGGTTACGACATTGTCCCTAGCACCGGCAAACAGTATAGAAGTCATGTGCCATGTGGATCATAGTCAACAAATCGGGGTTTGGCGACGTTAAAATTCGAAAAAATCCGGCACATTCGAGAAGCTCGGGAAAATATTCGGAGAAAAAATTGGTGAGATAAATTTTTAAATAAAAAGATTTAAAATTATAAAAAATATTAAAAATTTTAGTAAGTTACAACTTTTTTGAAAAATTCGGGAATTATTCGCAAATTTTTGTTATCAAGCGAATTTTCAAAAATTCACGAATAATTCGGGGGACCTTAAATTTGCGAACTTTTAAAAAATTCTGTGATTTTTGTGACTATGATGTGGATCGGTTCAGGTAATTCTGCACCGGGTTCGTCGGGTCAGGTCGGGTCAACATTTTAGCTAACTCATGGAAAATAGCATATGGTTGGCCAGACTGACCTGACCTAACCCGCCCGACCCAAAACCCCAACCTGACACAGGTTTTCATTAGTCGGCCTGACCCGACCCAACTTGAAGGTTAGATCGGATGTCTCATGCCCAACTTTACCCAACAGGGCCAGTGTATGTGCCTGATAGAGTATCAGGTCGGGTCGTCTAGAAGTTTAGTCCCACTGTGAGTAAAGTATACCTTTGTCTCTCTCCTTATTATATCATGGGTCTCTCTCCTTATTATATTATGGGCTCCTCCACTTATTGCCAATTGATTTTGAGATGAATGCCCAAATTTATCATAGTATTAGAGGAGGCCCTTCTCCACTCTATGTCACTGAGTTCAATTGGCCGAAATAAAACTCGCCATTTGATGGTACGCCCATAATCTCAAGATCCATCATGGGAAAGATTGGGAGGATAAACGATCTCGATCGTCTGATTCAATGCAGTCAATGTGTTTCAGCGTGGGTGAACTCACCTCTGTTCGCGCCCATGCACTCTCCGAAAGCGCGCACGTCACAAACCCCTTCAAAACCGTTGATTGCTTCGGATCAGATGATGGATATCGTGTTTCACCAGTTTTCCACAAAATAGATCTTGAGATCATGGCGCACCTATCAAACGGCCACTTTTCTATTCCATGTGTCCCAAACCCCCCCAAAATGACCTTAAAATCATGTTTGAGCATAATGTGTGCTATATGATTGAAGAGCCATTTTTTAGTGATATGTGATACATGGAATAAAAAAAAATTTGTCTCATAGGTGCATCATGATCTCAAGATCCACTGTGTGAAAGATCACAGTGAAACAAGATCTCCATCATTTTATATGAAGCAATCAACCATTTTTAAAGGGTCTGGGACATAGGCGCTTTTAGAGAATGGGTGGGCGCGAATAGAGGTATCCAAAATTTAAACGGGTCTGGCACAGGCTTACCCCTTAAGCTTAGGCTTTAGGGGGACTTTAGAAAAACATGCTCCAAATCGAAACGTTTGAGGGTATTATACCGAAACGTAAGTTTTTAGCAAAACATGCTTTCACAGTTTCCGGAAGTTTTAAGGGCTGTGAGATACAAATCTCTTTACACGTGCAAATTAACCTAGCAATTGGGAGTTTACCAAAGTACCCTTCTATATATGGTAGTTTAAGGCGAAAAAACCCCTGGTTAAGCCTTTAGTTTCGAAGCTTCTTCTCCTTGGTTTCTCTTTGGCGAAAAATCCCTCCTTCCGCCATTACTTTCTGCGCTTCTTCTCCTCGCTCCAACAAGATTTCTGAAGATCAAAAGCACCATCGTCCCAACGCAGAGTTTTGATAGAGAATTTGAGGGTACTTTCTAGAGCTACCTACATCGACCAACTTCTAATTTGCAAGTAAAGGCTCCCTTAGTAGAATTGTCTTATTTTATCATTACGGTACCTCTATTCACACCAACAGGTTTACTATAAGTGCGAACATAGGTAGCCCTTTCTCTCCATACCTCTACTCTATTAAGCTTTTACCTCTACTCTATTAAGCTTTTGAATAACTTTTTAGCCACCGAACTCAATTAGAAACTTATTGTCATCAACTATCAGCCTTTTAGGGGTGGCAAGATCAAGTAGCGTGAATGGCCCCCCTTAATTTGATCGGTGGAAGATCAACAAGTTTTTGGAAAACAAGGAGGGGAACAAGATGAGGCTCTTCTTTGTCCTCATACCTCTACGTGAGAACTGCTAAGCCTTACCGTTATTAGGCTCTAACTTGAGGATGGAACAAGAGAAAACCAGGGGTCATGGGTCGGCCAGGAGAAACCAATTTTGCTCAAGCGACCAGAATTATTATTTTCTGGGTTTTGGTCTCGCCCGAGCAAGCTTCATACGGCAAGTCTAGTACTGTGAGTTGGGTTAGACATCCGGTTTGGGACTTCTATATAGAGAGAGAAAACTTATGTACTCATCTATGGTTCCAAATTGTTCTGAAAAGCTAGTAAAAACATATCTAGGGTTTTGTGGAGAGCTTTTTGAGGCTTGAGAGAGTTCCTGTATTCTTGTAAATCATCTAATAGTAAATTATCGTTTCCTGCAAATTGCCAATCATATAAATATTGTTTTTTATGTGATTATGTTTGATTTTATCTCGTTTTGCGTTCTTATTTAATCGTTCATCGTGAGATTGCTGATTTATTTGAGAGCTTTTGCGCAACACTTACACCCTTTTGGAGAGGCTGATTCCAAGACTCAAATCCGTGACCTATCGCTTTGGATAGACAACACTTGCCATCGCACCAAGATCAGATCTCTGCTATATTGATCTTACACCATTAGAGTACCCTTTTGATCTTACAGCATTAAATACACTAGACCATTAAAGTACAGCTTGCTTTTTTTTATGAATTTTGCCTTCATAAAAAAAAAAACAAAAAAGAAAAGTACACTACACCATTACACCATTTGTCATATATTTGTGATAATCTACTCGATAGACCAAGTGGCAACTATCATTAGCATATGTCTCAGCGAATCACGCTTATAAGCGTATGTGAACAACCCAATCAGGGAACTTTAATATGGAGTTATAGACTATTAGAAAGTATGCACAACGATCAATATTGATTGCACAAATTGGATAGTTCAAATCTCTTTGAAAGTGTAATTTTTCGGGCTCACTGCTGTTCAAAGTATGATTTATCACTTTGCCGGCTTGGATTTTTATCGCTTTGTCGGCTTGGAGTACTCACATGGTGTTTAAATGATGGTCGGAAGAGTCGAATCCTAAGCTAAACTTTTGAATAGCTTATTAGCACTGAATCACCAAATTAAAGGGCTTGTGCTATCTGTAAGGTCAGTTTCTGATCTTATAATGCAGGTGATGGCCTATTGATCCCTTATAATACAAGCTTAATTATTGATCTTATAATAGAAGTGATACCCTATAAATCCTTCAAAAATGTAGAAAACATATCAGAGGCGAGTGGGACGCTAGCTGGTGCACCAACGAGCATGTGGTAGTCTAGTATATGCTACTCACAGTATGATGCCATAACAGTTTTGATTAATTACCAAGTCAACGTTTGCACATATTTATCTGGAGCATCTCGCGATGTCAAACAAGTCAATGTTTGAATGCATAGTCACCAAGTCCGGATACGGGAATTATTCACAAAAGTTGTAACTTCATAATTTGAAAAAATAGCGATAATGTTCGTGAAAAAATTCAGGATTCTGAAATTAACGAGGAAAAGTTTGGAAACAAATTAACAAATTGGAGAAAAGTTTGGGGAGATGAAGAGCCATTTATAAACATACCCTAAGCTGTAGCATCTAGGGTAACTCCATACGGCCGACTTCTTATTTTACCGTTTCTTTTAGAAGTGGGGCAGGTACACAGTAGATCTTTCGATCATGCGTCTTCCATTAGATGGTCAGATTTAATTTCATATGGCTCACATCTTAAAAAGTTATTTAAGAATCACATTTGATGTATGCCCATGATCTTTTGCACTTTTTTGGGATGTGTGCCATGTCAAATTCAAATATGACCGTATAGTTGTAGGCCAATGATCTCAAAATCCATTCCGGAGAAGATGAGGGCAAAAAATTATCCCCCAACCCTTCTTTTATTTGAGGGGGGATCAACAATTTAATCGCGTTAAGGCCAAGTTGAGAAGAAAATATATTAGGTGGAAAATAAAAGTACCCAAATAAAACTAATACCAAAAATTAGCAAGGAACTTGCCAATTCCCATAATTTTCTTTTTTTTGATAATCATGGTGTCCGGGTCAGCTTACGCACACCTCGACTAATTCACGGGCCCCTGGAGCTAACGACCGGGTAATACTCCAATGGCCCTACGGGGACTCGAATTGGCGACCTATGGGGAGCAAACCTACGGCCTTACCAACTGAGCTACCCCTGCGGGTTACCAATTCCCATAATTAAAGCAGGTATCTTACAAAATGTCCCTAGTAAGATTCAGCTCTTATGTATGAAGTATGTGCTTAATTCATGATTTGTTCTAGAAAGAACATAAATTAGGCTAAGGGTGGATTGCTATGTAATTTCTAAAATTATAGAGTTCCTAATCTTTTTAAGCATTAGGGAATAGGATGTGTAATTGGGTGAATTTGGTTGAGCTCAGAGGAGTATGGTGGAGGTTAAAGAGAGTGTGAGCTGAAATTGGAAAAGTGAAGGGTTCTGAGATTTGTATGGGATGCGCCTACTATGGGAAAATAGTTATTAGTTATTAAGGAAACGACGTTTGAGACAGGTGAGCTCAAAGTTTGAAGTCAACAAGTCAACTAAGGGAAATTTATCTGACCGGCCTTGTCAGATACACCTTTTATGTCAGAGGCCCTGTAGTTTCACCTCTATCCAAACCAACTCGTTGCGCGCCGAGCCGTCGCTCGCCTTTAGGAAATGTCCAAACTACCCCCAATGTAATAAATAGCCGTCCTCTATTCAAATCATTAATGGTTACCTTTTTACTTTTTCGTTCGAAGTCGGTGAAGAGGCGTTGTCGCTTCGTAGACGCTAGCGTGCAGAACTATAATCTTCAAGCTACCAAATCTATAAGTTGGAATTAAAATTACCTTCCATTGCTTTAGATTTTTTTTTTCTCCTTTCTTTGGTACACATTTTGACACAATTTTTTAAGGTTATCCTATATATAATCGATATCAATCGTATATGTAATCGTTATCGATTACATATTGAGTCGCTATCGATTACATATAGAGTCGCTATCGATTGTATATGTAGTCATAATCGACTATTTAAGTAATCGACTATATAAATAGTCGATGACGACTCTATAAAAAATCGATATCGACTCTTTATGAATATAATTAATACTCATCATATGAATATAATTATTATCCATCATATGAACTCCTCGATGCCATAACCCATAATAAATCATACAAGGTTTTATATTTATCTCAGCCGACGTTCAATTTATTATCAACTACCCTTTTGTAAAACCATTATGACAAGTAAGCTTGGAAGGATGAGAAAATTTAATACAACGATTCGTATTCCACCATCTAGGAGCTTTAAATACAGGTTTAATTCGTCCTTAGCAAAATCATTCCCTATCATCCCTACCAGCCCATCTTTTCCCATGACAGATGATAAAACCAACTATAACTCAATCAAGTTCTTTCCAGTATGGGATGACCCACCACCACCACCAGAACTAGATCCTCAGCAGTTCCTATGGGACAAATACGAGGAAGTGCAGGAAATTTTAGCGAAGGAAGAAAAGAAAAAGAAGAAAAGAAAGAAAAAAAAAAAGAAAAAAAAAATTAAGACGGAACCACCCGCCTCTTAACTCCATCCACCACCTGCTCATCATCCATCTTCCTAAATTTTAGTTAGAAGCCGAAGACCGATTTTATCGAAGAATCTTCTCTCGGACGTTGTTGTCATATTTCATTTTTAATTGTAAATGAAATATTTTGAATGTAAATGAAATATTTTGAATGTAAATGAAATATTTTGAGTCAATGGCAACTTCATGAAATATTTTGAGTCTGTAAATTAAATATTTTCAATGTAAATAAAGATTTTGAGCCCATAGCGACTTTATACTGAGTCGATAGCGACTTTATATTGAGTCGATATCGACTCTATAAATAGTCAATGGCGATTTCATATGTAATCGATAACGACTATGGAGTCGATATCGATTACATTTAGAGTCGATATCAATTATATTTAGAGTCGATATCAATTACATTTAGAGTCGTTATCGATTACATTTAGAGTCGATATCGATTACATTTAGAGTCGTTATCGGTTACATATGTAATCAATATCGACCAAATATATAATCGATATCGGTTTTATATATTACAGTTCATTCAACATTTAAACTATCCTTGTTAGTATGGAGCTCAGTCCTTTCTTTTTTATTACAGTTCATTTCAACAGGCTGTCAAGATGGTTGTACACCGACCTGTTGCCAAGTGTTCGCCCAGTGCCATTTCGAATCTTTACGATAATGCTACCCCAACTCGGAAGAAGTTGCTAAGAGATTCAGTTTTTGATGGAATATTTTAAATGCCTAAGGGTGTGGGATTTCTTTCCGATGTGGTCGATGCGATGTTGATATTTTTGGTTGAAAAAAATTACTTTCTAATTGGGAAGACTGATGTCTATCTTCGGAAGCTAGACATTGCATTGATACTGGGCCTTGCCGTAGTTGGCCCAGAAAAGTATGCCCCATCCGTTAAACTACCGAAAGAACAAACCATTCGATACAAATACTTTCGTGGAACGCCTCCGGAAAAAAAATTTCGGTCTCATATAGATGCTGCAATTTGGAGAGCGGAAAGTGATGAGGACTTCGTAAAGTTGTCTCTTCTATATGTGTTGTGCATATTTCTCTTTCTCGGGTCCCACCATCAACTTTCAGAAGACCACATCAACCTCATCGATGATGTGGAGAACTTTAACCAAACTCTGTGGGGTCTGCACGTGTACCACGACTTGATCGAGTATATAATGAAGGGCGCGGCAAATAGAAAGACTACCGAGATAGATAAACCCCTTAAGACGTACAACACATATGGATGTATATGTGTACTTCAATGGTGGGCTTATGAGATGCTGCCAGATATCTCGCCTTCCCAGCTAGGCCTCGAGGACCCTTTCCCACGACTGCTGAAATGGTCGGGCAAGGCGCAGTCAAGGATCAGAGGTTACACTCGTGGACAGATGTTAGACAGAAAGGTATGAGGTCTATTGCCAATTCAAAACGCAACTTACCGATTCATTCTAAAATCGATACCGATTCATTACATAATCGATAAGGACTTTTTTAGTAGTCGATAGCGACTCAGTACAGAATCGATAGCGACTATTTAATAAGTCGATAGCGATTCAGTACAGAATCGATAACGACTATTTAATAAGTCGATAACGATTCATTTCTGAATCGATAACGACTTACTAAGTAGTCGATACCGACTCATTAAATAATCAATAGCGATTCAGTACAAAATCGATAACGATTTATTAAATAGTCGATACCGATTCTTTACATAATCGAGAATGATTTATTATATATATGATCAATTTATTCTGTTATTTACCATATTTTCTTTTCTTTGAATTAGAGATACCCGTCGTAAGAGAATATCGGGTTCAAAATGAAGTTGGGGGAAGAGGAAAGAGCTTCATGAACTGATCAAGAAAGTTGTGGAAGAAATGCGGTCGAAGAAGAAGAGAAATTACATTCCGATCGAGAATATTGACGAGGAAGAATGGGATGACGCATCGACGTCGGACGAAGAACCCTCCTCGAAAAAGGGCCCCGTCCATGTGGGAAAGGGTCGGCCAAGAACTAGGGGGGCCACAAAGGAGAGCCTAGCAGCAAAAGATAGCCCAGTTGAACCATCCACCTCCAATGAGTCCTTGTTGAGGAGGGTCGACGGTTTGGCGCTGGAGAACTTGAAGCTCACCCAAAGAGTGAGCGATTTAGAGGGAGAGAATAAGGTCCTAGCTAAACATTGTGCTTCTGTAGAGAACCTATGCAACTCCTTGAATGAGCGGTTGAATTCAAGGGATGCGGAGTTGCAGAAGTTAAATCACTACAACTCGTTGGTCAGAAAGGGTCAGGGGAATATAAAAGAACTCCTTAAAAATTTATTGGAGGTGAGACCTAAGGTATGTGTTGAAACGTGATTTTATATGTTCAGTTTTGTTAATATAAATCGATATCGACTGTATATAGAGACGATAACGACGATATACACAATCGTTATCGATTGTATATAGAGTCGATAACGATAATATATACAATCATTATCGATTGTATATAGAGTCGATATCGATTATATTTACAATCGATATCGACTATATTTACAATCGATATCGACTGTTAATAGAGTCGATAATGATCATATGTACAATCGATATCAACTATATATACAGTCGATAACGATTATATTTAAAATCGATTTTGACTTTTAAAAATGGAGACAAAAAATTATTTCTTATTTTGCACCATTATTTCGATGTACAGGATGTGGTTATTGAGGAGCTGATATCGAAGGTGTGAGACACAGCCGTCGATAAGGAACCATCAGCTCTCGTGCATCAGGTTCCTCCCATAGATGAGGTGACGGCAACTGCTAACGAGCAGCCTGAGACTTAAACCGATACGGGTTCAGCTGGTGAAGAGCAAACCTCTTCCCAACTGCCTCACCAACAAACTGAGCCTCGCTTAAGACTTAGGCAAGAGAAACTCAGCAAAACAGCTGTCGTTAGACCTAGGGCACAGCGAAGGGTAACGACGATAAAGAAGCCTATAACTGAGAAGGCCAGTGAAGGACCAACTGTTGAGCCTGGACCGATGGCTGATGCTACCACTGAGCTTGCGTCTACGACTGATGATGCTCCTGCTCAGCTGACACCTGAGCTGACAGTGGAGCAAAAATATATGCTAGACATATGGAACAAGCCTCTGAAGGAGGACGAGTAAGTTATTCTTCCTAGGAACAAGCCTGAATCTTTCACTTTATTATTATAAATTTATTGTGAAGATTAGTTACGTTGGCATTTATTTATGCAGCGACTACGTAAGCACTGTCGGCAAGTATACGCTGGTGGTGCAATCTTTCAGATGTCTGGCGGGCACGCAGTACTTGAATAACTTTGTAAGTAAAGTAAACATAATGTAGGCAAAAATAGAAATTTTAAAGCTGTCGATGACTCGAAATAGAGTCGTTATCGACTCTACAAAGAATCATTATCGATTCATTGTATAGTCGATGACGATGACTTATAGAGTCGTTATCGACTCTCCAATGATAAGTCATCGTCATCGACTCTCCAATGAATCGATATCGATTCGTTGTAGAGTCGATAACGATTATATAAGTCATCATCATCGTCATCGACTCTACAAAGAATCATTATCGATTCATTGGGAAGTCGATAACGATTATATAAGTCATCGTCATCGACTCTACAACGAATCGATATCGATTCATTGGGAAGTCGATAACGATTATATAAGTCATCGTCATCGACTCTACAACGAATCGATATCGATTCATTGGAGAGTCGATAACGATTATTTAACTCAAACTGTATTGGTTTCAGGTTATGGGCGCCTACCTGAGACATTTGAAAGTAATTGATGACAAAATTTATCTTAATGTAAAGCACAAATGCTTCCTTATGTGCCCTACCGCTCTGACGTACATGGGCTATGAACTGAACGATTTCAACAAGTTCCTGCTCGCTGAAAAATTATACGAACAATCGTTCGAGTTCAAGTTCAACGGTGGGCTGCCTATAAACAAGAACAGAGCCAAGGGAAGAAGCAGATGAAAATTTTCTTCTTCAATATGTTTCGAAATCTGTGGGCTCACGAGTGCAGCATAGTATGCTTCTAACCTCTTTATAATTTTTATTTATAATTTTTCTATCATACCTTTTGAGATTATATTACTTTTTTGTAGATATTTATGTCAATACATTTATAACAACCACTACACTGGGCGCTTACGATCGTGAAGGTAGTCGAAAGATCGATAATGGTCGTCGACCCTATATTTAATAGGCCCTTCAAGGAAAGATATTTGTCCCAATTGCAGACGCTGGTAAAATATTTTACTTAGCATATCTTTCATCATTATTAGCTTAACATATCTGACACTCCTCTATTTCGAAACAGACCCAATACTTTCCCGAGATTTTATATTCGTACGGTGACTCCACTGCATAGATCGCGAAGAACTATCCTTGGTCATCTAGTGACTGCCGGATCAAAGCCCTTCCCCGACAGACCAACTCGTGTGATTGTAGGGTGTTTGTGGTGAAGTATGTGTAGTACTTCATGACGGGGAAGAAATTTGACTTCGCGCAATCATATATGGATAGGATCAGGGTAGAAATTGGTCATACACTGGCTACATACACCGGCGATGGGGGAGGAGAACTAGAGCAGGATGACAAAAAGGAGGAGGTGCAGCAGTAGTGTGGTTGTAATATAAATTAAATATTTTGTAAATGTAAATGACACATTTTTTGTAAATGAAACATTTTTTATATAATTAAAACATTTTTAAGTAGCAGTGGTTATAAAGTAGAAATTGCAGTCATTATCGACTATATATAGAGTCGTCATCGAATATATAAATAATCGATAACGACTCTATATAGAGTTGCTATCGACTTTATATAGAGTCATCATCGTCTATATAAGTGATCGATAGTGGTTCTGTAACGAATCGATATCGACTTGATAAAGAGTCGATGGCGACTCTGTATAGAGTCGATATCGATTATTTATACAGTCGATGAAAACTCTATAATTAATCGGCAACGACTATATTACAGTAAAAAATTGGGATTCTAAATTTCTGAGCAAATATATATTCTTGTTTACATTTCATCTATCATTATTAAAAATATACACTATCAATCCATCGGTCCCACTATCGTGCAACTCTTACGATTGTGACCATATTTACTGTACCTGCTACACTGTAGGGCCCTAACCTCACCCTTAGACTTTATCCTTCTCTTTCTCGGACGGCCGGCTTGCTTTCGGCAATAATAGGGTGGTCTCACTTTCATATTTTCAGAGAGTTGCTCTGCTTGGAACTCTCATTGGCTTTTATCGAGGGTGGAAAGTCATTGCTCATAGTATGTTTGTCTAAAGCAAGTGATGAAAAATCATTTCTCACAAAAGTTATGGTAGTCGTAACTTCTCCGATTGATGGCCGCCACGGCATGGGAGCAAGGCAAGCCATGAATGTGATAACGACGGCAACTACACGTCTTGTGTTCCAAGTCGACGTGACGAATGAAATTTTCGAAATTGACTTGGAATTGATCGCGCCCGTATGGTTGAGCTCTCTTTCTATCGGCCCATTGCAACACCTTCTTCATGCGCCCATATGCTTTCGAGCAGAGGAGGGTGGTCTATTTCTCAGATATCTGTCTGCATTTTTGAAAATGATCGACGACTTTCTCTCTAGTAGTTCTGATTAAGTTGATAATTGGTCTCTCTCGAGCTATCTTTAGTACGTTGTTTAAGCTTTCGGCAATATTCGTAGTCAGGGAATCGTACTGCCTTCCTTCCATATATGCACGTGCCCAATGCTTTGGGTCTATTTTCGAAATATACTCAATGGCTCGAGGATCAGCAGGATCTTTCTTCATTTCGTTCATAAAATAATTAAATCTCTCTACTGAATATGCACGCGCAACTTTCCACCATAGACCCTTCACATTGTTCTTGGGATACTTGTGTGCCAAATTTCGTGTCATATGTCGCATGCAGTAGTTGTGATATGCGTTAGGGAAGATACGTTTCACCGCATTTATTAAACCCTTCGACCTATCCATGATAAAAATGAAATATTCGTTAAACCCACCGATCACGAACTTACCTACCCATTCAAGAAACCACATCCACGTATCCTCTTCTTCTAACTCGACGACGGCAAATACTAATGGTAATATATGACCATTACCGTCTTGCGCCGAGGAGATAAATAGGATCCCTTCGAAACGTCCTCGTAGGTATCTGCCGCCTATAAGCAATATGCGACGAAGTTTATTGCGGTAGCTTCCGATGCACGGGCCAAAACTCTAAAAAAATCTTTAGAACTTACCGTTAAGCGTAAGTTGAAAGGATATTTGTACATTAGGATCTACCCTCTCCATCTCCTTCACGTAGGCCGATAGATTAATAAATTATCCTTCCCAACTGTCTCTAATATCATTAAGAGCAAGTTATTTTCCCCTCTAAGCCTTTGCATATGAGATTTACACATTATAAGCTTTTACAATATCAAACATTATCGACGCTGGTGTGTAGTCGAATCATTCTATAAGTTTATCCCGTACATAGTTGGCTACGAAGGAGATTGTTGCATTATGGTGACCGTGCGGTCCGATCTTAGCGGCCCCGCATGTGTGAGTACTATTGAATGTCTTGATTTGAAAAGAATCGAGCCCAGTCAATTTAGACGCATGTATTCGCCATGAACAATCGAGTTTGTAGCATCCGGCTGTCACTCGATAACTGGCGGTCCTCAAAGGCCAAATTTGAAAGTTTTTCTCTACTGCGTGTTCTTTCAATACTCTTTGAAATATTTGTTTGTCTCGGAAGATCTCTCCAATTTTAAACGTCCAATCCCGATATTTAGTTTCCACCTCTTCATGGGAGGAGTCGCCCGATGTCTCTGACACTTCGTAATCTCCGTCTATTAGGGGATTGTCAATGTCTCTCACAAAAATTTTCGGATCCTTTTTTATAAACCCATCCGGTTCACTTTTATAATCTTCTTCTAAAGTATCTTCATTAGTGGGTTGAGGATGACTACACCATTCACTAGCGGTGTTCTTGGGTGGTTGACTAGATCCTTCACCGAAGGGATTCTGATGTGATTGACCGGATCCTTCACCAATTGGACATGGGGTTGAGTTTCTCCGGTAATTTCCATCGATGGCATGGTAGAACATAATTCGTGAGTAAATCAAGTTGTCCATCCACAGGGGAAGATATGACTGAAATCGTCGGTATCCACCACCCTTTCTGAAGTGTAGTCTAACCATTGACTATATTGTTGTGACCCATGTATGTATTTTAGTGGGTCATCATACGATTCAATCGGAGCATCGTGTAAATCAAAAGTTGCTTTCCTGGCAGTCATATTCGCCGTAATATAACCGTCATCGCCTAACGGGACGGTATCGTATACAATTTCATCTTCAAACTTACATGGCTGAAATGAATGAGTCACAAAATCAGTCCCGTCAAGATCTACTTGTTCAGCTTCGACTGGGAAGGATGACGGTTCTTTAATGATGAATACCTTTATGACGTCCTCCCCGGATTTATAAAGCGTAAATAAGGTGACCAAATCATCAGAGTCCAAAATGTCGACAACCACAGGCGTATTCACTATCTTTATATGAAACTTTATGGAAACTGTTTCATCCACCCTCGCAAAACTGACAGCAGACATTCGCCTTATAAATTGTTCATAAGAAATATCAGTTGAAATGTTAATAACCCTCCGCCGGCCACCTTCATACAAGCAATCATCGTTTACAAGAAGGTCATCATAGTGACAAAGAAGAGGAATCCTCACGTATGTCATTGTTTGCTTAAGAATGAGAACGAATGAGTCATAAGACTGATGAAACAAAAGAGAAAAGACGATTGTAAATATTCATCGACTCTATATAGAGTCGATAATGACTATATATACAATCGATATCGACTGTATATTTGCAATCGATATCGATTGCAAATACAATCGATATCGATTCTATATACAGTCGATATCGATTGTATATATAGCCATTACCGACTCTATATACAGTCGATATCGATTGTATATATAGCCATTACCGACTCTATATACAGTCGATATCGATTGTATATATAGTCGTTATCGACTCTATATACAATCAATATCGACTGTATATAGAGTCGATGACGAGTGTATTTGCAATCGATATATATTTTTAAAAAAATGATCCAAGGATATAAAGACTTTCTTATACTGCACGAATAGGAGATCCTAACAAACTAAAAATGGGGACCAATAAACTTAAATTATTTCTTATACTGCATCATTAAGAGACACTAATAAACTGAAAATGGGGTTTAAGTAGGATACCTCGCGCCGCAAGGACAAACTGCAGGGTCTTCTTGCCACAATGGAGAAATGCAGGGGCTTCTTCTCCCAAGCCTTTATTTTCTTCTTCGAAATAGTAGATCGGAGCAGATCAGACTAAGGAAGGAGACGTCATCACCTGACCCACCTCTAACTTTTTTGCAAATTAAAATGAGGAAAAAGAGGATGCTTTGTGGGTTGAAGAAAGTCATAGAAGGGGGTAATTTAGACATTTTACTCTTCTTAGGGTCGGCTAGACTTGGAGCTGGTCGGTTTGGGTAAAGGTGAAACTACAGGACTTTTGACGTAAAAGGCGTATCTGATAGGGCCGATCAGGTAAATTTCCCTACATCCGTATTGAATTTCGTACTAAGAAGTACAGAATCCTTGTATGGGGGGTATTACACTCACACTCTAGTCTAGCTTGTATACTACACACAAAGCTAAAATGGGTGCAGCACTTTATGGTTGTACCTATTTAGACCAATCTTGGTTGCTTGTTAAGAGCTCGGGGAAGCCTTCAGTCCATAACTTGAATGAAATTAGATTAGGGCACTTTAGAAAACAATGTCTCAAAAACAAACCTTTTAGCAAAAAAGGCGACTTCAAATGTTTGAGAAAAATGGTGCTTTCACGGATTTTGTAACTTCAGACAATCGTGAAGCACTATTTTTTCTAAAATGCCTTAGAAAAAATGGTGCTTTTTTCTGAAATTCCAAAATCCATAAAAGCATCGTTTTTCTAAAACGTTTGAAGTCGGATCTTTTTGACTAAAAAGTTTGTTTTTGAGGCATGTTTCTCTAATTATCCCATTAGGGGATATCATTATATCATGATTCAAATATTTGCCTAAAATTCACATATTTTACCGTTGATAATGATAGAAAAGTGGGCGCTAGCAAGACACCCATAACCATAACGAAAAAATGAGTTTGCCTAAATGAGCCAAGGATGTCATGTCAAGGTTAATCAATCCTTATTTAAAGTCCAATTAAAATTAAGAAAAATGCAGGAAATAATAATAGCAATGAGACTTTTTTTTTCTTGTATCATACAAGAATTTGTCGAATTTTCTCGTTCCTGAATGCTCCCCATCCGAATAAAACCTTATTCCCTTCTTGCACAAAGCAAAGTTCACGGTCTGGGGCAGCCTTTGCTTCCTATGGTCAAGATCATTACAAAGTTTGACATTGCCTTAGCGGCTTGTAAGCCCCACCTGCCAAACTATACTCTTTATTACAAGTACAGTTGGGGTCACCGACAAGTGGACCCTTAGTGGCAAATACTAGGCTCTCAATGGGCCGGGTATGGCATTCATTATATGCCCATTTAATTAACGGGTCAGGCTATCCTGCATATATAAACAGGCTCGGCTTGGGCATATAGACTCAAGTCCGTTGGCCAGTTATATTATAGAGCTATTGTGGCCCGACCCGACCCGACTCAATAAAAAAGCACATCCGAAAATTTTAGGCAAAATTTGTCAAATTCAGGAAAGAAGCCGTCAAAATTTACCCAAAATTTTTTGAGAAATTCTTGAACACTTTTTTAAGTTTGCCAATAATTCTAGAAATTCACAACTTTTTAAAAGATGCAGATGATTATATATTTTTTTTTTGTTTTTTCAATAAATGATAAATTATTCACAGCTTTTTCAAAAAATTAGAGAATTTGGCCACTATTATTGCATCGATTTTAGGTTTTTTTTAACCACCATGGTTCATTAACAATGGGTCCAATGATACCACCACCATAATTAATAAGTAAAACCCAATTCGATTAGAGGCGAGGCTAAAAAAAAATAAAATTGAAAAGGATTAATGGGAGCTCGCCTTAGGCCTAAGAGAAAGCCTTCCATCTCCAACTTTTCGAGTCATGAAGCTTCTGGCTAATCCGAATTTTCTACATAGCTAGCCATCATGTGAAGATCCGTCCCCTTCCATAAAAAGAGCTCTAGGAAGTTCAATATGGATTATTTTTAGGGCACTTTAAAAAACAATGCCTCAAAAACAAACTTTTTAACAAAAAAGACCTACTCTCAAACGTTTTAGAAAAACTATGCTTTCATGGATTTTAGAAATTCAGAAAACCGTGAAAGCACAATTTTTCTATAATGTTTGAAGTCGGGTCTTTTTTCCTAAAAAGTTTGTTTTTGAAGCATGTTTCTCTAATTATCCCTTATTTTTATTATGTAACCTAGGGTTAAAGTGCTTGATTTGATTTATGAATCCTTCAACAGGCACATTGTTTTCGCCTGCAGAAGACATAAAATGTTCCGCCACTTGTCAATATAGATTTGGAAAAATTGTTAGCCATGAAGCACCATATCACCTAAAAGTGGCCAAGGTTATCAGATATTAGATTTTGCCTAATCGTGAGTATTTCTTTTGAGGAGCTAAAACGTGCACATGAGATTTCTACAGTGGCACATGGGTTAAAAAGTCAGACTTCGTTATTTTGGGACTTCTGTCATTAAACACTATCTAAGTAGTCTGGTTTGAAACTCATGATATAAAGATCTTTAATCTCAAAGATGGGCACAAACACAATCTCTATCATTTGATCTAAGACAATCAACCATTAAATCAAATGATCAACTTTTGTTCTATTGAATCAGACGATAGAGATCGTGTTTTGTGCAAATCTTTGTCACCAATGATCTTTAAATCATGGCTTTCAAATCAAACAGGCTAAATGGTGTTCCACGTGACACAAAACCTCAAAATACTAAGTCTTTCGTTTTAACGCATGTGTCACGGACTCTTGGTACAAACCTTCTTTTGATTTTAGGTTTGACTGAAATAGATCTTTCTGCGCTAAATTTTAGTTTACGATTGAATCACATGATATAGATCTTTTTGCGCTAAATTTTCTTCGCAAGGAGAGGTTTGACTTTTTGGCCATGTAAATCGAACAGTCAAATTATTCATGGACCGCGTCGGGCCTAATGAGCCACTAATCAGTGGGTCAAATCAATTCTATTGGGCCAAACGGATTGGTCAGATGTTGACCGTTGAACATAACCATTTCATAGCCGCTTATAAAGGTGTGCAATTGTTCGAATTTGAATTCGAAAAGGTACAACCTTTCATACAGTTGTTGGATGAAGCGGTTGATATCTCTAAGAGATCTAAGCCGTCCAAAATATGACTGTTGGTCCAACAGTCATATTGAAAAGGCACTTGAGATCTATATAAGGAGATCTCTGGAAAGAATTTCAGACACTCTGAAATCCATCGAATTCCTTACATATGAATTTGAGAAATCTCTTGCTTTCTCTTTTTAGTCGGTACTTCATCGGATTAAGCTTTCTGAGGCGATCCTCTACTGTTGCAAACTAACGGATCGCATCCAAGAGATTGGGCATGTTGTATCCTGAAAGCGTCTCACTGAAACCCTTTTGCAAACTTGAGGATTTACTCAAGTAGGGAGTGAATAACGTTTTAAAGATAGCGATTACGTGCCTCGAGTCCAATTTCTCTTACCCATTTCATCATTTTCAGATTTCAGTTCTTATTATTTCTCTAATAAAATTCGTGTACTTTTTTTCGCCATGAGTAGGGACAAGGCCTAATTTTACTTTATTTTTACAACAAACCCAATTTGTGGCTATTATCTATCTAATTGTATGTATTTTACAGCAGACCCATGGTTTTTAATTTTTAATTGACATGGTTCAAAATTTTTACCATATTACAAAAATTGTTTTCTCCTTTTTTTCTCTTTGAAGGTGGGAATGTTACGAGGCCAAAATAGGTGGCTTTTTCCATCTAATAGCTTGAATTCTTTGCCTCGGGTGCTGAATAAGGTCAATTCTTGCCTTCTTAAGTAACTGCTCTTCTGTTTTTTGAAGTTTTCTTTTTAACTTTTTTTGTTGAATAAAGGTTAATTCCTGCCTCCTTAAGTAATTGCCCTTTTGTTTTTTGAAACCTTTTTTATTTTTTTTGAAGCTTTCTTTTTTACTTTTAATTTCCCCTTAAGATTACTAACCCATAGTAACACTTTTTGAATAACTTCTTGGGAGGGAGCCCCATCAGTTCTAACCATTCCTTATGCTCTTCCTAAGATTCCAAATTTCCCATATCAAAAGCCATGGAACCATTATTCGAGTTATATTGATGTGAGATGCATCAATCTTTTTGAACCATTGGGCTCATCTTTTTTACAAATTGGGCACATTTTCCGAGTCTTAACTAGGTTTCTAATTAATAGAGTTATGTGAGATCTATAACTAGACTTCTAATAAATCTGACTTCTATGTTTTAACAATTTCCATCCAGGGCAACTAAACATGGAATACCTTTAAGTAGGCCATAGATGGGTGCTCGACGTAAGGGGAGTACAAAATGAAAGTTTTTTTTAATAAGGTGGGGAAAAATCAACAAGCTTACATGCGTAGTTTACGATTTTTTTTTTTTTTTTGTCCAAATCAAGCTAACCTTTCGAGCAAAGGCAAGAGCAGTTCATGGTGTACATCTTGTGTTTTGTATATTCTGTGTTTTAATCATGTGCACAAGGGAAGATCAATTTACAATTTCCAACTGCATTCAACCATAAATTGATGATACATCTCCCAAAATCCTCGACGACCTCAGGCGTTTTTGTATCAAAACCTCTCTTTCCCCCTAATTAAGTAGACATGTACATTCTCACTCAAGGAGTACGGCTTAGGATTAAATGAGACTTCTAAGTTCTAACATATAATTTAATGATTTACACTCTTCAATTGATGTAGGAAAATATATAACAATTAACAGACACTTAACGAAGTTCAAGAGGTCCCCATTAACTGATCAAAATCTCTGATCGAACCCCACAATGATGGGATTTTAGGAAAAATATATGATGATGATAATGATGATGATATCTGAGCATAAATTTGGGAGATGATGTTTCTCCATGTTAGATCCATCATGTTGGAAACACTTCATCATATAGCCAAGTGGGTTAAATCATATATATAACTATAGGGAAATTTGTTCCTAGCTGAAGCAGTGTCTGAACATTCTACCGAACCTTGTTCAGGTCATATTCTTAATCATAGCTTTTATTAAGTAGCCCATTTACTTATAAAGGGCCCGAGTGCTTGGTGTTTTCAAATTTGCTCTTGGGTCATTTTTTAAATGGTTAGTTGACTAGCATTTTGAAGCTTCTGCTTATGTATTTGAATTGCTAGCATTTTGAAGCTTCTTTTTATGTATCTGAATTTTAAATTAAGTCATTTTAATTCCAATCCATTGTTTAATAGTGAGGAATTGCTTTTAGTGTCTCAAAACTTATTTATTTAGCTTACAGTTTGAAGTTATAACAAAAAAAAATTCCATGTGAGCTAGCATGTAAATCTTACATATGTAGAGGAATATCGTCTTTCTTAGTTTACATTCATCATGTACACAAATTTTAGAGTTTTTCTTTTATATGTTAATTATTTTACCTTATTTTTCCGATTTCTTTCTTCTATTTTCTTATTATTTTGTTATTTTATAAGCTTTGCATTTATTTTATGACTTGGTACTTGATGCTTTTGCTATTTCTTGTTGTGATCATAATCTAAAAGTTTGTATGTTTTCATACTTTTTCAATATAAAAAATATCCATATTCAATAATACCAATGACAAATATTCTAACCCTATTTGATAACCTACTATTTTCTTGGGATATGTGACATGTGGAATAAACAAATGACCATTTGATAGGTGAGTCAGGATCTCAAGATCCCTTAGGTGGAAGATCAGATAGAAAAACGATCTCTATCATCTAATCTAAAGCAATCAAGGTTCGATGGGTGCCTTTAAAGCTATCCTATTTTCTTCCTATTTTTCTCCCACTAAAACAAAAAATCGAACCCTCTTATGTTCGTAATGAGATTCCAACATTTTCATGCACCTTTAAAGTAGAATCCCGATCCTATCCGTTCTTAAATTAAAATACAAAGAAAGATTCATTCTAATTTGAGCAAATATTAAATAAAAATTAATTCTTATTCTAACAAATACGGATGAAGAATAAAATATTGGACAACTCTAAACGCGACCATGCGTTCTCTAAAAGTGGCTACATCAGAAACCTCTTAAAACCCATTGATTAGGTCGGATCAGATTCATTCTAATGTTCTCCTACATTAGAGACCTCTTAAACTCATTGATTGGGTTGGATCAGATGATAGAGATCGTGTTTCACCCCGATCTTTCACACAAAGGATCTTGAGATCATATTTAACCTATCAAACGGTTAGTTTTTTATTTTGCATGGCACGGATTCCCAAAATATGGCCTTAAAATAGCGTGACGTCTTCCATAGGATTCAAGATCTTTTTTTTGGGATCTTTGACATATGGAATGAAAAACTGACAGTCTGATAGATGCGACATGATCTCAAGATCCATTGTGTGGAAGATCGGGGTGAAACAAAATCTCCATCATCAGATTCGAAGCAATCAATGTTTTTAAGGGTTTTCCAATGTAGACGCTTTTAGAGAACGCATAAGCGCGAACAGAACTACCCTAAAAGATTTCACCTTCTCTTTAATACATATTCTCATTAAGTACAGAGGCGCTCCATAACAATCTTGAAAAGAAGAAGGGAGCTAAAACTAGCATAGGGGATTGGTACCTTGGCACATGATTAAAATGAGTGTCACGTTGAATCATCTAAGCCCTCTGATTTGAAGAACATGATGTACAAATCTTTGAGAAAAAAGTTGCAACGAAAAATGATCTCTATCATCTAATTTGTGAGAGTCAACAATTAAATCAGATGACAATCTTTGACTGTGTTGAATAAGATTATAGAGCTCGCGTTTTGGGCTAGTTTTTTGCCTCATCGATCTTTATGTCATGGTCTTCAAATCCAACCGCTTAAGGGTGTTCCATGTGGCCCATAACCCAAAATATCAAATTCTCTCTTTTTAATCAGTGTCAGGATACAAATCTCGTGTGCATGTTGTAGCTCCTGAAAATAAATGGGACAACTTAAACTTTCATCCTCTTTAAAATCAACTAAACTGAATGTAAAAGTGCCCTTAAAGTCTAGGGAATTGGTATTGGGTACGAATATTTACAACCAAAGATTTAGTGTCTCTAATGTTGACTTCCTTGAATCATACGATGGAGATCATTTTCATCCAAATCTTTCAAAAAATAGATCTTCAAATCATGTCCTACCTATCAAACAATTATATCACAATTACACTCGCACATCTCCACATTTGACCATGATCATGGCATACCATGAGAAGGGTTTTTGTGTCACGTGTGGGGATGGGGTTCCAGGTTGAATCAACATCTGATCGTCTGAAAGGTAATCCATGATCTCAAGATCTATTTTGTAAAAGAGTTTGATGGAAAAAGGTCTCCATCGTCTTATTCAAAGAAATCAATGCCTTTAACGGATGGTTACAGAGACCAAATCTTTGGTTGTAAATACCATACCCAGTGATATTTGGGAGCCATTATTAGTCAAAACAAATACGTGGTATTGCAGGGACTTGTGTCATATGAAATACCATATGATCCGTTTGATTTGAAAGCTATGGTATAGAGATCTTAATTAGGTGTAAACTATTGCTAGGAATCAAGCAGTTTACGATTGAATCACATGATATAGATCTTTCTGCGCTAAATAATTTTAGCTAGTAACCTAGTTACCTTAAATTTTCAGGAGTGGTGCTTTCTCAAATGTTTCTTTATCATAAAACATTGGGTGATGTTATTCACACTCCACGGAACTGCTTTCTTGCTCCACTGGCAAAAACAACCCCACATCAATGAGCAGTTTTTTAATAGGGAACCATTACCTGCACACGTTTTTCAAGTGATTGCACCAATTTAAAGAAAGACTTGATATTTTAGGGACATGTGATATATAAAAATGTGATATGGGCCGTCTGATTTGAAGTTCATGATCAATAGATCTTTGGTACATAAAATTGGAGCAAAACATGATACTTGTCGTATGATCTATTGTAGTGTCGTCTGATGTGAAGTTCATGATCAATAGATCTTTGGTACATAAAATTGGAGCAAAACACGATACTTATCATATGATCTATTGTAGTCAACAGTTGAATTATATAATACCCATTGGTAGCAGAATAATTTGTTCTTCCTCACTACCTTGAATGTTGCATATATTTTAGACATGGATCTTGTTGAATTGCTGCCTGCAAAATCAGACGACACTTCAAAGGTCATTACTGCTCGAAAGAAACGTAAAGATGATGATTATATATGCAAGGGTCATATATTAAACGCGCTCACGGATTTTATCTACGACATCTACATTAGCGTGCCCACTCCAAAAGAAATCTTATATACATTTCTATTTTGGGTGCGATTGCTAAATACAAGTACCTTATAGTCAGCTTTCTTCAAACATGCATCTATTTTGGGGTAATTAATCCGAATAAAAGTGTCATGATCTTAGGAGCATGTTTGATTGAGGACGTGTTTTCCAGACTCATCACGACAACCGCATATGACGGTGCCCCCTCGTATCCAATTTTTGTATCCGTAAGCTAAAAAAGCACCGAAACATATTTTGTCTATGCCAATCAAATGACCACTTACGGTCAACACATCCCTTTTAACCAAGAAAACACGTTTGATATGTCAATCAAACGTGCCCTAGAAGTGTATACTCGTCACGTTATATTAGGATCTCTCTCAATACAACCTCTTCGATATCGATGAATCTGGGCGATCGAGTAGCCAGAGAACAATATCCACATGTTGTGGGTGTGGGTGAGCCGTCCAATTCTCGTCGTATCGTGCCTGCAACTATCTTGGTGCCCTAAAAATCACCCTAATGTTACTTTGTATCTCACACCATTAAAATGTGATTTATCATTGTGCTATGTGGCACACATTTATGATCAATCCAAATTGACCAAGTGGCAATCCATTATTGGAATATGTCTCCGCCAAAAGATCATGCTTGTAAATGAATGTTAAACCATTCGATCGGTGAACTTTAATATCGGTCATCAAAATTGAGAACAACCATTGGTATTAGAGTGTATAGATCATAAGGTTTTTGAAGATTATTTGCCAATAAATGGTCTAAAAACGTTTAAACACCATTTGGTGTTTAAATGATGGTCGAACATTCTCCAGACGTGGTCAGGAGAGTCGGTCCCACGATTATAGGTACCTGCTTCCAAACGCAGGAGACTTGAGTTCGAATCCCCTCCCCCCCTGAGGCCACCCTAGGGATTTATATCTTGTGCTGACCGGACATGTAATGAATTTAGGGTGCGCATGTGCCCCTGGGATTAGGCGGGCGCTCTATGAGGCCCGGATACCCAAGTTATCAAAAAAATAAAAGTACCTTATATTTTTTTATATACATATATTTCTCTCTCATGCGCATATCTAAAACACGTTTGAGCCGGATTTTGAGCTTCGGTTTCAGACCCAACCCGGATTAATACGGCCGGGAGAATGATCGACCCCATCCGGTCCCTGGCCTTGCTTACACCTAAAAAAGCCCTTATTTTTTGGGCTGGGTGCGGGCCAAAATCTGGGCCGACTCGCCCCATTGAGAGCCCTAGTGACACAACCCAAAATTGAAAAGCGATTCAAAGCAGTCATACGAATGGATGGTTGCCATCATATTTGATGACCCATCATCCAACAGCTCATGGCATGGAATCACGGATTTTGAGACACATGCAGATCAACTAGCTCTTAATGTTTGCTTGCATCTTTTAGCATTCAGGGAGCATGCCACAGGAAGGCGAGTGGGTTACGCTTAAAGTTTATTATTAGCTACCCCGACTTGAGCAACAACATTTATGTATTCAGATAACTTTTAAGATGTGCGCCATGTGAAACTACAATGTGCTCCTTGGGGGTTGACTGATAATCGCTAGCCATGGTGCACAAAAGTCGGTCAAAGGACAACCTTGGTCAAAGGACAAGTCTAATGTCATGAAATTAAGTAGTTGCCACCATGGTTTTAAATTATGCAGAATTTTGTTCCGGAACGGCCGCTCTGGAATGGTTTTCACCAAATCGGTCCGATACCCCTATGTAAAACACTCATTACATCCAGAATGGCTGTTCTCATGCAGATCTATTTGAAGCGTCGAGTCAATTGTTTCGGACACCGAATTTTACATGCCTACAATAAATACAAGGTGCCCAGTACCGGATATTTTCGCCTATAGCAACTTAAATGCTTTGGGAGAGTTCTGTCCGTCTCTTTCTATTTTCAAACGAAAATTTCCCAAGTCCCCTGTTTACCCTTTTTCGTCCGGTCTCTCTTTTTAAGTAATTTCGCTCGAGGTTAAAAAAAGACTTTATATTTTAGAGACATGTGACATGTGAAAATGCAATTTAGGCCGTCTGATTTAAAGTTTATGATATATAGGTCACTAGTGAATAAGATTGGAACAAAACATGATATTTATCATATGATCTATTGTCATCAACCATTGAATCAAATAATAGCCTTTGACTAAATTTAATCACATGATGAAGATTATATTTTGTGTCAATCTTATCCACTAAGGATCTATAGATCATGAGCTTTAAGTCAAACGGCCCAAATTATGTTTTCACATGTCACATGTCCCTAAAATGCAAAGTCTTTTTTGGACCTCATTGCAATCACTTAAAAAACGAGCGCAAGTACTGACTCCCAGTATTTTTTATTGAGAGTTTGAGACTATCATACTGGAGGTTAAGAAGAGAGAATTGCATTAGATTGGTGGTGAGAGTGGTAAGAGGCTATCAAATATGAGAGCCTGGCGGGCTTACGGGTTAGGCCCGAGGTCGGCCCATTTAATTATCAGGCTTAAAGTGCTAAATCAAGCACAACCCATGGGCTTTATAATCAAGCCCAAGCCTGTGTCAAAACGGGCTGGGCCTAACAGGCCAGACGGGCTATCCAGCCCATTTCCACCCCTAGTATCAGATACAGATCGGCTTGTGATGCTGATATGCAAAATTGAGAATAAATAAATAAATAAATAAAAACAGATAAAAAATCATGGAAAAATAAGAAAAAACGGGGAAGAATAAAAGATTAAGGGTTTAAAAAGGGTACCTTCATTTACTACCCAAGATTCTTCCATTCTCAACCCGCAGTTCTCATGCTTAAGTTCGTTGAGCGCTTTGAGTTAAATGATGGAGATCACTTTTCGTTCAATTTTTTATACAACAGATATTGACATCATGAGCCTACCATCACATGGCTAGATTCTTAGTAAAGCGGCATACATCCCAAAAATTGAACACAATCGTGGGTGTATTCTCATATTACCATTACAAAAAACAAGACTATTAGCGGCAACCAAAAACTGCCGCTAGCTATTAACAAAAAATTGCTACTAATACCCTTGCTGCTAATAGTCTTAACAATTTTTTATTTATAGCGTCAGTTTTTTGCTCCAAAAAACTACCGCTAATAGTCTTATTTTTTGTAGTGTAATTTTTAGAATGTGTACCATGTGGAATCAAAATCTGAACGTATAATGGTAGGAACATGATCTAAAGATGTACGATGTCGAAAATTGGGACAAAAACCAATTTCCATCATACATTTCAAAGAAGTCAACGGCAAGCGGGTTGAGAAAGATGAATCTTTGGTTGCAAGCAAAGTCGACGGAGCAAGGAAGCATGGTGGAACCATGCCTTGAACCTCCGGGTTTCCTTGCAGGGTTGACAGTTATTCATGGGGAAATAATTGATGAGGATTATATTGGCCGAATTGACTCGATACGGATCCAATATGGCTGATATGACCCGATACTCGACCACTTTGACCTGATTTAGACCCCTTTAAGAAATCGAGGGTGTATAGCCAGCCCAATACATATCGGCTGATGTATTGGATATAACCGATTTTTAAAAGGAAAATTAGAAAAACAACCTTAAAAAACAAAAGTTTTAGCAAAAAATTCTTGAACTTAAACGTTTTTAAAAAACAATGCTTTCACGGTTTTTTAAAGTTCTAAGATCCGTGAGATCCCAATTCCTCATTAAAAAACAATGCTCTCACGGATCTCAAAACTTCAAAAAACTGTGAAAGCATTGTTTTTTTAAAACATTTTAGTTCTGAAATTTTTTACTAAAACATTTGTTTTTTAAGGTTGTTTTTCTAAAGTGCCCTTTTTAAAAGCATGGCTGCAAGCTTCAAGAGTAAAACCAAAATTGCAAATCCTTTCTTTCAATTGCCTTCTAAAATGAATCCCAACATAGACTCAAATCCTTAACCAAACTTCCAAAACTTGGAGATTGGATGGATTTCAAGAAGGTTTCAAGTGGGCTCTGAGTTTGATTTTATTGGCTTTGAAGGCCTACTATCTAACAAATTTATCAGTACCAAAATTTCTAAGTTAAAAATGAATAGTTAATAAGCATCATTATACCAACTAGTTTGCCAAGACTTGAGTTTAAGTCAAATGGTGGTGGCCAGATTGGGAATCACTCTGATAAAGTTGCTCGATGGTCTCATCCTTTAAGTTGAAAACGCCGAGGTCATGGCCTCCATATGATTCCTAGTAGGGCCACTCTATAATTTATTTTTTGATAATTGTAAGTCACTCAATATTTTCATCCATGAAATAGATGTGATTGGGTTTGCATTCCCTCGTACTCTCGAGAAGAGAGAGACAATGACGTATTGATCCCCATAAACAATGACTGCTCACCCAAACTCTTCAATGGAGACCACGATAGCCAACTTTGATCTAGCTTGAAAATATTGAACCCAATTGTCTTATAAGGTTTCTTTAAAATCTATGTCGTCTGAAAAACTCGAGACCCGAGTAAAAGTTCTCCTGTAGAATCCACCAAACACTTCAAGGAAAATAGTTATCTCAGATGTAAGGGTAAAGTGCAATAGTTCAACTTTAGTTATAAGTCGAGGAGTCCCATATCACAAACTATAGAACTTCTCTTGATAATATATAACGTCTTTAAAACACCACTAATCAGCTGGTATCAAATTACACTTGTCATCCTCTGATTTACAGAATGCTAAATCTGAATTCTCGCCTAGAATACAAAATCAAGAGATGAGAAAGGAACCCGAGATAAACCACCTTAATGATGAAAATCTCAAACAGATCATCTTCCCAAAAAATCGGGTGCAGATCAGTTGGTGTCGAGACACTAGTAAATACGTGTGTTTGATGGTACCTGCATTAATTTTTCATGAAAATGTTGCTGATTCATGTATTACCAAATAATGATATTTTTAGATTTTAAATGTTTTTACTGTTTCCAAAAAAAAAAGATTTTTTGAATGTGCCACATGTGAAACATCCAAGAGTTCTTTTAGAAGTGACAATAGGTAAAATGTTGGAAAAGAGATGGATTCTGAGTAAATTCTAACGGTGTTAAATATAGATAATGGTCTATATTGAAGATTCAAGATCGAATGAATAACTATCACTTTGATGACACCAATTTTAAGCTAACTTTAGCAGATATAATGATTTTCAAATTGGACTACTTAGATTGGTGAGGGATGTATGCCGGATGGGAAAACGAATAAATTTGCAAATTTGGCCCCATTAATTAAGTAGATACATATTACGTGAATTTCGCTCAACATAAAAATAAACCCATCAGTGGATCAATAGCACAATGATCTAGAATGGATAGAATCACTTTCTTAAGAAGAAAATGGCTGTGTTTGGCATAGTTCTTTGTCAACTTTCTACCAGAGCCGAATGTATTTGCTTTAGCAGACCCCCCCTTTTCCTTGCTAACTTCATGTAAAGGATTTACCCGCTCTAGCAGTTACCTCCCTACTCTAAAATCTGCTCTGGTAAAGAGTGAGCATAGAGCGGGGGAGAACTGCTGGAGCAGAAAAATTCTGCTCTCTATGGACTTAGCAAGGAGATGGGGGACCTGTGGGAATTTAGCAAAAGAGAAAAAGAATATGCTAAAGCAGGTAAACCCTGCTTTGGCAGAGAGCTATGCCAAGCATTGCCTATGTGTCTGATTCGATATTTCATTTACCTGCTTTGGCAGAGAGCTATGCCAAGCATTGCCTATGTGTCTGATTCGATATTTCAATAGAGGAAGATTGATCTATGCACATGGTTGTGGTGCATGTATTGGGTAGGTAGTACCAACTTTCTCCTAAATTTATGAGTAATCCCTTAGAATTGACCAGTTTTGTGGACTGAGCTAGCCTAATACAATGCCCTTATTGCAAAGATTAATTGTACTCAATTGAACGAATTAAAATATTTTAAGAAAGCTCAAATTGGGAGGCATTAGTTGGGCATAGGAAGTTGTTCCTTGTACACAATTTAAAAGCAAAGCTTGATATTTGGGGAGTTTAGAAAAGAATGCCTGAAATGTGAACGTTTGGGACTATTATCCTGAAACCAAAGTTTTTAGCCAATCATGCTTTCACGGTTTTTAGAAATTCTAAGGGCTGTGAGATACAAATCTCTCACACGTGCAGCATTAGGGAGTTTACAAAATTGCCCTTCTATATATGCCAATTTAAATACAGTTTTCCCTCCTTCGCCATTCTTGCCATTCTTCTATTTCAGATCTGACGAAAAACCCCATTCTTCTCCTTCGTAAAACACATTCTTCTGGCCATTCTTCTGTTTCAGATCTGACGAAAAACCCCATTCTTCTCCTTCGTAAAACACCTTCTTCTCCGTCGTGTTTCTCTTTGGCATATATAGAAGGGCAATTTCATAAACTCCCTAATGTTGTACGTGTGAACGTTTTGAATCTCACAGCCGTTGAAACTTCTGAAAACCGTGAAAGCATGATTGGCTAAAAAATTTGGTTTCAGGATAATAGCCTAAAACGTTCCCATTTTAGGCATGTTCTTCTAATTTTCCCGATAATTAAATTACATTTGCACTACCATAGCACAACCACTAGCGGACTGATTCTGTGCTTTTTTCAGATCTAAAATTTTGAAGAATATGAGCTTTTCTGGGATAATACAGAAATTTTAGTAACTTACGAACGCATCGTGAAAAGGTCAAGAATCAGCAAGATTCTTAAGATTCTAAGCTTTTCCAGAAAAAGCTAAGTAACACTTTGAACCATGCCTAAGACGATCTATGGCAAGAGCAATAAGGGTGTGGCAGGACAGCATGAATGTAGTAGAAAATTTTCTAATCAAATGATCGTCCCATTTTCTTAAATAATTATATATTCTAAAATGGGTGTTATTTTGGCATCATGTGTGAATGCACGTATCCATCCAAATGTTGGAACCACCAAGTGCTTGATTATTTCAAAAAAGCTTCAAACATAGAAAGCCGGAGGAGAAACCTCAGACAGGTTTTTCCAGGTGTCTACAATTCTCTAGCCCATTTCTGCATATTAAATAAGGGATAATGACTCTTGACCGACATTTAAACACCAAGATATTATTTAAATTATCTTACCGCAATATTTTAGGTATTTTGATCTTACCATTAAAGTGCAGTACACTAATATCTCACATGGCATATATGCAGGAACAATTCAAATTGTCCAAGTGGCAATCAATCAAACCTATAAATAGGTGAATCATCTGTCTGATGAACGTTAATATCAGCCATTAAAAATAAGAACAATGGACACCGGTCAAAAAGAATATAAGAATATGACGGATATTAAAGTGCACAATTCAGATAGTAAAAATCATAATTCTTGGTCACATTTCCCTCCAATGTTTGATCCATACTTTATCGGTATGAATTACTCACATCTTAAATTATTAATGGCATTAGATGTTTCAAACACCAGTATGGTGTTTAAATGACCGATAGGAGAGTCAAGTCCATTAAATAAAGGGCCCAACTCTCCTGACTATCATTTAAACCCTCAAATGGTTTTTAAGAAGATCTTACACCATCAACGGTTTAAGATTTGGGTGATATGCATTGTCAAAGGTGATAAATTATAGATTCAAAGGCAACAAGCCGAAAAATGGTGTTTTAGGAAAATTTAAACCATCAGATCTCTTTATTATAATATCAACGATTGTTTTTAGTTTTAATGCTAATAGTATAGTTCATCAATCAGATGGTTCACATTCACGTATAAGCAGGTGGCTCTGAGCTATGTTCCCATGACGGATTGCTACTTGGGCAATTTATATTGACCACAAATGTTCACCACATAACATAATGATAATCGCACTTCAATGCTGTTAGATTGAAATTTCAACTTTAATGGAATATGATCATTTAAACACCAGTCTAGTGTTTAAATGTCAATTAGGAGCCATTATCCCTTAAAAAAAGGGACTCGCACAATAATCTTTGTTTCATTAGAAGAGGCTTACAGAAGCTAAGTAAATAAATAATTTGGCCCAGGATTAATAAAAGGTTTAAATTTAAATAAATCCCCTCACTACCTTAATCCAAATAAAAAGATACAAATCTTCAAAAATGTTTATGACCATACAGTATACATACATCCACATCGTAAATTGATTTGAGAGGAAAGATATAATACAGCAATTGATTTAGAGGGCAAATGCCTGCCCACAGATTGATGAAGCCTCCTACTAATTACCAAAGGATGTATAAGGGAAATGGGGCCAAACTTGCCACCACAAGTACATAACCCATTTCTTACTTGTACAGGTGAAAATGCCACTATAAACTTACATCTGCAATTAATAGGATCTCATAAATGGCTTTCCATCATCATACGATATATTTATATATATAAATATACACAACTTATAAATGGCTTGGCCTCCTCCTACTATCTGTCCTCATCCTCTTTACAGGCTTAGCCCACTGGGCTTCCTTTAAACTCCCAGCACCACCCCCACTATTTGTGTGCGGAGCCAGCTGATGGGGCCACCCATGTGGATGGGTCGCCTGTTGAGTCAGCTTTGCATCCTTCTGGGACAGACTACTTACAGCACGAACAGTGTCAGGAGGGGAGGCGGGTCCGGTACCTGGCTTCACGGCCCCCGATTTGTCCCGGTCCTTCCGCTTCTTCTTGCAGATGACAAGCTCACCTAGGTGAGTCATCAACGGTGATTCATCCGGCTGGCCTGAGTCCCGCCCGCTGCTGCTAGGCAGCCTAGATTCCTTCTGAAACTTGGGCAGATGCCTTGGGGCCCTGACATCTTCATCAGTCGTGAAGCCACGTGGTAAGGATTTTGTGGGGCCTGGACTTGAACCTGGGCCTGGGCTAACATCATTGATCAGCTTGTGTCGCTTGGCTTGGTTCATAGGGACAGGTTTTGGAGACATGGCAGCTGTGGGTCCTTGACCAGAAAATGAAGCAATGTTTCTCGCTTCTCGAAAATCTGTGTCGGGAAACGCAATTTTCATGATATCAAAGAAGAGATCTTGCACTATTCTCGCTTCTGATCTCACCTACAGCAAAAAATTTAGGTTATTTAAGATGCAGCAAAGCACAAACCAAGATGAAGTACTCTTGAGGCTCAATGTTGCAAGCTAATACTTTTACATAGATATTCAGGTCCACAAGAATTATAGTTCCGGAGTACCTTTCGCCGCACATATTTAGCTAAAGATAATATTCCTAAGAAATGAGAACGGCTAGTTATTACAATAACTGTATACTTTTACATAGATATTCAGGTCCACAAGAATTATAGATCCGGAGTACCTTTCGCCGCACATATTTAGCTAAAGAGAATATTCCTAAGAAGTGAGAATGGCTAGTTATTACAATCACTGTTTTTCTCACATTTGAATTAGTATTACATGGAGAAGGGCATTAATAACAGTGTAAAACTAGTCAGTGAGGTATACTCATCAAGCCAAAATGGATCGATTCACCAACTAATCCAATATAAAAAAAATTTAAAACTATAAATGTGTATATATATATATCCCGATTTTTCCCGACTTTGGCAAAAAGAAATTCCAATGGTCCTCAGTCCCAATCATCGGTCAGCTCATCCATATGGCACTGGCATCCAATCATGTAATCGGGTTCCACATGAGAGCCAACTAGCATGGGTCTAGGCAAGTTACCTAGACCCTCCCTCCCTTCCTCTGTTATATATTATTTTGCATCTTTGAACAACCATTTTCCATAGTTTTGTATTTAGCTTTTAGTTTTCAACTTCCACAAGTCAGGAAAAGTAGTTTCAATAAAATTGCATGTCCACTTCAAGAGGCAATATGCAATTTCACAAAAAGAACAAAATAAAGAAGTTCAGCAAATTAAAAAATATATATATCTTAAAAATAGCCAGCATACCTCATTAGAGTGGCCACAATTCTGGGACCCATTTTTCAACATCAACTGGATGTCCCCAACAAACTCCATCACGCTGTTATATTCTTTTCTGTCTACACGTTGATCAATATTCCGTAAGTCTAGGAGATTGGTCCTCTTCCACAAATCTGTTAATAATGGTACAACTTGATGACCATCCTTGTCTAATTTTCTCCGAAGCTTGCTTATCACATTCTTGCACTGCAAATAAAGAATGCCTATCATTAAATACTTGCACGGTTGGACACAAAGTCATTTTCATTAGGAGAATCCCCATCAAACTTGATAAAATCTTTGTTCATTGTTAAAAAATATTTATAATGCTTTAGCAAATAATAATAATACTATCCTTGCAAAAAAAAACATAGCAGTCATCACAGCCTTATCCCAACTGTAACAACGTAGCAGTCAAAAGGTTTCATTTGACAGAGTTATCAATTTCAGTATTTGTTAACACCAGCATATCACGAGCTCAAATATAAATCAGTTGACACTAATTACAATATTTCCATTAGGTGTTTATGCCAAAACCCCCTAATATCAAATAATGCTTCAAACACTAATCTTTTCAATCTTTCGTGAGGATGAATATTATCAAGTGAAGTTTACCATGTATTGCTACTAATTACAATCTTTCCATGAGGTGTTTACACCACAAACCCAATCAAAATATCAAGCAATGCTTCAAACATTTAATCTTTTCAATATTTTGTGGGGATGAATATTATCAACTGAAGTTTACCATGTACGCCAACATGGCATACAAGCACACATGAGAACAGGTACAGGTACAGGCACCGGCAAGTGCAAATGTTCACACACTCTCACACACAGATATCCTATTTTGATAAAACACAATTCATTTGCCTTCATTAAGATATTTGTTGTCATAATCACTCAATCAAGAATTAATTAAGAAGACAATTACGTCAAGAAAATTTTGTCACCTAGGCCTACCATGCCTAGTTCCCCACACTTGAACCTAGGAGATAATAAGCCCCAAATATATCAAAGAGAATTAATAGTTATTGTCATACTGACAAGTTCAGAGTTCAAGAAAAGTCGGAAAGGTAAAAATTCGGAAAAGAAATTGCAAAAAGCTAGGAAAATCAGGGGAAAATAAAAATACATATATTGGTAGTCAAGTTTTTAGCAAATCAGCAACATAACACTGTAAGGAAAATAGTGTATTGTTCCAGCTAAAAGGTAGGTTTTCTAGAGTGGGGAGAGAGGAGCAGAGATGAGAGGAAGAGAATTGATGGTTAGGGTATTTGAGAAAGGAGAGAAGAAGAAAGAGAGAGCCAAGAGTATTAGTGTTTACAGGTTTAGTGAAAGGAAATGAGTGTGAGCCAATTTAATCAGTTTTTTTTTTGTTGATTATATAAATGACTCGTGACTTTTGGAATAAGTCACGTTTAAATCATTTTCAGTAGTACCCTTATAATCGTGAATAAATCATTACTTTTTCAAGAAATCAGTGACTTTTGTTACAATGGCTATGGTTAATCATATTGTTGTTACTCTCCTAACAGCAGTGTGACTGCAACCATCACAAGTATAGAACCTCATAAAAATGGTAACATAGCAAAAAATATTAAGAGAAACTTTCTTAGGCCAAATTGAAAAATAAGCAAATAATTACATCAGTCAGGAGCCCAACACTAAAGTTAGCAACTTTAGTGTGTCGCTTGAAAGGAGCAGAATGCTCGGGATTCACCTCAGACCAGAGTGAAAAAAAAAAACACATCTTTATAACCGGCAAAAAGAAATGTAAAAAAAAGTATTTAAAACGTTTTAAATGTACTTATAAAAAATATGTAAAAAAAAAGTTAATTTAAACTTTTCCTAACCCCATGACCATATATATATATATATATATATATATATATATATATATATATATATATATATATATATATATATATATATATTTGTTAATATTTATTTTTTCCCCTGTTTTTCCCAACTTTCCTATTTTTCCACATTTTTCTGAACTTTTTTTTTTTTTTGATCGGTAAATAAGTATGTCATTCCATAAAAACAGCGAGAAGCTGTAGAGATTACAGAACGGAAAAAACCACCGAAAGAAGGGGACAAAGAACTAAAAAACATCAACAAAAACAGATCGATAAGCAAAGCAAAACAGAAAAAAGTTTCAACCCAGCTCAGACCCCCGTCCCATCCCTCTGACAGAGAAGGACAAGGAGCGTCACAAGCCCTGCCCCCATATTTGTCCAACAGAAACCAATGACACATCAAATCTTTAGTGTGGCTTAGAATAGTCCCGATGGGACATCGTTTGCAGCAAAAAACTCTAGCATTTCGTTCCAGCCAAATGCTCCACAGGACAGCATAGGGTCCCACCCTCCAAAATGCACCAATATGGCCACTCCAACTTATCCCATTCCAAGCAATCATAAAATCAGAGAGGTTTTCTAGGATTATCCAGCTAAGATCGAAAGAGTTTATAACTGCGCCCCATATCCTAGATGCCACCCAGCAATGTAGAAACAAGTGAGGGACCGATTCTTCCATCCGCAGGCACATGGGACATCTGTTTCGGAGAATTTTACCGAGAGCAATCAACTGGTCCATAGTCAAGATGCATCCTCTTAACGCGGTCCAAACAAAGAAGCGGACTTTGGGGGGGATTGGGGCCTTCCAAATGAAGAAGCATGAGGCTCTAATCATAGGTCTGCAGGAGAGGAGCTGATAAAAAGACTTGACAGCGAAGTTCCCGTTTTTACTACCCAACCAGATCCTTGTGTCCTGCCGCTGTCGATTTGGAGAAGATTTGTGCAACTCCGCCATTAGTCCAAGGTATAGACTATCTCCTCCTCCCTCAAATCCCTTCTCGTGATAACCTCCCATACCGGAATACTACCATTCTGTGATAAAAAAATCAGTAATCAATCCCTGAGAATTTGCCGAGACTCTAAAAATCGAAGGGTATAGCAGTTTTAGGGGACATAGGAATAGCCATGGGTTCTCCCAGAAGAAGATTCGAGAGGCGTCTCCCCAGCTGAAGCAAACCCATCTAGCGTAGTCCTTCCAGATCGAGCTTATGCCTTTCCACCAAGCGGAGCAATTCCTGTTTCTATTAATATTAATCCCCCAATACCCTGCCAAACTGCCATACTTCTGATCGAGAACAACCCTCCATAGCCTATTCCGCTCAATTTCGTCCCAACCCGCCATAACCACTTGCCAGCAAGCGCAATATTGGCGCGGTGTAGATTTCGAGTTCTCCGAAGTACTTAGGCAGCTGGCACACCTCTCAAACCACAAGATGATATTTTTTGTCCCCATTCAGGCCTTCCCATAAGAAATCTCTTTCAATTTTCTCGAGGGCGTGGATGACTGCCATTGGGCATTTGAACATTGACATGAAGAAAATCGGTAGGCTAGAGAGGACTAAGTTCAATAATTGGAGACATCCCCCCGAGCTAAGTTACTTTCCCTTCCATGTAGCCAGCTTCTTTTGAAAGCTCTGGATGACATCCTCCCTAGCCTTCGGCTTCCTGGCCTCGAGCGGAAGGCCTAGATAAACGATGGGAAAAGATGAAACAGAGCAATAGGTCCTAGTAGACAGTTCCTCAACAGCCCCCGGTTCAAGATTAATACCAGATATAGTGGACTTCATGAAGTTGACCCTCTACCGTGAAACAGCTTCATAAATAGTTAGCATATTTGCAAAAGCTGATATTTCATCGTTATCAGTTGCACCGAAGAAAATAGTATCATCGACATATCGGAGGTGTGTCATCGTAAGTCCGTTCCTCCCAACCGAGATACCCGAGATTCTGTTCAGAGCTTGGGCTTTGCTAAGGAGGGCCCCCAAGGCTTCCCCAATCAGATTGAAGAGAAGAGGAGATAAAGGGTCGCCCTACCTCAAGCCCCGCGAACTTTTGAAGTACCCCGCAGGGGTATCATTGATTATCACCGAGAACCAAGGAGATTCAACACAAGCTCTCATCCATTTCCTCCAAGTATCCTCAAAGCCGAACCGTTTCAGCATGTAGTCTAGGCACTCCCAGTTGACACGGTCGTATGCTTTCTCCATGTCAACTTTCCAAATAAAAGACGGCACACGGGAAAGGGCAGCCGAGTGCACCACCTCATGTGCAATAACCACCATATCGGTTAGTTGACGCCCCTTGTGTTTCGGATACAATCGAGTGTAAGACCAGCTTTAGACAGTTAGCGAGTACCTTCGCAAGAATTTTGTACAAGCAGTTAATGAGACTTATTGGCCGAAAGTTTCGAATATCGGACGCCCCTTCAACCTTTGGAAGGAGAGTGATGAAAGTCGAGTTAAGGGTTCTGCCAATCCCAGCCCTCGCATGAAATTCATTAAAGAAATCCAACATGCCAAACTTTAGGCATGGCTAGAAGATAGCAAAAAATTCCATATTAAAACCATCCGGCCCCGGCGACTTGTTTTTCTTGCTTCGATTAATAGTGCCCCAAATTTTCGATTCCCAGAATGTTCTTTCCAGCCCCTCTCTATCAACTTGGCTGATGGTAGGGAAGGAAAGGCCATCTAACTGAGGTCTATTCCAGCCCTCATCTTGTAACAAGTTACAATAAAAGTCAACTATTTCTGCTCTGATCTACTCCAATTCCGTAAATGCAGTCCCATTCACCACAATTCTAGTAAGGATTTTCTTCTTGGACCTGGCATTAGCGACCATAAGGAAGTACTTTGTATTGTTATCCCCAACCTTTAACCAATGGACTTTAGATTTTTGTTTCCAACTCATCTCTTCTTAAAAGCTTTTCTCGCTAAATCCCATCTTTAAATTCAATCTATCAGCATACTCGGACTCCGTCAAAGTCCTTTCCTCCTCGACGCAATCCAGCTCCTTAAGACGGTCGAGTATCATCGCTCTCCATTCGTGCGTTAACCCAAAGCTTTCTCTATTCCATTTTTTTATACGAGCTTTTAGATACCCCAGTTTGGAAATTAATCGAAAGGCAGCCAACCCGCTTGGATTAGTCTCAGCCCACCAAGTCAAAACGAGAGCTTTGAGCTGCTCACTCAGCAACCACTGATTCTCGAAACGGAAAGGGGTGGGCCCTCTGCCCGTTGCCCCACAGTCAAGCAAAAGAGGCCTATGGTCAGAGACTGCTCTGGCCAGACCTTGAAGCGTCGCATGAGGAAAACAATCTAACCAATCAATAGACACTAAAAATCGGTCAAGACGGCTGAAAGAAGGCGGCTGTTATATATTTGACCAAGTTTAACGGGCCCCAGCATAGGCAAGTCCACAAGGGCCCAGTCATTTATGAAGGTGTTAAGGTTGGCCATGTTGCGTCGATCCGGCAAACCACTAGACGTTTCATGCGGGTAGCGCAAGGCATTGAAATCCCCCCTACACTCCAGGGGACTTCCCACCTAGCAGCCATCGCCGCCAGTTCGAACCAAAATTCATCTTTTTCAACCGCGTTGGTGGGCCCATATATACCCGTAAACGCCTAGCATTTGCCATTGTAACTGTTAATCAATTTGACCGAAGCTGAGAATTGACCTATTTCCTCATCAATTTTCTGAAGGAGGGAAGAATTCCACAATAGGAGGACCCCTCCTGAATCCCTGACTGAATCAACACCGATCCAATCCCATCTGTCCCCCCCCCCCCCAGAACGAAAAAACTTTACTATTGTCACAAGCTCCCCATTTCGTCTCCTGAAGAGTGATAACCACCGGATTAATCGCCAAAATAACCTGCTTCACTTCCACTCTTTTCTTTGCATTACATATGCCCCCGACATTCCAAAATAGGATCTTCATATCGTAAATTATTAAACCGACCGACCAGATCCGGCCTCAAGTGGAACCCAGCCCTCTCCTATCTTCATAATTAGTAAATTGTTTTTCTGAATTTTTCATTGCCACTTTAATCCCGTTCTCCGATTTTGTCACTATGCTTCAAACTGACAACCATTTACAAAAACACTCCCTCACTATAGATGAGCAGGTAAAATATTATCTGCTATTGGTTGCAACAAGAGGGAAAAAATGAAAGTTTTTAAGTTCTATAATTAACCAGGGACCTATCTTTAAAAAAATTACTTTGGAAGGTTTGAAGTTCCATAAGGAACCAGGGGCCTATCTATAGAAAAAATAAACTGCTAAAAAGTGCAAAACATTTGAAAATCTACAGAGTAATTTAAATCTCTTAATATCACAACTTCCAAAGGCTTCTCATTTACTCCACATTTAGACAAAAAATAGATTTGTAATGTTCGGATCTTGGATCGAAACAGGTGATATTTTGGTAGGTAAATTAACGCCTTAGACAGCAAATCATTGGTGTGCCCCGGAAGATAGATTATTGTGAGCCATTCTTAGTATTCAGGTATCCACTACAAGGGAAACTTGTCTAAAAATACGAATAGACGGAAAAGGGCAGAGTTATCAATGTGAGATGTATCCAGAAGAAGGGGAAGCTCAAGTTATCATCCAGAAACGACTCATGTATACATTTCTGTGTAACATGAAATCAAAGTAGGTGATAAAGTAGCCAGAAGACATGGGAATAAAGGTATCATTTCAAAATTTTGCCTAGACAAGATAGGGCCCTATTTGCAAGATGGAACACTAGTTGATATGGTCTTGAATCCATTAGGAGTACCTTCACAAATGAATGTGGGACAGATTCAATCCTCCCTCAGGTTAGCAGGGGACCTGCTGAAAAGACATTATAAAATTGTACCCTTTGATGAGACATGTGAGCAACAGGCTTCGAGAAAACTAGTGTTTCCTGAATTATTTGAAGCCAAATCGTTCACAGATTTCGCAGAAGCAAGAACTATTACTCTGACAAAAACAACTTATTCAGTGACAGAAAAGATCAGCTGTTTTGGTAATAAATTCCTTCGTAATCTGGTATGAAACAACCAATGTTGTGACAAATCCTAATATTTTGCAAAGGAAATTACATAAAGATTTATGACAGAAATTACATACATAACCTACTCATTTCCCTCACCGTTCGGGTTTGGTTTCCCTCCCTCCCTCTCTCCCCTGTTTGGGTGTCGATCTTGGACTGTTTGCAGGAAGACTGCGACTCTTGACTTCCCCCACTACAGACAGTCTTTCTTTCCTTCCAGTCTGCAAGTGTGGTAGGGGATCGCTTTGCTCGGGCTTCCCCTGCGGTAAACCCTTCGTGTCGCTTGCTTCTCTGCTCTCTACCCCAACTTATGCCCCACTCCATCCTTTTTCTATAAGAAGCAATAGAAACTTTCAAGGGCATCTCCCATTCGATATGGGATGTTTCATAAATAAGGAATTGTAAAGTGATTGATGGGTGCGGGTAGTTTGAGACACAGAATTCAGGAGAGATTTTAAGGCGGTGGCAGCGGGGGGGCCCAGTTCTGTTGAATTGATGGATGTCTGATATCGGTTTATGAGTCTTAAGTCTAAATGTGATATAAGGGTTTGGAAAGGGGACAAGAGGCGTTCTCAATACGACATTCTTTTTTCAATCTCCTAGCATTACAAGTGAAATCCTCTCATATTGCAATGGTGTCGCTTGGGATTGCTCCTCCATGGGACAGTTCTTAAGGTCATTCAAAATTCTGTTGTAGAGCTGTGAGAACCCTCAATTAAGAGCCCCTCAAAACAGTACAGCTGGCATCTCTAGTAGAGGGCACTGCCTCATGAGATTTGTTTGGTAAAATGGAGTGGAACAACCGTACTTTCGAGGAAAAGGTAATATCTAAGGGAAAAGTGTTTTTACAAATTAAACCGTACTTGGTGGGATGCATGAAATTTAGAAGGAAGGAGAATAAGTTTACAAGACTTAGGAAGGAGCTGGAATATGGTAATTTGGCTTCAAGAACGAAGAGAGGTCTTTCCTAGATGGAAATCCCAAGTAAGGTATTATCAAGTTTGAATCTTGACAAGTGTTCCTTATGTAATCCGGGCTCCGAGTTTAATAATTAACCATAATAATGAAGGGATTTATTAATCAAAATGGAGACTCATGGGAAGCACTGTGTTTAGCCCTTCTAAAGAGACTGAAAATCATTGTGGCAGACAGAAACTCCTCTAAGCCAATAAGGATAGAAGGAGACGCGGCAAGAACATGAATGAGAGAAAGATATTCCCTGTCATGGAGATTGCATAATATCTTATACCAGATCTACAATATAGCGGACTGTCAAAGATTCTCGTTCTGCCATATACTCATATTAAATGGGGAGCAACTACACCACAGGCCCACAGCTATGGATTGGACATATATTGATTCTATGTAATAGTTCTGTTCTGCTGTGAGCGTATTAAACGGTCGCCTCTGTATCATTATCGTGTACCCTATTTTTATTTAATAATCTGGCAATTATCACAAAAAAAGAAAAAACATCAAGTACTAAACTCTGAGTTCCTAAGCATCTAAGATTTCAGTTCCAACTTTATCCATATGCCACAAAACAATCAACCACCTCCTAGATGGAAATTATCAAGAAAGTGATCCGCAAGAGCGCCTCTCTCAAATCATATTTCCACTCAAAATCACACATATTTAAATCCAAATTAAACCTTGACTGATCAGATGAAGACCATCAGACCTCTGCACCACTCTGAGAAACTACAATCACGGAGTAAAAGCTCGGTTCCAGTCAGGAACTCAGCATAGATGGAAACTCGGATGACTCAGCTTCAGCCGTGAAAGTCTAATATTAATGCTTATGTAACTAGACTGAGTTTTTTATATTGGCTACAACAGAGACCTGCAAGTCCCTATTTGCAAGGATTTCCCCTACCCATTCACTTTTTTCGCAAATGCAGTTAACTTTGAGTAGGTATTATTATCATGGTGAAAAAAGAAAGTAACATTTTTCACAATTGTGGATTTTCTCTACCAAATCAATCATCCTCCCAGAACCTGCCCCTTCCGCATGTTCTCCAAGCATTCATTTGTAGTTTGAGTATACCAAACATATAATAAATATAGAAAAACTCAGTGAAGCTAGTTATTCATCATTCACCCCCCATACATCATATAGATAATAGAATTTAACATTGAGTCAACTCTCCTCCAAGTGCCGGAACATCTTATTAGCCAAAACAATGTCATTGACGGATCCATAATGTTGAATCCAAGCATTTCAATATGACCTCTATGGTAGATATGATGAGCAAAAGTCCATATTAAACTTTTTTTCTTTGATAGGTAAGCTGAGCTCGAACTCGGGACCTTGATGGTTTGATCAGTTCATATCAAACTTTCCAGATTGAATAGTCTGACACCTCTGATGAGCATGTTTTTTGGCTGGGTGATCTTCATATGATGTTTAGCCACTTAGACAATTTGGATTGGCCACAAAAGCCTGCCACATGGATCGAACAGTGGAATAGTGAGGGTTTTATCTTAGCCCTAAGGTGTGCTCCCATTAATCCTTACCATTAACAATTTCCAACCAAGCCAACTCCTGAGCCAGTTCCAAAGAGGAGACATTTTCCACATGCAAACTAGCAACATGGGAAGTACAAGTATAAAGAATGACCCAGCGCAAAGAGCAAATCCAGCCCTAAAGAATAACTGCATTGCAATTTTTTAGTTATGCCTTTGGATTCAGGGAGTGTGAATGAAGCATGATTGGATCGTGATCGAAAAGTATTTTGGGTCTTGGAATGGTGCTGCCCTACGGTTCCTGGATGATCAGGTCCAGAGGGTAGCTCAATATCCCCAAAAAGATGGCCAGAGTCAATGAAAGAGAATAAAACCATAGAGACAATAGGGAGAGCAAGAGACAGGCCTGCCGAATTCGTCGCCGAGGAAAAAAGAAAAACATGAGGGGGATCGGGACTGCAGTGGCTGTGGTAACCTAAACTTCAGCTTCCGGCAGAACCGCCACAATATCAATTGTAAAGCCAGTAAAGCTAAAGAAATAGTGGTGAGGATCTCCAAGAAGCCTCCTGAGAAGTGGAGTTAAAAAGTTCCCAAACCATATGAGGGGAAACTGGTTAGGCCTATGGAAGTCCAATGCCATGACCATGGTTCAAAATTTCGGCCGGAATTATCAAATTTTGGCCGAAATGTTTCGGTTTCGGTCCCCACCGAAACAGTAACACATAATTTCGGGGTTTTTTGTATAGGCATCAAAATTTCAGCCGAAATTTTGGATTTCGGTTTCGGTCCCCACCGAAACCGAAACGAAATCTGACATTTTGATCCTTGGTCGTGACCATACAGGGTAAAAGCAATAAGCAGTCTGTCCTGAATGAAGGGTTTGAGACAAATGCACAAAAGTAAAACTTCAAAGGCAAAACTATCATCTCTGTTAAAAATATGGCTGCGAGGGTAGAATCATAGTGGAATGGTTGGAGGACTGTTGAGTACCTCCGTAAGCAAGCGTTAACAAACGCAGTCGAATCAAAAAATGGTAATACCTTGAGGAGATTCATAAATGAGCAATAAAATAAAATAAAAGAGAATGTGGACAGGCCCGTCAGTGGTAAGACTGTCTGACAGTTTCTTATTCGTTCTCCACAGGACGTTCTCCAGAAAATGATCAGAAACGGCTGGCTCAAACTTGGGGAAGATTATTCTATCTGAATGGGTGCCAGAGATGGGGTCATTCGAGAATTGGAAACAAAAGGGTGGATAAATGGGTATCAATTTGTGGGCTTCTGCAATTTTCATGGGTGGAAGACTGCAGTGCTATCGGAAACCTACTGGGAAATTTTTTTGAAATGGAGGGGAAGTCCACCAACATGAAGGTGCTTTGGAACCTAGAGTTGAAGTTATAATGGCTTATTGTACAATGGAACTATCCTGTAGTAGTAGAACTGAATGTGGAAGGTGCAGGTATTAACAATGATCAAAAGAAGAAGAGAACTCTGCTATAAAAGTCATTGGTCGTCGCTTGATGAAGAAGAAAGGGATGCAATGGGTGGTGAAGAATAAAAGGCGGTTGATCAGAAATCAAGTTCCCAGCTTCATGAAGGTTACGATCGCGGCGAACCCAAACGTTGTCAAAGTCTGGCGGTGGTTGCGTCTCCTGCATCCCATGGAAGATGGAAGGATTTCATGACCTTCTGAGATCATAGCATCATCTTGCGATTCTTCCAGTCTAAATCTCTACTCGTGAAGATTGCAAGGAAAATTGCAAGCGAGACTGGTTTGAGTGAAGTAGCTCAGGGTTTCTGGAGTGTTGCACATTGCTGTTATGTGGGCTGTGTGTTTGGAGAGGAATGATTATATTTTCAGGGGTGTGAGCAGACCTGAGGGTATTGTGATGCAGCTGGCTAAGGAATATGTCATAGAATGGACACGGGCTAGGATCTTGAAGGGTAGGCTCAGGATGGAGGCAATTAGGGACATGGGGGATGAGATGGTCGTGTAAGCTGTGGGGTTCCAAGGCTCTTCCTTCGCCTGCTCTCCTCCGCTGGGTCCGGAGGAGGATCCAGGTTTGGGTTCCTGTTAGTCATTTCTTGTTTGTGTTTGTTTCATTCGCCTCTCGCTAAGTTTTGCTTGTATTTTTCCTTTTTTATTTCTAATATATTTTACCTTATTGATCAAAAAACAACAAAAACAAACAAGAAACGAGTTCCTTTTTAGATAGAAATAATTTTCTTTTATATAATGATAATGATGAATCGTGTTTCTTACAATGTATCGGAACGGCTCCTCAGGTTTTCTATGCATAGGAACTGCTACGATAGGCTAAATATGCTTTCAGGGTAACAATGAATGGATCTAGCAAGGCAAGTAGCACATAACTCTTAAGAAGAATGAATGAGATTCAAAATTCCATTATACCTTCAAAGCATCCAGTCTGCCAAACAAAAGATCCTGTGTACCCCTTAAACAAATTTAGTTCGTTAAAACACTGTTCCATCAAAAGTGAATATCTTTTATATTTAGGAAATGTAGTTCGTTAAAACATTGTTCTATCGAAAGTGAATATCTTTTATATTTAGGAAATGGTATGCCAAAAGATTCCAAACTTGTATATCAGTTAAAAACATGCACCTTCAAGATTATAAAGAAGATATTGAACTAATGATTGAAAGCTACATACCTTTCTTTGAGTAATGTCGGACAACTTTGTGCCAAAAAAGGTAGGTCCGCCAGAGTTAATAGCTTGAAGGCCATCAAGACTTTCTCTAGAGTGTCCTGCGACATCGTCTGCAAGGCGCAAAGATGAATTCACCCTGCCAGGCTTAGGTGTAACATGCGATTTTGATGAATTGGTAACCCTTCTTGATGGTAAATTGCGCCCCTGTTTCAAAACTGCGACGTTCAGATCACGCCTGTCAATTACAGGTTCGTTGCATGCCTCATACTCTGGAACAGTCCTTCGTTGCACATCATAATCATGGTCTGCTTGCATGGGCAAATGAGATGAATTTCCACCCGGATTGAAAAGCCTCTCACTGCTAGCTTTGTCTCCAATCCTTTCTAGATTAGATCTAGGACGAATGCGAATACTACGTTTTCGCTTTATTTTTGGTTGCAAAACCTGTTCATCTTCACAATCATCACGGTCATGAATCCAACTTTCAGATTGTTGAAGATCGATCGGCGAATCACCTGATACTGCAATTTCACCTTCCTCTAGTTCATCAGCCTGGAAAGATTTTACCAAAGCGAAATTTATTAGATAATATGTAGATCACTATTCACAAGCCAAGAATAGAACTAAAGAAAAACAACGCACCGTCCTCTTTGAAACAGAGCCGGGTCCAGAATCTAATGCAGAAAGAGATCCAAATTTCTGAGAAGAAATGGCAGAAGCCACATTCTGTGGCAATCTTAGACTTTCTGAGGAAGATCGGGACGAACCAGCCTCTTCAAGTATATGATCGCTTCTGGTGTTTTCCAAAGCCTGGGGTAATTCATAACCGCCACCATCGCAAACTGTCCACTCCTCTTCTGATTGATCTTTATTACTCGGAAGTACACCAACTGCACCACTAAATTCTTCATCTTCATCCTCTTCAATCTCTCCATCTTCATGCAAAGAATATCCATTCTTCTCTTCTGAACTCGCTTCAGATTCTTCTCCATTTTCATCATCCAACTCCCTGTACATGAACTTTTTAATACTTGATGTGCCCTTTGGCCGTCCCCTCTTCTTTTCGGTTTTAGGAGATAGATCAGAAACGGTTTCTTTGGATTCCACACCAATATTGCCAACTAGTGTGCCTTTTGATTTCTTAGACAAACTAGCAATAACCGAATTTACTTCCCTGGATCCTGCTCGAAGCCATGTAGGAACCTGATGGTACTTCAGCATCTCCCCTGTCCAATCAAAATCTTCATCCATTTGATCAAACAGCTCAATTTCTTCTTCACTCCGGGCAATCATGCGATTTACCTCTTGTAGTGAAGGGACGTCATGTACAGTTTCTTGATATCTCTCTTCATCATGCAATAAATTTTCTAAAGTTAAGCGCCTCTCTTCATGCGTTGTTCTCTGATCAAAACGGCCAGCATTTATAACCTCGTCTGCCATTTCAATCTTATACTGTTGAATATTATTGCGTATAAGACTTTCAATAGATCCTATATATCGATCTTTACCGGCAAGATCATCCTCTGAATCAACTACACCTCCACTCCTAAATTCATCTTCTTTTTGATAGCTCGGGATATTGTCAACAACTGCTTCCATATAGATCACTTTGACCTCTCTCTTCTGTCCAATACGATGAGCTCTAGCCACTGCTTGTTCTTCATTTTTGGGGTTTGGATCTGGATCGTATATGACAACTGTATCTGCAGTCTGAAGATTTAGACCTCTTCCAGCAGCACGGATACTAAGCAAGAAAATAAAGCAATCAGAATTGGGGCTGTTAAAATCTACAATAGCTGATTCACGATCTTCTAAGCTAGTTGTTCCATCAATCCGTCTATAGACAAGCCGCCGCCATTGCAAGTACTCCTCTAATATATCAAGAAGCTTTGTCATGGTGCTAAAGAGAAGTACACGATGCCCTGTTCTGTGTAGTTTTACGAGAATCCTATCTAGAATCCAAAGTTTCCCGCAAGATCTCACAAGGAATTCTTTGGAATAGTCACTGAAATACGGGTAATTAAGCAAAGGATGATTGCATGTTTTGCGCAACTCCATGCATCTATTATTAAGATTCTTAAACACCTTGGTCTGGTAATTTGGATTCTTCTCAACCCTCCGTTCCTCATCCTCTGGATCAACCCTGAAAGTACCAGTGGACTTAATCCAATCATATATGGCACCTTGAAAAGCTGACAGTTTACACTTCAGAACAATGGAGACCTGTTATACATCATGAACCGATTATTACTTATTAATCGACACAAAACTTAAAACACATAAAAAAATAGGGAGAAGTATATACCTTACGGGGTAGTGACCCTTCCACATCTTCAACACGTCTTCGGAGCATAAAAGGCTCCAGTATTTGATGAAGCCGGTGGATGATGATCACCTTTTTCTCCGTCTCAAGCCAGTCATCCTCTGCACTATGTGAAGAACCATCCTTCTGAAACGGCTGTGAAAACCAATCATGAAATGCTTTACGATTATCAAATACTTCCGGAAGAAGCAAGTTTAATAGTGACCAAAGCTCCTTCAGATCATTCTGCAGAAAACAAACTTTCCATGTTCAATTCAGGCAGCAATAATCTATTAACCAATTTCTGATTGACCTGCAAACAAAACAAGAGCACTATATACATGGGTTCTGATCCTCTGACTTGAGTAACAAAGTGACTCAAGTATACCACCCATACACCCGCACGTCAATGCGAGTGTATAGTGAGATGGCTGATATCTGTTCAGTTTCAATAGATACATCTCTCTCTCTCTCTCTCTCTCTCTCTCTCTCTCTCTCTCTCTCTCTCTCTCTCTCTCTCTCTCTCTCTCTCTCTCACATATATATATATATATGAGAAATGAGAATTTGAGTTCGAACGCATGGCGTGAACCATGTGTTCGAACCCTAGATCATGTGCCAAGTGATTGCGAGTTACACCCATACTCTTAAGTGTTCACCAAGCCCTTTTTTATTTTAGAAAACAAAATATATTTTCCGGACTTTCTTGCCCTTCAAAACACAGGTCAAAGTTCCCCATCTGTGCTGGTTCCTAGTGCACCGAAATGTGCTCCTTGAACAACTATTGAACCGTGGATGAAAACCCATTTTAATTTTTATTTCTATGAATGACCTGATCAACTTTGGGTAAGTTGCGTGGCACCCGACCCTATGGTTCAGTGCCACGTGACGCCCAGCTGGTTTGAACACATGGATGAACCATGTGTTCAAATGCACAACTCCGGGCCTCTTTAATATATCCATATACTAGGAAAAGAGATGCATGTGACGCTGTCCCAGTTTTGAATGCTGCAACAGAATCTCATTGCAGTACCATGTGTCACCAGTCCCCTCCCATGGTTCACCCCTCCTTCGGGGATTTTAGAAAATAAATATAAAAATAAAAAAAATACGGCATAAAAATTAACAGTGACTTCATATTTAGATTCATTAACTTTTTTGCGCAAATGGTCATAGATTGACCTTGTGCATATATCCAGGTGGCACCTGAACATGTGTTTGAGTACCACGTGGGTCCAAATAGCGCTGTACCAGGTTCCCAGCGTCGATGCATATTGGGAAATCACTAACTCAACTAGAGCTGCATGTATTCAAACTGATCTCTCTCTTTATTTTATGGGTGATTATGGTTCTTGTCTTGGTGCAATGAAATAAGACAACCAAAGCAACTTCCATACAAGGACCTTACTCAGAAATAAGATATCTGATATAATTGAGAAAATAGTAAGAAAACTAGTGTGCCAATCTGATATCATTGACAAAATAATAAGAAAACTAGCGTGCCAATGGTTATCTCTCGAAAGTAACCTAAATTTTAGTTCCTTTCCACTTATATTTAAAAACTATGAGTGTGCCCACCACCCTAGCAATTAAAATATAGATTGTAATGCTGAGGTCATGTGTTCAGTTTGAGCTTGATCACTAAAAACAATTACAAATGGGAACATGCAATCATCAAATGAGGAATTTCAAACTCAAATCTCCTACAATTAGACCAGTTTAAACAATGCCATTCAAAAATTCTAATTTTTCAAAATCACATTTTCCAGAACCTTCGAATTTTGTGAAGCTGAAATTTTCAGAATTTTGTCGTTTGGCCAAACGTATGATCAAGATTTACTTTTCAGTTTTGAAAAATCAACCTGTTTGGTTGTATTTTTCATACAAATTTCTGTGAATACATGGAGGGTATCTCAAATTGGACTACAAACCCTTAAACATCCTCACTTCACAATCTAGTTCTATAAAAAATCTGTCCATAAAATTGGGTGGAACCGGTAAAGCATTGGTGCCTAGCTGGATTTCCACCCTCTGATCTCAATCGTGCGGCTGATGAATTCAGTTGCACAAGACATTGGCTAACATTTCATCTAGGATCAATCTCCATCATTCATCAGAGAATTATAGACTTGATCCATCTTGAATCCCTTTAGACCTACAGTTGGGATCCACGAACAAAAAGCACTTTATCCCTAGATTTAAGCGCATTTTTAAGATCCTAGAAGTAGCAGTCATCATCGACAATGACCAATTGATGGTTGACCACAAAGGACTTAGTAGATCGGATAGCCTAACTTAAACAGGGGAAGGAATTTGTAGCAATGGCTAGATGCAAGATCGAGCAATAATCAATAACAAACGGAATTCATTGGGAAAGACGAAAACCTTTGTCAAGCCTGTTGGCAGCAGTTCTGATCTTCCTTAACAACATCATCATAAGCTGGTTCAATTGTAGCACCTCCATTGATTACAGATTTAGATCTCCATCAACAAAGAAAGTGAGGTATTATAGACGCAGCGAGAATGATACGCCCGCATTATGCAAATATAGGAGCTGCGATTTTAAATTTTTCTATTAATAGAATTTTATAAAATCATGATTTTGCCTTCTTGTGACTTTCGAATGTCAAGTTATTTCAGCCAAAAAATCTAATTGTATTTTATGAATTTCTGACCTGCATGTGCTGAATTTGGGATGCGCATGTGCCCCTGGGATTAGGCGGGTGCTCTAAGAGGCCCGGATACCCAGGTTATCAAACAAAATAAAAGACATGAAAAGTCACGAATAGTAGCGTTTTTGGGTGACATCCAAATTGTCCCTTAGGCCCTGTTTGATAGCAAGGAAATGATTGTAATGCCCTGGGAAAGAAATTCAATTTCCATTATTTTTGTTTGATTCTAATTTTAAGAGCCAGAAATTATTTCAGTGGGCCCCACATAGGAAATTGTGTTTCCTATGTATATAAGGATTTGCATTGAATCTATTTCACCGAGGAAAAGTGCTGAAATTAGTTTTCCCTCACTATTTCGCAAGACTATTCGATCGGGATCCCTATTTAGCAAGGTAAGCTCCATCGTCTTCTAAACTCCATGTCTTCTTCTTCCTCAAGCAACATGATGGAACCCTAATTACTGGTTTGATGATCAAGAAGAAAAATGGAGGTTTTTCCCTGCCGGTTTAACCTCTTCAACAACCTTCTCGTCAGTTGGATCACCGGAAACCAGATCCAGTTTTCTAGCAGCGGTTTCAGCCTCAATTTCCAGTTTTGTAAAACTCTAACGATTTTTTTTTCTTCGATTTCTCGATTTTCGGCTCGTGGATCCATTGAGTTCGACTCGTTAACTGACTTGGTTTCCCTGTTGGATTCTTCATCGAATATATGAGTTCCAGTGGCTATGATTTCCCAGCTTCGCCGACTTTTTCTCTTTCCTCGCTGTTAATACCTAGATCTCTCTTTTCCTCAGCGATTTCATTCTCTTCTAAGCCCTGTTCGCGTTCTCGCTTCAGTTTATTCACCTTCAATTGCAGAGATCTGAACAAAATAGGTAATTAAATATTTAGAAATTCCAAAGCCAAAAAAAAATTCGGAATAGTAAAAGTGAACAAAAATTTGCAAAAATCTTGATCTAGAAAAAAAAAATGAATACACGGAGTCTTCTGAGCTCTTCGAGCCACGGGATCTCGTCCCTCTCTTCGCCCTCCGATTTATCTCCAAATTTTTTGTCCTCAGAGATGATTTTCCTCTGAAGTTCGTGATATTTCTGTCTGCAGATCTGAGCTGTTAATATACGAGCAGACGACCTTCGGCTCTGTATTTCATGGCGACAGATTCCCATCTCTTCGTCCCGTGTCGGTTAATGGCGCACCCTAGCAAAAGCTCTTCCCCACATCTCCCACCGTCCATCTTCTCTTTTCCCCTTCTCCATGTTCTCAAATCCGGGTCACCATATATGCATATAAAAATTACCAACTGTTTTAAAAAGCTAGGATTTTTATTTATTTGTGTATTTATTAACCTTCGATCTTCCAGTTTATTTTGTGTATTTATTATCCTTCGATCTTCCAGTTTACATCACGAAGCACCATGGATGGTGATGTTGTTCTCCATCTCTAACCACACAAATGATCTACACCGTCCATTCTATTGTATATATATATATATATATATATATATATATATATATATATATATATATATAAATAATAAAAGTATATAAGATATGATGCCGGGACTATGCATTGGAAAGCATGGCTGACCCATGCGTTCAATCCAGTTGGCTGCCATGTGGCAGCTAGCTCAAAGATCGGGTACCATGAAAACTTGTCCCAAGTCGATCAGTTGCATTTATGATGCAAAAAAAATATATTTTTAGAATTTTTTTTCCATTACAAACTAATCAAACATGAGAAATTAGATTACGGTGAAAATCATTTATTGGTGAAAATCATTTATTAGACAACTTATCAAACAATAAAAATTGTATTTCCAGAAGAAATCATTTTGGAGGAAATCAATTAGGAAATTAATTTCATTTCCTTATTGAAATTTCCTTGTTATCAAACAGGGCCTTAAATATAAATTGATAACAATCAGTAAAAGATGGCACAGGATTGATTTCCTTGCCAACAAATTGAATCCTCTGGATAGATGATTCATGCACCTTTCTAACATATGCATCACGGAGAAACTAAGATTGGGGGTAGGCACACTCGAGAGGAGATGGTAGTGATTATTTGCTCATACTTCAACTGGGATTTATCTTGTGATTGCTCATAATATGACCAAATGAGAATGGGCAGTTAGGGGAGCGGCTCAGTTGGGTAACCTGTAAAAATTCTTTAATCACAGAAGATCTTCCCTTGGGGAGTGAGGAGTTTGTACTTGGGGCAAGTTGGGGTTGTCTTTTCATAATTGTACTTTCTGCTCATCTTCTAAGAAAAGTTAATTATCAACAAAGAAAAAGGATGCAAGGTGAGAGAGAGGTGTTTTAGAAATAATACACCTGCATTTTTTTTAGAAGCGGTAAATTTATATATTCTACTAGGAATAGAATATTATAGAATCTGGTTTTGCCTTTTTTTGTGAGTTTTGGAAACTACTTGGATTTTATGTTTCTTGAAGCCATGCAAAATCATGAATAGTGGTGTTTTTGGTTGAGATCCAAACTGCCCCCTTTTTAAAGATAAGCTAAGCTGGAAACAATTTGCAAAAGATGATTCGTGTCTTCGTGGAGGCTTGATTTCCTTACCGACAAATTGAAAAATCCAGTAGAGAGATGATTCTTTCCAACAAATTGAAATCCAGTAGAGAGAAGATTCATCTACCTTTAAAACATATGCATCGGGGAGAAAAGGAGAGCAGCTGAGTTGGGTGAACTGTATAGAGTCTTTAATCATAGAAGAGTTTTTTTCTTTGTGATTTCTCCCACTATGGGGGAATAGCAAGTTCTGGCTTTGTTTTTTTCCTATTTAAACATTCTCCTTCTCTGAAATAATAAACTATCTATTGAAAAATGTAAATAGTAGCATATGCTTCAAATATATTTTTATTTTTAACAGTTCATAGCAATTAATTTGGTCCTGCCTCAACCAAGGTCACAACTCTGTATCCCTTTCTACCTTGATGGGCAAGACAACATAAGTTGTAAAAAACAATGGAAGCACTTAAAATCAGATAGCAAAATAAGTCAAAATGATAGAAGTAAACTTAAAACAGATTCTACAATTGACTAAAAAATTATTCGTAAGTATAAAAACTAACTTTTAGACCGTAAAGCATGGGATCCCTTCCCCCCTCTCCCAGGATTCGTTAGTGAATTCCATGACTTTATAATGCTAGCAAAGAACAACACTTCTTGGTGTTACTTTAGATACTTATTACCTAGAAGGATTGCTATCCTTTCGAAACTACTGACTACCAAAGCTTTCGCACCTCCGTTCTTCTAAAAAATTATTCATAAATTTAAAATCAACTTTTAGATTATTTAACATATCATTATTAATTATGAAATTTTGTATCAATAAAAATCAGACTTGATCAGAAACACAGGATAAATATCTCAGAAAATTATTAAAATGCTAAAATTTTAGAATTTTTTTTTTTTTCATTATAAGTATCTTAACATCGAAGAAGGGTTTAACATCCTCCAACTATATGAAGAGAATAACTTACAAAAAATAACAAAAGAGTATATGACAAACCTGTAAAGGAGTCCCCGTGAGAAGCAACCGTCTCTGACAACGGTACCTATCAAGGTCACGTGCCAAAACTGATTCTCTATCTTTCATCCGTTGAGCCTCATCAATTATGATATATTTCCAGTCTACTTTTGATAACTTTGTACGGTCATACATAATAAACTCGTAAGTTGTAACGAGTACATTATACTTCATAGCACAAACCTCCTAGAGAACAAAGATTAAAAACAGTTAGTTCAAGAAAGTATACAAATATCTTTACTATTAAAATGGAAAAGGCCGAATGTCACAGAGAATATATTCTTTTAAATGACTGAAATGCCCTTTAGCCACTTACTATTAGGTGTTAATATTAATTTTAAGACAACAAATAGGTGGGTAACTGTGATTTTACTCTCTTATGTAATCTCGAAAAATATAACGACCCATTGTCTCCCCCCTCCCTCTGGATTGATGTGCAACTCACTATAAAGTGGTTGGTAGGTAGGTAAGCACGCTAGGAGTGAAAGATGGGTGTGTATGTGTGTGTGAATAAGAAAGATAGAGAGAGAGAAGTCTGTATACAACCAAACAAAAGACACATTCTTCACTCAATTCACACATTGAGTTCAAAGGGAAATATTGTATGAAGATAGAACAACACGCAATCAGATGTTTAAGCACGCGGATAGTATTAAAATAAGCCAAAAGATATTATTCAAATAAATAGGAATGCAGCTTACCTGAGCAAACAACTTTGATCGCTGATCCTTTGTACCAACATAATATATGCATGATGCAGATGGCAGCCAATTATGCAGCTCACTCTGGAAAAATGAAGATGTCAGCGAGAAGAATCTGAAAATCAATAGATGTGAAGCTTTTAAATAATAAGAAGGAAATGACCTTCCAATTGACCAATACGGCATTTGGAACAATTATAAGATGTGGCCCATAGTTCCCTTTAAACTCCATCAAATATGCAATCAGAGCCATGACCTGTTTGGCACAATTAAGAGTTGCAAACATTTACTAGCATTGTCATATGGTGTTGTTCTAAATGCTTAGACATCAGAGCTCTTAAAGGAAATGGGTATCTCAAATAGAGCCTTAATTTAACACAACAATGAAGGAACCTTAATAATACCTATACCAAAACTAATTCATAATACCAATTGAGGCTCTGTTTTCTACTCACCATACTAAAAATAAATAGAGCAGAAGGCAAAAAAAAAGTAAAATTGCTTAGTTAAAACCACTACTGTTATACACAAACTGACCTGTACAGTCTTGCCAAGACCCATTTCATCGGCCAAAATACCATTTAGCTTGTTGTTATACAAAGAAAGCATCCATTGTAGCCCAACCTGTAAAATTGAAGGAAACAACACATTTAACTCACTAACAGAGGAAAAAAATACTAATAGAAAGGAAAAACAGAAAAACATCTAAGCTGAACCATACAAGCTGATAGTCTCGTAAAGTTCCCGCCCGTAACATTGAGGGTTGTCTTAAGATTCTTTCATTTACAGCATGCGCCAGATTATAATACCTGGTGGAAACGAAGATATAAAGCCTAATTCAGACACCATGTAAGAAGATTATCAAGGTACTTAAAATTGATCACTTCAAGCATGAGGAAGACGCATTTTGCACCACGATGTAATAAAAAAGAGTAACAAAGCATATTAAAGAACAATATTCCGATAGCAAACGCCCAAGGAAGTCTAAAGTTAAAAGAGCAATAGCACATATAAAGCCTAGCATTGCGACGAGTATTCACAAATACAGGTGACAGAAAACTGCTAAATCAATTTAATGTATCATTTTCATACTAGACTTAGGGACAGCCACAATAGATTTAAAGCACAGCAGGAGTCCAAATTCCACATTAACCATCTTTGATTAAAGGATTATGAAAATAATGAACGACTATTCTTACTTGTTTACAGATGAATTATCCCTTGGTGCATTCATTTCAGAGAACCTATTCCTTATCATCACTTCCTCTCGAGCACAAGCTGCTGCCGCTTTAACTTCTTCTTCTGATAGACCCTGATGAAATAAATGAAACTTATGAAAACCGCACGATATCTAACATATGAAACGGAAAGTAATAGAAGAGAACCCTCTCCACCCCTCCTTCCTCAAAGGAAAAAAGAACAAGTTCAAAAAGAGCATGCCTGAGCACGTGCAGCCACAGCAGCAGTCCTTGCTGCCTCCTCCACCTCTTGGTGATTCTTGGCAGCAGTTATTTTCCCTCCCAATTTTTGAAGATATTCTTCTGTCTGAGACAAAAAAGATGAAAGAACGGCATATCTCTGAGCACCCTCACCCGAAATGTTTGTCTGCTGCTCCAGTAGCATTTCACGATACCTCCCTACATCATTATTCTTCAATGCCTCCATTCTTTTATTCCGATCTTCATCCTTTCTCTTTGAAAACTCTCTCAACATTCTCTCATGATACTTGGCAACACCCCTATTGCGGGCTGTCCTTGCATCACGAATGGCCCAATGAGCCTCAAGAACCTTTTTACGCCACTGAAAAATCAATTTCAATTGCCTTTCTCTTGCAACCCTTTGAGAAAGCTGTACTTGCCTTGCAAGCTCCATGCGCTGCCGTTCGCATAGACGAACAAACTTACGGTATGGCCTGTCAGGCATCGCCATTATCTCCTGCTGCTGCTGATCAACATCATCTCTAACCCGTGCCTGAAGGTCAAAAAGTCGAAGCTTTCGTTCTTCGATTTGCAACCTGATAACAAGATCAGGCCTGATCCGCTTCCTCTCTAAGTTCACTGCAAGTAAACCACCAATAGTTTTCAGACTCTCCGTCCTCTTCTTGTCAAGCACTTCCATACCTTCCTCGAGAAGTAGATCCTTCATCACATCATATGCAATTGATAGATTATTAGTGTTGTTCACAATTGTTGCCGACCCAAAGGAGTCATGTTTCCTAGTAAAAAATGGAAAATCAAAAAGTGGGCCATGATACTTTCTCGTAGCGACGACCTCTTTTGGCACTGGTGGAGTGCTCATGTTTACAGGCTTCCTAACCTGGACGGCATCTGATGAGGCAGCCTGTAGTGGAATAGATTTTCCCTTATCTGCAGTAAAATCACCATTAACAGAAATCTTCTGACTTCCTCGCTCAACTTCCTGCTCAGATTTAACAGAACATGTGGTGTCCTGCTCTTCCTTTCCCACAGATACTGCCTGTATAATGGGTTCCCTCATTGCACCTGTCACTCCCAATGGGTGAATGGCAGCATTTGCCTTCTCTTCGCCGGTGAAGGATCCCTCTTTTGGCAGACTCATCCCTTTGCTTAAAGGAACAAGCTGTGGAGCCTTCTCATTGGGCTCTATATGTCTTGCATGTTCTTCAACATTCTTCCCAGCAGTCCTATCCGGGTTGACTGTTCCCGGTGGAAGCAAAACCTGCTGTGGTTGTGAATCAAGGGGCGGTGGAGCAATGGCTTGAAGAACTTCTTGAGGAAGATTACTTTCACCACGCTGAAGAGTAAACAAAACAAGGATATAATTATAAGCGTTCGGTCTAGACTTGTCTACAAAAATTTTCATGTGCATCAAGATAGTACCTTCAATAATCAGAAGTTAAAAACTTTAAAACGAGTAAACAATACGATGAGAACTTCCATGTGAATACCTTCAGACGCCGGAATGCTAATATTTGCGCTTTAAGAACATGTAGTTGCTGCTTAGTAAACCCAAAATGCGGTTGTGGCATCGGTGTCGCAGTTGCACCCTGAGAAGGAAAATGGGATCCCGAGCCATCGCTGGAAGATACTGTAGATTGTGAAGAGGGTCTGTTCAAATGCTGCAACTGCTTGAAGTACTGCATTTGCAATGTTTCAGGGATATGAAATGTACTCTTTCCATGTGAGTGATCAACACTTGGACTCGGACTTCCAGATGACTGTGGTGAATTCACAGCCACCATTCCATTTCCATGCGTGATTGGATGCCTAGATACCCTCTCCGATTGGTTCTCCCGGCCTTGGACAGTGAGCTGCTGCATTTGAATATTGTTGGCATTTGCAATAGTAGCAGTCCCAGCAGTTGGAAATGACCCAAAAGAAGGAAGTGGCTGTCTGATTTTTTCAGAGGCAGCCTGACTGGATACATCACTCGATGAATTCCCCTGGACAAAACTGTCATTAGCAGCTGGTGCTGCAGAAGACATAATCTGTTGCTTCGACAAGTGCAGCCGAGACGAATGTATAGCCCCTGTGATTTCATTTGTTTTCTGCATTGCAGCCATTCTAGATTGCAATACTGGAAGAAGTTGAGCAATCAGATTGGCATTAGCAGGAAGAGATAGATCAATGTTATGCTCCAATGCCCAAGTCTGCATCGCTTGCAACTGGGCCACCGCAAGCTGGCTGTTCATGATGTTCTGTATGCTTGACTGAGCCTGTGGAGCTGCTTGAGCAGGTCTTATCATGTTTCCTGCGGTTAACTGCCCAATCATTGCTTGGGGAGGCTTCAGTTCACTCTTTTGATCAGAACTCACCTGCCCTTGCTCCATCTGCCTCTCGTTGTGGGCAAAATGTTCAACTGCATTTTTAAGCGTAGATGCATGTGCCTGATTAGCTACCTGAATAGACATAAGCTCCTGCATTTTCAAATTGTTCGTGTGTATGTCATGATCCTTCCCAGATGGACCCATCAATCCCAATTTACTTTGTTGTTGGTGGTGCTGCTGCTGCTGTTGCTGTTGTTGTTGTTGTTGCTGTTGCTGCTGCTGCTGTTGTTGTTGTTGCTGCTGCTGCTGTTGTTGTTGTTGTTGCTGCTGCTGCTGCTGTTGCTGCTGCTGCTGTTGCTGTTGCTGCTGTTGTTGTTGCTGTCTTTGCATAATCCCCTGAGATTTCTGCTGGGCAGCCTGTAAAGCATAGTGCATGTAGGCTGGATGCATCGGGTTTTGAACATGTTCTAAACCCTGCCCTTTATTCTGGTTTTCTTCATGGGCCTGAGAGGCTCCATGTTGTTGAGACAAATCAATAAACTTTCGTGACTGCTGAGGCATGGGTATGGATGAGGAAGATGAAGGATAGCTGCTCCCTCCCATGACTCCATGGATACTGCCTGCCTGATATGCTAGAAGGGCTTCATCCCCTTCAGGCTTGCGGAGTTGATGTTGCTGAAGCGACTGCATGAAAAAACAAAAGAGAACAAATCAACAGATTATATTCATATAAACCGAGCCCATGATGTCCTGAGCAAACTGACATGAAGTGGTCATATATATATATATATATATATATATATATATATATATATATAAGTGTCACTTCATAGATCATATTCTTTATGAGAAACTTGAAGGTAATAATTTTAAGAACACCAGCGAAAAAGTTTTAATTTAACTACAATGAATGTTGCCACTGCAACGAATTTACTGTGTTCGAATTTGAATGCTCTCTGTTAAAGACTGTTCTTCCATTTATTACCCAATTATTAAATAAGTTGCCAGCAGAAGACAGCGGCTAAGCACATGCTCCAATGTAGCTGAATTACCTAAAGAGGTCATATAACCCATTGAACAGCTCCAAAACAAAAGAAGCAAAATCAAACTTCTCTCAACAATCCCCTCTTCATAAAGCGCACATTGCAATTATCAGCAAAAAAAAACATATAGCACACATTACACTTTGTTTCTAAAAATCCAATTAAAATCATTTGAGGCTCCTTTATAATTCCCACACAAAAACTACGAAGATAAATAGAATTGCAGACTATGAGTTTTTCCCTTAAAAACACATTCATCTCAAAGAACATGAGAATTGAAGATTATTTTTAAAGAAACTTGTTACTACCAGGCCGGGGGGGGTATTACTGGATCGGGTCATATTATCAAAGGGGCATCCCATTTTTTACTGGGCAGCACCGGGCCTGAGCCGTTGACAACCCTTAAGTTTAAAAAGGCTGTGTTACTACCACACCACTTTATGTTACAGCCACCTCAAGTAAATAAAAGAAAACTAAATTCACTGTTTTAATCAGTGAAGTGGCTGTAACATAAAGTAGTGTGGTAGTAACACCAGCCATAAAAACTTAAACCTTTAAAAGGAGGCTAATCCAAACCCAATACCCATCTCTCTCTCTCTCTCTCTCTCTCTCCCTCCAAAAATTTATACACGAATTTCAGGGTGTTATAATTCCCACCGCCCTCCCCCTCTCTTATCTGATTTATTAATTTTGGAACGGACTCTCCCGACCGTCATTTAAACACCAAAATAGTGTTTAAATGATCTTACACTATCAATCGTGTAAGATGTGGGTGATCCGAACCGTCAAAGTGATAGATCATAGATTGAAGTGCAGCAGGCCTAAAAATGGTGTTTTAGGGAGATTTAAACCATCCAATCTGTGGGCTATAATAACAACCATTGTTTTAAGTTTTAATAACAAGTCTAATTTTAATGGTGTAAGATCTTTTAAACACCATTTCATGTTTAAATGCGGTCAGGAGCCATTATCCCATTAATTTATTTTTGAAATTTTGAATGTCTTATTTTTGAAGAACTTTTAAATTTATGTAGTAATATGACATTTCGCTTCTAAATTGAATGCAAATATTAGTTTATATACATTTATGTAGAAATAAAGTATCTATATATATATATACACACACACACACACACTTTTTGGGACCGCCCAACGACTTCCGCCGCGAACCTGCCCAGAGACTTTAAGAACATTGGTTGCTGCGACTTGCCTGAGAAGAGTACGACCACCGGAGCACCCACTTATATGTGTGCTTCTCAAAAAAAAAAGTGGGTGCCTTTCAAGATTGACCCATTGACCATTGCAGCACCCACTTATGCTGGTACTTTTCAAGATTCACTCGGTGAATTAAAGGTACCCTTTTCATAATTTTCCGAATATTAGTAATTGAGATACATGATTTATCATGCTTTGTATTTTTTAACAACAATAGTATAAACTGTCATAATGAAAATTAACAGAATTTTTATAGAACTTACTCTTAAACGATCTGGACTTGCAGAAAGGAACAAGGTTGTCAACAGGACAGCTCTATCTAAAAGTTCTGGGCCTGCTGGCTGGACTTGAAACCTTGATGGGCTGGATCTTAAGAACACAAGGCCAGCCTTTTATACCATTTTGGGTTGGACCATATTTTTAGGGCTGCCTAAAAATCATGTCATTTGAATAATAATCAGGTCAGTCTTAGGCCTAATTTCTTTACATTCTGCCTTGCGGAATGCAGAGTTACGGAGAGCTTAATGTTGAACAAGAATGTGTGGAGAAATGGGGGTCGCAAAGATAACCCCAAATATGAGACAAAGCTATGATTATTACAATGCTAATGACGACGACAATTATGATGATGACCTTGAGGACTGGCCTGCCCCATTTATACCGTTTTAAGATGAACACCAGAGAAAAAGTTTTGCCTGGATTTATGAACAGGGTACCATTCTGGCCAAGCTGAGGCTTCATAATCAATGACATGACTAATAATCAGGTGGTGACCAAGCTCAATTTTTTCTACCTCAAGGCCGGACCTATTGGGCACAAGCTCTGTGTGTGTGTGTGTGTGTGTGTGTGTGTGTGGAAAAGGGCTGTGTGCCCCAATGGGGCACGGTGAGCGTGCCCCAATGGTCCATGTGGAGCTTGGATGGATTGTTTCCATAAAAAAAATTGTTCAAGGGAAAGTCAAACATTGACTGATTTTAATGGTCTAAATTTCAAGGCTCAAAGAATACACGGTGGAGATGAGTTTTTGAATTTTTTTTAAAGATGATCTAAACAAAACAACTTTGGTCCACGTGATACCAAAACAGTGTTTTGGGTGCCATGCGGAGATCCACGTGGACTATTGGGGCACGCTCACCGTGCCCCAATTGGCCACCTAACCGCTGTTATATATATATATATATATATATATATATATATATATATATATATATATAGAGAGAGAGAGAGAGAGAGAGAGAGAGAGAGAGAAAAGCACACACAGGTCCGGCTTGGGGCAGGCTTTTAGGCCCATTTAAAGAAACCCCCCATTTCTTGCCTAATATCCATTAACAAACCTAGCAATGAAAAAAAAATTCAAGGAAGAGTGGGGAGGAGCATCTCCAACAGAAAATAAAAATTAAAGATAAATAATATCAGATTAAGTTCACCACACAGAGAGAAAAAAAGGCTGTAGAAACCTCTTGTACAAAGCCTTGCATGATGCTCACTAGTTTCAAATAAAAAACAAATCAAACTTTATTCAGAATGCATTTTGAATGAGCTGTTAAAAACTAAAACATGTTAATAAATGACGATGTTCTCCAAAAGCAATGAACTTTTTATAAACAGGAATACATACTGTTTAGAATACATTTAGAATATTGTCTGCAGAGCACACAAATGTGATACGTTTGGCATAGCTCCCCAGGGTAAGAGTGGCTGTTGGGGTCCGGTGTACCACTCTTAGGCCCGGAGCGTGTTTAGTAAACAAGCTCCCTCGCCAGAACGATAAATATGATTTCGATTGTAACTCAAAAAATAATTTTTAAAAATACAAATAGAAAAAAAAAAAAAAAAAAAAAAACAAGGAATATGTATACGAGGTAGAGAAAAAATGAAAATTTAACTAATGAAGATAATCGAGTTGATATTGGGGATAGAGATGAAGAATGAATACTTGGGTTTTTTATTTTTATTTTTAATTTTGGGATTACACACTTATAATGCCAAAAAACAAGTATAGGATTCTTTTTTTAGTAGAAGTTGGAACTTAAAAGACACATCATATTAACATACAACACACACGTACACCACACTTATACTTGTGCAGCTATAGGGTTTCTTTTTAATTAGTGGGAAATTGAAGATGTCTATGATTTTTTGTCACTATATTTTTATCTCCACTTTAAAAAATCAATCCAATGAAAAGTTTTGCTTGGTTCAATTTATTTGATTTAAATTCTAATTTCTAGGGTGACATGATGGAATGAGTGCCTTAGACATTTAGTATTTCAGAAATGATCAGAGACTATTTTATATATATATATCATTTCTTATTTTAGATTTTTCATAGGTTTATAAAGTTTCCGTATATATTTATAAAAATATTAGTGTATCTTATGATACACGATACAAAAAATCTTGATAACGATACACAATATGATACACGATTTGACAACCCTGTTTTTGAGATCTTTGGAGAATCAAATTTTCGAAGCTTGCTCCAAAAGTATCAGTCTCGTACTTACGATTGAAGATCCAGTTTGAGTGGTCCTCAGCATTCCGTGAAGGGACCATTTCCCATACTTCCTCAAATCGAACAGCTCTAGCTCCGCCCAGTGGCTCAACTCATCGGCAATCTTCAAACAATAACCACCCCCCGCAGTACCCTCACCTGCTCTCAACAGCACCGTCACCACTTTCTCTTCGCCACTGAGCTTCTCCGTCTTCCACCTCCATCACCCTCAACCATTCTTGGGCAGTATGGCCCCTCAAGAACTGTCCCCTATCGTGTGTTCATCCTACTTTTTAATCTGAACTGAACCATGATTGTCTACTCCTCTGAAGATCCGTTTAGGTTCAACAAAGAACCGATACATTTTACTATTCAATGTCGTGTCTCGCCCCCCTCAAAATCAATCTCCAACGATCCACAAAGATGAGGAATTTGGCGAACTGCATCTCCTCTAGACACACAATCCTCCTATTCAGGCCACGAAAAATATCATACCTTCGACCAATTCCACTCGGGACCTCCACGATCCAAGGGTGTAGTGGAAGTTCATAGATCTTCAAACAGTATCTGTCGCTCGAGCCTGGCAGCGGCGTCATGGAGAGGGTTAGAACACCATCTTTAAATGGGGCAAGTTTCTTTTGTTGTCCTCCAAAGCTTCCTCCTCCAATTGGAACCACAGTAAGACTTCTTTTATGTTGTGGCAAACCCTCGGGCACTTTTTGGGCCTCATGAAGAGCCAATCTTTGTACATCTTTAATGGCTTTAATTTCAATGTCAAACATGGTTGACACAATGGTTTTCTTAAAGAAATTCTCTCTCATGGCAGAAGTTGGCCCACACCTCTATGGATGCATCTAAATTAACCCTTGGAATAGATGTCATAACAGATTCCATATCATGAAATAAATGTAGCATGAAGTATGATTCACTACTTCCTACTCCACCATTATGATTCACCTGCTTTCCTTTCTCACTAGCAACATGCACTCCTTAGCACCCTCAAACCCTCTAGTCAAGCGCAGAGCCTCACGAAAGCTCTTTCCAGGGATAGAACATCGATTGTCTACGTCCTCCCTCTGCCATTTAGAAATGTAGTTGAGTCCCAGGAAGCTCGATCCACCGAAGCTCTCCATATCATTCTTGACTCTACTCGTTTAGCATTGCCAAGCATCCATACCAATGGCAGACTAGCCAGCATCCAAAGTTTACATTCTTACAATGATTACACAGGCAATCTCCAGCTCTAAGCACCACCAGTCGCCGGCCAACAGGTTTAGGCAAACCCAATCTCCCTTTGCCCTTCATATGATGTTTTAGAAAATTTACAATCTTCCCAATTTTTTCTTGTTCAATTTGATATCACTAATATTGTGTTGCCAAATTGTATAAATATCAACCATAAATATGGTGATGTGGTGCATCATCATCATCTTGAAGTGGGGGAGAGATTGAGGGCTATGAGACGAAACCAGGGGGTCTCAACAGATAAAAGAACATACATATTTCCATGATGAAGTTGTTGTCAGTAGAAGGGGGGTTGAAACCAAATGAGCCAGGTAAAGAGCTTGCATTGAGGTTTTGGAGGTTGTGGACTAATAGTGACTTGGTTAAAAAATGCAACAAGGCGATGGGTATCAAAAACAAATTCAACAGCTTTTGAGCATTGTAAACTATATGGCAAACTTCATCCAAAGACACTCCATCATCACTCAATAGTCAATACTGGCACAACTTCTTCGCAAAAAGTTATCATCATGGTCAAAGAGCCACACAGACACTCTCAGAATAATCTATTATTTTGCTTATTCCTTTCCTCCATTTCAAATTTCTGATGAAGGAAAGCGGATCCCTCAAACTAGCGCTAGTGATGAGTTTTGGAGTGTTGTACTCCTTGAAGAAATTGATGGTTAAAGGTCTATCTGAGGATGATATCATTACAGAACTTATTGGTTCATTCTCTTTTTCTTGCATGATTTTCTTCTTTTTTTAACAATAAGCTGAAAATCCATTCATTCAAAAATTTTACAACAAGGTTCGGACGGTGCCGAGTGAGGTATTCGGGAGCACCAAAAATGAGAAAACAAGATTCGTTGAACTTGAGAGGATCTTGCGTATTCGGTACTGCCCTGATTGCACTCATAAGTTATGCATCTCCCAATAAACTGAAAATACATTCATTGAAAGAATTTACAGCCTTCGAATAGTGCTGAGTGAGGCATTCGGGAGCATCAAAAATTAGAAAAATAAAAGGAAAATAGTACGATAATCACGTCATTGGACTTACAGGATCTTGTACATTCAGTACTGCCCTGATTGCACTCATAAGTTATGCATCTGTAACAATTAATCTACACCATCCATACTTGATGTCGCTGACTTCCTAACCCTCAAATTCTTTGGATGTTAAGGGCCAAAGACGTGTTTGCTAGAAGTGATGCCATAAATGTGGTAGATCCCTTGACTTGTTATGAAAGATTGGTACATTACATTCCGTCCAACTGCCCCATAGAACTGCAGCTGGGACTAGTCACCAAAGAATTTGTCCTCTTCTTATAGGTGTCGTCGTCCCTCCGTGAGAGTAGATGGAGGAGGCATCTGGCAAACCAATGTTCAAAAATCTGAAGTGCTTTGGACCATAGCTTTAAGACGAAGGGGCAATGTAGGAGAAGATGGCTGGCCATTTCGGCTGGCCCGTTGCACAGAAAGCACTGAATTGCGATGCTTTTTTTTGTCCTACTACTTGGATTTTCTTTCGACTGGATTCTTTCACCATGTTGCAGACTATTGGAAGAACTTCACCTTCGTTGGCATTGGAAGCTTCCATATGAACTTCCCTTGCGGGAGATGGGTTGTGAGAGAAGATAATGAATGATAACCAATGGTTTGATCGAGAAGCAACCATTATGTCGCATCCCCAGGCTCTTTGGTCTTCGTCTATCACAGCTATTTTTACTAGCTCCAGCTGCCAAAAAAGTTGATGAGATCCTCTAGTCATCATCTTCCAATCATCTATGTCAAGATATTCCGCCAAGAAGGAGATCATTTCAGATATAGTAGTGTTTTTCCTATCAACATTCCATTCAATATATACTCTAGTGAATTATGGGCCTATTCCCAACTAATGATCAGTCCACCTGATTTTTACACCATTCCCAAGCTTTTATTTATGTGAAAAAAGACGGATTCACTTAACCTGCATAGAGATCTCCATCAGTCGGATGCTTGGATTAGGCTCCTAGAGGTGAAATTTCTATCCCAACCAATTCTGGAGTTTGCAAAACAGCGGATACCCATTGGGCATTCAGCTCTTCACCCAGTCTCCACAGCAACTTTCCTAGAAGAGTCATATTGAATTGTTTTATGGCTCTAACTCCCAAACTGCCATCTTATATATTTTGACATACAGTGTCTCAATTGAGGTGGTATGTCTGTACATAATAATTTTAGTTCCATATGAAGTTGCTCTGCAATTTTTTACTTGATCCACCACTGTAGTTGGGCATTGGAAAACCGATAAGCAGTATGTAGGCAGATTTGAGAGCTCGTGTTTAACAAGATTTAGGCACCCACTGTACTCAGGAATTTGCTTTCCATATAGCTAACCTTCCTTCAATCCCCTCAACTAAGGGATCCCCGGCTGATAGCAAAGGTTTGCCTATACATAGTGGCAATCCCAGTAAGATGAAGGTAGATTACCAGCTTGACACCGGAAAATATTTTCCATTCAAATGCAGAAGAAAAAGAAATATCTTTAGAAAAGGTCAGCTTTTCTATATTATTACATCATGTGCAACCTACAATTTTTGAATGCCTCCCAAAAGAGCGCTACATTTTGCCCCAGTGGAGACAATCAGGCCAGAACAGGTATATCAACATTCCCCCAATGATCATGAAAACCACACCAAAATGAGAGGAAGATATAAAAATTCTGGAGAGAATTGATCGTACACTAGTAAGTCAGGAGGGGTTGTCTTCTGTCAAGGTTAAACGGAAAGTGCAAATTAATTTGATCTCAAACCGCCCCCATACTGGTCAAACCCGAATTTCCAAAGAGCTTCCATCGAAACAACCATTTGATAATTGTCCATAGCATGCGCCCCCTTTAATATTCACACACCTTTTTCCATGCGTCCTTCGACTTAAGACACTTTTATATGCTTTGGCTATAGATATTCATTTTGTTTCCTTTCACTGATTGTTTATGAATAAGATGTACTTTAGCATGTAGAAGTTAAGTATATATGGCTTGTCAAGGAAATATGGTGTGATATAATTTATTTGAGCAGATTTGATTATATTTCTTCTTTTAGATTTATTATTGAATATTTTTTCAAATTTCTTTCTTATTTTTCCGAAAAAATCAATATGAATATTACAATTTAACAATACTACTCAATTTGCAAAATTCAAAACAATTTTTCGATATAACTCGATTTTAATAAAACTGGATGAACTTAAACCACACCTCATTTCCCTCCCATAGAATGCCTCCATGAAGTTGTTCACGCTTGTCTATTGTCCAAAATTTTAAAGAGTGACATACAGTTTATAGGTAAGCTAGATAACATTGATGTAAGAAGTCCTGTCTTTTTTCTCCGGATAACGGGATTCTTCCATTTATGTTCTTATTTATTTTGAGTCTCCCTAAAACTGAGCCAATATTTTCAACGAAAAGCCTTAGCAAATTGAAATGGTTAAGTGCAAAATGGGAGGATATCTGTTCCACCCAAATTTTGTGGCCAACAAAACTTTTTTAATAACTTGAAAGTTGAAACAAAGGCCTGAGACAGTAAGAAGAGATGGTATAACCAGCTCAGATGGCACCATGTATCAGGACAAAAGCCTAATTTGAACGTCAACATCTTGTTTGTTCAGTAGAGGATCAAGAAGTCGAGAACTAGTAAAATTGCACCTAACATCGTGCACACATGAATTTATGAAGTGGCATATAGACTCAATAAGTAGTAAGTAAGAATTATTCCCAGATTATAAAAAAGAAAAATCTGACACCAGTATCTGAATTCTGTAGGAGCCAAAACTGCTATTGGAGTAGTAGTTATAATAGGTATTAGTTAACACTAGTCTAAATGAAGAAGTCAATATTTGAATCGAGATATCTGCTGCCCATAGTACCCAAGATTCAGCAGAATCAGCTCAAAAACTTGACAAAAAAACTGGTCCAAGATCAAACAAAATCAAAAATTCTAATTTTTTGAAGTTCAAAAGACCAATATGAGAAATAATCAGAAACAAAAACCAAAAAAATCGATAAAAATTTAAAATGTTCAGGTAAAGTTCCAAGCTTGAATTTACAATCTCAATATAGATACATGAAATTACCAGAAAATCGACAATTCAAATTATTATTAATAATAATAACAAAATTAGTAGAAAATCACACACCTGTCTATAGGCAAGCTGCTGGTGTTGCTGTTGGATCGAATCAAACCCTAAATGTGGCGCTGATACGGCCGAAGATGAAGACGACGGGGATGCTGATGACGAAGTAGACGACCGTCCGGGAGGAGCCCCCGCGGGATTCCGGCCATGCCCAGAGGCGCCACCGCCACTCTGTGGCGTCCCAGATTGCATGTAATAAACTAATAAAAAACAAAACCAGATATAAATTAATAATCCAAAACCCACAAACCAAAAAACCAGACTTCCAAAACCGCTTATTTTCCCAGATCCTGACGTCAAAACCGCCTCACTGCATGGCTCCCCAATTTTCGCTGGACCATGTCGGTTTTAGGGTTTGAAAAGCGTCTTCCGATGATTTCTCGATGGCTTCTGGACCCTTTTCCGGTTTTGTAAAACCAGGATTTGATATCATTGGTTTTTACGCGCCGGAATACCGCGATCTTGCCAGAATCCAGTCAGATATTTAACCCCAACTGGGTGTTTCTAGTCAACCTAGGGTTCGGATTGGGGTTAGGGTTAGAGCTTTTTTTTTCACGCCTTGGGAACCGCCCGATAAACCGCCTTTTAAATGGATCCTTGTGGTTATGTCTCTTAACCGCGGTTAAAACCTCATAATGAATGCCTGGTTTTGCGGGGCCAATGTTAAACGAGTGAAAGAGGGAACCCTAAGATTAGCTTATAATTACGAAATTAGCACTGACTTTTAGAACATACGAAAACCCTCGTTTTTTCTTATAATAACAAAATTAACACTGACTTTATGAGCCTGGAAAACCTTCGGGTACAGCCAATCAGTTGAAATTACTATAGAGCCCTTAAATATAAATTATAGACGATGGAGGTTATTTTACGAGGTTAAAGGCTTACCGTCAAAGAGCCGAGTTTAACTGCAGATGCCACACATTCCAAAAAGTCAGCATCACCATCCCAAACATGGATCAAAATGTCGTCCGATACCGATATGTATTGGAGGATACATATCAGTATTTGATTAATGTACCGTATCGTCCAATTTATATGGGAAGGTCCAGATGATACATTCAATGTATTATCCGATAAGTTACTATTTCGATACGTATCAGTTTGGAGCTCAAACGATACGTATCGGAAACGCGAGATTTTGACCCTTGATCCCAAAAAGTGAATATGATCTCACCACATTATGAAAGATTGGAAAAAAAAAAAAACGATCTCAATTATCTGATCTATAGCATCCGATGATTTAGATAAGTGAAACCTCGAGATGAGAAGGATAAATCTTGATTTAAAAATAAAGGCACCCCAGTATGAAAGATTGTATAAATGAGGAAACAAATCATAAATGCACCTCCCACCTCTTCTCCTTTCACACCTACTCAATTATTGAGGGCACCTGCGGTGGAGCTCATTGGCCGAGTTGAATTGGAGGATGGTAATCTTTTTTCATTGCAATCTTCTACACAAGGGATCTTGAGACCGTAAACTTACTATCGGATGATTAGTTTTTTTACTCCATGCATTAAAAATCTCAAAATAATGACTCTTAAATCACATGACTCACATCAAGCTCCAACCTGATTTTAAAGCTATTTTTTAAGATCTATGACAAATAAAGTAAAAAAATTTAGACCGTCTGATAGATTGCCCATGATCTCAAGATTCATTATGTGGAAGAATGGAATGAAAAACGATCAATATCTTTAAATTCAACTCAATCAATGATTCTCAGTGTAGGCGCCCACCAACATTCTAGTAGGTGCGAATAGAGGTACCCTTCTTGGAGTTTTGCGTTCACGAATTCTTATGCCCACTGACGGCTGTGTGTGTCTTAAGATCAATAGAGTGAATAGACCACACAGCTAACAAAGCTGAAAATTATGGCCTGCCTTGCGTAGACAAATTCACATTCACTAGCAAAGGAGTTTTTTTAGTTTATTTGAAAGTTACTAGCAAAAGGTGCTAGTAGTTAGCCCTTCTGCATAGTTAAAATATACACTTGGGGCATGTTCACTTGGGGGTAAAGCAGTAATTTTATAGGGAAAGTGCTAAATAATACATGAGATTCTCCGACCCTTATTGACAATACAACTAAGCATATGTTAGATCTATTTTTTGAGGGCTGTGAAATGTGAAACACCTCTTAATATAGGATTTTGAGCTTTATATATATATATATATATATTTCATGTGATTGCACTTAAAAGCTTACCAAAGTAATTGGTGGAAATTAGAGGTTTATTTAATTTTTAATGATATCAATTCTATATAATTTTTTGGAACTCTCAAAATTGTATACACACACAAACAATGAATTAGTTAAATTTGAACCGATAGGAAGATTAGAGTTAATATTGATTAGCCTCACGAAAAATTTCAACCCAATCTAATATTTGTGTGCTAGGGGATAAAGCATCAAACCTTCTACGGTATAATGACAACGATTCCTCTTTTACGTGGGTCAAATATTATGTAATATGTTCACTTCAACGTATAATAAATAGTTATGATAAATGTATCTTCTACAAGCAAATATTACATTGAAAAAAATAATAATATTACACAAATAAAGTGGACTTTACAAGTAACATTTTTTTCAAATATTACATATACAATGAATATTATATGCAAACACTTTACTTTGAAGCGAGCATGCCTTTAGTATTTGTGTGCCTCTATTGTTTACAAACACCATCTAATCCAATGGATTTGAAGGCTATGAAGTATGATCTAAAGATCCCTAGTGTAAACAATTAGCACAAACAAGATTTTTATTATATGATCCAACACACTTAACTATAAAATTAAAGAATAACTTTTGACTATATTGATCATATAATAAAGATTGTATTTTATGACAATCTTTTTCATCTAAGATTTTTAGATAATACTCTCATGTCGGAGGGCTTAGATGGTGCTTTCAAACGATGTAGGTCTCAATATACTAAGTTTTTCTTTTAAAGTGCAATGACCAACTTCTTCTCAACAAGTATTGGCTCCCTTATGCAAAAGGAAATATACAATGAAGTAGCACTCTTGAGCGCTGCACTCAAATACCTGCCATAGATTTTTCCTAATTATTCAGCATTTTATTTAAAAAAATAATAACAATAAATTAAGAGAAGTGTTACTACCACACCTTTGTTTATTGCCATACCAATTAAACAAAGAAAATACTATTGATTCACAATGGAAATTATTTTCATCTTAATCTTCCACAAAATACATATTGAGATCATGGGCCTATCATCAAACAGACAGATGATGATTCCCCGTGACACACATCTCAAAAAGGGTATGTGATCATGTCGTATCATCAAAAAAAAATCATGTTTACTTTTTGGGGTGTGTGCCACATGGAATACAAATTTGGCCGTGTGATGGTAGCCCATGATCTCAAGATCTATTGTTTGTAAAATTGGGATGAAAAATGAACTCTATTGTGACGACCCGAAATTTCACAACTGTTGATTGTAGGATCTTCGGTGCCACCTACTGAAATTTAGGTTAGCGTCATACCATATCACATGATTATTAAGGTTAATCTAGCAATTTCTATCATAAACAACGGCATAACGTACATAAATTAAAATTAATTATCTCTAATCCCATACGTAGACTCAAATATTGAAATAGCATAAAATGATTTTAATATTCACGTGAATTATGATTAAAAATTTATAATTAATTAAAAATTAATAATCAAAATTATAATAATTAATGCTTATTATAAAAAAAAATTAAACTAATAAAAACAAATAAAGTCCATTAATAATTAGAGTCTAATCAACTTTAAAAGTCCAAAGTAAACGTCTATGACATCCAAGAAAAGCCTATGGCTCACAGCCATCATCTACACCATCTATTGCCCGATATTGAGCAGCAAAGTCACTATATACCCAAACTCTTCCATTTGCATCACTTGTCCCATCTGATCACCCAATGTAATGGGTGTGAGGATAATCTCGTATGATCCAAACATATAATCCTGCTCACAACATCCTATACCTCTACCAAATTAATTGCAGTACGCGTAAACTATAGTTAATGCCACACATCATATTGACATGCATGTGTCAATTCTCATATTATCTTCTATTTATTGTCCAAAGTACACTTTTACAATGTTGCACCCACATGTACCCGCTTCCTACATGTATAGGGTACATCCGTTTGTGCCCACACATTCTTTGAAAGCGCCTACGTCTTAAATCCCTTAAAAATCGTTGATTGCTTCAGATCAGATGATGGACATTTTGTTTCATTCATGTTGCACCTATGTGAGGATCAATTTTTTATTCCATGCGTCTCAAATCCCCCAACAATGGTTTTTCAACCATATGACACATATCAAGCTCAAACATCATTTTAGGGTCATTGTTTGAGGATTTGGGACACATGAAATGAAAAATGGACCATCTGATATGTGAGTCATGATCTCAAGATCTATTGTGTGGAGGATCGGGTTGAAATGAGATCTCCATCATATGATCTAAAGAAATCAACGATTTTGAAGGGCTCTGGAATGTGGGCGCTTTGAGAAAATGTGTGAGCACGAACAGAGGTACCCTATACATGTAGGAAGTGGGTTCATGTGGGTGCAACATTTAAAGTGTAAATTGGATCATAAACATAACATAAAATTAGAACTAACACAAGTCTGTCCATTTGATGTATGACATTAACTATAGTTATGCATAATTTAATTTTATTATCGTTTTATGAAATTTTGTAAATAAAATTTTCAACTTTCTATTCAATTAATATATTTATTATTATTTAATATTTTAGATATATTAATTAAATATGAGATTTAATTTTTTAGTGCTTCTATAGATTTTTTAACATATTTTAGTATTGCTTGGTTCTTTTTATTGGTTGTTTTTTTAGATTTAAACCAAGGTATATTTTTCTTATTTATTCATTATATTTTTTATTGTATTCCCTTTATATGAGAATTTTCTTATAATATTTAAAATACATAAGTTTCATTAGATAATAAATACAAATGAGACAACCACTAAAATCCAAAGAAATTTATCGTGTTTTATTATGATTCGCTTAAAATTGCGGCTAGTATTTGTCAAAAATATTCACAGGACTTAAATGATGTTAAATTTTTACTTACTCTATTAGTAAATGAATATATTAGGTTACATGGAATCTCAGATATGCACATCTTCAGCTTATGAAAGACATTCAGAAGAACGATTTTTAAGAAGAAAAATAGATTATCATATTGAGAACTATTAGAATTTGAGAAAATAATTTTTTTATAATTTTTCAGAAATTAGTAGGTCAAACATATTTCATCCAAGATAAAAAGTCACTAATGTCAATTTAAACTCATCTTAATTATGAACAATAATATTTTTATATCAGTCACCATCCAAATCAATTTTAGTTATTTTTATAGTCAAATTACTTAGATACAAAGAATTTCATAGAGGTATCTGTCACGCCCCACACCTACACATCACGATGTTGTCCAATTTTGGGCTTGAGTTCCCTCCGCGGTTTTGTTTCTATTTATAATCTATGATAATAAGAATCACTAATCACCATATTAAAATTCAGTACTCTACTAAGCATAATATATAAATATTTCTAACACGGGATTTTATAAAGGAATAGTAATATCAAGAATCTAACAAGGAATAGGCAATGCAATCAACAATGTTCATAATGATCTTCCACATTCTAAGAAGATGCTCCAATAGAAGGAAATTAATTTGTGTCATGTAAAATGCACACCCTAAGTCACGTCATTTGTAGCCATTACATAGGCATTTATTCGAGTCACTGGTTGAGTTGTTGATGTGCCCGCCTTTTAAGTTTACTGAGGGAAATCATGAATCATGTGACCTCGCTCACTTCATCGAAAACTTGTTACTGTTGCACATCAAATTCACCCACTCGGTTCCTCTTGTTGCATATTGGACATGTAAAATTCAATGGGCCTAATTTAACCTCACAAAACCAGCTTGTTAGGTGAGGTTTGTCCAAGTTATATATAGCCCAAGACCTCGAAGCCCACAACTGATGTGAGACTATTTTAACACGTCCCCGCGCGTGTTGGTGGGATTGAGCCAAATGACGTGGACAATTGAATTGGGTGTCGTGGAGTGAAGAAATACCTCCTCTCATACCATGTAAGAAATTTCATGAGTCTAACTTAACCTCACAAAACCAGCTTGTTAGGTGAGATTTGCCCAAGTTACATATAGCCTAAGACCTCAAAGCCCACAACCGATGTGAGACTATTCTAAGAGGACATATGTCACAAGTGGAAGTCGATTGTTGGCTGTATTGAGGAGTAGGAAGAGCTAGTGGCTATTGTTGTGGAGCACTCCTCAGATAGTAGGTCAGGAGGAACCTGTGCTTCTTCTTAGGGGGTCATTGAAATTCTCTCGTGACTTTTTAATGGTCTTACACTTTTGAATGTTTTGCCGTCGACTATGATTTTGAAATACTTCTTTCATCTCATGTGCTTAGATCTAAGCACGATCCACTAACTCACCATGGGGATCTTCATCACCGCAATCTTCTGACGTAGATATGGCCTCAAGCCGTATTTGAAACATGAAATATTTTTCATCTTCATCAATGATCAAAGTGGAAGCGAAGCGAGACAATTCATCAAATTTTATACCTCATATTGTGCGAAAGTCATACTCCCTTATTTCAGTTCCAAATTCTTGTTGCTTTGGAGCCTTCATCCCATCAGAAAAGTATTTTGCCGAAGAAAGCCTCTCTCCCAACTACAAGTTTGTTCTTCTCAATTTTGACTTCTCTTGGCCGCATGCCACCAATGTTGGGTTTCATCTTGCAGGAAAATTGCAGCCTAGGTGGCATTCTGATTATCTTCCAGTGCAGCAACACAGAAGTATTTCTTTACTTGGTTTATCCAGGACTCAACTACGCCTGGGTTAAGAACACCTTTGAAATACGGAGGTCTAGACCTCCCGAATGACTTGAACCCATTGTTTTGGGTTGCTTCTCTCGTAGTTGGATGGCAGGGAGATTGTTGTTGTGTAATAATACTTTGGATAGCTCGCATCGTTTGCACTTGTTTTTTAGGGGGTGCTTCCATCTAGGCCATTTGTTGCCCAAATTCATTAGCCATCTCCCTTACCAACCTAGATGTCTCACTCGTGCTTTCTCCTCCCTGAGAGGTTCTCGGAGATCCTGCTCATGAGCCCCCTTGTGGGGTTTCAGTTTGTCTCTTTGTCGGTGCCATTATATTGATGTTTTCATAAAACATCAATGTATTAGATTCACTTAAAGTTTCCCTTAAATCTCCGATCTCATATTTTACTTATCTTAAACCTAGATTCGTCCTAAAAAGATTTAGAGCTCGGTGTCATGGGGTCACTCTTCCAACAGTGTCAGCTCGTGCGGCACTTAACGTCCACTGTGCTAAGTCAACCTACTTCTCCCAAATGAGGTACGCGATGCGAATTCCCAGATGCTACGAAGGGTGGAAGGCTTGTCCTACTCAAACTTCACCTCTACCTCTACGTTCGGACTTCGCCCTGCGAAGCAACGCAGCAGGTTAGAGCCGACAATGACGATTGTTAAGGCAACAGGCAACGATGAATGTTAAGGTAATAGGCAACGATGATATATAGCGATAAGCAGTGACGAGCATATACCAAGCTCCATTTGGGCTAAAACTCGCACCTCGAAGGTGGTTAAAAATCACCAACGCGATGGCCCTAGTACACGACGTACCTAGGACGACCACGCACCAAGCGTGGCCCAGATGCACGCACATAAGCTCACAAGGCTAGTGCACGTGTAGGGTCAGGGGACCCCAACTCATGTCCCCCTATATAAGGGTAAAATAGTAATTTAGGCGAAATGGTGGAAGGACCTCAAACCTCTTGGTTTGACATATTTTACTATTCACATCGCAACGCCCCGCAACGCTAGCCCAGCTGGCCATGTCGCGTCCGTGTCGGGCTCATGTCTTCACCCTCCATCTTAATGTGTCGCGATGCCATCGTGGCTCATGCCCAGTACACTCGGTGCCGCCCTCATGGCCTCGATGCACCAGTGATGCTCAAAATGTGGAGAGAAAAAAATGGCCCTACGACTGACCCAGATGGCTACGCCGCGTGCCCTCGTCACATCCTCCTCCACCCAAAATCGTCAACGTCCTTATTGACGCGAAGGCACACATTCTGAAGTTTAGTACTTTATGTTCACTGCCACAGTTCCTCGATAGCTCTTTGCCTTCACTTTATGTAGCAAAATTATACATAACCAAAACGGCACACCCCAAAATCTGTATACAATTGGTGTCTAAGTCTTCCCACGGCCCACACCAATAAGACCGTGGTGTCGTTCTTTCTCAGCAGTTAATTAGCCGGAGCGCCTCTACTCTAGCGACGGGCTCCTCATCATCAACTTTTTTCTTTCCTTTTTTCGCAACTATCGCGTTCAAGGCGGCTTTCTATGGACAATCTCGCACTAGATGTAGCCCATCTCACAGGAAGCAACCCTTCTTGTTCGGCCTTTCGTCTCTCTTCTTTTCATACCTATTACTTTTGTCCTGACCAAATCGCACATGTCTTGTATCATTTTGCTTCTTCACCTACTTGTCGGCATTGTCAGTGGACGCTTGAGTTGCCCTCTCTTTCTCATTGCGGTGCTCGATTAGCCGCTTCGCAGCAGTCAAATTCTCATCTAAGGTCTTCAACCCTCTATGAGTCAACTCCCGCTGCGCCTATGGCACCAAGCCATCTATGAAGTAGAAGACTCAATCCTTCTCACTCATTTCGTCAATGTCTAACATCAAGCTCATAAAAGTCTTAATGTACTCTTGCAATGGTCCTGTATACTTCAACGCCGATAATGCCTTTCGTGCTGACCATCCGACGTTGGTAGGTAGAAATTGAGCCCGCAGCTCTTTCTTCAGATCGGCCCAAGAATCAACTGCATCATTCTCCATACGCACCTCTGACACACGGTGCCTCCGCCATAACTTGGCATCACCAACCAAGTATCTCGATGCAATTCTTAACTTAACTTTAGCATCGAGGTCCTCCAGCGATTCGAGGTATTCCTCTACGTCCCATATAAAGTTCTCGAGGTCCTTCTCCTTGCAAGAGCCCTTGAACGTCTCTAGCTCAAGGAACTTAAACCAAGGTGTCGACATCCCTGCTGGCACCCCAACTGGCATTGCCAGGATGAGCTTTTTCAGCACACTTATCTCGTCACGTACCTCCTCCAACGTAACCTTTACATCTCGTACCTCTGCTGCCAGTTGCTCTACGGTCTCAGTCACATCGACATTGATTCTCTCATGCCTATTCAGTCATTCCCCATGTAATGTCATTACTGATACTACTGACTTGAACTGATCCGACTGAGCTTCCAAACTATCTAACCGTTCCCTTATTGATTGTTCCCTTGTTCGTCGTCTTGCATCCTCGCCATGGGTCAAAATATCGGGTATCGGATACGTATCATCTGAGCTCAAAACCGATACGTATCGGACGATACGTATCGAAATAGTAAAATATCGGACAATACATTGAATGTATCGTCCGGGTATATGCATACAAAATGGCGATACGGTACATTCAATGTACCGTATCGTCTCAGTCCAAAACCGATACGTATCGTCCGATACGTATCGGTATCGGACGAAATTTTGACTCATGATCCTCGTTGGTCCCTTCCATCTCAATCATCATAGTGGCTTTGATACCAAATGTCACGGGGTCACTCTTCCAGCAGTGTCAGTCCGTGCGGCACTTAACGCCCCCTGCGCTAAGTCAGCCTACTTCTCCCAAATGAGGTACGCGATGCGAATTCTCAGATGCTACGAAGGGTGGAAGGCTTGTCCTACTTAAACTTCACCTCAACCTCTACGTTCGGATTTCGTCCTATGAAGCAACGCAACAGATTAGAGCCGGCAATGACAATTGTTAAGGCAACATGCAACGATGAATGTTAAGGCAACATGCAACGATGATATATATAGCGATAGGTAGTGACGAGCATATACTAAGCCCCCTTTGGGCTAAAACCCACTCCTCGAAAGTGGTTGGAAACCACCAACGCAATAGCCCTAGTACACGATGTAGCTAGGATGACCACGCACCAAACATGGCCCGGATGCACGCATATAAGCCCATGAGGCTAGTGCACGTGTAGGGTCGGGAGACTCTAACTCATGTCCCCCTATATAAGGGTAAAATAGTAATTCAGGCGAAGTGGTAGGAGGACCTCAAACCCCTTGGTTTGACATATTTTACTATTCACACCGCAACGCCCCGCAACGCTAGTCTAGCTGACCATGCCGCGTCCGTGTCGCGCTCATGTCTTCACCCTCCATTCAACGTGTCGCGATGCCATCGTGACTCATGCCCAGTACACTCGGTGCCCCCCTCATGGCCTCGACACACCAGTGATGCTCAAAATGTGGAGAGGAAAAAATGGCTCTACGACTGACCCGGATGACCATGTTGCGTACCCCCGTCACATCGGACTCTGATCTCATTCTATGATAACACCCATACCCACACACCACGATATTATTCAATTCTAGACTTAAGTCTCCTCCCCGACTTTGTTCACGGCATGAACTTAAGTCCCCACCCAAAATACATTGTGACATGTCAGATCTACGTATACCTTATAACCTATGCTTTGGGCATTTTCCTATCCGAGGTGGCACTGTTACGGTATCATAGTAGATAGATTATAACAATACATAAATGATGTGTGCCCTAAAACAAGTGGCACACATCACGCTCGAACATGATTTCAGGGCATTTTTTAATATCGATGCCACATAGTATAAAAATTTACTATGGTAATTTTATGATCTCAAGATACGTTATGCAGAAGATCAGGGTGCAAAGTGCCATCGGCTGATTACAATTGACAGTCAATGGGTTGAGTGGGTTTAGATGGTAGGCACTTTCAGTAATCGGCAACAGAGGTACCCAGAGAACAAAGGTTCATATTCTAGATTTCCATGTTGGAACTCTAATCGAAAGGATATTTTAGTCAATCAAATTACGTGCAAAAGGGCAAGTTCAAAAGGACAGGTTTGTAATTTGAGCAAGATCCCTGGGTCTTTACAGATCTTGCTTTCTTTAATTTCTTTTACTGAGTTTGACTATTCGGAGCCGATTTCTACTTTCCAGCGGCCGGTAAACCGCTCTTTGAACGCTAGCTGGAAATTTGTCGTTTTATGTAACATAAGTCTTCGGTTTGCTTTTTTACCGTGACCGTGTTTTTCATTAGATGGGAATCAGAGCTGCTACTTAAGTAACCTGCTTGGCTCACTGAGAGCCTTACGATTCCTTGAATGCCATTGACTTAACGACTTACGAGATACCGAAACCACCCTCTACTGCTAAAAAGTATCATTCGGTCCTGACTCATGAGGTCTTTGAATTTACTTAAAATAGCCCCCTAAATTCTGTTTTTACCAGATCAATATTAGCTCAAAGGGTAGCTTTATGTACATAAGTAATTTTATGGGCAGTTTTAAATAAAGGACTACGTTAATAAAGTTTCTCTGAAGCGTAAAGTTTCTTATAATCAGGATTGCACGGATTTTTAGGGTGCGAACATTTGAAAGTTTCTTATAATTCGACCGCCTTTACACTTGATTGTTGATCGATTTTAAATATAACCCTTGCAAGTACACAAGATCTATTGCAGTATGGCAAGAACAAAGGTGTCGAACCCACAGAGAAACGTGAATTTTAATTAATTCTTTCAGAGATTTAAAAATGTCCCCAAGGAAGTACTAAAGGGCAGATTTAATTTTACCAAAATTTATCACACTTTTCCTAAATACAAGAAAAATAAATTAATCTAAATAACTAATTACCAATGAATCTAAAATAATAATTAAATGAGATCAAGGAATATGCTACCCCAGATTTGTACCCCTTTTCTACCATTAAAACTCGCAGTTTCATTAAAGCATCATTCACACCATCATTCATCTATAAAAATGATTCGAAATAAAATATGATCATCAATCTGGCATACCCTATCTAAAAACAATGACTCAGCCTATCATCGCGGTATGAGTCATATAAAAAGCATAGCGTATCTCATGATGTTTAGATCATAACAGTAAGTACATAATCGCTCTGCAGCCTAGATCAGTCTGCAGGTCCAGATCTAGCGATTATAGCCGTTGATACGCGCCATCAACGATCATAACAAGCATTCAATATATTTTCAATAACACAAACTTTTAGCAAAACGATTTCATGATGACAATAAATCGACTATGGTATTAATCATAAATAAGGGTACTTATCTGGGGATCGCATCTTCCTCGATCTACTGATTTAGCCGCTCATCTTTGGTGTATGATCTCCTTGTTCATTCAAAGTCATTCCTCTTTTCATTTCTCCCAAAGATCTTTGTTTACAATACCTTTTCCTAAATACAATCTATGCTTTCATGAATGTAAAGGAAAAACAATGCAAATCCTAGGTACAATCTACCCAGATGGAACCCTAGAAGAAGGAGAAAGAATAACTCTTGAAAAGATGCCAAGAGGAGTCTAAAACCAAAAATAATAATAATGAATAATAATCTTCTAAAAAATTCTCTCCAAAAATTCTAAAAAAGAAAAGCCAAAACTAACTCTCTAATTATCTATCTCTTTTTCCCTCCCTAATTTCTATCTCTAACTCGTCCTCTTTTCGAAGTATTTGATCCGCTTTAAATAGAGCCGAAGTTTTCCAGCTACTGAGGTGTTCAAACTAAAAAATTTAGGGTCGATTAATCGACCCAATAGGGTCGATGCATCGACCTCCCAGATTTTCGTAAATTCTCGCCGAACTTTGCATCAGATACTGCTTCGGTATTTTGGCCATAACTTTTTGTCCCGAACTCAGATTAAGGCGATTCTTGCGCCGTTGGAAAGCGGACAGAAAGGTCCAAATTGATCTGCAAGTCGCACCAAGTTCTCGATGACCCAATGTTACAGTGTTTTGACATTATTTTCAGAATTCTTGAGCTGTTTTCTGTACTTGGCTTGTATTTACCTGAAACACTTCAAATCTAATAATTTTTATCAGATAGCCTTCATCGGATAACTAAATGTAGGTATCTAGGGGTGAAATATCATCATAATTCACTACTCATCAATTGTCTCTTCTCTTCTAACTTAAGCTCATCGTTCCTCTTTTGCTCTCTCTCCTAGAACCAATATGGCCAAAAGCCATAAACTTCTGATGGATTTGATAGAGTCAATTTTTGAGCGATTAACCTTCTTTCCCGACATGGAGATGTAAACTTCCGATGGTTCGCTTTGGTGCTATTTGCCGGTCATGGAGATTAGTATTCGTCAAAAGTCAAAATTACGTGTCTCTCCAATTTCCATTGGTTTTCATACTAGGGGATGGAAAGTTATTAACTCTCAATGTTCTAAGATTTCGAAGCTTATGCTTAATAAGATAACTGAAGAAGAGCGTCGTATTGTAGGAGCGTTTGAGGGTTGGCTTATATTGATAAATAAGCATTTAGATTGTTATGTCTTAAATCCCTTTTCGCACCGAATCAAGCACCATAGAATTCTTGATGACGACTCTGGTTCCAGATTGTATTGTCTCAGACGATTTGTTTGAATATTTTATAGATAAGATTGTTTTATCATCAAATCATGCGACATCCCCAGACTTCATGGCCGTGTGCATCATAGGCGTTAATGAGCGTTTAGCATTCTATAAATCAGGAGATCTGAAATGGTAAGGCGTTTAGCATTAATAAGCATTGCCCTCTCTTGAATGGGACATACCAACGTAGTAATTAGCAAGAAGTGATGGAATTTGAATGGATCCATCGAACCGACTATCCAAAATAAGCCGAAAGATCTAGGCGCATGATCAATAAAAAATAATAAACCAATAATCTATAAATTAGATATATGTGCGCACCTTGAGTGTGAGCCATCGATAGTTGGTTGTCGATTTTCAACGATCTTCTCGCGTTCAATATCTCCTAGCACAATGGGGATGCTCTCGCTAATAGGGAGGATTGAATTATATCGAGCAATCGTTGGGACCAGGCACCCCTTATATTTATAGCCAAAAAGTCCTTTCCCATTAAGGACTTTAATTTCTAATCATAGTGTGATTAGAAATCACAATCATACCTTAATTAAAAGACTCATTAATTAGTTGCCTATTCTCTTCAAACTCACCGGAATAGCAACTACCCATCTCAAGGTTGATCTTATACCATTCACCAGTCAACGGGTTTGACCATAGTGATGGCCACCAAAATAGAAACTTCTAACAGTCTCCCACTCGGCCAAACTATGTCAATAAACTTCGATTACCCAATGTTAGCTAACTTTCTTTGAATGGTAAGTCACAATCAATCTCAATCAAAGTCTTTATTATCAGTACGGTCCAGTGAGAATTTCAACACAGAATCAATGTAGTCAATATATCAAGTCATCGATACATGACCGTTCATTAGTTACCGTATTGGAAGTCATCACCGACATGGATTCCAACTAGTATGATTTCACATAGATTGCAAGTTTACAAACTGAATGGTGATTACATGTACACTCAATCTAAAATTGGTCCTACTTTATTGCCATCTACTGACACCATATGTTCAAAAGTGTTATTTGCATAAAAATGGAAAAGCAAATAAATAAGTTTTATTTCTGAATCAATTAAATAAATATATTCACTCGCATATATCCACTCTCAAAGGCTATCAAAATTATCCGTTAACCCCATGCGCGCAACATGCTCCAAAAAGAGCTTGGGAGGTAAACCTTTAGTGAGAGGGTCAACCAACATGAGTGTCGTACTTATCTTTTCAACAGATACAATTTGATTCTAAACTTTCTCCCTTACAACAAGATATTTTATATCAATATATTTAGAACCCCCACTAATTTTGTTGTTATTGGAGATAGCAATTGCAGCGGAATTATCACATAAGATTCTCAGCAGCCTTGAAATACTATCAACAACTCGAAGCCCTAAGATAAAATTCCTCAACCATATTGCCTCACATGTTACCTCAAAACATGCAACGAATTCTGCTTCCATAGTGGACGAAGTAGTCAGCGTTTATTTAACGCTCTTCCAAGATATAGGTTCACCTGCAAGCATAAAAATATAACCCGATGTAGACCTACGAGTGTCTTGACACCCAGCATAATCAGCATCTGAATAGCCAATAACTTCAAGGTTATTCAACTTTTTGTATGTGAGCATGTGTCCTTTAGTCCCTTTTAAATAGCGAAAAACTTTATTAGCTGCTTTCCAGTGATCCAAACTAGGATTACATTGATACCTGCCAAGCATACCAACTATATACGCTATATCTGGATGAGTACAGACTTGTGCATACATGAGACTCCCAACTGCCGATGCATAGGGAATTGTTTCCATCTATTTTCTATACAGATCGATCCTGGGACTCTGAAGTAGACTAAATTTATTACCCTTAATGACAGGGGCAACAGTAGCGAAACAATTATGCATGTTAAACCTTTTAAGAACTTTATCAATATAAGCTCTTTGAGACAATCCCAATATGCCATGGGCTCTATCTCGATGAATCCCAATTCCTATCACGATGAATCTCAATTCCTATCACGTAGGAAGCTTCACCAAGATCTTTTATATAAAAACTCTTTGATAAAAAGTTCTTTGTCTCATATAACATGCCCAAATTACTACTCGCAAGTAAGATATCATCAACGTACAAAACAAGGATGATAAACTTACTCCCACTGATTTTAAGATATATGCATTGATCCACTGTATTTTCTTTAAAACTAAAATTTGAAATGACTTCGTGAAATTTTAAGTATCATTGTCGAGATGCCTGCTTTAAACCATATATAAACCTTTTGAGTCTACAAACTAAATGACTCTCCCCCTCAACCTGAAAACCTTCAGGTTGTGTCATAAAGATATCTTCATGCAAGTCGCCATTCGGAAAAACAATTTTAACATCCATTTGATGTAATTCTAAGTTAAAATGAGCTACCAATGCCATGACTATCCGAAAAGATTCCTTTCTAGAGACAGGATAAAATGTCTCTTTATAGTCTATTCCCTCCTTTTGAGTGAAACCTTTAGCGACTAACCTGGCATTGTATATTTCTATATTACCTTTGGAGTTTTGCTCGATTTTATAGACCTATTTATAGCCTACAGGCTTAACTCCTTCAGGTAACTCACAAAGATCCCAGACCGAGTTATGCTTCATTGAGTCCAACTCATCTTTCATGGCTTCGAGCCATTGAGTGGATTTGTCGCTTTTCATGACTTGGCTAAAGGAAACAGGATCTGATTCCTTTCCAAAATCAAACTCACTCTCATTGAGGTAAACTATATAGTCATCAGAAATGGCAGGCTTCTTTGCTCTCTCTGATCTACGCAATGGTAGATCATTGGCAGTCGCCATGGGAGCAAGAGCCTCCTCAATGTGGGGTGTTTCAATAGGTATAGCCACAGGTGCATCAATACTGACTTGAATAACTAGTGTTGGTGCCACTTTTTCTTGGATAAAAGGGATAGGAATTATAATCCGATTCTCCTCAAAAGTAATTTTCCTAGGCTCAACACTCCCACTGATCTCACGATCCTCAAAGAATTTTGCATATCTAGTCTCAATAATCCGGGTACTATGAGTGGGGCAATAAAATCGGTAGTCTTTTGATCTATCAGGGTAATCTATGAAATGACAACTTATAGTCTTAGGGTCCAATTTTTCTAATTGTGGGTTGTACACCTTTGCTTCAGTCAAACAGCCCCAAATGTGTAAATATCCTAAAGTCAGTTTTCTTCCTACCCATAGCTCAAGGAGTTTTGGGAACTGCCTTACTAGAAACTCGATTTAAGATATGCACCGTTGTTTTCAAAGCTTTTTCTCACAAGAACATAGGCAACGTAGAGTTGCATAACATGTTTCTCACCATATCCATAAGAGTACGATTTCGTCAAATTATACCCTCTGCTGTTCAAGTGTTCCCATGGTGTATTGAGTGACAATGCCATGCTCTTGTGAATCTGAGGCGAAGGGTCCTGGATTACGACCTGTTTCAGAGTATCTACCATAGTACTCTCCGCCTCTATCAGATCTCACAATTTTAATCTTCGAATTGAGTTGTAACTCAACTTCGGCTTTATAGATTTTAAACATATTCAGGGCCTCAGATTTCTCATGAATGAGAAAGATATAACCAACACGAGAATAATCATCAGTGAAGGTAATAAAATACTTTTGACCACCAATTGCGAGAGTTGGAAACGGTCCACAAATATCAGTGTGGACTATTTCCAACAAACTCGTGCTTCTGATGGCCCCTTTCTAATTAGTCTTTGTGAGTTTCCCTTTAACGCAATTAACATAAGTATTGAAATAAGAGAAATCGAGCGTATCGATTATATCATCTTTAATTAACCTCTCCATTCTATCCTTAGATATATGACCTAAATATTTATACCATAAAATGGAGGAGTTGTCGATTGCTCGTTTTCGTTTCTTATTAATTTTATCATTCACATGCATAGAAATGAAAGATTTGGCGTAAGATGAATCCAAATTTAACTGATAAAGATTGCCCAGTAATGAGCCACCACCCACAATATCAGAATTAAATAATAAAGTAAACATATTATGTCCAAATTAAAATTCAAAATCTAATGAATCCAATTTAGAAATTGAGATAAGGTTTCTAGTGATACTTGGAACATAAATAGTATAAACTAAATCCAAAATGAAAACACTATCTAAAATGAGACGGAGAGTCCCAATGGCCTCCACGTCTGCTTCTACTCCATTTCCGAGTTTGATGGCACGTTCGCCTTTACTTAGCTTCCTGCTGGTTGGAAATCCCTGTATTGAATTACTTATGTGAATAGTTACACCAGAATCTATCCACCAAGTATTGCGTGGAGCATCAACATAAAGTGATTCAAAACATACAAAGGCTAGGTCATTACCTTTCTTAACTAGCCAATCTCTGTATTTCTGACAATTCTTCTCGATGTGTCCTTTCTTCTTACAGAAGTGACACTTGATGCCAGAAGTAGATTTGCTAGATTCCCTTTGTTTGGTTTTCAGTAGAGGAGATTTCACGTTCTTTCATTTATATTGTCCCTTCTTTCACTTGAAATTGCCTTTTGATGGTCCAAGAGCCGCGTATTGTTACAACAGAGAGCCGAGAAGACTAAGAGGTTCAAAAGGACATAATGGACCGGGTATCGGGTGGGAATGGGGCGGAGTGGGCCATGAGCCCAATGGATCGGGCCCCACCATGGGCTGGCAGGAGTAGGCCGGTGGGCGGATGGGTCAAACAGGGCCATAGGGCGAGCGGTGCCAAAGCGGGTCAGTGGGTTAGACGGGCAAAGGTCGGGCCGAGGCAGACGGCCAAACGGGTCGAGCATGTCGTGGGTCGCCAACAATAGGCGATTGGGTCGGTGGTCGGGCGAGATAGACCATCTTGGGTTAGGCTAGGGCCAAATAGGCCGGAACTGACCCGATCCGGTCCGAGAAAACCCTAAAACCTCCCCCCTTAACACTGTTCATCTTCCCCAAATATATATATATATATATATATATATATATATATATATATATATATATATATATATATATATATATATTTTTTTTTTTTTTGAAACTCAGCAGATGCACAACACCGCCCTAAGCGTGCCGCCCACCGATGACCTACGTGGCCCCATAGGCGCGCCGATCGACCACTACAGACGCTTCTTGCATGGCGATTGGTGGTGGAAACACCCACCCACGTTGGTAATATAAAAAAAAAAATTTGTTTTGTTTTTTTTTTTTTTTGTTTGATTAGTGAACGCCACCTCCCGCCTAAAGTGTTCACTGAGACGGCCTGAGCCGTCCCGGCCTTTTATTTTTATTTTTTATTTTGTTAACTGCAGCCAACAAAGAGACACAATGTCTCTTTTATTTGCAGCCATAATTAAAAGTAGGCGTATCACCCAATCCTTGAGTGTGAAAAATCACGCTCAAATCATCTTGAGTGCGAAAATAAAATTTGTTTTAAACTTGAAATTGAATACCAAGATAAAACTTATATACTAATGATTTGACCGATCATAACGCCAATCATGGCTCTGATACCAATTGATGGAATTTGAATGGATCCATCGATCCGACTATCCAAAATAAGCCGAAAGATCTAGGCGCATGATCAATCAAAAATAATAAATCAATAATCTATAAATTAGATATATGTGCGCACCTTGAGTGTGAGCCATCGATAGTTGGTTGTCGATCTTCAGCGATCTTCTCGCGTTCAATATCTCCTAGCACAATGGGGATGCTCTCCCTAATAGGGAGGATTGAATTATGTCGAGCAATCGTTGAGACCAGGCACCCCTTATATTTATAGCCAAAAAGTCATTTCCCATTAAGAATTTTAATTTCTAATCAGAGTGTGATTAGAAATCACAATCATACCTTAATTAAAATACTTATTAATTAATTGCATATTCTCTTCAAACTCACCGGAATAGCAACCACCCATCTAAGGTTGATTTTATACCATTCACTGGTCAACGGATTTGACCATAATGATGGCCACCAAAATAGAAACTCCTAACAAGAAATTATTAGTGGATTGTGATGGGGAACTCTTGCTCGTTGCCAGAAAGCTCGACATTAAGGATTCACGCGCACCTTATATAACCATTGGGTTCAATATTTTCAAACTAGATACGAGTGCAACATTATGGTCTCCGGTGGGATCAATAGCTCTCTATCCGTCGATGACAGTGTGGGGGCTTTTCTGGATGCAAAGCCAATGATATCTATTTTACTGATGACGATAGGAAAAATTCATATCAGCAGCCATGGTGCGGTCATGATCTTGGCCTGTTCAACTTAGAGGACAAAACTTTGAAGCCACATTTTCAAAGCGATAATCAGAGAATCTGGCCATCACCCATTTGGATTACACATAAGCCATCACAGAAAATTGTTAATAATTAGTACATTTTTCCCCCCTCTGAAGTATTTATTTATGGTATTTATTAGATAAAGTTGAATACTCAAGCTAAGCACTACTCTATGTTTGATGATCTGTGAGTAATTATGCATAATCTATGTTTGATGATGCATCCATATCAATAAGAGAAAATCTTGGTTACATTTGTGCCATATTTTTAATTTGCCTGCACGAGTACTTTGATTAACCTTTGCAAATTTATTATTCACAATAGTTTCTCTAGGGTTCTTGACCCAGTAACTCTCATGTGTGAACGTGTCAATCTCCTTATGCTAAAATGGTCAAGCCAGTACTTTCATTGATTTGCATGCTCATAAATAGCTATGCACTTTCAGAAGTTTAACTGGTTTAGCAATTAGCACCATAACACTTGGTACGTGATTGTGTTTTGGAGCAATACAAGTCGGTCATCAAGATGATAGTTCTAGATGAACTGAAGTCAGCCCTAAAATACACATCCCGGAATATTTGAACCTTTTGATCTATGCAATCTGAAATGGATGGCTGTTCATATATGTTAATGGTTGAAATTAATATGTATCAGTCAGATGGTTCAAATCCTCTACTTGATGTATTTTTGGCTGAGACAAATGTCAAGGATGGGCAGCTTGTTGAACAACATTGATTGATGAAAAATGGGTGCTACGTGGCCAAAATTTGGACGGTAATGACAATCTCGGTGTTAAGGTGGTCATAAGAGTCGGTCTCTAAGGAAGTTTGACCTGTTCACGCTAACAGTGAACAATCGGTACCTTATACCCACTCGGGTATGGCCTACACTCTATATTGGAGTGGGTTTGGCTCTCTAGTTCTGAACTATAAGCCTGAACTTAAACCTACAGCCCCCTCCTGCAATACAAGTTTATGTTGCGAACATTGTGCGGGTATCAAAGGTTTATCCCTTACCTTAGCACTGGCATTTCCTACGACCAACAATAATGACACGGAATATTCAGCTTTTATCAATTAGTAGAACATTTAATATTCGGCCAAAAAGAAATGAGTGAAGCTGCAAGCAAGCAACAGGCAAAGCAGCAAACAAGCAACATCTTTCAGGGTTTTGATTGCATGGGTGATTTGTTTGTTTGGACATGCAAATGAACAGTGTATCGATGAATTGTTTATGGTCTTTAACTGTCCTTGCTTCCTTCGATTGTTGGTGACAGCTGGCAGTGAGTGGAGAAGGCTATGCATGGGATAATTTCTCGGATCCACCCTATAACTGTCTCGTGACAGAGGAGGAAAGGAAAGCCATGATTAGTTACGTCTGGAGACTGACTAATGGGTATAATGTCAACTAGGTGATTTTGTAATTGTTATATTGATCTTGATTTTCTGGAATAATAATTCATTGGTATTTGATAATATGATTGATTTTTTATTTATTTATTGTAAGAGTGTGTAATTTGGTCAATCATATTCGAGTCACAAATGGTGGTGGCCACAAAAATTGAGTGTGGATCATTCCCATATTTGTTAGACATAAATTGTATGTGTTACCTACCTGAATTTGCCACATGAACTGTTTGCATGTATTATCAAAATGCAACTAGGAGTGGAAAAATTCCACACAAAAGATAAAGCAAAGCGAGAAAGAACTTCAATTAATGGTTAGAGATAATGATCTCTTAAGCTAAACTTGATATTTATATTAACAGTCCCAAGATTGAGGGGTCGTTCCGCCAAACTAAAATGCCTAATTGAGTAATAAAGAGAAATTGCTTGAAAAGTAGCCTATCAAGCAAATTCTGAAAGTAAGTGAATGATCTACCTAACTTAAAATATTTAAACAAATTAATCTTCTAACTACAGCAGAGAATCTCATTATCCCATACCTGCTCGTGTGCATGATTCCATGCTTCTTCCACATGCTATCTGCTGATAATGAACATGCGCTTGATCCCTCTGGGTTTGTAGGAACTCGACTCTGTCGCGTTCATGTGCATATGCAGGTTTTGAGAATGTCTTCACTTATGTTCCATAGTTTACCTATGGAAACCCACATGTTTTCAGACATTGGTCACACTTTCTTGTACTAAGGGATGCCATTCAGTATGCTTCTTGCAGACAAATTTCATGTCAAACATTACACAAACACAATAGAAAATATAATTAAATCATGAATCCAACTTTATAAGTCATAACATTTCAAACTTTTCGCTGACTTCTTGTAAATTTTTTTAGAATTTTGGCAATTCACCCATATAGGTGACGTTTGTCAATATTTGAATTCAGATGTCGTGTTGAACTTCTTTAAGACGGAGATGTTTGTCAATATTTGAATTCAGATGTCGTGTCTCATAGAGAATGTTTGCGTTACGGTTCTTCAGTTCAATCACGGATTCCAGGTTATCAAAGCCTTCAATCTTCATAAAGTATTCTCAAGTAACACTGCCCGTCTTCTAAGATGATTGACCACATAGTTGCGACGCTGGTTTTACCATCCATTAGGAAGTGACATGTGCATCTCATAGAGAGCTTGCTGGTATACAATGGTGGAACTTCTTTAAGAAGTAGTTGTTTGTCAATATTTGAATTCAGATGTCGTGTCTCATAGAGAATATTTGCGTTATGGTTCTTCAGTACAATCACTGATTCCAGGCTATCAAAGCCTTCAATCTTCATAAAGTATTCTCAAGTAACACTGCCCATCTTCTAAGATCATTGACCACATATTATTATTTATTATTATTTTGGTTTCATAGATGTGCTAGAATACGAAATTATACTCTTGCAAGAAGAAACTTAGCATGAAGAAAATTTAATTTGTTTGTGAATCAAGGAGTTGAGAGCTGAAGCTTCCAAGAGCTCAAATGATGGTGTAAAATTCAACGTGTGACACTTCTTCCCTTCTTTCAACTCTAAGGTACTCTTGCAAGAAGAAACTTAGCATGAAGAAAATTTAATTTGTTTGTGAATCAAGGATTTGAGAGCTGAAGCTTCTAGGAGCTCAAATGATGGTGTAAAATTCAACGTGTGACACTTCTTCCCTTCTTTCAAGTACTCCTTAGAGAAAGCATTAGAGTGTTGCTATGACATAAGATTGCATCTATTCCCACTTGAACCTAAAACTTTGTTTAGAATGTATCTCGTTTTCATTGCAATCATGCATGCAAGTTGTAAGAAAGCAACAAGCATTTTGGAGATTTCTAATGCTCTTTTGATTCAAATGAAGCATACAAAGGTTAAATTTTCACTTTTCTATGTGATCTTCCCTGGTCTTCGCATATGGGTTAGTGTCTCTGAAGACTTTTCTACCTGATGGAGATATTGATTTGACAGTCTTAAGGGTCAAAATATTGAGGATATTTGGCAAATGACGTTCGCATTGTCCTTGAAGTAGAACAACAGAATAAGGGCTGCTGAATTTGATGTACAAGATGTGCAATACATTCTTTCAGTGATTTTTCATTTTAATGCTTATTTTCTTATAATTTTGTTGACAGAGAACATTTTTCAATTTAGTTTCTAGAGTTGACGTTTGGTTTGCACGAAAGAGTATCTATATGATGTTTTTACTACAATGTAGCCATTTTTGTTAGCATTCAGTTAACAATTTTGGTTTCTAAAAGTATGTCTCCTTTTCCTGTTATGCTGATCAGTCAAATGAAGATACTAATAATGATACTTGGGGAAACGCTACAGCCTGTCCAAGTGTTATGAAATATTGCATTGCCTATAGTTGTCCATGGTTTCAAATTTCATGAAGTTCTAGCCAACTAACAGTTTATATTAGACTAAAATTCTATTATCTTCCTTTATGGATGTTTTACAATAAAAAATGTAATATCTCAGTGTGGTAGCCTATTGATGGTTTCAGTTATATGGTTGGTTACTCTATATTAACTCTGTATATGTTTCTCATGCTGTAAGCAATCACCTGGTTCTTTTTAATGTTTTGCATATGCACTATTTCAACATGCTGTTAACTGCATAGGAATTAAATTACGTTGCTTAGATATGCTAGTTTCATGGTTCAGTGTACCTCATTTTCCCCCATAATCAGCGTACAGACTCACCAATCTGCACTGTCCATTTGATACGCCACAACCTAAAAATCACACTGACCCACTGGTCCCAATCATTGGACGAGCCACTTGCCTCTGGATAATAAATAAAGTTATGAGCACTACCCACCAAGGGGTTGTTGCAGTGATTGCCGACTTGGGTTTGTTCTCCAAGGTCATGGGTTCAACTTGTAGCTGACTCCTCTTTTGTGATAAGAGGATGCACCATAAGCTGTGCGGCATGGTGGGGAGAGGGCATCCCTTATGGAGTAGTCCAAGTTGTGTCATCCGTGAAATACTTGCGGCATGGTGGGGAGAGGGCATCCCTTATGGAATAGTCCAAGCGTAAGCTTGGGATACCCTAATATATCAAAAAGATAAATAAATAAAATAAAGTTATGAGCATTTATTCACAAAAAGATAGATGGATGCATTCAGGTCCAACCAGTTGAACAGTATATTTGAGGGGTGCAACTAGTTTTAAAACCCTTGGATACAATGGAATCTGAATATGAATCACTTCCATCTAAGCCTAGGAAATTTTTGTAGGCAGTCTAGATTCCTTTATATCCAAGGTTTTAAAATTTGTTGAACCTCATAAAGGATTCAGCTGGTTGGGCGTGAACACAGCTCTTAGTTCGATATCTATTTAGCGTCGTTTGAGTTATATGCCTGATGAGGTGTGAAATATGATCATATTTGACACCCTAAAACCTACATTTAGCCACCCGATGAAAGCTATTTAATATATTCTATATAATTTTAGTGATTTATATGTCTGGAGATAAGCTAAGCATAAAATAACCCAAGAGCTCATAATATAACGTCAAATTCGTGCAACCTTGGATCATCTAGAACTGATCCCGACTTGCATTTCAATTTTAACCTTTAAAACATTGGATTCGTGAAATTGCTAAAACACCAAAGTTGTAGATCTCGTTGTCTTCTTTTCAACGCTGTAAGAATCGTCTAAATCTGAGTTCGGAGTAAAAAGTTATGGCCAAAATACTGAGGCTGTGTCTGTTGAAGAGTTGGGCCCAGTTTCCCGAAAATCTGGGAAAATCGATGGATCGAGCAATAGACTCGATCAATCGAGTTTGGACCGAATCTTTATTTTTTTTAAAGCCGAAAATTAGTCGACAATGGGGGGAAAAAGTTGGGTTTCGAAATTTGATCCTATTTAAGGGAAAATGAGAGTTAGGGTCAAGGCTCTCTCCCTTTGGGGAGCCTTTTAATTTTTTTTCTTAGCATATGTTTAGTTTTTTTCCAGCTTTTCTTCCATTTTTTGTTCTTCATTTTCCTAGACGTAAGATTTAGATTAGTTTCCTTTTCTGCTATTGAAGACTTATTGTATCCGTTGGTTTAAAGTTGGATTAAAAGCCGTCATTAGAGTTGTTGAGGTATTTTACAAATTTTCAATGTCATTTAGTAGTTCTATTTTAATCATGTTATTTATTTCAATCATGCGTGACTAGTTTCATTGAGGATGAGAATCTAATGAATCCTATCCGAGGTATTCATTCGTAATAATACAAATCTACGGTTGAGATGTGAGATTGTTTTCAGGACCCTGATGTTATTATCGATAATGAATATAATCCGATTGCTATTTGAGATCTGGGAGCTAATCATGCCCTATGATCTTAGATTTGCAATGGTGATTCTATTCTAATCATTGCCCATCTCACGGTTAAATTTCTATTACTATCTGAGGTGTGAGTGTTAATCATACACTCATGAGATGTTAATCATACACCTCCATGATCTTGGATCAGTAGTGTGAAATTTATCCCTCTCAGGGTTTAAGTTCTACCACTATCTGAGGTGTAAGTGTTAATCATACACTCATGGGATGTTAATCATACATCTCCTTGATCTTAGATTGGTAGTATAGAATTTACCCAGAGATCAAGTTCTGAATACTATCTGAGGTGTGAGTATTAATCATACATTCATGAGATGTTAATCATGCATCTCCGTAATCTCATATTTGCAATTTAGAACTCATGCGTGTTCGGGTCCAGTGCTTGCACATAGACATCTTTTGAGAATCTTATATCTTAATCCATAGATTTGTATTGCATGAATGATAAACCTACGATGAGGGGATTTGGTATCCCAATCCTTATCTTTTATTAATTGTTTAGATTTTATTTTATTGCCTAGTCTTTATCTCATCTGCCAAACTCTCAGAATCATAAAATTAGTTTAAATATTGTGCTAGACTTGTGGTAATTCCTTTATTAATTATGTTTCCCCTTTTGAATATTTTGATTAATCCTCGTGGGAATGATCTCGTACTCCGCACCCACCATCTGCAAACCGATTCGTGCGCTTGCGAGTAAAACACATTTAAAATCACAACAATGCCCCTCGAATAGATAACAAACATCTATCGAATAATCTTAAGTAACGATTTTTTGCACTAGTTTGTTGGGTGTTCACCTACCTTTGTGTTGGGTGTTCACCTACCTTTGTACATTTATCGAATAATCTGAATTGCTAATCTTGCCTCGACTTGGAGGCCATCTTCTTTTTTGCTGCATTGGCAACGTAAAATGTTCTTATCTTGGATATCATTTGTTGCCTTTAGAACATAGTAGGTAAGTCGTTGAAGACAAGGGCAGGGTAAGTACGAATGAAATGGTTTGACATAATGTATTCTGTTATATATCATAGTCTCACATTTTTGAGGTGCCTTAAGGAACATTGAATAATTTCTCAGGGGACTCTCATTATTAGGCAGTGTTTGAGACACTTTCAATATCGAGCATCAGGTTATGTGCTTATTCAGAAGGAATCATCATGGTAGTTAGCCAGCAAAACCCTTCTGGTTTGATGATTTCCTTTCTGATAAACTCCAGTCCTTAGTTACCCGAAATAGCAGGAAGCACGTAATAGGTTGGGGGTGGGGGGAACCATCATTAAAAGCTTGAAATTAATCGTTTTTATGATTAGAAGCAGAAGCAATTTTTGTTTTGGGCTAGCAGTGATGCGTTCAGAACGTCAAGGAAGAAGTCAAAGGTATTGGAGGGCAGTAATTGCGGGGGATTATTACCAATTTTGAGGAACTTATATGGAGGTTTCAAGGCGGAGTTACGGGCTGCCATTAGAGGCCGAATGATGTGTCAAAAATGGTCCAAGAAGGGGACCTGATGTAGGGAATTATGGGGCAGAAACGGTGTCAGGTTTACTGAGTTTATGGGTCTGGGTTCAGGTTTCATGGAATTTAGGGGTCCAGAATGGAGGTTAAAATAGAGATTTTTTGAGGTTTCCATCCCTGAATTCTGGACAGGTCTACCAGTCAGTCATCACCAAGGTATAAATTATTGGCCGATACCGATACGTATCGGTTTCTCGGCAAACCGATACGTATCGGCATCCCAACTCGGGTATCAGATACCGTATCGGGTGAGTCACAGCAAACCGATACCCGAAACCGATACCAATTTTGATACCTTGGTCATCACAACTTTTTCAGGGTCAAAGCTGGCTGACGTGGCGTGCTTTGGGAATCCTAAAAGATTAGGGTCCTCTTTACAAGAATTTATCTTATTTCAAGTCCTATCAATGCTGCGAGAGGTCCTACGAACCACATGGGAGAATCTTGACTTTCTTGGTTTTCACTATTTATAGCATGACGTACAGTTAAGATTCTCCTATTTCCAAGGAACTCTTCCACCTATTCGGAGTTAGAGAACCGACATCTTATTCTCAGGATTATTGAGATCGCAAGTCTTTTTCTTTCTATTTTAATATCCTAAATTGTAGGGTCAGTTAATTTCTATTTTAGTTTGGATAACTAAGATTCCCTAAAAAAGAGTCAGATAGGATAAAAATATAAGTTAACTAGGATTTTTACTGCTGCTTTTACTTTTATTTTTAATTTTTATTATTGTTATATTTTTTAGTGTTAGTTTTACTTTTATTTATATAGGCATGTAAATCTATAGTAAAAGTCAGATTTTAGTGACTGAATAATTATTTTTCAGTGTGACAAATTCTGTGAAATTGTTTTGGTGGGAGACTCGTGAAAGTGTTCTCTCTCCTTCCTAGATATTTTGTTAACTAAGACGAGCCTTATATTAATTTAAATTCTGAATTTTATCTTCAAATCTTCAGTGGAAAATTCTTTGAGATTTCTATGACTCTGTTCAAAACTTCAAAATCGAGCCAAGAGGAGTTCTAAACTTCAAAATTTCTATGACTCTATTCAACAATTATTTGAACAATTAGACCGTTTAATGCAATTTGTATTGCGCCGATAGAACCCTTTACATTGTCGAGAGAACCCTCTACATTCTCCTAGAGATGAGGGTAGTGGTAGGGACTATCGTCATAGGGATGATAAATGTTCTATAGTTGGTAGTGAATCAAATATTATCAACCTGGGAGAAGGACTAAAATATCCGTTACTTAGAGCCTTGGAACGCATGAGCCATGAGCAACTACTTAAAATTGAGATTGCGAATTAACACTTCCTTTGAATGAAAAGAGATGACCGAGGATCGGAAGGTAACTACACGGTCATACACAACTTTGGTGGAAGCAACTCGAAGAAAAGCGTCATCGAAATAGAAAGAGTTTAATAACTACATGGGGCACTATGGGAAGGAAGATACAACAACGCCTACTATCATTGTATTATTACTGGCCCTCTTGGAACCGTTCCATCTACTCAAACAAGGATCTAAGATTGTGTTTGAATATATGGAAGAGTTTCACCAACTCTCTGATCATAATAATTTGAATGAAACGAAAGATCAAACCGTTGCGTGATATCAAGATATAATTAATTCTATATCTATTTATTAATTGAGTGTAGGCCTATATCTATTTTTTTTCTTTTTCAAATAATAAATTCTATTTCAAAGGGACTATTGCTTATTCATGTATGGGAATTTAGTAAAAGAGAAAAATGGGTTAAGTTTTTGTAAATATATATATATGGGCTGTGATCACCTGACTCGTGTCACCCAAGTGACTCGAGCGGGTGACCGTCAGATCATGGTTAAGCATTGATCATGACGTGATTTGACGGTCACCTGCTCGAGTCACATGTGACTCGAGTCAGGTGATCATTACCCTATATATATATTTGGAAAATGGGAAAATGTGCTTGGGCGTAGAGATATCTCTGCGCCAATTGATATGGGCGCGACACGTAACACCTATTTTGTGAAGTGATGGGTGACATTGAAACTGCTTTTCTAACTAGGGTTACACTTTTAAATATCCTTTCAGCTGTCATTCTAGTCTTTTTAAAGTCTCTTTCATTTCTCTCTCTTCTCTCTCTTTTTCTAACAAAGTGTTAGATTTACTTTTTCAGGTATATTTTACTCAAAAAATATGAGCGCATGGTGGCGAAGCGCTAGCACCTCTGCAGAGAAACGCAGACGCCTTGTTTTAGGGGCATTGACGCTTCGTTTAGGGGTGCCGGTGCTTTGCTTAAAAAAAAATTTAATTTAATTTTTTTTATGGAAACATCATCCTAAACCAAGCTGACATTTTAGGGCGCCGCGCCGGAAATTTTTTTTTTTTAATTTTTTTTAATTTTATGGAAGCACCAACGCCTCTTTTTAGGGGCGCTAGCTCTTTGAGATTTTTTTTTTTAATTTTTAATTTTTATTTTTTATGGAAGCGCCCCTAAACGATGCGCTGACACCCCTAAACAAAGCGCCGATGCCCTTAAAACAACAAGGCACCGACGCTTCATTTTAGAGCGCGCTTTTGAGTTACGCTCCCAAAGTGCTATGACGCATTATCAGCGCCACATTTTATGTATAAAATATGTATGAAAAAGTAAGTCTGACACTTTCTTGGAAAAATAGAGAAAAGAAAGAGACTTTAAAACAGTCAAGAATGACGGCTGGAAGGGTGTTTAACTTTTAAAAGTGTAACCTTAGTTAGTAAAGTGGGCCCCATGCCACTCATTACTTCACAAAAAGGACGCTACGTGTCGCGCTCATATCAATTGGCGTAGAGATATCTCTACACGCGAGCGCATATCCCCGTGCCTCTCTCTCTCTCTCTCTTTATATATATATATGGAAAAGGGTTCCGTCCTCCATTGGAGGACTGTGACGGGGGCACACGGCGTGGCCATCCGGGGCAGCCGTAGGGCCACTTTTCCTCTCCAAGTGTTGAGTTTGATTGGTGCGTCTAGGCCACGAGGGCGGCACCGTATGTACTGAGCTGAGCCACGATGGCGTCGAAGCATGTTGGGGGTGGAGGGTGAAGACTCGGTCGCGACATGGACGCGACTGACTCAAGTTGGCCTAGCGATGCGGGAGGGCGTTGCGGTATGCTAAACCAATACGTTTGAGGTCATCCTGCCATTTGGGCACTGTTGATGTTTGAACCATATATAGGGGGACATGAGTTGGTGAGTTGGGGTCCCCCGACCCTACACGTGCACTAGCCTCGTGGGCTTATGTGCGTCCCGCCACGCTTAGGGCGTGGTCGTTCTAGCTACGTCGTGTACTAGGGCTATCGCGTTGGTGGTTTCCAACGTGTTCTAGCCTCAAAGGGGCTTTATATGTATGCTCGTCACGCTATCGCTATATCACCGTTGTTGCATGTTGCCTTGACGGTCGTCGCTCTTTAACTCGTCGCGTTGCCACAGGCGAAGTCCGAACGAGAGGTTGAGGTGAAGCTTTGAGTAGGACAAGCCTTCCACCCTTCGTAACATCCGGGAATCGCATCGCGGTCGCATTTGAGAGAAATAGTGACTTAGCGCAAAGGCGTTGAGTCCGCATCGTTGTCATCCGCTAGAAGAGTGACCCGTGACATTTGGTATCGAGCCAGGATGGTGAGATGGAAGGGACCAGAGGATGCAAGACGTTACCGACAAGAGAACGATCAACAAGGGAACGATTAGATATGGAAGCTCAATGACCGGGAGTCGGTGGTATCGAATGACACTACATGGTGAACGACTGAATAGGCATGAAAGGATAAATGCCGATGTGGCTGAGACCGTAGAGCAATTGGCAGCAGAGGTACGAGAAATTAAGGTCACATTGGAGGAGGTACGTGACGAGATGAGCGTGCTGAAAAAGCTCATCCTGGCGATGCCAAATGGGTGCCAAAGCAGGACGCCGACACCTCGATTTAAGTTCCCAGGCGAGACGCTCAAGGGCTCGCATGAGGCGAAGGACCTCGAGAACTTCATATGGGACGGAGGAGTACCTCGAACGCTGGGGGACCTCGATGCTTAAAGTTCTAAGAATTGCATCGAGATACTTGGTCGGTGATGCCAAGTTATGGTGGAGGCACCGAGTGTCGAGGTGCGCATGGAGAATGGTGCGCTGATTCTTGGGCCGATCCAAGAAAGAGTCATGCTCAATTCCTACCTACCAACGCTTGATGGTCATCACGAAAGGCATTATCGACGTTAAAGCATACGGATCATGCGAGTACATTAAGACTTTCACCACCGATGTTGGACATTGATGAAATGAGTGAGAAGGATCGTATCTTCTACTTTATAGATGGCCTGGCACCGTGGGCACAGCGGGAGTTGACTTATAGAGGGTTGAAGACCCTAGATGAGAATTTCGTCATGAGCGCGCTAATCGAACACCGCTTTGAGAAAGAGAAGAGTCCCAAACATCCATCGACAATGCCGACAAGGTGGAAAGAAGGTAATGATACAGGATATGTGCGATCTGGTCAGGACAAAAGCGGTAGGTTTGAGAAGAAGAAAGACGAAAGGCCGAGCAAAAAGGGGTGCTTCCTGTGTAATGGGCCACATATGGTGCGCGATTGTCCAGAGAAGGCCGCCTTGAACGCGATGGTCGCGGAGAAAGGCAAGAAGAAGGCTGATGATGAGGCGCCCATTGCTAGAGTTGGGGCGCTCCGACTAATTGACTGTTGAGAAAGAAGTGCACCGCGGTTTTGTTGGTGTGGTAGTGGGAAGACTCGGACACCAACGATGTCTGATTTTGAAATGTGCGAGTTTGGTCATGCTCTGATTTGCTCTGATGAAGTGAGTCTGTCACGAGGAACCGTGGCAAGTGACATAGAGGACGGAATTTCAGAATGTGTGCCTCCGCGACAACGAGGACGTTGACGATTTTGAGTGGAGGAGGATGTGACGGGGGCACACGGCGTGGCCATCCGGCAGTGGGCCACTTTTCCTCTCCAAGTGTTGAGTTTGATTGGTGCGTCTAGGCCACGAGGGCGGCACCGTATGTACTGAGCTGAGCCACGATGGCGTCGAAGCATGTTGGGGGTGGAGGGTGAAGACTCGGTCGCGACATGGACGCGACCGACTGTTGGCCTAGCGATGCGGGGAGGGCGTTGCGGTATGCTAAACCAATACGTTTGAGGTCATCCCGCCATTTGGGCACCTTGTGATGTTTGAACCATATATGGGGACATGAGTTGGTGAGTTGGGGTCCCGACCCTACACGCAGCACTAGCCTCGCGGGCTTATGTGCGGCAGATCCGGGCCACGCTTAGGGCGTGGTCGTCCTAGCTACGTCGTGTACTAGGGCCATCGCGTTGGTGGTTTCCAACCACCTTCGAGGTGCGGGTTCTAGCCCAAAGGGGGCTTTATGTATGCTCGTCGCTGCCTATCGCTATATCACTCGTTGTTGCATGTTGCCTTGACGGTCGTCGTTGCCGGCTCTAACCTGCTGCGTTGCTTCGCAGGGCGAAGTCCGAACGTAGAGGTTGAGGTGAAGCTTGAGTAGGACAAGCCTTCCACCCTTCGTAACATCTGGGAATCCGCATCGCGTGTCGCATTTGAGAGAAATAGGCTGACTTAGCGCAGCAGGCGTTGAGTGCCGCACGGGTTGTCACTGCTAGAAGAGTGACCCCGTGACAGGACGCTCAATTGGGACACCAAATTGATTACACACAGAGCACTGGTGCATTGCTTATATATATATATATATATGTATATATATATAGGGAGCCGGTTAGGTCCTCCAATGGAGGACGGTGACGGTCCTCCAAAATACATGTCGAGCTCCACGTGGCATTCAAAACACATTTTGGGTGCTAAGTGGAGTACAGGTACGTTGTTTTGATCAATGTTTAAGAAAAAATTCAAAAAAATAATTTTAAAGCACAAGTCAAACTTGGACTAGTTTCAACAGTCCAAATTTTATTGCTAAAGGAATACATGGTAAAGATGAATTTTCAATAGCAAACCATAGGTTTACAACTCAAGCGAGTTAACAAGTAACTCAATTGAGTAACTTGACTTGCAAAGATTTCAAGTTGAGTCCACAACAAGTCAAGATTTCACTAGGATGAAGCACCCATGATTTATAAACTACTCTTATACATAACATATTTTGGTGAGATAAGGTTTTAGAAACTCGTCTTTAAAAAAAAATTAACCTACCTCATTTTAATATCATATCTTTTACTTGTTTTTCTTCTAATTATATATATATATATATATGATGCGGGACGCCAAGATCAAGAGCCGTAGATTCGAGTTGTAACAAATTTTTCAGCCAAGAAGAAACGGAACGGAAATCAGAACCGAGCATAAAAGGACGAAAACGAAGTTTTCGTTCGATCGAATACTAATTTCGATTGAACGAAATTAGGCGAGAATGAATTTTAGTTTAGAATTCGAACTTATGTTTTAGGGTCAAATTTGTCTTTTTATTATACTTATTTTCGTTTTAGGGTTTTATTTTAAGACCTCCTATATAAGGTTTCTCCATAAACAATGTAATTAGTTTTTTATTGTTGAATGAAAGAGAGTTGCTTTTGTATAAATCCTAGAGAGCTTGTGAAAAGTTTTCAATCAAGGGAGTGAATCCTTCAAACCTTGAGGAGTGAGCAATCGTTTATGTATGTCTGCGTGGTGTGAAACTTCGGAAAACCTTTGGTGTGAAGCCTTGGAATCTATCCTTTTAATTTATCTTTTCTCTAGTTATTATCAGGTATTATCTTTTTTTATTTCCATTGATAAAAGAACAAAATCCCAAAAGAATCGTATCCCTTGATATCTTTAATCTCCCCTTTTGAACTATTTATTCAAGTTTTTATTTCATTTACAATCCCCGAGGAATCAAAAATGATATTGCAATTATCGCTTGATGCCCTAAACTAGAGCGAAATTCGAGTTCCTTTATTGGAGTCGTTTTTCTAGATCAGGAAATCTTCACGCATGCGAGCGCTAGAATGGATTAACCTAATTGTTTTATTAATTTCATTGAATTAATTTTATGTGTTGCTTGATTTTGAATATTTCCGCTATTCAATTCATTCTAAAGTTAATCCCAAATGCGCATATTAGGATTTTAGCGTTTCTCCCGCGTCAATATTATTTTTACAAAATATATATTTTAAAAAATATATATTAGGAGACTAAGTTGAATGGACTTGAATTTATCCGAGTCTTCAAGTTAACTTGATTCTTTCGACTTTTGGGTTGAATTAAACTTTTAGAATCTTCGAACCATGGTTTGAACCTTTTGATGACCATGCTTTCTCAGGTTGCATTATTGTCATATGATGTTTAGCCACTTGAAGGATTTGAGCTGGAAAAAAAAGTATGCCACGTCGCTAAAAAATGGCATAGTGAGGCCTTCGCTTAGGCATACATTAACACACTTTTATATGACAATAGCCCTTAGAAGAACCTTTTAGTAGTATAATTTTATCAAAGTTTGACATTAGGACCTCTTCCAAACACGATATGTATGTTATATGACTCGAGTCATGGGGCATAAGTCCATTATTTGAGCTCCTATTGGCTGCATGTCACATCTGGTTGCTTAAAACGTCAACCTGATGTGACATACAGCCAGTGGTTGCTAGAGTCATGAAATTATATTTCATGACTCGAGTGAGAGAATCATTACCTTATATATATATATAAAATAGTTATAATCATTATACCGCTGCTCTATGTGACACCCGATTGTGTACATGAGTGCCGCATGGCAGCAAACTAATGTGGGACCAAGTAAGTTATCTCATCCTTAAACACTAGGCTACTTTATCCAAAAAAGTAAATGTCGACTTTAGATACAATGATACAAAGATACCTTAGCAAATAAAAAGATACAAAGATACAAGTAAATGTCGACTTTAGTAAATAAAAATATACAAAGAGACCTTAGCAAGAATGCATCAAGTAATGCAACAAGCATTATTTACTTTAATGTTGAAAACTTTTTAATTCACTTAATATTCTCTATGCATAACTAGGAAGCTTTGTTTTAGTCAATTTAATGCTGGAAATTTTGCCTATTTTAATTTAGGTTATTCATCTTCTGGAGCTACATCAACTGCATATAAAGTGTTATTATTGTTCTTTATATATTTTTTAATGGTTAGTATCAGTTATGGTGGAGTGACATTTAATTCCGTAGAATGATTTCATTATCATCTCACTTTGTAAATAGAATATCTTTTTACCTCCATTCCTTCTAAAGAATGTGAAAAGGCTATCAAGTAAGCATTTTTATATCTACTTCGTCTTATAGTTGAATGCAACAAAATGCCCATCTGTTTGCTATCTCCCCTCACTCACTGACTCTCTGATCATTTATGCTTATGTTTAGGTGTGTGCATGCATCCATCCAATTTTTACAAAAAGAGAGCCCTTGTATTCAAAATTTATTTCGAAGCCAACCTAATTGTTCCTTGATATATATATATATATATATATATATATATATATATATAATTTTATTTTTTTCCCCTCTTTGGTACTATTTTATACATTGCGTTTATCCCTTGACAGACACCTTTGCAGACGCCCATACGGACACCTTTGCCTGGAGAACTGCAACATTTCCATACTTCCCTGCAGGTCCTAGTGAATACTGTGCGCAACACCTGACACAGGTACTGCTGCAGATAAAATGCCCGGAAGGCCTGCTCCATATATGGTAGGTTTCTCAATGTATTTCTTTGAAATATTTCTGAATAATAAATCTCCTTCCTGAAGCAATTTTTTTGTTTCCAAGCATTTGAAAAGGACAAGTACTGGCAATTTATGCATCAGAAGGGGTGACTTGTATAGATGTGTTTACGCTCTTTCTGTGATCCGTGGTTAAAACTTAAAAGTGCTGTTGCTCTCGGAAAGTGGAACCTATATGGCTTGTATTTAACACGTGAAAGAAATCTCTATGTTCCTTGCAGCAACCACCGCTTCCATGGATGAATCAAATACCTCTTGGGGTTGACGCCAATGTTGGTAAGTGGTGGTAGGATACAGCTAACATGACTGGCACATATTAACTTGCCTAACTAAGTGCTCAACTTTTTTATGTCTCATAACCTTCGTTGTGGTCGTCTTATTCCATCTACCTGGGATCTTCTTCTCTTGTAACACTTTCTGGGTTCCAATTGATTTTTCTTTGATATTCTAGCTTACGAGGAGGCAAGGGGGAAGAGGGAGTAGAAGTTTCTAAGCCACCCATGAAGATGGGTGCCATTGCTCATTCACGACCTCCATGAATTAACTTTTGTTATGCAACTCATATAATATTATATGTGTCTGTGTGTATATGGTGGTCATTTCATGATCGTCTCATCCCTTCTAAGAATTTGCGTTACTTGCGTCATTCTTATTGGTGCGGTGGCCGGTGGGTAGTGGATAAATGTTGGCTTTTATGAGTCATGGCTCATTGCCATGTCTTATATACCTTCAGACCACTAATTGATAATTTCAATAAACATTTTTCGACTAATAGTTTTGTTTTGAGATTCTATAATATTTTCATTTCAAGATCAAAGAAAATTATGTTTTCGTGGTCCATTCAAATCAGCCCTAAATTCATCAATCTTGAACTGTGATTTGGCCTATTTGCCTACATTAACTAATTTTTTTTCAATCTGTTTTTTTTTTCCCGTGTGATTCAATTCTTATCTGGTTCCTGTTTAAATCAGTCAAAATGTAGCTAATCTAGTTCAAAATTGACAGGGTGGTGGCACAGATATATATTTGATATTCCTATGTTCTATTGCTCTGTAAATTTTCTCAATGTCACGACCTGGAGGTTGCAAGTTTTATCCCATCTTACACATAAATAAGTGGTCTGTTAATTTTTCGGTTGAGGTCCTAAGAATTTTGGTAGAAAAGTAGGGTTCCTATTCCTGGGTATGCTTTGGACTCGAAACATTTCAAATAGTTACTTAATACAAGTGGTCCTGGGTGTAGCTTGACCACATTAGGTTTTTGGGAAAAAATGCTATGATTTGCATGTCTATCCCAAGATATTGGTAGAGTAGGGTACACAACTGCACCTATGCATGTAAATGATAGGGTCCTCGTTGTTCTATCTTGTACTTGTATGTTTTCACTCATATTTGTTGATCGTTTTTTTGCACTCTTATATTGGTCCCGCTTGTGGAGCTCATTTTAATCAAATGTTTTGGAGTGCAGTATTGGGGTTCTCTATCTGGCTGCGTTACATGAAACTCAATATCCTGCTTAGTGCTTGTACAACTCTGCATATTTCTGAAGCATGCTGACAGAAAGTATTTTATTGTTAATTAAGACAATCTTGAGTGATTTTCAATTTTTCTTTGCCCAAATTAATATTTTATACGCCTGAATTCCTGTCAGTTGCAGTAAATATATTGAACTCCTATCATTAAGATATCTTAACCGATCAAGAAAAAAACCTCCTATCATTAACTGTAATGTTCCTCACAGTAGACATTTTGTTCAGGATTTCTACATGTTGACTTCTGGCAAACGGAAAAGGGTAGATTACCCTTCACATTTGCTTCCTGGTGGGTATATTCCTCAGCAAGATGGAGCAGGAGATATTGCTTCGGAATATTCTCTTCAAGAAGAGGTAAAAAGTTGATAAATTTTTTTTCTCTAGCATTTTCTTCTTGATATATGTTTTTTTTTTTGTTGGGTCTTGTACCTTATTTTATGAAATTTACCTATAACATTATCAACCTTGGAAAATTATAAATCTAGTTCTTAAAGAATTTCTTGTGTCGTCTGTCTATGCCTTTCATCAATTTAAAATGCACAAACATTGGATATTTGAATTTAATTAAAAAATAATTCTTTATGAATAATGTTTCATAAATATTAGATAAAACCTTGGATGCCAATCGTTGGAGTAGAAGTGTGGTCTGGAAGGAAGCCACAAATTTTGATGCCAATTGTAGGAGTGGAAGTGTGATCTGGAAGGGTGGAAGCAACAAATTTTGACTATGTAGTGCTTAAGATTTTCCTGGGATTCAAGTTCCTTGGGAGTAAGATTCCTACTCCTAAAGGAGAATTTGGCTTCCAATGATATAACATCATAAGCATATATTTTACTTGTATATTTGTGGGTTGGCTTTGTGAGTCTTCTTTCTCCACTCCATTCTGTTAAGGGCTAAAGTTTCTAGTACTCCACAATCCTTCATGTCTTCTCTCAATAGTTCTCCCAATACTTATTGGTACTCCACAGTAATTCATGTCGTTTCTCAATATTTCACTCCAGGTCTTATTGTTCCTCTGCTCGTTTTTCCTTGCACATCTATTGTTCAATCCTTCATACATGTGCCATCTCCGACTCTCAGTCATGGTTGTCAAGGCGACGCTATAGCCTCGCTATGGCATCGCCATGGCGAATGGCAATGGGAAACCCATATGCAACCAAATAGCGAGGATGGGTAAATAGTGACACCCTAGTGTCGCCATGGCGGAATGCGCTATTGCATGGCTATACACGCTATTTGACTTTTTTTGGATTATAACTTATAATACTTCTAAAATAGATAAGTTGTAAATATAACATTGTTATTACTTATAATACAATTTATAATACTTCTAAATTATAACATTGTTATAATTTCCTTTTTAGGCAATAACATTGTTATAATTTTTAAGTTACACAGGTCATCATTTGCATGTCTCCACTTTGCCCGCTTTACGTTGTTCTTGTTAGAGATGCCGTCTTTGAACTCTCCATCAAGTTGTCTTGCGTAAACTAAAATACTGAAAATTTATGACATTGTGGCATTAAATGGTTTTCTGTTTTGACCAAATTTTCTTCCAAGTCTCATGTTCATTGAACTTGCACTCCGTGGTTTATTTATTTATGTATCTGTATGCTTGCACTGCATGTAGTCTTTCTTCTGCTAAATTTTAAACCCCTTGATTCTAATACCTTTCTCCAAAGTTCCAATTTGTCATTTACTATTTTCTTCGCAAGCCAATTAGCACCACGCCATATATATACTAGCATAGAAAGCAAAGAGGGTACCTTCATTTGCAGCCACCATATCTTTGAGGGCACCTATGCCAAAAGCCATTGACGGTTCTGAATCAAACGATGGTGATCATTCTCATTTTCTCCCTAATCTTCCACACAATGGATCTTGAGATCATGGGCTTACCAATAGGCAATCAGTTTTTTATTCCATGTGGCATGCATCATCCTCAAAACATGATTTCAGGTCACTTTTTGGGATGTGTGCCACATGAAACCAAAAGCTGACCATCTAATGGTATACCCATGCTGTCAAGATCCTTTGTGTGGAAGATTGGGGCAAAAACTGATCTCTATCGTCTGATTCAAATCAGCCAATTTTTTTTGGAGGTGCCCTTAGATTCAGTAGGTGCCAACAAAGGTACCCAATGTCGGCTTGAATTTGTTTCAATTCTATTTTCTCTCTTTTATTAATTAAATTGATGGAGCATAGGTACAAATTATGGGCTAGCACTTCGATTGACTAGATGGTCCGGATCATTTACAATCTCTATTAATGGGGCATTGTAAAGTATGTAATCGATTATGGTGCTAATTACCATGCAAAATCCTATTTCCATAACCGATAAAAAAACGTGAGATATTTATCTGCTCATCTATGATGGTGACCATCAAAGATTATATTGCTCGTCACTACAGGTTATTGTTGCATATTGCATTTGATCTATACCATCTGATTATTGAGAGCATAGGTACAAGTTTTGTGCTATGGAATATTTAATTGTTTGGATGGTCTTAATCATCATAGTTGTCAAGGCCACGCTATAGCCCTGCTATGGCCTCGCCATGACGAATAGCGATGAGAAACGCCATATATAACCAAATGGCCATGATGGCTAAATAGCGACGTCATAGCGTCGCGATGACAGAATAATATTATGGCGTCACTATGCACGCTATTTTATTTTTTTGGATAATAACATATAATACTTATAAGTTATGACATTTTTATAATATATAAGTAACATAAGTTAACTTACAAGTCACAAAACTTCAACTAATAATAACTTACTCATCACAATAGCTACCAACACCAGCGTCGCCGAAACCTCAGCGTCGGCGACACTACCGTATCTATACTTAATATTTTATATTTTTTAATATTTTATATTTGTTGATATTTCATATTTATTGATATTTGTTTATTCCTAGAAAATGAAATCTTCAATATTATAATCAAAATATGATGCTTTAGTAGTTGAATTTTTTTCTTATATAAAAAATATATTAAAAAAATACTATTAATTAATAGATAAAATATATATTTTTTAAAATTATAATAATAAATAGCCCCGTCATGGTTTCGCTATGGCTACGCCATGACTAAGGGTCAAAATCTCGCGTTTTCGATACGTATCGTCCGAGCTCCAAACCGATACGTATCGAACGATACGTATCGGAATAGTAACTTACCGGACGATACATTGAATGTATCGTCCGGGCCTTCCCATACAAATTGGACGATACGGTACATCAATGTACCGTATCGGACGATATTTGGATCCATGGCCATGGCATCGCAAACCTATTCGCGATGACCTCGCCATACTGCCTTAACTACCTTGTTAATCATTATACATCTTTATTAACGAAAGTGTAGGGCACCATCATCAATGGTGGTGCTAAGCATATGCAAAAAACCCTTTTCCTTCTAATTATAGAAAGGGATAATGGCTCCTGACCGACATTTAAACACCAAGTGGTGTTTAAATGATCTTCCACCATTAAAATGCTACTTTTTATCCCACACCATTGAAGTGTGATTTATCATTGTGCCATGTGGCACGCATCTATGATCAATCTAAATTGCCTAAGTGCCAATACACCGTTGGAACATGTCCCAACCAAAGGATCATGCTTATAAGTGGATGTAAACCATCCAATTGGTGAACTTTAATTATCAGCCATAAAAATTAAGAACAACCGTTGGTATTAAAGTGCACAGATCAAATGGTTAGAATCTCCTCAAAAGTGTATTTTTGGACCATAGCCCTTCAATTGATGATATCTCACTTTGACAGTATGGATTTCCAAGATCATTAGCCAATAAATGGTGTATGATCGTTTAAACACCAATTGGTGTTTAAATGGCGGTTAGGAGAGTGGGTCCCTCATAGAAAATGTCTCTTGCACAAAGTTTTACTTGAGCTAGAATTTTTTTTTTCCTCTCTATTGGGGTTACACCTAAATATAAACAAAAACATGGGACTATTATGTGAAGATGATTGTGTTGTACCTACAAGCCATATATGTACATTTTGTTTGATGTAGACTGTTAAATTGATGGAGCATGTATTGGACTAACCATGGCACAAGAACCACACTATTTTGACAAATTTCTATCGTCAATTTCGGTCTCTTAACAATCACATCATTTGCAAGCTTCCTATGGCTGCCATTTTTTCAAAACCTTATGGGTGTGGGCTGATTTTGGAATTCAATTAGTGTCAGGATTATGAATAAAAAGTTTATTATATATATAGGGGCCTGGGACTGCACGGTCAAGTGCGGTCCGGGGAACTGCACTTGAGCAATTTTCGTGCCATGTGGCACCCAATCCAAGGATCTGGTGCCATGTGCACATGCAAAGGTCAATCAAGTACTGTCCCCTAAAAAATGATTTTACACTGTTGAGTTTTTTGTCAAAGGTGAAAATTTTGAATTGTAAAATTTTAGGGTGGAACCCATATCTTTGACCCTTGAAATGAAGGGGAAAAATTGTTCAAATTTTATTTATTTATTTATTCTAAAGCCCTAGAGGGACTGGTGAACCCTTAGAAGATGTGGGTCAACTTGTGATGTGCCATGTGGTGCGATCTAGCGCTCGAATGTAGCGGCCAGGCACTGCACTCGAATGCATCTTCCCATTTCTCTATTATATATTCCAAAATTGCCTATGGAGTGGGTGAGTTTTGGGATTTTTTTTAGCATGGACGGTAAGTTATGAAACATTGACACATACAAGGTTGTTAAACTGTGTATTGTACAGTGTATCGTATTGTATCGTGTATCGTAAGAGACACTTAGATTTGTAAAAACATATAGTGAACATATATAAATATATACACATAATCTAAAAATAAGAAAATAATATGTATAACAATCTATGATCATTTCTGAAATACAGTGTGTCAAAGACACTCATTCCATCATATTTCACACTAGAAGTTGGAATTTTAATCAAATAAGTTAAATAAAATAACCCATTTCATTTGGTTTGTTTATAAGGTGGAGATAAAAATCAGTCACATAAATTCATAAACTTTTTCAATTTTTCTCTATTTAAAAAGAAACTTGGCAGTTGCAGAAGTATAAGTATGATTAAAGTGTATATTTTTTATTTATATGATATGTGTCATTCAAATTCAACTAAAAAAATTCCCTTTCTTGACATGATAAGTTTGTAATCTCCAAAAAAAATAAAAGAAAAATCCACTTCATTCTTCTTCTCTCTCCTCGATGTCAATACCATCATCTGTGTCATCAGTTAAATTATCATTTCTTTTCTTGTTTCTCTTCATCTTCATAGATATCTTCTTCCTCTTTTTTTTTTTTTTTTTTTCTGCTAGTTCTTTTTTTAATAATTTTTCCTTGTTTCATTTAGTAAGTGCTTAAGGAGTTTATAAGGGGATTAGAGTTGGGGGTAAGTGATACTAAAATTTTTTAAAAACTAGTTATAATTGAAATTATATGTATCTTTTGTATCGTGAACACATCATATCGTACTGTACCGTATTATGTATTGTAAGATATGGTTAAAAAAAGACACATCATCGATACGTTTTGTTTTCTATAGTATCCTGTGTCGTAAGATATTGCTAACCATGGACACATATATTAACATTATCAAAGATGGTGGTGCTTGTGCATCCATCTCTATCTACCAATCAGTGTAAGAGTATAAGGATTTCTCACCGTCCAACCAATCAAACGCCTCTCGAATGTGACATAGCTTAGCAATTACAAAAATTATCTAGTATACATGCCATTAAAAAGTGACAAAATCTTGAAAGAGATATTTGATACATTGACATGAATCAACTGATAACATAATTCGTTTATTTTCACTTTAAATTCCATTTAGATATAAAATTTATATAGATTTGCATGAACAATGCAATGCATTTTTACTAGTCCATATAAATTAAGGACAACACCTTTGGAAATTAGTTCAGTTGGTTTTTAAGTTGGGCATGAGATGAAAGAAGCAATAAAATATTTAAATGGGATACCTATCAATTGTCAACATTACTAAATGGGATATGAGTCAAAAGAGGTTTAGAATATATATATATGGGGGAGGGAGAGGGAAAGAAATACTAAGGATTTGACAATAAATTTCCCCAAGGGAGGTGCTAAAAGTTATGTGCTCTCAACAGGAGGCAAAGGTTGGAGTGCTCAAACTAGGGGTGCTCTCAAATTAAATTTTAATGGATCCTTTATTTGTTTCCCAGGTCTGTTGGCTAGGTTCGCCTAATGCAAGAATATGACTCGCTAAGTTAGAAAATATTCCCTTGATCAATTGGTTGAGGAGACTACCAAAGTGGAAGTGATGGTTTTGCTGAGGGGACTGCATCTTTTTGTTTCGCTATTTGGTTGTTTGGCGATTGCTGAAGACAACTCAAGTAATGTCATCAGATGTGCCCAGATCGGTAAGTTTAGCAAGCCAAATTAGATTGTTCATCAACATGGGCATAGAAATCAAGTTCTGACCATGGATCAAAATATCGTCCGATACCGATACGTATCGGACGATACGTATCGGTATTGGTATCGAACGATACATTGAATGTATCGTTCGATACATTCAACCGGTACCAATACGTATCGTTTTGGAGCTCGGACGATTTTGACCCATGGTTCTGACATATATTAAATGTGAACAGTGTACATATCTAGCAAGGAGGCTCTATAAAGATGAGTTAATGGTGGGCATAAATGAAAATATTTAATCTTCTTTGGTTTGTATGGGCCATATCTACTATCTAGCAACTTAGCAGCCCCATTTTCTTACTTTTCTTGTGGGAAATTGAAGCTTCTCGCTTTAATTAGCTGCCCATCAGCTGCACCCTTTTCTCTTTACCCTAATTTGTGCATATTTTATTGTTTATCCTATGGTGTATGCGAGGATTCAACAACTAAGTCATTTCCCTGTTGAGGGGACTTACGAAGAAGTTTAACGAGACGGAAGGAAAAGCGTACATGGAGTTTTTATCGGTCCGGTGAAGGTTTATTAGATGGGATGTTAGTATAGCTAATTTGGTGGACACTAAGGAGGAAATGCATTCTAAATTAATATACTGAGTATATTCATGGCATGTATGTGTTAGTGTGTTGACAGCGTTAGTTGGGTGTGTCTGTAGATAGTTAAAGTACATGTATATGAGTGTGTAAGTAGGCAACAAAGAAAGGTTGGCAACAAAGAGAGGTCGTTACTACAGAAATAGTTGACACATTTAATAAGTTTGGAAAAGACAAAACCTTCATCCAAAGCGAAGCCTTTAAGAAGATGAAGGAAACCTCTCCTTCTCAAACTACTGATCATATCTCTTCTCCCGAAGCAAGTCTCATGTATGGCGTCAAGATCTCATTGTTTTCCACCTTTTGCTTACGAAGTGACAATCAACCTCAATATGCTTAGCAGTGTTTCGAAATTCGGCTGGGGCGGCCGCCCGGGCGGATCGGGTCCCAAGTTGAACCGGGTTAGGGCTGGGCGCATAGGCAGTACTTCAAGCGGGCTGGGTCTTGGGCGCCCACCTAGCCCGCCTGGGCGGGTCCAAAATCGGGTCGGGTCGGGCTATATATCTATATACACATTTTTTTTCCCTTCTTCCCTTTTAACCGAAGAGGCAAACCCTCTTCCTCTCTTCGACTCTTCCACAGTATAGGCCAGCGGCCAGCCACTTGCAATCACTGGCGACCACCGGCGATCCTCCGATATGTTTTTTTATTCATTGTTTTCTTCTTCTTTGTATTTTTTTTTCTACAGCTTCTTGTTTATTTCTTATTTTCTTCTTCTTCTTTGAAGCACCGGCGATCCTCTAGCAACCCTCCGGCGCAGCAGGTTTTTTTTTTTTTTTTTTAATTCTGTGTATTTTTTTTTCTGCATCATTTTGTTTATTTCTTCTTATTTTCCTCTTCTTCGAAGCACCGGCGATACTCCGGCAACCCTCCAGCGCACCAGGTATTTTTTTTTTTCATTTCTTTTTTCTTCTTTTCTGTATTTTTTTTCTTGCATCTTGTTTATTTCTCTTCTTCTTCGAAGCACCGATGATCCTTCGAAAACCCTCCGACAGCAGTATGTATTTTTTTTTTTTCATTTCTAATATTTGTTTTTTCTTCTCGTTTTTTTCTGGTTTTTTTCATTCTTTTTTTCCTTTTTCTGGTTTCCTACATTTTTTTTTGGCATCTTCGTGTTTTTCTTCTTCTTTCTTGCACACACACACACACACACACTATATATATATATATATATGTTGACTGCCTGGTTCTTGATGCGCCCGCCCAGGCACCGTCCCGCCCAATCCGCCTGAAAATCCACCCAACTGCCCAAACCCACCCGCCAACTTTAGGAACATTGATACTTAGTCTTCTCATTATAAATTGGGTTGTTGGAAAATATGTTGTGCTACTTCGTTATTGGCTTATTGCAACAAAGCTTCAATGGCCCTTCAACTTAAAAACCAATCTCTGTCATTAATGACTTCAGCCAGCTGATATTTCACCTCTTCATGCACTAGTGACTATTGACCAACTGATAATAAGAGGTAAAGACATTCAAAATAGATGTCTGATGTGTCTTCAATCGGAAGAGTCGATCTCTCACCTCTTCATTCACTATTGGGCCGCGGCAGAAATTTGGGAGACCCTTTTGAAATCCTTTGAGCTCAGATGGGTCTTTCTGGAATCTCTTCCTCAGCTAGTGGTGTTGTGGATGGGGCAGTATTTTGAAGGGCCTCAAGGAGCTTTCTGGAGAGTGGGATTGTATGCGGTGCTATGGAGTATTTGCCTCGAAAGAAACACGCGTATTTTCAACCGAAAACGTTGCCCGGTGTGTTCTATCCTGAAGGCAATTAAAGACCTGATGTGTCTCTGGGTCACGCTGGATATGGATGGAGGACGGGAATGTATGATCGGTGTATCTGAGTGTGTTCTGATTTCGGAGAGCTGAGGTCGGAGTGTGTCTTGGCCAGTGTATTGCCGGTCACCATGTGTTTCCGAGTGATCTTTGTTTTTTTTCCTCTCTTTTTCTTTTCCTTTTTTCTGCTTTGCAGTTCTCTTCTTTCCTTTTCAGCTTCTCGCTGGTTTTTTAATAAGGTCATATCTTTACCAATCAAATTTTTTTTTTTTGACTTCAACCACATAACTTCACACGTATTTGTGCCATAGCTTTGTATTCAGATTCTGCACTAGGCTTCGAGTCCTTAAAATTACATTCTATTTCGTACTTCTCTAGGTAACCGTGTTGTCTCCTACGAAAATACAATATGACAATATCCTGTAGTTTCCTTTTGGACAAATGGAGATCCTGCATAGTCTACATTTGAGTATCCCTATATGTAGATGGCCATTTCTATGATACAATATTCCTTGACCAATAAAATTTTGAGATATCTCAAACTGCATACTACTGCCTCCATGTGAAGGGTAGGAGCCTGCATAATTGACTAACTACGTTGACTCCAGAGGATAAATCTCACCTTGTGATTGTCCAACCATTTTTTCAATATCTAATTAGATCCTCCAGTGATGCTTCCTGGTAAACAACCAGTTGAGGTTGGGATCCGTAGGTGTTTATCTTGATTTTGCTCCAAATATCCATGTTTCCTTCAATAAGTCGATCACCTACTTTCGTTGTTATAAGTTGATACCAACCTTTGGTTAAAAAGAAAATTACCAGCATCTGATCTTGGTACTTTGATTCCTAGAAAATATCTCAAATGTCCCATATCTTTTACTTAGAAATGGTCTTGGAGGTATTTAGCAGGCCATATCTAACCTGATGTCCATCTATCAGTTGATCTGAACAAACAGGAAGTTGGGTATTGAGATGCTCACTCAGCCGGAATCCCACCAGTGTATGATTTCTCCTTCAGAACTTCTATCCTTTTACTATCACTACCGCTTAATAAAGTATCATCCATATATAGAACCAATATAATATTTCCTAAACTGCCTTGAGGCAAAAAATTAAGTGATCTGCATGACTTTGACGAAGCCTCTATGACATGACTATGTTACTGATTTTCAGAAACCATGCACGTGGTGACTGTTTGAATCCATTTATAGCCTTCTTTAACCTACATAAGTTTTTGTGACTCCTTTGAGCAACAAACCTAGATGGCTTTGTGTAAGAAATTCTTCACATCAAACTGATAAAGCGGCTAGTGCAAATTGGCAGCAATAAACATAATAACTTGATTCGAGTTCTCAGATTCTGTACATCCTTTTGCTACAAGTCTGACTTTAAGACGGTCCATTGTCCCATCAAGAAGGTGCTTAATTGTGTACACCTGTTAGCATCCTACAGTATGCTTTCCTTCAGTAATTGCTTAGCTCGAAGTGCCAATATTTCTTTCGCCATAGCTTTTTTCTAGCCGTGGTGAGACAATGCATCTTGAAACGACTAAGGAATAGAGATGGAAGACAAGGAGATGGCAAACTTACTAAATGATGGTGGTAAACAATTAATTGATACTAACTTGAAGATCGAATGATGAATATAAGAATGCCTACCTTATGCAATGCTATATAAAGCTCGTGAGAAGGATTTGGCAGAGGGTCTATAGAAGGATCTGGTGTAAACCCTAATGGAAAATGTTGCCCTTTACTGATGGTGAATCAGTTTGTCAATTTACTCTGATCTTTCTGTCAAACAAAAAGTGTAGATGGAGGTTTTGGAGGATCAGGCACACATAAATCAACTGAAAGAGGAACATGAATAGATAGGTATAATAACAGAACTTTCCAATTTTAATTGATTTACAGGTGCTGAAAAATATGGAGTAGACTCAAAAAATGTGACATCAGTACACAAAATGTTCCTTTCTTCATAATTAAGTTGGTATTGCCCCATTAATTTTACATTTTGTATTTTTTATTTTTTTGTTTTATGATACAGAGAAGGATTATAAATTTCTTAGGTCAATAATAATAGATTTTGTTGACATGGGAGTAAATCCTCCGAGATCTAAACAACCCACTCCATTGATTTCAAAATTTTCAGACATGTTAGTGTCAGATATGAATAGGTGTCTGACGTGGCTATTGGTAGGATATAACCTACAGAAGGCTTAGATACAGCTGTATATCCATCTGAGACACAGATAAGATGTGGCCAACCAAGGTTTAATAGTCAGAACCAATACTAGGAATACCTACTATATATACCATTAGTAGTATTGTCAGAAACTGATACCTTGTCTGAGTTTTGAAACCCTGTGTTCGACAGATCAGTTTGTGATAATCTAGAGTTTCCTTGTTCCATAAATTCCTATTATACATCTGCAATTGGTTTTCTTTAAATATAGAGAGTGAGCATGGAATAGCCTTTACTTGCCTGAGTTACAGTGAGCCATTATAGAGTCCTGCACATAGCAAAGAACCCCAAGAATGTGCTTGCTGAGACTACATGATTTCCTACCAGCCATAGAATTCAAAACAGATGTGAAAGAAGGAAATCACGGAGTCAAAGTCAAGCTCCAGGTTGGTTAACAAACTTCTTTTAAGCACGGCAGTGGGGGTAATTTCCATTCTATGCCAAAAAGCTAACCAGTGCACTGTTAGTGGATGAAAATTACAATGGAACCTTATTCAGAGTCTAAGACATGTATAAAATTTGTAGTTTATCATTTTACAACTCCCCTTCAAAGTGAATTGAGCCGTTGGTATAACAAAAGATTAGTTGGAAATAAATGGGTCCTTGGTCACTAGGTTAGTGATTCCCTCCCTTGGCAGTGTATGGTATGACTTATTTCTTCATCTAAGATCTTTTCTCGAAGAAGTACTGGGCAAATTTGAATTCAGATATTTTTTGTTCACCCATGATATAGATTATAGACGACTTGATTTCATATGATAGTCTTCTTATCACTAGGTTAGAGATTCTATCCTTTGACAGTTTATGGTATGACTTTCGTTCTTCATCTAAGATCTTTTTCTCTAATAAGTACTGGCCAAATTTGATATCCAGATATTCTTGTTCCACCATGAAATAGATGACAGAACATGATTTCATAAGATAGCCTTCTGATTTTGTCTTTCTTTTTCTTTTAAGAAAACACTTCAGTGTTCGCTCTAATTATCATAGCAAAATGTTGACACAGGTTCTTTTCTTTCTCTTTCTCTTTCGTTTTCTTTTTATTTTTTTCCTTTGGAGGAAAATGCAAAATTTTAAGTGGCACAGGTCGTTTCATGTAGTTATGTATGAATTTGTTGTATCCATGTTATCTCAGCTCCTGCTATTGCTAAAGCCTTCTCTATGCCACTCTGCTCGATATCACCCTTTGTTTTGCCATACCATGTTATTAATTTCCAATGCGAAAACTAAAAATCAGCTTCCCTGTTATTGAGAGATCCATTGTCAGCATAACAGACCTTTCCTGATCCGTGTACTGATAATTCCATCCTCGACTTTTTCCCTTAGTAGTCTAGAGCATGGTTTTAAAACTCTCCGAGTCGACTCGGAACTCGGGCGAGTCAACTCTACTCGACCCAGTCGGCTACTAACACGAATTGAGCTGAGACTCGGTCAACTCACCGAGTCGACTTGGAAACTCGGCTGAGTTTGTCGACTCGGCGAGTCGACTTAAAGCTCACAGATTTGGCTGGCTGGCGGGGCTTTTAAAAGTTTAGTAAGGGCATACTTGTAATTTTTCAAGTATGCCCTTTATATATATATTTGCATTTGCTTTATGGGCTTCAACCCATCGTATCGATAGAACCCGACGACGAGAGAAAAAAGAAGAAAGAAAGAAGAAGAAGAAGACCTCTCATTTATCCGACCCGGGACGAAAATTAATTAAGGCAAAATGCAAATTGTTGATACCCTCAACCACAATGAGACACAATATGAAAAATATTGGAAGGCTATTGATGACAGATGAGATTCAACTCTCCACTCTCCTTTACATGCTGCTGGTTATTTTCTCAATCCACGAATTCTTTCCAAATGAATTTGGATTGGACCTTTTAACTCTTATCATATCATAGCTAACATTATTAGTCATTTCGTGTGATTATAAAAATTTCGAAGGTGAAATTTTCTAATAAGGATGAGCCTTGATTGTTTATGGTGGGGTTCATTGATTGCCATCACTAGTAAAATACCAACCCACTTATCTATTTCCCTGTGGTTTAGACCCTGTTTGGCAACCCTTCTCCAAAAAGCACTCTTCAAGTGCTGGAAATAGGTGTCTCATGTCCTGCTTCTCAAATCTTGCTTTTCAAAAAGGTCAATCACATGTTGAAAATGGTATGTGCTTTTCACCCAACATTTTTCCCTTGAAAAAGTGCTTTTTGGAAAATAATTGCCAAACAGGGCCTTTGTTTTCAAGAGCTAATTAAGCCATTTATTCTTATTCCCTTGCAATTTTCAAGGTCTCATTGGGGGAGAACTCGTTGAACAAAGTGTTTGTTGGGATCCCTCCTGACAGATTAAAGCCTCAAAGCAGAAAAAATGTTGATGCTGCAAATGCTTCAATAATTAAAATGGAGCACAGTGATGGGTTTGATGACGTGTATGATGTAAGTAAATATGCCTGTTATGCACTTAAATATTATGGCCGATGCGTCTAATTTCTGATACATTTCCTTTTGATTTGGTGAAAAGGGAGTCCCCTCAGAGCCACTGGAGTATTACCCGGTCGTTAGCTCTAGGGCCCCGTGGGATTAGTCGTGGTGCGCGCAAGCTGGCCCGAACACCCACGGAAATCAAAAAAAAAAAAGGGTGTCAGCAAGGGAAACTTCATCCTACTATGGTAAAGATTATTGCGGATGCGTTTCTTTTTATAGTTTATTAAGGCACTTATCTGTCATGGCATTTATATCTGCCTTGGATATAAATGAATCATGCACCTTCCAATCCAAGGTCATATGGTGTTAGGAGGTGGGGCCAGTGCCCCATTAGTTGCCATGAACATCAGATGATGGGGGCTTGAAGTCTCCACATTCTAACACTAAGCATAGACTAGATGGTGTGTATTCAGTTATATCTAGTGTAGATACGACCGTAAATGGTGAACAGATTTTATAAATGTCTCGTACGTTGTGTGTATATGGTGTATCTGCTCTTAAAGTACACTGCAAATTTCCAATTTGGGAATATACCATAATGAAAAAAAGGCGGTGGTGAAGAAGATTCCTCTCTTTATAGATCCACTCACTTCCCATATCACTGGAACCCCTATTCCGGCAAACAGTGTAGGATTAGAAGATGACGATGATGATTTAGATGATCTAGAGCAAGGCGATGATGATCTAAATACAAACAATTTGGTGTTGGCTCAATTTGAAAAGGTACTAAACTGAAATCAGCAAATATTATAAAATCTGTTCACCATGCTGAATCTTCTACCTGATGTCAGTTGGAATTATACACGAGATCCAGTACCCGAAATTAGCATTCATTACAAAAACAGTTCATCATGCATTTCTTTCTTAGCATCCACCAGATTTTGTTTTCCAAAACCCTATTTTAGACCATCTCCAAATTGATAAAATCCGGATGCAAAATTTTCATTTCTCTAAACTATTTTCATTTATTGCATTGACACGGAAATGACTTCCATATGTTGATTTTCTCGGCATATAGTGGTTCTTATAAAGATACGTTTCTTTTATAATTAATTAGATCCCCCACGGCCTTGGCATTTTTGCAGGTACACAGAACCAAGAGCAGATGGAAATGCATTTGCAAAGATGGGATAGCGCACTTGAACAATAAGGACATCCTGTTCACGAAGGTTGAATTTTTCTCTCCTGCAATTCAGAGTGCCCTTATTTCTAGTTATCTTGCATGTCCTTAGCAATCAAATAGAACCAGGAGGCCCTAATATGGAAGGCAACATCAAACTGCAGTTTAGACTGTTACTACTCTATAATCTACTGAGAGCCTCTCTCTTGTTTGCCACAAGGATGCTTAGTCCGATCTTGGCTGTGGAAACTGTTTGTCTCATCGTGTGAAGGACTAAAATTAACCCGATGACCTCAAGATCGTAGGTTTGAGTCCAGCTTACCTATATAAACAAAAAGTACCCTTAGCTGTTTCCTTACTCAGGTCAGCGTGCATCGGTCACCCCATTCTACCGCATCTATTAGACTGAACACATTCTTGAGTCCTCCTTATACTAATGATGATTCACGCAGCTCTGTTGAAAGATATCACTGGTATGTTGAAAGAGATCACGGGTAGTACAATTCTTTCTCCAGTTTCTTTCAAAACTAAGATAAAGATACTCTCTCATGTATTTTGAGAAGGAATGTGTTCCTTTTGGAGCCGAGAGCATCGCCATCCCATTTCAACTCGTCAATAGTTCAGCCTGTTGCAGGGTCCAGGCTGTGAAGCCTCCTGTAGATCTAAACATTTTTCTTCTCGTCTTTTAGAGCAAACTACGGTTCACATGTGAGAAGAGCTTTCAACCAATTAAAAGATCAAAGAATATTTAACAATCTAACTTGCCTAGGAGTAAGTAGACCAATCCTTTCATTTTTGCTGACTTTTTATTTTGTTGAACTTTACAGGCAACCGGGGGGTTTGATTTCTGACTGCCTTTGGGCTGGTACACTGCGAAGGGCAGTTTTTGAAAGGCGGCTAAAGTAGGCAAAAGAGGGAACAACACAGCTAATGTCACAGTTGAGATGGACAAATGATCATATATTTGAAATATGGATATCTAATTGTGGGTCTGAATGGTATGGCTGTAATTTTGTACGTTTGTTGGATTTTAAGAATTATGTGCAAGATTGTATTTTAAGTTTTTCAATTGAGAATAGAAGTAGCTCAATCGGGGCACGAAGATGTGCTTGTGCGATAGGATGATCACAGTTTGATCAAAATATTGAGAATTTCATGTTTTAGTTATAAGCAAATACGAATCAAATACTATATATCGAATAATGCAATTTTATGGGTGTAAGATGATCCCTTGGAATGAACCTGACTGTCCTGACCGGCATTTAAATACCAAAATCATGGATGAAAATTCTGATGAAACTGATACGTATAGGTTTCGGAGCAGACAGAGTTAATACCTTGTATCATCTGAAACCAATATGTATCGTACGATATGTATCGGTTTAGGAGCTGGCTGATATGAACCGGAAAAACCACGTATGGATCTAGGATCATGATGCAGGTTCTACACGGTTGGATGCAAATAGGTTGAGTTGGGATTTGATAATGGGCTAAGTCTAATTTTAATTTTAATGGTCTAGATAATTTTAACACCACTTTTGGGATTGGAAAATTATAAACGATGGAAATTTTTTGATAGACGATTTGTAGATAACTTATGTGACGCAATGTGACTGACTGTAGTACTTGGTTGTGCAGCCAGTCACATCGTGCCTCAGAAGTTGCCTGCAAAGTTGATCTATGACACGTGAAACCAGGGTATTAAAATTGGTATTGGGTATCGGTCATGGAGGACCGATATGACTCAGCCGATAGTGATACGTATTGGCAAATTTTATAAAAATAAAATAATAAAAAATGAATAGTCAGCTGATACGTATCGGCCGTTACCCGATACGTATTGGGCCAATAAACCGATAGCCCAATATGTATCAATTTGCCGAAAAACCGATACATATCGTATCAGCCGATTTTTTATACCTTGCGTGAAACACCACCCGAGCCATTTGTTTCGATGTAAAATTTTTTGCTATTTAGGATTAGCACAAAACCTTATCCCTATCAACCATTGAATCAGATGAACGTTTAGCGATTCTTGATCAGATTATAAAGATGTTCATAAATATAAAAAAATCAGATTGCATTTCGTCGGAATATTTTGCACGGAAGATCGTTTATACGGTTGCCTTAAATCAAACAGACCAACCAATCAATGGGCGACATGTTTTCTTTTTTAGGCTCTCTTCTTTCTGGGCTGTCAACGGCCGGATCGGGCAAGGTTTGGGCCAGAATTTTGTTATGCTTGATTCTTTTTCCTCTTCAAATTGAAGCCCGAAACCGGCCTGAGTAGTAACCTGGGCTAGGCTAGGCCCGAAAAATTTAAAAACATAAAGCCCAAACCTGATTCCGACCCAAAAAACCCGACCCGATTCCTATCAAACCAAACTTTGCCCGATTTATATACGAATTCATCATTATAGAAAACTAAAAAAAAAACAAAGAAGAGGAGTTTATATACTCTTATAAAAGTACCCAAATGTCCTTATAAAAATTGTGTTTATATACTCTTATAAAAGTATCCAAATGCCCTCTTATAAAACTAATATTATTTTTTTAACGCAAGTACTTATGATAGCTATTATTGGAATGGGCTTCTGCTAAGAAGCATCTCCCATCGTGAACACATCTGAAAACAACTTCTGGTTTCGCAACTTTTGTTTTCGCCACAATTTCTGGTTACGCCATTGAAGATTACTCTTTCGTTATAAATAAAAGGGTGGTTGGTCGCTCTATACAATTCAATCCTTCCGCCACAATTTCTGGTTCTAATTTTTGTTTATAAATAGAAGAGTGGTTGTTCCCAACGATTGCTTGATACAATTCAATCCTTCCGCAACAACTTCTGATTCCGCCGTTATAAATAGAAGGAAGCATCTGATAGCGAGGAGATAATATCGGTAACCCAAAAAAATCACATTCACAACTACCAAGAAGAAAACTCAAGGAATGAAAAGAAATCTTTGTAATGAAAAAAATTCTAACAAGTTGTGAGGTTTCTTACAAATGGGATCCTTTTGCCTATTTATAGGGCTCTTTAACGGTATAAGATTTATATATATGTCAAAAATCCAAGGGGAGTGGAATACTCACACTAATCTTGGGTTCTACACTCTTCTATATATTTCTATTATATATATATATATATATATATATATATATATATATATATATATATATATATATATATATATATGTTATATATGATACAAATATAGTGAAAAATATTTGGTGCTACATACGGGGCGTGACAAAAAGGTCGTATTCGAATAACATACCTTATTAAAAGCTCACACCTATCATAATATAATCGTATTTCTTTCTGTACGATGGCATTAGATTCGGAAATAGTTTGGCTAAGTGAAAATTCGAAAAGTAACCATTTGATGAATCTATTATAAGGGAAAAAAAGTAATAGAAATTAAAACTATATAAAAATATTATATACTATTAATCAAGTCGAGTCGTGTCTAGCCGACCTTTACAACTTCAGCTCTAGCTCAGCTCTAATTCAATCGAGCTTTAAATAAAAAACTTGCCTTAGCTCTGCTCTCGAGTCGAACGATTGAGCTACCTTAGCTCTATTGCAACCCTATGTATCGGTTTGCCGAGAAATTGATACGTATCACCGTATCGGTATTGGCTGGTTGTTGATACCATGGTTACAAGAGGTATGGTACTCCAATACTTCGGTGTGCATCCTTACTTCGGGCTATCCCTAGCGGGCTTTAACTTCTGGCCCGGTTAGGCTTTCGAATATTATCATTTATTATTATTTTTATTGTTATTATGCTATAAAAAATATATATCATACCCATAGTGAAAATTTTTCGTTTTTGGTAATTTTTCGGTGGAGTCCTTTTTGATTTATTTCAATACATTTCGGAAAAAGTTTGGGAAAATATTGGGGAATAAACATATATAGAATTTTTTTAAAAACATATACTAAATTACAAATGTATTTAAAATTTTAAAAAAAATTAAAATCATCTATTAACCAACTTATATTATTTACTTGGATTAATAATATTTGTACATCAAATGGGGGTCAAGCAAAATTTTACTTTTCGATATTTTTTTGGTAAATTTCAGTATTTTTCGATATATTTCGGTAAATTTTTTTAAATATTTTAAAAAATATTAAATATATATTTTTAATTCCCGAAACTTTTTCAAATTTTTTTCGAAAAGTATCAAAATTAATTCGAAATGTACCGAAAGAACCCCCCACCAAAAAATTCCCGAAAACGAAATTTGTCACCATGCTTGCCATAAGAAAAAGCAAAATGGTGAAATTATATATTTAAGCCTTGTTTTGGTGTCGCCCCAGCTTTCCGCCTTTCATTAAAACTAGTTGGTGAGCGATAACAGAGGAGGAACCAGTGTGATACACACGGGATCAGTGTGATACACACGTGATGGGAGTGATCAAAAGAGGAACTCATGCATTAGAGTAACCTCTGCGAGTCGAAGGAGTCAACGGGTCTGATTAACCCGCGATAATCGGTTCAAAATCCGTGGGAGTCGAAGGAGTGATCAAAAGAAGAATCCATGCGATTAAGGATGTAAACGGGTCTGATTGACCTGCGATACCCGACCCGACACCTAGGTGCACTCAAGGCGGCATAGAAATGGGAGTCATTCCCACATGCTCAGAGATCCCCGGGTCATGAAAATGAAAACAATTATTCATTTCAATTTCAATGGAGAGCCAACCAAGTTGTTTCAAATTTCGGATAAAAAAATCCGCCCGAAAACCTGACTAAGTATGTCTAATAAGAAAATCGTAAATGCCCCGACCCGATCCCAACCCGATATTTTATATATAATTTTTTTAATAAATTGGGGGTTTTTTCGAATCAAAGTCTTTTTTCACAAAATATTGATTTTTGACTTGAACCTTTTAGTCGATGGGATTGGTTGCCTCATGCCCGACTCGAACTGGTGGGTCAATCAGGGTCAGGCAAGTCAACACATGCCGGCCAAAATTTTGGCCAGGAAAGCGGTAACAAATGAAAGAGCAGTAGGGTTGTCAATGTGTCGAGTTGGGTCGTAACTTGGTGTGGTAAACTTGACACCCACGAATCTTCTTGAATCGCTAAAACCTTGATTGCTTAAAATCAGAAAATGGAGATCATTTTCGCTCCAATCTTCAACACAAGGGATCTTGCGATTATGGCTCACCTATCAGACGGTCAGTTTTTATCTCACATAACACGGATCCGAATCAAAGCCTATCATACAATTTAATGGTTGACTATGTTAAATCAGATTATACAGATTGTGTTTCGTTCAAACTTTCGCACAAAAGATCATACATAATGGCCTAATCTCTAGCATCTGATTCAACACTGTCAAAGACTATCATATAGTTTGGGCTCCGTATGTAGGTTTGGACTTGAACTCAAGTCATCTAACGCTCTCCTAAAGTAGCGCTGACACTCCTCTAAAGTAGCGCTGCTGCTCCCCTTAAGGAGCACTAACGCTCATCAATGGAAGCAATATCGCTTCCCATCATTTTTGTCCCCATGTTTTTGTAAAATGGTTCGTCTAATGGTACGCTCATGATCTCAAGATCAATCTCGTGGAAGATTAAGACGAAAAACGATTTTCATCATTAGATGCAAAGCAGCCAATGCCTCTAAGACATTTAGGATCGCCCAAGGTTTTATTACCTTTTCCATATCTTTGGGGTATTTACAACTTTTTAACTGAAGGGAAATTGTATACCATCATTATTGATACCGGAAGTGTGGGAAATATGGTATCAGAAGTGATGGTAAGAAAATTGAAGTTACCGGGGAAGAAACTTGAACCATACAAGATTGCATGATTAAAAATGAAGATAAAATCGCACTAAATTTTCAGTGTTTGGTGAACTTTGCATATCTAAGTGGTACCAATGGAAGAGGCTGAAGCTGTATATGGGGAATGATGTAATTTGCACGGTACTTCTCTGAACTAGAGGTTAAAGAAAGGGAGCCATTACTTGCACCGGGTTACACCAAATTTAAAAGAAAGATTTGTAAGTTTGGCGACCTCTACTATGTGAAAATACTATTTAAGCCTTTTGATTTGAAGGTCATGATTTAAAGATATCAATTGCAAAAGATTAGAACAAAATATAATTTTCATCATTTAATTAAATGGAGCCAAAGGCTATTATATAATTTAACAGTTGACTGCAATAGATCATATGTCAAGTATCGTGTTTTGCTCCAATTTTATCTATCTATTGATCATGAACTTCAAATCTGATAGCCCATATTGCATTTTTACATATCACATGTCCCTAAACTATTAAGTCTTTCTTTAAATTTAGTGCAATCACTTGAAAAATGTGTGAAAATAACGGCTCCCTTGTAAAAAATAAATTACCTTGGCTATAACAGAGAATATGATTTACAAAATGCAAAACTGAGAACCATTTTTTACTATATAAAGCAAGGCAAGTACGACTTAGGAGCATGGTTCAAAATTTAGGCTAAAAAGTCAAAATTTTGGCCAAAATGTTTCGGTTTCAGTCCCCACCGAAACCGAAATGATAACTCATATTATTGGTAGTTTTTGTACTAGGGGGAAGCTTTCGGCCGAAATTTATAACCAAAATTTCGGTTTCAGTCCCCACCGAACCTGAAATGAAATCCGATTGTTTGAACCTTGCTTAGGAGTATACTTGTGCTGCATTCGTGAAGTTCCAATTGCTAAGCCCTACCATTATCAATTTAACTCTTTCCATTTTCTTGCCGATGAATAAATATCAACCTAGAAAAATGGTAGATGACAAACCCATTAACAAATTTTGTTTTATTATAAATAAAATATTGGTGATACAAATTAATTCTTCATCTTTTATATGCACTTACCCTTTCAAAAAGGTCAATGGTCATTTCCAATTGGTTGAATCTGATTTTATATTTAATCATATTTGCAGCCATCAGAGAAAAGAGAATCTCGACTATATATCATTTTATAACATTGAAAACAGCAGAATTCAAGATTTTCTTCTATCCAATGGCTGCAAATATAATTGAACATAGAATCAGATTCAATCGGTTGGACCTATCATTGCCCTTCAAACAATGTCTTACTCTATTCATTTTATGGAACTTAAATGATATCGTTACGCTTGATTGGGCTTTTTCAATAGTTGAGAAAAAACTTTTACCACTACATGCTGAAATTCTGAAGATTTCATGAGGCATTTAAGCCCTTGCAAAATCTTAATAATTAGAGCAAGGTCAAAGACCAGATTTTTTTTTTTTTCATTTTTTATAACTGAGGTCAAAGACCAGATTTGGAAGATAATTTAAGCCCTGCTCCTTTTGAAGCTAGAAAAGCAAAGAATAATGACGTTTACTATAAGCTTATAGCTTCTTCTTTTTGTAATAGGTGTTTTATTGAAACATATAAAAGTTAGCCTAATGCCTCGGACGGTCCGAGTAATATCCTAGGAAGCACCCAAGTATTGCTATTTGGAAAATTGAATTTTCCGGAGAAAATCAGAATAGATACTTGGGTGGCATTGGAAATCCTAGAGAAATGGGAAAAAACTTACACCCGGAGGAAACTGAAATATCCGGGAAAAAACCTCCAAAAAATAAAGAAAAAAAAAACCCATAACAACCCTTATAGCTTTATACTCGATTAATTTATAAATTAAGTGTAGAGCTATATATATATATATATATATATATATATATATATATTCAAATAATTAATTCTATTTCAAAGGGACTATTGCTTATTCATGTATGGGAATTTTGGAAAAGTTTTCCTTACAAAAACTTAACCCTCAGATCATGGTCAAACATTGCTTATTCTATTTCAAAGGACTCCAGCAGGTGATTGACAGATCATGATTAAACATTGACCATGACGTGATCTGACGGTTACCTGCTCGAGTCACGCGTGACTTGAGCCAGGTGATCATTACCCTATATATATAGGGAGCTGATTAGGTCTAGGTCTTCCAATAGAGGATGATGTGATATTTTTAATGTATGTTTTACTCGCAAGTGCACGAATCGGTTTGTATATAGTGGGTGCGGAGTACGAGATCGTTCCCACGAGGATTAATTTTTGAAATATCTAAAAGAGACAAGCAATTCTAGAAATCTATTAAGATCTAACAGTATTCTACCAGTTTTATGATTTAAGTGGTTGATGGTAATTAATGACTACAAACTAAAATTCAATTGATGATTCACAAATAAAAGTGAAGATGATGATAAAGATGAAGATACTAAATCCTCCCATCTTTGGTCCGTTCTTCCTATAATATAAATCTAAGGATTAAATTATGAGATATTTCATTAGTAACAAACATCTTTTATGAAAGATCAATGGTCAACACCCTAATAGGTTCCATGTTGCATCCCTGCAAATCAGGACTTAGATAATTTTCATATATAGATCTGGGATCAAAGTGCGGCTAGACACACATGATCTCGAGGTTCAAATAAAATCATCCCTAAAGTGGGTGAAAATTCCAACAAGAATACCACTTACAAATCTGAAATCAAGGGCATGGCTCGACACTTTATTCGATTAGGGATATTTAAGATAAAATTACCATTCGTAACCAAGATCCGGGGCATGGCTCGCACACTCGATCCGAGAACATAATCATAATTAAATCCACAACGAAAACACAAAGACCATAACAATGATAGGGTAAAATTACCGTCACAGATCCGAGATCCGGGCATGGCTACACACGATCCGATTGCTAGTGATGGGGATTTCATCCATTCATGATAGCACAATAACCATAAATTAAAATCTCATATTTTAATCCCTAATTTATATTATTAAAAGCACATCCCTCGGATGGGAATCATTAGATCCCCATCCCTATAAATTTAGCCACACATATTGTAAGAAATTGACATAAACAAATAAAGACGGGAAAATAACATTAATTAAAATTACCTCAAGCTTCAAAATAAATTACGTTGATCCATTTAATGATCTTCGTAAAATTAATGCAGTGAATAAACTTTGAACAAAATTTAGGAATGAGTACTTGAAAATTAAAGAACAAAGCTCTCAAAAAGAAATAATAAAACTTCCTATTTCTATGAAAAATAATGGCTAAAAACTAAGAACACTAAGAACTAAAACTATCTAAAAAAACTCTAATTCTAATCTCTAATCTACTCTCTTCCCCTCTCAAGGACTCCCCGGATGAATATATATATCCCCCAAGAATATCTTTTTTTTTTTTTCCGTAATTGCCAAAACGTACGCCACTCTTGGTTCCAAGATTTTCTCGCGGCCAAACTCTATCCGGACTCAAATTCGTCTTTGGTCGATCGATCGACTAAAAAGGGTCGATCGATCGACCATACCAGATTCTGTTTCAAAATCCAAATCTTTTGGGTCAGGTCGATCGATCGACCAAAAAGGGTCGATCAATCGACCTCCCAGATTTCCGTGAACTCCCGCTGCACTTTGCATTCAGACACTGCCTCGGTCTTTCGGCCATAACTTTCTATCCTGAAGTCGGATTGAGGCGATTCTGGTGGCGTTGGAAAGCTGACAACGATATCTACAACTTTCGTGTTTTGATAATTTTCTGAATCTACTATCTTGAAGGGTCAAATTGAGCTCCAAGTCGGGATAGGTTCCGCATGATCCAAAGTAGCACGAATTTGACGTTATATTCTGAACTTGTGGGTTATTTCATGCTCAACACATCTGCAGGCCTGTAAATCACTAAAATCATCTAAAAACATGTTAAATGACTTTCATCGGATAGCTAAATGTAGGTCTTTAGGGGTGCAATATCATCATATTTCACTGCACATCAGAGGACGGTGACGATCCTCCAAGATTCACGTCGAACTTCATGTGAGCACATTTTGGGTGTCACGGGAGTACAGGTACGTTTAGATTAATTTTTAGAAAAAAAATTCAAAAAAATATTTTTAAAGCACAAGTTAAACTTGGATAAGTTTCAACGGTCCAATTTTCAATATTTTTTTTCAAAGATGATCTAAGCAATGCACTTGTGCTCCATGTGGCATCAAAATAGTGGTATCAGTGCAATATAGAGTTCCATAGAGGATCTTGGAGGGTGCTCACCATCCTCCATTGGAGGACGCTCACCATATAATAATTGTCTTTGACTATATTTAATCACATGATAAAATTTATATTTCATGCTAATCTTTTGTACTTAATATCTTTAGATCATGACCTTCAAATCAAATAATTTAAATGATATTTTCATATAGCATAGGCAGTTGTAAATCTTTCTTTTAAATTTGGTGCCAAGGACATGGCCACCCTTGTGCAAGCAGTGGCTTCCCTTGTTTTATTAATTTATTTAGGGGAGTTGACCAAAAAGGGCACCAACATACAAAATAATAACAAATTTAAACTTTTTTTTAAATAAAACCTTTATAGGTGTTATTGAAAACAAATTACCACAAAAGGTTTCAATAATACCTTTATAGGTGTTATTGAAAAACGTACTCCATAGTGTAAGGTTACAAAAGTATCCTAATCTCATTTACCTTTCTTTCTCTCTCCTCAAGAGTCATGATGCTCTCTGAATCCCAACTTTATGAGGGCTTCTCTCCATGAATCAAAATGCCAGAAAATCGGTACATATCGTCCGAGCAAAAAACCGATACGTATCGGACGATACGTACCGGAACAGTAATATACCGAACGATATATTGAATGTATCGTCCGATATCAGTCATACAAATGAACGATATGATATATTTAATGTACCGTATCGTTCACGTCCGATACGGTACATTAAATGTACCGTACGATATTTTGATCCATGCTCCTCTCTCTCTCTCTTTCTCTCTCTCTCTCTCTCTCTCTCTATATATATATATATCATCAATCTTTTTCTTTTTTTTGGCAATTATCTACGGGAGCAGGTTTCTCAATCAAAGATTTTTCCAGCGCAATCGCTTGTTCTACCATTCACACATTTCTTAATTGACTGCCTTGAATCATATGATAGAAATCATCAATCATCCCATTCTTTTACACATTAGATCTTGAGATCATGGCCTCACACATCAGACCGTCCGATTTTGAATACACATGACACGCCTTCTCACAGTAACGGTGATCATGGCATATTATAGTGCACTGTGATCATGAAGCGGGCCGGGCTAGGCCCAATTTTTTTTAAAAATAAGCGGGCTGGGTGAAAATCTGACCCGAACCCGGCCCGACCCCGCCGGTTGACAGCCCTAGTAATCCGGTATCAGCAAAATCCCAAGCTCAATAATTGACATGGGGAGTGCATTCTATGCAGCCAATACTCTGTTGAGATTGTCGAGAAGGGCAGTTTTTGAAAGGTGGCCATAGTAGGCAAAAGAGGGAACAACACAGCTAATGTCACAGTTGAGTTGGACAAATGATCATATATTTGAAATATGGATATCTAATTGTGGGTCTGAATGGTATGGCTGTAATTTTGTACGTTTGTTGGATTTTAGGAATTATGTGCAAGATTGTATTTTAAGTATTTCAATTGAGAATAGAAGTAGCTCAATCGGGGCACGATGATTTGCTTGTGCGAGAGGATGATCACATTTCGATCAAAATATTGAGAATTTCATGTTTTAGTTATAAGCAAATACGAATCAAATACTATATATCGAATAATCCAATTTTATGGGTGTAAGATGATCCCTTGGAATGAACCCGACTGTCCTGACCGGCATTTAAATACCAAAATCATGGATGAAAATTCTGATGAAACTGATACGTATAGGTTTCGGAGCAGACAGAGTTAATACCTTGTATCATCCGAAACCGATATGTATTGGTTTAGGAGCTGGCTGATATGAACCGGAAAAACCACTTATTGATCCAGGATCATGATGCAGGTTCTACTGGATCGGATGCAAATAGGTTGAGTTGGGATTTGATAATGGGCTAAGTCTAATTTTAATTTTAATGGTCTAGATCATTTTAACATCACTTTTGGGATTGGAAAATTTTTGGTAGACAATTTTGTAGACAGCTTATGTGATGCAATGTGACTTGACTGCAGTACTTGGCTGTGCAGCCAGTCACATCGCTCCTCTGAAGCTGCCTGCAAAGTTGATTTATGACACGTGAAGCAAGGGTACTAAAATTGGTATCGGGTATCGGTCATGGAGGACCGATATGACTCGGCCAATATCAATACATATTGGTTGATAGTCATACATATTGGCAAATTTTATAAAAAATAAATAAAATAATAAAAAAGAATAGTCAACTGAGACGTATCGGCCATTACCTGATATGTATCGGGCCAAAAAACCGATAGCCAAAAAACCGATACATATCTGTATCAGCCGATTTTTTATACCTTGCGTGAACCACTACCCTAGCCATCTGTTTCACTGTAAAGTTTTTTGCTGCTTAGGATTAGCACGAAACCTTATCCCTATCAACCATTGAATCAGATGACCGTCTAGCGATTCTTGATCCGATTATAAAGATGTTCATAAATATAAAAAAATTCAGATTGCCTTTCATCGGAATATTTTGCACGGAAGATCTTTTATACGGTTGCCTTAAATCAATCAATGGGCGACAGGTTTTCTTTTTAGGCTCTCTTCTCTCTCAAGGGCTGTCAACGGCCGGATCGGGTAATGTTCGGTCCGGAATTTTGTTATGCCTGATTCTTTTTCCTCTTCAAATTGAAGCCCGAACCCGGAGTAGTAACCTGGGTTAGGCCAGGCCCGAAAATTTGAAAAACATAAAGCCCGAACCTGACCTGAGAAAACCCGGCCCGATTCCTATCAAACCAAACTTCGCGGCCTCCTATAAAACTAATATTATTTTTTTAACTGTATGTTTAGATCAGCCAGTTCCGCCATTAAAACTCACAAGAACAAGAAGACTGTAATTTTCAAAGTGTATGTTTAGATCAGTGGATTGAGAAACGATTCCCATAGAGGCAAGCGTACCTAAATAACTCATGCATGATATCGGAATGGGCTTCTAGCGCTTGTGCGAAGAAGAGAAAAGGAATGCAAAGAACTTTTTTGTATTGAAACTCTCAAATGCTGTAAAAAATCAAGGGTGATGGAATACTTCATAAAGCCTTCCTATTAACAATCTTCCATGGAGCCTCTTCTAGAGTATTATATATATCTCTACTATATACATATGTTATATATGGTACAAATATGATGAAAAATATTCAGTACTATGTACGGGGTGTGACAAGAAACTTATTCGAACAACACACCTTCTCCTTATTAAAAACTAACACCTGTCATAATATAACTGTATTTCTTTTTGTACCATGGTGCCATCTCTTTTAGCAACCAAATCGGGTTCAGTAATAGTTCGGCTAAGAGAAAATTCGGAAAGTAATCATTTGATGAATCTATTTTAAGGGGAAAAAAGTAATACAAAATTAAAATTCGAAAAGTCGAGTGGTGTTTGGCCGAGCTTTACAACTTCAGCTCTAGCTCAGCTCTACTTCAATCGAGCTTTAAATAAAAAACTTGCCCTAGCTCTGCTCTCAAGTCGAGCTGTCGAGCTACCTCAACTCTATTGCAGCCCTATGTATCGGTTTGCTAAGAAACCGATACGTATTGCTGTATCGGTATCGGTTGATTTTTGATACCATGGTTACAAGAGGTGCAAAATAATGGTACTCTAATACTTTGGTGTGTGTCCGTACTTCGGGCTATACCTACCGGGCTTTAACATCAGGTCCGATTAGGCTTTCGAATACTATCATTTTTTATTATTTTTATTGTTATTATGCTATAAAATATATATATCATACCCATAGTGAAAATTTTTCATTTTTGGTCATTTTTCGGTGGGGGTCCTTTCTGATTTAATTCAATACATTTCGGAAAAAATTCAGAAAAATATTGGGAATTAAAAACATATAGAATTAAAAAAAAAAAAAAAAAATTTAATATATACTAAATTACAAATGTATTTAAAATAAAAAAATTAAAATTTTAAATATAAAAAAGAAAATTACCAAAATTTACTAAAAATGACAAAGTTACCAAAATTTTATTGAAAATTTTGTTAGAACTCGTCCTTTTAGGCGAAATTTGTCACTATGATGATACCTATTATGAAATAATTTAAATATAAATTATATTATAATATGAAATAAGAAAGAAAGATCTATATTTTTAAAATGATCTAAATATCCTTCTAATCTATCTATTTATTTATTAAGAATGATCTAAAAGTCGAACGAAGGGTATATTTTATAAAATAAAAATGTATAATAACATATATTACATACGAACTTCCACCCCTACTTTTAACTGCCTTTATTTGGCCACCTATTGACTAAGTAGTAGATATTAGTGTTAGCCACTTAGCCTTAGCTAAATGTTCATACAAGGACCGTCGCTTCACACAACTCATTACAGACTCATCCCTGACAATGAGTGACTTAATGCCAACTATGTGATTTTTTGGATTTCATAATAGTTATAAACATTAAGCCGTTGCTTTATGTGACACCCAATCATCCACATAGGTGCCATGTGCCAACAAACTAATGTGGGACTAAGTTATCTCATCCTTAAATGCCAGGCTACCTTTATCAAAAAAAGTAAATGTTGACTTTAGATAGAATTCTGCCATCAAAATGTGCTTCTAAGCAGCATTATCTATTGATGTTAATGACGCTCAAATTAGTCCTCTGACAATATTTGAAGGTCTAACATTTGATAAAAAATTCCCCAGTGTCATCATATTGAAATATATATATATATATATATATATATATATAGATTTCAAATTTCGCCACCAGTGTCATCATCTAAGCCAACATGGAGGATGAAATATATATAATAATAGATTATGCAACAATTTTTTTATATATAATAGGGTATTTGGCCTCTCAGAGTACTCAACTAAGTCTCTAAACACGTGCAAGTGTGCAGCACCCGCACATCACTTGTACAAGTCAATAGAAATAAATCCTTGCGAATGCCAAACAAGGGATAGTTTCGAACTCAGAGCCTCTAAGACCACACCTCAAGAAGCTGAGGTTCTGATGTCACTTGTGTTGTGCAAGTGGCCCTGGAGAATAGAGATGCCGATCTGCTCGTTCCTGGGCTTCACCTAAAAAAGAGCCCTCCATATCCATTGCGCTTACCCATGATCCATAATCTTGGATTAGGTCAGATGAAATAAAAAATGAAGATAGAGAATTGCAGAGTTAGGGGCATCCTACTCTTGCGTTGATAATGAAAGGTGGGGATTTGTCAATTAAGGAAAGAGTTAAACTACAATGGGTGTCTACCCATCATGTGCATTAAAGCAGTCCAAACATCTGTGGGACTTTGTGACGTGTGCGGACTTCCATACATTGGAAGTTCATGCACGTTACATAGCCATGGTATTGTATTCATTTGAAATAATTATACATTTGTTTATTAATTTTACTGTTAGATGCCATGGTATTGTCTTCATTTGAAATGGTGCAGCTGCTGAAGTGGATAGTAGTACTAGCGGCTATTGAATGAGTATATATGATCTCTCTTTTCCTTCGATTCATACTTGTTTTGGTACTCATTTTAAGTTTATTATAAAACACCATCCATGGTTGGAATTTTTGGTGAATGCTCTTCTTGTTCAATGCCCATCTCTCTATTGCAGCTGATTCCATCTCTGTAGGCCAATCTCTCTCTGGAACCAAGACTATAATCTCCGAAGGCGGCAGATATGAATTGGGTTTCTTCACACCAGGTATTACTAACCGCTATTACATTGGCATTTGGTTGAAAAAAGTCCCAAAACAAACAGTTGTTTCGGTAGCAAACAAAGACAAGCCAAATGTCGCAGTGCTTCGTGACTGGCAATCTTGTTTTGAGAGATGGGTTGAATGAAACTGCTGTAATTTGGCAGAGTTTTGATCACCCCACTGATACTTGGTTGTCTGGCATGAAGCTCGGAATTAATAAAATCACATGAGAAGTCCGGGCACTCACTTCTTGGAGAAATTCAGAGGACCCTTCACCTGAGATTTTTTCGCTCTGAATCGATCCAAATGAAAGCAATGAATGTGCTTGATATTGGAATAGATCTAAAAGATACTGGAATAGTGGGGTCTGGAATGGTCAGTTCTTCAGCTCAGTTCTTGAAATGTCAGGGAACATGTTTGGTATTTGGAATTGTGGCGAGAAAAAAAAAGGGGGGGGAGGTGGGGAAATAATTACTGGTAATTATTTTATTTTATTAAAAAAAAGGCCGCTAACGCAGTCGGCAGAGGGGTCATTTATGGAAAGCATCTCGTTGGCACGCGGATACCGCATTGCCGGCATAGGATCATTTGTTAAAAAAAAAAATATTTTGAAAAAACCTACTATTTGAGTGCCAACAGCTTCAAACTGTCAGCATTTATATTCACCGATTGGAATATCGCCGACCGCTGGAAGCTGTCAGCATAAAATTTTCAGCCGTTTGCGATAAGTTTTACCGACGGCTTCCAGCTGTCGGCGTAGGTTCTTTTATTTGTAGTATTATTATAAATAAAGTATAGGTGAAACAAATTAATTCTTCATCTTTTACATGCACTTACCCTTTCAAATAAGGGCAATGATCAGGTTCAGTTAGTTGAACCTAATTTTGTATTCAATCATGCAGCCACAGGAGAAAAGAGAATCTTGATTATATATCATTTTATAAAATTGGAAAGGTAGAAGTCAAGATTCTCTTTTATCCAATAGCTGCAAACATGATTGAGGAAATCAGGTTAAATTAGTTGGGCTTCACTATTGCCCTTCAAACAAAGTCATACTTTATTCATTTTATCAAACTTAAAGGATATGGTTACACTTGATTGGGCATTTTCAATAGTTGAGAATAAACTTTTACCACTACATGATGATATTTTGAAGATTTCATGAGGTATTTAAGCACTTGCAAAATCTTATTAATTATAGCAAGGTCAAGGACGAGATTTTTTTATTTTTTTTTTTAATTTTTTATAACGAGGTCAAAGGCCAAATTTCGAAGATAATTTAAACCCTGCTCCTTTTGAAGCTAGAAAAGCAAAGTATAATAACGTTTGCTCTAAGCTTATTGCTTTGTACTCGGTAAAATTATAAATTGAGTGTAATCACAAAATCTATTTTTTTTCTTTTTTAAATAATTAATTCTATTTCAAAAGGTCTATTGCGATTCTTGTACAGAAATTTTATTTATATATATATATACACGTGACTCGAGCAATCCAGTGACTCAAGCAGGTGACTATCAGATCATAGTCAAACATTGATTAAGACATTATTTGACCATCACCAGCTCGAGTCACACGTGACTAGTAAGGTGATCATTATCCTATATATATATATATATATATATATATATATATATATATATATATATATATATATATACATATACATGGAGCTGGTTTGGTCCTCCAACGGTGATGGTCCTTTAAGATATGCGTCGAGTTTCACGTGACATTCAAAACACATTTTGGGTGCCAAGTGGAGTATGGGTATGTTATTTAGATCAATTTTAAAAAAAAAAATCAAAAAAATAATTTTAAAGCACCAGTCAAACTTGGACTGACTTCCACAGTCCAAATTTTATTGTTAAAGAAATACATGATAAAGATGAATTTTCAATAGTCAAACCATAGGTTTACAACTCAAGCGAATCAACAAGTAACTCGACTAAGTTACTTGACTTGCAGCGATTAGAGTCCACAACAAGTCAAGATTTCACTAGGATGAAGCAGCCATGATTTATAAACTACTCTTATAAATAACATGTTTTCGTGAGATGAGGTTTTAGAAACTCGTCTTTAAAAAAAAAAATTAAACTACCTCATTTTAATATCATATCTTTTACCTATTTTTCTTGTAAGTATATTTCTTATAATTTTTCCTTTTATGCATATATATATATATATATATATATATATATATATATATATATATATATATATATATATATATATATATATATACTTGATTCTTATGACTTTTGAGTCGAATTGAGCTTTTAGAATCTTCGAACCATGGTTTGAACCTTTTGATGACCGTGCTTTCTCTGGATGCATTATTGTCATATGATATTTAGCCACTTGAAATTAGCCGCTTGAAGGAATCGAGTTGGAAAAAAAAAGAACACCAAGTTGACAATAGCCCTTATAAGAACCTTTTAGTAGTATACTATTATCAAAGTTTGACCTTAAGACTCCAAAGACGATATGTATATAGGGAAATGATTATATGACTCAAGTCATGAGGCATAAGCCCATCACTCAAGCTCCTATTGATTGTATGTCACATCAGGTGGCTTAAAAAGTCCACCCGATGTTACAAGCAACCAATAGTTACATAAGCCCATCACTCAAGCTCCTATTGGTTGTATGTCACATCAGGTGACTTAAAAAGTCCACTCAATGTGACAAGCAATCAATGATTGTTAGAGTCATGAAATATAATCATGACTTGAATGAGAGAATCATTACCCTATATGTATATATATAATTTTATAATAGTTATAATCATTATGTCGCTGCTCTATGTGACACTCGATTGTGTACATGTGTGCCACGTGACACCAAACTAATGTGTGACCAAGTAAGGTAACTCATCCTTAAATACCAACTTTAAATAGAATTGTCATAAAAAATGTTCTTCTACGCAACACTATTTATCAATGACACTCAAATTAGCCCTCTGACAATATTTTGAGGTCTAACATTTGATAAAAAAATGGGAAATTTATCGGATCGACCCTATCAGATACACCTTTTCCGTCAGAGATCCTATATTTTCACTTTTACCCAAACCGACCAGCTTTTAGCCGAGCCATTTTCAGCTAGCACAAAAAGTCAGAAATGCCCCTTCTTACACTTTTTTCGTTTTACATAGTTTAAAATTTTAAATATTTGCACTTTTCTATAATTATGCGATGTGAATCGGGATCTATGTTGCCTGATTTGAAGGCCACAATATAAAATTGATAGTGCTAAAGATAGAAAAAAAGGCGATATTAAGAACGATGATGCCAAAGATGACATAAAAAAAAGGCGATATCGCCTCTTAAAAAAAAATCACATGTTTATACGATGTGAAACAATATTTATGCCGTCTGATTTGGCTGTCATAATATAAAGATCAATAATGTCAAAGATTGACATGAAAAAAAGGCGAAATTATCTCTTTTTTATAAAAAATAAAAAAATAAAAATTATTTATTTAAAGAATCGATTTCGACTCATTAAACAAGCGATATCGACTCTTTAATGAGTCGATGTCGATTCATTAAATAGTGGATATCGACTCTCTAATGAATCGGTATAGATTATTTAATGGAGATAATAGAGATAACAACGCATGCCTAATTTAAGAAGGGAATATTCAGAGATAAGAAAACAGAGGCATGGATAGTGAATTAATTGCATTTTGGACTTAGCTCTCGGTCTTCCTTTCTGGGCTTAGCAAATCTGGAGGCGTATCATTAAATGAGGGTGACGCCTTTATGGTGTCTTTAGCTTTTCAAGGAGACGTGCCAAAAAAGCATGTCATATCTCAGCGGAAACTACGAGATTTGACGGCGCTTTGCGTGCATTTTAGTAAGCCACATTCTTTTTAATTTTAATGAATCGACATCGACTCATTAATGAGTCGATATCAACTTCTCACACTCCGGTAATTTTTATTTTTATTTTATTATTTTATTTTAAAGAGGCGATATTATTATTTTTTGTGTCAATCATTTTTATATTATAATATTCAAATCAGACGACATAGATGTTGCTTCACATCGCGTAAATAATAAATTATTATTTTTTTAAGAGGTGATATCACTTTTTTTTCATATCAATCTTTGGTACTATCGATCTTTATATTATAGCCTTAAAATAAGATGATATTAGATACAGCTTCACATCACGTAAATATAAAAAAGTACAAAATTTTAAATTTTTAAACAATATAGAACGATAAAAAGTGTAAGAAAAGATATTTTAGACTTTTTGTGCTAGCTGATAATGACTTGGCTAAAAGCTGATCGGTTTGGATAAAGGCTAAAATACATGGTCTCTGGCAACAAAAAAAGTGTATCTGACAGGTCGATTAGGTAAATTTTCCTTTTTTATTAGATGGGAATTAGACCTGCTACTTAAAGAAACCTGCTTGGTTCACTGAGAACCTTACCATTCACTTAATTCCAGTAAGTTTACGAGATACTACGAAACTACCTTCTACTGCTAAAAAATAGGGAAATTTACCTGACCGGCCCTGTCAGATACTCCTTTTATGTCAGAGGCCCTGTATTTTCACCTTTACCCAAACCGACCAGCTTTTAGCCAAGCCATTTTTAGCTAGCACAAAAAGTTCGAAATACCCCTTTTTACACTATTTTTCGTTCTATATGATTTAAAATTTTAAATATTTATATGTTTCTATATTTACGCAATGTGAAACCGAATCTATGCCGTCTGATTTGAAGGCCACATAATAAAATAGATGGCGCCAAAAATAGACACGAAAAGAAGGCAATATCGCCTCTTTAAAAAACAAAAAAAAAAATTTAACAACCGATGGCGACTTTTAAGAGTCGTCATCGACTCTGTACAAAGTCGTCATCGACTCTGTACAGAGTCGCCATCGATTATATAAAAAATAAAAATAAAAAAAATAAAAAAAATAAATTTATATAATCGATGACGACTCTGTACCGAGTCGCCATCGACTCGGTACAGAGTCGATATCGACTTTTTTTCATATCTATCTTTGACACTATCGATTTTATATTGTAGCCTTCAAATCAGACGGCATAGATCTCGTTTCATATCGCGTAAATATAGAAAAGTGTAAATATTTAAAATTTTAAATTATATAGGTGTATCCTCTTCTTCCTCATTCTAATCTTCTACCGTCTCTGACGAAAAAGGAGTATCTGGGTCGATCCAAATAGCAGATCGATATAGTTTGGATCGGAATAGATCTCGTTTCAAATATAGAAAAATGCAAATATTTAAAATTTTAAATTATATAGGTGTATCTTCTTCTTCCTCATTCTAATCTTCTACAGTCTCTGACGAAAAAGGTGTATTTGGGTCAATCCAAATAGTAGATCGGAATATTTTGGATTGAGGAGAAGACGCCGTCACCTTCGCCACCTCTGACTTTTAAAAACTATACCAGATTAAAATGAGGAAGAAGATAATATTTTTGTGCGTTAAAGAAAGGGGGTAATTTGGACTTTTTGCTATCCTTAGGGTAGGCTAGGCTCCCAGCTGGTCGATTTGGGTAAAGGTGAAAATATAAGGCCTCTAACGTAAAAGTCGTATCTGACAGGGCCGATCAGGTAAATTTTCCTAAAAAATATCATTCGGTCCTGACTCATGAGGTTTTCGAATTTACTTAAATAGCTTCCTAAATTCTGTTTATACCGGATCAATATTAGCTCAAAGGGTGCCTGTATGCGCATAAGTAATTTTATCGAAGAACTTGGATTCACGCTCATAGAACCATGATTTTGAAATCACGGATTTTTGAGTTATCCCGTACAGCCCCGAGACCGAAATGTCTTACATCTCGGCCAAACCGCCAAATGGCGTAAAATGAATAAAAAACTTTTTAATGATCTTACATCATTAAAATAGGCATTTGATCTTATGCCATCAAAGACTACCTCACTCTTATGCCATGTGGCAAATATTGGGGATCAATCTAAACAGTTCAAGTGATTGTTCATGAATACAATACATTTTAGTAAAAAATCACACTTATTAATTAATTGTATATCATCCGATCAAGGATCTTTAATATTAGCCGATAAATAATAAGAATAATAGTCACATTAGTTAGCACAAATTTGGGCATACCATAGTTGCCATCATGGATCAAAATGCCGGAAAATCGATACATATCTTCTGGTCAAAAAACCGATACATACCAGACGATACGTACCAGAATAGTAATGGAACCTTACTCAGAGTGTAAGACATGTATAAAATTTGTAGTTTATCATTTTACAACTCCCCTTCAAAGTGAATTGAGCCGTTGGTATAACAAAAGATTAGTTGGAAATAAATGGGTCCTTGGTCACTAGGTTAGTGATTCCCTCCCTTGGCAGTGTATGGTATGACTTATTTCTTCATCTAAGATCTTTTCTCTAAGAAGTACTGGGCAAATTTGAATTCAGATATTCTTTGTTCACCCATGATATAGATTAAAGACGACTTGATTTCATATGATAGACTTCTTATCACTAGGTTAGAGATTCTATCCTTTGAAATAGATGACAGAACATGATTTCATAAGATAGCCTTCTGATTTTGTCTTTCTTTTTCTTTTAAGAAAACACTTCAGTGTTCGCTCTAATTATCATAGCAAAATGTTGACACAGGTTCTTTTCTTTCTCTTTCTCTTTCGTTTTCTTTTTATTTTTTTCTTTTGGAGGAAAATGCAAAATTTTAAGTGGCACAGGTCGTTTCATGTAGTTATGTATGAATTTGTTGTATCCATGTTATCTCAGCTCCTGCTATTGCTAAAGCCTTCTCTATGCCACTCTACTCGATATCACCCTTATACTAATGATGATTCACGCTGCTCTGTTGCAAGATATCACTGGTATGTTGAAAGAGATCACGGGTAAACGTACAATTCTTTCTCCAGTTTCTTTCAGAACTTAGATAAAGATACTCTCTCATGTATTTTGAGAAGGAATGTGTTCCTTTTGGAGCTGAGAGCATCGCCATCCCATTTCAACTCGTCAATAGTTCAGCCTGTTGCAGGGTCCAGGCTGTGCAGCGTCCTGTAGATCTAAACATTTTTCTTCTCGTCTTTTAGAGCAAACTAAGGTTCGCATGTGAGAAGAGCCTTCAACCAAGTAAAAGATTAAAGAACATTTAACAACCTAACTTGCCTAGGAGTAAGTAGATCAATCCTTTCATTTTTGCTGACTTTTTATTTTGTTGAACTTTACAGGCAACCGGGGAGTTTGATTTCTGACTGCCTTTGGGCTGGTACACTGTTCTCCACCCCTCTTATCTCTATTATTTTTTTAACCTGAATTTTGTAAGGACTTAATCCTGACATATTCATACTGTGAATGAGAAAAGGGGAAGGTTCGGATGTAATCCGGTATCAGCAAAATTCCAAGCTCAATAATTGACATGGGGAGTGCATTCTATGCAGCCATTACTGTTGAGATCGTCGCGAAGGGCAGTTTTTGAAAGGCGGCCAAAGTAGGCAAAAGAGAGAACAAGACAGCTAATGTCACATTTGAGTTGGACAAATGATCATATATTTGAAATATGGATATCTAATTGTGGGTCTGAATGGTATGGCTGTAATTTTGTACGTTTGTTGGATTTTAGGAATTATGTGCAAGATTGTATTTTAAGTATTTCAATTGAGAATAGAAGTAGCTCAATCGGGGCACGATGATGTGCTTGTGCGAGAGGATGATCACATTTCGATCAAAATATTGAGAATTTCATGTTTTAGTTATAAGCAAATACGAATCAAATACTATATATATCGAATAATTCAATTTTAGGGGTGTAAGATTATCCCTTGGAATGAACCCGGCTGTCCGGACCGTCATTTAAATACCAAAATCATGGAAGAAAATTCTGATGAAACTGATGTGTATAGGTTTTGGAGCATCCAGAGTTAATACCTTGTATCATCCGAAACCGATATGTATCGGTTTAGGAGCTGGCTGATATGAACCGGAAAAACCACTTATTGATCCAGGATCATGATGCAGGTTCTACTCGATCGGATGCAAATGGGTTGAGTTGGGATTTGATAATGGGCTAAGTCTAATTTTAATTTTAATGGTCTAGATCATTTTAACACTACTTTTGGGATTGGAAAATTTTAAACCATGGAAAATTTTTGGTAGACGATTTTGTAGACAGTTTATGTGACGCAATGTGACTTGACTGCAGTACTTGGCTGTGCAGCCAGTCACATCGCGCCTCAGAAGCTGCCTGCAAAATTGATTTATGACACGTGAAACCAGGGTATTAAAATTAGTATCGGGTATCGGTCATGGAGGACCGATATGACTTGGCCGATACGTATTGGTATCGGCCGTTACCTGATACGTATCAGGCGAAAAAACTGAAGGCTCGATATGTTTCGGTTTGCCGAAAAACCGATACATATCCATATCTGCCGATTTTTTATACCTTGCGTGAAATACCACCCGAGCCATCTGATTTCAATGTAAAAATTTTTGCTGCTTAGGATTAGCACCCAACCTTATCCCTATCAATGATTGAATCAGATGACCGTTTAGTGATTCTTGATCAGATTATAAAGATGTTCATAAATAAAAAAAAATCAAATTGCGTTTCTTCGGAATATTTTGCACGGAAGATCTTTTATACGCTTGCCTTAAATCAAACAGACACCAATCAATGGGCGACAGGTTTTCTTTTTAGGCTCTTCTTTTTCCTCATTGAAGCTCGAAACCGTACCGAATAGTAACCTGGGCCAGGCCAGGCCCCAAAATTTTAAAAAACATAAAGCCTGAACCTGACCCAAAAAACTCGGAAAATTTTAAAAATATAAAGCCCAAATCGGACCCAAAAAAACCCGGCCCGATTCCTAACCAAACTTCGCGCGATTTATATATAGAGTCATCATTATAGAATACTGATAAAGGGCGATTTATATATATGGAGTCATCATTTATAGAAAACTGAAAGAAATAACAAAGCAAAAGAGTTTCTATACTCTTATAAACGTACCCAAATGCCCTCTTATAAAACTAATATTAATTTTTTAATGGTATGTTTAGATCATAGGTGAAGGACCGCACGCTTGGTTCCGCCATTAAAACTCACAACAGCATACAATTGGCAAAGTGTATGTTTAGAAGATCGTGGGTTTTGAAACGATTCCCACAGAGGCCACAAGGGTACGTTAATTGCGGATGTATCAGATCGTAATGGAATTCTAGCAACTTTTCGTTACGGAAGCACACTTCATCGTGAACACATTTTAAGACAACTGCTGGCTCTGCCACAACTTCTGGTTCGGCCACAACTTCTGGTTCCGCAACGTCTGGTTCCCCTACAACTTCTGGTTCCGCAACGTCTGGTTCCCCTACAACTTCTGGTTCAGCCATTAAAACTTAGAAGAGCAATGAAACTCTCAAATGCTGTGAGGTATCTTGTATGAGAACCTCTTCCCTATTTATAGAAATCATATGTAAAATTAACTAATTAATTGGATAAGATTTATACATGTCAAAAATTCATTTACACATATGTCAAAAATCCAAAGGTAATGGAATACTCTAGGGAGCCTCCCTATTAAGAATCTTCTATGCAGCCTTACTCTTCTTCTAGAGTATTATATGTACCATACAAATATGATGAAAAATATTCGGTGCCACGTGGCAAAAAACTCGTATTCGACCAACACATCTTCTCCTTATTAAAAACTGACACCTGCCATAATATTACCGTATTTCTTTCTGTACCATGGCGCCATCTCCTTTCGCAACCAAATCGGGTTCAGTAATAGTTCGGCTAAGCGAAAATTCGGAAAGTAACCATTTGATGAATCTATTATAAGGGAAAAAAAGTATTACAAAATTAAAATTATATAAAAATATTATATACTATTAATCAGGTCGAGTCGTGTCTGGCTGAGATTTACAACTTCAGCTCTAGCTCAGCTCTACTTCAATCGAGCTTTAAATAAAAAACTTGCCCTAGCTCTGCTCTCAAGTCAAGCTGTCGAGCTACCTCAACTCTATTGCAGCCCTATGTATCGGTTTGTCGAGAAACCGATATGTATCGCCGTATCGGTTGATTTTTGATACCATGGTTAGAAGAGGTGCAAAATAATGGTACTCTCAATACTTTCGTGTGCGTCCGTACTTCGGGCTATCCCTACTGGGCTTTAACATCTGGTCTGGTTAGGTTTTCGAATATTATCATTTTTTATTATTTTTATTGTTATTATGTTATAAAAAATATATATCATACCCATAGTGAAAAAATTTCGTTTTTGGTAATTTTTCGATAGGGGTTCTTTCTGATTTATTTCAATACATTTCGTAAAAAATTCGATAAAATATTGGGGTTTAAAAATATATAGAATTTTAATTTTTTTTTTTTTAACTATATACTAAATTACAAATGTATTTAAAATTTTAAAAAAAATTTAAAAATTTAAATATTAAAAAAAAAATTACCGAAATTTACCGAAAATACCAAAGTTACCAAAATTTGATTGAAAATTTCGTTAGACCTCGTCCTTTTAGGCAAAATTTGTCACTATGATGATACATATTATAAAATAATTTAAATATAAATTATATTATCATATGAAATATGAAAGAAAGATAGCTATATTTTTAAAATGATCAAAATAACCTTCTAGTCTATCTATTTATTTATTAAGTATGATCTAAAAGTCAGAAAGAAGGGTACATTTTATAAAATACAATTATATAATAACATATATTACATACGAACTTCCACGGTTACACCCCCTACATTTGACTGCCTTTATTTGGCCACCTATTAACTAAGTATCAGATATTAGTGTCAGCCACTTAGCCTTAGTTAACTGTTCATATTAGGACCATCAGTGTTTTGGCCACATAGCAATCCAACTCATCAGAACTATAGCTCATATTAGGGGCTACTCTCTGTGTCCAAAAAAGGCACGAGATGTGAGCGAGATCAAAGGAGGAATCAGTGTGATACACACGGGATGGGAGTGATCGACTCATGCATTAGAGTAACCTGTGCGAGTCGAAGGAGTCAACGGGTCTGATTTACCCGCGATTATCGGTTCAAAATCCGCGCGAGTGGAAGGAGTGATCAAAAGAAGAGCCCATGTGATTAACGATGTCAACCGGTCTGATTGGCCCGCGACCCGACACCTAGGTGCACTCAAGGCCAAGGCGGCATAGAAATAGAGTCATACCCACATGATCACAGAGGTCCCCGGGTCATGAAAATGAAACAATTATTCATTTCAATGGAGCCAACCAAGTTGTTTCAAATTTCGGCTAAAAAAACATCCGCCCGAAAACCCGACTAAGTAAGAAACTTGTAAATATCTAATAAGAAATCATAAATGCCCCGAACCGATCCGTGAGAGCCCTACACGTAGGTCCCGACTCATCCTGACCTAATATTTCACTAGGTCGGCACATAAATTTGACCCGTTAGGTTCGTTCTTGGGGTCGTGACAGATTAGGTGGATTAAGAGCTTTGATAGCGTTGGGTCATCCTGACCCAACCCGATATTTTACATATAATTTAAAAAAAAAATTGGGGGTTTTTAAAAATCAAAGTCTTTCTTTCACAAAATATTGGTTTTTGACCCGAACCTTTTAGTCGATGGGATTGGTTGCCTCATGCCCGACTCGATCCGGTGGGTCAATCAGGGTTTGGTGAACGAGTCAACACATGCCGGCCAAAATTTTGGCCAGTAAAGCGGTAACAAATGATAGGGCAGTAGGGTTGTCAATGTGTCTGAGTTGGGTCGGGCCAAAATTTCAGTGGAACTTGGTATATGGGTAGCTTTAAACGCACCCACCGAATCTTGCTGAGTACCTACGCTAAAACCTTGATTGCTTTAAATCAGAAAATGGATCATTTTCGCTCCAATCTTCAACACAAGGGATTTTGCAATTATGGCTCACCTATCAGACAATCAGTTTTTTATCTCACATAACACAGACCCGAGTCAAAGCCTATCATACAATTTAATGGTTGACTATGTTAAATCAGATTACACAGATTGTGTTTCGTTTAAACCTTTGGCATAAAAGATCATACATCATGGCCTTATCTCTAGCATCTGATTCAACACAGTCAAAGACTATCATATAATTTAATGATTTTAACATAAATCAAATGATAAAGATTGTGTTTCGCTCCAATCTTTGGTAAATTGAGTAAACTAACAAAACTTGAGTATTGTTGTTATGACCTGGATCTTAAAAGGGTCATCATATGGTGAGAGATGCGGTGGAGCGCCGAATCCCGTGTGGATGCTCCACACTCTAACCTAACCCACTTATAATAAAGAAACTTTACAATTTGAATTAGACCCGATTACTAGCTAGCACCAAGTGCCTTTTAGGAAGCTAAAATTTCCCATTTAATGTCCCACGACCTATGAGATCGAATTGTCATTGTAGCAGGATGCTCTGGTGGTTTCCCTCTAATTTTAGAAGAAAATTTGGGTCTCGGATTCTTGCCTTCTTGGCAAACCTTACCCAAATTAAATCTTTATCTTCTCTCTATAAACTCTTATATCCCTAGCTTTTTCCTCCTCCATCTATCTCCTCCTCGTTCCTTCTTTACCAACATCTCGGCACCACCAATATCACAATAATCCTCTTCTTCCTCTCGTTCCTCCTTTTCTCACTCTCCTAGAACCAATATGGCCAAAAGCCGTAAACTTCCGATGGATTTGATAGAGTCAATTTTTGAGTGGTTAACCTTCTTTCCCGACATGGTTCGCTTTGGTGCTGTTTGCCGGTCATGGAGATCAGTCTTCGTCAAAAGTCAACATCACGCGTCTCTCCAATTTCCATTGGTTTTCATACCAGGTGATGGAAAATTATTAACTCTCAATGATTCTAAGATTTTGAAGCTTATGCTTAATAAGATAACTGAAGAAGAGCGTCGTATTGTAGGAGCTTTTGAGGGTTGGCGTATATCGATAAATAAGCATTTAGATTGTTATGTCTTAAATCCCTTTTCGCACCGAATCAGGCACCATAGAATTCTTGATGACGACTTCGGTTCCAGATTGTATTGTCTCAGACGATTTGTTTGAATATTTTATAGATAAGATTGTTTTATCATCAAATCCTGCGACATCCCCAGACTTCATGGTGCATCATAAGCGTTAATGGGCGTTTAGCATTCTATAAATCAGGAGATCTGGAATGGTAAGGCGGGTTCTACGCGCTGGCTAATTCTTGTAACATTGTAATTTGTGATATGGGAATTTCTGTATTAATAAGTGTAATTGCATTGCCCTCTCTTGAATGGGACATAGGACAGTACCCTAAACTACGTGAATGATATGATTGATTTTGCTGAAATTAAATTGGAATTAAATTAAACAATAAAACTTGCAAAATATAATAAATACCTCAGGTTTTCGTAGTATTTCTGGGTAGAATTACGCATGATTCAGCAGGGTTCAGTCCGGACGCTAAATCCGTTAGGTTGCAGCGCAAATCGATCATAGAAATAGAACTCTAGGGTTTTCCAGATTAGGGCGCTTTCAATTCAATGATGGGACACTGGTTTCTTCTGATTATTTGATGTGGAAGGTTTGATAACTCTGGTGGGATCTACGGTTGTTGAATCGGATCGATTCAAAGGCTTAGGGGAAAACTAGGTTTTCAGGATGTTAAAAGGGTTGACTGCTGATTTAGGATTGTAAAGATCAGTACACAAGCAGAGAAGATGAAAATAGATAGATGGATAAAAGATAGGTTTGCAGGCTTCACACCCTTAGCTTCGCACTAAACCCTTCTCGGGAAGAAGATTCGCTCTTCATAGAGGCTCATCTCGAGCACACATAAGCAAAAGCTATTTTCATTCATAATCAATAATCCCCCTTAATAGAGTATTTACAATGCCTTTATATAGGCTAAGAAAACCCTAAACGATATAAAACTTATAATAAAAGTCCTAAAATAATAAAAGACAAAAAAGTAAAAAAAAAAAAAAAAAAAAAAATTCCGTCACCGTCGCCTGCTCGAGCGAGGGTTTTAACCGCTCGAGAGAGGGCCCGCTCGAGCGAGGATTTTAACCACTCGAGCGAGGGCTTGCTGCGGTACTGTTCTCTTCGCGGTTTGTATCTGTTTCTCCTCTGAGGCTACGGTGCTCGGGCCTCCTCTACATTTTTAAAATTTCCTCTTTCGCCTAGTTTTGATTCTCATTCCGCTTCTTCCGACGTCGGTATACACGAAACGGTCCATATCCAATATCTACGATGTCGGCGTCCCCGTCAATTCTCCCCGACTCAAAATATTTCATCACCGATGAAACACGCATGAAGTGAATCCTGACACTCGATGACGTATGAGCATCATCTTAGTCCATTGTGGAGGGACGTACCCGGTAAACCTCTCTTTGACGAACCCAATAACCCGGCTCGCCAAGCCACTCTACCAAATACTTTTGAAGTTTCGCATCAACTCTCCCGAACCCGAAGGAATTCATCCCCAATGAAGTGTGATCGCGATATCGATCGGGAATACGGGAACTCAAGCGACGAACTCTCTCATGATTGACTCATGCACTCTCGGTAGTTGACTCGCTAACCCTCTGTATTTCGTAAACTAAAAATTTTCTATTGCAGATAAATGTCACAAGACTATCCCAAATTTCCTCAATTATCTCTTTTCTTTGCCTGCTTGGATAAGGAAGGGGTATTGGTTGCAAAGTTGGGATAAGGTTGTAACTAGGGGCTGTTTAGAACGAGTTGCAAGGAGGTATCATTGGGCTCAAAGAAGGAATTAGGTCCTCCACATTGAACGTAGAGCTGACCCCGATATTTGGAGGAAGCTCAAGAGTGCACGCACTAGGACCACTCCTTGCCATAATTCTAAAAGTTCCAGCGTCGTGGGCCTGGAGATCCTTTACGACTCCCGATGGGAATTGTTCAAGTCCAATCCGAACCATTGCATTATCATTCAATTGAAATTCTATAAAAGCCTTAGGTAACTACATCGATATTTTGAGAGTTTCATTGCATAAATTAATTTTAAACTTAATTTCGGCATGCAATGCGGAATGAGACTCAACAGATGACTCACAATAAGACTTGGAACGTATAGCAGTATGCAACTTGAGTCTATGACGTGTATGCGTGTCTATGGACTCGATATTCTCATGTGCATGCGATGCTAACGACTCGCATGTAGTGGCCTATATCAACACTGGTGACTCATTTGCAGTGGACTCAACCAACACTAGTGACTCATGTGTGATCGAATCAAGGGACACTAATGACTCATGTGGACTATGATGTGGATGTGACTCACATGTAACTGACTCGATTGGTTCGTGTGTGCTCGGTTCGAACAACTTTAAAGATTCAAGTGCACACGACTCTACCACCAACAAGGACTCGTGCACAACTGGCTCTACGGGCTCTAACAAATCGTGTGTAGGTGACTCGGTCGAATCGTGCGTGGGTGACCTAGCTGGCTCACGTGTGGGCGACTCGACATTACTACTCACAAGGGAAACAGGAGCCCTTTTGACACAAACTAGACTCTCTTCAGCTTCTTCGATCTCCTCTTCACTCATCACGGTTCTAGGGTCATACACTTCCTCTTCTACTTTTATATCTTCCGCCTCCTTAAAACTCTCCCGTTTAATTAATAAATTCGGAGTGGGAAGTTTGATGGAGCACTGGTAAGCAAAGTGTCCGAAACTTTGACACTTAAGGCAATCGAGACACTTATTTGTCTTTGTTTTCAAAAATCGTAGAAGGTTACGGTGCGTGAGAGGAACATAATTCTCGATAAGTCGCTCCTTCATGTCTTCCCATTGTGTGATGGGCTTACGATGAGCTAAGTCGCGTAGAAGCTCAACATTAGTCTAATAGGTTTTGGCACTATCCTCCAACTTTTTTGTCACTAACCTAACTTTGTACTTATTCGGTATGCCTTACCAATCAAAATACTCTTTCACACTAGATAACCATTCCACGAAGGTTTTGGGGTTTAGCCATCCCTCAAAACATGGAACTTCATCCCGAATAGATTTTAGAAACTTTTCGGCGAGATCGTACTCGGGTTCACGCTGATGAGGGTATCCCCTAACTCTAGTCTCATCAAGACTTTTGGGACTTTTCCAAGATTTTGGTGTGTAGCGATTTCCTTGTTCGATTAGTACCCTCTACCCTCTCATGATGTGTAAAGAAGTCATAGTGACGTGTAAGTGACTCATACATGATGCTTGACACAAACACAACCTAGACACAATCTTATGGACCACACAACAATTGAGGAATTTTAACAAACACATGACGTGCACACAAATGAAGACATAAATGACATGACATCAAAGACATCGAAATGACATACACATGTGACTCAAAATGACTAAGGACTTTTGTTGAACACAAGACGTGCGCAATGATGAATACAAATAACATAAGATTCTATTGAATTAAAATGACATGTACATATGAACCAACAATGAATGGGGACTTTTATCAAACACTAGATGTGCACAAATAAAAACTGAAATAAGATGCAATGAAAATTAAAATGCTATGGAATTAAATGTCACACCAATATGCCCTAACCTAGAACCTAGGGCTTTGATACCAAAATTGACGTAGGATGGTACCCTAAACTACGTGAATGATATAATTGATTTTGCCGAAATTAAATTGGAATTAAATTAAACAATAAAACTTGTAAAATATAACGAATACCTCAGGTTTTCGTAGTATTCCTGGGGAGAATTACACATGATTCAGGCAGGGTTCAGTCCGAGCGCCAGATTCGTTAGGTTGCAGCGCAGATCGATCCTAAAAATAGAACTCTAGGGTTTTCCAGATTATGACGCTTTCAATTCAATGATGGGATCACTGATTTATTCTGATTATTTGATATCGAAGGTTTGATAACTCTGCTGAGATCTACGGTTGTTGAATCGGATCGATTCAAAGGCTTAGAGGAAAACTAGATTTTCAGGATGTTAAGGGATGACGGCTGATTTAGGATTGTAAAGATCAACACACAAGCAGAGAAGATGAAAATAGATAGATGGATAAAAGATAGGTTTGCACGCTTCACACCCTTGGCTTCGCACCAAACCTTTCTTGGGAAGAAGATTCGCTCTTCGTAGAGGCTCATCTCAAGCACACATAAGCAAAAGCTCTTTTCATTCATAATCAATAATCTCCCTGATTAGTGCCGAAATGTGACTATATTTCGCACCCTAATTCCTACATTTAGTTGTCCGATGAAAGCATCTGATGGTTGTTATGAGGTTTTAATGATTACAGGTGTTTCTGACTGTTGGATTGTTAAAGAGCATAAAAGAGGGTAATTAAAGGCTACACAAGGACTATGGACAAAAAGGTTATAAGAAGCATCGAAATCTGTGAAGAAGCTCAACATTCATTAAGGGAATAAAGATTCTACCCCTATGTGTCAATCGATTGACACATGAATGTCAATCGATTGACAGAAGAAGACAAGTTTGCCCTCACTTATTTCGAATCAAAAGTCAATCGATTGAGATTTTATTCTCAGTCGATTGAGGCTATTAGGGATAGGGTTTGCTCACCCCTATAAAAAGAAAGCTACGACTTTGCCTTGGATATACCTCTTTTTCATCATTTCTGTTTTCGACTCTTTTGGGATATTTTTTAAGGGCTTTTCTTCTTCTTCTTCTCTTAGGGTTTTCTCTGGGTAGATTGTACTTAAGGTTTTGCATTGTTTATTCTTTTACATTTTATGAAATCATAGATTATATTTAGGAAAGGCAATGTAAAAAGATCTTTGGTGATAAATGAAAAGTAGAATAGCTTTGAATGTGTAAAGAGATCGTACACCAAGGATGAGCGGCTAAATCATTTGTTCAAGGAGGATGCAATCCCCAGATAAGTAACATTTTTATGATTAACTCCATAATTTTCTAATGTCATCATGGAATCGTTCTGTTAAAAGTGTGATAGATTGAATATATGTTGAATGCTTTATTATGACCGTTGATTGCGCGTATCAACGACCATAATCACTAGATCTAGACCTGCAGGCTGATATAGGCTGCAGAGCGATTATGTGTCTATTATCATGATCTAAACATCATGAGATATGCTATGCTTTTTACATGACTCATACCGTAATGATAGGTTGAATCATCGTTTTTAGATAAGGTATGTCGGATTGATGATCATGTTTTCTTACGAATCATTTTTCTAGATATATGAGGGTGTGATTGATGTGATTTGGAATTGTGGGGTTGGTGATAGAAGGTTTATAAGTCTGGGGTAGCATATTCTTTGATCATTCCTAAATATTGTTCTTTTATTCATCAGAAGTCATTTTGCTCAGATTAGTTTATTTTTCTTGCATTTAGAAATAGTGTAATAAGTGTTTGGTAAATTGAATTTCTCCTTTGATACTTCCTTGGGTGTTTTAAATCTCTGAAAGGATTAGATAAATTTCACATTTCCCTGTGGGTTCGACACCCCTGTTCTTACCGTGCTACAATAGATCTTGTGCACTTGCAAGGGTACACTTTAAAACCGATCACCCCTTTAATAGAGTGTTTATAATGCCTTTATATAGGCTAAGAAAACCCTAAACGATATAAAACTCGCAATAACAGAGTCCTAAAATAATAAAAGACAAAAAAGTAAAAAATAAATAAATTTTCCGTCACCGTAGCCCGCTCGAGCGAGGGCTTGCTGCGGCACTGTTCTCCTCACGGTTTGTATTCATTTCTCCTCTGAGGCTACACTGCTCAGGCCTCCTCTACATTTTCAAAATTTCTTCTTTCGCCTAGTTTTGATTTCCATTCCACTTCTTCCGACGTCGGTATACACGAAACGGTCCATATCCAATATCTACGATGTCGGCGTCCCCGTCACATAGTAATAAGCAAGAAGTACTTAGTGGATTGTGATGGGGAACTCTCGCTCGTTGCCAGAAAGCTCGACATTAAGGAATCACACGCACCTTATATAACCATTGGGTTCAATATTTTCAAGCTAGATACGAGTGCAACATTATGGTCTCCGGTGAACAATTTAGGCAATCAGATATTATTCTTGGGGATCAATAGCTCTCTATCCGTCTCAATTCGTATCAGCAGCCATAGGGCAGTCATGCTCTTGGCCTGTTCAACTTAGAGGACAAAACTTTGAAGCCACATTTTCAAAGTGATAACCAGAGAATCTGGCCATCACTCATTTGGATTACACATAAGCCATCACAAAAAATTGTCAATAATTAGTACATTTTTTCCCCCTCTGAAGTATTTATTTATGGTATTTATTAGATAAAGTTGAATACTTTGGCTACGCACTACTCTATGTTTGATGATCTGTGAGTAATTATGCATAATCTATGTTTGATGATACATCCATATCAATAAAAGAAAATTTTGGTTACATTTGAGCCATATTTTTAATTTGCCTGTACGAGGGGTTCTTGACCCAGTAACTCTCATGTGTGAACGTGTCAATCTCCTTACGCTAAAATGGTCAAGCCAGTACTTTCATTGATTTGCATGCTCATAAATAGCTATGCACTTTCAGAAGTTTAACTAGTTTAGCAATTAGCACCATAACACTTGGTACGTGATTGTGTTTTGGAGCAATACAAGTCATCAAGATGAACTAAAGTCAGCCCTAAAATACACATCTCGGAAGATTTGAACCTTCTGATCTATGCAATCTGAAATGGATGGTTGTTCATATTTGTTAATGGTTGAAATTAATATGTACCAGTCGGATGGTACAAATCCTCTACTTGATGTATTTTTGGCTGAGACAAATGTCAAGGATGGGCAGCTTGCTGAACAACATTGATTGATGAAAAATGTGTGCTACGTGGCCAAAATTTGGACGGCAATGACAATCTCGGTTTTAAGGTGGTCATAAGAGTCGGTCTCTAAGGAAGTTTGACTTGTTCACGCTAAGAGTGAACAATCGGTACCTTATACCCACTCGGGTATGGCCTACACTCTATATTGGAGCGGCTTTGGCTCTCTAGTTATGAACTATAAGCCTGAACTTAAACATGCAGCCCCCTCCTGCAATACAAGTTTATGTTGCCAACATAGCTCGGGTATCAAAGGTTTATCCCTTACCTTAGCACTAGCATTTCCTTCGACCAACAATAATGACACCGAGTATTCAGCTTTTATCAATTAGTAGAACATTTAATATTCAGCCAAAAAGAAATGAGTGAAGCTGCAAGCAAGCAACAGGCAAAGCAACAAACAAGCAACATCTTTCAGGGTTTTGATTGCATTGGTGATTTGTTTCTTTGAACATGCAAATGAGCAGTGTATCGATGAATTGTTTATGGTCTTTCACTGTCATTGCTTCCTTTGATTGTTGGTGACAGCTGGCAACGAGTGGATAAGGCTATGCATGGGTTAATTTCTCGGATCCTGCCTATGACTGTCTCGTAACAGAGGAGGAGAGCCATGATTAGTTACGTCTGGAGACTGACTAATGGGTATAATGTCAACGAGGTGATTTTGTAATTGTTATATTGATCTTGATTTTCCGGAATAATAATTCATTGGTATTTGACGATATGATTGATTTTTTTTTTTATTTATGGTAAAACGTGTGTAATTTGGACAATCATATTCGAGTCACAAATGGTAGTGGCCACAAAAACCGAGTGTGGATCATTCCCATATTTTATTTGTTATATAAAAATTTTATGTGTTACCTACCTGAATTTGCCACATGGAATGTTTGCATATATTATCAAAAATCAACTAGGAGTGGAAAAAATTGACACAAAAGTTAACGCAAAGCGAGAAAGAACTTCAATTAATGGGTAGAGATAATGATCTCGTAGGCCCTTTTTGAAAGCAATGAAACTCCAAAGAAGAAATGAAATCAATTACTTAGTTGATTTTCTGGGAAATGATTTCCTCTAGAAATGGATTTTTTATTGTTTGATTAGTGTGTTTGAGAAATGAATTTCGTTGGAAATTGATTTCTCTTGTTTGATTAGTATCTTTGAAAATGAGTTTATTAGTTTTGATCATTTACTATTAAAATCATAATTAAAGTCAAATATTAACCAATAATTTTTTTAATAATATTCTATTACGTTATAAATTAATATCATCATAATCACTATGTATTACTAAGTTACATAAGTCACAATTTGAAAAGTCAAACTCAAATAAAAAGTCAAATTTTGACTAAACTTAAAATTTTGATAAAAAAAATATGTAAAACTAAATAACAAAGTTATAAATGCTAGTATCTAATGTAAGTTTATGCGTTGAAATTAAATTAAATTTTTATAAAAGTCAAACTTTGACCAAAATTTTAATTTTGACCAAGAGAAAATTTTACAATGTACCAACAAGTTATAAAAGTTCAATTGTAAATTAATATAACAGTATTCATATATATCGTTAGGTTACACTAATCAAAATTTGATCAAATATCCACTTTTTAAAAAAGTCAAACTTTGACCAAACATAAAACTTTGATTAATAACATTTTTTAAGACTCTAAAGTACAAAGTTATATAGTAAATGCTAGTATGTATTATATATTGAAACAAAATTCAATTTTTAAACTTCAAAGAAAATTTAATTTTTTAGAAAAGTCAAACGTTGATCACAATTTTTAACTTTGACCAATAAAAAATTCGACAATTTACCGCCAACCTACAAATTAATATAACAATATTCGTATCCATTGCTAGATTACACTAGTAAAAACTTTGACTAAATATCAACTTTTGAAAAAGTCAAACTTTGACCAAATGTATAAAAAAAGTAAAATAAAATTTGGCAATGTAGTAGAAAGTAATAAATTAAAAAAATGATAATCTCATTAGGGATATAGAAGTTCAAAAAAATCAAATTATGTTAAAAAGTAAATGTTTGACCAAATATCAAACTTTGACTGATTAAAATTTATATTATCAAAATATAAATAACAACAGTAATAATTGTTGTCATTTTAATTTTGTTTTAAACTCGTAAGCGCACGAATCGAGATGTAGTCAGTGGGTGCGGAGTACGAGATCATTCCCACAAGGATTAGTCAAAAAATATAAAAAAGGAAACAGTAATCAACAAAGGAACTACCCCAGATCTAGCACAATATTTAAACTAATTTATGATTCTGAGAGTTTGATGGACAAAATAAAAACTAATCAATAAAATGTAATGAAACAGATGTTAAAAAAGTGAGGATTATGATACTAAATCCTCCCATTGTTGATTTATCATTTACGAAATACAAATCTATTTATCGAGATATAATAATGTCGCAGGATACACATCACATGAATATTGAACTCAATCATACATAAATCTGAGATCAAGGGGTGCATGATTAGCATCTTATGAATGTATGATTAACATCCATATCTTAGATTCATGTAAATTCCACCTTGCAAATATGAGATCGCGAAGATGTATGACTAACACCCCATGAATGTATGATTAACATCCATACCCCAGATTGCAACCAGAATTTGATCCCTGGATAAATTCCATATTACAAATCTGAGATCGCGGAGATGCATGATTAGCATCCCATGAATGTATGATTAATATTCATACCACAGACAGTAATTCAGAATTTACCCTGACATGGGCAAGAGCCATATAAAAAAAGATTGAGATAAAATCACCATTGCAAATCTGAAATCATAGGACATGATTAGCACCTATATCTCAAATAACAATTAGATTCTATTATCATCAACAATAATATCAGGGCAATTAAAGAATTAAAGGAACCTATGATAAGCTAATATCTCAACCGTAGATCTATATTATGATAAGTAAATACATCGAATGGAGTTCATTAAATCCCCATCCTCAAAAAGACTTAGCTACACATACTAGAAATGAACAACATAATTGAAATATAAATTGAAATAAACATTAAATACCGTAAAGAGCATCAACGAATCCAAATTCAATAGCTTTTTAGTCCTTCTTTCAATGCCAAAAATCAAACTAATCTAAGAACTAAACTTAAGAAAATGACAAAACAGTACTTGCAAAAGAAAAGAAAAAACTCAAAAGAAAATTAAAATGCTAGAAAAAATAAAAGGCTCTCCAAAGGGAGAGACCCCTAAAACTAATTCCTAAGTTTGCTTAAATAGGTCCTGAACCCCAGATTTGAAATTCAAATTTAAATTAAAGTTCAGGGCCCAACAGTCCATTTGCTCTAGTGCTCGAGTGTGAGTCAGTTTTATGTTCTTCTATACTTCTAATTGCATGTAATGACCAGATTTTCCTGAAACACCAAAAATCTTATAAATCTGTCAGCTAACCTTCATCGGATGGCTAAATGTAAGCTTTAGGGGGTGAAATATCATCATATTTCATCACTCATCAATAATCACTATCTACTGTCAAAATACACTTTTCAACTTTTGACTAAAGTCAAAATTTGAATAAAAGTCAAACTTTGACCAATAAAAATGAGACAATGTATTTTCAAGTTATAAATTAAAATATTTTTAATTATAATATTTCACTAAACAAAATTTATAGAAAATTAAACTTTGACCAAAAGTCATACTTTGACCAAGAAAAAATTGTACTGATACGATATAAATTTATGTAGTAGTAGACTCTATCTATAAGCAGGTTTCGAGTTTGACTAAAAATAAAATTTGTGTAAAAGTCAAAGTTTGACTAAAAGTCAAACTATTGACTAATACAATTGAGAATCTAGTATCAAATTATTCATCAACACGGCAGTATCCTTTTTTCGCCATCAAATTATTAGAGTCGATGTTTAATAAAAACTAAAATTTTAATTAAAAGTCAAAGTTTGACCTTAAAGTCAACCCCCCTAAAAATTTGATAATATATTACTAACTTACAACTTATTATCATGTTTCAGTAGTCAAAGTTTGATCAAAAGTCAAAACTTTATATAACTTATAAATCCAATTAAAGTTTGATTAAAATTCAAACTTTGACCAAAGTCAAATATTAGCTGAAAAGAGTATGATATAAATAATGTGGTGGTCATACTAATCATGCCGGTATAATGGTCATAGAAATTGAAGTTACTTTCTAATAGTAAAAAAATTATTATTTTTTGCTTTTAAGTTTTTTACAAGTTACTTTAGATTTGCAATGACAAAAAATTATTATTTTGTTAGTAGGAAACTCAATTTCAACCACTTAAAAGGTTGAAATAGTTTCCTTCTAAAATGATTTGGTGTATGGAAATTCAATTTCCATGCAGGGCGAATTAATTTCATTTCCATCTCCTAAAATAACTATCAAACAACAATAATTGAAAACTAAATTTAATTTCCACTGTGAAAATACATTTCCATGTTATCAAACAAAGGCCTTAAGGTAAACTGGATATTTATAGAAACAGTCCCAAGATTGAGAGGTCGTTCCCCCAAACTAAAACGCCTAATTGATTAATAAAGAGGAATTGCTAGAAAAGTAGCCCATCAAGCAGATTTTGAAAGTAAGTGAATGATCTACCTAATTTAAAATATTTAAACAGATTAATCTTCTAACTACAACAGAGAATCTCATTATCCCATGCCTGCTCATGTGCATGATCCCATGCTTCTTCCACATGCTATCTGCTGAAAATGAACATGTGCTTGATTCCTCTGGGTTTGTAGGAGCTCGGCTGACGCGTTGATATGCATATGCAGGTTTTGAGAATGTCTTCACTTATGTTCCATAGTTTACCTACCGTTCTCTTTCTTATACCAAGTGATGTCATTCATTATGCTTCTTGCAGAAAAATTTCATGTCAAGCAAAAAGATAATAGAGAATATAATTAATTCATGAATCCAACTTTATAAGTCATAACATTTCAAACTTTTGGCTGAATTCTCATAAATTTTTTTAGAGTTTTGGCAATTCGCGCATATAGGTGAAATTTTGCTGAAAGTTTCGGGGTGTCACTGAAATTTCGGCAAACTTCGGGGAAATTTGTGATTCTGCATTCAACATATGCTACAAGTCTTTACTAGGACCTGTCTATGGCAAAAGATCGAAATCAAGGGCACGGTTAGGAGTTTGGTCATCTTCTATTTCAAATGGTGACTTCTTCTATGGAGGGAGTTTTTGGACATAAAGATTGCGTCCTATTCTTTTATTTTCTCATCCCATATCTGCATCAGATTGCCAACTCTATGTTCACTAGTTGCAACCTTGGTTTTACCATCCATTTGGATGTGGCATGTGCTACTCATAGAGAACTTACTGGTAGACAATGGTGGAACTTCTTTAAGAAGGAGACGCTTGTCAATATTTGAATTAAGATGTCGCCTCTCATAGAGAATGTTTGCATTACGGTTCTTCAGTACAATCATTGACTCCAAGCTATCAAAGCATTCAATCTTTACAAAGTATTCTCAAGTAACACTGCCCGTCTTCTAAGATCATTGACCACATATTATTATTTATTATTATTTTGGTTTCATAGATGTGCCAGAATACGAAATTATACTCTTGCAAGAAGAAACTTAGCATGAAGAAAATTTAATTTGTTTGTGATTCAAGGATTTGAAAGCTGTAGCTTCTAAGAGCTCAAATGATGGTGTAAAATTCAATGTCTGACACTTCTTCCCTTCTTTCAAATCTAAGGTACTCTTGCAAGAAGAAACTTAGCAGGAAGAAAATTTAATTTTTTTGTGAATCAAGGATTTGAGAGCTGAAGCTTCTAAGAGCTCAAATGATGGTGTAAAAATCAGCGTGTGACACTTCTTCCTTCTTTCAACTACTCCTTAGAGAAAGCATTAGAGTGTTGCTATTGACATAAGATCGCATCTATTTCCACTTGAACCTAAAATTTTGTTTAGAATGTATCTCGTTTTCATTGCAATCATGCATGCAAGTTGTAAGAAAGCAACAAGCGTTTTGGAGATTTTTAATGCTCTTTTGATTCAAATGAAGCATACGAAGGTTAAATGTTCACTTTTCTATGTGATCTTCCCTGGTCTCCACATATGGGTTAGTGTCTCTGAAGACTTCTCTACCTGATGGAGATATTGATTTGACAGTCTTAAGGGTCAAAATATTGAGGATATTTGGCAAATGATGTTCACATTGTCCTTGAAGTAGAACAACAGAATAACGGTTGCTGAATTTGAAGTACAAGATGTGTAATACATTCTTTCAGAGATTTTTCATTTTAATGCCTATTTTCTTATAATTTTGTTGGTAGAGAACATTTTTCAATTTAATTTCTAGAGTTGATATTCGGTTTGCACGAAAGAGTATCTATATGATGTTTTTACTAGAATGTAGCCATTTTTGTTAGCATTCAGTTGACAATTTTGGTTCCTAAAAGTATGTCTCCTTCTCCTGTTATGCTGATCACTCAAATGAAGATACTAATAATGAAACTTGGGGAAACGCTACAGTCTGTCTAAGTGTTATGAAATATTACATTGCCGATAGTTGTCCATGATTTCAAATTTCATGAAGTTCTAAACAACTAACATTTTATATTAGACTAAAACTCTACTATCTTCCTTTTTGGATGTTTTACAATAAAAAATGTAATATCTCACCATGGTGGCCTATTGATGGTTTCAATTATATGTTGGCTACTCTATATTAACTCTGTATATGTTTCTCATGCTGTAAGCAATCACCTGGTTCTTTTTAATGTTTTGCATATTCATTATTTCATCATGCAGTTAACTGCATAGGAATTAAATTGCGCTGCTTAGATACGCTAGTTTCATGGTTCAGTGTACCTCATCGTCCCCTATAATCAGCATACAGACTCACCAATCTGCACTGTCCATTTGATACACCACAGCCTAAAAATCGCACTGACCCACTGGTCCCAATCATTGGACGAGTCACTTGCCTTTGGATAATAAATAAAGTTATGAGCACTACCCACCAAGGGGTTGTTGCAGTGATTGCCGACTTGGGTTTGTTCCCCAAGGTCGTGGGTTCAACTTGTAGCTGACTCCTCTTCCATGATAAGAGGATGCCTTATAAGTTGTGCGGCATGGTAGGGAGAGGGCATCCCTTATGGAATAGTCCAAGCGTAAGCTTCGGCATTTATTCACAGAAAGACAGATGAATGCATTCAGGTTCAACCAGTTGAACAATATATCATGGATCAAAATTTCGTCCGATACCGATACGTAAAAGAGTTACCTTTGCTTGTGCCGACGTCTTAGACCCAATGATAACCATTGATTAAGCCGTATCAGATGATGGAGGTCACGTTTCATCCCTATATTCCACACAGGAGATCTTGAGATCATGACGCACCTATCAGACGGTCAGTTTTTATTCTAGGTGTCACAGATTCCCTCAAAAAGGTTTTTGAATCATATGTCAGACATTATGCCCAAACGTTAATTTAGGACTATTTTTTGGAGATCAATGACACAGGAATAAAAATTTTATCGTCTGATAGATGCGTCATGATCTCAAGATCTATTTTGTGGAATGTTGGGCTGAAACACGATCTCTATCATTGATCTAAAGCAATCAATGGTCTTCAAAGAATCTAGGACGTGAGCACTTTCAGAGATGGCATGGGTGCAAATAGAGGTACCTAAGGCAAAATTAAGGAGATTTTTTACACACTCTTCTTGCGAAAATAAAATAAATATTAAATTTTCGTTTATTTTAAAGTCAGTGCGGGCGACAAGGATAAAATTCATCTTAAACAAAAAGAAAACAACTAAGAATCCCTAAATAAGAGTCAGATAGGATAAAATTGTAAGTTAACTAGGATTTTGCTTCTATTTTTACTGTTATTTTTATTGCTTTTAATTTTTGTTAATAAAAAGGCCTACGCAAATGCATGTGGATATTAGGACCTTTAAATGATTAAACTTGAATTTTAAACATCTATTAAGTGATTTGAACAAAAAAAAAAAAAAAAATTTCAAGTTCTAATCAAAGTTTGACAATTTTCACGGATAATTTTTTTGACTAAAAACTCTAGAAAAATTATAATACTCAGACAGGAAACCATAGTCCTTCAAAGGATACTTATGTGACGCGATATAAGTGGCTGCCCCGTGAATTGCTGGATCCTATTGGCCACATCAGCAGTCCACACCAAAACTTTATATTATATTATATATATATATATATATATATATATATATATATATATATATATATATATATATATATATATATATATAAAATTGATGAACTCTTAAATTTTTTTACATCGTGCCGCATCAGCATTCCACACCAATACTGTCTTTTAAATTTTTATATATATATATAGGAGCCGGTTAGGTCCTTCAATGGAGGACGATGACCATCCTCTAAGATCCACTTGACACTCAAAACACTTTTTGGGTGTCACGTGAAGCATAAGTGGACAGTTTAGATAAATTTAAAAAAAAAAAAATTGAAAAAAAAATTTTAAATTCACAAGTCAAAGTTTGACTATTTTCATTGGTCCACATTTCACGATTCAAAATTTACACAATGGAGATGAGTTTTTAATTTTATTTTTTTTTCAAAGATGATCTATGCAATGCACCCAAGGCCCACGTAGAAGGTTGGAGGACGGTGACCGTCCTCCTATGAAGGATAAAGGCCTTTTCCTATATATATATATATATATATATATATATATATAAATATATATATATATATTAAATCATAAAATAATTGATGGACTCTCTAAGTTTTTTTACCCTGCTCCTTTTGAAGCTAATTTAAACCCTGCTCCTTTTGAAGCTAGAAAAGCAAAGTATAATAACATTTGCTCTAAGCTTATCGCTTTCTAGTCGGTTAAATTATAAATTGAGTATAAACACAAAATCTATTTTTTTTCTTTTTCAAATAATTAATTCTATTTCAAAAGGACTATTTGCGTATTCTTGTACGGGAATTTTATATATATATATATATATATATATATATATATATATATATATATATATATATATATATATATATAGTGATCACCTGACTCGAGCAACCCAGTGACTCAAGCAGGTGACTAGCAAATCATAGTCAAACATTGATTAAGACATTATTTGACGGTCACCAGCTCGAGTCACACGTGACTAATAAGGTGATCATTACCCTATATATGTATACGGAGCTGGTTTGGTCCTCCAATGGAGGACGGTGATGATCCTTCAAGATATGCGTCGAGTTCCACGTGACATTCAAAACACATTTTGGATGATTTAATTTCCTTAAAAAATATATATTTTTTGGATGGTTTAATATCTTTAAAAAAAAAATTAAACTACCTCATTTTAATATCATATCTTTTACCTGTTTTTCTTGTAAGTATATTTCTTGTAATTTTTTCTTTTATATATATATATATATATATATATATATATATATATATATATATATTAGGAGACTAAGTTGAATGGACTCGAATTTTTCCGAGTCTTCAGGTTAACTTGATTCTTCTGACTTTTGAGTCGAATTGAGCTTTTAGAATCTTCGAACCATGGTTTGAACCTTTTGATGACCGTGCTTTCTCGGGATGCACTATTGTCATATGATATTTAGCCACTTGAAATTAGCCGCTTGAAGGATTCAAGTTGGAAAAAAAAAAGAACACCAAGTTGACAATAGCCCTTATAAGAACCTTTTAGTAGTATACTTTTATCAAAGTTTGACCTTAAGACTCCAAAGACGATATGTATATAGGGAAATGATTATATGACTTGAGTCAGGGGGCATAAACCCATCACTCAAGCTCCTATTAGTTGTATGTCACATCAGGTGGCTTAAAGGTCCACCCGATGTGACAAGCAGCCAATGATTATTAGAGTCATGAAATATAATCATGACTCGAGTAAGAGAATCATTACCCTATATGTATATATATAATTTTATAATAGTTATAATCATTATGCCGCTGCTCTATGTGACATCCAATTGTATACATGCGTGCCACGTTACAGTAAACTAATGTGTGACCAAGTAAGTTAACTCATCCTTAAATATCAGGCTACTTTTATCCAAAAAAGTAAATGTCGACCTTAGAATTATGTCATCAAAATGCTCTTCTACGCAACACTATCTATTGACGTCAATGACGCTCAAATTAGCCCTCTCACAATATTTGGAGGTCTAACATTTGATATAAAAAAATGGGAAATTTGTCAGATCGGCCCTATCAGAAACACCTTTTCTGTTAGAGACCCTATATTTTCACTTTTACCCAAACTGACCAGCTTTTAGTCGAGACATTTTCAGCTAGCACAAAAAGTCAGAAAACCCCTTCTTACACTTTTTTTCATTTTATATAGTTTAAAATTTTAAATATTTGCACTTTTCTATAGTTACGCGATGTAAAACGGGATCTATGTTGTCTGATTTGAAGGCCACAATATAAAATCGATAGTGCTAAAGATAGACAAAAAAAAGGCGATATTAAGATCGATATGATGGAGTCTAAATGGATCTAACGATCTTCTCGCGTTCAATATCTCTTAGCACAATGGGGATGCTCTCGCCAATAGGGAGGATTGAATTATGTCGAGCAATCGTTGGGACCAGGCACCCCTTATATTTATAGCCAAAGAGTCTTTTCCCATTAAGGACTTTAATTTCTAATTATAGTGTGATTAGAAATCACAATCATACCTTAAGTAAAAGACTCATTAATTAGTTGCCTATTCTCTTCAAACTCACCGGAATAGCAACTACCCATCTCAAGGTTGATCTTATACCATTCACCGGTCAACAGGTTTGACCATAGTGATGGCCACCAAAATAGAAACTTCTAACAGTCTCCCACTTGGCCAAACTATGTCAATAAACTCTGATTACTCAATGTTAGCTAACTTTCTTTGAATGGTAAGTCACAATCAATCTCAATCAAAGTCTTTATTATCAGTCCGGTCCAGTGAGAATTTCAACACAGAATCAATGTAGTCAATATATCATATCATCGATATATGACCGCTCATTAGTTACTGTATTGGAAGTCATCACCGACATGGATTCCAACTAGTATGATTTCACATAGATTGCAAGTTTACAAACTGAATGGTGATTATATGTAAACTCAATCTAATATTGGTCCTACTTTATTGCCATCTATTGGCACCATATGTTTCAAAATTTATTTATACAATAATGGAAAAACAAATAAATATTCTTTATTTCTGAATCAAGTAAACAAATATATTCACTCTCAGATATCCACTCTCAAAGGCTATCAAAATTATCCGTTAATCCAATGCCCGCAATATGCTCCGAAAAGAGCTTGAGAGATAAGTCTTTAGTGAGAGAGTCAGCCAACATGAGTGTCATACTTATCTTTTCAACAGATATAATTTGATTCTGAACTTTCTCCCTTACAACAAGATATTTTAGATCAATATATTTGGAACCCCCACTAGTCTTGTTGTTATTGGAGATAGCTATCGCAGCGGAATTATCACAAAAGATTCTCAGTGGCCTTGAAATAGTATCAACAACTCGAAGCCCTGAGATAAAATTCCTCAACCATATCGCCTCACATGTTGCCTCAAAACATGCAACAAATTCGACTTCCATAGTACAAAGTAATCAGCGTTTGTTTAACGCTCTTCCAAGATATAGGTCCACATGCAAGCATAAAAATATAACCCGATGTGGACCTACGGGTGTCCTGACACCCAGCATAGTCAGCATCTGAATAACCAACAACTTCAAGGTTATTCGTTCTTTTGTATGTGAGCATGTGTCCTTTAGTCCCTTGTAAATAGCGAAAAATTTTCTTAGCTGCTTTCCAATTATCCAAACCAGGATTACATTGATACCTGCCAAGCATGCCAACTATATACGCTATGTCTGAACGAGTACAGACTTGTGCATACATGAGACTCCCAACTGCCGATGCATAGGGAATTGTCTCCATCTGCTTTCTCTCTAGATCGATTCTGGGACTCTGAAGTAGACTAAATTTATTACCCTTAACAACAGGGGCAACAGTAGCAAAACAATTATGCATGTTAAACCTTTTAAGAACTTTATCAATATAAGCTCTTTGAGACAGTCCCAATAGGCCACGGGCTCTATCTCGATGATTCTTAATTCCTATCACATAGGAAGCTTCACTAAGGTCTTTCATATCAAAATGCTTTGATAAAAAGTTCATTGTCTCATGTAACATGCTCAAAGTGCTACTCGCAAGTAATATATCATCAACATACAAAACAAGGATGATAAATTTGCTCTCACTGATTTTAAGATATATGTATTGATCTACAGTATTTTCTTTAAAACCAAATTTTGAAATGACTTCGTGAAATTTTAAGTACCATTGTCGAGATGCCTGCTTTAAACCATATATAGACCTTTTGAGTCTACAAACTAAATGACTCTCTCCCTCAACCTGAAAACCTTCAGGTTGTGTCATAAAGACATCTTTATGTAAGTCGACATTCAGAAAAGTAGTTTTAACATCCATTTGATGCAATTCTAAGTCAAAATGAGCTACCAATACCATGACTATCCGAAAAGATTCTTTTCTAGAGACAGGAGAAAATGTCTCTTTATAGTCTATTCCCTCTTTTTGAGTGAAACCTTTAGCTACTAACCTGGCCTTGTATCTTTCTATATTATCTTTGGAGTCTTGCTTGGTTTTAAATATCCATTTACAGTCTACAGGCTTAACTCCATCAGGTAACTCACAAAGATCCCAGACCGAGTTATGTTTCATTGATTCCAACTCATCTTTCATGGCTTCGAGCCATTGAGTGGATTTGTCGCTCTTCATGGCTTGACTAAAGAAAACAGGATCTGATTCCTTTCTAAAATTAAACTCACTCTCATTGAGGTAAACTATATAGTCATCAGAAATGACTGACCTCTTTGCTCTCTCTGATCTACTCAATGGTTGATCATTGGCAATCGCCATAGGAGCAAGAGTCTCCTCAATGTGGGGTGTTTCAATAGGTATAGCCACAAGTGCATCAACACTTGCTTGAATAACTAGTGTTGGTGCCACTTTTTCTTGGATAAAAGGGATAGGAAGTATAACCCGATTCTCCTCAAAAATGATTTTCCTAGGCTCAACACTCCCACTGATCTCACGATCCTCAAAGAATTTTGCATATCTAGTCTCAACAATTCGGATACTATGAGTGGGGCAATAAAATCGGTAGCCTTTTGATCTATCAGGGTAACCAATGAAATGACAACTTAAAGTTTTAGGGTCCAATTTTTCTAGTTGTGGGTTGTACACCTTCGCTTCAGCCAAACAGCCCTAAATGTGTAAATATCCTAAAGTCGATTTTCTTCCTACCCATAGCTCATAAGGAGTTTTGGGAATTGCCTTACTAGAAACTCGATTTAGGATATGCACCGCTGTTTTTAAGGCCTCTCCCCACAAGAATATAGGCAACTTAGAGTTGCATAGCATGCTTCTCACCATATCCATAAGAGTACGATTCCGTCGCTCAGCTACACCATTCTGTTCAGGTGTTCCCGACATGGTATATTGAGAGGCAATGTCATGCTCTTGTAGATACAGGGCGAAGGGTCCTGGATTGCGACATGTTTTAGAGTATCTACCATAGTACTCCCCACCTCTATCAGATCTCACAATTTTAATCTTCGAATTGAGTTGTAACTCAACTTCGGCTTTATAGATTTTAAATATATTCAGGGCCTCAAATTTCTCATGAATGAGATATATATAACCAAAACGAGAATAGTCATCAATGAATGTAATAAAATACTTTTGGCCACCAATAGCGGGAGTTGGAAACGGTCCACAAATATCAGTGTGAACTATTTCTAATAAACTCGTGCTTCTGATAGCCCCTTTCTTATTAGTCTTTGTGAGTTTTCCTTTAACGCAATCAACGCAAGTATTGAAATCAGAGAAATCGAGCGCATCGATTATATCATCTTTAATTAACCTCTCCATTCTATCCTTAGATATATGGCCTAAACGTTTATGCCATAAAATGGAAGAGTTGCCGATTGCTCGTTTTCGTTTCTTACTGATTTTATCATTCACATGCATAGAAACTAAAGATTGGGCGTAAGATGAATCCAAGTTCAACTGATAAAGATTACCCACTAATGAGCCACCACCCACAATATCGAAATTAAATAATAGAGTAAACATATTATATCCAAATTTAAATTCAAAACCTAATGAATCCAATTTAAAAATTGAGATAAGGTTTCTAGTGATACTTGGAACATAAATAGTATCAACTAAATTCAAAATCAAACCACTATCTAAAATGAGACGGAGAGTCTCAATGGCCTCCACGTCTGCTTCTACCCAATTTCCGAATTTGATGGTACGTTCGCCTTTACTTAGCTTCCTGCTGGATCGAAATCTCTGCATTGAATTACTTATGTGAATAGTTGCACCAGAATCTATCCACCAAGTATTACGTGGAGCATCAACATAAAAGGATTCAAGACACACAAAGGCTAGGTCATTACCTTTCTTAACTAGTCAATCTCTGTATTTCTGATAATTCTTCTTAATGTGTCCCTTCTTCTTACAGAAGTGACACTTGATGCCAGAAGTAGATGTGCTAGCTTCTCCTTGTTTGGTTTCCGGTGGAGGAGCTTTCACGTTCTTTCTTTTATATTGTCCCTGTTTTCGCTTGAAATTTTATTTCGATGGGCCAAGAGCGGCGTAATGGGCACTTTCAGGTTTGTCAGCCCGAAGTCTTTCTTCTTCTTGGACACAGTGAGCGATTAGCTCGTTCATCTTCCACTTCTCTTTCTGCGTGTTATAATTGATCTTGAACGGGCCAAATTGTGTAGGAAGAGAAGTCATAAAGAAGTGAACAAGATAACCCTCAGAAAAACCCATGTCCAATTCTTTCAATTGAGTTGCCATGCCACTCATTTTCATAATGTGCTCCCGTACGCCGCTATGACCATCATATTTCATGGTTCCCATTTTAACAATTAGACTGCTGGCAAGGGTTTTAGAAGTCCCTTGAAATTGTTCCTTAATGGCTTGCATGTATTCCTTTGCAGTGGGCGAGTTAGGAATACCTCCCCGAATCGCATCAGCGATGGAACTCTTTATGATCATGAGGCTCATACGATTTGATCTATCCCATTTTTCTAAATTTGTATGGTTCACTGCCAGATCCTTAGCCGAGGCATCAGCGGTGAGCACCTTGGATTTATCAGATCGTATAGCATAGTCAAGATCCATGCAGCCTAGAACAATTGTAACTTGTTCCTTCCATTTCTTATAATTTGATCCACTCAAAAGTTCATTTCCACCAATCATATTGGTTATGATAGACGGGTTCAATGCTGTACAATAATTAAGGGCTTTATTATGTCCACATACAATCGTAGTAACTATCAATTCCACAAGGTTATAATTATAGTATGTGACGCAATAGTTAAAATATGTTAAGGAATATAAAAATTAAAACCAATGTGATTTTATGGAGAAACAATTTGTGTCATTATAACCCTCCGTTGGATCGAGTCATAACACACTAGTCGCTTCCTCAATCTATATTAATGATTGTGGTACTAATTGCATCGTTATGACCCTCCGTTGAGTCGAGTCACAACATGCTAGCAGTACCCACACACACAAAATAATGAATAGTGAAATACAGCCATCATATAACATTAAGTGATTCATCACCGTTGGACAGAAGAATCCCTTATGTTATGACGCCAATGTTCACTACACACTTTCACTGGATTTGTAACACGTTCTTGGACAAAATTAAATCTCACTATGAAAACCACGACACTAGGAAGGATCATCACCGTTGGGCAGAAGAATCTTTTCAAGCCATGTTTTCAAAATAGATTTGATAATATTTTAGATGATCACAAAATTGATATTAAAAGAATAAGCCAAGTCCAATTCGTGTTATGAGGAGGTGTCAAAATTGACAATAAACGAGCATTATAATGTGTAAGTACCAGCCATGGTGGTGGAGCACAACCTCCACTACCCAATTCTAAGTAATGGTACTAAAAAAAATTGATTACACAATTAAAAAATAGAAAAAATAACATCAGATCATGAAAAAATCATAATAGAGAGCTCATTGTTAAAAGTAGACCCCAAAAAAGGCTCCGGAATGCCCGAGATAGTCAAAATTCATATATAATGTCCGAAAATCGAACCTGTAAATAACCCAGAAAAGGCCCAAGAAAAATAAGGAATTCAAAGGGCCATAATTGGGCCGAGTATTGGGCCGTGCCATGGGCCTTAGTGGTCGAGTGGGCCCTGTGGGTTGGTCCATGGGCCAAAAGGGTGAGTGGGCCTGGGGCCCTACAGATCGGGCCATGGGCCAAAAGCCGAGTGGGCAGGGCCCAGCGGGTCGGGCCAAAAGCCAAAAGGGTCAGGCGGATCGGGCCATGGTTCAAAGGGCCAGACGGGCAGGCGAGTCGGGCAGTGGGCCGAAGGTGCCAGGCGGGTCGGGCCAAGGTCCAAAGGGCCAGACGGATCCATGCGGGTCGGGCCATAAGCCAAAATAGGCCAGACGGGCTAGGGGCCAAGCGGGTCGAGCAGTGGGCCGGCAGCAGACCCGCCCTAGCCCCCTTCCTTCTTCTTCATCGTTTTTCGTTTTTTTTTTTGAATGAGTTGCAAGATGCAACAGCAGCCAGCCATGGGGCTTGATTGCGCCCCTCACCGGTGACCGGCGCCGACGGTCGGCGCCACGGCTATTGGCCCCGAGATGTCGACGTCGACGGCCGTCCGGTATCGAAAAGTTTCACTTTCACCGCCCAAAGTGAACCAAAATTTTTATTTTTTTTTGTTATTACAGACACTTAGGGCTTACCGCGCCTATCAAAGGATCGGCACCGACGGTCCGACGGCCGGTCGTGGTTGGTCTTGCCACGACGTCCGCATTGGGGAAAACATCTATCGGCCGAACTGGAAGAAACAGTGAAGCCAAAAGCTTTTTTTTTTTTTTTTATTAGCTCTTTCAGGAAACGCCACCACCCCTCTGTGGCACCAAACCCGACAGTCTGGTGTGTCGATCGGTCTCAGACCTACCTTCAGGCTCTTAATCGGATAAAAAAATAAAATATATATATACAAAGAACTCAATGTTTAATACGATGCCAAAAATTCTCTTTTGCTTTTAGAAAATAGCAAGGCACCGGCTAAGTCCAGGCGATTAGCCGTGATATTTGGACTTATTACATCCTAAAATAAAACACGATGTTTTGATTGACCAAACACCATCATAGCTCTGATACTAATTGATGGAGTCTAAATGGATCTAACGATCTTCTCGCGTTCAATATCTCCTAGCACAATGGGGATGCTCTCGCCAATAGGGAGGATTGAATTATGTCGAGCAATCGTTGGGACCAGGCACCCCTTATATTTATAGCCAAAGAATCCTTTCTCATTAAAGACTTTAATTTCTAATTATAGTGTCATTAGAAATCACAATCATACCTTAAGTAAAAGACTCATTAATTAGTTGTCTATTCTCTTCAAACTCACCGAAATAGCAACTACCCATCTTAAGATTGATCTTATACTATTCACCGGTCAACAGGTTTGACCATAGTGATGGCCACCAAAATAGAAACTTCTAACACGATAGTGCCAAAGATTGACACACAAAAAAGGCGATATCGCCTCTTAAAAAAAATTCACCTGTTTATGCGATGTGAAACAGTATTTATGTCGTCTGATTTGACTGTCATAATATAAAGATCAATGATACTAAAGATTGACACACAAAAAAATAATGTCGCCTCTTTTTTTCATAAAAAATAAAAAAATAAAAATTACTTATTTAAAGAGTCAATATCAACTCATTAAACAAGCGAAATCGACTCTTTAATGAACAGATGTCGATTCATTAAATAGTCGATATCGATTCTCTAATGAATCGATATAGATTATTTAATGGAGATAATAGAGATAATAGAGATAACAACGCATGCCTAATTTAAGAAGGAAATATTCAAAGACAAGGAAAGAAAACAAAGGCATGGATAGTGAATTAATTGCTTCTTGTACTTAGCTCCCTCTGTCTTCCTTCTTGGTCGTAGCAATCTGGAGGCGTATCATTAAATGGGGGACGCCTTTATGGTGTCTTTAGCTTTTCAAGGAGACGTGCCAAAGAAGCATGTCATATCTCAGCGGAAACTAGGAGATTTGACGGCGCTTTGCGTGCATTTTGATAAGCCACATTTTATTTTTAAAAGGTAATATTACCTTTTTTTCGTGTCAATTATTTTTATATTATGATATTCAAATGAGACGAGATACATGCTGCTTCACATTGCGTAAACAATAAATTATTTTTTTTAAAAGAGGTGATATTGCCTTTTTTTTGTGTCAACCATTGGCACTATCGATCTTTATATTATAGCCTTAAAATCAGACGATATAGCTATATAGATGCAGCTTCACATCACGTAAATATAAAAAAGTATAAATTTTTAAAATTTTAAATAAGGGAAATTTACCTGACTGACTCTGTCAGATACACCTTTTACGTCAGAGGCCCTGTAGTTTCACCTTTACCCAAACTGACCCTCTGCGCGCTGAGTCGTCCCATGCCTTTAGGAAAATCCCAAACTACCTCCAATGTAATAAATAGTCGCCCTTTTTTTAACTCTTCACTATTTACCTTTTTTTTACTTTTTACTTTTCGTTCGAAGTCGGTGGAGAGGCGGTGTCGATTCGTAGACGATAGCATTCAGTTCTACAATCTTCAAGCTATCAAATCTGTAAGTTGGAATTAAAATTACCTTCCATTACTGTAGATTTTTTTCTTCTCCTTTCGTTGGTACATATTTTGTCATAATTTTTTAAGGTTATCCTATATATAATCGATATCGACGAAATATGTAATCGATGGCGACTCTATAAAAAGCCAATATCGATTATATATACAGTCGCTATCGATTTTTTATAGAGTCGCATTCGATTACATATTTCGTCGATATCGATTTTATTTGTAGTCGTAATCGACTATATAAATAGTCGATGAAGACTTTATAAAAAATCGATATCGACTCTCTATGAATATAATTATTACCCATCATATGAATATCATTATTACCCATCATTTGAACTTTTCGATGCAATAACCCATAATAAATCATATGATGTTTTATATTTATCTCAGCCAACATTCAATTTATTGTCAATTAACCTTTTGTAAAACCATTATGGCAAGTAAGCTCGGAAGGATGAAAAAATTTAATACAACAATTCGTATTCCACCATTTAAGCGCTTTAAATACAGGTTTAATTCGTCATTAGCAAAATCAGTCCCTATCATCCCTACCAGCCCATCTTTCCCCATGACAGACGATAAAATCAACTATAACCCAATAAAGCTCTTTCCAGTATGGGGGGACCCACCACCACCACCAAAATCAGATCCTCTGCAGTTCCTATGAGACGAATACGATAAAGTACAGAAATTTTTGGCGAAGGAAGAAAAGAAAAAGAAAAATAAGAGGACAGAACCACCCTCCTCTTCACTCCATCCACCACTTGCTCATCATTCATCTTTCTAATCCCTGCTATTCCCCTTCCCGATTTACACTTCCTCTTCCAAGAGCAGCAAGTTAAGGACATCCCGATGCCAGTAAGGAAAACCATATTTTTCAAGGGATAAATTTTAGTTAGAAGCTGAGGACCGTTCTTTATCGAAGAATCCTTCTCTCTGACGTTGTTGGCAGAGTCTTAGTCTTAGTTTAGTTTGTGTTCATATTTTTCCTACAAATATTGTTCATATAATTAGTGTGTCTCCATAATTTTGTTCCGTTCTAAACGAAACATTTTAAATATAAATGAAACATTTTTATCTGTAAATGAAATATTTTTAAAGTAAATGAAACATTTTGAGTTGTTACTATTAGGTTTCCATTGAATTCTCCATCGACCGTATATGCAGTCACCATCGCCTCTATAAATAGTGGATGGCGACTCTATATGTAATCGATATCGACTCTAAAACTAATCGATGACAACTTCATCTAGAGTCGATGTCGGTGACATATATAGACTCTATATCGCTTATATATAGAGTCGATATCACTTTTCTTTGTAGCCGTAATCGATTACATATACAATCATTATCGACTATATATGTAATCGATATCGACTACAAAAAAAAGCGATATCGACTATATATGTAATCGATATCGACTGTGTATGTAATCGATTTTAGATATTAGAGTTCATTTAACTTTTAAACTATCCTTGTTAGTATGGGACTTAGTCCTTTATTTTTTATTACAGTTCATTTCAACAAGCTCTCAAGATGGTTGTACACCGATCTGTTGTCAAGTATTCCCCCAGTGCCATTACGAATATTTATGATAATGCTAACCCAACTCGAAAGAAGTTGCTGAGAGATTCAGTTTTCGGTGGAATATTTGAAATGCCTAAGGGTGTGGGATTTCTTTCTGATGTGGTCAATGCGAAATTGACGTTTTGAGTTAAAAAAAACTACTTTCAAATCGGGAAGACTGATATCTATCTTCGAAAGTTGGACATTGCATTGATATTGGGTCTTGCCGTAGTTGGCTCAGAAAAGTATACCCCGTCCGCTAAACCACCGGAAGAACAAACCATTCAATACAAATATTTTCGTGGAACTCCCCATGAAAAAATTCTCCGGTCTCACATAGATAATGTAATTTGGAAGGCAGAAAGTGATGACGACTTCGTAAAGTTGTCTCTTCTCTATGTGTTGTGTATATTTCGTTTTCCCGGGTCCCACCATCAATTGGCGGAAGACCACATCGACCTCATCGATGACGTCGAGAATTTTAACCAAACTCATAGGGTCTCCACGTGTACCATGACTTGATAAAGTATATAATGAAGGGCACGGCGAATAGAAAGACTATCGAGATGGATAGAGCCCTTAAGACGCACAACACATATGGATGCATATGTGTACTTCAATGGTGAGCTTATGAGATGTTGTCAGATATCTCGCCTTCCCAGACAGGCCTTAAGGACCCTTTCCTACGACTGTTGAAATGGTCGGACAAGGCGCAATCAAGGATTAAAGGTTACACTCGCGAACAGATATTAAACAACAAGGTATGATGTCTATAAAAAAATTCAAATATATCAAGTTAAGGAGTAAAGAGAACCGATGCCTATTGAAAAAACTACTTACCAATTCATTCCAGAATCGATACCGATTCATTCTAGAGTCGATAGCGATTCATTATAAAACCGATAATGACTAGTTAATAAGTCGATAACGATTCATTACAGAATCGATAACGACTTAATAAGTAGTCGATAAAAAGGTTACACTCGCGAACAGATTTTAAACAGCAAGGTATGATGTCTATAAAAAAATTCAAATATATCAAGTTAAGGAGTAAAGAGAACTGATGCCTATTGAAAAAACTACTTATCGATTCATTCCAGAATCGATACCGATTCATTCTAGAGTCGATAGCGATTTATTATAAAACTGATAACGACTAGTTAATAAGTCGATAACGATTCATTACAGAATCGATAACGACTTAATAAGTAGTCGATATCGATTCATTTCAAAATCGATAGCGATTTGTGACGGAATTGATAACGACTTATTAAAAAGTCAATACTTTGCATTTGAAATATATTATCAATTTATTATGTTACTTACCGTGTTTCCTTCTCTTTCAAAAGGTCCGCGCTCCCCTCGTGCCTCTTGGCTTTGAATTAGAGATACCTGTGTTAAAAGAATATCTACGGGGTCGAAAGGTCATTGGGGTTAAGAGGAAAGAGGTTCAAGAACCAGTCAAGAAAGCTGTGGAAGAGTTGCAGCCGAAGAAGAAGAGAAATTACATTCCGATCGAGAATATTGACGAGAAAGAATTTGAAAACCAATCAACGTCAGACGAAGAATGGCCTTCGAAGGAGGGCCTCGATGTAGATGTGGTGCGGCCGAGAACTAGGGGGGCTGATCGATTTTAAATATAACCCTTGCAAGTGCACAAGATCTATTGCAATATGGCAAGAACAAGGGTGTCGAACCCATAGGGAAACGTGAATTTTAATTAATTCTTTCAGAGATTTAAAAACATCCCCAAGGAAGTACCAAAGGGCAGATTCAATTTTACCAAAATTTATCACACTTTTCCTAAATGCAAGAAAAACAAATTAATCTAAACAACTAATTACCAATGAATCTAAGAACAATAATTAAATAAGATCAAGGAATATGCTACCCCAGATTTGTACCCCTTTTCTATCATTAACACCCACAGTTTCATTAAAGCATCATTCACATCATCATTCATCTATAAAAATAATTCGAAATAATATATGATCATCAATCCAGCATACCCTATCTAAAAATAATGACAGCCTATCATCGCGGTATGAGTCATGTAAGAAGAATAGCGTATCTCATGATGTTTAGATCATAACAGAAAACACATAATCGCTCTGCAGCCTAGATCAGTCTGTAGGTTCAGATCTAGCGATTACAGCCGTTGATTCGCGCAATCAATGGTCATAGCAAGCATTCAATATATTTTCACTAACACAAACTTTTAGCAAAACGATTTCATGATGACAATAATTAGACTATGGTATTAATCATAAATATGGGTACTTATCTGGGGATCGCATCTTCCCCGATCTACTGATTTAGCCGCTCATCTTTGGCGTATGGTCTCCTTGTTCATTCAAAGTCATTCCACTTTTCATTTCTTCTAAAGATCTTTTTACAATTGTTTTTCCTAAATACAATCTATGATTTTCTCAAAGAAAAATAATGCAAACCTAAGTACAATCTACCCAGACCAAATCCTAGAAGAAGGAGAAAAGGAGAAGAACCCTTGAAGAATGAAGAGAAGTTCCCAAAATTCCCAAAGTAAAGAGCCCTAAAATTTCAAAACATAATAAAATCCTCTTTCTCTAGTTAATTCCAATTCAAGTCTCCCCCAAAAGCTCTCTTTTACAAAGCCTTAGCTTCCTTTTTATAATGGCCGAACACACCTAAACCTAATTGCCTCAATCGATTGAGACAGAAGTCTCAATCGATTGATTTTGAGTTTGAATTTCTTTAGGACACTTCTGCCTTTATGTGTCAATCGATTGATTTTCATGTCTCAATCGATTGATTTTCTAGGGTTGAGTTTTATTCCATCTGTCAATCGATTGACAATGATGCCTCAATCCATTGACTCTTCAATGTAAAGTCTCCTTTCTTGATGGAGGTTGATTCTCTTCTCGGATCTCAATACCTCTTTGGACCTTTTTGTCCATAGCTCTTTTGTAGCCTTTAATTTCCTTCTTTTATGCTCTTGATCGATCTAACGGTTAGAAACACCTGTAAACATCAAAACCTCACAACAACTATCAGATGCTTTCATCGAACAGCTAAATGTAGGATTTAAGGTGCGAAATATAGTCATATTTAAGCACCGATCATACCCCCAAACCTACACTTTGCTAGTCCTCGAGCAAAAAGAATGATAAAAATAAAACTAACATCCTAAAAATTTAAATGTCACTTTCGTAGGGAACACGATTGCATTTAGCACTTGCAACAAGCTTTTAAACCCCTAGGTGATCCCTAGTGGAGGAGTTGTGTCTCCTGAGGGTTTACAGTGAAGTTACCCACAAACTTCAATACATTTTTGAAACCATCGATAAAATTGAGTTTTCAAAATATGATTTTGATAACATATATATTATTCAAAAACAAAAACATTAATTGTTTCAATATGTGAATCATCAATCTTAAATATTAATGTCATGTCAATCATGCTAGTGTCCATTCAAATTAATCTAATGCTCAAATTGTTAGATAATTCATCCATTCATGCCTAAACGTGAAGTGTGTGCATACTCAAACCAAGATTCATCCATCTCGGAACCAATTTAAACAGTTAAATTATCAGATCTCATGTGTCGACTCAATCCTCACTTTAGGTATACTCTCAGAATAAAATCACTCCGATGATGGGTAAGTTTTCGCACACATGTGAGAGATCAATACAAAGCAAGCAAAAAGGTCTCACATGATAAATGAAATACGATGCAATTAATGAACAAAGATAAATCTCATAAGAACAGATACTTGTATATCCTAAGTATGTCATATCAAGTGTCATAAGTATCACATATTTACTCTCCACAAGGCAGTTATCAATGCAAGATTAGATCATGAAGGTCTTTTGTAGGGTTGTAATGGGGCTCAGGAAAGGGTAAGAAAGAAAGGGAATTGAGATTCAAAATTTCTGAGAAATCGGAAAATAAACAAACTTCTGATTTTTCTATTTCTCTTCTTTTTCTTTTCTAATCTCTCACTATTTTTCTCAATATTTTTCTATTTTTCTCAACTTTCTTTTTCTTTTGAATTTCCTTTCCTTGAAGTACCTCATATTTTTCATTATTTTTCACAATTTTCTTTATCTTTTTCTCTCCCCTTTTTCTTTTATATTTTTGCCATACACTCTCAGTAAACACCACAACTCAGTATCTCCCCACTTACTCTCTTTTCGTTCATTTTCATCTCTCGTTCCTAATTTCTCAAAAATAAGAAGGGTAAAGCTGAATTTTCAGAAATGGTGAAGGGTTAAAGGTTAACGTGGTCCATCAAAGAATGTATAAAGGTAAATTTTCCAATAGGCTCAAAGGGGTACTAGAAGGATAAATTTATATGAGGTAGGGTATTTAAGCACAAACGAGCCAAAGATGGCCTTCAATCATGTCTTCACAAGATGGTGACTTTGCCTATTTGTCTTGAGTAGATATACAGTACGTTCTAACACAATAATATGAATTTGATATCATGCAAAGTCGCAAGTCAAAATAAAATGTATGACATTATTCAAAATAATTCGTATTCAAAGAAAACTCTGAGTTTATGTATTCACTCATCAATGACGGGAAATTAGCTCTAAAGCTCACCGGGTTTAGTCTCCACTAAGAACCTAAGATTCAACGTTCAAAACAGTTCATCGATTTCTAAGTCTTAGCTTGGTATAAATGCAAAAATTCTACACATAAATATCAAAATTACCCACAAAATATCACTTTAAGCTTCATTATTTTAGATACAAGCATTTAAAATCTGACATTGATATTATCAAAATTAAATTCACATGCATCATCAACTAAAGTTTGAAAACAATCGTAAAGTAATTCATGTATGATGGTTCAAATTTTTTTTTTTTTTTTATTATATATATATTTTTTTTCATATAAAAAAATAAGAAAGTGACGCAAGATAGAGAATCATACCCCCAAACCTAAAAATGACAATGTCCTCATTGATTGAAATAAGTAACACACCCCCAAACCTGTTGAAAAGTACCTCAACACAAAGATCAGGTGCAGAGAATATGTGCATCAAATTAGAACATGACCAAAAATAGATTGAAGGTAATGTGGCAACACTAATTTGGAAATTAAAAACAACCTAAACAAACTAATATTCTAGAACTAAACATACGAAAAGAGAAATCCTAAACTAAACCTGAATCCAACTCCTTTAATCTGGGCCACTGAGGTGCATCGCCTCAATTCCGAACTGGGTCATCGGCTCAAACATTGGTTTAAGACGTTGCCCATTGACTTTGAAAACTCGATTGTCCTTGAGACTGCGGATCTCAATTGCACCATGCACACTAATGGAAACAACCTGAAACAGGCCTTCCCATCTAGATTTCAATTTTCTCGGGTGAAGCTTTAGTCTGAAATTAAACAGCCAAACCTTTTGCCCAATGTGAAACTCCTTCCGATAGATCGATTCATCATACAGCTTTTTGTATCTTTCTTTGTACATCTTGGAGTTTTCATACGCATCATAGCGTAGCTCTTCCAATTCACTCAGCTGTAGCCTTCGATTTGATCCTGCCGCTTGCATATCGAAGTTAAATCTTTTAATAGCCCAAAATGCTTTATGCACTTATTCAACAGGAAGATGACATGTTTTCCCGTAAACAGTCCTAAACGGAGACATTCCAATCGGTGTCTTGAATGTGGTACGATGGGCCCAGAGAGCATCAGATAACCGGTTAGACCAATCTCTTCTATCTGGTCGTACCATTTTTTCTAAAATTCGTTTGATCTCCCAGTTCGATACTTCCACTTGACCACTAGTCTGGGGGTGATATAGCGTTGCAACCTTGTGGGTAACGCCATATTTCTTCATGAGAGTGGCAAAATGGCTGTTGCAGAAATGTGAACCGCCATCACTAATGATTGCTCTCGGGATCCCAAATCGATTAAACACATTTTCTCTCAGGAATTTGACAACGACCTTGTGATCATTCGATCGGGTTGCCACAGCTTCTATCCATTTGGAGACATAGTCAACAGCCACAAGAATATACAAATACTCGAAAGATGGGGGAAAAGGACCCATGAAGTCAATACCCCAAACATCAAAAATTTCAACAATTAAAATCGGATTAAGGGGCATCATATTTCGTCGTGAAATATTTCCAAGTTGCTGACATCTTTGGCATTCTTTGCAAAATTGAGCAGCGCCACAAAAGATGGAGGGCCAGTAGAATCCACTTTGGAGGATTTTTTGTGCGGTCTTCTGTCCTCCGAAATAGCCTCCACAGGCTCCAGCATGGCAGAAATTGATGACGCTTAGTTGCTCTTCTTCCGGTACACATCTCCTAATGATTTGATCTGAACAGATTTTGAACAATTGTGGTTCATCCCAGAAATAGTAGTTTATTTGGGAGAAAAAGAGATGCTTATCATTTTTACCCCATTTAGTAGGGATTCTGCCAGTGACCAGATAATTTATGATATTAGAAAACCAAGGAGCTTTCGCAGCAGTCGCATCAATTGCCATCAATTGCTCATTCAGAAAAGTGTCCCGGATAGGTTCAGGTGCAGAAGATTTTTCAGGCAAAATGCGAGACAAGTGATCAGCTACTACATTCTCTACTCCCTTTCTATCTTTAATTTCGAAATTGAACTCTTGAAGTAGCAGGATCCAGCGGATCAATCTTGGTTTGGCATTCTTCTTTGCCAACAAATATTTCAATGCAGAGTGGTTTGAAAAGACCACTATTTTTTATCCAAGCAGATAAGATCGAAATTTATCGAGAGCATACACTACAGCTAACAACTCTTTCTCAGTGGTGGTGTAGTTAAGCTGTGCATCGATTAATGTCTTACTAGCATAATAAATTACGTGAGATAATTTGTTCACCCTCTGCCCTAAGACAGCTCTGATCGCGTAATCAGATGCAACACACATGAGTTCGCATGGTAAAGAATAATCCGGTGGTTGGATTATCGGTGCATTTGATAAGAGCTCGCGTAATTTCAAAAATGCTTGCATGCAGTCCTCGTTGAAATCAAAAGGAACATCTTTGCCAAGCAAGGTACACAATGGTTTAGCCACCTTGCTAAAATCTTTAATGAATCTTCTATAAAATCCAGCATGACCCAAAAATGATCGAATTTGTCGAACACTCTTCGGTGGGGGCAAATTAGCAATTAGGTCGACTTTGGCCTTATCAACTTTGATTCCTTTCTTGGAAATAATATGCCCCAATACAATTCCTTGTTGAACCATAAAATGGCTCTTCTCCCAGCTAAGAACAAGTTTAGAATCTACACAACGTTGTAACACTTGTGCAAGGTGGTTCAAACATGAACCAAATGTTTTCCCAAAAACAGAGAAATCGTTCACGAACACCTCAATGAATTTGTCAATCATATTCGAAAATATGGCCAACATACATCGTTGGAAAGTAGCAGGTGCATTACATAAGCCGAACGGCATCCTTCGATATGCAAAAGTACCGTAAGGGCACGTGAATATCGTTTTCTCTTGATCAGGTGGAAAAACGGGCACTTGATTGTATCCCGAATAACCATCAAGAAAGCAATAAAACTCTTGTCCTGCTAACTTCTCAAGAATTTGATCAATGAACGGAAGGGGAAAATGATCCTTTCTGGTAGCTGTATTTAATTTTCTATAATCAATGCAGACACGCCACCCAGTAGTTTCGCGAGTAGGGACCAATTCTCCTTCAGTAGTTTCTTTCATAGTGATTTCGGACTTTTTCGGAACGATTTGGACTGGACTTACCCATTCACTATCAGAGATCGGATAGATGATTCCAGCATCGAGAAGTTTAATGACTTCCTTTAAACGACTTATTGCATGTTCGGATTAAGTCGCCTTTGCGGTTCTCTCGATGGTCTACTCTCATCTTCCAGATGTATTTTATGCATACATACTGATGGGTCAATCCCTTTTAAATCAGCTAGGGTCCATCCAATGGCCTCCTTATGATCTTTAAGCACTTTCAATAAGTCATGCTCTTATTCTTCCGACAACGTGGATGAAATTATCACCGAAAATGTTTCTCGTAGCCCCAGAAAAGCGTATTTGAGCGTTTCAGGCAACTGTTTCAATTCCACAGTTGGTGGCTCCTTAATTGAAGGAGTCGGTTCAGCTTTTACCTTAATAGGTAACGGTTCTATCTTAGTCACAACTTCACATAAGTTATCATCTGGACATGATGAACTTGACTTATTCTCCTCTAGTTGCTTCCTTTTATATCCCTTTTCCTCATAGATGGCAAACAAAGCAGTTTCAAATTCTTCTTTGGTGAGCATTGATGGTAATACTTCATCCACTACTTCGTCCATCTGATCGATGTAAAAACATTCGACCTCATCCTTGTTAGGGAAATGGTTCATTGCATGAAATATGTTCAATCTGACCTTCATGTTCCCAAAAGAAACGTCCATGACTCCAGTTCGACAATTAATGAAAGCGTTGGCAGTAGCGAGAAACGGACGTCCAAGGATGATGGGGACTTGATTAATTGACTTAACAAGTGGTTCCATGTCTAAGACAACAAAGTCCACTAGAAAGACAAACTTGTCTATTCCAACCAAAACATCCTCGATAATACCCTTAGGTCTTCTTTCTGACCTATCGGCCAGTTGGAGTGTGACCGTCGTGGGTTTCAAGTCACCTAATCCGAGTTTCTCGTACATTGAGTATGGGATTAGATTAACACTTACTCCCAAATCTAATAACGCTTTTCCAATTGGCTGCCCACCAATGACACATGGAACAGTTGGGACTCCAGGGTCTTTCAGTTTCTGTGGAGTTTTCAATTGTAATATCGAACTGACTTGATTAGTCAGGAATACTTTCTTTGAAACATGAGTACGTGCCTTTCTCTTACGCGTGCACAAATCTTTGAAAAACTTGGCATACTCAGGAACTTGTTTGATTGTCTCAAGTAATGGAAGATTTATCTTTACTTGTTTGAATGTTTCAAAATTTTCTTCCATTTTTGCCGGTCCCTTTCCCATTCTAAATGGAGGGGTTAGGCATTGAGGGAATGGTGCCTTTGGGACATAAGGTGCATATTCAAGTTCCGATTCTTTTTCACGTCTTTGTTGGACAGTTGGAAGTGACACTTCCTATATTTCTTTTTCTTTTCTCTTCTCTCTTCCTTGCTCTTTTTCTTTCTCCTTTTCGTTCTCTTTTCCTTTTCCTTTATATTTTCTTATCTCTGATTATTTCTCTTTCTCTGCTTCTCTTTCTTCATCAGCTTCCTCAGGCATTTCCACTTTATTATCAACCTCTCGTCCACTTCTCAGCACTGTAACAGCTTTCAACTGTTGACTATTTGATGGTCCTTCATCAGATGATGCTTGGCCTCGAGGATTGTTGATGGGTTGGCTAGGAAGCCTACCTTCCTCTCGTTGACTCAGTTGATTGGCTAATTGACTGACTTGGTCCATTATCATCTGCTAAAAAGATTATATGCTTCGCATCACCTTTTCTTCCAGATCAGAATCTTTCGAGGTGCTGGTATGAGATTGATTAAGATTCTTATTGAAATTCTGATTTTTTTGGTATTCAGTATTTGGATGATAATACGGAGCATTCTGTTGGAAATTAGAATTCTGTTGGAAATTAGGATTCTGTTGTGGACAAAAATTCTGCTAAAAATTTTGTTGAAAATTTTGTTGTCCACTCATTGGATTAGATCTGAACTGCTGATTCACCTGTCCAGTTTGGTTTGATCCTCCCCATCCTAAGTTGGGGTGATTTTTACATTCCGGATTGTATGTGTTTGAGTACATATTCCTACCTTGTCGCTGATATGATTGAGTCAGATTCACCTGCTCTTGAGGAGTAGGTTCATCAGGAAGAAATGACAAGGTAGTAGGGCACTCGTTATCCATGTGACCAGGGTGGTCACAAATTGAACAAGCAGCGGGATTGATGGGACTCTTAGCTTGCTTAGTTGCATCAGCTAACAACATGTTCATTTGCTTGGACAACATATCAACCTTAGTTGACAGATCTGACGTGTTGTTATTAATATCAAATAATCTATTTCTGGTCAACACATGTGATTTTATTGCCACATCCAAATTAGTTCGCTCCATTATCGCATTTTGGATTGAAGTTTGATATAACTTCTCAAACAATGCCTGACTCATCGACCTCTTTAAGTGGCTACGATCCTCCGCAAGATGCATTAACCATGCGTCTCTCTTCTGGAATCAATCCATTGTAAAAACTTTGGACTTATTGCCACCTTGGAACTTGATGATTTGGACAACTCTTAATCAATTCCTTAAAGCGTTCCCAACATTCATGAAATGTTTCTATAGGTTGTTGGGAAAAGAACTGGATCTTCTAACGCAACTCAATGGTTTTGGTCATGGGAAAATATTTTGTAAGAAACTGACGGTGTAGCTTTGCCCAACTCTGAATAGATTGCGGTTCTAAGGAATAGAACTACCTTTTTGCTTTATCTCTTAAAGAGAAAGGAAAGAGTCGAAGTTTAGCTATCTCATCAGTGACATTGTGGACTCTGAACATTTTGCAGACCCCAGTGAATTCATTTAGATGAACGTGCGGATTTTCATTTGCCAAACCATGGAAAATTGGTAGCATTTGAATCATTGCTGATTTGAATTCATAGTGGTTCCCTGGAATGGGATCATGCATGATACTATCCTGATCCTCATAAAAACCAGGATCATTATAATATTCGAGTGTTCTAGGGCCCTCATTATAATTGTTATTCCCATTATTTCCATTATTTTCATTATTGCCATTATTGACATTCTGGTTGTTCCCATTCATTTCTTGCCTTTGATCAGACATGGTATCAGTATGATGATACTGATTCCTCTGAATTCTACGATTCTCTCTATAAGATCGTTCGATCTCAAGATTAAACGGTAGCAGGTATGAGTGATGAGATCGAGTAAAACTCATGCACCACGCTCACAAACAAGGATTGAAGAATCCACAATAAACCCACAAAATTCAGCTTCAATCGATTGAAGCAAAGTTTTTCAATCGATTGACAGAAGCGCACACAAATTTTTAAACAAATGACTTTATCAGTCAATCGATTAAAAAACTGTTCTCAATCGATTGAGGTTCAAAAGTAAAGCAAGTCAACACAAGACTTTCAGCCAAAATTGCAAGCTCAGAAGCTCTTGTCAATCGATTGGCAGAGAAGTGTCAATCGATTGAAAGAAACCCAAAAATTTCACACAAAAAGTGATATCCCAGTCTCAATCGATTGACAGAGAATGTTCAATCAATTGAGGCTATGATAAACAGTAGCCAAAATCGAAAGAAAAAAATATTTTTTTTTTTTTTAAATTCGAATTTTAAAAAAAAATAAAATAAAATAAATTCAAAATTTTAAAACCTAAAGGCAATCCTACAAAATCCTATAAAATCTTACCTAAAAGAGAAAAACAATGAGAAGGATAAAAGATTCCTAAATTTCCTAAAGAATGTATCCTAAAAACCTAAACTATCTAAAAAGACTCCTACAAAATCTAAAATAAGAAGTCTAAAAATCTAAACTTCCTAAAAGACTCCTACAAAAACTTACCTAAGAGAGAAAAATAAGGGAAAGAAGATTTTGCAAATCAAAAATCCAAATATTAATTTTTAAAATTCAAAAATCAAAATTTACACAAGAAAATCAAATTTTAATTTAGAAATTAAATTTTAAAAATTCTAATTGCAAAAATTTAAGTTCGAAAATCAAAAATCAACCTTTGAGCACCAAATTTTAGATTTCACAACCGACAAACTTTCAAATTTTCATAATTAAAGATTTTTTTTTATTTTTTTTTTACTACTCAAACTGTCAATCGATTGACAAAGCAGCTTTCACAAACACCGAACACAGTCAATCGATTGAGGAAAAGGTCTCAATCGATTGGTATTAAAACACAAAAAATCTACATGCGAATTAATCAATGTTTCGCGATTCCGTTCGATTTTAAATGTAACCCTTGCAAGTGCACAAGATCTATTACAGTATGGCAAGAACAAGGGTGTCGAACCCACAGGGAAACGTGAATTTTAATTAATTCTTTCAAAGATTTAAAAACATCCCCAATGAAGTACCAAAGGGCAGATTCAATTTTACCAAAATTTATCACACTTTTCCTAAATGCAAGAAAAATAAATTAATCTAAACAACTAATTACCGATGAATCTAAGAACAATAATTAAATGAGATCAAAGAATATGCTATCCCAGATTTGTACCCCTTTTCTACCATTAACACCCACAGTTTCATTAAAGCATCATTCACACCATCATTCATCTATAAAAATGATTCGAAATAATATATGATCATCAATCCGGCATACCCTATCTAAAAATAATGACTCAGCCTATCATCGCGGTATGAGTCATGTAAGAAGCATAACGTATCTCATGATGTTTAGATCACAACAGTAAACACATAATCGCTCTGCAGCCTAGATCAGTCTGCAGGTCCAGATCTAGCGATTACAGTCGTTGATTCGCGCAATCAATGGTCATAACAAGCATTCAATATATTTTTAGTAACACAAACTTTTAGCAAAACAATTCCATGATGACAATAATTAGACTATGGTATTAATCATAAATATGAGTACTTATCTGGGGATCGCATCTTCCCCGATCTACTGATTTAGCCGCTCATCTTTGGCGTATGGTCTCCTTGTTCATTCAAAGCCATTCCACTTTTCATTTCTTCCAAAGATCTTTTTACAATTATTTTTCCTAAATACAATCTATGATTTTCTCAAAGAAAAATAATGCAAACCTAAGTACAATCTACCCATATCAAATCCTAGAAGAAGGAGAAAAGGAGAAGAACCCTTGAAGAATGAAGAGAAGTTCCCAAAATTCTCAAAGTAAAGAGCCCTAAAATTTCAAAACATAATAAAATCCTCTTTCTCTAGTTAATTCCAATTCAAGTCTCCCCCAAAAGCTCTCTTTTACAAAGCCTTAGCTTCCTTTTTATAATGGCCGAACACACCTAAACCTAATTGCCTCAATCGATTGAGACAGAACTCTCAATCGATTGATTTTGCGTTTGAATTTCTTTAGGACACTTCTGCCTTTATGTGTCAATCGATTGATTTTCATGTCTCAATCGATTGATTTTCTAGGGTTGAGTTTTATTTCATCTGTCAATCGATTGACAATGATGCCTCAATCGATTGACTCTTCAATGTAAAGTCTCCTTTCTTGATGGAGGTTGATTCTCTTCTCGGATCTCAATGCCTCTTTGGACCTTTTTGTCCATAGCTCTTTTGTAACCTTTAATTTCCTTCTTTTATGCTCTTGATCGATCTAACGATCAGAAACACCTGTAAACATCAAAACCTCACAACAACTATCAGATGTTTTCATCGAACAGCTAAATATAGGATTTAAGGTGCGAAATATAGTCATATTTAAGCACTGATCAGGGGCCACGAAGGAGAGCCCAGCAACGAAAGAGAGCCCAGCTGCACCGACCTCCTCCAATGAGTCATTGTTGAGGAGGATCGACGATTTGGCGTTGAAGAACTTGAAGCTCACCCAAAGAGTGAGCCATTTGGAAGGAGAGAATGTGGTCCTGGCGAAACGTTGTGCCTCCATAGAGAAACTATGCAACTCCTTGAATGAGCAGTTCAATTCAAGGGATGTGGAGTTGCAAAAGTTGATTCATTACAACGTGTTGGTCAGAAAGGGCCAAGGGGATATAAAAGAACTTCTTGAAAATATATTGGAGGCGAGACCTAAGATATGTGTTGATACATATATTATATATATTCAGTTTTGTTATCATAAATTTATATCGACTATATATAGAGTCGATAACGATTAGATTTACAATCGTTATCGACTGTATATAGAGTCTCTATCGATTATATTTACAATCGCTATCAACTGAATGTAGAGTCGATAACGATTGTATTTATAATTGCTATCGACTGTAAATAGAGTCGACAACGATTGTATGTACAATCGATTTCGACTCTATAGACAGTTGATAACGATTAAATGTAAAATCGATATCGACATTTTAAAATGGGGACCAAAAATTATTTCTTATGCTGCACCATTATTTCGATGTTCAGTATGTCGCTATTGAGGAGCTGATATCGAACGTGTGTGACACATCCGTCGATAAGAAACCATCAGCTCCAATGCATCAAGATCCTCCTTTGGATGGGGTGACGACAGCTGCTGACGAGCAGCCTGAGACTCAAGCCGATAAGGGTCCAGTTGGTGAAGAGCAAACCTCTTCCCAATTGCCTCACCAACAAATTGACCCTCGCTTAAGACCTAGGCAAGGGAAACTCATGAAAATAACTGCCATCAAACCTAGGACACAACGAAGGAGAGCGATGGTGAAAAAGCCTATAACCGAGGCCATTGAAGAACCTAAGGCTGAGCCTGGACCGGTGGCTGATGTTTCTGCTGAGCCTAGATCTACGGCTGATGATGCTACTTCTGAGCTGAGGGCAAAGCAGAAATATATGCTGGATATATGGAACAAGCCTGAGTCTGAGGACGAGTAAGTCATTCTTCCCAAGAACAAACAAACCTGAATCTTTTACTTTATTACTTATTACGAAAATTAGTTACGTTGTCCTTTATTTATGCAGCGACTACGTAAGCATGCCGTAACTATACTGTTGGTGGGTAACTATTCGTATGTTTACGCACGCAAAGATTGATAATTTTGTAAGTAAAGTCATGATACTGTAGGCACAAATAGACATTTTAGAGCTGTCGACGACTCGAAATAGAGTCGTTATCGACTCTACAACGCATCGGTATCGATTCATTATAGAGTCAATGACGACGATTTATATAATCGTCATCGACTTCACAATGGATCGATATCGATTCGTTGTAGAGTCGATGACGATTATTTATGAAGTCGTTAACGACTCTACACCGAATTGCTACTAATTCATTGTAGAGTTGATACCGATTGTTTAAATAGTCGGTAACAACTGTATGTAGGATCGATATCAATTCATTATAAAGTCAATACCGACTTTATTTCGAGTCGTCCAAATACATTATTGAATGTTGCTTATTTAACTGTAACTGCATTGGTTTCAGATTTTGGGCGCCTACCTGAGACACTTGGAAGTAATTGATGACCAAATTCATCCTGATGGAAAGGACAAATGTTTCCTTATGTGCCCTACCGCTCTGACCTACATGGGCTTTGAACTGAATGATTTCAACAAGTTCCTTCTCACGAAAAAATTATACGAAGAATTGTTCGAGATTCAAGTCGAACGATGGGCTGCCCATAAGCTTGAACAGAACCAAGGCAAGAAGCTAATGAAACATTTCTTCTTCAATCAGTTTCGAAAGCTGTGGGCTCACGAGTGCAGCACAATATGCTTTCAACCTCTTTATTCTTTTTCTTTATAATTTTTTTTATCATACCCTTTGTTGAGATGATACTGCTTTTTTGCAGATATTTATCCCAATTCATTCACACCAACCGTTACACTGGGCGCTTGCCATCGTGAAGGTAGTCGAATGATCGATAATGGTCATCGACCCTATTTTTAATAGGCACTCTAAGAAAAGATATCCAAACCAATTGTAAATGCTGGTAAGATATTTTGTTTAGCATATCTTTCATCATTGTTAGCTTAGCATATTTGACATTCCTTTATTTCGAAACAGACCCAATACCTTCCCGCGATTTTATATTCGTATGGCAACTCCACTACACTGTATGCAAAGACCTATCTTTGGTCATCTAGTGACTGTCGGATCAAAGTCGTTCCCCGACAGACGAATTCTAGTGATTGTGGTGTGTTTGTGCTGAAGTATGTGGAGTACTTCATGTCGGGGAAGAAATTTGACTTCGCACAATCAGATATGGATAGGATCAGGGCAGAAATTGGTCATACATTGGCTAAATACACCGGCAATGGGGAACGGGAATTGGAGCAAGTCGACAAAAAGGAGGAGCCAGAATTGGAGCAAGACGACGAAAAGGAGGAGGCGCAGGTGCAGTAGTAGTGTGGTTATAATGTGAATAAATTATTTTGTAAATGTAAATAACACATTTTTAATATAAATGAAATATTTTAAAGTAGCGGTGGTTATAATGTAGAAGTATCAATAATTAACGACTACATATAGAGTCGTCATTGACTATTTAAATAGTCGATAGCGACTCTCTATAGAGTCGTTATGACTTTATAATTCATATAGAGTCGTTATGACTTTATTAGTTGATAGCAACTCTACATAAAGTCGCTATCGATTTTACACAGAGTTGTCATCGACTGTATAAATAGTCGATAGCAATTCTACAATGAATCGATATCGACTTAATATAGAGTCGATGGCGACTCTACATAAAGTCGCTATCGATTTTACACAGAGTTGTCATCGACTGTATAAATAGTCGATAGCGATTCTACAATAAATCGATATCGACTTAATATAGAGTCGATGGCGACTCCGTATATAAGCGATGATGACTCTGTATAGAGTCGCTATCGATTATTTATAGAGTTGATGGCAACTTTAAACAGAATTGTCATCGACGCTCTTACCAATCGTCAACGATTTTATATAGAGTCGCGAACAGCAATCTGTATATTCTAAAAAAACAACTATTATTACGAAACAAAATATCGAGATTCTGAGCTTCTGAGCAGATATATACATTATCTCGTTTACATTCCATCTATCACTATTAATAATATAGACTATCAACCCATCGGTCCCACTGCCGTGCAATTCCTGCGATTGTGACCATACTCACTGCACCTGCCACACTGTAGGGCCCTAACCTCACCCTTAGACCGTATCCTTTATCTTCCTCGGACGGTCGACTTGCTTTCAACAATTATAGGGTGGTCTCACTTTCATATTTTCAGGGAGTTGCTCTGCTTTGAACTCTCATTGGCTTTTATTGAGGGTGGGAAGTCATTGCTCGTCGTATGTTTGTCTAAAGCAAGCAACGAAAAACTACTTCTCACAGAAGTTATGGTAATCGTAACTTCTACGATTTATGGCCGCCACGACATGGGAGCAAGGCAAGCCATGAATGTGCCAACGGCGGCAAGTACACGTCTTGTGTTCTAGGTCGACGTGATGAATGAAATTTTCGGAGTTGACTTAGAATTGATCACGCTCGTATAGTTGAGCTCTCCTTCTATCGGCTCATTGCAACACCTTCTTCATATGCTCGTCTGCTTTCAGGTAGAGGAGGGTGGTCCATTTCTCAGATATCTGTCAACACTTTTGAAAATGATCTGTGACTTTCTCTCTAGTAGTTCTGATTAAATCGATAATTGGTCTTTCTCGAGCTATCTTTAGTACGTTGTTCAAGCTTTCGACATTATTCGTAGTCAGGGAATCATACTGCCTTCCTTCCATATATGCGTGTGCCCAATGCTTTGGGTCTATTTTTAAAATATACTCTACGGCCCGAGGATCAGCAGGATCTTTCTTCATTTGGTTCATAAAATAATCAAATTTCTCTACTGAATATGCACGCACAGCGCTCCACCATAGACCCTTCACATTATTTCTAGCATACTTGTGTGCCAAATTTGGTATCATATGTCACATGCAATAGTTGTGATATGCGTTAGGGAAGATATGTTTCACCGCCTTCATTAAACTTTTCGACCTATCCGTAATAAAAATGAAATATTCGGTAAACCCACCAATCACAAACGCACCTACTCGTTCAACAAACGACATCCACGTATCCTCTTCTTCTAACTCGACAACGGCAAATGTTAACGGTAATATATGACCATTACCGTCTTGCGCCGAGGTGATAAGTAGGATCCCTTCAAAATGTCCTCGTAGGTGTGTGTCATCTACAAGCAATATGCGACGAAGTGTATTGCGGTTGCTTCCGATGCACGGGCCAAAACTCTAAAAAAATCTTTGGAACTTACCGTCAAGCGTAAGTTGAAAGGATGTTTGTACATTCAGATCTACCATCTCCATTTCCTTCACGTAGGCCGGTAAATCTATAAATTATTCTTCCCAATTGCCTCTAATATTATTAAGGGCAAGTTCTTTTCTCCTCCAAACCTTCGCCTATGTGATTTGGACATTATAAGCATTTACAATATCAAATATTATCGACGCCGGTGTGTAGTCAAATCCTTTCATAAGTTTATCCCGTACATAGTTGGCTGGAAGGAGATTGTTGCATTACGGTGACCGTACAGTCCGATCTTAGCTGCCCCGCATGTGTCAGTACTATTGAATGTCTTGATTTGAAAAGAGTTGAGCCCAGTCAATTTAGATGCATATATTCGCCACAAACAATTGGGTTCATAGCATCCGGCTATCACTCGATAACTAGCGGTTTTCAAGGGCCGAATTTGAAAGTTTTTCTCCACCGCGTGCTCTTTCAATGCTCTTTGAAATATTTATTTGTCTCTGAAGATCTCTCCAACTTTAAATGTTCAATTCCGGTATTCAGTTTCGACCTCTTCATCGGAAGAGTCGTCCGATGTCTCTGACACTTCGTAATCTCCATCTACTAGGGGATTATTAATGTCTCTTACAAAAATTTTCAGATCCTCTTTTATAAACCCATCTAGTTCACTTCATAATCTTCTTCTAAGGTATCTTCATTAGTGGGTTGAGAATGACTACGTCATTCACTAGCGGTGTTCTCAGGTGGTTGACTAGATCCTTCACCAAAGGTGTTCTAATGTGATTGATTAGATCCTTCACCGAATCGATAATAGCATGGTTGACTAGGCCCTTCACCGAAGGGGTACTCATGTGTATAGATATGGGGTTGAGTTTCTCGAGTAATCCCCATCAATGGCATGGTAAAACATAATTCGTGAGTCAACCAAGTTGTCCATCCATCGGGAAAGATATGACTGAAATCGTCGGTATCCACCACCCTTTCTGAAGTGTAGTCTAACTATTAACTGCATTGTTGTGACTCATGCATATATTTTAGTGGGTCATCATACGATTCAATCGGAACATCGTTTAAATCAAAAGTTGCTTTCCTGACAGTCATGTTCATCGTAATATCGTTGTCATCGCCTAACGAGACGGTATCATATATAGTTTCATCCTTCTCAAACTTACATGGCTGAAATGAATGGCTACTCACAAAATTAGTCCCGCCAAGATCTACTTGTTCAGCTTCGACCCAGAAGGATGATGGTTCCTTAATAATGAATACCTTTATGACGTCCAGCCCAGATTTATAAAATGTAAATAGGGTGGTCAAATCATCAGAGTCCAAAATATCGGTAACCACGGGGGTATTCACTATCTTCATATGAAACTTTACAGAAATTGTTTCATCTACCCTCGCAAAACTGACAGCAGACATTCGCCTCATGAATTGTTTGTAAGAAATATCAGTCGAAATGTTAATAACCCTCTATCGACCACTTTCATATAAGCCATCATCGTTTACAAGAAGGTCATCATAATGACAAAGAAGAGGAATCCTCACCTCCGTCATCACTTGTTTAAGAATGAGAACGAAGGGGTCATAAAACTAATGACACAAAAGAGAGAAGACGATTGTTAACAACACATATCGACTCTATACTCAATCGATATCGACTCTATATAGAGTCGATATCGATTGCAAATATAATCGTTATCGACTCCATATAGAGTTGATATCGATTGAGTATAGAGTCGATGCCGACTTTGTAGACAATCGTTATCGACTGAATATATAGTCGTTATCGACTCTATATACAATCGATATCGACTCTATATAGAGTCGATAACGATTATATTTGCAATGGATATAAACTTTTCAAAAAATGATCCAAGGAAATAGTCTTTCTTATACTGCATGATTAAGAGATCCTAACAAACTGAAAACGATGACCAATAAATTTAAAATAAACATTTAAAGGGTGAATAGACGCCTTTTTTAATATTTTAATCTTTGGGTATAAGCACCATTAAGAGACCGTAATACTGAAAATGGGGTTTAAGTAGTATACCTCACGTTGAAAGGACAAACGCTGGGTCTTCTTATCACAATGGAGAAATGCAGGGGCTTCTTCTCCCAAGCCTCTATTTTCGTCTTTGAAATAGCAGATCGGAGCAAATCAGACTAAGGAAGAAGACGTCGTCACCTGACCCACTTCTAACTTTTTAGCAGATTAAAATGAGGAAAAAGAGGATGCTTTGTGGGTTAAAGAAAGTCATAGAAGGGGATAATTTGAACTTTTTACTCTCCTTAATGTCGGCTAGTCTTCGAGCTGGTCAGTTTGGGTAAAGGTGAAACTACAGGGCCTCTGACGTAAAATGTGTATCTGACAAGGTCGATCAGGTAAATTTCCCTATAAACAATGTAGAACGATAAAAAATGTAAGAAATGATATTTTAGACATTTTGTGCTAGCTGGTAATGACTTAGCTAAAAGCTGATCAGTTTGGATAAAGGTGAAAATACATGGTCTCGGACAAAAAAGGTGTATCTGACAGGGTCGATTAGGTAAATTTTCTTTTTTTATTAGATGGGAATCAGAGCTGCTACTTAAAGAAACCTGCTTGGTTCACTGAGAACCTTACCATTCACTGAATGCCATTGAATTTACGAGATACTACGAAACTACCGTCTACTGCTAAAAAATATCATTCGGTCCTGACTCATGAGGTTTTTGAATTTACTTAAATAGCTTCCTAAATTCTGTTATTACCATATCAATATTAGCAGTGGCCTAGCCACATAGAAGGGTGTGGGGGCTCAAGCCCCCATTTAACTCTGGAGTTTCTATGAGGTATGGCTCTTATACAACCTTTGTTTGTATGTAAGCCTCCAAATCTATGATGTAGAAGCCCCCAAATCGATAGTAAAATGACTTCTAACATTATATGTATAATTTGTAGCCCCCACCAACAAACATTCCTGGCTACGCCCCTGAATATTAGCTCAAAGGGGGCCTTTATGCGCATTAGTAATTTTATCGAAGAACTTGAATTCACACTCATAGAACCATGATTTTGAAGTCACGGATTTTCGAGTTATCCCGTACAGCCCGAGACCGAGATGTCTTACATCTCGGGTGAGACATCTCGGCCAAACCGCCAAATGGCGTAAAATGAATAAAAAACTTTTGAATGATCTTACATTATTAAAATAGGCATTTGATCTTACGCCATCAAAGAATACCTCATTGTTATGTCACATGGCAAATATTGAGGATCAATCTAAACAGTTCAAGTGATTGTTCATGATTACAATACGTTTTAGTAAAAAAATCACACTTATTAATCAATTGTATATTATCCGATCAAGGATCTTTAATATTAGCCGATAAATAATAAGAATGATAGTCACATTAGTTAGCATAAATTTGGGCATACCATGGCTGCCATCATGGATCCAAATGCCGGAAAATCGGTACGTATCGTCCGGTCAAAAAACCGGTACGTACCGGAATAGTAACTTACCGGATAATACATTGAATGTATCGTCCGGTATTAGCTATACAAAAGGGCGATACGGTACATTTAATGTACCTTATCGTCCACCTCCGATACCGATGCATATCATCCGATACATATCGGTATCGGATGATATTTTGATCCATGGTTGCCATCACGAGATCATCACATAAATAGGATAAGATAAAATAAAATAGTCACATATATAAATAGAATGAGTAGTGCACTTTTAATGTGTATAGGACTAACACCCTACATAAAATAAAATATAAAATTAATACTTTCATGCTAATCACACCCTGAGAGATATGGGGCATATTTTGGACGAAAGAAACATACAATTCGCTATAGTTTAGCATGAAAATATCGAAAATGCCACAGCAGAAATAGCATTCTAAAACCATTCCAATAAAGAAAGGACGGACCTAATTTATGTTCACTAACACTGAATTAACGTTATATAAGAGCTTCATAACCATCCGATTCTTTGACAGCTTTGAATCATATAATAGAGAATATTTTTTGTGCCAATATTAGATACAATAGATCTTGAGATCATGCTTCCACCATCAGATGATTTAATTTTGACTCCCTATGCAACACATCCTGAAAGGTGATACAAGAACCGTGTTTGATGTATGTTATGATCATGTTTATTTTTTGGAATATGTTCCACATGGAATCAAATCTGATCGTTTAATGGTAGGCCCAGATCTCAAGATCCATTGCGTTGATAATTAAGATGGGAAACGATTTCATTGACTAATTCAATGCAGTCAATGGTAAATTTGAAATCCGGTTTGAGAACCAAACTAATCAAAACCGGATCAGTTCAGTTTCCGTTCAGGGGTTTAGGAGTTTGGTTAAGCGAAACCTAAAAACAGAGAGATGATTAACCAAACTTCCACTTGTAGGTATGAGACCACCATAGCAGGGGCCAAATAGCCTGTCAGCCTAGAGCTAGGACACTTTGGTTGGCTTTCTCCTAGATTTCTCACTTAACTCAGTCTGTGCCATGCCCCTATAATTACTGCTAACCAGTGCATTGCAATAACGTGAAGTAACCTTTAATTACTAATAACTTAGGTGCTAACCTTAAGCGGTCTAAGTCTTAGACTTCAAAACTATCATATTAAAAAAAGAGAGAAGAACGAAAGATGCTAAAAACTCTTTAAGATACCAAAATTAGCATAATTGAAGGCGGCACTCAACAACCTCAAAAATTCAAGAGATGTAAAAGGCCGACACTAACACACGGGACCAAACTCAAATCAAGTCTATCTATCTCGCTCCACGTTCAACTTACAAATGAAATTATTTGTTTTCGTTAGGCCCATCACCGGTTATTATTTTCTCACGTGGATCAACCCAATTACTTCTACTAGTAGCCCATTATATGAGTCCCCATTTCAATGGCTTGGATTGCTTAAAAACATGTGACATGTGCAGAAAAAGTAGAGCTCAAGATGGGCATTCAAACTCATCTTGCACGTTACATTTGGCCAGTCGTGATTGAGAGGAACAATAAACATATTAATACATCTCACCCGAAGACGCTGGAGAAAGGCTGGTAATACTAGTTAACAATTGAAAATATACCGATCCAAACTTTTGTACAAGTATTACGAATGGCTATCATGCTTGTCCAATTCGGTGCACTCTAATATTTGAGGATGTTCTAATGTTAACGGCTAATCAAAATTGAAGCCATTGTTCGGACGTCTTAATAGGTTTTATTCCTTAAGAGAGACATGTCGCAATGGTGGACAACCACTAGGATTGTTGAATTTGTTTAGATTGATTACAAATTAGTTCCTTAGTATACCCGAGAAGTGTACCTTAAAGGTGTAAGATCATTTAAACACTATTTTTCTCACACCGTATCATCCGAAGTCTTGGTCTCGCACATCAGTCCTATTCGATAGGTTTTGGATTTCATAGGGTGGCCACTCCCCATGAACCCTCCTGCCCCACATCGAACTGTTACAAGCTCCTTCAGACATATCAGGGAGCTTAAAAATAAGGGATGCTGGAAAAAAGGTGTTTCATCAATCGACTTTTACAAGGACAGTGAAATTTGATGACATCTTAAAAAGTATGACCCCCACTGTTCTATAAAATTTGAACATTTATTTTGAAGGCATTTGATCGCTTTGAATTACACCTTCCTATGCAACACTGAGCTTACCTGACAAGCATTGTGATATTGACATCAGGTACATCACACTCGAGCAAAGTTCTAATGTAGGGTTCCAAAACATTACCTACTTGGCCTCAGGAGATGAGTTGGACGGACCAAGCTTGGGAAGAAAGCTTTCAAAAATTCTTATATTGCGAAGTTAATAACCGCCATTAAAGTAGTCTCCTCACAACAAACAAAAATTGAGAGCTTCCTCACCGAAGTGCTGCTCAGTGTGTATTTTTCTTTATCAACCCACATATTCAGAGCGAGGATAAGAGCTCAAAAAATATGCTCACCAAAGAATTTGCACCAATAGCAAAGTGCCCAGATAAAATGGATGGAACCCTTTGACAAGTGAACATCACTCCATACAATGTTCTGCCACTTAATCGACTTGGAGCAAAAGATGTGAACCTCTAGCCTAAAAAGCTTGCAGGTAAGCATTCTATTCAGACTTAGCCTAGACTGATAAACCTGATTGCAGAAGCCCGACTCTAAGATGCACAGATCTCCATGCTCTTAAAGTCTGCACAATTCTCAAGATGCACAAGTTATCAGAGCTCCTAATCTATTGATGTCAGTGAGACGGAGACCCCATCAATCCTAAAATATTCATATGATAATATAACAATGTAAAGAAAATAAAACTCTCTAGTTTTTCTCGTTGCACTTCTAAACCATAGAGTACAAATGCTTTTCCAGATGGAGAGAGAAATAGAACTCATTCAAGTGTCATTAATTAAAACATGCAACAAAACATCCATAAACAAAATTACAAGCTTAACTAAGGCGAGGGTGGTTTTGAATAGATACTAAAAAAGCTAGAAAAATTTTACTTGCAGTTGACCTTCGGCGAAGCTATAATCATCACCATTTGAAAGCAGAGGTACCGCAAGCATGAAGCGACTTAACCAAACACTGCTAGTTACCAACTATGCAGCTGCTGTAGCTGTTTTTTGTTTTTTTGGCATCCGATAACCGCCAACAACACAGGCGTGGTCTCGCTCAAATGGCTCCAAAGTGACCTGCTCTGAAGGCTTGAAATGGTCTGCCTGCAATTTCTTCACTTCATCGGAAAAAACTGCCTCCGCTGGCACTGTCGAATCTATGCAGTTTGCCTGAAAAAACACAACTCCAACAAAATTACAATTTGCTATAAACAAATTCGATTAAAATGCTAATCCAACATATCATTTGTGGGCACATTGTTTATGAAATGGTAATACTTAAAAGCTCCACACCTTAATTGATATCACAAAACGGCCTCCATTTTTCAAGAAATAGGAGGCATTCAGCGCTAAGATCCTTGCCTGCAGAAACAACATATCAAAAAACGCCTTTGTTGACAAATCCAAAACAACGTATCCCAGACTAAATGCTGTGTCAAGTCAATCTGCGACATGAGTATCAAGACAGTGTAGACAGCAAATATAGAATTCATGGAGTCATGGAGATACAAATGCTTCTTTTCATCAGTAAATAGAAAGGTTTCTTCGAAGATCAAGTCAATAGATGAGAGTAAATGAAAATTGATAGCATAAAAGCTTCTCTTTGAAAAACAAGTGCACCCAGAGTCTCTCATAGTGAACAGGAAATGGAAACCAAATCCATTTGCTAAGTTTAGAAAATGAAAATCTAAATTTATAGATTCATACTTATAAACAAGGATAAGGAAATAAATATATACATCAATAAAAAGAAAGCAATCAAAAAACAAGAAAAGCTATGTGATAAGGAAAGTCCTCTAGTCAATTTTGTTCCCTCTTATGTGTAGAGAACATATGAAAAAATTAATTTGAGGAGAATGGATTGGAGACTAGAGTACACATGTTGATCGCTAATATATAATTTATATCTTTATGGCTGTGTTTGGCATTACTCTTTGGCAGAGTAGAAAAGACCAGCCGCTGCTCTTTATTGTTGCAAATGAATATAAGGAGAGAAGGATTGGAGGGAGAAAAAAGGGGAGGCTGCTCTTTATTATTGCAAGTGAATATAGGGAGAGAGAGAGAGAGAGAGAAGGATTGGAGGAAGAAAAAAGGGGAGGCTGCTCTTTGAAACATGAAATACACCCCTCTTTAAAAAGCATGAAAAATCATATTCTTTTAAAGAGGTCTGTTTTTCCTATGTCAAAGAACATCCTCCTTTTTATTTCTTTGCAATAACAAAGAGCAGGTGCTGCTCTTTTCTACTCTCCCAAAGAGCAATGCCAAACACAGCCTATGAGCCACAACAAAGCAAATTTTAATTTTTTTTTCATTAACTGGTGTGTAGAAAAAGCTGGTGTGCAATTAGAAAATTTACTGATGGATGATTGAAAGAAAAAAGTGGTGTACTCATAGTACCTCCCTAAATTTAAGAGCTGCAAAGAGTATACAGTAAACTAACTTAAGGGAAAAAAGGGCCACATCACATGAAAGAGTTGGATCTCTTGTGGAAGCTGGTTAAACCAACATTGAAATAGAAAGCAGAAATAGAATAGCTAAATTATTTTTCTCAATGGACATCAACCACATTAGGGGAAAACTACTCACACTCCATTAGAAATTAGTCTACAACTTTTATGCCCCTAAGTTTTAAAAATTCCATGCACTTATTTTAACTTTTGGTACTCTTGCATCCTTTGATCAAATTTCAAACCCAAATTAAAGCAATTTTTTTAATAAAACTACCCTCAATATGTCAAAGAATCTCACTTCAACCCAACATCATCACTATGCACTAAACCACAAGACTCGAGCTCTCTCCTCACTTGTCCCAGTTCCCTTTCCATAACCCTGATTTCAAATATGCTGTCTAACTTCAAACATTTAGATAATTTCACAAGATATAATTTTAGAACTGAAGGCATCTCCATATAATCTGCCATTCCCATCTACAATGAAATATCTTTAATTGCTCCAATTCTCGTTTTTAGAGTGAGAATTTGAAATGGGGTGTCATTCTCTCCAGCAAACTTCTAGATTAATGCTCAAATGGAATGATCTTACAACCCACCTACACAGCAATTCAGAATTTTAAGATTCTTCAAGATGGCCTTAAGGGTTTGTTAGGGTTTCTAGAGTGGAAGAATTTCGATAGAATTGTTTAGTAGATTGTTCTTGATGAGCGTTGAAGGTGATGGAGAGTACATTCAAAAGCTCATATTGATTACATTATTATAGTGCTCGAAAGGGTGGTAATTGCAGGGTATCAAGAGGAGAAGAATGACCACCCAAAAGAGCCATTAATGGAGCTGTTTGAACCAGGATTAGGAGGTTTAGAGAAACTTCTAGATTAATGCTCAAATGGACAGATCTTAGAACCTACCTACACAGCAAATTAGAATTTTAAGGTTCTTCAAGATGGCCTTATGGGTTTGTTAGGGGTTTCTAGAGAGGAAGAATATTGTTAGAATTGTTTAGTAGATTGTTCTTGATGAGCGTTGAAGGTGATGGAGAGTACATTTAAAAGCTCATACTTTGAGTACATTATTATAGTGCAAAAGGGTGGTGATTGAAAGAGGAGAATAATGGCCACCTAAAACAGCCATTAGTGGATCTGCTTAAACCAGGTTTACGAGGTTTAGAGCAACTGTTTAAGCATAAATCTGGAGCTGTTTGATGAATACTTGGGAGCAGATTTGGGAAAGAACCGAAGCAGCTCTGGAGCAGTCATTGTAGAGAATCTGAAGTAACAAAGGTTAGAGGAGCTGCTATGGCGGGAGCAGAGACACAACCTAGAGGCTGGAGAATTACCGAGACATAGTTCTTGATATCTGCTCCTCACGTGATCACGTAAGTCGGGAAACCAAGGCTTCATCTCAGGTTTGAGATCGCAGAAGAAGTTTCTTTCTTTTAAGTTTGAGTCCTAAGTTTTAAGAAATAAGAGTTATGAGAATCAAAAATTACCATATTACAGAGGGTCCAAGTTAGTTAGAGAACAGTAAATAAGAGTCCTCTTTATTTACAACTAGAAAACTGAGTTAGATTAGGATTACAGTTTCATTTAATTACTGGCTTTATATGTGTTTTGCTGGTTAATATCAGCCCCTGAGATCTTAATCTCGACACAGAAACAAGAGAGTTTCTGCAGGATTCTAATCTGAAGTTCTATGTTTTGCTGCTGTTGTCGCTAATGTTCTGCGGATATTAACTTAATACTGTGATCTCCATTAGTTACTACTTTTCATCTAACAGTCTTTGATGCTGCTGCTACTCTGCATCTAAAACCAGGTTTGCTAGTATAACAAGTTACATTCTAACATCTACTTCAGCAGTCTACTATCTCTGAAGAGAGGGCATAAATGATCACATATTTAAATAAGTAGACAACAGAACCAGTAACAGTATTTCCCACAGAAATTCGGAACTGAGCTATCAATTGTTGTCACCACTGACCTGCATTCTAACACAGAATTCGAAGTCAATGATAGGTCTTCACCGCGTTAACTCTGCAAATTGTTGATTGTATTCTCAAACAACAACGGTTCTTATCCCTTTAAATATCTTGGGTTGCAAGTGCACTAAAATGGACGATGATTGAGCCCGTTCCCTCGCCATTATGATGTTTATCTGCCCAGCATTGAGCTTTTGCAGGAGGATCACAGGATTATGATTTCTTGAGGGGGCGATTTAAGAGATTTGTTGTCATCTCATGGATATTTTCAGCCACTAATATTTGTTAGGGTTGGAAAATGGTCAGAAGGAAGGAGATATAAAATTTAAAGACTTTGGTTTATTTCCAATAATTTAAACTCAAGGAGCATTATATGTTAGACCAAGGATCAAAATTTCGACCGAAATGACCGACCGAAATTTCGGCCGGAATTATCGGTTTCGGTCCCCACCGAAACGATAATTTGGGACCAAAATTTAGGTCATAGAATATATGGGAGTGAAATTTTCGGTCAAATTATCGGCCGAAATTTCGGTTTCGGTCCCCTCCGAAACCAAAACGAAACCCGAAATTTTGATCCTTGTGTTAAACCCTAGAGGTAAGAGAGGAGCTCTCCCTTAAAAGAACAATTGTTTGAGATTATACACTGTTTGATTCCAATGCTTAATTCTGATAAGAAAAATAACTGTGACAACATAGAATTGAGTAGAAACATAGAACAAAATCTCTTGTACCAACCATGTTATCTTACACTATTATATTTTTATATCAAAAAAAAGGCATCATCCAGGAAAGGTGACCTCAAGAAAACTCCCCTAGATCTATCATCTAAGGCATGACATCAAAGCCAATAAAAAGTTTACCGAGTGAACAAAATATACAATAAAGCATTCACAAAATAATAGCATTGAATCAAAAGAAAATTAACACATCAATGTGCATGTGGAGAAAGCCACCTTGTAATGAGTTTCTCCAAAACAAAATTTCATGTTCACTGCCAGCCAAAATTCTTTTATGCAGTAAACATGACTTCTACTAATGATACTTTTATTAAACAAAATAGATAAATGATTTCTTTTACAATAGGCATTATGAATTTTTTTCTATTTAAATGATGCCACGGTACCTTGTGGTGGAACCTTTGACCACAAAATAGAGAAATCATTTCTCTATTTTGAACGGTCAATAACTGACCTTCTGTATGTGGCCCCTAATTCTTGAATTGAGTGTCACAGGGCACCCAACTGGCCTGAGTGCAAAAGATTCGGCTGCATTCCGATGCACATCCTCTGGCGACATATATATATATAGGGAAAGATGATTAGCATTGCATCACCATATATATCGGGAGAGACGGACTTCGGTCACCAACATCAATAGATAACACTCGCTGCCACAAGACGCTCATTTTTTCAATCCCAGAACATCATATAACCTAAACTAGCATAAGAAATATATGCGTATCGGAGGATTTGTACAATAAAAAAGAGAACTTAATATAGACCCTGCAATAGACATGAACAATGGCCCATGCTAAAGTGCCTAGATCGAATGGCTAGAATCCTCTGACAGGCACAACTGTTAGGCTGACATGACATCAGTTCATTAGATGTTTCCACACTTGGATCATTTTTGGACAAAAATGTGTGCTGGTGAGTTTTTTTTATCTATTGAAGTTGGAGATGCCTCATTAACCCTATACATGAACAACAAATTAATAAGAGATGGAGAAAGCAGTAACTTTTCAACCGAAGAACACCTACAAATATCTTTCATAGCTGAGATAGCTTAAGGCGACCCACGAAAGATTGTTAGTCTGTTTCTTCAGAACCAATGTGCACATTAGCTCCCTTTCTATGACACTTGATAAAAGACTAGATATGCAACATAGCAAATTATAGAAAACTATAATAACCAGTATTGTCATAAGTGATCACTTAAGCAATCCTGAGCAGCCAAATCGCATAAGCCAACTTGGCTTATGCGATGCAGGAGACTAAGCGATGGCATACTGATGTATGTGATCGCTTAAGCCATGTTTTATGGCTTATGCGATGGCATAATGCTCCTACGGTCATAAATATGACCAGTGGAGCACTTTGTAAAAAAAAAAAAATCTTTTGGGGGATCCCATTACCTCTATAAAAGAGTGTATTGGGTCCTATACTCTTCACAAAACTATTTTGACTCATTCTTCCGCTCAATCTCCTCTCATTAGTATGTATGAAATTTTTAAAAAAAATATACGAATGTATATTTCTTGCATTTTTTAATTTATTTAAATAAAAAAAATCATTAAGTCATGGCTTAAGCGATTAAGCAATTTGACTTCAGCGAAATGCAATCAATTGGCTTAGCATGGCTTAAGCGATTTGACAACACATCAATCAAAACAGCTGGCCTAAAGATGAAGTTAGGCATAAAAATATCTCAAGTAGAACATAAGAAAGAGACACCCTAAATGTTAGATTATAAATTTTGAAATACTTTAGCATCAGAAACTCGAACCTGCATCATCCAGAAAGTCCAGAAGGGGAATCCGAGTAACTCATCACATGCTTAATATTTTTCATACAAAAGAATAGGACAATGTGGAACGCATAAGTGTGTGTGGTTTTTTTGTGCATCAGTTTTTGTTGTTTTGTTGTAGTGTGTGTTGCAGTGGCTTTTTTTCTTGTTTTTACCTAGAATTGTTACAAAATCTAGGCAAGAACAAGGTGTTAGTACAGAAGTGGTCTTCAAGTGCAAACAGAACTTTAAGCTGAAACACATTTAGAGAGAAAAGTTAAATATATATCAATAGGGATATGTGTACACAAATAATAATAATAATAAAGAGTGCATCAGAAACTCGTATTGCATCACCCATAAAGTCCTGAAGGGGAATCCGAGTAATTCATCATATGCTTGTATCAGGAATACCACTAAAATAACATGAAAAATAAAGAGGAAGTACTGGCTCCCTAAAACAATTTTGTAACAAATCAAGGCGTAAACAAGGTACTAGTAAAAAAGTGGTTTGCGTGTGTAAACAGAACTTCAAACCTGAAACAAATTCAGATAGAAAAGTATACGAACAGTGACACCATTATACAAATAAAAAATAAAATAATAGTAAAACGGAGTGCATCAGAAACTCGTATTTGCATCACCCATAAAGTCCTGAAGGGGAATCCGAGTAATTCGTCATATGCTTGTATCAGCAATAGCACAAAAATGACATGAAAATTAGATCAGGATCGTTCAAAGCATCAAGAATGTTGTACTGGATGCAGTAAACGCATCCATGTTTTCAACATATGATAGAAGAATGCCATAAAGATCCCAGAAAAAGAAATGAAACAGCATTGAACATCAATTTCACAATTGTAAACTAAATACAAGGATTTCATTGCATCCAACATTGAATAGGGGTGAACAATTATTCGATGTGAAAAATACAAACTGTTAGAACCATAGGTAAAGGTTTCTTCACTTCATCATTGTTTTGTTTTTAAAATAATGAGAAGTTGTGAAAGTCTATCAACCATCTCATGCATTAAATGAAGTTTATTGAGAAAGGGAGGGTTAATGACATACTCACAAAATCGGGAGTCAGCAATAAATCAGTAACGGTCTAAGTAGGGAAAATTCGGTAAAATCAATCAAAGTCGGAAAAAAACGGGGAAAATAAAAATAAGAAATAAAAAATTTATAAAAACAGAGTTAATCTACAATGAGTGTGCACCCTTGATGGGTGAGCACGGCAGTCCACACGTCTGTGTAAATGCATGATGTGGACGGACTTCCAGATGTGTGGACTGCTTTAATGCACATGATGGGTCCAATGCATGGAAGTCAATGCACGTCATGCAGTCACACAGATGTGTGGACTGCTTTAATGCACATGATGGGTGGACATCCATTGTAGAATAACTCATAAAAAAATTAAAATAGATATCATAATATAATCCAAGTTTAAAAAAAATGAATTTAATGAACAAAATAGTACAAAATAGGCAAAAAGAAGAAGAGCAGTGAGCTCTGAGACGCAGGCAACAAGGGTGATAGCCCTAAAGATTCTTTTTTGAATTTAAGTGAAAAAATCGGACAACATTGCTGATTAATCGGCCAAGACAATTTTTTCCCATTTGTAAAAAATGTTGTGAGACTTTTGTGATTATGGTTAATTGGCTATCATCGACAAAAGATCTTAGATCTATCGAAGTCAATCTCTCACTACCAAAAGCTGACATTACAGCATTCAAGGTAACTCAAATCTGTAAATGCCAGCTTTTAGACAGAATATACTCTAAAAGGCTATTCCATTTTAATTTTACAAAATAGAGGCCATGGTTGGAGTCAGTCTCTTGAGAAAAAGAAGTCTGAAACATGCAAAAACCTTCCTCCGCCAATCTGGGAAATGTTACAGAGAATCTAGCAAATGATGCAGGATACATATGTTTACCCAATCTAGCTTTTTAAATAATCGTGACAAAAATGATTAAAGCCACTAAAATTAAAAAAAATTTTAAAAAAAAACTGAACATACTAAGCATATAACAACGTCCTGTATCCTAAGATCTAGCTGATAGGAAAGTGCAAGACATTCACCTGTACTGATACTGAACATGTAAGAAAGCATGCATGACAAACTGACATTCAGTGCCACCCGTACTTTGGCCATGCAAGGAAAGAATTAAGCATCATGAAGTCCTTATGAACAAATACCTTGCATATTTAGGACGTTAAAAATAAAACAAATTGTGTACAGCAGCTATGGTAACTTACAATTTTGCAACTATCAAAACTCCTATAATAAAAAAAGAGAATATACAGAAGAATTAGATGAGTGGCCTCAACTAGTGTGCGGAAGGAAAAGAATGAAGCATTAAAAAAATAAATTCAAATTACGTAAATTAATCACTTCTGTATGGGCATCCTTACTTTGTTTAGAAGTAAATCACAAATTAAATATGTAGAACGGTGAAATTATTTGAGAAAGATTAAGAATGATGATTAACCATATAGCCTATTAATCCCTTAGATAAAAAATATTACCATATAAAAAACAAACACAATAAAAGGAATTCAGAAGCCAATACCTGGTCAGGCTGAGCAACATCGGAGAATATTACATCAACCATGCCAACCAGCATTCTGTATTTTGCAGGATGTCTAGCATCCTCAATGATGGGTATCACATTTGTCCGCTTCTTTGCCATATTAACCAAGTCCCTACCACTTCTATGAGAAAATTCCACCGCATAGACCATGCCCGTCTACAAAGCACGATGAGCGAAAAAATAAATATAATTAAGAATAACAAATATAGATCTTCGACTACAATAATAAATAACAAACAATCCCAAAGAGTCAACTTACAGGTCCAACAAGATCAGATACGTGAGAAACTGTAGTCCCCGAAGCAGCTCCAAGGTAGAGAACCCTCTTTCCAGGAGCCTTCATAAACAAAACCAAAGTAAAAAATAATATATTTGGGGTAACGGCATGATGAAATAGCAAGAATTAGACAGGCACAAGATATTGTCATCAAACAGAAGGTTCGTGAAAAAGAATTAACAGCATAAAAATAATGAATTTACTCTATCATAAATGGCATCTTGATGAATTGACTGTAATTGAGAAGGAGACAAATGCATAAGTATGCTTCCAAGGTCTTGTGAAAAAATAAAGTTCTATGCTACAGCTACTCATAAAAATTCATATGAAATCCCTTAAAACAGAAATGTGTTTTAGCCATATTATACATCTCTAAAAACACAAATGGTTGCTTACGCTATATCCTTCATACATTCACTTTTACTAAGAAAAAGCTAACAAGAACATAGGGAGAGCTACGCTTAGAAAACCAGAAAAAATCCGTTAAGGGAATGTTCTTAGACCAGCTTATGTCATCTCTTAAAATTCTACATAGTAAATGCGTATAAATGAACTTCATTGAAGCAACGTGCATGAAAAAGTGCTAATCTTACACAAACAGATGAACAAGTAGAATGAAGTGATGCATTTTTTGGCCTTTCAGACAGAACCTAAAAAACATGCGACTGTGCCATTTTTCAAATGGCACAATACACGTTCTAGCCAACATGTGTGTTTGGAAGCACAAAAAGATGTTAAAATGAATTGCGCTATTGACATTTTTACGCTAAAATGCAATAGAACAAAATTAGAAGAAAGCTACTATTTCTCTACTTGGCTTTTGCGGGCAAAGCTTTTGCAAGACTCCGACTGTCAAACAGCCCCTTACTCATTACACGAGATTAAAAAAAAAAAAGAACAAACCACTTACAATCCAGATTTGATCCACTCCACTAAGAATGGCTGCAGCCAGTTTCGAACGGAAGGGATTCCATACTCTGTATTCAACCTTTGTTCCATCCTCATTCTGAATAAAAACCATAATAAAAAACAATAGAAATTAAATACAATATAAAGCCGCACATATATGCAAAGGCGTCAAAATGTGGTATGACCCATATGTGTAATAATGTTTTTAGGCAGTCTCCATCAGCCATTAATAAATCATCAGACCAAAACCAAATTTCTTTGTGGCAGATAAATGGAAAAGGAGAAAAACCACGGTGCTACGCATGGACGGTCACCAGATCACCGAAATAGAACGGTCATAAGCGTCTTACCAGTAATTCAACGTTTAAAATCTCAGCTGCTACTAGCATGGCTCAAAATTCCAGATGAAATCGATACGTATCAGTTTTGGACCAGACCAGGTTGATACATCGACCCATATATTATGGTATGCATCAGTATGTACCAACCGATACCTACATGAACTGATAGTATCGGTTTTGGTGCTAGACGATATTGTACCAGAAAATCAAGATTTTAACCCATGGATTACCGTATAAATGGCATATACCGGTATATATTCTGGTATATACCAGTATGTTAAAATATAATTTATTTATTTTTTAAGTTGAACAAAATCAATATACCGTTTGTACCAGTACAAACGGGCCATATAAACAGTATATACTGGTATACTCAAATCCAAAAAGTAATAATAATGAATTTGTAAACACCACTCAAAAATTGATCTATATAATAAAATTAAATAAAACTGGGGAACGATCAGGATTACTAAACACCACCAACTAGTATCCGAAAAAATAATGAATAAAAATGCATACACGCAACTATATCAACAAAAAAAAAATGTGATAAATAGAGGATGCAATCACCTGAACAGAGATACGCTTTTCTCCGTATACGGATTCTCCAGTAACCATGTTCTTGGTAACGAGGGCATCTTCTTTCCCCTTAGCAATGAAAACCCCCTCGTGCCTGTGCGGCTCGATAACCACCTTGTTTCCTCCTTTCATCCCTCCGCCTCCACGGCCACCGCGACCTCGGCCACCGCCTCGGCCACCAAAACCACGTCCTCCGCCTCGCCCACCACGTCCTCCGCCTCGATCGTCACCACCCCTTCCGCCGCCTCCGAATCTGCCTCTCCCTCCGCCTCCATCTCCTCGGCCTCTGAATCCACCACCACCGCCTCGGCCTCTTGGAGGTCTCATCTCTGGAACTTAGTGAGGGAAGGGTAGAGATGTGCAAAGCGAAAAAAAAATGAGTATTTTGAACAAAGAGAAAGAGGCTGAGATTAAGAAGGAATTTATAGGGCAGAGAATACTAGGGTTTTAAAGCTATGGCTTATCAATGTTATCACCAAGGACGTGAGCTAGGGTTTATCACTAGTGAGCTGGTCATTTTCGGTAAATTACCGTGGCCACGATATCTTATTACGATATTACGAAAACACCATCGTTATGGCTGCTACCAGGGCTGCCAACGGCCCTCCCTCAAATCCAGCCAGGCCAAGGTCAGGCCCTAACCTGGCCCTAACTAAGGCGGGCTTAGATTCGTCCAACCGTGGTCCTAACTTAGGTGAGTTGGGGCACGCTCCGGTCCGGCTATGGGCTTTATTGATTATTAATATTTTATCTAAAAAATTTTCGTTCTCAATTTCACCTCATTAAAACTAGAGAAAGACATTTTTAGCTTTTAAATAATAAAAAATTATAAGAACTCTCTTTATAAATATAAAAACTATTAGAATATCGTTACATTTCTCCACTTGGCAATTCTAACGGTAATATTAAGTACTATTCGGATAATTTAATTGAAAAAAAATATATTATATTTTTTATTCTTATAGTAAAAAATTTAATATGAAACTAAAAGTGATGCTAGGCCAGGCCAACCTAGGCTTACGAAAATTAATTTGTTAGCTTGTATCCGGCCCAACGGATAGCAGGCTTTTGGTTTGGAGACCTTAGCCATGACCTTTTACCTCATTTTCACGCCTTGGCCATACAAATTTATTTTAGGTGTGCAAATTTATTGATGGCCTTAGCTATTACTACTAACCCACCAAGTAGGCAAATACTTGAATTATTTTTATTAAGTATGGATTAGTTTGAATCAAATGATAGAGCTTATTTTTTTCCCTCAACCATCTACAATATTGATATCAATGGCATGTCATTAGACAGTCTGTTTTTTATTCGAAATGAACCACAACTCAAAAAAGTGACCCAAAAAGCATAGGGTTTTATGCAAATACCCCCCTATATTATGTTAAATTACATAAAATCTCTTCAGATATGCCTAATTACGTTGTACCTCCTAATTTTATGTTTCCTATACAAATATCCAATTGTTGTTAAAGGACAGTTAACTAGGTGTCATTTCTTGATTAAATAACGCTAAACATTATATACAAAATGGTCATTGTATTTTTTCCAACTTTGACCGCATTTTAAACGATGGATAAGCATCGGATCCTGTCAAAATTTTTTGAATGGAACATGATTGATCTCCTCTAAGTTAATGTATTAACCGATTTTGATTTGGGTGTCCATGACGCTCACTTGGCTCATGGATAGCACTAAAATACTACCCCCTTGTACCATCCTAACCCTACCATCATTATGAACCAAGTGAGCGTCATGTGAAACCCTACATAAAAATTGGGTGACATGGCAACTTAGAGGAGATCAATTATGTTCCACCAAAAAAATTTGGGTAATATCCAATGCTTATCCACTATTTAAAATACGGTTATAGTTTTTAAAAATACAATGACAATTTTGTATATAATGTTGACTAAGGGTAAAAGCAATCATTCAATCGAAGAAATGACGTCTAGTTAATTGTCATTTAACGGCAGGGATAATTATAAAGGAAACATAAAAGTAGGTGGTGCAGTATAAACATAGCGACAAATTTCGCCGAAATTCAGCGAAATTTCGTGAAATTTGCCGAAATAAGGGTTCAACGAAAGTTTTGTCGAACTTTCGTTACTCTTTGAAAATTCGTCGAATTTCAATATTTTCGTCGAAATCTCATAAATTTCGGTATTTTTCCTTTAAAGTGCAAATGAGCGGGGGTGATGACACGTTGGCAACTGAAAAGTCAACACACGTCACCTCCTCACTTGTCACCACACTCACCAAATGCCTCATTGAATTGCTTAAGTGAAAAGTACTTTTATAGGTGGAATAAAGTTCGAAGTTTTTCTACTTACCGATGTGGGACTAAAAATCAATTTGCAGTTTGCCAATTCAAACTCAGTTATCAAAGAAGCTGTCATTTCACTTTGTGGCCAACAGCTAAATCCCTATTCACCGACCTTTTTGCAACCTTGACCCTAGTATAGGTATTTGGTGCACATGTATTGCACCAAGGACCGTGCATAGCGCATGGTGCACAGGTCAATCTTCCTCCGATGTGCATATATTTATGAATGTAAAATCAGTGGAAGTATGCCTTTGACCTAAAATATGCTTGAGCGTGATGGAGGCCATATGATTTAAAGTTCACTTTTTGAGATGTGTGCCATGTGTAATAAAAAACCGACCGTTTGATGGTACGCCCACGATCCATAAATCTATTGTGCATAAGATGAGGATGAAAAACGACCTCCACCATCTAATTCATAGGCGATCAATGCATACCGACTGAAGAAGGTGGGGGTGAGAAAGCAGCATGGTGGGTGATTTTTCTAAGAGATCCTATGTCAGTGCTTTGATCAATTGCTAATTTTTTTAAAAAATATTAAATATATATTTTATATATTTTTAATCCCTGAAAATTTCCCGAAATTTTTCTGAAATATATCGAAATTAATCCGAAATGTACCGAAAGGACCCCCCACCGAAAAATTACCAAAAACGAAATTTGTCGCTATGAGTATAAATAGGCATAATTGGGAGGTTTTAATGCAATTTCAGCATAACATAAGGGGGTATTTGCGAAAAAACCCAAAAGCATATGACAAAGGCAATGCTCATTGGTCACTTTTGGAATGTGTGCCACCAATAAAAAACTTACCCTATGATGGATGATATGTACTGTAGATGATCATGAAAGATTGGAACAAAATATGCCTTTCATGAGTTGATTCAAAACTATCATATTGCAATTTTTCCTGATCAAATTTAGCATTTGGTTAGACTTTAGACTTAGTAGCAACTAGCAATTACCTTTATCTCATTGAGAAAATAGAGCCCCCCTTTAATAGACCTCACAATTAGAAAAAAAAAATCACGAAATAGATATAAGGTACCTCTTTTCCAGCCTACACATTTACGGACAGCACTTACGTCCAAAACCCACGCAATTACTGAAAGCGCCTACGTCCAAAATCCACACAAACCCTTGAGTGCTTAAAATCGGACAATTGAGATCATTTTTCACCCAATCTTCTATACAATGGATATTGCAACCTTCATATTACTATCAAACCACTAGTTTTTTATTTCATGTATGGCACAAATACCAGAAAAAGTTCCTAAAATCACGTTTCAGTATGATGTGTGTCACGTAATTTTAGAGGCATGTTTTGGGGATTGGGGCCACATGGAATTGAAACCTTCTCGAGATCAATTGTGTAGAAGATTAGGGTGAAAAATGATCTTAATCATCTGAATCCAAACAGTCAACGACTTTTAGTATGTTTCGGGCATAGGCAGGTGAAAAGCACATTTCACCCAAGTTCCTAATCACCTCTAGCTGAAAATAATATTGTGTTGAGAAGTTGTCTTATGTTGCTTCTCACAAAACACCATTTTCAGCTTGTGATAGACCTTTTTGAGAGGCATCATTTGAGTAGTAATATGTGACACCTCTTTATAGCGCTTGAAAAGTGTTTTTTGGAAAATGGTTGTTAAACTAGGCCTAAGGCCCTATTTGGCAAAGTTGTTTCCAAAAAATACTTTTCAAGGTAAAATATTGGGTGAGAAACACTTTCCGCCTAAGAACTTGAGCTCTATTTGGCCAGCTCTAGCTGAAAATGGAGAAGTAGTCTCATGCTGCTTCTCCAAACACATATCATTTTCAACTAGTAGTGGTCATGTCTTTAGGTGAAAAATGTTTATCACCCACTATTTTACTTTAAAAAGTGAATTTTGGAAGTAGCTTTGCCAAATAAGGCCTAAGTTGGCCAATAAAAGCTTTTCACTCAAAGCACTGTATAGTAAATTTCTTTGAGGTATAAGAAAAAAAAGAAAAGAAAAGGAATGAGGCTGCTTCTCAAATATGAAACTGAAAAGTTTGAAAATTTACTCAATTACCGTATCTTGCAAGGTTCACAACTATAAGTTAGAAAGCAACTTAGTTAAGGTAACCTGTTAGGGCTCGTTCGGCACTTTCCGCCAACAAACTCATTTTTTGAGGAAAATGACTACCTCAATTTCTACCAAGAAACCCATTTTCTGAGGAAAGTCATTTTCTGAGTGATTGTTCTTGAGTTATTCAGAAAATCATTTTCTTAGGAAAGCTGACATTTTATTATGTTCTACACTTTCTCAAGAAAGTGCATTGTGTACTTCTATGCTCTATAGTCGCATGTATTTATGATCTTCATCAAAGCGATTTTATTGATCGGATGATCATCAAATTTTATATGCTTTAAATCGGTAATGTGTTTAATACTTTGGTCGATCAGATTCTCGAAATATTCTCTTAAACATGTACACCAACAAGGACTTACTTGAAAACCGATAGTTATCAGTTTGAGAAACTAGAAACCGATAGTTATCAGTTTGAGAAACTAGAAACCGATAGTTATCGGTTTGGTTTTCGGTTTAGCATGAAAACCGGCCAGAACCGACCCAATAACTCCCCTACCTATTTTTTCATATTTTTTACACATAAAATATCGGCTTGGGTCGCATTAACGCTGCAGACTTGATTTTCGCTCGACCCGACCCAATCTTTTAGTCGACCTGAGTTAGATGACTCATTCCTGATGCCCGACTCAATAAAATAACGAGTCGCTCTATCGAATAACAACACTACCAATGGAATACCGTCCGTGTACGACCATGAACCTTATTATAAAAATTCAATAAAAATGAAAGAAATATGAGTCAACATAGGACCAGACATAATTACCAAGTCAGAAATCGGGAAAAAATAGTGAAGGAAAAAAATATAAAAATAAAATAGATAATTTGAGGGATCTCCAACCCGTTACTAAAACCCTTAACTACCTTATTATTCAATTGATCGAAAAAAAATCACGAAAAAATACATTTAAAATACAAAAATCACATTTTTCAAGTAATCACTTTTCTTTAATAAAATGTGTTCTAATCGTGAAAGAACAAATTTATAAAAAATGGCGATTAAAATGTGTTTAAAAACAAATCGGCGAATTTGGTAACTATGACACCAATCAACAATGTTTTTAAAAAATGGCGATCGGAAGTGTTATTGTCACAGCCTATTTATTACTCCAACAACATTTAAACAAAGAGAACGTTGTTGATTGGTGTCAATTAGACGATGTAGAGCCTTTACCATCCCAATCATGCATAAAAAGATCTTGAGATCATGGGTCTTACATCAGACAATCAAATGTTGATTCCAAGTGAGACACATCTCAAAAAATGAATGTGATTAGAGTACCATCAAAAGTGATTCAAGTTTACGATTTTAGATCTGTACCACATGGAACCAAAATCCGACTCTTTGATGGTAGGTACATGATCTAAAGATCTGTTGTGCGAAATCTTGGGATGAAAAATGTTCTATATCATCAAATTAAAATCAGTCAACGATGTCTTTATTGTTGAAGTGGTGTGGCAGTAACTAAAAAATTGTGGCAGTAACACTTATTTTAAGAGGTGTGGCAGTAAAAGTATTAAGCGCGTGAAATGCCGGTTCAGATGGAAGAACCCTCTATTGTAGATGATGGTACCCTTAATCTAATTTTAACATATATAATCAGTGGTACTTAAGTAAACAAAACTAATTACCGTGTTGCCACAATTTTCCAATTCAATGGTTAAATATAGTCACGAGATCTGAACGGCTGGGAGATTTCATTACAAAAAGCTGCATTAAATATGAAGTGTAGCAGTATCAGTTGAAGAACCGATTCGACGATTCGATGAGACCCATGGTTGTGTTCCATTGTAGCCCAAGCTCAGAAAATAAGCTTTCATGACCAAATTGCAAAGAAAACCGAATATCACTTTCGCAGGAAAGTAGGTTGAAAACCCACGGCCCAAGAAAACTCTTGAACAAAGGAAAAGCTCCGAAAATGATCGAAAAAATCATTTTCTGCAGAAAATGTTTTCAAAGAAGGCCTTACGCTGTTACCTTCTACGGATCAAGCGTCAAAAGACTCGAAACTATCCTTGCCATTCCCAAGATTAAAGAGGGAGATTGATGGAGCACTGTGGACATTGCTTGGTTGGTATCTAATGCCAAACAAAAAATTAGAAAGCTGTTATGTGCACCCTTTTTTTTTCTTCCCGCACAATAAAAATTAGAAAGTCGTTTGCCAATACTTTCCAAATAAAAAATTTCTATAACATTGCCTTCAAAACCGACAGCTTAGATGGTGTTTTAAGAAAAAAGTTCCCAAATCATATAGTCTTGCTCTTAAACTATGAGCAAGGACCAACTTCTTCACAAAATAAATATGGTTCATCTCATCAAAGGCCCCAAAACTATTGTATATTTTTAATCGATTAGTTTAAGCGTCCAACACTCCAACCCTCCACATCTTAGATCGTGAGATCATGAGTTTGCCATCAGGCGATTATATATTGATTCTATGTAGCATGTATCCAAAAAAGTGAACGTGAAGCCACGACTCACCATCAAACTCGATTCACATTCACTTTTGGATATATGTGCCATGTAAAATCTATATTTGACCATTTGATGGCATGCCCATGATCTCAAGATCTTTTATTTGAAAGATTTAAACGAAACACTATCTTCATTGTCTTATTCAAAGTGACAAACATTTTTAGCAGGATGAAATCCTGGATAAGAAGATTCTTGGGTTGCAAGGGTTGTAAATATATATAGCCTTAGGTTGTGTTTGGGTTAGCTCTTATAAGAGCAGAAGCAGCTCTATGTCAGATATCTGCTCTAACATAGAGCAGACCAAGAACAATTTTATCACTTAAAACAGCTCTCCGCTAGAGCAAATAAAGCAAGGAGTTGTGTTACCAAATATGAAAGCAGTTCTTTGTCGGACCCAAAGAGCAACAGAATTGCTCTTTGCCTTGAAAGAGGTAACCCAAACACAGCCTTAGCAGTTAGTGTTGAAATCAGGATTAAAAGAACAAATCTTTGGAGAAAACTAGGTTTAAAAGAAAAAATATAGGATTGTAAGTGTTGTAAACAGGAATTTCTTTAATAAACTTGTAATGCTGAATAAGGCACCCTCCTAAGTGACGATTTTTTTGCTGGGAAAAAAAGTTTAAGGTGGGGCACGGTGGGGCAGGTGCCCCTCCTTACCGTAATGTGGCTCCGCCCCTGGTGCCTGGATCTTGAGTCTCTTAAGAGGTCGTATTTCAGGTCAAATGTTTGACTAGCCCGGATTTTCATGGGTAGTTGTTACAACACCATTTAAGTCGTCTAATTTAAATATATTAATGTAAAGATCTCAGTGCCAAAAATTGGCACGACACACTATCTCTATCATATGATTCACTATAGTAAAATGCCATCATCTGATCCAATTGTTGACTATGACAAATCGGATGATAGAGATTGTTTTAGTGCCAATCTTTCGCCCCACAGATCTTTATATCATGTCCTTCAAATTAGACGACTTAGATTTTGTTAAATGTGAAGTGCAAGTTGTAGCTCACGTCAAATTACTGGATTAAACTATTTCTAGGGTCCCCCTTTACTTATTGCTCCCTAAGTGAAGGATTAGTCGTTGACTGCTAGAGAACTAAATTTTGACTACTTTCAATTGAACGATGGAGATCATTATTCACCACAATGTTCCGCCCAATGAATCTTAAGATTGCGAGCATATGATCAAAGCAGTCAAATTTTATTCTAAATGGTAGACAACTCAAAAAGTTAATATAATCATCAAAAGTGGTCCTTTGGATCACTTTTCTAAATGTGTCATGTGAATCAAAATCTAAGCGTTTGATTGCATGATCTCAAGATCCGCCAGCTCAAAGATGGGGTGAAAAACAATCTTTAAATCAGTCGAAGTTTATTTTGGCGAATAGCGTTTCACTGTAGGGGGTAACAAGTGAAGAAAACACCAAAGCAACGGCTGCTAGGTGAAATAGGGGGAGTGTAAATGAGACATCTCATGAGTTAAATGCAAAAGATCCAAAAATTTAATATTTTCCTGTCCAGCCCTAGTTTTGCCATCACACTCAGATCATTAAAGGGGATTCTAGGTTCACATTTTGGGATTTGTGCCTCGGAAAAAAAAAAATTGATTGTTGGATGAAATGTCAATGGTCTCAAGATCAATCTTGCAAAAGATTGAGATGAAAATGCATCTCCATGATTTGTTTCAATGCAGTCAAGAGGTTTTCAGCATAATCACCCTCAATAATTCGTAGGTACAGTTAGCTCATGCTCCCTATCATAGCAGATTTTATAACTTAAAACAACTCTCTACAAGAGCAAAATAAGGTGAGGAGCTGTGTTACCAAACATAAAAATAGTTTCCATTAGAGACTGAGTAAAAGAGTCGCTCTTTAGCGTGAAAGGGCTAACCCAAATGCAACAATATTTTTTGGGATGTATGCTATGGAAAAAACCATCTAAGCCGTTAATTTGAAGGTCTTGATGTAGAGATCTTGGTGGCACGACATACAATCTCTATCATTTGATTCATTACAATTAAAGGTCATCATCTGATCCAATGGTTAACTATGACAAATCAAATGATAGAGATTGAGTTTAGTGTCAATGTTTCGCATCAAAGATCTTTACATAATATCCTTCAAATCAGATGGCTTAGATGTTGTTCTATGTGGCATAGATCCCAAAAATAACAAGTCTTTCTTCTTACTTATGTCTCACAATACAAATCTTGTGCTAAGTTGTAGCTCCCCACAAATTATTGGATTAAACTATTTCTAGAGTTGGTATTAGCTGCACCACTCGTTTACTTAACACTTAAAAGATTTTGACTGGCAGACTTAGGCCGCTCTGCAAAATTTTATGGATTAATCAAAATTTTGGAAATATTCTCCCAATAAGTGGTAATACCAAACTTTTCCCCAAAAAAGCCCAACTGGGGCTATAAAAGATTGATTGGGCCTTTAAAGCCCGATGCACATTTAAAAGACTGAACAAGCTCTTAAAAGTCTCATTCACGCTTCTCACTGACTTTGATCTTTTAAAGTGTTAGGCTTTTTTCCAAATTTAAGAAAATTTTAAAACTTTTATCATTTTCATACAAGTTTTAATCATAATTTGCAGTTTCTTTTTTTGTAAATTGTTAATGCAAGCCAACTATATAATATCGACAATGTTATATGGAGGATAGATTTGTTGAGGACAAAGTGTTGGTAGCTGATGTGGCGCAACACAATTTGCTGCAAGTGTTGTGGGACTCAATAAATGCAGTACGGTGCAGTCAGTCACATCGTGCCATGTCAGCCGCTGCACTTTATCCTCAACAAATCTGTCCATCATTTATAATTTTTCATATAATATTTATAATCTACACAAATTTTTTCCAAATCTTTTCTTAAAATAATGAGGAAGAAGCAGGCTGAAATTGGAACCTTTCCTGGATTTTATTCGAATTAAACTAACACCCTAGTAAATCACCGCCAAATCCAAACTTGGGTACTTTAGACCAAGGTGTCAAATTCGGTATCGGAATCGGGTATCGGTCAATGACGAACCGATATGACTCGGCAGATACGTATCGGCCGATACTGACACGTATCGGCTTTTTTTTTTTTTTTTTTTAAATAGAGGTATCGGCCGAAACCGATACCGTATAGGCCGATATGGGCTACGTATCAGCCGATATGAGCCCGTATCGGTCGATACTGATACCAAGGTGAGATACCAATACGTATCAATTTGCCGAGAAACCAATTTTTGATACCATGCTTTACACATATGAGAGACATCCTTATCATTTTGCCTCATATAAGCCTTTTTTCTCAAAAAACTATTAAATTGTCATTATCTTCAACCTCTTAATACTAGTTATATTTATATTCCATTGATATACCGATCATATTTCAGAGAGTGATAAATCAACTCGTCATAAGTTGATGATTTGATCGTTATCTTTAAGACAATATTTCCCCACAATGAAACGAAGTTATGGTAAATTTCGCACTATAATACAATGGAGCCTCAGTGATACACAATATGTTGTACTATAGTTTGTTACCCCAACAAAATGAACTCACGAAACATGTTTTAAAGGCACACAAATTTCGAGTGCATAGAGTTGTATTGGAGATATGCAAGTGCTAAAATCCATCTCTTGGTCTCCTATTTAAAGTGTCCAATGCACCCTTTTCAGGGGCGATTGTGTTTTTTAGTCATTCAATTGGAATTGAGGGTCTTGGTCGATCTGATCAACGGCTACAAGGATCCAACGGTCAATACAAAATAATTACACCTTATGATTATTTAACAGTCACAAATGGCTATATGGCCGAACCGCCTCATGAATGCTCGGATCTCAAGCTCCTCTCGATGATGCGTATGTGAAAGTGCAAAGAGTGCCTTAAAAGCGTCAATTACACATGCACGTGCGCAATCACACATACACATTCACACATCACACATGTACATTCATGTGCGTGATCAGGGCAACAAATCGGCACCTTTAATCCAAACACATAGAGAGGGTGAGTCTCTATATATTATAATTAAAAGATAAGAATTGTTGTACTAATCAATAGAAATGAATGACAATATTGAGTGATCTTACAATTATCAAAAAAATTATTTGATAAAATATAGAGTGGTATTACCAAGAACCATATGGAGGCCATGACCTCGGCTTTTTCAACTTAGAAGCACTACAAAAAATAAGACTATTAGCGGCAGTTTTTGGTAGCCAAAAATTGCCGCTATTAACAAAAAGGCTATTAAGACTATTAACGGCAAGGATATTAGCGGTAATATTTTTTTGTTAATAGCGACAGTTTTTGGCTGTCGCTAATAGTCTTATTTTTTGTACTGAGGATGAGACCATCGAGTCACTTTATCAGAGCGATTCCCAATGAATCTGGCCACCACCCATTTGGCTTACACCCAAGCCTTGGCAAACTAGTTGGTATAATGGTATGTCTAATGGTGCTTATTAACTATTCATTTTTATCTTGAAAATTTTGGTACTGATAAACTAGTTAGATAGTAGGCCTTCAAAGCCAATAAAACTCTAATAAAACCAAACTCAGAGCCCACTTGAAACCTTCTTGAAATCCATCCAATCTCCAGGTATTGGAATTTTGGTTAAGGATTTGAGTCTATGTTGGGACTCATGTTAGAAGGCAATTGAAAGAAAGGATTTGCAATTTTGGTTTCACTCTTGAAGCTTGCAGCCATGGTTTTAAATATCAACTATATTCGATACATATCAACCGATATGTATCGGGTTTGGCTATACACCCCTGATTTCTTAAAGGGGTCTAAATCGGGTCAAAGTGGTCAAGTATCGGGTCATATCAACCATATTGGATCCATGTCGAGTCATTTCAGCCAATATAACCCTCATAAATTATTTGCCCATGAATAACAGTCAACCCTACAAGGAAGCGCGATCAACGGAGGTTCAAGGCATGGTCGACCGTGCTTCCTTGCTCCGTTGACCTTGCTTGCAACCGAAGATTCATCTTTCTCAACCCGCTTGTCGTTGACTTCCTTGAAATGTATGATGGATATCATTTTTTGTCCCAATCTTCAACATTGTACATCTTTAGATCATGTTCCTAATACCATCATACTTCAAATTTTGATTCCGCAAGGTACACATCCACGATCATGTTCATTTTGTGGGATGTATGCCACTTTATTAAAAATCTGGCCGCGTGATGGTAGGCTCATGATGTCAATATCTGTTGTGCCAAAGATTGAACGAAAAGTGATCTCCATCATCTAATTCAAAGCGGTCAATGACTTAAGCACGTGAACTGCGGGCTGAGAATGGCAGAATCTTGGTTTGTAAATGAAGGTACCCTTTTTAACCCTTTAATCTTTTTTTTCTTATTTTTTCATGATTTTTTATCTGTTCTTATTTTATTTATTTTTATTTTTATTTTTTCCCTCTGTTTTGCTTATCAGCCTCCCAAGCCGATACGTATGGAAATGGGCTGGATAGCCCATCTGGCCTGTTAGGCCCAGTCCGTTTTGAAATGGGCTTGGGCTTGATCATAAAGCTCGCAGGTTGTGCTTGGGTTAGCACTTTAAGCCTGACAGTTAAATGGGTTGGGCCTGTAAGCCCGTCAGGCTCTTATATTCGTTAGCCTCTTACCATCAATCTCATGCAATTCTCTTTCTTAACCTCCACTCCTCCAGTATGGTCGTAATTTCAAACTCCCAATAAAAATTGATTTTCCTAAGATTTACAAAATATCATATATTCTTAAAATAAAAAAATGGAAAGATAACAGACTAAAGAAGCCCCCAAGATGATTTTCGTTTGCAAATAAGGGTCAGTTTGATTGCACGTAATGGGGTTGAAAGACGCGTTTCGAAGGTGAAATACGTGAGTCAAATTTGAAATGTGTATTTGATTACCAATTTGACCAAACACGACTTGTACGGAAAGTACTACGCGTAGCCCAAATCGGCTACGAAGCCAACCCCTTGCACGCCTTTGAAGCTAGGCGTTTCGGAGGGCATCAGGCACCAACCTCCCAAATAAATTATCCCAACGACCCTTTATTCTTTTATTATTTTTCTTCTTCTCTTCTCCTTCACCAACAACAGGCAAAGACTTCCACCAACTCTCCTCTCCTTTCCAGTATTACTGCCATTAAATCCAAGCAAAAACCCAACTTCTTCCCAACCAAAAAATTGAAAGATCTTAAAACCCTAGGATTTTCATAGCTCTTAAAACCTTAACTCTTACAGATTTCTAATAGCCCCTAAAACCCTAGGATTGTACGACAACCCTTATCCGATGAAGATCAATAGCAGTGTCTTCATGAGCTATCTTTCATGGCGAGATTCGGATTATCAAATCTTAGATGCCCCTGTTGTAGAGGTGACCACTCAAGCATCCTCTTTCAATGTCTGACTATATAGCAAGGTCCCCTCCCACTGCTTTCACTACCCTCCTTTGAAGAGTTCATGTGCTTTGCATACTTCCAAGTGAGTAGTTTTTTAAATTTTTTAATAAATATTTTGATTGTCACTTTTTTTTTAAATTCATGGGTCTAAGAATATTTTGATTGTTGATTTTTGGTTTGAGAACCCAAATTCATGGGTTATCTGATATAGGATTCAGGGGAATTTATTGTTTAACTTATTGATTTTCTATTATGATATATAGTTTTTGAGGCTAGAATTATTGATTGGGTAGTGGGTTTAGGGTTTTTGAGATGGGTTTTCTGATATAGGATATAGAGGAATTTATCAGTGCACAGTGTATTGTATTTTTTTGGTAGAGATTTTAGGATGATTTTGTGGGTTTTTAAGATGGGCTTTCTGATATGGGATTCAGGAAAATTTATTTTTTGCAATGTATGGTAGTTGTTTTATTTAGTGGTTTTTCTTTTATGATATTTAGTTTTTGAGGTGGGAGTTATTGATTGGTTTGTGGGTTTTGTGAGGATTTTTTAGGTGGATTTTCTGGTATGGGATTCAGGTGGATTTATTGTTTCGATGTGTTGTGTTTGTTTAGTTTATTGATGTCTTTTTCTTATGATATTTTGTTTTTGAGGTGGGAATTATTGATTGTTCAGGGGGTTTTGTGTGGGTTTTATGGTATTCGATTCATGGGAATTTATTATTGCAATGTGTTGTATTTGTTTAGTTTAGTGATTTTTCTTTTTTGATATATATTTTTTTAGGTTGGAATTATTTTGTTGACGTTGGTTTTATGTGCGTTTTCAGATATGGGATTAAGGGGTTTTATTGTATTTGTTAGGTTGAGATTTGAGAGTGATTTTTATTTATGATCGAACTGATTTTTGTTTCTGTAATTAGCTTAACTGATCAATTGATTTAAGATTAGAACAACATATACAAGTTTCCATCATTTTCTATTTTTTAACCACTTCGGTGGATTTGAGGAGGACTTGTGGATTTGAGGACTTTTTTTTTTTTAGCCACTCCTATTTTTTAACTGCTTGTTGATTTTTCTCTTTTTGCTGTTCCTAATATTCCTTTTATATTATTTAAGTTAGTAGTATTAATCATCTAATTACTGTAAATGTCACCTCTCAATGAACACTAGAGTCCTAAAATTCACCAAATTTCTATTGTTATGCACGTATTTTTAAGGCTATGTCAAATGATTATCCCATTGCCATTTTCCATGAAGGCTACATGTTACATATATATGGGAAATGTAGATTAAGGGGAGACATATATTTTATTTTATTAAAATAATAAAAATTATGTCACAAAATTTAGGGACGTGGAAACTTTAGTTGCAGGATTCAATGACTAAAATGCTCATTATAAAACTGATGCCTCTGGAAGAGAGTCTCTCTTAACTATGATAAATATAGAGTTCTATATTTTATACAACCAAATGTTTCTCTTAAATTTGGGTGTTGTTAATGCCACAACCGTAAATTATTCTCATATTGTTAAAGCCCCATCAAATGGCAAACATTTCATCTTCAAGGACCCATGTTGTTGTTCTAGTACACAACACCGCCTTCCATTGGACCGACGAGATGGAAGATGCTCTAATAAGGGAAATGGCAGAGTAGTGCCTTGCGGGTCGTAGAACCGAGGCAGGAAGATTTCATCCACTCGCATAGATCGAGATGACAGAAAATCTTAACAATCTCTCAAATTTTCAAGCCACCTAAGTGGTGATAAAAAAACTTACTTTGTGATGAAATAAATTATAGACGAAAGTGACTTTGGTTGTAGAGCCAGATGTATGGCAACCGTTTGAGGAGGTATTCATTTAAATTAGACACTTCTTTTAAGTTTGTATACGAACAATAAATTTATAAAAGTATAACGTGATTTGTTTGGATCAATGTGCAGGCAATTCCATGGGCCATAACTTACCGAAATAGGAATCTACTATATTGAGATAGTCTCCATCTTATCTTTAATGATTGTATTGCTGATGAGAGAGGCGTGTTCCACCCAAATAATGATGCTTTTGATGGTATTCACCCGACCTAGGGTATAGGGAACTCACCTCCACACCTGCCACCGACCAATGTGACCTAATCTGACGGGTTTGGGGTCGGAAAGCACGACTCCCCCTTTACTATAGAGAATGGTTAGACAGAGACTAATGGAATGAGTCGAAGGGTTGATGGTGCTTCTGGCTCTCGTCGCAAGCGTGGTGATATTGGGGACAGTCTCCTTGAGGCAATGCGAGAGTGCACCCAAGAAATGAAGGAGTTCAGGATCCGTCCAACGATGAGCAAACGATAGGCATCAATATTGGATGATATGATCAATCGACGACTCATCACTGAGGTTCAATATATGGGCGCATCATTCCGGCTAGCTGATAGGTAGCTAGCCGAGGTTTTTCTAGCGCTTAATCAGTCAAGAAGGCTGACATATGTGCACACATTGACACAACCTGACCCATAGAATGCATTGGTTGTTACAACTTAACGGCGACCTCATACTACCACCAAGTGAAACACCACCTGAGATACTACATGATCATCGACTTTATCCTTGATTTAAGGTAAGTACCCCACAACTTTGTTCTATTTTTTTTATAGTAGAAAATTATTTAATTGTATATATATGTATAATTATTACTCATTTCATTCATGCATTTGAAAGGATTGCGTGGGAGTGATCGAGAGTACACACATTGCGATCCGAGTACCATTGCGCGACCAACCATGATATATCAATCACAAACAAAGACTCACCCAAAACGTATTAGCGACTGTATCATTTGACATGCGATTCCAGTACGTTCTTGCGGGTTGCGGGTTGGGATCCTCAAAGACGCTCTTGCAAGGCCACAAAATCTATTGGGAGTACCAATTAGTAAATTATACCTTGTCAATGCAGGGTATGCTAACATGGTCAACTTTTTAGCCCCAGATCGTGGAATTCATTATCACCTTTCAGATTTCAACAGTCCTAACCCTCTCACGTGTCCCAAAGAGTTGTTCAACAAGTCCCACACACAGTTACGCATTGTTGTAGAACGCACCTTTGGGGTGCTAAAACAACATTGGCCATTATTACTGGCGCAAACATGCTATCCAATTAAAACTCAAATCAAGATTATTTATGCTTGTTGTATTTTGCACAATTTCATTCACAGTTATCGTCATGATGACCCATGTTCTGAGAGTGGCACAACGAAAGGGAAGTTTCGCCTGATGAAGAGGGATCACAATATGTAACAGAAGTGGATCACCAGAGGGCACAAACATGACCATAATGTGCACTTGCACGTGAAAAGTGTGATAGATTGACTTCTAGTTTGTAGGATGGTCGCTATCACTAAAGAGATGTTCTACTGTTTTTATTTCTTTTTCAAGTGAATTTTAATGGATCTTTTAAGTAATTTTTGTTGCTTGATCTTTTTTTATTATTGAGTCCTTATATATTGAGCCTATCATGTATGAATTAATAAAAAATGAGAGAATTAATTTTCGAGATCATAAGCACCAATGCAAAAACACGTACAATATATAACTGATAATTTAAGTGATACGTTACAAGCTCATGCTAACAAACAACGTTTAAACACGTTTCACCGTATATGCTATCAAACAATAGGTTGATGTGCGTAGTACTATTACAGGTGAAATGTGTATTAACCTCCAAACACGTTTCGCCATTACATGCAATCAAACATGCTCTTAGGAAAAACAAGAAAGTTGGGGAGAATTTTTTGTTTCAATATAGAAAGAGATGGACAAAACTCTCCCAAAGCAATTAAGTTGCTATTATTCTCTCTCTAAAAAAAAATTAAGTTGCTAATTTGTTTTTAAAGGCGAAAGTATCCTTGTATTTATTGTAGGTATGTAAAATTCGGTGTCTAAATCAATTGACTTGGCACTTCAAATCGATCCTGCATGGGAACGACCGTTCCGGATGTAATGAGTGTTTTATATAGGGGTATCAAACCAGTTTAGTGAAAATCATTTTAGAGCAGCCATTTTAGAACTGAATTCTGCATAATTTAAAACCATGGTAGCTACTACTTAAATCCAATAGATCATTAATTTGATGATATTTGATGACTTTATATTGATAAAGGTTGTCTTTTCGACAGAAAATTGTGCACCATGGCTTGCGATTATGGGTCAAACCACAAGGAGCACATTGTAGTTCTACTTGGCGCATATCTGAAAAGTTATATGAGTACCATAAATGTTGGGGCTCAAGTCGGGTACCTAATAATCAACTCTAAGCGTAACCCTATGGTGCACTCCCCGTACCCAGTGTCATGCTCTGTGAATTCTAAAAGATGAAGCAAACATTAAGAGCTGGTTGATCTACATGTGTCTCAAAATCCATGATATGTCCAATCCTGGCCCAGATTGATCCGGGTTGCAACATGTTTAACCTAGTTCGGAGTTCGGATACTGGGCCAAGTGCGGGACAAAATCCAGCTCAGACTGGCCCATTGAGAGCCTATGTATGACAACAGTTAATATGCAAAGAGGAATACGAACGATCATCCAACGGTTTTTGTAGTTTTGTCCTTTAGGGTTGAATGGAGAAGATGAAGAAAAGAGGTTAGCGGCTATTGGATGGTGATTTTCTTAGTGTTGTGGTTGAGAATTGGCTGGAGAAGAGTGAAACAACTTGTTCATACGATTTCCGATGTAGTTGATACCACTCGGTGGTGTTTTTGTAGCTTCGATGTGTTAGGATGGCCGGTCAAGAAGACAATAATGTGTGTGTGGTGTTTCCATAACCTCATATTACACTAATGACCATAAATACGAAAATGATTTCTGTGTAGTGTTGTCGTAGCCAGGGCTGCATATGCTTCAAGCTCTAAAAAATCATTTAAATAAATATGGGGTGATATTAAAAAAATGCTCATTAATGTGGGGGTATTTTACCAGTGGAGCGAGAAAGCAACTCGGTGGAGTATGAACAACAACACCCAATGTTTTATGGTAAAAAAACATTTGTCAAAGTACCACTCCTGAAAATTTAAAGTAACTAGCATACTAGCCCTTTTTCAGCGGGACCGCGGGATACTCTTCAGGCGACACCCGCTATGATTGGTTGAATCTGTGCAGGGAATCAGTGATTCGGTTCCTTTTGTTGTTAGCAAGGATCAAAATTCCGGATTTCGTTTCAGTTTTGGTGGGGATCATGAATCTTCCATCGAAATGCAAACATCCGAAAAAGTAAGCATGAATCATTCTTTATGGTATACTACGTTCCTCACCTTTTGAGATGTTTGCTATGTAGAATCAACATGTGATTGTCTGATGGTAGATCCATGATCTCAAAATCTATTATGTGAAGATTGAGATAGAAAACGAGTCTGGCACATAGCGACAAATTCATTTTTTGGTAATATTTCGGTAAAGAGTCATTTCGGTGAATTTTGGAAGATCCTCCACTTTTTTTGAGACGTTTGCCACATAGAATCACACATGTGGTTGTCTGATGGTAGGTCAATGATCTCAACATCTATTATGTGAAGATTGGGATGGAAAACGATTACAGTATTTCCTTTGTTTGAGTTGTGTTGCACATAGTGACAAATTTCTATTTCGGCAATATTTTGGTAAAGGATTATTGTGGACAAATTTTGAAAACAACTCAAAATAGTTTAGGGCAAATTTATGCGCGCATAAAAAAATAAAATAATATATATATAGTTAATAAATAAAAAAAATCTTATTGATTAATTAAAATGACTGAAATCAACTTATGACCCTTTGATAGTAGGTCTATAATGTAGAAGGTTCCAACGATAATCGATCTATCTCGTTCGCTTTTAAGCAGTAAATTGATATATCTTTTGTTTAAGTGAGGTGGTTCTAACAAAAAGTGGGATGACAATAACATCAGCCATTTTTTCCGTGTCACGTGCCATAATTCCTTAAAAAATATTGACCCTCGGTTGCCATGTGTTTTTATACACATCTTTTTGCCTTTTCGGAGTTGTCTTTGTTTTTTCTGGGTTCTCTCATCAGTGATCACCGAAGGTACCTATCTGCTATCCACAGTTCCATTAATCTCATTTTTATATATTTTTATTTTCAGCAGTTTTATATTTATTATCAAAATCCTAATTTTACTTGTACATATTTTCATTTTTCTTTTTTGTATATTTTTTTTGTGTCACTATCTTATCCACGTCCATATAAAACCGAAACGCTATGATACATCCTTTTAGTTTCTTTGCGATCAGAATATCTTATTTTTCATAGGTTTTTCATTATTTTCAAGTTTAAACTAAATTGATTTTTCAATAATATATATTATATAGGTCAAGATATTTTTTCAGTTGAATGGCTCGGTTGATTCTACCGTACAAATGTTCGGGTTTGGCAAAGATGGGGATATTGGGCTTAATCTCCTCCGTTCCTGTGATTGTTCAAACCCTTTTTCTTTTTGAAATGAAATCCATTTATGTGCTTTCATTTTGTTTGATTGTTCTTGGTGCTTTCATTTTGTTTGATTGTTTGAAGTACATAAACAAAGATATAAAAAAAATACTATTTTTGGAATTTTCTTTTTAAATTTATGTTTATTGGATCGGTTGCTCCAAAGAGCCTTGACGGTACGCAATTATTGATATTTCCCGTGTTGGGTATTCTTTATTTATTTGTTATTATTATTTTTTTAAAGGTTGGTTTCTGTGACTCTCAGTGAAGTTAGCATTTAGTTCTCCTGATTTTTGAATGAAGTTTTACTGAGTAATTTCTTTGCGTTGCATCAGTTCTTGATGGCCTAAATTATAATCATCTTCAATTAATTCAATTTGATTTCTTGTTTATGGACAGTGTCACCCTAAACTATTTTTCTAATTTTTTTTTTTCCCAAGAATTGGGTATCTTGTTTGATTATTTGCAATATTTAGCTGATTACAAAACATCTTTTACTCATGCACGAATTGCTGAATACTTTCTACTTGTTTCTTTTCAGATCCGGGTTTCCCCTGGCGTTCGCTCTCTCTGGCATCCAGCATTAAATATTGGTAGAAATCAACTGAACCTCACTGAGGAGGTTATTACCTTAACTCTCTGATTGTTTTTTGTTCCAGTGATTCTTATTTCAGATAGAGCTTATTTTTTGTTTTTTGAAGGTGTAGGGTTGCAAGGGGCGTGAGTTTGTTAATTACATATCTAATTATAGACAAAACTATATTTGTTGTCAATTTCACACTGCAGGCTACTTGTCGGAGGAGTTGTCGGCTGCGACATTCTTTATCGGTAAGTTGCTTCAAGTCCATGCAGACTGTTCTTCCTATTATGCAAGTTTTAAATAATATTTTTTTGGAATTGCATGAGCAAATCCTAACCTTTCAAGAAGCCACTTCCGGATCAAAATCTCGGTATTGGTCCGAGATTTTGGCAAGAATCCACTTCATGATACTGAGATGAATCATCTCATGTATCATATACTTGATCTATGCTTCCATAATCTTGGCACAGGTTGAGTTTACATTTAAAAAAAAAAATCATGTTGGAAGCATAGCCACCAAATCAGGGTTCGGGAATAAGTCGGCAAGGGAAAATTTTAAAAATAGGAAAATTTGAAACAAATTTGAAAAATATTAAAGTATATTGAAAAAGTCTCGATTTATTGAAAAATTTGGGAATTAATCATGATTTAATTGTGAAAATAACACTACTTTTTGAAGGAGTCACGATTAAAACGTAATTTAATCGTTTTACAAATAATTTATGTTTTATTTGTGACTTATTTCAAAACAGTGCCGATTTTGGTGACTATGGTTAGAAGGGGTTTTTGGCAGTTATTTACATATAATATGGGGTCTTTATAGAGGATGAGCTTACTTTTCTTCTATCCAAGCAATTCTAAATTTCTAATTGCTTCCTTGCATCTGTTACTATTTGTTGTATCTTCATTGTGTACTACTCAGAGAGTTATTAATGCATCTTCACTGTGTACTACTCAGAGAGTTATTAATGCATCCTTTACATACTGAAATCACTTTTTTGCTGACCAGGGGACCATTTGATAGTTTTAATTACATTATTGTATTCTATTTGTGATGAAACACGCAATGTTGACATTTCTTATTTTGCAACTATGTTCAGAGAATTAAGCAAAGCAACAAGAGACTAACTTGTTCAGTAGCGACACCAACCCAACCAATCCAGGTCGAAGAGTCAAAAATGGATGCCCCAAAAGAGATCTTTCTGAAGGATTACAAGAAGCCCGATTACTTTTTTGACACGGTATAATCTGGAAATGTTTATGTCCACTTTACCTTTTTCCGATGCTAGTATGTTGTTTGTGAAAGGGAGCTTGCTGCAGTGTCTCGTTAAAAATATTGTTCTATAGCAAGTTTTTTTGTCATGATTGCTTGTATCGAGTTATAGGTTGTTAGCTATATCATAAAAGTGCCAGTAGTATTTAAATTTCATGCTTGCTTTGAAGAGCTTGCTATTTAAGTTTGGCTAGTTTCTAGGGTAGCACACCACACAAAGTGTTCTTCTCAATCTATATTCATCACCACTTTTAAATTTACATTGAACATATTTTATTAGGAAAGAAGTTCCCTACCTATTTGTAAAACGAGAAATAGGAATATGCATTCGACCGCATGGCGTGACCCGTGTGCTCGAATACTCACGTGCCACATGGCGCCTGATCGCGGGTACATCTGATAAAGGTTCACCCACTCCCATAGGGTTTTAGAAAAAAAATAAAATTTTCAGACCATTTTGAGGTCAAAGGTTCCCATTCGCTGCCTGAACCTGGTGCATTGCAATTTTGCACCAAGTTCTCCATTCGCCGTCTGAACCTGGTGCATTGAAATTTTGCACCTTTGACCAACATTTGGAAGACCAAGTGCAGAATAACCACAACATGTATATGTTCTCTTGAAAACCAGATTCTCTTTACTTCCATTTTCTGACAATTGTATTTTTGTATTCTTATTTTTTTCACATTGAGGGAAGACAATGTGTACGCATTTTGTTGATTTTCTTGGAGGTTCGAGCAATAGTTTAGCCCTGTGGTTCCCTGCTGGTGCGTAGTAAGTTAGTAACCATTGCAACTTCGAATTTTTTACAAAATGTGGGGTTTTGGTCCTTGATAGTTCTTTTGTTAGTATGATGACATAGAATATAAATCTGAAAGCTTGAGCTTGTTCCCTTGACATCTCAGTCATGTCTAGGGTTTTCCCTTTTACCCTCTGCTGTATTGATTGATCTATGCAGAGTTTCATATTGTTATTCTAGTTGGAGATTTCAGGCACTTGTAACCATTCATGATAAGTTTCTATGTAGCACAAAATTACTTGATACTTCATGGATTTTATAGGGTATCTTCATTAGTATCACAATGACAAACACTCATTTTTCATTGCCAAAGAGGAGCTATAAACACAAAATTTTATCCTAAGCTGTTTTTGTATTTTTACTTCTTATGAAGTTAGTTCAAGATATTACTGTGTGGTCTTGTTCAATGATGCTGTTTGATGTTTAATGTTCTCTTGTTTTGGCTTCACTTATACATGTACAAATACACACACACACATATTATTTATTTAATTTTTTGATAACTTACAGTATCTCAAGCTTATGCTTGGACTAAACCCTAAGGGATGCCTTCGTCCCCACCGTGCCACGAGTATTTCATGGGTTACACACCTTATGGGGAATCCTGTTATCGCAGAAGAGGAGTCGTACATATACACTACAGATTATGCACCTCACGAGTATCTCACAGATTACATACATATACACCCATATATTCTTTCCTTTGATGTTTTTATCTTTAGAAGTTCCATAATTATAGGATAGTTTTTAGTGGCATTCCCATCTTATCTCTTTTGATGAATATTTTCCTTGATTGGTAGATTATTGATAAGCATTCCTTTTTAGTTGGTCTATGGTTCATCATCTTGTCAGCATTCCATGATAGGAAGTGATTTAATCAAATGCTGATTTTCTTCTGCTGTTTTATTATCCCTTTCAATATGCGTTCTTTTTACATGTGCTGGCAAAATGATGCATCCTTTTTAGTGTGTGGATTAGATTATGAAAGTGGCTTGGTTCTAATGGACTTCTTGAACTTCTTAGGTGGATTTGAAATTTTCGCTTGGTGAGGACAAAACATTTGTCTGTTCAAAAATCAGTGTTTTGCCAAGAGAGGAAGGTAATCAGGCTTCATTTTGGTATTATAATATTGTGTGGATCAAGGATCTAAATTTCGGGTTGAATTTCGGTTTCGGGCATGACCGAAACCGAAACCGAAATCCGAAATTTAGGCTGAAATTTTCCACCCTTATATCGAAAACCGAAATTTTGAACCATGGTGTGTGGATTCCTCAGCAGTAAAATTATCTTTTAACTTTAATGCTTCAACAGAACATTTCCCTAGTGCTAGAAAGCCAATTTATTGATTTCTCTTAAATATTTATAGTTTTAGCACAAACTCTTTTCAGTTTGATTCCTTGGTTGGTTTTGTGGTTAATCTTTCATGACTTTATTTTTGGTTGACAGGTGCTTCTTCTCCATTAACTTTGGATGGGCAAGATCTCAAGCTGGTGTCAATTAAAATTGACGGCGAGGAACTTAAGGTAGACTTTTAGCTTGCCCTTCCATTTCAACTTTTTATTGACAAAGAAATATAACAAAGGAGAAAGGGATAGATTTAAAAGAACTCTCACACATGCGAAATACTTGTATCAACAATGATGCACGAAAAATCACCAAAACAAAATCTTGTGGTTGCCAAGTTAAGTTCAAACATGCCATCTATCCCTTAATGACCAAGTCTTGAGGTTGTATTACAACTTACGACCCACACATTGTTTTCATACTTCTACCTTGGAATCAGCCAATTTATACGGAAAGGTAGAACTTCTGCTTATCCATTCAGTAATTTTAGGAATCACGTACTATGATTATTTCCAAAAAGTGACTCAAGAAAGGTGAAATCTGACGAGAAGAGTCTAAATCTCTGCCTCAAAAAATTCGCATATTCCAAGAGGGCTGCTGAAAGCCATAAGAAGCAAACTGCCATACAAAGGACACATATGCACACCACTCACCATCACAGAATGGACACAAACCCACCACAGCTGGGCCTGAATTACTAGAGGAACTTCTGTCAAATTTTAGATCTACTCGTTTCAGTGGTGGACATTGGGCAAGCCCTATTTCTTCCAAAAGCCTCCGTGGTTTTTTGTTTCAAGCTATCTCCGACCAACACATCAAAGATAACGAACTGAACTTTTAAGCCAATAGCCACAAATTAATGGAACCCCTCACTGTACTGATGATTCAATTTCATATTTATGATTAGATCACCTTGTTGAAGATCATCATCTCTAATGAAACTGAACTCCTTGCAAGCATGGCTTAAAGACAGGCCTATACCAACAGGGATTGGTGATACATATTAGTTACTGAATGTGCACATTTGTACCAGGATTTTTTTGGTCTCGGCAGTACCTACTAGTATCTGTAGGTATCTTGACTGATGCCTTCTGATATGACTGATATCTCACAATATCCGCAATAGCGTTATTTTGGCTATTGGGGCTGTTTCACAGATCAGAGCAAAACATTATACGGTCACGGGGCCTTCAAATTTAAATTGTCTAATGTCTAGTTTTGGTGATAGTGGGTGTTTCTGAATACTGCATGGTAGAATAATATATGATTGTAGTAAATTTGTAGATTCTTTGGTCAGAGTTGAGATACCTCAAATATAGCAGATGAACACTGCCATGAAAAAGATTTATCCGAGATTTTAATCATTTCAGTTAACTTGCCCTGTTTGGCAAAGATGCTTCCTAAAAGCACTTTTCAGGGTGAAATATTGGGTGAGAAGTACTTTTCACCCAAGGACTTGGCTCCCTCTAGCTGAAAGATGGTGTGCTTTCAGCAAGAGGTGGCCAAGCCTTTGGGTAGAAAGTGCTTCTTACACCCAATATTTTACACTGAAAAGTGCTTTTTGGAAGCAACTTTGCAAACATCGCTGGTGAATGGCCAAAACACTGCTGTTGAATGCTGCCATTTTTCAGTCCGAATCAATCTGCTATTTCTTAATTAGAAAACAGTTACATCATGGGATAATTTCCCAAAATTAGAATTGTGAACAGCCTGATTCGAATTGTGAACAGCCTGATTCTGGATGCACTTACCTGTCTATAGTGTTGTTAATTTGAAAAGCCCATAAGTTTTACTTCTTGGTGTCAATGTTGCAGAAAGAAGATTTTCACATGGACTCACGCCGTCTGACATTACCATCCCCGCCATCTAGAGCATTCACATTGGAAATTGTCACTGAGATATATCCCCAGAACAACACGTCTTTGGAGGTGAAGAATGCTTTTATACTTTGGGCTATTCTGGCTTAAATTTTATGCCTTACTTTTGCCTTCCTTAAAGGTTGACCTTTTTTTGCAGGGTCTTTACAAGTCCTCTGGGAACTTCTGTACACAATGTGAAGCAGAAGGTTTTCGGAAAATTACCTTTTATCAGGTTTCTTTTATTGCCTTTCAAATTCATCTTCACACAACATATATATTTCATTTTTTCGCGTGGCAATACATATAAATCAATACATATAAATATACCTTCATGCCAATTTTCCTAGTGATGGATGTATTTTTTTGGCCAAGTTGTGGTCAGATTTATTATTAAATTACAGTGCTATGAACTAGTTTTCCTATCAATTAGATCTAGCCTCTTTGAATTTTGAGAACATATGCTATCTTCGATAGAGATGCACTTATTATTGATGCAATACTGTACTGTCAGGATCGCCCTGATGTCATGGCAAGATACACTTGCAGGATAGAGGCTGATAAGACACTTTATCCAGTATTATTATCGAATGGCAACCTTATCGAGCAAGGAGACCTTGAGGTGAACTTTGCTTTCAAATTGGCAGTTGCAGTCATGTTTCGGATACTGCAGGGTCATTTAAAGAACTTAAAAAAAATATCCCATAAGAGTTCCCTTTTTTCTTCATTGCAGGGTGGCAGGCATTATGCTCTCTGGGAGGATCCTTTCAAAAAACCCTGCTACTTGTTTGCATTAGTTGCCGGACAGTTAGAAAGTAGAGATGACACATTTGTTACCTGTTCGGGCCGGAACGTTTTTCTACGGATTTGGACCCCAGCGCAGGATTTGCCAAAGACGGAGCATGCAATGTATTCCCTCAAGGCGGCTATGAAATGGGATGAGGAAGTCAGTGCTTTTATGTTACCTGTCTTTATTTAGGATCGTAAAATGAATTGGTTAATTACATTCTAAAACATGATGCTACCATTGGTTGTTGGAATCAGGTTTTTGGTCTTGAATATGATCTTGATCTCTTCAACATTGTTGCTGTCCCAGATTTTAACATGTAAGTTGGCATTTAAAATTATTTGAATTATCTGCTTTTGCATTTCTTATGGATGTCAATGAGCACCGGATCCGACACTGGTGCATGGTTTTGTGAACTGACATGGCTGCAAGTCATTTTATGCATAAAGATTTTTTTTGAGCAAAATTCCATGCATAAAGATGACCTATTCGTATATAAGAAAGAGTTTGTCATCTAGAAACAACAATGCCTCAGATTTTGTCGGAGTCTCGTAAATGCTGGAATTTTTGATTGACAGGTAGGTTCGTCCAAATTTATTGCTTTCTGTAGTGCTAATATTTTATTAGACTTTCTGTGTGCAAACTATAAAAGTATTGAAACAGAATAAGTTAAGAAATAAAAAACTAGAAAAAAGGAAAGAAAACAGCAAATAGAATAGTTTAACAAACCCATTCTGCCCAAAGCTAAAGTTCCAAAAATCCATGTATTAGAGATTGTCTCTTCACTGATAGGCTGCTCAAAGAAGCAGTCTTCTTTGCTAGTCGAGTAACACCAAGATACTGTCCTATGAGTTTTATTTGATGTAGCATATGATCTTTTTTATAAGAACAAATAATTTGTTTTTCTGTTATTTATTATTCGCCAGAAAGATTCTATGGAGTTTCATGTATGATGTTATGAACAATTTGAATACTGATAGTATTATGTCAACATCATCTATTCTATACACTATACATCATAAAATTGGTTTTGAAATGTAAAGAAATCGACTTTGGTCATCACCCAGTTAAGAGAACCACCTTCACCTTTCCACTTTAGACAATATGATGCACGTTTTTTACCAAGCCAAGTTGTCCAAGTGGCAGAACATCATCCGAACATCACTCAGCCCAAAAACATGTCCATGAGAGGATTATTCCATCCAATTCAAGCACTTCAATGTAGACACTATTGTAGATATGAGCTGTGGCCCATGTTAAAGTTCCCAAATTGAACGGTTCATATCCTTCGATGGGCATTTTTGGGGATGAGTGACGTTCATATGATATTCTGTTGCCCCTTGTGCCCTGTTATTAAATCACATTTGGAAGTTCTGGTTATGCCTTAGTCTTGACTTGGACTCATCCTAATTTATGGATCTTGATGAGTCAAGCTTGGTGTATCACTCTCAAATCAGCTTCTTTTTAAACGATAAGAGGCAAAGAATACTTAAGCTCCTTCTTGTGTATTTGATATTCTTAATTTATTTCTGGCTTAAGCTCCTTTTGGTGTGGAGGTGTTATTATTGATTTTATTCTTTTCTTGATTAATTGGCAGGGGAGCTATGGAAAACAAAAGCCTGAATGTATGCTTTATGTTTGATGTTTATTCATACCAATTATCTCATTTATCTTTAGTGTCACCTAATAGATTTTCCCAAACTTATGTTCAAAATGATGGAACAGTTATTCAATTCGAGGCTTGTCTTGGCATCTCCTGAAACTGCTTCTGATGCAGATTATGCTGCAATATTGGGAGTTATCGGTCATGAGGTACATTCTTCTTTATAGAGAATTTTAAACATAAGAAGCTTCAATTTGTGTTTCTCAGTTTTGATGAATTTCAAAAATGATGCTGATGAGGCTTCCTGACATGATTGATTTGCAGTATTTCCACAACTGGACTGGCAACAGGTTGGACCTTTTCTTGTAGCCTTAGTAGGAACTTACTTGATGTCCACCAATTTGATATATTCCCTTAATTTAATAATTCACAACTGTCCTTATTTTCATTACCGTATAGCATTGCTATGTTATTCCCTATACTTCTATGTGCATGTCCTTTTGTTGTATATATACATAGGTATAATGGCTTCTGACCAACATTTAAACACCAGAATGGTGTTTAAATGATCTTATGCCAGTAAGGTTCAACTTTTAATCTTATACCATGGAAGTGTGATAATCATTATGCCATGTGGTGAACATCTGTGATCGATCTTAATTTTCCAAGTGGCAATCTATCCTTGGAACATGTCTCAGCCCAAAGAAACATGCCTATAAGAGGATCAGCCATTAACACTGAAAACAATGGTTGATTAAAGTCCACAGATGGATGATTTAAATCTCCCTAAAACACCATTTCTGAACCTCTGTTGCACTTCAATCTATGATCTATCACTTTGAAGGTAGGGATCAGCCACTTCTTATACCATTGATGGTGTAAAATCATTTAAACACCATTTTTGTGTTTAACGGTCAAGAGAGTTGGACCCATATAAATATATTATATCTTTTGTAAAAAATAGAAATATTTTTATGTATATATATGTCGTCTCTTAAGCTGTTGTTGGGATCCCTTTCTTTCTGTCGACATGCTGGGTTTTGGCCCCATTTTTATATTTTTGATAAAGGATCAGAATGCCGTACATATATTATTCCTTAAGGATTTTGGCATTGAAATTCAGAAGCTGTGATGAGTTTGAGTTAATCATTACGGTGAAACTGTTGCAGAGTGACTTGTCGTGACTGGTTCCAACTCAGCCTGAAGGAAGGTCTCACCGTCTTCAGAGATCAGGTGATGATTAACTATTTGATTCTACATAAAGCGTTAGTGTTTATAGTTTACCATCCATATTTTCATCGAGTATCAATTATTTTTGGTTGGAATGTTTGAAGTCATAATTTGCATTGAAAATGGCAGGAGTTCTCGTCTGACATGGGAGACCGTGCAGTTAAGCGCATTGCAGATGCTTCCAGGCTTCGTAATTCCCAGTTTCCTCAGGTTGTCAATGCTTCAATCTTAAAGTTACACTTTTTAAGTTGTCTTTTCAATTGAACTGTTTGTTTATAAAAAACCGTTCACTTGTTTCTATTTATTATACCGACACTTTGTATATTTCTTCTGAGATTAGAGACTTAGATATCATTAATTTGTACTGTTGGTAGTGCGGAAATTTTGATCTTGATTGGCTTTCCTTGGAATTTTTACTTTAATTTCATATACTTATTCCATTATGTGTAAATTTTTGAACCATTCATGCTTATGTGCTTCTAATTACAAAAGATGAATTGATACTCTAGGCAATCCTAGTTTGTTAGTTGTTTTAAGTTTAAACATGCATGGTTTAAGGTTGCTTTGTATTAGATTTCCTTGCCATAGAAAATGAGAACATTTGCAATGCAACTGCACATTTCTGTTAGATTGTCTCGTTGTAACCTAAAAGCAAATTACTTACAACCTACAGGGAACATAATTAAGCTGATGTCAATTATCTTGCATGGTATCGTCATTTGGTTTTTGCGTCTTACTCCCTCAAGATCTTTTTATGAACATCCATGGAATGGAGTTGGAAGTATCAATTATAATGGAATGATATAGTAATCTTTGCCTCATCCATCAATAAAGCAATCATTTTGTTTTCTGTAAATTTGATATATAAGACTAAGCCTTTTAACTACCTTTCTAGGTTACGGCTTACGAGTACTGTCTAGAATAGCAGATATGATAAGGATCTGGTACCAGAGATTCTCTAATACCAAAATTCTCAAGTATAACATGGACTGAATATAACTTTGAATGATTTTGTTAATTTTTATGCATTACTGTTATTAAATGCATAATTTTGTTGACGATCTGACTAGCAGGTTGATCTAAACTCTAAAGTCTTGGGTAGGTTGAAATAACATAGTTGTTAAGGAAATTTGTTTACTATAAATGCATAATGAGAGGTTTGTGTCCAATTTGACCTATAGTAATCTTGTAGTGCTTACTAGTGTAATGTAACTGATTAATGCAAAGCGCAGCTTGCTCCTGATTAGATTAAATAGAACTTCTAGGACATTATAATAAGAAGCTAGATTAGCAGAAGAAAGAAGTAAAAACTAACCTTCAATTCATATGAAGTCTGAAATAAGCAACAGCAACAACAATCATCAAAACTAAAAAATACAGCATAAAAGATCGTTTAAATAGCCCTGAGATAACCCCACGTTCCATTTATAGACTCCTAATGTAACTATGTATCATGCCTCAGTTTCATGCCTCAGTTTCAAATACCTTAGGGCCCTGTTTGGATCGGGGGAAATGAAAGGAAGCAGGCGGAAAATAAAAGGTTTCCAGCCCTTTCTGGTCTTTGGGAAAAAAATTAGTGCCGGAAAATGGGCCCTATTTCCTTGCCTCCGGAAATGACAAAATCCTAGACAAATGTTAGGAATTTGTCATTTCCGTCAGCAATGATCGATTGGAGCTGCATAGGGATCAAAGAGAAAGTTGTGTCTGTGATTTCATGTGTTGTTATGAACTCTAATTTTTATGTAGTGTTGGGTGAGAGCACTGAAGATGGTACTTATCCCTCATTTCCCATATATTATTATGTTACCCAAACACCAGATTCTCTGGTTTCTTTTGGATTCCAATCAGGTTGGAATTCATGGGATTCATAAATCCACTTCCGCTTGTTTCCTAAGATACATCCAAACAGAGCGTAAGATAAAAAAGCAAGTCAACAGAAATTGGGAGTTCTGATTCTTGTGATCCCCTTCTCTGCCCTCTTATATAGTCCATATATTTCCGTGTTTGTTTGCTTATGTTATTGGCCAATCACAGCTCAGGCGAGATTCATGCAATCTCCTTAAATTTAGCTCCTGTTATTTTATCTTAACATGTCGTACTTCTTATTTTCTCTTCCTATTTTTTCTTGCAGTCATAAACTTCATCCAATCACATTTCTTGGCCTCAGAAATCAAATTTGTTTTTCTTCTATTCTCCCAGCCCATCACAACCCTCCTTGAATATCACTCTTCTATTTAGTTAGAAATCCAATTAAGGTATTTTGGTGTCACACGATCACTGTTAAAATTATCACGTGAATCTATTTCACTTATTTCCGTAAGGCGACATTTTAAGTATAATGTGTCCACTCTTTCTTTTAACAGTCCTAATGGGCCTTTAATCTTGGTCCAATTTATTGGTCACCAGGTCTGTAACAGCCCTTTTCCTCTCTTTTTGTTTTCTTCTACTTCCTTTTCTTCCAATTTTTCTTTTTCTTCAGTCTCTTTCCTTGGCACATTGATGGCTGCATCAATGATGATAGATGTTAACCAGTTTAATGTGGATACTTTATTCCAATATTAGTAAGTGTAAAAAGTTTAATGATATTATTTAATAGTGTATGAGCATCCATATAAACTGAGATTAGGGATTCACTGATGCTTAACGATCCCAAAGGGGATACTAATCAGTCTACCACAATAATATTGATGTTTCTGAACTGGTGGTAAACTTATAATTAATAAACTGTAAGAAACTTAGAGTAGTTATATTCACAAGCGTAATATTAAATACAAACGGTTAAACTTAATCAGTAAAACTATAAAATATGCATATCTACACTTTGGAAGGTGATGAGTACAATCTGAGGTACAACATGGAGGTTTCAAGGTGTATCCCTCTTTCTTACTCAACTTGTATCCTTCAGAGTTGGGCACTCCAGATTTGTTTGGAGAATCTGGGTATTATCATGGCGCCCAAAACCCACCAATCCTGCTGCATGCACACACATATGCATGAGAGTGCTTTCTGATGCACTTAAAGTGCAATCTAAATACAGTAGAGTGATACACCTCCTTATGTCTCTCTCGTGCTAGTCTCTCTCTCTCTCTCTATATATATATATATATATATATATACACTTTCAGTTTTGATTTTTCCCTATTTAAGTGCTCTGAATTCCTATTACTGTTTTTATCCTTGTAGTGGCTTTTAAACATAGGAAAGAGCTTTAGTCCTTTTCTTTATTTCCTCCTTGTAAAACTATAGCCAATAAAACCCATTTTTCTATAATCACAAGCTTTTCATTGTAATTCATTGGATTTCAAATCAGTATGTTCCTATATAGGCTTCTACAATTAAATCCCTACTATCTTTGAGCAAGTGAAGATAAATTTTTTCAACGAGTGATGGTATGTTGTACTTTTCACCTTCTTTCACTTTTTTTCTTTAAATTTATTAATTTATCAATTATTTTGAGCCTAGACCTTGAATTTCACTTTTCACTGTCTGCTACTTTGTTGCTTATTGGTGAGGTAGGTATATCATTGAAACCATTTAATTAGTAGTTTCATAGATATTTTGTATTCTAGTAATTTGTCTAATAAGACTTTCAATAGCTCAACTAAATATTTATTTACGTCAACAATGAAAAGTGAAACTCAAGGTTTAGGTTCAAAATATTAAATAAATAAATAAATTGTTTATTATTTATATTGTCAGAATAATAATATAATTAACTTTTTCGAGGTAACACCTCGAGGCCTACAGCGCGCCTCACTAGGCCTGACTGCCTAAAATTTGCCCTTGCCTTTAAAAATCTATGATATCGTAGCTACTGTATATGTGGCCACCCCCTGACTTTGATGCTGCTTCTCTTTGCTTATTTGCAATAAAATTATTGTTACCCATCAAAATAAGGTAAAGATGATTGGAACAGTGTTTGAGGATTGACCATCATTCACCATCCTGTATGTCTAGATATCACACTAGAAGGTTTCAAACATTGTTACATAGTTTATAAGATTCTGCTGGCCTTTTGGATTCCTGGCACTTATACCTAGATGTGAGGATGCAAATCAGCTTCTAATTGAATAGCTTTAGCATAAAAGGCCTAAATAAAAACACTATCAGAAGACAGCCTTTTAATTTTAAATACTTTTACAGTTTCATGGGGAAGTTGTTTCTGAGTAACTTGTGAACTTTTCTATGCAGGGTCTTTTAGTAACCTTTTAACTTATAAGGCAACTCTTTTACTATTTTAGATTGGAAGATGCCTTTGTCGCCATTTTCTTTTTTCTTTTGGGATTCTGCCTCTTTATGCGTGACCATGTGAGAGTTATTTTAATCCCGTTTCGGGACTAGAATCTTAGCATAATTTCTGATAATATGTTCTAGGATTTAACAGTACTTTTTGACAATATAAAACATCCCGCAGAAAAAAAATCTTGTGGCGAGTTTTAGCCGGAAATTGATCCTCTCTTTCCCTTTACGAGGCTACTAATGAGGGCACCATTGTGGACTAGTCGTTGGGTAATGATGTGACCATGTGAGAGTTATTTTAATCCCGTTTCGGGACTAGAATCTTAGCATAATTTCTGATAATATGTTCTAGGATTTAACAGTACTTTTTGACAATATAAAACATCCCGCAGAAAAAAAATCTTGTGGCGAGTTTTAGCCGGAAATTGATCCTCTCTTTCCCTTTACGAGGCTACTAATGAGGGCACCATTGTGGACTAGTCGTTGGGTAATGATGAATCACATTATTAGCAAATTCAGCCGTCTTCTTCATTCCCTCATTTTGGAGATATACCATATTCAGTAAAACCCCTAACCTATTCACCTGTCAGTTATCAATAATAGAAAAATAGGAACAAATTGTTGATGTTAATGCTTATAATTAAACTTGAAGTTTCAAGGATAAATTGGCATTTTTATGTAACTTGGAGTTGGGACCTATTTCGGCTGGTTAATAAATTGGTTTATGGTATAATGTACTGCATTTAGAAGCTAACATATTTTGGTCATTTTCCAGGATGCTGGTCCCATGGCTCATCCTGTTCGGCCACATTCATATATTAAGGTACGCAATCAAGTTTTTAGAAGTTCGTAGTAAACACTACTATCTTAAATATCAGCTGTAATTGTAATGGTTTGTTATTTTATTTTCCAAACAGATGGACAACTTCTATACTGGTGGGTGTGTGCTCTATTTCTTTTATCAGTTCTCACTTGTGTGTGGAAAGTATTGAAAAGCAGGTTTATTGGAATTGGTTTTCTTTTTCTTTTTTTGACATTGATTTGTTTGGATTTTGTGTTTTGTGCAAATATAATTTTTTGTTCTGCGCTATGGCCTGCACCAACATCAACTTCTAGTAACGGTAAGTTATAAACTTAATGATTTCTCTTCTGAATGGATATCTTGTATCACTTCATTTTTTTGTCCTTTTCTTGGGTCTCTCTGCCTCTTCATATGTAACATCTCTCTGTCTCTTCATATGTAATGGACTCTTTTCTGCTCGGTGGTTGTTTGTTGGTCACAGGTGTATGAGAAGGTTCGAATTTCCTCTCTCTAAATGCTACGTTTTAATCTCTTTCTTTTATTTTTGGAATATCGACGGACTGTTGGCAAATATGATTCATCATCATTCTATCACAGGGAGCTGAAGTTGTTAGGATGTACAAAACCTTGCTGGGAAGTTCTGGGTTTCGAAAAGTAAGACTAGCTTGAGATTCACATAATCTACTCCCATTATTTTGCTTACTTCATATATTTTTGAAATATCGCAGTTATGGTGCAAGAATGTTTGTATTGCTTTTACTTCCATAGTCACTCATTGAATTCAATATTTAGTTAAGTTATGCATATGTAGTGCATGACTCCATGTTTTGTACATAGCTTATATCTTAACCTTACAGCCACTGCTTTCCGTGGCTTTAAAATTTTAATATAGTCCCTAAATGCGAAACATGATACTAGATAGGGGTGTTATCGGATCAGTTCGGGTTGGTTTTCATGCGAAACTGAAACCGATAACTATCGGTTTCTAGTTTCTCAAACCGAAACCGAACCATTAAGCCTCCAAACCGAAACCAAACCGATAGTTATTGGTTCGGTCGGTTTTCGGTTTCTAAACCTCAGTTTTTTTATTTGTAAAATTAAAAAAAAACTGCAAGGAGAGAGAGAGAGAGAGAGAGAGAGAGAGAGAGAGAGAGAGAGAGAGAGAGAGAGAGAGAGAGAGAGAGAGAGAGAGTTGTTGTCTGTTGTGGAGTGTGTCCGTGTGGGCTTGTGATGGACGGCCCCGGCGACGGCTAGCGAAAGGATTGCGAACGGCCGACGGTAGCCCTTATTTTCTTGTTTCTACGTTTAACTTTTTAAGTTTAGGTTTTAAAAGAGAAAATTTTAATTACAAGCTATTTTTGTATGCACCTAAGTAATACCTTATTATCGGTTTCTTATTGGTTCGGTTTTTGGTTTTTTACGTCAAAATTGAAACTGAACCGATAAGCCACTTTTCCAAATCCGAAACCGAACCAATATGCCCTAAAATCGAAAACGAACCGAAATTTTGGTCGGTTTGGTCTGTTTTCTGCACAGCCCTAATACTAGAGTGTGGGTGTATGATTTTGATGGATGTTTTGTCGAGTTATGTAAGCACATTACTGGGTCTGCTAGTAGCTATGTTTTGGGTGTGTGTAGTAATTGGCCGATTGACTCCACTTATTTCTTTTTATTTGTTAGTCTTGAATTTCGCGATGTAATATGTTTCATGTAAACGACATTAATTCATTGAGAAGAGTGCTAAGAACTCAACACCCTAATTTCCTCCATCTCTGTTGCTCTTCCTCTTCTTCCTCACCTAATACTAACCCTAATAAAGTGTTACTAAATTTAACTTGGTATTGGAGCGAAGGTGTGCTTCCACAATCGTGTACAACTGCTGACGTCACCCTTTATCTGCTGACATCATACCGACATTGTGTTGATGTCACACTCATGGGTCAAAATATCGGAAAATCGATACGTATCGTCCTAACATCCGGGACGATACGTATCGGGTATCGTTCGATACATTCAATGTATTGGCGATACATTGAATGTATCGGTTTAATACATAGAATTTTTTTTTCTTTCAAAAAAATCCCGAAAAATACTAAAAAAATCAGAAAAAATAAATTTAATGATTTTCTATTTATTTCAACTTTTTTAAATTTATTTTAGGCTTATTTGATGCATATTTCATAATTTTATCAACGCAGAACCTAAATTAAATTGTACATGACTCATGATCAAAATTAAAAGGTATATTGTAATAAAAAACTTATTTTAAAGCCACATTGAATTTAGTGGTGGTTCTTCCCTCTCGTGATCATCATCATCGGTGCTCGAATTTTCTCTGTAATGTTGGCCATATTGATACCCATGATCATTAGTGTAATAGGTAAAGGTCGGTCCTCCAAAAATTTGATCAACGAAGTCATATGGCTCGGGGTAGGTTGGTTGAGGCTGATAGTATGGGTGACTGGTTGCTGATTCTTCGGTGTTTTGCAAACTAAATCCCCCGAAGCTAGAAGTCATATAACCCATATCATCCATCTTATGGACCTTGTGGTGGTGGTGTTTGGTAAGATTTTGACGCTCCTCTTCCTTCAACCCCTCCACCTCTTAATGTAGGAGTGTCATACATTGTTACCGGCTCATCATCCCATGCGGCAATACCTCCATAAGAATAAGAGGGATCAACATCATCCCCTCCACCACTAGTGCCAATGTGGGTTTCATCGCCTCCACCATCACCCCCATCATCGTCATTATCACTACCAGGCAGCATTTCATCATCAGATCCAACCACTGGATAGTGAATCAATCTTTTTTTCCGCCTTGGTTGTTGGGAAGTTTGCTCATCCGCTACTCTTTCAGCATTGCCCAGCCATGCAGTGCCCTTAGTATCCAACACTGGCTCTTCTCTCTCTTCGATCCATTGATTCAAAGGGTCATCATCTGTAAATATATAATCCAACTGGATGAGATCAAAATATTAACTATCTGTAATGTACAATACGATAGATGAATTAGTATATGCTTCATCAATTACATCAAATAAAAATTGTATGAACTAAGACTTCATATAATTGCTTACCACGGTTGGTCCTCTGCATATTCCTGATCCTTAATTGCATGTTGTAGTAGTAGTAGAGTAACTTTTCCAATCGTTCCATAGTTAGCCTATTCCTTGTCTTCGTGTGAATGAGAGAATAGGTGCTCCAATTCTGCTCACAGTTGGACAATGAACATGTTTGCGATAAAACCCTCATTACCCGCCTCAGTATCGAACTATCATCTCCATAGTGCATCCACCAATCAGCGGGTTTATCGTGCTTGATTTGGGATTGCGCCAATGGGGTCCCAAATGACCCATGTCTCTTGTGGAACATGTCAATCTACAAAGATGGAATACAATAATAACTCACATATCAATAAACATATTATATGACATTTGACTTATTAGTTATAAGGTATGATTACTTACATCTTTGATGGCTTGACCTTGGTCTACCAACTTAGGGAGCATTCATTGGATCACATTGTGCAAACCATTGTACACTTCATTGGCCTCACTTAGCTCAAAGCGTCGCGTATACTGGAAGGCCGGATTCAAGTAGTATGCTATATATCAAATATGAGTAATCTCATCGGTATATGTAAACAATGAATAATATGAAAAATAATAAATAAATGAAAATCACTACATAAGCAATTTAACATGTTATACCTGCGGCATACAAGTACTGGTGGAATTGTGCATCCCACATCTTGTCGATAATCACCCAATATCGTTTATATTTTGTAGGGCATTTAGTTTTAATAACCAATTTTTCCTTATCCATTGACTCGTAAATATACCTCATCGTTGGTTTCTCATCACCATCTATCAACCTCAACACTTGCACCAAAGGGATAATGACGACTATCAGGTGGTCAACATCTGCCCAAAACTGGGGGCTGTAGATCAGGTCACCAACTTCATTCAAAGCATGTCGCTTTGATCGTGTGAGTTCTAACTCATATTTTCTCCATTTTTCGGACTTGACCATGTTTTTCAGCTCACGACTATATCTAGTCAAGCTTTGTAGGGCTAGAAATTGTGTCGTAAATCGTGTAATTGCAGGCCGGAGCAGCTCATTCTTAGTGAAGTCTCTCATTAGATTCACCAACTTGTCATTATTGTATATGTAGGAAGTAATCGTTCTTCCCTTTTGAATAGTTGCCTGTGCCTTGTTTATCTTTCCCAAACCCTCAAGAATGAGGCCCACGTAATGAGCGGCACACGGAGTCCAGTACAAGTGACGTCTCTTTAACATTAACTGTCTTCTTGCGGATTTGTAATTAGCGACATTGTCTGTTACCACTTGGACAACCCGCTTCTCTCCAACCTCTTCAACTACCTTATCTATTAGTTGGAAGAGGTAATCAGCCGTCTTCACGTGTTTAGAAGCATAAACTGATTTTAGAAATACTGTCTCCACATCGCTGTAGACCAAAAAGTTGATCAAACTCTTTCTTGTGGGACCGGTCCATCCATCGCAAATAATTGTACAACCTCTCTCATCCCATACTTCGTGGAAGCTGTCCACATAAACTCTTATCTCCTTGTACTCATCATCTAGTAAGGGTCCAGATATCTCGTATGCAGAAGACTTTTTAACTCCTGGACCACCTTCTGCATTTGTATTAATCATACTTTTGAAATACGACGACTCCACAACCTAACTCGGAATGTGGTTGTATATCAGGAACTTGCAATGAATTTTTCAAGCTTCCCCAATTTTTTCAGTGACATTGCACTCAATTTAGTTTGTTTGGAGCTTTCTGTCCGATACATGAACCGATCCATGAGACCTGTAGTAGACGACCTGGTCTCCCACACGGATGCTGACCTACGCAACCTAATAGTCTCTTGAATATTCTCATCATCATCAACAACATGTGGCCTATGACTAGATCCACCACCAGCAGTTGCCATGGATGGACCCCTCAACCTGGACAGAAACCGATAATCGACTTCTTTCTGATCTCGTCGTTGTCATGCTTCTCTAGCACTCTCCCTCATGACTCTCGCTGTCTGCTCATCCTCATCATCTTCAGGTCCAAGTGCAGGAAACTCTGGATCTCCCCTCCTTATTCTCTCATACATTTTTCTATCTCGGTCGGCTTCTGCTTTTTTTTTTCCTTTGCCGCTTGTAAACTGGCTCTGACAACTTCTCTCACCTCTCTGGGTACATTGGGACATCCTTTTGTTTCTCTCTTAACGTGACCCAAATGCTCCTTCAACTATGTGATAGTGTGATACCTCTCAGTAATTTTTTTTCACAAAGCTTGCATTCTATTCGGAGTCTATCACCATCTATTGTTGTGCCGTATTGTCAGGCGGGATCTTATCCACGTACCATATTTATTTATTTCATTTGTATGAATGAGCAAACGATTGGATTAACGTTTAGATTACACTTGAAAATCAAATTTATTTGATATTATTCTAATTTTTAAAAATTTTAGATTACATTTGAAAATTTATTTCATATTATTCTTATTTTTAAAATATTATATTATATTTTATCAAATTTATTTGATATTATTCTAATTTTCTAAAATTTTAGATTACATTTGAAAATTTATTTGATATTATTCATATTTTTAAAATATCAGATTATATTTTACCATATTTATTTCATATTATTCTAAAAATTTTAGATTACATTTGAAAATAGTATTTAGTTGATATTATTCTAATTTTGAAAAATATTAGAAAATCATATTATTTTAATTTTTAAAATATTTGAAAATCATATTTATGTATAATTGATGTGTCACATGCATCATGGGGTATGTGTGACATGTGTAATTGATGTGTCCCATACCCTATGACATATGCGACACATGTGACCCATGTGTTATTGATGTGTCACATGTGTGACACATGTGTCACGACACATGTGTAATTGATGTGTTACATGTGTCACATACCCCATGCCACATGCAACACATGTGTAATTGATGTGTCATGGGATATGTGTCACATGTGACACATCAATTACATGTACGACACATCAATTTTGGCATGGGTCACATACCCCATGACACATGTGACACATCAAATACAAATGTGACACATCAATTACACATGTGCTGTTGTGAAAATTAAGTTATACTCTCAAGTGCACGAATCGTGATGTAGTCAGTGGGTGCAGAGTACGAGATCGTTCCCACGAGGATTGGTTAGAAAATTTAAAATCAGAAATAGCAATTAACCAAAAAAATTTCCACATATCTATCACAGTATTTTCTAAATTTAAAACTTGAGAACTTGGAAAATGAGATAAGCACTAACCACTAATTGAAATTTAACAGATTATAAAAGATAAGGATTGGGGTACTAAATCCTCCCATCGTAGATTTATCATTTGTGTAATACCAATCTGTGGATTGAGATGTGAGATCTTTCACAGATATCTAAAAGGAAGCACCGCCCCAAACACACGTGAGTTCTAAAATATAGATCTGAGATCACAGAGATGTATGATTAACATCTCATGAGTGTATGATTAACACTCACACCTCGGACAATACTCAGAACCCAATCTCTAGGTAATTTCCAAAGTACGATCTAAGATCAAGGAGATGTATGATTAACACCCCATGAGTGTGTGATTAACACCTACACCTCAGATAGTTATTGGAACTCTCCACTCGAATAAAGTCACACTATCAATCCGAGATCAAGGAGATGTATGATTAACACCCCATGAGTGTGTGATTAACACTCACACCTCAGATGACAGTAAAACTTCACCCCGAGATGAGTAATAATTAGGATAAAATCATTATTGCAGATCTGAAATCATAGGGCATGATTAGCTCCTAGATCTTAGATTGAAATCAGATTTCACCATTTTCAATAACAATATTAGGGCCTTTAAAAGCATCTGACATCTCAATCACAAATTTATATTAATATAAATGACTCCCTCGGATGAGGTTCATTAGATCCCCATCCTTAATGAAACTAGCCACACATAATTGAAATAAATAACTCAATAAATGCAGAAATTGAAAATGACATTAAAATACCGTAAAGAGCTTCAACAAAATCCACAAAAGCTTTAATCTAACCCGGTACAATCCTTCTTTAAATGTAGAAATTAAACTAATTTATGACCTAAAACTAGGAAAAGGAAAGAACAATGCTTGAAACATAAAAAGGAAAAACTGAAAGAAGCTAAAAATGCAAAGGAAAATAAAAGGCTCCCCAAAGGGAGAGATTGCCGAATCCTCAGATTTTTCTCTTTAAATATCTCTCTGTTTCGAAATTTGAATTTTGAACTTGGTCGATTGATTGACTTAAGTGGTCGATCAATCGATCAGATTTAAGTTTGAAATTAAAATTCAAATCTCCTTTCTTATGTCGATGCATCAACCTTAAGGGGTCGGTTGATCGAGTTTGTTGGTCGATTGATCGACCTTCCCAGATTTTCGTGAAACTCCACCCAACTCTTCAACAGACATAACCTCAGTATTTTGGTCATAACTTTTTATCCCGAAGTCGGATTGAGGCGATTCTTGCCGCGTTGGAAAGAAGACGACGAACTCTACAACTTTGGTGTTTTAACCATTTCGTGAATTTGATGTTTTAAAGGTCAAAATTAAGCTCCAAGTCGGGATAAGTTTTGGATGATCCAAGGTAGCACGAATTTGACGTTATATTCTGAACTTTTGGGTTATTTTATGCTCAACACATCTCCAGACCTGTAAATCACTAAAACTATATAAAACATATTAAATAGCTTTCATCGGGTAGCTAAATGTAGGTCTTTAAGGGTGAAATATCATCATATTTCACTACTCATCATGTGGCACATACCCCATAATTAAATATAGAACATGCTTAAAAAATGCATCTACAATTAAATATATTTGCACCATTTGATTAAAAAAACTTAAGAGAAAAATGGCAAAATCATGAGATGTTCTTTATTTTAATTATTTTGTTAATATTTATTATTTTAATGTTTATAAATAATTTAAGGGTAGATCTTGAAATTTAAGGGTAGGTCTTGACATTTTAAGGGTATATCTTGAAATTTAAGGCTAGATCTTGAAATTTAAGGCTAGATCTTGAAATTTAAGGTCTACCATATTTAAGGGTAGATCTTGAAATTTTAACCCTTAAAATGCAAGAAAATGAGGGGAAGATGACCTAAAATGGTAGAATACGTATCTTCTCCGTGTTCTTCGGCGATTCGATAGCGATCCCAAGCTTTCCGAATGGTCGGTAGTGAAATTTTGGGTCTCCCGGTGGCTAAGAAGTGAAGAGGAAGAAGAATGGCCTGAGAAGGAGAAAGAAATGGGAGAAAAAAAGGCAGCTAAAAACCCCCAAACCCGTGCCCTTTAAGTGGCTGGGCCCCACACTGACAATGTGAAATAATCGGACGATATGGGCGATAATTTACTCGTATCGTCCGATAATTTGAAGATTTTAAGAGTCACTGTGTTTTCACCATATTATCGGACGATAAATTGAAATTATCGTCCGACACGGGCGATAATTTGCCCGTATCGGACGATAAATTGACTATTTTGGGGGGGTATCCGAGAATAAGCCTATTTATCGTACCGGTGAGGTCCAAAATCGATGCATATCGGATGATACGTATCGGTATCGGACGATATTTTGACCTATGGTCACACTGACGTCAGTGTGGTCAAAGTTTGACATCGAAATCACGACTCGATCATCGGGGTTTGATTGGGCTCTCAGTGGGAGCCGTTCTCTCTTCTAGCCCGATACCATCTGATCACCGGAGGGCTGTGTATTGACATCGTCTTCTTCCCTGCACTTTATTTCCATATACGTTTTGTTTCTAGCTCTTTTGTAAATACATTAGCAGGTTTGCTAGTACCTATGCTTATGTGTGTATAGTAAGTGACTCTGTTTACTTATTTCCTTTTATTTGTTAGCCCCGAATTCTGTGATACAATATGTTGCATATAGAAGATATTAATGCATTGGGAAGAGTGCTAAGAACTCAACCCTGATTTTCTCCATCTCTATTCTTCTTCTACCTCACCTAACCCTAACTCTAATTTAGTGTCACTAAATTTAAATTTAACTTGTCCCTCGGTTAGGTTAGTGTATTCTTTCTTGCATTGGCAACCCCTTGTTGATGCACCTTGAACTAAAATTTTCATTTCTTCGGCATCACCTTGGGTGCTCGCTTTTTGTTGGTAGGTTGCTAGGGAAAAAATCATTGGTTTAACTCATCTTCAAAGTATGTGATCTAAAGGAGGAAGATAAGTGCTAATAAAGACGAGAATATGAAGAATAAGGAAATACCATGTCCGTGCTTCCAGTGCCACCATACTTAAAAAAGATTGCGTCGATGTAGATTACTAGGCTTAAAACCCTAACACGGAACTCACATGGGTTCTCATTACAGTAATATTCATCAAAACTGTTTCCAAATTTTGATTACAAATAATAAGGAAACTAATTGACACACTTTAGACAACAATACAACATAAAACACCTTATACACACTTTAGTTATTGAGAGGCAGCCTTGCGAGTCATATTTCTCCACTTGTTTTTTATCAGTGCTAAGCTCTCCGTAACTATGTTATCCTTCACACATCCATCTTAACATACACATCTCAGCCCCATGCACTCTTCTCGTCTCTTTTTTGTAGCCCAACATTCCACACCGTATAACATGGGAGGTCTTACTGCTGTCTTGTAAAAACATCCATTCAAACTCGTGTTGCACAATACTCCGTTTGCTTGTCTTCGTTTCATCCAGCCTGCTTTAAACCTATTTGAGATTTCGTCCGCAAATCCACAAGTTGATTAAAAAGTAGAGCCTAATGTCAAAATTTTTAGTAATGTAGCATTAGGTTTTCTATATTGACTCAATTCTCCTCCATACTGTCATATTAACTAAAGTTGCACTCCGTATACTTGTTGTTTTGCTAATTTTCAAACCACTTGACTCTAAAGCTGTTCTCCAAAATTCCAACTTATCACTTGTTTCTTTGTTTGGGCATTAGTACGACATCATCCGCAAATAACATGCACCATGAGGTCCGTTCTTGTATGTCTATTGTTAACGCATCTAGGATTATGACAAACAAATAAGGAGTTAAGGGCCGAAGGCAGACCATTGATGTAGTAGCCCAACTTCATCGGGGAAATCATTCATCTCTCCGGACATAGTTCTTACACTAGTCACTGCCTTTTCATAGATGTCTTAGGTAAATCTCAATATATACGTTTCAGATGCATTCTTCCTAGGGGTGTTATCGGGTCGGGTCGGGTCGGGTCGGGTCAGTTTTCAGGCTAAACTGAAACCGAACCGATATGTTTCAGTTTCAAGTTTTCCTGAACCGAAACTGACTCGAAAACAATCCCAATCGGTTCGATCGGTTTTCGGCTTTAAAACCTGATCGAAAACCTGTATGCTAGGTAGGCTTGTTCTTTTCCATAGACTCCTAATTCTTCTCTAATACCATGTTAACAAAACTTGAAATGCATAAACAATTAAAGAAGTAGAAATGCAACAAGAATCAGGCTACAATAAGCATAAAACTCAGACATAAACAAATCTTGCAAGAAAATTATGCATTAAAACAACACATTTATGACAAATAAGCAGCACATATATAACAAGCTTTTGAGATTATGATTTGGCACCCCTCACTTGTTTGGTTTGGTTTCGAGTAAGATAACCCTAAACCTGAAACCGAACCGATAACCTGATTTGCATAAAGCTACACTCCGAAACTGAACTGATAAGCACTAAAACCGACAGAAACCCGAAATTTCGGTCGATTTTGGCCTGGTTGGTCAGTTCCATTGGTTTTTTGCACAACCAAATTCTTCCATAGCGTCCACCAGATTATCTGCCTCGACCCTCTATCATATGCCTTTTCCAGATTAATCAGCATCATAAGCAAATTTTGCCTTTTCTCTATGAACTATTCCTCAATTGTCTCAATAAGAAAATGACTTCAGTTGTTGATCATCCTTCTATAAATCAAAATTGCTTCTTTGATACACTTGATTCCTGTCTTGGCCGTTGTTCTACTATTCCGTCCCTGAGTTTCATAGCTTGGTTCATAAGTTTAATGCCTCATTAGTTGGGATAGTTTCTCCATAGAGATTTGACGAGGGTTTTTATAGCCTTCATAGTTTGGCTCATAAATTTAACGCCTCAATAGTTGGTATAGTTTCTCCATCGAGATTTGACGAGGATTTTTATAGCTGGTTGTCAACCTGAAGTTAACCCTCCGTTCTCATTTGGGCTTGAGACCGATAGTGTCAGAGTTCTAAATTGAACTTCTTAATTAGCAATATTCTTGTGAATTATATTCAAAGAAAATTCCTCTTTTTGAGATAACCTGGGTGTCCGGGCCTCATAGAGCATCTGATTAATTCCAGGGGCACCTGCATGCCCCAAGTTAATATGTGGATCCGAGTAAGAATGGGATATAAATCCCTAGGGTGGCCTCAAGGGGTATGAATTGAATTTATCCCTAGGGTGGCCTCAGCTGTGGTGAAGCGAGAGGTAACTACATGTTAAAATGATGAAAGAAAAATTCACAACTTCTCAGCGGACGCGCAAATGTCCATGAGACTTCATAGGTAGCTTGGGGGACTAAAACCTATCAAGAAGGGTGGGGTTGCAGAGATAGATCACCCCTTAGATGTCTGTAGCGTCAAAAAACGTGAAATGGAGATTTCACCAAAAAACCCTTCAAATCTCACATTCAATGCATCAAAAAGTGATGGTCCCTTCACAAAAGTAGCAGAGAAAGAAAAATTGATCACTTTGATATGTATCTTTTGGTCATCCAAGGTCAATACTTTTACACTGCTGATGTCGGCATGCTTTCAGTAGAAAAGGCAGACACTGATAGGTCTTGACTGTTGGAGAAAGACAAGTAGTACCTTAAAAGATCTATGTCCCCGATTGCTGATGCACAAAGATTCGACGTAGCAACAAGGTGCAAAGCATACGTCAGATGGAACTGAAAACAAGCTAAAACAAAGGACACTTGGGATCAATCGGCACTGATACGATGTAGAAAACTAGAAGTTAATGGCTTCTTGATTTTGCATTTCATTGCTCCTTTTAACAGCCATTGACCACCAAGGCCATCAGTGATTACAATGGTTTTTTTAATTGACTAATTTTTTTTTTGAGTTTCTTCGATCAAACCTTTTGCATGCCCACATGGCATCCAAACATGTGTTTGATTGTCGTGTGGTGCCCAGTTGCATCGTGCATTGTGTTGCATGCAAAATGTGGTGATTGCTTGCCTATTGGATAAATATTTGTAAGATGAGGTGCACTATAAGTTTTTAGAATATTGAGTACTTTTCCGTATTTCAGGGCATGGATCTTTATTTCGAAAGACATGATGGGCAAGCGGTAACCTGTGAAGAGTTTTTTGCTGCCATGCGAGATGCAAATGATGCAGATCTTTCTAACTTTCTACTGTGGTATGTCCTTACCTTGTTACCTCATATGAGGTTCCCTTCAGATTGGTGCTTACTTAGTCGGGATGAATCATAACTTATAGGTATTCTCAAGCTGGGACACCTCGTGTGAAAGTCACTTCATCATACAATCCTGAGGCCAAAACTTTTGCTCTTAAGTTCAGGTACACATGCATGTATTTGTAATATTTTGTATATCATTATAATTGCTCGAGATTTTTCTTCACTTTTGATGCAGATGTATTTCTTTTCACATAATCATCTGTGTCAGTAGTATAACATTTTTGTGGGTCGCATACATCCGACCCAACCTTGGTTTTCATTCCTGTAGAGTGTGAAACAATGACATTATATTAGAACTGATTATAACATGTGACATTGTACAAATAGTCTCCATACTTGCATCTTATCATTCTGTGAATATGACTGATTAGAAAAAATGATATAGAATATGTTGGAGTCAGTACTCTCATGTTTTACATTCTCTATTTCATTGTACATATCAGTTAAGTCAGTATAATGGGATAAAATTTACAATTTTTTAAATTTGTTTATCAGTTTTTGTATTATCATATTCTGTATGGATGACTTTGCTCCCTTATATTTTAAGGAGTGTTGTTCACTTGAGTTGCTTTTATGAACTTTCCTTTTTATTTGCACGTAGCTGTTAAGAGAATGATTGATTTTCGGGAGAAAATTGCAGCAGCTCATATTGGTCCTGAAAGGTTATTAATTGTAGGGTAGCTTGCAGAAAATGTTGTGTTTGGGAATTGGGATTGCTCTTTGGAGGCAAAGAGCAGCTCTCTGCTCTGGTGCAGAGCACTTTAGTATGGGACTGTGTTTGGGTGTAAGTGCTCTTAGCTCTTTCAGAGAGTGAAAGAGCTGAATTTGGGTCTCTTTAAAAGAGCAATTTAAACTTGCTCTTTTAAGTGGGCTGCTCTTTGCCTCCAAAGAGCAATCCCAAACACAGCCTTAAACTATTGACACTAATACAGCGAGTATTAGAGTTTAATCCATCCTTGCACAAATCTATCTATAGGCTCTCTTGAGAACCCCACGTTATATACGTTTGTGAAATCATGAATCAAATATTTTGCACATTGAATCAATGTTACCTGATTCATTGGTTCGCTTGGTTCAAATTCGGGTTCACTACATCCAAGCGAACCTAGTTCGCTAGCGGTAGGATGAGTTTTGAGTGAAAAATAAAAAAATAGCTTCATAAATTTTAAATTTAATTAATAGTTACGTTTTAGATTTATAATATATATATATATATATATATATATATATATATATATATATATATATATATATATATATATATATATATATATATATATATATATGTCAATAGGGCACAAGTTGCAAGAATGGATTGTTGGTCATGCGTGTGACGCTCAAACAAGAAGCACAAGGTTTGAGTCTTCTGAGTGACTTCTTCCCATTAAATATACATAACAAAAGATCACGTAGGCTAGGTAGCCCATCCTGAGCGAACCGGTGCAAAGAGAACCGCGAACCGACTAGCATTGAGTCGGTTTGCGATTCACCGGGTTACCTAGTGAATTAAGTGACCTACATTGAATCCACAAATTGTTGGGACAATTAGCTCTACCGGAATCTCCAGAATAAAGAATTCAACCAACTAATCAGTCTACTCTAGATGTTGGAAGTGCCATCTCTCAATAGAGGTAATGATGACAGCAGACTATGGACATTGGAACCAAAAAAAAATGCTAACATTCAAATCCATCTACAATTTTCTGTGCCGTTGATTGCTTATTTGTGGATGGGAATTGATTTGGAAGATATGTGCGTCTCCTAAGCAGGGTCTGGATTGTCACTCGTGAGAAAATTCTCAGCTGCAATCACCTACAACATAGAGGCATGCACATGGTAAACCGATGTGCTACGTGATGCAGTGATCAAGAAACACTGGATTGGTGGTGATCAAACAGATTCAGGATTTACTTCTTAGATAGGCTGTTATCGTATGTACTTCATAAAATTTTCAGGCTAGAGTATTGCTTCTAGGTAGGATAACCTGGGCGCACAACGTCCTTAACTTGGTTGACAGTTTCTGACACTCCTGCCGTATGGGGATATGATTGCATCATTTTTTCTTCTTCTGATCTGTGTTCTTCCTGGGTGTTCCGTCTGTCTGTTTGTTTAGTTTCTTTCCGGATGTACCAAGCATCTCATGTCCTTACTTATGCTCCCCCCCTCTCTTCTTTTTCTTCTTCCTTTTAGGGCTTGTTTGGATACATGGAAAAGAAAGGAAAGTGACGGAAAGGAAAGGGAATATTCTATAATCCCATGTTTGGCAATAAATTAGGGGTCTAGAAATAGATAGGAAAACATGTTCGCTTTCCCTCCAGAAATTGCTAAATCCCCCTAAAAGGGGGGGATTTCATCGGAAAAGAAAACTGGTGTTCTTTTCTCTCTCTCACGCAATCTCTCTCTATCTCTATCCCCATGCTTTCTCTCTCTAAATAATCTCTTTACAAAATCTCTCTATCCACAAGCTTTCTCTCTCTCTCTCTCTCTCTCTCTCCTCTCGATACAAAATCTCTCTATGATTCTCTCTTTCTCTCCCCTAATCTCTCTTTCGAAATTTCTCTCTCTTATCTCTTTATCTCCGAATCCCTCGCTCTCCGATTTCTCTCTCATAATCTCTCTACCAATTTCTCTCTCACCAGATATTTATGTTCTGGTTTGGTGCGTAACATGTACACCAATGATGGTGCCCCCTTTCTATTTTCTATCTGTTATTACTCACCAAACATTGAAAAGCGCTGAATTCTGATTGATTCTCAAAGATTGGAATCCATTGGATCTATAAATCCGTTTCCACCATTTTTTTGAAAAATATCCAAATAGAGCCTATTAGTAAATTTCCTTGTTACCCACAAATAATCCACAAATTGGAGATCATGGTTTCAAAACTCAGCTGATACTGATACATTTATGTATAGAATCGGCTGATACTTATTGCAATTTTTTTCCTGATAGGTAGGCTGCATTGGAACCTGCGACATCAATCTAGAGGAGCCTATAATTATTGGCCGATTCCTGCTGATATCGACGGGTACAAAGTTACTTACACATATTGGTGAGAAAGGAATTTAGTATCATTTGTTATCGACTGGTGTATTGATGCTACCGATTGATACTGACGTGGAGGTTGGCCGATAGAGCTTTCAATATCAAGTTTTTTCACCTTGTTGGAGACTTGCTGCTAATGTGAATTTTCTGCACCATGCAAACCTTTACATGGTTAAGGATATGCCTAAAGAGAACTCATTTTTCAAAGGCTTTAATGAGGATGACATATTGTTCACATCTTGAAGACAAGACAAAGTTTGATCGAAAATGTCTTGACCTTAGGAGGTCTGTGTCTGTGACCTTTGACGAATAATGCCAGCAACCTAAACTACCGTAAATAAAAAGGGAAGAGACTCCAAATGGTTTGCAAATTTTCTCCTTAACCACCTATACTGATATCAAGAACCTAATTGTAATTATGCACCACTATTTCACTATCCTTATTCAGGTGTAGAATTTTTTCTAGCGATTAAGAAGAAATGTCGAATTTTTTTGTCGAGGACCCATATCAGCTGTGGCCTCCCAATCTTGTCAAATCCTGTAGAGAAATTTAAGGAAAATCCCCACCAAATCCAATTGTTGGAGTTGTCACTGTTTCCTGATCCATCTGCATGAGTTCAGTAGGTGGGAGATGAGGGAATTGCTACCTAAGATAAAGCCTGCTTCACTATCTTAGGCGATTCCCTTGCACACCTTCATTTTAACTCCACTCTTGAATTTCCATCCCTATGGATATGGATTAGTTTTTTGATTGCCACCTTCCGAAGGCTCGACTCAGTCTCTTTGAATTTGCTGCATGATCTCCATCCAAGAAGTGATAGTGGCACGCTGCTTCCTTATGGCATATTTTCTTTTAAGTGTTTGGACAAAATATCGTTGTCAATGTTAACACTATAGTCCAAAAGCAGTGTTAAGTACCTTTGAGAACAGTGTTGTGGTCGAAACATATGAAAACAAAGATGTCAATTAGGGGAATATGCTGTTCTCTACTCCAGCCAATGACATCCTATGTTCTTGATTTCCACTTTTGCTATCATGTTTGTACTGAACTTTTCAACATTCATGATTCACGAGTGTGTTTACCCTCTCTCTCTCTCTCTCTCTCTATATATATATATATATATATATATGGTGCCTGGGGGCTGCACTCAAGTGCTAGATCACGTGACACATTCCATCAAAAAATTTCACCATTCAAAATTTTTACTATTGACCACAAAATCAACAGTGCAAGATCAGATTTTTATTTATTGTTTTTTTTAATTGGTCATTGATCGACCTTTGTGAATGTCCACGTGGCACCCAACTAGCTCGAGTACATTACTCCAGTCTGCACTCGAACGGCAGTCCTGGCCAGGCCTCTATATACACACACATATATTCTCTCTCTCACAAAATTTTATATTTTTTATCCATGTTCATATGTTATCTGACATAGTTGAGTAGTTGTCCAATAATTATGAGATTAGTTTTTTGCATTATTTCCCAGATCTAGTGATTGATATGTAACATTTTTTATGTTTTTAACAAACATTGTCATTAATGCAATAAGACGCAGCTCTCTATCAATAGTTTTGCATGTCACTGGTGCATCTGCACACACATGTAAGTAACTGACTTGTATGTGGATGCTTCCCAGCCAAGAAGTACCACCAACTCCAGGCCAACCTGTGAAAGAACCTATGTTAATACCTATAGTTATTGCTCTCCTCGACTCAAATGGAAAGGAGATGGCTCTCACGAATTTATATCAGGATGGGTTACGGCAGTCAGTTGCAAGCAATGGTCAGCCAGTCTCTGCAACAGTACTTCAAGTGAAAAAGGTCAGTTCATATTTTCTTAAAAACACACTGTCGTAGTATTTTAAGTTGTTTATGGTGATTTCATAATGGGAGAAGCATCTCTGATAAAAAAACTAAAAAAAAAAAAAATACTGTAAAATTTGTAATGGATCAAGGAAAAATATTGTCAAAGAATTCAACTTCAATTCTTAGTTTTCGACCATATAGCTTGTGGCATTCTTCACATTATTTTTCATATTGTCAAGGAGTTGACCTAGTCAGTGCTATATTGGGATATCGCCAGATACCTACCTAATGTCCTCTTCGGTTCTGAAGCTTATTCTAATTTACAGAAAAATGTTTATCTTATGGATGCATTTCCATGCTTATATGTGAATATTGAGTAGTTTTTGCAATTTAGTTATTGTAATTTTTTTTTCTTGTTGCTGATAAAAAAAAAAATTTCTTTTTCTTGACAAAGCTAATAAAAAATGGTGATTTGTGATTGCTACAATAGAAGCTATTATTCAATAGTTTGCAAGGTTTATAATAATTTCACAATTTGCATTTTTTTTAATGGCAAATTAGTTTAACTAATGTTTTGGTTATAAGCAGATGGAAGAAGAATTTGTGTTCTCTGACATATCTGAACATCCAGTTCCTTCTATCTTGCGGGGCTATAGCGCTCCCATTCGTCTTGATTCTGATCTTTCCGACAGTGATTTGTTTTTTCTACTTGCCAATGATTCAGATGAGTTCAATCGGTATGTTTTCTCAGCAATGTTCCTCTGGTCAGTGAGGATATCTTTTATATCTAGCTTAAATTTGAGTGTCTTGGAGTAACCTTTTACCTTGTTTTGATGTAAGAGTAGTCCTTCCTAGTCTTTCTGTGTTTGAGGTGAGTTGATTAATTTTCTCTATTCGCGATTCAGTTGGGAAGCTGGCCAGATATTGGCAAGGAAACTTATGCTTAGCCTGGTAGCTGATTTCCAGCAAAACAAACCATTGGTTTTGAATCCAAAGTTTGTGGATGGAATCAAACGCACACTTTGTCACCCCAGCTTGGATAAAGTAAACACTGCATCCATCTTAAATCATTCTTTGCTTCAGTTGCATTTTTCCTAGATCTGTTCTAAGTTTTCAACCTCTTCACATTTATCAGGAATTCATAGCAAAAGCAATTACTCTACCTGGTGAAGGGGAAATCATGGACATGATGGAAGTTGCTGATCCCGATGCCGTTCATTCTGTTCGCCGTTTCATACAAAAGCAACTCGCTCTTGAACTGAAGGAAGACTTTCTAAGCATGGTAATCCCTCTGCTTATGTTGCCATTCAAATGGTTTATTTAAGATTGGGGACACATATTTCAATGAAAAGCATGGTAATCCATCTGCTTATGTTTCTATTCCAATGGTTTGTTTAAGATTGGGGACACATATTTCAATGAAATTTAAAGATACTTTTCAATATATTTGTGCATTCTGCGCTGAAATTGGCAAGCAGAAAAGTCTCTTTGTGCTCAAGATAAAGCGTAGCTCCCTTTAAAACATTTGTGATGCATACCTAATATTCTTCACAAGGTAAGTGATCAATAACCATAGACAAAGCAGCTCGATTTTTTTTTTTTTTACTTCTCAGTGAATTCATTTTATTGAAATCTTATTCTTATTATTATTATCGTTGTTATTATTATTATTATTTTTGATGGGTAAGCTAGGATTTTACCTGTGATCTCTTTTCATGGAAATCTTTGAATGCTTCTATTATCTATTATTTTAAAATCATTCAGCTTCTAATTAGTTCTGATTTTTACCCTCTTTGGTTGAATTACTGATTCACATAAAGAAATTTCATGCTAAACTTACAAGTACCTTATTATCTTTCCTTGGAAAGAAGATGTCTTTGCCAACGACAGTTTTATACAGCAAAATTATTGCTTAATAAATTTTGCATTAAAAAATTGTGTAAACATCTCTATACAATAGTCAATGTACATCTCATTTTAATTTTTGCATAAACTTCTCCATCCAAGTGTGAAATTATACATTTCTTTTCTAGTTTATTTTGCTGTCCTTGAGTTTAACTTACAATTTTATGCACTCAGGTTAAAAATAACAGAAGCTCAGAACCATATGTGTTTAACCATCATAATATGGCCAGACGAGCTCTAAAGAACATTTCTCTTGGTATGTCTTACTTTAGTTACAAAATCTAGCGAACAGCGATAACTAAGTTATAGCTTTAACTGTTACTTTATTATGTGTATAGCATATCTTGCTTCATTGGGAGATTCAGAGCTTATCGAACTTGCATTGCACGAATACAAATCGGCTACAAACATGACTGAACAATTTGCAGCTCTAGCAGCCATAGCTCAAACTCCGGGTACAGTCCGTGATGAAGCTCTGTCTGACTTCTATAAGAAGTGGGAGCATGACTTTTTGGTAAGTGGCTGTTTTTAGATCCAATTTCTATTAAACATTTCTTTCCACTTTTTTATTTTCTGGTTGGTCATATTTTATGTCTACGCATAATTTTGGTAGAGGTTGTCTCTGGATAGTTGGAAACTCTTAAAAATCGCACTTATCATTTTAAACAACTCCATCATTGAAAGCACAACTGCAGAGTTTCGTGGTAGCTTGTGACACATTAAATTGAAATATTATATATATATATATATATATATATATATAATAATAATAATAATAATAATAATAATAATAATAATAATAATAATAATATAATTATAGTTAATCTGCATTTTTTCTTGAAAATGATATTAAATTAAAAAGATTATATTTTGTAGAGAAAGAAAAAGGTAAAAGGGGTGAGATCAATGTAATGGAAACCTATTTCCTCGTGATTATTCCACCTGTGAATCCCTTCCTTGGCAAGATTATCTGTCTTCAATTACATCCACTATTACACGCCAACAGAAATTTGAAGCAGATTAGAAATATCCATAGCCACTTTGTTTGAAGTCCTCCAATCTCAATGGCTAGAAATGCTCATCTTTCATTCTGCGAATGACGTTTGAAAAGTTCCCTTCCCCTCTGTAGAGGTTGTTAACAAATGAACACCACAAAATTTTTGAAGAGGTCGAATCTCAACCTAGTTAGAATCTGTCTCACCACTCGGTGTGGAGTACTCAAGCTCAACCTTCCCTTGATGTTCCTTAACGATTCCATTAATGCCTACAGCTATGTACTGTTAAACTTTAGCTTCAGGGTTTTTGACTCAAGGAGGCACTTACCATTTTCCCACCCTTGATGTGACCAAAACTGATTATCTAAAATTTCTATAGAATCTAGTTGTGTCATTTTGTTTGAATCACTTGGAATTCCTTTCTAATCAAGGCTGACAAAGTCCTAACATACCACACAGATCCTAATGCATTTCACGCCCTGGCCTTTGGGAGAGCTGAACTTTCCATCCAATTTTTAATTGGAAGCTATTTTATTGTTATATATTCAATTTTCTGTTTTAGATTGGGTTCCTTCTTGCTTAGTTTCTTGACATGCTGTCCATAATTCTGTGCTGCTTTGGTCTAACTTCCTGTTGGACTTGGGCTTTGTCACAGTGCAGCTTTTAGGGAACTGGCTGGCTTCTGGTACATAGTTCACTTTCTTAATAAAACTTCTGTTGATGCCCGGTTTCCAGGGAAATTCAAGATACCAGATTTTTCGAAATATGATGGCCCAGCTCTGTGTGAGCGATTGGGTTTATCTTACGAATGTAGTAAAAGAAATGAGATTTAAGGGGTATTTCAGGTATATGGCAATTTTGATTCAGCAAAATTTTCAAATTAGGATTCTCAATTATGTTACATTTCTAAATTGAGGTAAGGTTAGGCTCGGTAATTTTTGGTTTTATCTTCACATTCAAAGTTTGTAATCTAGAGTTTCTGATATTGAATAAGAATTCCTCCTACATCCTTTTTGGGGTATTCTCGATGAAGGCCTTAGAAGAGTTGTGAGGTTTTTGTCTTAGAAATATTTCAAAAGGAGAATTTAGGACCCTCAATGTTTCCTTCATCAATTGGCAGCAAAGTAGGGAAGTTTTACACATTTGAAAATAGAGTATATTCATGTTTGAAAGTAGGGCCTGTTTATGTTCTTATATATATGTGTGTGTGTGTGTGTATATATATATAAATATATATATATCACAGAGAGGATGGGCCAATACAAGATTGTGGGGTTCTCATGCCTTATTAGGTAATTTGAGTCAGTGGCATGTAGGATAATAGAAGTAGTTCAGATACCCATACTTGGGAGTTTGAAAAGAAAGGAATATCCATGGTGAAGTCTTTTATAGATCATGAGTTGATCGACTTGAAAGGAGACCATTGATTGATCAACTCTAAATTACCATTTGGATAATGGTGGCTCCTTTCAGAGTCAAAGGTGTTCGGATAAGAAGTTATTTTGGGGAGAATTCTGACTTGTTTACAACTATGTATAAGGATAAGGAGGTGCTGCCTAGTATACGTTTTGTGGTACAAAGGACGAGATGATGGAACATCTCCTTCTGCAATGAGAGTTTGCTACTCAGATTTAGGTTCTTTTTTATTTTATTTCTGGGTTAACTTCATGGTGGGTCCTGCATTTTGATCTTGGTCGGATGGCCGGAGGATTCGTTTGGAAATGACACGGGCATTTTCTGGAAGGTGCTTTCATTTTGATCTTGTGATTCCTTCACCTGTAAGGGAAACCAATTCAAATATATGCACACTTTGACCACTAGCCGAAACCCATATGACTCAACATAGAATTAAGAAATCTTCAGCTTACATGGTCATATTTTTTCCTAATCCAATTTTGGGAGTGGAATAAAATTAAATTTATTCAAGAGAAACTGGAGATGAAAGAGAGGATTCAACATCCAAATATAATGGGGGCTGAGCTCTATGCCACCCACGTTTTCATTCAAGAATTCTGAGCTTTTATATATAATATTTTAGGAAGCATTTTTGTGATACAACCCCAAACTCTAGGTTGAATATCAACCTTGTTTCTATCAACTTTATAAGGTAATAGCTAAATTTTATTATAATCACTAAAATACCATAATTCTTGGATTTCTGCGGCGACATTGCATTATGTTCATTTTTTTGGGTCATAATTTACTCAAAATTTGACAGAACATTTTTAGCTCCTTGGAATATAAGTTTTAAAAGTTTTAACTATGAGTGTGGGCAGACCACAGCTCACAACAGTTTAAATAGACGAAAATAAGTGGGAGAAAATTCCGAATACTAGGCAGCTGATTTAAAGCATAGTCACAAAATCGTCGAATTTTAAAAAAAATTGTGAATAATTCGCGAATTTATGGCTTTGCAAATTAATCCCGAAGTATTCGCGAATTTTTCAAAAAATCGTGTGTTTGCGAATAATTCACTAATTATTGCTGAATAATTCCCGAAACTTTCAAAAAATGTGTTTTTCTTAATATTTTTTTATAGCTTTAAGTCGTATTTTTTTAATTTTATTTTTTCTATCTGATTTTTCCTTCGAATATTTCCCTGAACTTGCTGGATTTTTCCGAATTTTAACCTCGCCGAAATATTGCTGAACCCTGACTTGGTGACTATGAAGGGGATAAAAATCCACCTTTATATCAATAAAAAACAATGTGAAAACGTAGTATATTAATCTGGACAGAACTTTGCAATAAAACTGAGATTCAACAAGAATTAATGGATAAACAGTCGGTGGATGCAGCAGGACTATGAACAGATCAAATACCGGATGTAATCATCAAACTTAAAAGTCTAGAATAAAATAGGATTTTTTAGACATTCATACCCGAGTACTCTAAATTATTGAATATTCGTGATGATTGGATAAAATATTAGAGAAAAGTGCTTTCTCTCTCTTTCTCTTGGGTTTTTTAAATAGTGTAGATACCCCGCTTTGAAAGGGGCAAAGGCACTACTAGGGTGAAAGGAGTCGCCACCCGGTTCCTATGGTGAGGCGGGACACCAATATATATGATATATTGACTCCAACAATCGGCTATACCAAGAGAACTAAGTAAGCGGTCCTATTACATTGGGGAAAGTGTTCTGACACACCCGCAAAGAGTGTGGTCTCTACTTCACCCCCCCCCCCCCCCCCCCCCAACCCACCAAAAAAAAAAAAAAACAATAATTTAAGGGTGGCCTAAAATAAGAGCAAGAGGGCCCCTATTAAGGCTGTTACAACGCCGCATGGGCGGAGTAATGGCTATGATAAAGGCTAAGTAGATCAAATTTTAAGCTGAAAATTCAGTGGAGCTTCCATTGCCCGAAGGCAATGGTCTACGAAGTTAACCCTCACAACCGCGATAATTTTGACGGAGTGAGGTCTTAACACGGGGACAAGGAGAAGTAAAATAAGAAAATATAAACAAATAAAGAAATTGGAAGAAGAAGAGATGATTTGGGAGTCTTGATTTTGACTGGTGGTTTGGATTGAGAGGCTAATTGAGGGTGCAGGTAAGGGGTAGGAGATCTAAAATTTATAGGGTTTGGGTTAAGGGTTTGAATCTAAGATCTAAACTAAAACAAAGGGTACGAGATGGCTATGGAAGTAGGGTTAGAATTCTCTAAAAATTTCAAAATCTTGCAAAATTCTATCCCATTGAGAGAAGAGGATCTCTATTTATAGGCACATGACCAATTGGGGCCATATGGAAACTCCTATTGGTCCATTCAAGAGCACAAGGATTTGTGTTTCTTTCTTCTAAGGATAACCCTTGGATGAGACAAATGGTCCTCATCCAAGAGTTGTGTTAGTAGAGAAAAATAGTCACTTGAGGCATGCGGAGTGTAAAACATTTGTCAAGCCTCAATTAGGTCTTTTGGAATTCACAAGGATTTGTGCCAACTTTCTTTAAGAATAACCCTTGGATGTGATAAATGTCTAACATCCAAGAACTATTATAAAAAGAAAGAATAGAAGTCACATGGTTCTTGTCATGTGTGAAGACACATGCCAAACATCAATTGACCACCAATAGAGCACCTGGATTGTGCTTCCTCTCCTCAATAATAACCTTTGGATGAGACACATGTTTCCCATTCAAGAATTATTCTAGAAAGGGCTCTAAGGGATTAGAAAGGTAAGTGACAGTAGAATGGTCAATTCCTATTAGCTAGGATTCCTAGAATTGCTATAAGATTAAGACTCACTAATTTGCTAGGTTTAGCTAAGGTAATTGGGGTTTAATTGGAGTTTGGGTGAGATTTAGATGGAGCTCATGGGAATTCAAAGATTTGAATGGGAGATGACGGTGTGGTCCACAAGGGTGAATTGTCCTAAAGAAAACTATCAGGGGTAATTTGGGAATGATTTGGGCTGACCAGGTCAAAGATCAAAAGTCCAAAAGTAAAAAAAAAATTGAAAACTGGATGCATGTCCTTACTAGGGAATCAGGCACTGATAGTAGTAAATGGCGCCACTATTAGTGGTGGCATCTAACTAGCACCTGTAGTACAGTCCCCAATTAGTCCTTCACTAATAAATAAATAAAAGGGTTGCAACCCTTAATTTTAGGGTTGTACCTCTCTTTTCTTGTAAAGTTGTAATTAGTGATGTGGACAAGGCATGCCCCGAGGTCCGGGGAATCTTGATGGTCCATGGATCAAAGATCAATCAATGGTGCCAGATTTTGGGTGTTTGCAAATAAAATTTTTAGACATTCATACCCGGGTACCCTAAATTATTAGATATCAATGTTGAGTAAAGAATATATTAGAAAAGAATGCATTTTCTCTCTAAAAGACTCTTATACCCTTTTTACATTTTTGCAACTCTTACTAATCATCAACTTTACTTTTATGGATTTTTTTTAACTTTTCAATTTTTTGTACTATTATACTTTTTTAACTTATTTTTTATATTAATTATCTGTGTCCCCTTTTTGGTGCCAAATTCTAGGTCTTATTTTTTACGCTAACTCAATCTCTCATTCCAAATTTTTAATCTACAATGAAATACAAGTATTTGGTTAATATAGGATTACTCTCCAATTACTTGCAGCAAATATTAAATCTACTCTATTCTTTACCTCTCCGATGGTAAAAAAATCCTGGATTAGTAATCCAGTATCAGATTGTTTTTTAAAAAATATATAGATTTAGTAATCCAATATCAGATAAATCTTGTAAAAGTTGTATAGTACGAATAAAAAAGAACGTAAAAAGTAAAAAGATAAAAGAAACTTTACAGTTTGTGTAAAAAATTTGGCGGGAGATTTTGAGTTGGCGCCAAAAATAGGACCTAGAATTTGGCGCCAAAAAGGGGAGCCAAATATAATATAAAGTTATAAGCTAAAAAATTAGAAAGGTATAATAGTAAAAAAAGTTGAAAAGGTTCAAAGATTCATAAAGTACTGACATCTGATGATTGGTAAAAGTTGCTAAAATGTAAGAAGGGTATAAGTGTTTCTTTAAAGGGAGAAAACATTCTTTTCTAATATATTCCTGACTCAGCATTGATATCTAATAATTTAGGATACCCAGGTATGAATGTCTAAAAAATCTAATAAGATAACCTAGAAAAACATAGGTTCATGGCACTCCAGCTGTATACCTTATGGCAGATTTCTGGAGTTACAATAATCAGCAGCAGCACTTAACTGAAAGTCTTGAGCAGCAAGAGAATATTTTCTCAATAAAAATTAATACTGAATTTCAATAACTGTCTTGAAAGTAAAAATAAACATACTATAGTATCTTGCAAAGACTCTAGAAAATTAAATAAAAACTCCTGAAGTTACTCTAATTGGATTCCTTCCTAACTTGAACTCTAAGTAAACAAATAAAAGACTAATCTGCACCCTTAGTTTGTAGGACCTGTGACTCCTAGAGAGAATAAAAATATAGATTAAGATTGCTGAGAAGTAATTGTGGTAATCTGCAGCATCACATGATCACACGACTCCCTATTATCGAGATTAAATTTCGCAAAAAAGAATCTCAATAATCACTTGAAGTGTGATTACGTGGGGCTCTAATTAGAGTCTTTAATCCCAGTTGAAGCCCCTTCCTAAACTCAGTTTTCTCTGGGTTTCCTTCTTAACTTTGGCTTTAATTGCATCCTGTAAATTCTGTAGCATGGCATTTATGGATGCTCAACATTTCACAATTGGGTAGCTGGGAAATATCCATTCAAGCCAAGGGGTAATGCTATTTGGAGAGAGTGTGCCTTAACTATCATGCGCATTTGGGAAGAAGGAAATAGTTGTATATTTCGGGTTGTCGACATCATCTTGATTTGTTGATTGAGTGTATCATGAACCAATGTATCTTTTATTTGGCTTCTTTCAAAGAGTTAAAGAGTTTAATAGTGGTAGTGGGAAGGGAACCCGACTCAAATGGAAGGAGCATGTGGTAACTGACTAAATAGCATTCTACTGTTCTGATTACTAGGTTGATTAGTTTCATGTACTGTATATCAGTAAGGGGCCCCCATTTGGAGGATTAGTTTCAGACTAGTCCTGCGGTGTTCTGCCTCGTATTTGTTTCTTTTTTCTCATTTTTTAATAAATTGACTTTACCAGTATAGAAAAAAGGAAAACCAATTGTTGCCACAATATGATAGATTTAGGTATACAGGTCTTCTATATGACTAGACAGTGAGTTTGAGGACATCTAAAACAGGATCATGTTGGGTGGGCAAGTTGGAGATAGCCGTGTTTGTTGTCGCAATATGATAGATATAGGTATACAGGTATACTATACAACCAGGCAGTGAGTTTGAGGGCATCTAAAACAGGATCAATGTTGGATGGGCGAGTTGGAGATAGAAGAGCAGCGTGTGGCATGATCAACAAGTGCCTCTTTGATTGAAGGGACAATTGTATAAGGTGGCAGGAAGACTTGCTTTACTGTATGGCGAAAAGTGTCTTGGGCTACGAAGTAAGCAACATAGAGTACATTCGGCTGAGCTGTGTATTCTAAGGTGGATGCCTGGAATAACCAGAAAAATAGAAGTAGACATGAGTATATAAGAGGAAGTTTGGGGGTTTCCCCAACAAAAGAGAAGTTTTAGGAATGTCGTTTGAGATGGTTTGGATATGGCCATTAGAGACCTATAACAGCCTTTGTACGAACTGCGATAAATGCACAAGGAAGTGGAAGGGAAAGACCAATAAGGACTTCGAGGAAAGGAGTGGAAAGTGACACATGATTATGTAGTGTCAAGGATTGGCCTTTATCACAAAAGTGGAGAAATAAGACTCGCAAAGCCAACTCCAAATAGATGGGACAAGAAGATAATGGTGATGGTAATTCCAGGTTTATTCTCCTTGTAATTCCGGTGAGTTCTCTTTCTTTATGAAAAGGTACAATTTTCCTTGCCCTTTCATTTGCTTTAGATTGTAGGCCAAGTATCACACTTGGTATGAGTGAGCGTGTTTTCTGTCCTTATAGAGAAAGTCAAATTATATGTTTCTAATTCCAGTTCCATGGATTCCAAGGAACTGGAATCCATGGAATCCAAGGATTATATATTTCTAATTCCAGTTCCATGGATTCCAAGGAACACTCTGAGACACTATTATCCGCTTCTACGTACAACCCATAAGCTTCATCCTGTGATTGAGGCATCAGCTTTTTTGAATGAAAGGCTGCTCAACCCTCCTCTTTAACTATTCCACTGCAGTAGTAAAATTTGACGATTTACTCCAAAAGAAAACCTATCTGATTATTTTAAGTTTGATTGCAGTGTATTTTTCCTTTATTTAATCAGTAACAATCTTGTTGTCTGTCCTCCATTCATACCCTTCATACTCCTTTCTGGTAGATGGAACTCTAGAGCTAAAAGCCGAATGCTCACCCCATCCAACATTTTAAAGGACCTTCTGCAGCTACTATCATCTCTCCAGTAACTGGCCAACTTTTTGATACGCAAGAAATGCAACCAACAAACTAAAATAAAATAGTATTTGTAACCTTTTACATTGATGACTGTATAGATTATGTGAGACAAATGTGGAATCTCATTATTTTGTTTCATCTGATAGATATGATAGTTTCTAACTTTGTAGCATGGTTTAGAACAGACCAAGCTATCTTCCATGGCTTTACCTTCCAACTTTTTGGCATGGACACCTCAGTCTTGATTTTTCCTTCAATCCTTTGTATTAGAACTAGTAGACATCATTCCAAGATATCATTGATCCAGTCTAGCTACAGAAGGGGCAATTTCCAAAGGAGCGCCATTTGTATTTACAGAACAAGGGACAACCTTTTCTAATTTTGCATGATCCCCAAGTTTCTGAAAAATTTGCCAAATTTGTTTAGATACCTGCTGACCATTAATATGCTAAATTCATTTAGAAACTAGTGATAGTGTAATGTATTTGATGGAAATGTAAGGCTATATTGTAAATGCATGACTTTCTATCTGTTGTGTATTATATGTAAATTAGTTATCATTATAAATTTTCATTTTCGACCTATAAGCTTTCAGTTCTTAAGAGCAATAAGTAATGCAGCTATGACATAGTTTGCTGTTTTTTCAGGTAATAAATAAATGGTTCTCTCTTCAAGCCATATCAGACGTTCCTGGAAACGTTGTGAATGTCCAGAATCTGTTAAAACATCCCGCTTTTGACATTCGCAATCCAAACAAGGTGACCAATACTTAGTCCTAAATAGCTAAAATTATTCTCTACCTTTTTCTAGCTTATAGATGAAAACTGAAATTAGGCCAATTGTTCTAAGAAGAATAAAAGCTATGGACGAGAAGAGTCACTAAATTGACAGTGGAATTGTTACTCTCTTTGATGCTTGTTTAGTTTAAGTCATGGAATATGTATTAATTTTATTTTCTTTCTGCATCAGGTTTACTCGCTTATAGGTGGATTTTGCGGTTCACCTGTGAATTTCCATGCAAAGGATGGCTCTGGCTACAAATTCTTGGGGGAAATGGTGTTGCAGCTCGATAAAATTAACCCTCAGGTGCGCTTTTACTGAATAAGCATTGGCAGTTCTGGTGGTGTTCTAATTTTTTCACTTCTCTTAATTGTACTATTTTTGGTTTTGGTTTTCCTTCTCTCCATTGGTTGCAGGTGGCCTCCCGCATGGTTTCAGCCCTTTCAAGATGGAGGCGTTATGATGAGACCAGGCAAGCTCATGCTAAGGTACCACTTGTCTCATCTATTAATTATCATTATAAATGTTATTATTATATTTTAATTCTCAATAGACTGAGTGTAACACCATTAGTGGAGACTAGTAATAAATTCCCCTTTCTGTACAACTTAAACAACCATATACCCCATCAAAGGGAGGGCTACTTAAAATCCAACTTTTCGGTATAAGAAAAGGAAAATGAAGAAGAAATTATTCCTAGTTGAGGAAATGAACATTGTTGTATAATTTATTTGGCACGTAACATTTTTTGGCAGTGGTAACCTATTCTCAGTGCCAGCAGTGGGGATTGAGGGTCAGTTTTCTGTTTGTCAAGGTTTACATTATCTATGATTATTTCAAATTCACTGTTAAATTTGTAAAGTTTTTTGTGTGAGTACCTCTTGCAGTAGTATACGAGCCCATGGAACAAATGGCCTTGATTACGAGGGACGATCTGGCATTATCAAAGTGGAAATATTCACCCTTTTCAGGAAGAACTGGTATTAGGTGATTGACCTGGTCACCTACAGTGTCGATCAAAACAATGCCATGTGCACAGGACATTGTCCGGATCAAATTCAGCCCCAAGATTATATCGGAAAACTCTGTTATCATGTGATAAAGAGCCTACAAGCGCTCAATTGAATGGCTACCATGTGACAGTGCAAACCTGTTTTTGCCGTTAATTTTTGGTGCTTGTAGGCCTTTTAATCATATGATAGAGACGATTTCCGATGCAATCGTGGGGCTGAATCTGATCAAGATGTTGTCCCCATGCACTACAGGACATCATGTAGCACCAACATAGTGCTACATTTACATAATTGATTACTCTGGTCAGCGCTGTTGGTGACCTTGACAGTCACTTAATCCATATCATTCAGGAAAGTTTAAAATGGGACTTTTGAGTCAGTGTGTTGTGCCTTGTATAGCCTAAGAAGAAAGCTTACAATTGAGTCACGAGCATAGAATTTAGGCCAAATTTTTGATTTCTGCCAATAGAAGAAGAGTTCCCTTTGTCCAATGGGAAATGGAATCACCAAAAGAGCAAGTACAGACACCGACCCTGATCACCGGCACACAGTTTGCACCACGTGGACCTTGAGATGTGCACGGACTTAAAGAGCATGGAGATCTGCACGCGTCTTAGAGTCTGCATGGCACATGGCTTGCATGCTGTGTGCCTGTGCTTGAGCCAGTCGCTCTCTACTAGCTCCTACCAAAAGGTACAGGTAGAGCTTTAGAAAAAAAATTGACATGTATGTCATTCTTTAGAAAGCGGGTACTATTTTTGTTGCTATCAGGGAAGGCAGGGATTCATTAGTTAGAAACGTTAATGTATTACAATCCACATAACGGCAATGACTGGTGGATCTATATTTTGGGAATTACGGTAGATTTCCAAGGTTTATCAGCTGAGGAACTATTCATTTTTTTAGTCACTGATGGAAAATTTGGTTTTCACAGGCACAGCTGGAGAAGATAATGTCTGCCAATGGACTATCAGAAAACGTGTTTGAGATTGCATCAAAAAGCTTGGTGGCATGATAAATACCATGTACACGATCACGACATAAATTGCATTCAGTGTGCGATGAGTACATACAAATGATTACTTTTTTGTAGCTCATCCATATAAATTTTACGTGATAGGAAGAGACTGTTTGCTTTATGCATCCAAGCATAGTCGACCCGGACTCGCCTTTTTTCAGTGAAATTGGAGTTTGAATTGTAGTCAGGGCTTGACCAAACTGGAATTATAATATAAGGACCAAACTCTGTTAATATTGCATTGTTCATAGTGCAGATGCTCTTTTTCTTTTTGCTCAGTTGATATAAGCATAGTTTGTGGTTCAGATTTTACGTTCTGTGTTTGTTTCATTCCATGTGCCGGCATTCAGACAGATGAAGGAAAATATAGCTCGGTGCTCAGGTATTTGTAATTTCTTATAATCTTGAAATTACCTTGTTAGAAAATACTAGTCTATCTAAATAGGTCATTTTTTATTTGTTAAAGAACCAATCTTTCAGGATTAATGCACGGCGTCGATAGATAGTGACTCTTAGAGTCGTCTTTTGTTGACAGAATCTGGTCAAATCCTGGCAGTTCCAGATATTAGCCACTTGAAAATATGTAAAGGTGACTTACATAAATAAGAAGAAAATATGTAAAGGTCAACTTATGACAGGGTTTCGGTGAAGAGAGCCCTCAACCCGAAACCCTAGCTCAGTAGATGATTCTGTTTTTGAAAAGCACGTAGCTCTCAGTATATAAGCATCAAATGTGATTTAAATCATTTGCTATCCATATTTCATAACCATACTTTGGCCAGATCTACCATGAGAGACCAGTTTTATGGCACACCACACATCTTTGATCAATCATAGTGATCCGACGAACAGTCCATATTAACCGTAGGATCAAAATTTTGTCACTTTGGATGGACTATACAGTTGGTGAAATTTCTGAAGGTGACATGCTAATTGGCGAATCAGATATATGTAGAGTTGGTAGTAGGTATCCAATCGGCCGAGCATGTGCATGGGTCAATCTCTAGCCAAAATGGTCAATCTCTATGAGCACATGAAAAGTGAATATTCAACGATGATATTTCGTTATCCTAAACCCTAGCAAGTGATCTAGTGTATGGCATATAACTTGAGTTCGAGTGTTGATTTTGCAGGGATTGGTATGAGATTGTACTTAATTGATTGTTACTTTTCAAAGTGAAGTTATTGTGTAAGATAATTTTTTGACGAAAAACTTGTAAACTAATTAACAAAATTTGGTAGTGCAAATAGGAAAAAGATCTACTAGGATTTCGTAACTACATGTCACTTACGTGAATCGGACTTAAGTTTATCCCTTGCTTATAGTACGAGACTACTACTGAGATGTCAAAAAGATTTAATCCCTTGCTCATAGTACGAGACTACTGATCTAACACGATTCGTCTACTAGTGACGAATAGTCTTATCTTGACTAGTTTCGTCTAATCATATGTCATTAAAAAAATACATATCTCCTTGCACATAGATTAATCCTAGATTACATATCTAATATAAATCAAGAAGTAACCATCTTCACTCTTATATCTACAAAAAATACAAGTGCACAAAAATGAATAACATCCATTGGAAATTATTCCATTAAAATCCTACATATGCAACTATTACAATTATAAACCCAAGCAAACTACCCTCAACACGAAACTACGCTTTGTTACTCGGTTAAAATTTAGATTTAGCCATGCATGACGAAGAATTTTCACGATGGTTAAATACTCCATATCTTGCAACATTCCTCTCCAAGAGTTGAGAGTTTTCTTCTCTATCTTCTAGCTTTCCAAAAGCCCCCTCTTCCTTGTTTCAACCCACTATTTATAAATTTGGTTAGGGTTTTTCTTCCGAGAAAAAAAGTCAACAAACGTCATCCCTTCATCAGTTTGTGATAGGTTGCTCGAGTGGGAAGCAAAGTCTCTCGAGCGACTCATACGTAAGAGTTTTCCCTTTCTCTTAACACATCTCACTCAAGCAGGATAGACTCTCGCTCGACAGACCCACACCAACTACTTCCAAGCACTTGTTGCTGCAGATTTTTTTCTATTTCGCTCCTTCCGTTTTTTTATTTCCTACAAGCACACAAACACATTAACATCCTACACCAACTTATTCTAAGGCCTAACAATACAAGTTTGGGGGCTAATTTGTATAACTAATTAGCTATGATAAAATATGCTGGTGAAATTTTAATGATTTGGGGTTCAAATGTATCATTCCATCTCCTTAGGTCGGGGGTGTGAGATTGACCCAACCACCCCCAGCAGTGCCCAGGTATACGAAATCATAGATGTATAGTATATGCACCTGTACAGTGGGGGAAAAGGACACCAAAATGTTGGGTGATTGTAATAAGCACCTTGATATGTATGATTTTTTTTTTTATCAAAATTAATTATTTTTAATATCTTTTTGGAGAAAGGCTCGTTATAGACAATGAGCTGGCTTGTCAGTTGTTACTTATACACTATAGGATAGATATTAGTAAAGAAAATTATAAACGGTGGACAGTTTTTGATAGATAATGTTGCAGACAACTTATGTGGTGGGATGTGACTAGCTGTAGTGTTTGGGCTCCACTATGCGTGCAGTGCAGACAGTTACATCGTGCCACATATGTTGCTTACAAAATCAAAATTATCTGTGTGCAGCTAGTCATGCCATGCCACATAAGGTGTATAACATTGTCCTATTATTAATGCACATAGATCTCAAAGTTTGCGCAGCACAGCAAATACACATCAGCTCATTCTAGAGGATGAGCATACAACGAGCCATTGGCTCATTACTCACGAAAACTAGTTTGGTTTAAGTTTTAATTTTATTTTTTTCCCATTTTTACCTATATTTTTATTATCTTGGGTCGGTTTTCTAAACCTACCCAATTGGTTTTCAGTTTCAGCCACCCAAAATGGAAACCAAACCGATTGAGAATCAATTTTGATTCTGTTTGACAAATGGAATATTTTATACAAAACTTGCATCCCTAAATCTATCACTGTAATAAGCTGCATCGTGATCGTTGAGTAGACTTTAAAGAGCATACAAATCTCTATACATCTATAAAATTGGCAAAGCAGTCAGCTCATCGTCTACCATAAGTCTACAAGACTTCAATGAACTGTTGGTTCAATTATATCTAAGGATTGTAGATGAATTCCTCCCAGCCAGTCATCCCATGTCCACGCGAAACAATGAGGGGTGCGAAAGGACAGTGTTATACGGTAGGCAGTTTTTAATAGACAGTTTTACAGGCAGCTTATGTGGGAAGGCATAATTGGCTGCATGCAGTGGTGCCCGAGCAATGCAGCCAGTCATGTTGCACGCCCAGTGGTGCCCGAGCAATGCTGTCAGTCATGCATAAGCTGCCTGCAAAACTGTCTAGAAAATATTGGCTACTATTAACAAGTTTTGATACAACCGTTAAATTACATTGAAGATAATTTATCCTTCCAATCTTTCACGTGATCAATCTTGAGATTTTATTTGATGGGGAACACAGCCAGCATACACGACTTCTAACTATTTGCTTGCTGCAGTTACAGCATGAGGATCCTCTATTAATCAGGTGCCTTACAGTGTGTTTTTTTTTTATCTCACCGATGTGGGACTAAACGTTTATGCTATGTTAATGCAGTTTTATGGCTATAGTGAAAACGGCTGCAGTTTTGTTAATGCCTATCGATCATGCACCCTCAAAAGCTGCTTTTTCACTCAACTTCCTCCACCTCGTATGCATTAATCACCTTTTTCACTCAACTTCCTCCACCTCGTATGCATTAATCACCTTTTAATCAGATGGTAGAAGTTATTTTCGTCCCTATCTTTTATACACCGGATCTATGGATTGTGGGCATACCATAAGATGGTCAATTTTTTATTACGCATGGCACACATCTCAAAACGTGACGCTAAAATCATGCTTGAGCGTGATGAAGGTCATATGATTTTAGGGTCACTTTTTGATATGTGTACCATGTGTAATAAAAAATCGGCCGTCTAATGGTACGCCCACAATCTATAAATCCACTGTATAGGAGATGGGGATGAAAAATGACCTCCACCATCTGATTCCAAGGCGGTCAATGCATCCAGAATGAAGGTGGGATGAATATAATGGTAACCTTTGTCAATTTGTCCTCTATAGTTCTATGCTTGAATTCAGCGTCAGTGCTTGGCCACTTTGATTAATTGTTAATATTTTAAAAAAATATTAAATATATTTTTTATATATTTTTAATCTTCAAAATTTTTCCGAAATGTATCAAAAGGACCCTATCGAAAAATTATCTAAAACAAAATTTGTCACTATCCTCTGAAGGTGGTATTTGAAAATTGAAAATGATATTTTACATAATCTGATATCTACTTAGAGGTTATTAGAATCGAAGCAGCTGAGATTTAACCAATTACTTAGAGCCGAGGGTGTCTACTGTTTTCAGACTTCAGAGTCTCCTAGAGATTCCAGAACCCCAAAATTTCGTGACAACCAACTTATGACAGAATTGGGTGGCTGAAAAGTGCTTTTATAACCGTAGTCGGTAAACATTTGATTTTAACCGTTCAAATGGAAGACGAAATCAGCAGATAATGGCATTGCAGTAATTTTACACAGTCGCTTTGGCGACGTCACCAGGCTGCTGTAACTGTCAAAGTGCGCCGAGTTGCTAAGCCGCCGAAATTTACCATATTAGTAAGCTCTTCAAAATTCTAACCAATTTTTTTTTTTACAAGTAATGTAAAGAACATGAAGAAAAAGAGTAGCGCCTCCTCCCTCTTCTTCTTCTTCCTCTTCTTTCTTCTGATCTTTATTTTTGCTGAAAATGGTGGAATTTTCCGAGTTGCAGAGGGAAAGAAAAGGATTCATGTGCCCGACGAGCTTGATGATGTAATCGATGATGAAGAAGACGATGCGTGGAAAGAATGGGGGAAGAAATCGTCAGCGAAGGAGTTCGACCCGCCGCCGACGGATTTCTCCGGTATGGAGCCATCGGAAATTCAGGCTGAAATGGCGAAGCGACAGCTCGGCCCTTCATATGGTTTCGTCAAGCTTAGATTGGGCGTTCGTCGATCGAAGGTATAAGAATCTTTTTCTTTCTATAAATATTATTATTAGCTTTTGGTTCTATATTTTTGCGAAAGTTTTAGAGGGTTTTATGGGTTTTTTTTGGATTACAGTAGGTAGTAATATTTGAAATATAAATTGGGTTTTTGGGATTTACTGTTGTTTTAGGGTTTTTTTTTTATTATTTCAGATTATATAGGGTTGTTTGAGAAGATAATTCATCATTTTATGCAACAATTTTCTTTTATTTATCATCACCATCATTGCCTTCTCCCATCTATTTGGCTCAGGTTGTGATTGTGATCAAGGTTTCAAATATGGTATTGGTCACCGGATCGGTCAGTCTAAAACCGATCCGGATCGGGATCGGCAGATCGGATCAGGTGATCCCAATGCCAAAAAATCTATTTGGCTCAGGTTGTGTGGATCAAGGTTTCAAATATGGTATCGGTTCCGGATCGGTCAGTCTAAAACCGATCCGGATCGGAATCGGCAGATCGGATCGGGTGATCCCAATGCCAAAAAAGTACTCAATGTTTTTTTTCAAATTATATATATATATAAAATTTGAGGATGCTTGGTTTCAAGGATGAAATTATCAGCCGAATCTTATCGGTTTCGGTCGGCACCGAAACGAAATTGAGATTCGAAATTTCGGGCATATTAATGTATAGATCGGTGTTGGTGGGTTAATTACCTTTTTTTTACACATAAGTTTCTTGTATCGGTGAATCGGTGATCCTACCAGTATTGGCTGATCCAGCTGATCCACATCCGATACCCATGTATAAACGATCCAACCCAAGGATTTGGGATCGTTTGGGCCAAAACTGATCCGAATCGGCCGATATTTGAACCCATGTTTGGGATTGCTCTTTGGAGGCAATGAGCAGCCACTTAAAAGAGCAAGTGTATATTGCTCTTTCAAAGACACCCAAATTCAACTCTTTCTCTCTCCGAAAGAGCCAAGAGCACTTACAACCAAACATAGTCCCATACTAAGTGCTTTGTGCCAGAGCAAATTGCTGCTCTTTGTCTCCAAAGAGCAATCCCAAACACAGCCTCAGCTTCCGAGTCCTATTTCTCCACTCATTGTAGATCAATGCCAAATGATAAACTCTCTAGGAATTCACAATCTTCCATGTCCCTTCTCACCCCTTCCCTTTAGGTCTTCATGGGCCTTCCTCTTCTCCTACTTTCTTGTGCTAATAGCATCTCAACCCTTCATACATCATCCTCTTCTGGGCTCCAATCGATTTGTCCAGACCATCTCAAGCGATATTCCATAATTTTTTCACTTTATAGGTCTCACTCCCAAGTTTCCCCTTATGTACTCGTTTGAATTATATATTTTCTTGTTACTTCAACACGTCCAACTCAGCAGACGCATCTCAACTACATACCCTATCTTGTCACTTTTCGTAGCCCAACAAATTTTCTTTTGTTCCTACCTGTATTAAGTGTTAGAGAAAGAGATAAGAGTGTCTTTCTATGGTCATGAAAGATGCCAAACATGATATAAACAACTAATTTCCGATAATTTTAATTCAATTTAGAGGAAGTCATTTTGATTTGTCTTCATTATTATCAGGAGGTTGTGCCCGAGATTGCTATGAAATGGACGAAGGTTCTCAGGACTGGTGCAGTTGAGGCCAAGTTCATGGGTGTTGATGTGAATACAATCATGTTCACCATGGAAAGAGGACAAGACTCAGAAGAGGTATGCTGCACCTATGGAAGGTTCAAAACCCAATTACCTGTTCTATTCTGCATTTTCAATTATAAGAGATGTGGTCTAATTAGTTTGATATAATTATCTGTGTTAATTGGTTTTATTAGTGTTCTTCGTATTTTGTTAGTGTTGTTGAGCACGACAAGAAGATTGGGAATGGGTTTGTGTTTTACACCAATCATGGGTTTCTTCACTATTTTGCTCTTTATTCACAATGGCACAACATGGGTTTCCTCTCTTGTATAAACACAAATTACAGGAAACAATAGCTACTTTGTGACCTAAGATTCTATTCTAAGTAGCTTAAACTGGTATTTTGGGTGGGTTGGAAGAAACACCACTCAATCTGATACTTGTTGCACCGATCCCATATGACACTCTCAATCAATAACATCCAAAAAGGCTTTGATAATCTATGCCTCATATCTCCAAAGCTTACAGAAAAACAAATTCTATTAATCTAAATCATGTTTTCTGTATTTGGCTGACAGGAAAACTGCTTTTATTTTTTGTTTCTGATGCTGATATTTTGTGGTTTGGATGATACATAGGAGTAAAATTCACTTCCGTATTTCGCTGTTGCTCTTTCTTTGCTAGTTGAAGGACTTTGTATTGAGCCAACCAGAGGCATACGAAATCAAGATTGGTGAGCAAGTTTATCGAAGACCTGGAGATCCTCCTTTGGAGGAAGCTATAGAGAAACTGCGTGAAAAGGGAAGTAAAGCTGACAAAGTTGATTCAGAAGAGGAGCTAAAGGATCCAAAAGACGAGTTCTAGAAATAATCTCAACATAGAAAAAGTTGGTTTCTACATTTTGGAGTCTTTGATGGGAAGGAGACTGGGAGGATATATAAATTACTGGCAGATCATATAGTTCTACATTTTGAAAAAGTTCTTGCACGTTTTAAGTGTCAAATGGACATGAAATGGTACTTCCATTTTTAAATTTCTTGTGTTCCTTTTCCTTGGAATTTCCAATCTTACTGCTTACGAATTCCAATATGCACTCTATGAACAATATACAGCAGCTAAAACATTCAGTTGTGCTTATGGTCAATTTGCCAATTAGAAAATTCTTTGTTTCTAGTGCATATTAATGCACGGTTGCTTGTCAGAGTACCATTCTTCTAAAGAAACATACATATTTTGGGAGGTTATATTTTACAAGTACGCCAATTGGCTTGAAGAAACGAATCCTTATGTACTCAAAAGAAGAAAAAACACGCACACGAAGAAAATGAAGAAGCCAAGGTAGAAAAAAAATATAAGCCATTGTGGGGATTTTCCTTTTTCATCTCTTCAATTCCTTTGTTCCCTGTCATCTTCATGTTTTTACAAAAAGAGCAATCTGATGGAAAATTTATCAATAAAAATTCAAACAATTCCCAGACCATAAAATATGCACTGTTACTTCAATGCTTAAGGGCACGTTGGGTTCATATGGTGATGCCATCTTATGTAAAATTCACTTTACATGTAAAAGGTACATTTTTTTTCTTGTAAAAATGTAAAATTTTGGTGTAAAATGGTTGTTTTGTTTACAGTAAAATATGGGTGTAAAATCTACCTTGTGTGATATCACCTTACTTTGAAGTGAACGATCTCTGTAAAATTCGGTTTTACTTTTCTTTGAAGTGTGCGATCTGTGTAAAACTTACTTTATTGACTATTTTGCTTTAAATTCATCTGCATGTTGAATATATTCAACCGTTGCTTTTTTTTAACTTGCATTTATTAAGTTTTACAGGGTCAGACCTTGTAAATACAAAAAAATGCATGTAATGTGTGAATTGCTTCTATGCTCACCCTTTACGATGAACTGAATAATAAAAAAGGAGACTTTACCTGTAATAGTACAAGATTGCATGTAATATTGTCATATCACTATGAAAAAATATGGCATATCTATCATGTTTCTGCTTTCAACTTTCAAGGTACATTCGGTTCATTGTAAAGGCTTTCCCGTAAAAATCACTTTCCCAATAAAATATTGCTGACTGGATTACATGTAAATTTACTTTTTTTTCATGTAAAAAACATGTTCGTTTCACCGTAAAATAAGCCTGTAAAGTTCACTTTTTGTAAAAAATAGAGCCGTTATTATAATCGTTATACTTTTGCAAGCAATATTTTAGCATTACGAGTCATACCCCTCGTAAGTCAAAAAAATTATAGGTAATTTTGGTGGCACAGTCTACGAGAAAATACGGTGAAACGAACAACTCTTCCAGTTGAGAAGGCTTTTGACAATGAATGAGAGTATGAATGACGGTAGTAGCATATTATAGATAACAAACTAACAATTTGGGACTGGCCTCTGTAAAATAAATTACAGTGAAAACTTCAGTTATACTATTTCAGTTTTTTGCTGAAGTCGGAGAGCCCCAGGAGATGAATTCGAGGAATGCTTCCTGCTACCTCCCTCTCTCTCTCTGTGTTGTATCCCCAGTTCCCTGCTAACCAACTCCAGCTTAGCAGCAATACTAGGAACTAATTCATGAAGGAAGAGCTACCAACAAGAAACTTATCCAAAAGCCAAAAGGAAGAAAGAACTAAAGAACATAGATATGAAACATAAAAGGTGCAAAAATTTACCCAGATACAAATTCCATCCATCTAACTCGGTCTCTCTGATGACATTCTTGAGAGTTGCGAGCCGATCTTCGACAAAGCTGTTTCAAAGAAAAATTATCAGCGGGTCTCTATTCAAATATTTCATGAGGCAAACTACAGCTATATGACAACTGGGACTAGAACTCTTAACAACATACATTTACTAGCATGATTTATAACTACGACTAATCCGAGTCATTTCTAAACAAAATTTCTCTATGGGTAGCTCTATTTGTACTCACCAAAACTCTAAAAGCACCCACTAGCTGACTAGGTGGGTGCTTTTAGAGTGTTGATTGGTGCAAATAGAGGCACCCTTACTCTATTTGCTCATCATAGAAAGAATCTTACTGAAGTGTCAGGCCCTTGTTTTCTGGTTTCCCTTGAAGTTGCTTCAGCACTTTTACCTTGGGGCTAAAGAGTAGTTCAGGAAACTACATTAAACACAATTTCTCTAGCGGGCAATGATAGGATAATGCAAAAAATGATCCTTCTTTTTCTTGTAGAAAAATATTACTCACCCGGTTCCCAACCCGTAGATCCTGTCAGATGGGATTGTTACTCCAGCCAGTTCTCGTAGTAATGCATCAGCAAATCTGCTCTGTAATAAAGCTAAAAAACAACGATTAAAAGAAGGGATAAAAGGAAACGGGAGATTATAAATCCAAAGATTTGTTTGATTAACCCAGCTGCTTATTTTAGATCTCTGAGTAAAGGTTTTATGGGTTGGTATTAGGTACCCCTAACTGAATGATAGTCTTGGCACTCAGACCAAGCTCCTTGTCAAATGGCCAAGCCTCAAGAAGTGCTTAGTTATTTATGAACATGCAAATCGGTGAAAGTAGACTTTTGACCTTTCACTGATTTGGCGCTCAACAATATCTGTACATTCCAGGGTTGTCAGAGGGAGATTGACCCGGGTACATAATAACAACTCTTTTTACGTAGCGACATTATAAAAATTGAGACACGAGTACCTGTTTCGTAGTGACAATATACAAACTTGAGCTTGCAAATCTTAGAGCATCTGCTATACCGGGGTAGAATCTGCAACAGAATCACCTGATCAATAATCTACTGCTAAGGCTCACCTTCTGCAAATAAGAATTGCAGTCAACAGAGATGCATTTCAGGACCAACCAGTACTAGCTGAACTAATCTGGAAACAAGCTGCTCCATAGACACATGAAAATGCATTTCATCCCTGTAGGTCAGACCATCCTCTACGAGAAAGTATAGAGAGAATGACCAGGTCACCAACCTGATTCTGTACACGACAATTTATTTTGGCCATGTGGTTCACAGCGCTATCATATTGGTCATACTAAGTCTTATGATTGCATGGTACACAGTTTTTTTGTGCAATTTTAAGGCTGAATCCGATCCATATGATAGAGCTGTGAACTGAGTGGCACAAATAAATGGTGCCACATGTGTAGGATTGATGACCTAGTTACCAACCTTGATGACCAGCCAGTCATCCTCTATGGCTCTATACTAGATCACTCTAAAAATTAAGGGTAATGCTACACGCCCTCTATCCTTTTTTTTGATAACCTGGTTATCCAGGACTCTTAGAGCACCCGCCTAATCCCAGGCGCACATGCGCACCCCAAGTTAGCACACGCCCCCTATCTTTTCTGAATATCCCCTTTGAGAAATATATACAGTTATTTTCGTCATTTCAAGAATTACAGATTCCCACAGCAGACAGACTTCCCCATTTACGATTCCTCCTCGCCGGGAAAATTCGCTAATCATATCTTTTCCCCAGAGGTCTTGAAACCATAGTTTCTTTTCCGGAGATATTTGAAATATTCCGGTAACATAACATGTAAATGATCATATAAGATCCTCAGAAATCTCGTGATTCACGAGATGAAATCCATTGATTCCGACTGCTGGTTGCAGAATTATCTAGGTTTTGTGTGGGTTTTTTTTTCAACATTTAAATCATGATTGAAATTGAGATTCAACAACATAGATGCTATCAAGCTTCATTGAGGCATGTTGGATCAACGATCCTCCTCTCATGATTTTTCCGGTGAGAGACGAAAAAGCATCAAAGCTCCAAACGATCCCAAATCCTTATGTTGGATCGTTTGTACATGGGTATCGGACTTGGATCGGTCGGATCGCTTTGGATCGGCCAATACCGAATGATATTTAGGTCGGATCGCTGATCCACCGATCCCGAAAACTTATACACATAAAAAATATATTAAACTCTACACCGAATATAAATTACAAAATAAACAAAATAAGGCTCGCCCAAAATAATCAAACCTTCTAAAATCCTAGCGTCTGCTGGGTCTCTTCGGCTTCCTCTTGCATTGGGGCTCTTCTTTAAATGGTTCAAGCTTCTACGTTTTTTGCCTTCGCCAGCGAGAGAACGGTGAGGACCTTCTCGCAATGATTTTTTTGCATTATTTTTCTGTGTTCTGTGACTTTTTGTATACATTTTATATAATATTATATAATAATATATGGTGAGCATGATATGCCATGATTTTTTGCAGGGATATTTTTGCTCTTGTGTCTACATCAACCGTATATATGACATTATATATTATATATATTACAGATATATAAAATGTATATATTATATATTATATATATTACATATATATATAATATGTATAAAAAATGTTTAATTATTGTAATTTTGCCCTCAAACTATATTGGCGTTGGGATCGCCCGATCCAATCCGCCGATCTTGATCCGGATCGGTTTTAGGCTGACCGATCCGGTGACCAATACCGATATTTGAAACCTTGATTAAGAGACAAAAATACCTTTTAAGAGGGCTTTAGAAAGACGAAAATAAATTTATTTATTTTCTAGAGGGGGGTATTCAGCCAAGAGAGGGTATCACAGAGAACCTAAAAGTAAAGGAAAACATGGTAAGTGAATAAACTAGTTCGGATTGTCAACTGACTTGAGAGCTCATTATAATTCTAATATGTCAGGTGCTTGTTGTAGATACACTGGACATGTATCTTGTACTAATTTTAAATTTTGGTATTAATAAATCATTCTACTTAGTGCAAAACAAAAGAATTAAAGCAAAGTATGGATCCCAATCATGCCACAAAGGCGACATCTGCAAAAACAGTGAAATGAGTTCAAGCAGTTTAAAGAATTGATATTGTTGAAGATGGATAAGTCATCCAGATACTCGGTAAGACCAAAGTAACCGGTATACATTGATTAAGATGGGAATAATGTGCTATATCGGATAGAACTTGCTTTGGCTTATACAAAATTTTGAGTATTGCTATTGTGACACCAACTTTTCTATGTGCACACTAAATTAAAGTAGAAGTGTCGAGAGTTTTCTAAGTTTGGTGTGTGCATAACAAAAGTTGGTGTGGAAATATTAGTCATCTAAAATTTTCAATGGTTAACATGGAAAATCCAAAAAATGACGATGCAATACACGGTTTGTTAACTTCCATGCATCACATGGGATACCCTGTAAGAACCTGTTTGTCACACTCTACTCCAAACTCCGTGTAGATCTCCCTTAGGATATGTGTGTGCTAAGATGGATGTGGTCTACTTTGTTTGATCAAGGCTATTAGTCATGCTATCCTTAACCTGCTCCTTAAAATGTTTTTAAAACTTATTTAACGGATAAAATTTTGTGCATGTGTTGTGGGCTGTCTCTACAGCCACAGCGCGCTGTGATACATGTCAAAGTGCGCTGCCATCACAGTGCGCCGTCATTTGAATGACAGCGCGCTGCCACCGTCACATGAACTACAACACGCCGTGAATGTCGACAGCACCTCGACGACCTATGTTGTCTTTGGGAGAAAAGGTTTGTTTTGTCCTTTTCCAAGTCTTTGAAAATGCTTAAAAAATAAGAAAGCTAACCTAGCTTCTTCCCCTTGAGAAAAATCCTAGGAACTTCATCTTCCTCATCCCTTGAAACTTTTGAAGGTTTTCCAAATTGTTTTTCAACTCAAGGGATCCTTCCTTCTTCATCTTCACTTTACTTTTTCTAGCTCAAGTGTTTTTTGAGTGTTGTTTCATCCCTAGACATTAGGGTGTGTGATTGATAGCCTTGTGAGATTCAAGGTGGATCGTTGTGTGTATATCAACGAAAAGAAAAAGCATCCGAATCAGAAGCTATGGAGACAACCTGCGAAGGGATGTCGATTTGCATTGGGGTTTGATAGGGCATGAGCATTTGTCGGTATATCATTCGAAACTCATTGTAATCTCTCTTTCATAGTGGATTTGGTTTGTAGACTTAGGTCCCGTCGTTTTTCCCACTGATTGGGTTTCCACGTATATTTCGTGTTGTGGTGATTGTTGGCGTTATATTGTGTAATCTCTAGATTAATTAGAACTAATCGAATACCCGAGAAATTCCTAAGATCGATGGAATTTCAATTGATATCAGAGTGGGTTCGCTCGTGTTGATTCTTTCTGAATTGAGCATCTATGGCGTATTCGGGAAGTTCTGATTTACCTAGGGAGGGCATTTCCACAACACGATCTCCGTTGTTTGATGGTCATAATTATCCTTATTGAAAGGCTCGGATGAGGGTCTGTCTCAGATCTATGGACATCATGGTCTGGTCTGCTGTTGAGACTGGTTGGTCTCCACCTCAAGAAATGGTCCATTTATATGGACTTGAAAAAATAACTATTAAACCCGCTAATCGTTACACTGATGAAGAAAAACATGCTACAAATGATAATTCTAGGGCCTTGTATGCTATTTTTGGAGCTGTAACGGCTTCTGAGTTTAAAAGAGTTTGTAACTGTGAGGTGGCTAGGGATGCCTGGTTGATCTTAGAGGCCACTTTTGAGGGGACTCCACAAGTAAAGATTAACAAATTGCAAATGCTAACGACGCAGTTTGAAAATCTGAGGATGAATGATGATGAGAAGTTTACGAACTTCTATACTAAATTGAATGATATTGTCAATGAGTCTTTCTACCTTGGTGAAGAGATACCATCCTATTAAATTGTCAGGAAGGTTCTAAGATCCTTACCTGAAAGATTTAGACCTAAGGTGACTGCTATCTCTGAGAGTAAGAACATTGACAAGATCAACATTGATGAACTTGTGGGATCTCTTCAAACGTACGAATCAGAGATTCAGGTTGACCAAAAGCAAAAAAGTGTGGCTTTCAGATTCTCTAAGAAAAAGATTGATGATGAGGATGGGGAAAGTGGTGATGATGAGGATCTTGCCTTGTTTGCAAAAAACATTTAAGAAAATTTTCAAAAATAAATAAAGTGGTGGCAAGTCCTACGAGAAACCTAAGATTCCCATAACAAAACCTCATAAGGAGTCATCTGAGGAAACTCAATGCTTCAAATGCCGTGGCTATGGGCACTTTGCTCATGGATGTCCCAACAAGAAGAAATTTTTGGGAAATCTAAAGCCATGACTGCGGCAAAAGAAGATGACACCAGTGATGGGAATTCCTCTTATGAGTCTTATGCTTCTCATGATTTTCGGGCGTTTGTTGCCTCCATTCATGAGGACGGACATGGTGTTTCCCACACTTGTCCTGTTGACTTGGATGAAGAGGAGGATGATGTGGACATCTTTGAGGTTTATGATGAGCTCTACCTTGTGAGTGTTAAACTGAACAAAGAAAATATGATGTTGGTCAATGATGTGTCATCTTTCACGTCACCATGTGTGGTAAAAGATGTTGAGTATAATTTTTTAATTGAAAATGTTAAACCTTTGGAAGATGAGATAAAAGGCTTAAGAGATAAAATTAAGTTTTTGGAATTTGAGGGAGCCGAGTATTGCTCAAAATATAATAGCTTGAGTGTTGAAAATGATAAGCTCAGGAATGAACTCTCAAATGAAAAAATTACCCTAGGGAAACTACAAAATGCTCGGGTTGACACTCAAAAAGCCTGGGAGGCCTGCAGGAGTTGGGGTGATAAAACCGGATTGGGTTTTAAGCAATTAAATCACTCTACCCCTGAGAAGAAGAAAAAAGAAAACATGAAATTTGTTCTCAAAGTCCAAAGGAGTCTTAATTGTGGTTCGTCATCCACTCTACCTCCTCTCTTGCCTACTCATGGTAGATTGGCTAGTGGCGAAAAAGGTCCTATCTGTTTCTATTGTGGAAGAAAATGACATATAAACCTTTCGTGTCCTGTTAGAAAAATGAATTTTTTTCCGCAAAAGCATGACACAACTGTGCTCTATCGGTTGAGGAGTCTTGGAAATTTGATAGAGTGGAAATGGGTGAGGAAAATGTCTGAATGTGTGTTGGTTGCACATTGCTTTGCAAGCATTTGAGCCGTCTAAGTGGTTTCTTGACAGTGGATGTTCAAAACACATGACTGGAAATAAGACTTATTTTCCTTCACTTGAAAAATGTAAATCTGGTTCTGTCGCTTTTGGAAATGGGGGTTGCTCTAAAATTGTTGGAAAAGGAGTGGTTGATGCTCCTGGGTGTCCTAAACTCTCTGATGGTTTGTATGTTGATGGGTTGAAAGCAAATCTGATCAGTGTCAGTCAACTGTGTGATGAAGGGATGAACATCACTTTTACTAAGTCCGGATGTTCTGTTATTGATAAATGTGGAAAAAAATTTCTAAGTGGAATTAGATCGTCTGATAATTGTTATACTTTTCATGTGCTATCTGAACCCACTTGCCTATTGACTTCTAGTGATGAGCTTGAATTGTGGCATAGCCGTCTTGGTCGCATGAATACTAATGACCATGTGAAAATTGCTAATGACGAAATTGTCAAAGGCCTACCCAAACTAAGAAAGATATCTGAATCGATTTGTAGTGCCTATCAGTTGGGCAAGCAAACTCGAGCGCCTCATAAAAAACTTTCCGCTACTGCTACTTCAAGGGTTTTTTATCTTATTCACTTTGATCTTGTTGGACCTATGAAAGTTAGTAGTATTGGAGGAAAGTGATATATCTTAGTTACGGTTGATGATTTTTTCTCGATATGCTTGGATTGCCTTTTTGTGAAAGAAGCCAAATGCTTTTGATGAATTTGTCATTATTGTTAGACGATGTCAAGTGCAGAAGGGTTTGAATGTCAAACGTATCCGGAGTGATAGAGGTGGTGAGTTTTGTAATTCCAGATTTGATGATTTTTACAATTCCCTGAGAATTATGCAAGAGTTCTCCTCACCTCACACTCCTCAGCAAAATGGAGTGGCTCAAAGAAAGAATCGTGTTCTTCAAGAGATGTCCCGTGTCATGTTAAATTCCAAGAATTTGGCCCAACATTTTGGGCTGAGGCTGTCTCTACTGCTTGTCATATCTCTAACAGGGTGTTTGTGCGTCCCGGTTCCAACCATACACCCTACGAGCTTTGGAATGACAAGAAGTCAAAAGTGAGTCATTTTAGGACTTTTGGGAGTCAATGTTATATTCTGGATGATAGGGATATCTAGGGAAAATTTGAGCCCAAGAGTGATCTTGGAATTTTTTTTGGCTATGCTCCAAATAGTAGAGCTTTTCGAGTCTTTAACTTGAGGACTCAGTCCCTGATGGAATCATACAATGTGGTCATTGATGATCTTGCTAGTCCTAGTCATGCGATTGATAATAGTGAAGACAGTCTGCTTCCTCGTCGCTCTTCTGATACTTGTCCTCCTTCTATTCTTGTTGAAGAGAATCCCCCTACCATTGTAAACAATGACTCCCATTTCTACTGTGGAGGAACCCCTTAGTGTTAGGAAGAAGCAACCCTCGTATGCTAGAGACATGAAAAGTCACTCCTCGAGTGATATCTTGGGTGATCCAAGTGTCGGTCTTCAAACCCGTCGTAGCTTGAAGCATGTTGCTAATGCCATTTGCAATGTGTGTTACACATCCCAAATTGAGCCAAAAAACGTGAAGGAAGCTCTTCTTGATAAAAATAGATTCTGGCAATGCAAGATGAGTTACTTCAATTTGCCAGGAATGATGTGTGGGATCTTGTTCATCATCCGTCTAACACTCGTGTTATTGGGACAAAGTGGGTCTTTAAGAACAAAACGGATGAAAAAGGAAGTGCCATTAAAAATAAGGCTAGGTTGGTTGCCCAAGGCTATACCCAAGTTGAGGGTATTGATTTTCATGAGACATTTGCCCCGGTTGCTAGATTGGAATCCATTAGAATGATGTTATCGATTGCATGCAATCTTGGTTTTAAATTATTTCAAATGGATGTTAAAAGTGTTTTTCTAAATGGTTTGTTGAAGGAGGAAGTGTACGTTGAGCAACCGAAAGGTTTCGAAGACCCGCACTTTCCCCTTCATGTCTATAAGTTGAAGAAGACTCTTTATGGGCTAAAGCAAACTCCTCGTGCTTGGTACGAACGTTTGACAACGTTTCTTGTATCAAATGGTTTTGATAAAACTCTTTTCATCTTAAGGGAGAGTGGTGCCTTAACTGTGGTACAAATTTATGTGGATGATATTGTATTTGGATCCACACATGAGCCCAAAACTAAATGGTTTTCTAATATGATGAAATCTGAGTTTGAAATGAGTCTTCTTGGTGAGCTCACATGCTTTCTTGGGTTGTAAATTAAGCAATGCTCTTCCGGCATTTTTCTCTCTCAATCCAAGTATGCATGTGAGTTGGTTAAGAAATTTGGGCTTATGCACTGTAAACATGCTCGGACTCCCATGAGCACTACCTCTAAACTCTCTAAAGATGTTGTGGGAGTGGAGGTAAACAACACTTTGTATCGCAGTATGATTGGGAATTTGCTTTATCTAACTACCACTCGTCTTGATATTGCTTTTAGTGTTGGGTTGTGTGCTCGTTATCAGGCTTCACCTCGTGAATCTTATTTGAAGTGTGTTAAGCGTTTTATCTGTTATGTGAATGACTCCTCTGGTTTGGGTCTTTGGTACCCATTTGAGACTTCGTCTTCTGTTGCCTGTTTTTCTGATGCCGATTGGGCCGGAAATGCAGATGATAGCACCAGTGGTGGTTGCTTTTACATCGGAAACTGCCTTGTTTCTTGGTTCAGTAAGAAACAATCCTCTCTCTCTCTCTCTACTGCTGAGGCCGAGTACATTACAGCTGGGAGTTGTTGTACTCAAATTCTGTGGATGAAGCAAATGCTTTAGGATTATGGGATTGATCAAGATGTGATCACTCTTCATTGTGATAATACCAATGCGATCTGTATTTCTGAGAATCCGGTTCAACACTCTCGCACTAAGCACATTGACATTCGGTTCAACTTTATCCGTGAGCTAGTTGAGAACCAAGTGATCACGTTAACTCATATTGACACTGAACGTCAACTTGTCGATATTCTTACAAAACCTTTAGATGTTGCCGGATTTGAATATCTTCGCAAATCTATAGGTCTGTGCCTTGTTGAGTAGGGTTTGTGGTCCTTTATATATTTTTGTTATTGTTTTTGTTGGTAGATTTCTGTTTTTCTGCTCGTGTCTGTTTTTAGTGTCATTATGTTACCTTACTTCTCTTTCTTCTAGATGTTGGTTGTGTTCTTAATTATTTCTAATGGAATTTGTGATTAATTTCATGCTTTTGTTATTTTATACTTCATGACTTGTGAGTTGTTTTTTGGTTGTCAGAACCTTGCTATTGATGTGTTTGGTCTCTTTGTTGCTCATGGTTATGTGTCCTTGCTCTATTGTTGTCTCATGAAGTCTTATACTTCCATTGTCTATATTTGCGAGTTTATCTGTTGGTGTGCACTTCGAATGACCTCTTGGCCTGTGTATCTCATGTGGTTATGTGAAGCTCTCCTTACTGTGGTGGTGGTCACAATACGCACCTAATTAGTGTAAGTTGGCGTATCATTCCGTAGGTTTTGTGAGATAGGTTCCATTGGTCTGGACGAATCAAAATTATAAGGAAGTGTGTCGTGTGAATTATTTATCTTGCCCCAAGTGTGTGTCCTTCAATTTTTAAAATTTATGGATTAAGATTGTCAAGTGATAAAGACAATTTAAAGGGTAAACTCCATGAGTGTTCGTTTTTTTTACATTGTGAGAGCTACCCACTGCGAGTTGGGTGGACAGCCTTGCCGAGCGTCTTACCCACGTAAGCACTGTGCCTACATTCGTGTCTCGCAGGAGAGGCAAGGGCAACATGTATGGTTGTTCTGTTTTTCGTCCTTAATCCACCTCTGAGCAATGCTTTGGTTGGGTTCTCACTTCTTAGTGTTTGTCTACGACTAAACTTACATGTGTGACAATGGGAGTTTGTTGGTTCTTTATGAGATATTTATGTTCCTTTCTACAATCATGCTTGTGGCTATGTGACTCTCTCATTGATATAGCTTCGTTCTGACTGTTGATGCTTCTTGCTTGTCAATGGGTGGTGTAATAGTTGCATTATATCTGTCGCTAATTCGGTCTGTTTATTTTATTTTATTTTTTATTTTTTTGTGAGCCTCTAAGTGTTAAAAAAAAAAAAGAAAAAAAAAAAATTGTCGACAGCGCGCTGTGGATATGTCATAGCGCGCTGCTACTGAGTTTGGGTCTGCTATTTTTTCCTGTCGTATACAATGACAGCGCGCTGTGGATTTGACACAGTGCGTCGTGGCTGCAAAACTCTTTCAAAATTTTTTTCCTTTCGTGACGGCACGCCGCTTGTACCTTGCAGCGCGCCGCTCAAGTTTTGTTGACTGGGTTCGTATTGTTGTGTTCACTGTGGCAGCGCGCTGTGGATCTGACACAGCGCTCCGCAGAGTCTTGGTGATTCTCTACTGATGGCGCGCCGCCTCATTGTGCAGCGCGCCGCCATTGTTTCAGGGTCTGGCCCTGTTCTTTTTCTTTCACCATGATAGCGCATTGTGCCTATTTCACAGTGTGCCGTGGTAGTTTTTCCCATTCCTAAGTTCTTTTCGACGGCAAGCCGCGAAATCCTGTCAGCGCGCCGCCATTGTACTGGATTCTCTTCTATTTTTTTTTTGTCTTACTATGACAGCGCGCCGTGGTATGTCTACAGCGCGCTGTCACCCTTGGTCGCTTTGCGTGCTCGAGGCGTTTTCTCTGGGGACTTGACGTTGCCAGCTTAGCAGCGCGCCGCAATCCCTTTCACGACGCGCTGTGGGTGACGGTTTCAATTCCCAAGACCGTTTTCAAACGGTTTTTCGGCGGGAGTCATTCCTATCCTTATTACGGAGCGCTGTCATAGCGCTTCGTAGGCCTTGTGTTCGGTCTTTAAATTCCCATTTGTTTCCCTTTCGTTTCTTACTCCTATTCTCTCTTCCCTCTCCGGTTCTTCCATTCGTCTTCTCTTCTCTTCGTCTTCTCTTGTGTTTCTCCCATGGCTCCAACCAAGAAACAGAAGACGGGTGCAACCTCTTTTGGTGCCGCAGCATCGCCTCTTTTTCACTCTGGGGAGGCGAAAACAAATTTCTCCTTTCTTCAAACTCGGCCGTTCGCGATGGAGCGACACTTCGATCTTAGTTGTCTCGAGGAATACTCCTTTTTTAGTAAGATCTTCACTCGGGGTTGGGAGCCTCTCTTCTCCATCTGCGGTTCTGCGTATAAGGAGTTAGTTCCGTACTTCTTTGCCAACTACGATGTTGTCGCGAGTGTCTTTTCCAAGGTAGAGAAATGTCTTGTGTCTTTTGTTGCTGGCATGAAAATCACCGTCACCCCCGCTACCATCTCAAAGATCCTCGGGATTCCCCTTAATCCCAATGGGGTTCTTTTTCCCCGTGATTCGATGTCCACCGTGGACTCGTCTGGTTTAACTTGGCAGGATCTTGTAGACCATGTGTGTCTTTCCCCTCCCTGGGGTGAATCCTTAAACGGCTATTCCGTCGAAGTTTCTCAAGCGTCATTTCTACGTTCTATGTATCCTAATTTTCGGCACCCTCTGGCGGAAGATTGGTAACCTGAATGAGGTTCGTCTTCCGGAAGTTTATCTCATGTGGCTCATCGACACCGACCGTCCTGTTTGTGCGTGCACCGCCATTTGGCGGTTGTTTCGGGCTCGGTACATTAAACCGCGCGACCAATCGGCTCTTCCGTTCCCTATCATTCTTTCCAAAATCATTAATTCGTATATCAACGTGCCTGCTCATTCTCCCATTGTTCTTCAAGGTATCGATTTCCTTCAGACCTACCTTAACACCCTTGAGACTACCTGGAAAAATCACAATGATCCGTCTAAACCGCCCTTTTTGGCTGCGGCTGCGTCATCATCAGCTCCGGCTCGGGATCATCCTTTCTCTACCTTTGAATTTCAAAATTTGGTCCTAGGGCGTCCCGACTCATTTTCGCTACAATTTGACGCTGCTGATCGTGCTATTGATGGTGTGCGTGAGGAGGTGGCCTTGATTGATTCTCACGTGATTACTTTGTCCGAGTGGTTTGAGGGGAAGAATCGGATGATGTTGGCGGTGGAAATGGTACCGATGGTCCCGCATGATCAGGGAAGTATTCCTTTTTACTCTTGGGAGTTTAGTTTGTTATTTCTTTTCTTTTGGATATTGGTTCTATTTCTTGTGGATATTTGGGTATGTATTAAAACTGTGGATCTTGGTTATGTTCTTTCAATAGGTGGATGTTAGTTTATGTGTGGTGGATATTGCTAATATATTTGTGTGTTGGATCCTTGAGTATCTACGATGTGATTGGTGTGGTTGTCTCCCTTTGTTCATTTTGACAAAAAGGGGGAGAGAGAATTAGTTTACATCTAATGTGATGACTGATTTTTTTTGGATGCATGGTGTTGCTTTTCTCTGTTTTGCAGGTGATGGATTAAGACCTATCTTGGCTTAGGATAGGCATAGATTTAGGGGGAGATCATGAGTCCATGTAGTATTGCACATTTCTTTTCTCTCATATAGATCAATGTATAGGTTAGTGGGGCTTAATTGATGTATTGTAATTTTCGTGATGTAAACACAAAGGGGGAGATTGTAAGAACCCGTTTGTCACACTCTACTCCAAACTCCGTGAAGATCTCCCTTAGGATATGTGTGTGCCAAGATGGATGTAGCCTACTTTGTCTGATCAAGGCTATCAGTCATGTTATCCTTAACCTGCTCCTTAAAATGTTTTAAAACTTATTAAACGGATACAATTTTGTGCATGTGCTATGGGCTGTCTCTACAGCCACAGCGTGCAGTGAATGTCGACAACACCTCGACAACCTATGTTGTCTTTGGGAGAAAAGGCTTGTTTTGTCCTTTTCCAGGTCTTAGGGTTTTTTTGCTTGTTTTTAATATAAAAACTTTCTTTGAAAAATGCTTTAAAAATAAGAAAGCTAAGCTAGCTTCTTCCCCTTGAGAAAAACCCTAGGAACTTCATCTTCCTCATCCCTTGAAACTTTTAAAGGTTTTCCAAATTATATTTCAACTCAAGGGATCCTTCCTTCTTCACCTTCACTTCACCTTTTCTAGCTCAAGTGTTTTTTGAGTGTTGTTTCATCCTTAGACATTAGGGTGTGTGATTGATAGCCTTGTGAGATTTAAGGTGGATCGTTGTGTGTTCATCAACGAAAAGAAAAAGCATCCGAATTAGAAGCTATAGAGACGACCCGCAAAGGGATGTCGATTTGCATTGGGGTTTGATAGGGCATGAGCATTTGTTGGTATATCATTCGAAACTCATTGTAATCTTTCTCTTTCATAGTGGATTTGGTTTGTGGATTTAGGTCCCGTGATTTTTCCCAGTGATTGGGTTTCCACGTATATTTCGTGTTGTGGTGATTGTTGGCGTTATATTGTGTAATCTCTAGATTAATTAGAACTAATCGAATACCCGAGAAATTCCTAAGATCGACGGAATTTCATACCCTGTTGTTCGGGCTTAAGAAAATGTCAGGCAATGACCAATCTACCTGTACATGCATCAATGTTCATAGCTTGTGCGTGGGAATCACCTTATGCTAGAAAATGGTCTAAAATTTCACCCAAAAACGTCCCGGGTAAGACATTTTGTGATGCGGGCATGGACTAAATGTACACATATCATATTAGACAGGCCTATTTGTTCTTAAACACAAACCCATCTCACCCAAATTACGGGCTTGTCTCGCCAGAAACGAGACAGGGTGCCAAGATTTTAAATCACGGCTGACAGTTTTGACATGCAAGCAGACTCTTGGATGCCAGATTGGTGCAGAAACAAAAAGAGAATGGATCCGTGAAATGTTTAAAAGAGGTCTGGGATTTTCAGACATGCTGGGAATTGGGAATTCCTTGCCTAAACGGGAGAGGCTTAACTCCTGTTTTTGTACATAATCATTTGAAGCTAATGAATCTTTATACTGATAATTAAGGAAAATAGGAAAATCATTTGACGTTAATGAATCTTTAAGTTTGATCGTCATTGTACAATTCTAAGCACAATTGGTATAAGCAAATGCACAAAAAGAGCAGCTCCTCATAAAGGCAAGCACATCCATGTAAGAATTTTTTTTTATATGTTTATTACCTATTAGCGCCAATCCAACCTGGTAAATCTTTCTCTATCCATTCATCTCTTACTTTTCCAAAAAGGTCGATTAAAGCATTCTTCTCTTCATCCCACTCCTCCATGATGATAGGTTTTAGCTTTGACCAGTTCTCCAGTATCTCCTCAGTAGTAAGCCCAGCTGCAACCTTGCAAATTAAGCTTGTTTATCAGGCGTAACACACACAAAAAAAAATTCAAAGGTCAGGTTGTGCAACTTCATAAAGATAATTGCAAATACACACAGAGGATTTCCGAACGGATGGTATCTGAATCTCCACCAACAACCTCACGAGCAATAAGTTCTCATATCCAGTTTCAACCACGGGCCGAAGCTGTTTCAGCCAGAAGGAGTCAATTAGTTCAAACTTCATATGAACTAGCCGACCACAAATAGATGGGATAAAGTTGTTATGATGGTGACGAAGCGTAATATATACTGTTCTGTACATAAATTATATATTGTCTTTTGGGAACTATAGACTTCGGGTATTATGTACATAAACAATAGAAGCAACTTTTGAATCACTTCGGCATGCTACAATCCCCTCTTAGAGTAAAACAAAGATAAAACTGTGATCTGATGCAGAGCATGAAGAGTTAGGAGCTGAAACTGCAGTTAAAAATGGGTCTGAACCTGAGTCTTAAACTTTACCTAAACTGGGTCAAAACTGGCTTAAACAGGGCCTAAAATAGGTTTTATTGGGTCATAAAATGGGCCTTGATTTGTTTTTTTTTGTTTTTTTTTTTTGGGGGGGGGGATGGGCTTGAAAACGGCTTATAAAAGAAGCCACGTGAATCACTTAAGCACAGATATATGATTTAATTAACAGCTATTAAAGATTATTCATATTGTGGGAATGAGTCCCCTACAAAATAAAAATCTCTTGGCGATTTATGGAGGTAGAAGATTTCTTTATTTATTATTTTATTTGGTGTTAAATAGAGTCCTTAGAAGTAGGGGTTTAATATAGAGAAAGAAACTTTATTTGTTTAGCATTAAGAGTTTAAGTAATAATAAGAGTTTTAATAAAACTAGCTAGGAAGTTCTTTTCTTTCCTTCTTTCACTATAAATGAAAAAAAAACAGCTAGAAGTATTGTTTTTTATCTGGAATCTCGAGGGTTTTCATCCTCCGTATTTCGTTATACATCTGTCTTTGGAAATTGATCTGCAAGACTGCTGTCAGGTATTTTTGTGTCTGCTGTTTTCTCAACATATCATACTACCGTGGATCATGCATTGTGGCTGTGATATTTAAATCCATAATAGTCAGCATTCCTGCTCTCTTTTTATTCATCTATTACCGCTGAAGAGAAGCGCGGCCATTGATCGGATGTCTTAGTGTAGCTGCTGTAGGACAGATTGATAATAATTGCTTCTCAAAAATGAGGTGTGTCATCCAACTATTTAATAGGAAAGATTAATTTCAGATTTATCCCTGGGTTATTAGGATTTATGTACAGATCTGACCATAAATATTAAGGGGCATTGGAGCATAATTTAGCAGTTCTCCCAATATTTATTGAGGCGGATATCCTGTTGTTATAACCATGAGGTAACACAAATTTTGGTAATCATATTATAGACCGGGGACTGTTTTGACACCTCTAAACAGCATCTCTAGTAGGCTTTCATCTACTACCCAATTTTTAGTATGGAGGGCTGTGGATTTCGATCACGATCCCAGGCATTTTACAAATCTATAACCATTGTCTTATTCGTCTAAGTGTGGAATTATTTAGAACAGGTAAAGAAAAGTAACTAACTGTTTTTCTATATAAAATCTTGAAATTGCACCCCTATATCTGTATTTGGCATAATCTCAGTGATGGTGAGATGATTTTTCTTTAAATTGGACTTTGGAGAAGAAAGATATCTTCTGTTAAATTTTTCTTTAGTTTCATACGACGGACGACCACTACTTGCTCACACCGCCAAGAGTGTTATTCCTTGGTTGGACCACCGATGGGGAGAATTTTCACTGTGATCAGTTTACTAGAAGAAGGGTTATGCACCTAATAAACAGATGTGTGATGTGCTCTCTTATGCGGAAAGTGTTGACCCACCTTCTCATTCACCGTGCGGTGGCCAACAATTTGTAGAGGGTGCTGTTTTAACATAGTCTAGTTTTAGTTGGTGTTTCCTGAGATCTTGTGCCAAGTCCTTTTCTTTTTGGGATGTGAGGGTCGGGGCAGCGATAGAATGTTTTGAAGAGCCACCGACCCACATGGTGGTTGTGCGGGCCATTTTATTAGAGATATCTTCCAGCAAGTCAGACGGGCTTGCTGCAATGATTGCAAAGTTTGCGAAGGATTGTGTGAGTGTGATTACTTTGGCTGCTATTTGTAAAGGTTTAAGTCTATTTTGACAGACGCTATTGCAGTTTTTTTTGGATTACCATAGAAAAGATGCTGACTTAGCGGTTTGTGGGCTCTGTTTCCCGCCTTGTCTAAGGGATGTCTTTAGGGGCAGCTTGTGTTCTCGTGTATCATTTTCTGCAGCTTATACTAGTAGCCTGTACTTTCTTTTGGCTACATCTTGCGGCGCCTAAGTATCTCACTTAGCACTGGTTTTTTGTCTGTCTCTTTAATACGGAGAAACCAGCACGGCGAGGAGGATCTAGGCAATGACAGCCAACAAAATAAAATGCCTCCTAAAATAATACTGCATCAAAAACTAAGAAACGGCATATAGGATGCCAAAGCAGCACAAGACAAGTACCAGACCATTAAACTCCCACCTTGACAGAAGTGGTTAGAATTGTAATGGCCTCATTATACATTGAAAGATACAGGTGCCTTTGCTCAGATCCATAGGAGTTACGTGTTAAGGCAAACCGATTAACATACTTTTCGATTTTTCTTACAAGTACCATGATGGCTGAGGTCTTTGTTTCTAAAAATCCGATCCTTATGTTCATTCCATATATAATACAGGATGGATAGAGGTGTTAATCGCCAAAACACACACACATCATCTGAAAAGGGCCCATCCCATTAGCTACTAATAAGATATTGTCCACTGAGTTAGGTCTCACCTCACACATACAGAATTCACTTATGCAGAAATTTCAGATCTGTGAGGCAAACAAACCATAGGTAAGAAATTGTCCAACTCAAGGCACTGACAAACACAAAAACCAGCAACTAGGATTAATTCTTCCTCCATTTTGAAGGTGATCAATCGTGAAGATTTTATCAAGAGCCACCAACCATCCAAAAACAAAGGACATTCAATGGTGCTAGAGCTTTTCAGATGATCATCCATGATATTGAGATGGAGATATAGGGACTTCACCAAAAAAGTGCTGAGAGGTTTAAGTTTTCCTAAATTCGTCAATCCATCTGGATGTGGGGATGTAGAATTCATTTAAACTGCTCAACTGCTGAAGAGTTTCATGTATTAAGGCAAACCCTCAACAATTAGGTTTCTTCAAATGGAAATAGAGCAAACCAAATTGTTCGTTATGGCATATACATTCCGAAACCGGACCCAGTTATAGATGGCATTTACAGTCTGTTTGCCTCGCATCCTCCCAACCTACCCCTTATACCTCTCTTAAGAATTCAGGACCAGGCAAAACATCTCACATTCACAATAAACATTTGCATAATAATAATGATACATTTTTATAGCAATGATACATTCGCTTTCTTAATTTCGTAGTACGTAATCCCCCCATGAACTCATTCATTTTATTAATTTCATAATACCTATATCTGAAATAAGATGAACAGACCTCCATCAAATTATTGGAATGTTCCCAAAACCAGGCTCGACAAATCCAGAAATTGGAACATATTTCCTTCCATAAACACATCTTCCAAAGAGAAAACGATTCTCCAAAAATGTTAGGGTTGCAGCGTGTTTGCCTCCCATATTCCCAAGTCCCAACCTACCCCTAGAACTATATTCAAGAATTCAATATCAAGTTGTTTCGTCAACATCCCCAATGAGCAATAAACAATTGCACACTATTATGCTACATGCTCTGTTCTTAATATCCTAACACTATCCTCCAGCCATCTTCATCCTACAACCCACATTCTGATCGGCAAGGTGAAACTTATGGTTATCTCTACTCTTGCCTCAAATGAAGTCCCTTGGAAGTTTCTGTAGTAGTTAGACACCCCAGTTGGGTACCAGAAGCACAACATAAACGAAAATCAGGATTGAAAATAGTTCTAATTTGATGAGAGTGACCCTGCCACCAAGCGTGTGGAGGTTGCTTTTCCAAGAGGCAAGCTTCCTTTCAGATCTTTCCAGCACTGAATCCCAAACCACTTGGGAGGTTCAATATATAATGGCAATCCAAAATCTCTCGCTCCAATTGTGAATAAAGTAGATAGCCTTCCATTGTCAATTCTGATACCCAATACCAACGATTTGCTAGTGTTCACTTCTTTATCACATTCTCATCTAGATGGATTATATTTTTATTTTGGATAAAACTATTAGTGATCATAGTGACAAATTTCGTTTTCGGGAATTTTTTGGTAGGGGGTCCTTTCGGTACATTTCGGATTAATTTCGATACTTTTCGGAAAAATTTTGGGGATTAAAAATATATATTTAATATATTTAAATTTTTTTTAAAATATTAAAAAAAAAATTACCGAAATTTACCAAAAAATACTGAAAACCGAAATTTTTCCGAAATTCTCGTTTGACCCCCATTTCGCGAAATTCGCTGAATTTCGGCAAAATTTGTCACTATGCCAGTGATATCTATAATCATCATTTCACAACAAAACTAATACACATAACAGAAAAATGACACCAACAGTAACAATGATGGTGATTCTATAAGTCGGATGGGGTAGAGCACCCGACTAAGTTCCTGGGCAGGTGCAGCACCCGCACATCACCACCCGACTAAGTTCCTAGGCAGGTGCAGCACCCGCACATCACATGTACCAGGTAAGTAGGGATAAATCCCTGTCGGTGGCCAACAGGGGATTCAAACTTAGGACCTCCACTTCTTGAGGCGTGGTCCTAGCGAATGCGCCAACCCTCGGTTGTTGAAATTCTCGAATAAATCAAAATTTTGATAAAATATTCCAAATTAAATCAATTTTTTTTTATATAATTGTTTGCAATACATGAATTGTTACCAAATTCATACGAATTAAACCGAACAGACCACCCCCACCAAATTATTGCCCAATCCAAATTTGGTTACTACAGTTTGAGCCTCTAACTCAGCTGGAAAGTTGACAATATTACAATAGAAACTCAAAATTAAAAGTAAAAACTAAAATAAAATAAAAAAGATAGAAATAATCCAATATAACTTATATTTAACTCTGAAAAGAACTGATTATCAGAGACAAAATTTCCACCCTAGAGTAAAATAATTAGTTTGAAAAAAGTCAGAAACACTTACAACATGCATTTGATCAATAACCCACCCTTCCACGGCAGAATTCACTTGGTCGAAAAGGGTAGGCCATCGTAACTTTGCAGCCTGGACAGCAAAAAAAGTACAAAAATATATAGAAAGCACAAAATTTAACACCCTGAAACAAAAAATTGAGACTTTATTAGAAGAAGCAACCTTGAGGGCAGAGAGAGAGCTCTCTCCACAGCTATCACATAGAACTCCATCAAAATCCAACGCATATAGATCCCCCATTACCACTGATTTTTATGGTTGGTTTTTTTTATTATTATTGTATAAATGTATTACTTGAAGAAGTCGCAGAGTGGCCTTTTAGATATTTTCAAGAAATTTGGGACCTCCATTTTGTCTCCCACCAATAGCATTGGATTGGAGACACGTATAGAACGGCTGATGCGTTGGAGCCAATTACTTCGCTTTTGTAGTTGGAATCTTTTTTGGGGATAATTTAAAAAAATTGACTCGGGGAAGGATTCGTTTTGGCATATACGATAACCTTTAAATCCACCCACCAAATCTTTTGAGTTCACTAGGCTGGAATACATTGATTGTGTTGAACCAGACAATGGAGATCATTTATCCTCGCAATCTTTCACACAATAGATCTTGAGAGTTGAGTTCATGAGCGTTCGATTTTTTATTTCATGTGATACACACTCAATAAAGTGGCTGTAAAATTAATTTTGAGTGTGCAGGTGATGTTAAGGTTATTTTTTTAAAATGTGAGTCATGTGAAATAAATTATTGGCCGTATAATGGTACACCATTGATCTCAAAATCTATCGTATGAAAGATTGGGAAAACAAATGATTCCTGTCGTCTTATTCAACGCAGTTAATGTTTTTTTAGCATTGGTGAACTCAAAGACTTGATTGATGGATTTAAATGTACTCTATTATACCCAGCTGAAAGTTTTAAGCATATCAGGATTCCATTGATTTCTGGATCACGTAATTCCGTGAAATAACATACTGAATATAACTGCATAATGTCAAATAGGTGTGCATTTCCAATACTACCCACTACGCCAAATGTTTGGATACCGGGAATATATGGTAAAACATTTTTTCATGGTGCTGATCGTGTATTTTTGAGGGTGATAAATATATTACCGCTAGTTACCATAAAACATCTAAATATATTACGAACTTTCCCTCAAATTAGGGGAGAAACTTAGTATTCTTATATATTACTGCAAATTCATGTAAGTTAGGAATAGGCGATAAAAAATTAACTTTATCATATTTTACTAGGTATATCAAATACCCCTCGCCGACCAGAAAACTCTCCTTACAAACCTTAAACCTCGTAACTCCCCTCGTGAACCCGTGCTTCTCTGATCATCTTTTACCATATAAAGATAGCTCTTTTAACCTAAAAAACCTAACGATCTAAGAGATTTATTGGATATCAGTTTGATAAACTCACCTAAATGGTCGCATCAAAGACCATTGATTTTGTTAAATGTAGCTTAATTACTTTATATTATTTTTTACTTAATTTGTAAAAATCCTAACCATTAATACTCTTGTTTAAGTGTTAATAGATTATTTGTCATCGATCTTATGAGGTCAAATCTAGAGCCAATTTGTTAGCCTATATGCAAAGTTTTTTTCCATTAATTTCCAAATAACTCTATTTGAATGGGAGCTGGGTTAGGTCCCCTCCAATGGAGGACGGTGACGGTCCTCCAAGATATACACACAGCTTCACGTGACACTCAAAATACTGATTGGGTGCCACGTGAAGGACAAGTGGACGGTGTAGATTAATATTTAAAAAAACTTTTTAAACTGACAAGTCAAAGTTTGACGGGTTTCATTGGTCCACATTTCACGGTTCAAAAAACACACGGTGGAGATGAGTTTTCAATTAATTTTTTTTCAAAGATGATCTAAGCAATGCACCCGAGCTCCACGTGGCATCGAAACAATATTTTGGGTGCCACGTGAAGCTCCACGTGGAAGCTTGGAGGACGGACACCTTTTCCTATTTGAATTCAAGCATTTCAAAATAACTTTTTTTTTTTTCCATTATTTTTGCTTTATTTGATTTGTTATTTTTTGTTTGTGCTTAATGTAATGTGAACAAAATGTTAGTTTTGTTTTACGAGGGTTGAGACTAACCGTCCGGACGCAGGACGGATGATCCCTACGTCCACACTAGTTGTGCATCATGTGGCACCCATCACGAGGATCAAGTTTCACAGCAACTTGGATAAGATCGATCAAGTATCACCCAAAAAATCCGAGCATAAACCGATACCGATCCACAGTTGAAAATATAGCCCAAGTGGCTCAAATTCAATACTTGAATTTTGTGGGGCATTATGGCATCTTTCACCCATCAAATGAGGACAAAAATGTTTCAAAATTGATTTTTTTTTAATCACATGCCGCATGACTTATCAATCCAAGACGGGTGTTATTTTAGATTAATCATGTCCCGTACTCCAGTAACATATGAAAATGCAACTGTTGTTGGGATCATCCATGTTACTCTTGTTTTATTATTGGATAGGACTTTTCTTGATTAGCCTTTATAATTCAATTGAAATCTCAAATTCGTAGCAGAGCCATCACTATTCAATAAAATCCTCAAGGTAAGCATAAGCCCAAAGTTTCAATAAAATCACTCATGCAGTCTAAATAAGCTGTATTGAAAGGTACGTCCGGATCACCTCCTTTCCGGGAGACCTAATCCTTGTTGGGTATTATGATTTGATACTGCTTCACGCCTAAACAGAAGCGATGAGTTACGTCTAATCTAAGCTTAGATTGAAGTCTCCTTCTATTTCTCCACAGTGAAGTAAGACCAAAGACCAAATTTACGAGCTTATTATCCTAGGACAAAACAAATTGATAAGATCCCTTTTTTTTTTACCTCCCATGTCCCTCCCAACCATGGCTCAACGTTCAAAATTTCGGCAGAAATGTTTTAATTTCAGTCCCCACCGAAATCGAAACAAAAACTTAAAATTTCAGGATTTTTTGTACTAAGGGGAAGATTTCGGTTCAAAATTTTGGTTTCGGTCCCCACTAAAATTGAAAAAAAATCCGATTTTTTTATCCTTGCTCCCGACTGTTGATAAAATCCTGTTTTTCACGTCGTTGGGGCGCAAGCAATGCCGATGTTGCTCGGATCAATCTCCAGCAAAAAAATGCATAGCCTTACGTAGTGCACGGCTACTCATGAGCACACAAATCAATGAAGTAATGCCTTATAACTTGGTCGCGCAAACATATCTGCCCACGTGAACGATACACATGGTGCTTTTCGGGGATTGGGACTGCCCACATGGCTTTGAGAGATCTATGCTGCGTATGGCATAGCTCTTTGCTAACCCCTGCCACAGCAAAGTTCACTTGCTTTAGTTGATTCTCATTCTCTTTTCTAACTCCTTACAAAGGAAGATTTACTTGCACTAGCAGCAACCTCCCTATTTTCTACTAACTCCCTACCAAAGCAAATAAAATCTGCTCTGACAAGAAGTGAGTAGAGAGGATGATAGAATTGTTGAATTGTCATACGATCGATCATATGTTTCACCATTCAACCCATCTATGTCCTCAGTGGGATTTAATTACCATCAGATCAACTGTGTTTCACTGTTCAACTTTAGTTTCTGTGAAGATCAGTAATTTCTTGATTTTTTCTTTATATTAACTCCAGAATTTCCTCCATTTGAACCTTGGCTTTGTGCGTTTTTCCTTTCTTTTTTTGACCTTTTTGGAAGGGTGAGATTGACCATGTTGCTGTTCAACCCTTGCGCCAAATACTAACTCTTCCGAGTATCATGCATGTCTACGCCCGCCCAGCTCACTAAACTACCTAATGGACTAATGGAGGATACTTTCCTTACCCTTTTTTCTTATTTAATCAATAAATGGTTACAAACTAGTGTTGATATTTGACAAAACAGAAACAACAAAGAAATGCACTGATCACATAAAGAGAAGATTTCCTTTCCCCTTCTTTACTTCTGTCATCAATAAAAGATCACCAGCTAGTGATGACACTTGATGGTAACAGAAATAAGAAACAAATGCTTACTAATCAGATAAAAAAAAGGAAAAAAAAAATTACAGGCATGGACAAAATATTCCATTGCCTGGAACTAGTTATAACATATTCACCGCTCGGTGTTGCTCAAAATCTGCATGCTCTCCACTTGCTTGCGCACAAGAGGCATCGTTGAATCCATAGCCATCAAAAATCTTATCATCAGGAATTGCACTCCCTGCCTCAGGTCCTTTTGGCCCCCCCATTGGGGATGCCCATTGAACGGGAGTTTGGGGGTTCGAACCAGAAGCTTCTTGGTTCAAGCCAAGCACAGGTATAGCCGTCAGGTTCTGCGGGGAGTTTACTGCAGGCCTTTTAATGGTGGCATTAGTTGTCTGAGAGATGGATGTGGACTGCTGCTGCTGAAGTTGCTGGTTCTTCTGTGGGGGTGATTTCGGCCGGAGGCTCTCTATCTCCGGTGTGGTCAGCACAAGGTGAGGAGCATCAGGTGGCGGATTTCGCCCTCCACCTCCCAGCCAAACTTTTCCCTCTTTGTCTGCAAAATTCCTGATATATGCCTGAATAGAAAATTGATGCATTTAATTATTATTCAATAAGCTATGGATGAACTTCGCGTCAATCTACTGTAGCCTAAGCATTCTCAGTAAGCTCATCAATCCAGAACGTCTGATCCACTCTTGGATGCATCAGAGCCCAAGAGTTGCATCAGCCAGATGGTCATAACTTTCCAATAAACGGATTACTTTTGCACAGCAAGTCATAGGCAACAGTCCACAAAGGTGCATTGATGAATCATGGGCGTTTAACCCAGTTGGGGCGATTTTTGATGCATCATTGCTTTGATTTTTTTTGGCCCCAAAACTGCCCCAACTTGATCATCTTAAGCCAACCTGCACCGGTTTGTTGGTGGATCCAGGCGCCCCATTAACTTTGGCAGAAGTAATAATAATGCTATAACTCCTATTGGGCTAAATTTGCAATGACTTTTCAGCTGTAAAGGACAAGGTTTGCCAAGTATGTACCTCATTGTTGAAATTAGATGAAGATAATCCTTTCCCAACAGTTAACCAACCCGATCGAATGTTATGGTCTTCACCAAACAGTTCAAGCCGCCTCCGACCAAGGGAAAAATGCTCGATTATCCGGTATAGATCTTCAGGCTTTGTAGTAGAACCTAAAATACAATCAACAACTAGACTAAAGCACCTGGATAGGTGTAGAACATTTTGCTGAAGAAAACAGATTTAGAAACTGATAGAAATAAATATATACATAACTCCATTTCCCAAGAGAGACCGAATCTCCTGCCTGGGTTTCTCAACTTTTATTGCAAAGCTTTTGAGGTCCTAGATATCTGTCAACTTTTTTGTGGCATTCCATAAGGCGGCATTTTATCTAGGATGAAGACTCTGCATCCCATTATTACTACTCAATATGTCGGCCAGAAATTTTTAAACACAACAATGTATTTTTCAAGCCATAATGCTGTTCATTCCAAAATGGATAGTAAATGCCATCATTAAAAGGTATTGCTGTCAACGGACAAACCAGCCTGGTTTGGGTCGCGCATATAAGCATGAGCCATTGAATCTAGTTGGATCAGGCATATAATGTAGTCGGGGTCAATTTGGGTGCACCTGAAGGTTGGGTCAGATCAACGGTCCAACGGATTTGGGCAAACTTGGACTTGGCCCGACCCAAACCATTCTCCAGAACCTATTAAAAAGGGCACTATAGCCATGTTTGGCAAATTCTACCTTAACAAAAAAGATCAAAGGGGATTTCAGTAATTTGATGGAATAGGAACATTCATGAAATTGTTCATGGACTGAGTCATAAGTCCATAACCAAGAGAGGCCACATCCAGAATCCAGATGGCACTTGTGATCTCGTAAGAAAGGAAAGTGACAGGTTGTAATCTATTTTGAGAACCGTGCCTCTTAGTGACAGGTCCCATGGAAACTGGATGTTCATGGATCCCAAAGCAGAACAGATGTGTTTCACACTTCCCAACTGAGATCTGTGAACATCATTATTTTCATGGGAACTTGTGGCGAAGTAGCGTATACTCCGTTTCCAAACAGTGTGTGACTTTAAGGGTCTATTATCTCCTTTAACATCAAATACCATTGTGAGAGAGAATACAGACCACAGCTTTAATCTCTGCAGTCCAATATGTATAGTTCCATGCATCTCGCTTTTTCAATCTAGATTCTAGTGCAATGAACCAAGGATCTGTTTGCATTGGTGACAAATAGTAGGCCAACTTTTCATACATCATTCAAGTTGTATCCCTTTTTATTGGACAACCCATATCATTATATTTTAATCAGACGAGAGCCAGCATGAAGCAAATTTCCATCCATTCTTATCCATGCACGATGCACATGAATTAACGTGCAGCATTAAAGTAATATTATACAAGCCCACACTGGATGCATGCCTGGTGCACTAATAAGTAATAAGAAAATGCCTACAAACTACCATGGTTGCCAAAGATGTATTCACAAGCCTAATTGTGCATGCCATGAGCTGACCATATCTATACATACGCCAAAAAAGTAATTGCCAATGCACATAATATTTTTTGAGCCATATTTACAAATTACAAATATGCAAGCATGGTTTAAAGTATCGGTTAATACCTACTAGTATTGCCGAGATGTATTGGTATAAATTTTTCTTTTATTATCTTTGAAAAAAAGTTAATTATTTACATTAAACCTTCCTAACAAAACTTGTGGTAAAATTTAACAAAAAAAAAAAAAAAAAGTAGTTGTATTATAACTTTGGACGTTAACTCATCTAGGACATTTTTGCAAGAATTTCAATATTGACTTGCTTGAAATAAAGATTTTGGAAATATTGGGCTCTTAGGCAGAACTTCCTGCATTTCTAGAGTTCCCAAGCATATTAGAATATATTCATAATTCCTCTGTTGCCTTCTGATTTATTTTCATAAATTTAGTGAGTTTTAGTTAATTAGATAAAGAAAATTATAAGCAAAACAAAAGTTGGAAAAGGAAAAGTTGTGCAGGAGTAGAGTGTTAGTTTAAAGTTATATACAGCTAAATGTTGTATACTCTTGGATGTAATATATCATTCACGAACCATTGTTAGTGTAACACATCTATCCAAAATCATGCTCACTTGTATAATTTAAAATTTTACTTACATAGGGTGCAATATTTATATGTATGTGTAATAAAAATATTCAATACAAATATTCCAGATACTAAATTAGTTCATTTGTTCCTATTAGATTATTAATTACACCTTATTACAAATTTTTTCTAGATAAGCTGGGATCGAATCAGTGACCTTAAGGTTACATCATTGTGCACCACCAAGTTTAGAAATGGTGAAACCAACTAAACTTCATTATAGGGATTATTGATTTATGAAAAGTGGCCAACTATTTGTATGTATATTTAAAATAATCATACTTAATCTTTTAAGTTTTTTCACAGAAAATGATAAATGCATGCCATATTGGTGATAGGTAGCAAGCATCAATCCCTGGATGTAGGCGATATAGCAACTGATACCAAGTTTTTTAACATAAAACTATGAGAAAGTAGATACAAACCTAGGTTACAGATCAAACATGAAATACTAACCATAAGGAGGCTCTTCAGCAATAATAATATCGGTGTCAATGTTGGCATGGATAATATGACCGTCCGTGCTACGTCGTACAGTTCCTTTTATGCCCATCAAGCAGTGTTCCTATTTCACAAGATAAGGCATCAAACATTTTTCAGAACTATGCGGTGAGTGATCCTCGAGTCAGAAACATGATTGTCGAATCCTTCACAGAATAAGACATTTATTTGCGAAAGAGCTGTTTGGTGCATTAAAGAAAGAAATTCCTGAAATATCTACAGTGCAAAGACACTGAAAGAAATTTATAAGCAACCTTTGAGTGTTGAAATAAAGTATGGGAATCATGCCGCAAGCCTGGTGTTGCATTGCCTTTGTTTGTCTTTACCCAACATATATCCTCACACCTCCGAAATCCCCACTAAGTTACAAAGAGAATATAATTATCAAACAAAACCCAACTGAAAAACCATCTTAAAAACATATTTAACATGTATATCAATAATTATAGTATTCTAATGGTGGAGAAGAATAATGGGTAGATCACTCAACATAGTATAATAAGCAAGATCACCACTCGCTCATTCAAATGAAATTAAAACATTCACATCTGCTAATTTCAACTACCAACCTTCTTTAGACACTGGCGACCCTGCTCGAGACCCACACCATCACCAACCCAGAGAAAGATAAATGAAGGAGTGTCCGCAATTGCCTGACGAAGCAAATGGACTAGGATTCAGACTTTAAATCCAAGTTTAAGTTGCAAGATCAATAATCCAATCAACTACAATTTCTTTTGTACTTGGATAAAAATTCAAACAAGAATGACAGAAATTCAAAAGAGCAGAATGTATGCATTCCTCCAGATTCAACATTGACCCTGTAGTAAGCCAAACATTGCATGAGAAGAAAGTAAATAATGTACCTCAATTTTAAGATTTTGTATTTCTTCAAATGTCCAGTAATCCATATGGTCAGCAACCCCAGGAGCCCGATGAACATATTCCTCCCAAGGGGGGTCAACAAGAATGACATCAAACTTGGTGCCAAAAAACTCAGGGGACAGCACATGTTCGCGCAGGTCACATTTGTAATACATGGGCGGAGAAGCAGATTTAGCCACAATCTCATCTTTCTTCTGGATAAGTTCCCTAAGCTTTGGGTAATCCTCCACGACACTGGTGAGCTCTAGCTCCCTGATGAAATTCTGAGGCCGCATACCGGTGTCAACAAAATTTTGAGAGTAGTCATTTTGCTCTCCTCTTGAAGGAGCTTTACCAGGGGGGCCATTATTTCTAGGAGGACCCCAGCCTATGGGGGCTTTATCATGAGGCAATCCCCGTCCAACTGGTCCCATGGAATTAAAACCAGGACCAGATATGCTAGGGGAAGGAACAACTCCTCTTCCTGGGCCCGGTTGATTAAAATACATGGGATGGTTTGGGCCAGTTCCCATATTAGGAGCAAATCTGGGTCCCGCCGTCCCTGGTGGAGGAATGGGAGAAAGGCCAGGTGGGACAGCTAACATGTTCATATCAACACCCCGAGGTCCAGGCCAAACAAGAGAGGATGGAAATGGTGGCATGAAAACACCTGGGCCAATTGGCGGGCCTGGGGCAGGTGACATATTAGGGCCAATCGGCTGCATAGGTCCAGGCGGCAAGCCAATATGACCAAAGGGCATGGGCCCCAGCAAAGGAAGTGGCATTCCAACACGTTGACTATCCCTCCCTGGAAGTCTTCCTCTTCCTACTCTCCCAAGTCTGCCCCCTTTTGGTCCTTGTGGAATAGATCTATTAAAGGAGCCTGATCCCTGGTTATTCCCAAATAGAGTCTGTGAGCCATTATTGGCATTCATGCCTGAAACAGTACGATTAGAATTAATGGCACCCTTTTGCCCTCTTCCTTTTCCACCATTCTGCCCGTCAAAACTATTTCTCCCTGAACTCACTCCTACATTTTGATCCAGAGTAGGTGAATCATCACCAGAGCCACCATACATATCAGACATTCTTGCCCTATCTTCGGGCATATATGCCCACTCATCATCACTGTTGCCTGAAGTAAAATCCTGGGGAAGTCCCACTTCAGTTCTCCTCCCACCAAATGCTGACCCAGACTCATCTCTTCCATAATCGGTGGATTTTGGTCTGATCTCTATCATATCAGAGTTCTCATTTGTAGTTCCAAAACTTGACGAGGTTTTGGCACCTTCGGTCCTGCTTCTATCTTTCCTGTAACCAGGCCTTCCATGGAGCTTCTCATTGTCCATCCTCTCTCGGTCGCGCCTTTGCAAGTCCCGTTCCTTGTCATAATCAAAATCACCATCCCCATCTTTGTTCTCCTTATCATGCCTGCTAGGCTGCCTTTTCTTCCACTGATCTTTAGAACTTTCAGAGTCCCTATTCCTGTCAGTCCAGCAACTATCTCTGCCTTTGGATTTATCATCTTTGTACCCCTCCTTTTCACGTTCCTTCCCCTTGAGGCTAGTGCTCCTTTCATTATCAGATTCAGAAAATCCTCGATCAAATTCATCTGATTCTTGACGATGCTTTCCACTTCTCTCAGGGCTTCGAGACCGTTTGGCACGCCTGACTTCCCTCCTACCTCTATCCCTCAACCGTGCACGCCCATCTTCATCAGCATTATAAGACCTTTCCCAGCTCTCTGTATCATCACGACCACCATGAGTAGTGTCCCGTTGCTGTCTATGCTTCTCATTTTTCTCCCCATGTGCCCTGGAGCTCAGCCTATGGGCACTAGACTCAACATCCTCCGCTGAGCCACTCAATTTCTCTCTAATTCTCCTATGCTTGTCATCTTTAACAGTATCTGACCTATCCTCACGAGTCAAAGTAATCTGTCTATTATCTTCTTCTCGAGCTTCCGACCTGCCTCTAGTCTTACTCCTCTCTCCATCAACCCGTCTCTCTTCCCTGTTACCGGATCTGCCAACCTTATCACTGTTTGAATCCAGAGCTCTGCTTTTGCTCTCACCAGGTTCAACTCGTACATCGAGAGTTTTCTCTCTAGAAGATGCATGCTTATGAGAATCAGAAGCTTTTACACTCCTCGAATCGGCTTTATCTAAATAAGTACTTTCTTCCACCTTTCTTGCTGGATCAGTTTCGTCCCATCTTCGCCGTGGGTTTCTTTCCAGCTCACGGGTTCCATGACCTTTATCTCTGTTGCTCTCCTTCCTATCTGAATGCCTTGAATCTCTCTCTTGCATCTTTTCAAACTCACTTTCATGAGAGCTTTCAACTTTGCTCCTAGCTTTGCTCTGAGAACTCTCATGAACTGAGGGTTTTGTATTAGTTTTCCTAGACAAGTTCCTCTCATTTTCGTCAGATGGGCCATTCCCTTTACTCCCTGAAACATCTCTGACCTTTCGGCTGCTTTCTGACTCTCTGTCCTGATATCCACTGCTAGATTTCTTTTCATTTCTCTCATCTTGACTTTTCTTGATCATCTTAGAGCGTGACTCTCTTCTTGCTTCATAATCATCTTCATCAACACTGCCCGCTCTGCTCGACCCACCAGATTTCTTTCGGTTATCGACTCTGTCCCCAGAAGTCTTCCGTTTTCCACTGCTGTCCCGCTCTTCCACTTCTTCTGCATTGGTAATATGCTTTTTTGACTTGCTCGATCGACGTTTCTTCTTATCAGAACCTTCCCAGTCATCTTCGTCTTCAATTCTATCACCCTTCATGTCTGAACTATCCTCAGGATCCCGTTTCATGTAACTACGACTGGGTTCGGGTGCATCCATTCAAGAAATTCCTTTTTTAACCTTCTAGCTACTACTTACTTAAAATTTGGAATAAAGAAAAACTATAGCTAAGTACAATTATTCCAATAGCAGTCGAAGTCAATGGCCTTTATCCCATCCTGTAACATTAAAATGAAAACATATTAAAAAAAATATAACTATTTTGAATCCATAATCTGTACCTAGATCATTTTCATACACATATTGTACAAAGCCACATGTGACGGTTACAACCCCAAATCTGTAATTCACAAATTCCAAGGATTCACCTTATTTTTTTCCTTTCTTGGGACCAAATGGAAATTGTTTCTATAACACAGTCACCTATAACCCCACTAACTCTGAACTAATTTAGCAAACTCATTAGCTAACTCAGGTTATTTCTGTGATAATCCCAAGATCTTCTCGATCCCAAGATCCATCACAAGACAAACCCTAGATCTTCTCGATCCCAAGATCCATCATAAGATAGCATATAAACCCTAAATGAAGAATATGTATTTTAAAAAGAAAAAAATTCAAACCGAAGGTGAGAGACTAAATCATTCCAGTAATTCCAACTAAAACTCTAACAAAATCTCCGAACGAAAAAAAAAAAAAAACAACAACAACAACAACTCCATACAATCAAAGCCCTAGAACTTCGTCAAAACCATAAACAAAAACCTTTATCAACATTTTTTTATATTTTAATTGGTAACTCTATTCAACTTCGTGTATACATAAATCCCAAAATCCAAAACAAACACCAAATCCAGACTAAACGAAACCGATCAGAACCTAAATAACCAACATGATGAAGGAAAGCAAATCAAATAGTAGAAGCATACCTGAGTCTGCGCTTGAGACTCGTAGAAACCCTGAAAATCGTGTCTGATTTCTTCGCCGTAAAATTTGTCGAAGACGAAAAATAAGGAAGACAGATGGAATTTTACGGAAATTCATGGTTAATATAGTCAGAAAAAATTATTATATGGCTTGCGTCATGCAATCACTCTAATAAAGTTCTACGTGCATCTCCTACCGTCCAATATAGGATATGATGCCCTGAAAACATATGAAGGGCTAAGATTTTTTTAATTTTATTAGTTTATCTATTTGACGTAGAATCTCTACCTGAAACGCGTACCACGTGCGGGAGCTATCATTTCAGGTAGAAATAGTGCCTAAAAATCGGTAAAATGGTAAAAAACAATGAAAAAAAATAAAGATATTAAAAAGGGAAATTTGTACTTTCGGTCCTATATGTTTGAGTATTTGCAGAAACGGCCCTATAGTTTCAATCCTTGCATATATGGCCAGCTCCAAGCCTAGCCGCCTGCACGTCAGATATATATATATCAATGCTTCTCTATGCAAGCATTGAATCTAGAATTTCTAAAAAAAACAATTCTATCTCTCTTGGAAAGCGATTTCGAGATTCCACTAAAGGTCGTATATCTTGAGAATACAAGAGGTTCGGTAAGATATCCAGTACAATATCTTTTTAAGTTATTGTTTTTCCAATTTTTCAAAACATTATAGGTATTCCTCGATAACTTAAGTTATCGGCCGATATCTTCAGATGTTTTTTTTTCTTTTTGTTAACAGTAGTTTACGGTAAAAGTCCATTGGCTATATATCTTAGGATATCGGCCCGAAATCTTAGGATATCGTGCAAAATCCTATGATTGACAAAAACGCTTAAATTTTCATTCATTTATTTTTTAATAATATTTATAAGTAATTGTAGCGCTAAGTCTTTATAAACAACTAATTTTAATTTTAATTTTAATTTTGTAAATATTGTAGGTTGAAATGGATGTTCCCCTTCTTTGCCATTTTGATTTCGTACGCGTGAGAGATAATACTTACAACGGAGGACATCGGAGGATTGTCACTGTCACGGAGAATATATCGTTTGATGAGTTTATGGAGAAAATGTACAAAGTCAGTCGGACACGACCGGAAGAACATTCTATTACACTTACTGTTTCATTACGCATAGGGAATGAGCTTGTATTTGCCGAATTGTCTGACTCTGATGATCTTACAAACTTATTTAGAGCATATCGTATGGGTGATGGTGTTATAAATATTTATATCGAAAAATCATTAGTCACTACTGTTGCAGAAATTTTGCCGTCTTTAGAAACATTTCAACCGTTCAAAGAAACAAACGAAGATGATCATGATGTGGGAACCGAACATTTGATTGAAAATCAAGAAATACGGTATGAAGAAGAGAACATTGTTGCACCGATAATAGCCGACGATGATAGAAATATGAATATAGGATTTCGCCCCTACAGTAAACATTCAGACTTTCCGATGAGTGAAGCCGATGAAGATCAAGGATATTGTCATCAAATGAATCCGATGCATGATACATCTCAGTTCAACTTCGATTCTGTAAATCAGTGGGAAATGTTTTTAGTCGGCCTTAGTCCATATCAATGGCCTTCCGAACAAATAGCTTCTGAGCCAACGATAATCGAGCCTTCAATAGAACAACCTCTCCTACATCAAACATTCCCGCATCGGCTAACATCAATTCAAACAACTGCACATCAACCAAGCGTACATCGACTGGCTCAATCCCAATCACGTAATAACCATCCAGTTGATGAGGGTGATAGTGATCCTGAAAATAATGAAGCCCCGCCGTCTCCCACTTCGCGTGTTTATACTAATAGGGGAATTGATCAACCTCTGGTGAATAAGACTATCGACAATGACTCGGAAGGAGAGTATATGGATTCAGACGATGAGGAACTGTATGAAGGGGGAACGCTTACCATTGGTCAAGCGTTTAGAAATAAGAAATCATTTCAAAAAGTTCTTAAAGAATTTACAATGACAAATAATTTTCAGATTAAGCCAATAAAAACCAGTCCTCTTCGAGTTACTGCGAGGTGTGTTGAAGTAGGATGTGCTTGGCGAATACATGCATCGAAATTAGTAGGCGTAGACACGTTTGCTGTGAAAACTTTCCACCCGGAACACACGTGCGGAATGCCAGCTTTTGGAAGCGGACATCGCCAATGTACGACATCGTGGATTGCTTCATTCGTTAGAGATAAGCTATTAAAGGGTTTTGACGAGACTCCTGCTTCAATAATTTTTTATATTGAAAAAAAATACGGTATAACAGTAGGTTACTGGAAAGCATGGAGAGGAAAAGAAATGACGTTGAATGATATCCGAGGTAGCTGGAAGGAGCAATTTAAGATGTTACCGTCATATGTTACCGAATTCTGACTGGTCGATCCGCATCTGAATTGTGTCTCGAGCCTGATAATGCATTTCAGAGATTTTTCGTGGCATTCGGACCTTGTATTCGTAGCTTTCGTAATACTTTACGAAGAATAATTGCGGTAGATGGAACGCATTTGCGTGGACGATACAAGGGAGTGTTGTTAATAGCTACGGGGATGGACGGGAATAGACATTTATTTCCTATGGCGTTCGGCGTTGTACCGAAAGAAAATGAAGACCATTGGACATGGTTTCTTGATCTATTAGGGAGACGTGTAATTGGTGAATTTGAGGAACAGTTTATTTTGATATCAGACAGACAGAAAGGTTTGATGGAAGCAGTAGAAAAAGTTTTTCCTAATGCCTTTCACAGCTACTGTATGCGACACCTGGCTCTAAATCTGTTTGATAAATATAAGGATACAATCTCTAGACCGCTTTTCTGGGTTGCTGCCCGTGCATTTTCAGAAGCAAAATTTAAAAGAATTATGCGAAAAATTGAAGACGACGCCCCGCCAGAATGTACAAAATGGATTAAAGAAATTGGTGATCATTTCTGGGCACGCGCTTATTTTCAAGGGAGGCGTTATGATATGTTGACAACTAATATAGCTGAAAGCATAAATAGTGTGTTGAAAATAGCCAGGGAGGAACCGATTGTGAGCATGTTAGAAACTATTCGCACAAAAGTAGCCGAATTTTATCTTCGTCGTCAGGAGGAAGGAAATAAAATGACACATGTGTTAACACCGATGGCAGAAAAACATATAAAAAGAAATTCAGGATGGGCCCGTCGAAAAAACGTCATACCATATGATCGTGATATATTTCAAGTTAAACGTGGTGATTACACTCACAGTGTCGATCTAGAATCGCGAACATGTACATGTAGACGTTGGGCTATTCTTGGATTACCATGTTCACATGCGATCGCCGCATTATCGCGCCGAAACAGAGAAAGAGAGATCCCTCAATTTTGTGAACACTGGTTTACCAATGACTTATTCAGGGAAACTTATAAAGAACACTTTGTCCCGACCGTTGACAAGCGCCAATGGACTTCGCAAATAAAAGACATTCAAGTTTTGCCTCCTCACAAAATACGTCAAGCCGGCCGTCTGAAGAAAAGGAGAACAAGATCTAAAGGCGAAGTTCGACCACTACAATGTAAAAATTGTAATAAGTACGGTCATAATCGTCGCTCGTGTAAATTTGTTAATATTTGAAATTTTGAAATTAACTTATATTACTTCAAAGTTTAAGATTGAAAGTAGATTGAGATTAGATTAAACCTAGTAGCAATGGAGCTTCCAATTGATCTCATTATATAAGAGTATTTTTTTTTCTTTTTTCTCTTTTTCTTTATTTCAACATAAACAGATTAGACCTCAATAAAAGAGCGATCAACATCCGCCAATTAATAAATATATTTTCTTGAACTACTAATTAAATTTTGGAATTTTGATTGAAATATATTGCTTTGCTTCTTAATAAATCATTCATTCAAACAGTATTTGAAGTAGCCAAAATTCGCCCCTAATCTCTACTGGTGATTGGCATATAGCCAGACCGAAGATAACTAGAAAAACTATTCCAGAAGGTATATATCTTAAATCATCGGCCGATATCTTAAGTCATCGGTCGATGACTTAAATCATCGGCCGATGACTTAAGTCATCGGCCGATATTTTAAATTATCGACCGCTGACTTAAGATATCGGACGATTGGAATTGCTTAAAGAGAGAATTGCCCCTTAGATATATCAGGCAAGGTGAAATTTAACAAATCTAAACATTATATAAGTAATAAGTATAGTAACAAGATAACAACGAAAATGTAAATTATACAAGTTAATAAAAATTAAAAAAATTAATTAATTACAATTTCATCAAAAAATATCTTTACAAATCTCTAAACAATTTTATAGATATTTAACTCTTCCCAAGCGTGCACATTAGATGTCCGATTTCGGCTCTAAATTGTTGCATATGTTTATCGTCGAAATCAACAGGCCGCTGTTGGGAGAAGTATTCGATGTATTTCAAAACGTATACACCGCAATCCCAACCGTTTGGTTGGATCGGGAGAACGACACTGTTGAACGTCGATACTTTCCACCGTTGATCGAAAGCTGACTTCAAACCGAAAGTGTAAAGAAGGCGCGGAAGATGATTCAGGAGACATTCTTTATGCGCTTCAAACCTTTTTGAGCACTCTCGGTCTGCTGGATCTATTAATTTTATTTCTCGATCAACTAATGAAATTATAGCCAACGCCCAGTGGCTATGTTTTTGGCTATGCATCGGAAGATAAATCTACACATAAAAGGAAAGGAAATTTTTAATAATAAATTTTATTTAAAAGCCGTTAACGTTAAATAAAGCGAAGTTTAGTATTCAAAAACGTACCGTTCCACAGTCGATCGCGTGAATTCCACGGATATTATTTGTTAACAGTGGTTCCATCGGCTTTGATTTATTACGAACATTCCAGTCGTCACAATAAGCCTGCCACCTATCGAGGTCGCTGAGTGCAGCAATACCTTTATTATCGATAAATTTTTCAAATTTTTTCTCGTCTGCCATAAACAAAGTTTGAAACAGGATAATGTAGTAAGTAAATAAATAAATTAGAAGTTAATCAAGAGTCGTGATTGAAAAGACTAATAAAAAAAACAAACGAGCTTCCAATAAATATTTGAAATCTTACCAGGGCAGACGCAGAAGCGAACCAGCTTTTTTCGGCATTAGCCGTAAACATTGAATCATTTATTACTTCAAGGACTGTCGTGTACGCGTCGATTACTTCGTTATCAAGCCACGAACGTCCTTTGAGAACCTTCAAAAGAGCAACTGTGATCTCAACACCCCTGATAGTATTGACGATCACATTGTCCTCGTTCTCCGGTCGATTCCAAAAGCTCAGCATATACTTCTGCTCCATTGATTTTGCCCCATCCTCCTCCTCCTCCCCCTCTACAACCAATCTTGGTTTTTTTATTAATGCTTTACTGGTCGTGGACTTTCTCTTCTTACGAACACACAAGTCATAGCCTTCGGCTTCATTTTTTGCAGATAATTTCACTATAATGGTTTTTAGTGATGCCGGCTGTGACTCACGCGGAGGTTGCGTAAGAGGAGCACCATCATCACCCAGGTTTTGGGGCACTTGAGGAGCGGAGGATTTTGGGGCAGAAGGTTTAGTGGCAGTGGGTTTTGGGGCTGTGGGTTTTGGGGCAGCAGGTTTAGTGGCAGTTGGTTTTGGGGCAGCAGGTGTAGTGGCAGTGGGTTTTGGGGCAGCAGGTGTAGTGGCAGTGGGTTTTGGGGCTGTGGAGTGATGGCTTTGTTGATTAGTGATGGGTTGAGGGACAGTTGATTGAGAGTAAGTGGGGGAAGGAACGAATGTGTCAAAGAGTACAGAGGTCAAAATATTATCCTGCATAATTGCATAAAAAAATACATTACAAAAGTAAAAAATAATCGACCGATAATTTACAAAAGGTAAAAAATACATTACAAAAGGTAAAAAATAAAAAAACCGCATTATCGACCGATAACTTAGATAGTCGGCCGATAAATTACATTATCGGCCGATAAATTACATTATCGGCCGATAAATTACATTATCGATCGATAAATTACATTATCGACCGATAATGTAAATTATCGGCCGATAATGTAATTTATCGGCCGACTATCTAAGTTATCGGCTGACTATCTAAGTTATCGGCCGACTATCTATCTAAATTATCGACCGATAATGTAAATTATCGGTCGACTATCTAAATTATCGTCCGATAAGTTACATCGTCGGACGATAAGTTCCATCTTCGGCCGAGAAGCTAATTTTCCATTAATTTTTAAAGATTTGATTTTGTTCTAAATTTGAAAAGTGTTGGTTTGGTACCTTTCTCAAATGAGAGATGACCGCATCAAGATCCTTACGTATTGCTTTATTTTCCTCTTGTAAGGCCTTCTTATCCTTCACAAGTTGTTCAATTGTAAGTGATTGCCCTTTGAGCAGCGTAAATGCTCGCTGGAATTCATTCTTCATTTCTTTTACAGCCACTCGGAGCGTCTTGCATTCTTTTCTTAGCTCCGATACTTCTTTCGTTAGGTGCGGTTGCCTAACTGGCTGCTCTCTTATTGGCTGGGGCCTAATATCTGGTTTGCCCTTAGGTTGACGTACAACGACCTCAAAATCATCGTTTTCGTCGCTGTAATCTTCGTCATCCTCATTGTCGTCATTGCCGGTAATCGGCTCTTCCGCTATTTCTTCTTGGCGTGTCGGATGACTTGGGATATCATCATATTCATCGATATTTTCTTCACAGTAATGCTCTTCTCTTCCCTCGGTCTCTTCCTTCTTATTTTCTATATCTCTTCGAATCAAAAATTTTTGAATCCATTTATACTGTAATTCGTGTTTCTCAGCTTCAAGCTCTACAGTCACTTTAGACTTAAGAAATTTTTCTCTATATAAATTAGGATTACGGCTGAATTTTGGGCCTTCCCATTTCATTAGCCTTGGAAATGGTTCTTTAAGCCCGATAGGAGCGGTGGCGACTGTAGGAAAGTGTTCAAACGCCCAAATCTGTAAGGCGATAGTGCATCCGTAGATGTTGTATTGCCTCTTCTCTGACCTTCTGGCCATTTCCCTTCTGCCACTCGCTTTTGATATACTCTCTAATAAATTATTGTACACTATCAGGCCCCATGGCAACTTGCTGAACTCTTCAATGTTATCTACTAATTCTAAGTAACGTGCATCTACTTCCTGGTATGTGTCCGGAAGTAAAAAGAAACATACGAAAAATAATCATGATAGTTTTAAAAAATCATCATTCGATAAATCAGCACTGTCAATAATTTCTTCAATACGAGATCTTTTCGCCGGCTTCCCTCGAAAGAATTTGTATCGAATAGTGGTTTCCTCTTTTACGGCCACGGCCACCTTCTCAGACTCAGGTTCCGTCAACATGTTGAGGCCTAAAATCAAGGCTATATTGATCTGTTGGAAGAGTACATTCGTGTTCTTGACCTTGAAAACATTATCTTCAACCCAAAAACTTAAAATTGCGTCAACCAAGTCTCCAACGAATCCTAATTTCTCATTCATCCTGAATAGATGACCGAATACTGAATCATCTAATATTTTCTTTCTCTCTTCGTTACAGTGCATGTAAAATTTCCTAACACCAACTCCAGAACATTTTTCGATGGGCTTTAGAGTCATTGCCATTGTTAAATCACTTAGAAGGAACTGCATTATAAATAAAAAACAATTAATAAACAAAAGAAGTGATTTTGACAAAACTACTAATCCCCCATCTTACCGATAACTTATATTATCGACCGATAATTTAAGTTATCGGTCGATAACTTAAGTTGTCGGTAATTTATCGGATTAGTTGAGAAATATTGGGGATAACTAAATGTGCTGAAATCTAAAAAAAATAATTTACCTGGAAATGGATTGTGACCTTTGTGACCTAATACCGCTTTGTCGCCGCTAAGTCGCCGCTCTCTTGTTTTTTTCAGAAAAGTTAAAGTAAAAAGTAACAGTAACAAATGAATGTAAAAAGTAGCTTTTATACTACTATTAAAAGGGCGGTGGAAAATTTTTTTTAATATTATTTAAATTGGGTGCTTGCTGACGTGGATGGGCGGAGGCGTCTAGGCTTGGAGCTGGCCATATATGCAAGGATTGAAACTATAGGGCCGTTTCTGCAAATACTCAAACATATAGGGCCGAAAGTGCAAATTTCCCTATTGAAAACCATATGCAAAGATAAAGGAGAGCTCTGTTCGCACGCATGCGTAGCAACCTCCGTGTGCAAGCCCTTAAAAACCGATGATTGGGTCGGATCAAACTAGGAGATCGTGTTTCACCTGATATTTAACACAACGGATCTTGAGACCAGTTCACACTTATCAGACCGTCAGTTTTTTATTTCACGATTCACATATCCTAAAAAAAGTATATTTTATGTGCAATGGCACACATAATGTTCAAACGTGATTTGTAAGTGCTTTAGGAGAATGTGTGGGTGCGTTTAGAGCTACCAAAAGATAAAACGCAAAAAAATGTTTTTTTTTAAAATAAAAACTTAAAAAAATGTTGGCAATAAAATAAGCTGATACGGCAGTCCACACATTTGTGTGACCGCATGACATGCACGGACACAGCAGTCCACACATCTGCATAATCACATGACGTGCACGGACTTCTAATGCATGGAATTCTTTGCACATCAATGTGACCACATAACATGCATAGACTTCCAATGCATGGAATTCCATGCACATCATGCAGTCACACATATGTGTGAACTGCTTTAATCCACATGATCGGTGGACAACCATTGTGGACTAACTCTTAAAATAAAGGGTAGATCTAAACGCACCCATGCCTTCTTTGAAAGCGCCTATGTCGAAATCACTTAAAAATTGCTAATTGCATATGATAAATTGATGGAGATCATTTTTCACCCAGATCTTCCACACAAAGGATCTTGAGATCATATCGCACCTATCAAACGATAAGTTTTTTATTTCACATGTCACATACATGATATCTGAAATCGGTCGATACCAATATGTATCGGCGATACGTATCGGTTTCTCGGCAAATCGATACGTATCGGCCCAATACGTATCAGTATCCCAACTTGGGTATCGTACAACGTATCGGTCGATACATCTCAGTTTCGGCCGAGACATGTGATTTTTTTTTTTAAATAGGCCGATACGTATGGCCAAGTCGCATCGGTCCTCCGCAACCCAAGACCGATACCGATTTTGTTACCTTGGTCACACATCCCCAAAATATGACCCTAAAATCATGTTTGAGAGTGGTGTATGCGACTGCACACAAAGGGCATTTTTTGGAGATTTGTGACATCTAGAATAAAAAATTAACTGTCTGATAGGTGTGAAAAGATTTCAAGATCCATTGTGTGGAAGACCAGGGTGATACACAATCTCCGTCATCAAATCTGACGCAATCAAAGATTTTTAATGGGTTGCATGTGTGGGCGCTTTCAGATAATGGGTGGGCGCGAACAAAGCTACCCTAAAATAAAAAGGGTAGCTTTGTTCACACCCACAGGTTCTCTGAAAGTGCCTACGTTTAAGACCCTTAAAAATTGTTGATTGCTTTGGATCAGATGATGGAGATTTGTTTCACCCCAATCTTCCATACAATGGAACTTGAGCTCATGGTGCACTTATTCGACGATCCACTTTTATTCCATGTGTCACAGATCCTCAAAAAAATGCTCTTTAAAATTTCGGATCGAGCACGAGTTGGAGTAGATCCAAATCCAACCCATTTATTAAGGAGTTGGGCTCAAGTTTGGATCTAAATCCTGTTAGAAATAATAATCCAAGATAAAAGTAATATTTTATTTGTGCAATCTTGTCACGACTCAGAATCCTAGTCGATCTCAAGAGCATAAAATTTTGTGTTATGACGCCGCACGTGTGTTAAGGCAATAAGCGGATATACACATCTTACTAGATCTTATGTGAAACGGGGCTCCCAAAAATCGCGAATCAAATTTTCTTTTCATATTAAAAATTTCTTCATTAAGCTTACATTGAAATTTGATTCCATTATACCAAATGACTAGAAATAAAGGTACAGTCAACTATTAAAAAGTCTTACGAAATAATTAATACATACCCGACCTCATCTAGTTGGTCATCTACATCGTCAACCTCATAAATCGTATCATCTACCGGTGCATCAAAGTCCACCAGGGAAGAGTAGTTTATATCTTCACCTGTAGTTGTTAGTTTTTCATGAGATGAGTTTACCTAATCACGTAAACTCAGTAGATTGCACAACTGATCCACCACAATCTACCCAAGTGATCGTAATTGCAACTTTATGAGTGGAAGTAAATCCTTTACAATTTCATATAAACAGCATAATAAAAAATTTCATAAGCATTTCGTAACTATAAAGCTGAAAGGACGTAACAGTTTTTAGTACATATGATACTTCTAATGCTTATCATTTTTCTTACTTGTCTTGTGAATTTAACTTACGTGGCATATCTTAAGTCTTATCGTAGCTCTATACAACAACGCAACGTACTTCACATCATACTTATTTTATGTAAACGACTTATACCAGGGCCACTGGTCGAGCCTACCATCTAGCCCGATGAGGTTGCGCTCATCAGTGTCCCCTTACATTAGGGATATTGTCTTATTGTATTGTTCTTAAGACCTGTCTTGGATGCAGATAGTATACCCTTACGGTGGCTCGTAAGGTATGACACGTGTAGAACTTAATTTCATATTCAGCTGATTTTCACAGCTTATCTTATCGTATCTGTATCTTATCTTATTCATATTTGTATTTTATTATCATTTACATACAACTTAAATTAGAGTGAGTCATAGTGCGATAAGTTTCAGTAACCCACGCTTTCCAATGGATGAATTTTATAGTAACTTGGATGTACTTTGTGTGGCAACTCATACTCTCATAGAGGTGTTGCATCTGTACATTGATGCCTCCATTTCAAGTTTCACGTGTGACCGTGAAAAGAATCCTACCATGACGAAGGCTTAAAAGTTGAGTGTCGTATCTTATTCTTTAACTTATCATGCATATGTCCTATCGTATTTATATGATATAGATGTAATGCAGTGCCGATAAAAATACTTAATATTTACATAATTTCAACAATATATTTCAACAATTGAAGTTTAATCATAAAAGAAACTTATTCTATTAATAAGTCACATAAAAGTCAAACAAGTAATGTACAATAACAAAAGGGTTAATGAATTGATCACAAGTCAGTTATAAGTTACAATAAAAGTCAAACTTTGACTCGTGACGTTAGATAGAGACCTAAGGTCTTAACTAGGCAAGAAAGTGATTTAAAGTCTTTTAGGAACACACAACTTTCTACTAAAGGAGGGAGAGATATATATAAAGAGGTCACATATAAATCAATACGTGACCCTATGATGTGTGCCACAAGATGAGATGGTTCTCATTAGATCGATTTTTTTGATCTGTTGAAAACGAACCAGTCATTTATGTGATTTCGATAAGATTTAGTCCATATATGACTGAATCACGTATATACCTTAAGATCTTCAATACACACATTTTAAGATGAACGTGATCGAGTTTATTATAATCTAATTCTACCGATGTCATCAGTATAATAGGTGCTTAGATACTTTATGATTGTCACTGTTGGTTTGATCATTTAGATCATTAATTGAATGGTCCAAAATTTTGGTCAATATTATATCATCGTACGACACATCTAATGAGTCTACTAAGACTTAGAAGGTGGGGCATCTTTGATGTTTGATCGCGTTTTTTCAAAAATGTGCGTTTGACTGTTTGGAGTATTTAGGCCCATTAAGGATCCATGGACAGAAAAAGGCCAACATGGGCGAACCCATTTGTTTTGCGGTGATTTAGGATTTTAGGCAACTATAATATTCAATAATCATAAATTTTTTGTGCTCGAGTCGTACCCCAGTTCACACGAAACTATCCTAAAAGTCTAAATTTTTCGCCTGTAGCACACAACTTAAATGTGGCACATGAGTTTTGCATGTATCATGTGTGAAACATTTCACATATGAGTCGCACATAGGTTATGAAGATTCCGCTCCTTGTATAAAAGTACTAAGGGGCATGAGACCCAAGTATATTAAAATGAGGTGTGCTTTGGGTCCATTATAAACTTACTAAAGGGCCCTCAATTCATGTGTACATATAAATTAAGAGAGCCTAGGCCCATATGTATATAAATGACTAAAAAGGGTTGGGCTTGTTTGCATAGAGATAAGGTGCCCTTTGACCCTAACTCACAATATAAGGGACCTTAGGCCCAACTTAAGCCAATAATGGATTAAGGTCAGGGCCGATTTGACTAAAGGCCTTAAGTCCATATCATATTTAATAGAGTTCAGGGCTCTTGTGTAAACAAGCATATATTCAGTTCATGGGGATTGAGTGGAACGAACCTCGAGCCTTGTCTATTTTAGAAAGTAGGCCTTGACCCGTTTGGACAATTGTAAGGTTTAAAACCCACATATAATGAAAAAATGGTCATAAGTCAATTGATTTGACAAAAGTGGGTCACTTTCCAAATGAATGAATGAGGGCTTTAGCCTATATTGTGTTTGGTAAGAGTCACAACCCACATTATTTTGGAAAATGGGTTAAACCCAATTCGCATAAAGGGTCTTGGGCCTTTATCTAAATTAGCTAAAAGACCCTAATTATTTATATATAAATAAAGGGTCTGAGGTTGTTGAAGTATCATAAGGAAAGTATGTTGAATGATATTTGGGTATAGTTTAGATATTGGTCACTTATTTATACTATATATAAGATCAATAAGAACACATGAATAATATAATTGTTAAATATTTAGATAGTTGGGTCTATATAAGATCAATAAGAACACGTGAATAATATAATTGTTAAATATTTAGATAGTTGGGTTTTAGCATTGAAGTGGGGTGAGGGATTGTGAGAGAAGTCTTATAGGAGTGAAATTTGGGGTTGGTTCAATGTGTTGAACACATATGCACTAGATACATATGATAATACAATATATGCACAAATAGATATATTTACATATAAAATAAGGATTGATTTAGAATAAATAAAGTTAGAAATGTCTATGGATTTGATGTTAGTCATATGTGATCCATTTATTTGACCTTATATATAAATACATCTGTCACACTTATATATTTATAAATGGGAAATTATCACCTGCTAAAGGTGGGGTCCAATACTCTCCTCGCACCTAAGGTCAACCAAGGATGGGCATTATATATTGATTAGTTTAGTGCACCGAGTAGGTGTTTATATATATATATATATATATATATATATATATATATATATATATATTATCATTATTATTAATTTATCATTATTCCTTTTGATAAGTATTTCATGATTTTTCTTACTAATAGCAATTTAAACATAATTTTTCTTGTGTAAACTAAGTAGAACAGGTTACATAGGAGGGCACCAACTTGCTGAAGCGTAAACAGTGATTTTTGTGGCGATTTGGATTGGTGGAGGTTGGATTCAACATGTCGTGGTGACACAAATCCCATAACCAGATCAAATTTCTTTTATGTTTTGCCACAAAAATCTGGTTGCTGAAGCTTGTTTAAACACTACTAGAATTGTCCGTACGTAGTTGGTGCCACAGTGGTGGTGATGCTCGGGCTGCAACTCCGATGGTTGAGCCTCGATGGGTGAGGCAAAGGTGATTTTGGGTGGCTACACCAGGAGATGGTGGTGCTCGGGCTGCGTTTTTGTAGGGAAAGGAGAGAGAGAGAGAGAGAGAGAGAGAGAGAGAGAGATTGAGAATTCTATTTCTCTCGAGATTTCATATTTATAAGAAGAGGTGGGTAGAGAAAGAGCCTAATTGGACAAGTTGACTTGCCACGAAGTTACGAGTCCATGACGACTCTAAGGGCCTGTTTGGATAAAAACCCAGGAAACGTGGGAACTTAAAATAATATTCCTACATTTTCTCATAGATACCTAAGTTATAGCCTTATAGGAAACTATGGGATTCCTTTGTTTTACTTTATTTTTTGTTGTTTGGATAACCACATTGCTAGCCGAGAAAACGCAGGATTAGATTAATCCTGTGTTTGGATACATATGTAGGAAATTGTAGGAAAACTCTGTGTTTCGATACATATCCGAGAAAATGCATGATTAACCAAACCCTGTGTGTTTGGATTAAAATATGACCGTCTGATGCTAAGCCCACGATCTAGAGATCTAGTATGTCGAAGATTGGGCGAAAAAGAATCTTTATCGCCTAATTTAAAGAAGTCAGTAGTTTAGATACATAAAACTCGAGTTTCAAAGAAAGAATCTTGAGTTGTAAATATAGGTACCCCTATTGCCGAGAGAAAATGAGTGAGATGCGATAATAGGATATATAAAAGGATATCTTCATTTACAACCTAAGATTCTTCCTTCTCAACCCAAATTTCACGTGCTTAAATCGTTAACTAGTTTAAATCAGATGATGGATATCATTTTTCGCCTCAATTTTTCTCACCATATATCTTAAGATCATGGCGCGCATATCAAACGGTCAGATGTTGATTCCAATGGTGGACGTCCCTAAACGCGAAGGCCAACTCCTTTTCCCATGATCTAGGTCACTTTTTGAGATGTGTGCCATATAGAATCAACATCTGACCGTCTGATAGGGGCGTCATGATCTTGAAAAAGATTGGAACAAAAAACAATCTCCATCATCTGATTCAAATTAGTTAATGGTTTTTGTCTGTGAAAAAATTATGTGGTATTACTAACAAACGGGTGAGAAGAGTCGTACCCTTATCTTTTTCTTCTCCACTCCTCTTATCTTTTCGAAGTCTCGGCAAATTGAAATGGCGAGAGCTACCCTCGAATCTAAATATTTCTATGTTTTCTCCATATCAAAACATGCCATAATTGATTTCAAATCAATCTCATAAATGATATGATTTAATTGTCCTAATTATTTAACACAATATTGGTATGTTCGGATTTGATTACTATCTTTAGTGAAAATGGGATCTTATTTTAAAATTTTTTTTATTTTAATTGTAATATAATAAGGTGTAGGCACATGCACCGAATTTGGTGCTCCGATTATCTATCACATGGAAAACGGTCAAAAGGGTCCCGGGTCATAACAAATCTTTTTTTAAATGTCTACACATTGAATTGAAATGTTGGAATCAAAGTATTTGAAAGCTTTGAAAGCTTTTTAAATAAAAAGTGGAGATATGCCAAAAGATACCATTACCTCATGAAACTGTAATCTCACCCAAATTGAAAACAGTAATTTCACCATTAATTGTTCCCAATCAGATGATGGGGATCACTTTTCGTCCCCATTCTCCATACACTGAATCTTGAGGTCGTGGTTGAACCATAAGGCGGTCAATGTTCTGTTCCAAGTAGCACGCATCCAAAAATGACAATTGATTGCTTATTATATCTTTGTATATAAAGATTATAGAGATTACTTTCTATGATAGTATTTGAGTTAGAGTCCGGCATCATAATTAACAGCAATTGAGCTTGATCTCATGTGGTGCCCATGATGATATGAATCTCTAATAAGGAAGAAGATAAAGCAAGCAAGTCTCTTTCTATACGGCCTAACGCTATAAAAGATGTGCCAAATGCAGTAAATAGATAAAGAAAAAGCAGAAAGCATAAGTTAGTTTTTGAGCACACCCGCCAAAGTAAATCATCAACCTTAGCCAAATTACATTACAACACCGATGGATTGCCAAATCCAAACTGAGCACCACTGATTGATAAAACACATCTTCAGAGGAAGGATCGAAACGTCGGTTTCGTTTTTGATTTTGGGACTTATCGAAATCAAAATTTTGGCCGAAATTTTACATTTCATACACTATAATTTCAAAATTTTACATTTCATTATCGTTTCGGTGCTGACAGAAACTAATATGATTCGGCCAATAATTATTTTGATCCATATTTCAAGAGTACGGGAATCCCCTTTGCAATGTGCTGATCCAAGATAAGTTTGTGTTTCTTCTATTAAAGAACGCCAATTTATATTTTTCTTTTATTACATAAAGTTAATTTATGTTATAGAATTAATAAATACTTTTAAAACTCGTCCTATTAATAACAAATCAGGTTCAAGTGATAGTAGCGAATTATGAATTGAGAACCCGAATTTGAACCAAGCGAACTAACTTTGATTAGAAAAATTACCAATTTTATATTGGATCGATCCACATGTTGCATCTCAACTCATAACTGGGATTGCCAAGGTGCAGCAATATAGACGACTGGTACATGAGTCCATGCACCTTAAACCAGCCCAAAACGTAAAGTGTGTGGTGCACAAAAATAAAATCCAGTGGAGTGCGTGAAGTCATATCTCGAAAGTGTGAGTGCGTAACATCAATGGGTAACCTTTACGTGTAGTTCACAAATGTTTCAAAAGTAACACTTAAAACACCCGTTCTGCCGTTCAAGGATAAATTATTATTGATGGCTATTTTAGAGTACCTTTAAATCCCCCACCAAATCTTCGAGTTCACCCAGCTGAAACACATTGACTTGATAGAATCAGATGATGGAGAACGTTTATCCGTAGTACACGCTCAAAATTAATTTTAAGGTCACTTTTTTGGGTGTGTACCACATGAAATAAAAAACCAACCGTATAATAGTATGATCATGTTCTCAAGATCCATCGTGTGAAAGATTAGGACAATAAATAATCTCCATCGTCCGATTCAATATAATCAATGTGTTTAAGCATAGGTGAACTCAAGGATTTGATAGGTGGATTTAAAGGTGCTCTTAGGCTCTTTAGCCATTCAACTAACATTATTAATGTACCATTTCCACGGTGGGTACCTCGGTTCACACCTAAGGGTTCTCCGAAAGTGCCCTTGTCTCTAAATGTACCATTGCTTGCTTCGGATAAGATGATTGAGATTGTGTTTCACCCCGATCTTTCACACAATGGATCTTGAGATTACGGCACACCTATCAGACGGTCAATTTTTTATTCCATGTATCCCAAATCCCAAAAAAAGGCCTAAAATAATGTTTAAGCGTGACTTTGGCCGTATAATTGAAAAGCATTTTTTGGAGATTTGTTATATATGAAATAAAAAAAAAATGATTGTCTGATAAGTGTGTCATGATCTCAAGATCCATTTTGTGGAAGATCTAGTTGAAACACGAACTCCATCATATGATTTGAAGCAATCAACGGATTTGAAGGGGTCTGGGACGTGGGCACTAACAGAGGAACCCTTCCACGGTCAGGTACAACAAACAGTGCAACTCTGGCCCAATTGCAACCAAAACATCCCAATGATTAGCCCTCGCTCTGATCAGTTTGTATTAGGTAGCCGGGTCATGCACCACAGCAGTACACGGACCAATCTCAAGTCTCTCTGGATGGTAAAACGTGACCCTGTACGGGTTTTGCGGGTGCTAAAATATTTGTGTGCATCCCAACCGAAAATAGTGCAACGGAATGAGATTGGCCAATGTAACTGGCACTGGCAGTAAACGGCTCATGTACAAATGTACCTAACACAAGCACCTCTTTCAAAGAACCTTTCGAAATCTACGAGCGCTGATTTGTCTGCTTCAAGCCCGACTACTACAACTTACCTATGTACTTACGATTATACAATTATATAATAATAAATAAATAAATTGCAGAGGACAATTTTTACACGTCTATATATTACTTTTGCAAGGTAAAGAGGGGTAAGCCAATCTAAAATACATCATAACTATGGAATACATAAAATAGCTAACAGTAAACAAACCAAATCATGTTCCTATGGCAAGCATATCACACTGGGCAACACAAACTCTCTTTCTCTGATCTTCCTTTGTCGTCATCATCTCAACGCTCATAAGAGGCACTGCCACGGATAACTGGACCTCGTCGTTGGCCTCCGACAAGAACGTCTTTCAACCGCGAGATAGGGCCTAGCATCCGGTTTATCTTCTGCCAAAATGATAAGAGGAGTTTATATTACAAAAGTAAAGTCGCTTAACCCAAATCACTCAAATTGAGTAGATTATTGCATCCATCATCAACAAAACCATATATAAATAGAAAACACCAATTATAACATCCAAGCAAAATGTGTGCGTCTGTGATATATAGAATGCTAATGTTAGAGCCTTTAGTGTGACATTAGCGTTGTTCACAAAACGGAACTTTCTTTTTCTTTTTCTTATTGGTAACTGAATTCATTAAAATGCAAAACAGAAATACAAGACATCAGAACAGGGAAACCAAAATCCTGTGAGGAGCTGGAATCAATGCTCCATCAAATCAAAGAAGAACCCAAAACACTCACCTAGCCCCCAGCCCTAGAGAGCCAGCCAAAAGCCAAACCAATGGGAAGCTCCCACAACGAAAGGTAGAAAATGTTAAATGTGCAAGTAATCTCATTCACTAAGATAGTCAATGCTCTTATAATTTTTATTTTAAAAAAAAAAATACTGCAGTTTAAATTGAATAAAACACCCTGGGTATTGTTGTAAACTATGTCACTTAATTTGAAATTGTTCAATTTGAAATCGAACTCATAATTCACAATTCGCTACCTCCATGCAGAACCCGATTCGCTAGAGGTAGGATGAGTTTTTAATAATTATTTTTATTTAGCATTATTTTTTATAATCCAATAAGATATAAGTTATCATAATTAAAATTAACATATTATCTTAAAAGAGTTATTAGCCAACTTGGTATGACTATTATTCAATAAGGGCATGTTCATGGGTTTAACACCGAACACCTACTTCGCCTCACACAAATACCCAATTCGCCAATTCATGCCTAACACCAAATACCCAGTTCGCCCAATTCGCCAATTCACGCTGAATCGGAGAGAATCAAGTGGCGAACTAGTTCGCCTCGTACCAGTTCGTCATTTGCAGGAGACTCTAGCGAATTAAGGAACCTAGGTTGTAACTACCAAATGTGAACGAAGGCATTCTATTAGGGTCAGTTTGGACAAAAACACCAAGGATAGCTCTATTTGCATCCACTGAAAGTCTAGGAGCACTCACCTTGCACTACCAACATGTGCACGCCTAAAGGTGCAAGGTAGGTGCTCTTATGGTTTTAGTGGAACAGAGTCATCCAAAATCTAATGAGATTTGCCCAATGGTGATGCTTCTGAGTTAAAATATCCAAAGTATCCTCTACTATTCATATTGAACAATTTTCCTAATGTCATGATCACAGAGATAACGATTTATCTAGGGAAGTGTTACTGCTACACTACTGCTACATGCTTTTTTGTTACAGCCACATCACTTGAAAGAATCCCTCCTCCCTAAATTTCAAAAATTTTAACACCAATTTGTACCTCTTTATATCGATACACCAAATAATGTAGAATCTTTGTTTTTGTTTTCTTCCTACATAGTAACCTAACCTAAATACCCCTCATTCCCTCAGCAAGTATCACATGCTAATGGAGAAGAAAGCTAGGCCTATTTCCTTGTTGCCCTAATTTGTGACCAAATTGACCAACATATAATCTTAAACAGAGACAAATTCTCTGTGACCTCACTGTGAGTCGGATATTTGCGCCAATCTATCTAAGATTGCATGATCTTTGTTCTATATAAATCCGTTCCTGAAATCGAGAGCTCGAGATTCAAGCCAGCTGACGACTACTCTTGAGGAAGAGGCAGTGAATAACACTGATGTCGTATATTTCCTCACGCACCAAAGATGGAGACCAAACATGTGGTAGAGGAATGCAATAAGGCTACAAAAGTTTTCAGTAAGTGGAAAAGGAACCGAATGCATCCCATGTGAAGTAGTAAGTGTACCACGACAATTAAGTGGTATCAAATACCACAACTCTGTAAGGAACAGAATGTGTGGCAGGATCAAAACAATAAACCTTTTGTGCATGTCACCTTATACACACAATAAGCTCGATATATATTCTTTCAAGCTTGTGGGCAAAATAATCTGATAATTTCTGGAATCGGGCACAAACTGAACCCACAAAGAAACCCATTACATAGTCATATGAAAACTAGTCTAGACAACATGCTAATCAGATAAAAGGCAACCGAAAATGGCTCAGCCTGTAAATAGGAAAGTATATTGTTGCTAAACATAAAGGTCTGTCCAGTCTTGGTAATGTCCATAATAACACTCATTAAGAATCCGAGGACAATTACATAACGACCATGCCACATTGCCACATAGAACAAAATACGAAAGAAAACCCCAAGAAATGAACTCAATGCTACTGTCACAGTGAAAAATCTTGCTCTTATAACTGAGTTTGCCCTCCTTCATGTGTTATAAATGAAGAAAACAAGAGAAACATCAACATACTGGATAAAAACCAACAATAACAACTATAGTTATCAATAGGATAAACACCCCAGACATCACCATGACTTTTGTAAAGGAAGTCAGCTGTTAAATTAGTATGTTAATGGGGAACTTCACAAGGGTCTATAGACTAACAATTTTGAAAAAAGGATAATGAATCTAAACCGACAGTGACTAAAGCTTATCACAGACTTATTCTTCATATCCTTTTGGTGGGATGCCTAAGGCATTGATGTTAGAGAAACTGATGTGGGCGAAAGAGAAGGTGACACAACAACAAGAGTTGATCAACAGTCTCGAAAAACACAGACAATACCCATAATCCCGGGGTGATCACCATCTCTGGGATCCTTCACACAAAGTGTAACACCCTGTAGGACCCAAAAACCTGCAAATAGAACAAACTCTGTTTCCGTGTACCCAGTAGCTTGTGTCAATGAAATAAAATATGGTTGTGTTCCTTCTCGAGTGTAGATTATTATAGTTGGAAATAGTAAGGGAAAGTTGATCATGGATCCAACCAAAATTATTTTAAGGATACACCTTAATGTTAAGAAACACTTGAGTAATAATAAAACACAAAATAAAATTTGGAAAAAAAAAATTGAGAGAGGACTGGAATATAAAGTACCGAAACGATTCCGGACAGTTCCCATACCAGGGGCAGTTTCATAACTTTCAAAGAAGGGCAGGGGCAGTATGATCATTTCCAATTTAGAAAAATAAAAGAAAAAATAGAAATTAAAAATACCGTATATTTTATAAAACGAGGGACAACTTTTGAAAAGGGGAAGACCACCTTTAAGTGGCCAGTTGCTCAAACCACTTTAAGTGGTGGGTTCCACCAACAACTTAGAGTGGTAGGTGGGGTTTAATAAATAAGCTATTCCAGCCCACTAGAAGAAAGAGAGGGAGAGATAGGGAGAGTGTGGGAGAGAAAGAAAAAGGGAAAAAGAAGAAGAGGGATAGGGGCTGCATGAGAGGGAGTGTGAGCTAGAGTGTGAAGACCCGGACCCAATTGCCAACGATATTGTCTGGTTCTGGGCTTAGGTCCCCGCCCTGGTTTTGTTCTTGGCATGGGTGTTACGTTTCACCGTCCCCACCCAAAACGTGTCGATCATAGATCAAAATATCGTCCGATACCGATACGTATCGGTTTTGGACCAGAACGATACGGTAAAATGGGTTTTTATCGCCCCCCCCCCCCCTAAAAAACAGTCAAATTATTGTTTGTATCGTCCAAATTATTGGTCAATTTATCGCCCGTATCGTCCAAATTATCAATCAATTTATCGTTCGTCCCAGAATTTTAATGTATTTTTAGGGATTAAAAAAAAATAAAAATGTACTAGGAAGATACATTCAATGTATCGGTGATACATTGAATGTATCGTCCGATACGCGATACGTATCGTGCTGGAGGTTTGGACGATACATATCGAAAATCCGATTTTTTGATCCATGGTGTCGATACATGAAAGGGTCGGTCGCACCTCATAGCCCAGGCTCCGGACTTCTCTCCATCCGATGTAGGATATTACAAACTCCCCACCTTACAGAAGAGCCGTCCTCGGCTCTGATACCGTCTTGCGACGACCCAGGCCCACACATCACGATATTGTTCGGTTTTGGGCTTAATTCTCCTCCCCAGTTTTGTTCCTGGAATGGGAGTTATGTTTCGTCGTCCTCACCCAAAAAGCGTCAATACATGAAGGGGTCGGCCACACCTCATAGTGCACGGACTTCTTTCTATCTGATGTGGGATATTACATGGAGAGAGAGAGAGAGGGAATAAGAAGAACTAGAGAAAGAAAAAGAGAAAAAGAGAAAAAGAGAAAAAAGGAAAAAGAAGAGAGATCCGGGGAAAGATCGGAAAGCATATAGGGCGCTTCGCAACATCCCCCGGGCTTCCCATTCACCTCGTTTCTTCTGCCAAGGAGAACTCTATTTCTTTTGGTTTGTTTTTCTGGATAGGCATAGCGTATTAAATTTAATTGGGTAAATCTTTACCCGAGTAAATTATTTTTAAAAATTGAGGATATTTCATAATCCTACATAGCCCAAAATTAGTGATGCAGTCCAGTAACCCTAAAGTTTCAAAGGGGGTTAATTTGGGAAAAAGTCCCAAACTAACCCTAAATGGTTGGAAGTTGTTTAATTAGCTTTGTTATGCTTAAAATAGACAAAAGGAACAAAAGCCCCTAGCTTTAGCAAAAAAACTAATTAAATTAGTAACTTGTACCTTTAAAAATTAAGGTATAAGGGGTTAGGACTGATCCTAACAATATGTATCAGTATGAAACCGATCTAGGTGCCTGAAATACAGCCTATGCAGCTTGAAAGGCAGCTGATTTTCAATCTATACTACTGAAATCAGCACTTCAAAGTACCAAGCAAGAAACCCATGCTATGCATGGGACCAAAGAAAAAGGGAACAGGTATTTGCATCCAAAGATTTGGTCTTCATAATTGACAGTTGCACCATTAACATTGTTGACTGCCTTGAATCAGACGATGGAGATCGCTTTTGATCACAATCTTTCACACAATACATCTTGGCATCATGGCTGACCTATCAGACGGTCATATGTTGATTTTATGTGACACACATCCCTAAAAATGACCATGAACATGGCATACCATGAGAAAGGTTCTCTGGTCACTTTTGGAGATGTATGACATGTGGAATCAATATCTTACCTTCTATCTCACGATCTTTTGTGTTAAAGATGGGACGAAAAGCTATCTTCATAGACTGATTCAAAGCAGTCAACATAGTTAATTGTAGAAAATATCGGTTGCAAATACTTATACCCAAAGATAAATATACTAAGAAAAGTATTAAAACACCAAAGAGAGATGGAGAAGAATACCTAGTCTTCCCCTTTAACGCCCTAACTCGTGTAAGCTTTAAAAGCTGGTGTCTTTTGGGAAGAGATGTGCCCTTGAGATAGGAGACGATTGAGTTTTAACGGATAGTGGTATTTGCAACTGAAGATTTGGTCTCCGCAACTGATAGGTCCATCATTAACACTGTTTACTTTCTTGAATCAGCCAATAGAGATTATATTTCGTACCAATCTTTCACACAATAGATCTTGACATCAAAGCTCACCTACCAAACGGTCAGATTTTGATTTCATGGGGCACACATCCCCAAAAGCTTCCCAACCCTTCTGATGGTACTCCATGATCACGATCACTTTTGAGGATCTATGCCACATGAAATTAATATGTGACCTAATAGGTGGGCGATGATCATTAGATCTATTTTCTGAAATATTGGAGCAAAAAAGGATTTCCATCCTCTGATTTAGGTGTTAACACCTTTTCGTTAATGTGAAAAGGTGTGTTGGGCAGTCGCCTGACCGTTAATGGTTTGCCACGATCACGGTAACCGAAAATCTCTCTAAACGACTCGAAGGGTCCATGCCTTTCAAAATGCCGTTTGGTTTTATTTTTAAAATGAAAAATCGTCAAAATCCTCTAGTGCCTCCATGTCAGCGCCCTAACGCTTTACTTTAATAGATATAGATTGACCCAACTTAAGGATTGGTCTGCCTGGTCTGCTGTATAAAGGTGAAAAAAATCTCAATTTAAGGTCTGGAATGCCTGAATAATCTCAATATCATGATGTATAAAGGCGAAAAATAAAAGATTAGAGCACCTAGTTGTAACTTGTAAGAGAAGTTACAATGTGACTAAGAAAGAACAAGAACCAAGATCCTTTATATAGAGAAGCAACAAAATACAAATATGACTAGTAACTAATGTGGGACTTAACCACAACAAACAAAACAACACTAATCTAACATAATAACTTGGAAATGTCTTGCATTCTCAAGAATGTGCACTGTGTTATCAAATAGTATTGTCACTTTATGCAATCACGCCTATCGCTATTTTTTGGGCCATGTGTCTAGAAAGGAACATCAGGGTTTTCCATCACAGAGCTAGACCGATCACCATGGTTATTGATTAGGTCAAAGATTTCCTCCTTAATTGGATCTTCCTAACCGACGGCCAGCTTTAACAAGATCTCACAGGTTTCCTCAATTCCTAGGATTCTCTTCAGTAGCCCAGTTTCGTGTGGACCCCCGTCCTTTGGCCTCTCCAGCCCCATCTATACCATCCCTTTTCTGCGTAGGTGTTATGGGTCTTGCTGCTGTTTTGGGGTGAGCATACGAGTGGGGTTTCCCTTTTAGTTTTGTTCTTTTTGGTAGTTTCTCACTGCCACTAAGGTATGTTTTCTCCTGTTCTCTTTCTTCTTTTATAATATATTTTTCTTTGCCAATAAAAAGAAAGTACTGTCACTTTATGCTTTTCAAGGATCAGCCGAGAAGAGGGTTACCTAATTTGCTAGATAACCCTGTGAACCGAAATTGTCAGCGGCTCAGTTTGCTACAGTTCACCTATGGTGGCGAACCGGCCTATTCCACATTTTTTTTCAAAAGATGCAAAACTTGCAGAATCTAAGAAGGCTTGAACCCAGGTTAAATATTTTGACCGTCACATGTCTAACCAACCATCCAATTTTTCCGGAGGTGTAAGGTAAGAATATTTTTTTAATATATCATAAATATTAATTTAAATGTAATTAACATTTAAATTTAAAGCTTGTTAATATATTTTATACTTTTGTTTCAAAGTTATCCTACTGCTAGGGTACCGGGTTCGCTTGGATGTAGCGAACCACAAATTACAAAGCTGTATTCGAATCGAGCGAACCAGCGACTTGTGTAACATTGGTTGAGACTAACTTGTAATAAATGTTTATCAAATGTGCAGCAAACTATATTTGTATAAATGACTGAAAAAAACAATACGCTATTTATGTATGAACATGATCAGACACTTTGATCTACAACAAATGACCTTTTTTTGAACAAGTTGCTGCTGGAAAACCATCAATAGTTCAAAACCCCCATACGCAATAGCAAATCATCAATACATAGTCACTAAGGCATTAATTCACATGCACATATCAAATATCATAGTTATCTGTTCAAGACCAGTTGGCCCTACAAGAATAAGCATGCTGCACTTTGCCACACTCCTATATGATTCTATGAACAATTGTATTCCCCAAGTAAATGAGTCCTTGTCATATTTAACAAGCAGTTTTCTTTTACATGCTGCAGTCAGATTTTGTATCGAACACAAGAACTTAGTAACAAAGCAACATTCATATGTGTCCATTCCCAAGAGAGCAGTTGGCCCTACAAGAATAAGCATGCTGCACTTTGCCAGACTCCTATATGATTCTATGAACAATTGTATTCCCTAAGTAAATGAGTCCTTGTCATATTTAATAAGCAGTTTTCTTTTACATGCTGCAGTCAGATTTTGTATCGAACGCAAGAACTTAGTAACAAAGCAACATTCATATGTGTCCATTCCCAAGAGAGCAAACAAAGCATGAAATCTCAAATAAAATGCATAAACAACCATATTGTAATATAAGAATTAGGGTACCTCATCATTGACACAGAATTGCCACTTAAGTTGTTGAATTTGCCACCTTTCTTGCTGCCAACGTTGCCCTAAAATTACAAGACCCATCAAAGCAGCAGCAACAAAAACGGACCAAAACGTGTTCGCCTCCTTTGCATGATTATACAATGATGCTGCACGCCTCTTCCACCATGCTTCACATGGAAGGCCAGACTCATTATATGCATCCTCTTCTGTTAGCTTTGGAGACTTTGACAAATCTAAAGGAGAGTCTAAATTCGACTGTGACAAATCATGCTGTTCAGGAAGAATATTGCTCTCATCAAACATGGCAGAACCACTTATATCTGCCTCAGGAAAAGTACTAAATTCAGAAGCACTGTATATACTGTGCTCTTCCTTAACTAAATTCAGCCCTTGCAAAGCCTTGCCTTCTTCAAATCCTGAACCATGAACAGATAGCCTTTGCACCTTTTCATCAAAAAATTGCATTCCATGCATCTCATCAGCATCTGATATTCCTTTAACATTCCAATTTTCTTCCTCAATTCTATTGGGCTTATCTCCTTCATCCACATTTAATCCATACACCTTAGTTGGAGCCTCAACTTCATCCCCGGGAATATTAAGAATTTCACTAGCATTGGGATCCAATGGCAGATTCTCATGCTGGCTGGGTGGAAAAATGAAATGGCCAGACATGAACATCGCACGAGTTGATTCCACATCATGTCCACCCAGCTCCTTATCCTTATCATCACCAGTCGAGTCAAATCCTTCTGGACCAGGTGCGGCAGCATACGCTGATGCTGTAAGTGACACAACTTCCCATTCGTTTCCACGGTTTTGAGTTTCCTCTCCCTCCTTCTCATTATCTGCCATTTCCGACAACTTAACTTTTCCTACTCATAAAAAAGTCATGAATATTAGTCTTCTGATGCCGGTGCAGTCAGAACGAACAGGAGATGAAAAATACACATTTGTTAAAAGCAGATAAGGGGTAACTTTATATTCCATCATTTCGTGATAAGATAGTACATAGAAGTAACTTTATATTCCATCATTAATTTAGCATGATGTGACATAAAACTGGCAACTGACGGTGTTTACTCCAGACATGGAAGGTGTCAAATTGAAAAATGTCCCCCAATGTAATTCACAAATGCACCTTTACTGATTTCCATCAATAATTACTACTCAAAATTAGACAAATAAAGAAGTTGTTAATTCACAATCCCATACATCTCCAAATGGAAAAAGAAACCATTTATTTTGTACTAAAAACCCTTCACATACAACTTCTCTACAGAAATCAAAGAGAATTGAACTTGTGAAACACAAATCAAATCTGTAAGCACCCAGCAGAAAGGTTAGAATCTTGATCCTGGCAAAACTAAACTTAACCAAAGAACAGAAATAACTCTCTTTCCGATAGCAAAATTATAGAATAAAACAAAAAGTTAAGACAACTATAAATCAAATATCGCAAAATTCAGAAGAACGGGAGGGAAGAGCTAACAATCATCATTCTGCAAAAAGCAAAAGCTCCTGTAACATCTTATTTGATAGCAAATACTTCAAAATGATTTACATATAATATATATAAATATAAAGACAGAGAGAGAGAGGGGGGGGGGGGGGGGGGGACTATGCACTCGAACGCAGGGATGAACCCTAAATGAAACTGGAATTATGAAAAAAGGCCTTGGGAGTCCAGAGATCTGAAAATTAATAAAACATTGTCAGAGATTTCGGTATTTTGGCTCTATTTTACAATTAGATGATGGATTTAAGAGGACGTCTCAAATAGGATTAATGCATGTTAGGTGAAATGGAGACAAGCAAGTGGAGTATTGTATGACCTAAGAGTTCTACTTAGATTAAAGGGATGTTTTCATAAGACGACTGTTAGAACTATACGAAAAAGCGACAAGAAGATAGAGTACATGTGACGAAGATATGTATGTAAAGATGGATGTATAGAGTAACAAGATAAAATTAGGAACGAGTACATAAGAGAAAATTTGGGAGTGGCACCTATGAAGGGAAAATTATGGAATGTTGCTTGAGGTGATTTGATTGCACGAAGGGTTAAAACGCTACAAGAACAAGAAATAAGTAGAAAGAAGACCAGTGAAGATTTGGAGGGAAGCAGTGAGAAGCGACATGAAGGATTGTGACATAATGGAGAGCTTAGCGATGATAAAAAACGAGTGGAGAAATAAGATTCGCAAAGACGACCCCAAATAGATGGGATAAGGCTATGATGATGATGATGATAATGATAATCTATTTTTTTTTTTCAAAAATAATTTAAAAAACTATGGGAACTGGTGAACCCCTAGAGGACGTGTGCCAACTCCAGATCATATCACGTGCTAGCCAATTGCACAGCTCAAGCAGAGCACTCAAATGTATTTTCCATATTCCAATATATAAATATATATATATATATATATATATATATATATATATATATATATATATATATATATAGGAAAAGGGTTTGTCCTCCATTGAGCGTCCTCCAAGATCCTACATGGAGCTCCATGTGGCACTCGTAACACTATTTTGATGCCACATGGAGCACAGGTGCATTGCTTAGATCATCCTTGAAAAAAAACAAATTTGAAAATTCATCTTTACCATGTATTTCTTTAGAAAAAAAATTTGGACCATTAAAACTAGTCCAAGTTTGACTTGTGCTTTAAAAGTATTTTTTGAAATTAATTTTTTCTTAAATTGATCTAAGCAGCGCACCTGTATTCTAGGGGGCACCCAAAATGTGTTTTGAATGCCACATGTATCTTGGAGGACGGTCACATTGGAGGACCTAACCGGCTCCCGTGTGTGAAGCATTGGATCCTTTCAAGAGGACACTATTTCGAGTCCTCCTTGTTTGTAAAGCATTGGATATATGAGATGCTTACATAGAACCTACTTGCAAAGGTTTTAGGTCTTCACATCATTATCTTACATGTCCAATGGTTTTAGGTTAACACCAGAGGACCAGATATCTATATATCCGGTTTTAGAGTCCTTACGAAAGGACTTAATCACGACCCTATATCTATATATATATATATATATATATATATATATATATATATATATATATGCCAACCCCAAATGGATGGGATAAAGTTCGGATGATGGTGAGGATATGTACATAACAAAAGTAATAAAATAAAGCACAGACACTCATTTTCTTATAAACCAATTAAAGGGGGAAAAATATCATTTATGTCAAACTTCTTAACACTTTTCAAAGATAAAACACTTGAAGATCGTTCTACAATAGCAGCAAACCACTTCATATCACTCCATTGCATCAAGCAAAAGGAACAAACATATATAATAAAGAGTGGTTTATTTACTTGAACATGCCAAAGAATGTCCATAAGTGGACTAGTGAGTTGCTCACTAAGCAAGTACCATTATCATTCTCAATGACCAACTAGTTGAAATCATCTTCTTAAAAAGTTTGTGCACATATGAGAGTTTGCTATAGTCATTGTCAACCACACTCAGGTTAAAGCAAGAATTATATACCGCGTACTTATTTTTAGTGGGAACCAAGATTATTACCAGCCTTGCTTAAAACAAGATTATTACCAGTCTCATCCGTGATGGGATTAATTTTATTTTCATCCAAAACATGGTCATTTCTAGCCTTGTTCATCAATGTTGTAATGAAGTGATTTCTAGCATTGTCCAAATGCACCCATAATGAAGTCATTTTCAGCTTTGTCCCATAATGTGGGCATTGCCAGCCTTGTTCACCAATGGTAAAATGAAGTCATTGTCAGCATTGTTTCATTTCGAATAAAATTATCTCCAATCTTTTCTATCGCATTAACAAAATTATTTCCAGTCTTGTTCATTATTTTGAAGGATGTGAACATTGCTGACCTTGTTCGCTCCTAGAGGGAGCAATGTTGTTTCCAACATCGTTCAATCTTTGGAGTGCAATCATTTCCAATCGCAATTCAAAGAATAAAGAATTGAGTATGTGTATCGTAATTCACTTAAAGTTTGTTGCTAAATTTTCATTTCTCATTCATTACCATCATCATCATCATAGGCTTATCCCTTCATATGTTCATTTATCATTGGACAAGGATTATCACTGTCATTCAATTGTCTCTTATCACCCCAGGCCACCTGGCATCTATAAATAGGGAACTTAAGGTTCCATTTGAACAACCATGTTTCTACTTGAGAAATAAGTTTAATCTTTTTTGGAGAAATCCATAAGACATTCAAATTAAGAAAACAACGTCAAGTCATACCTGTATTTATCATTATGTATGTGGCTCTTCATTTGATTTCTGTGTTAAACTCATTGATGGTCAATGGAATAATGTCAGTCTTTTATTTATGAGTCGATCGTGATCATGATGCACATTTTCCCCATTTTACCTTTTATTTTTATATACATTAGTACCAATTGATCTGCACCATACACATGACATGGATAGTCCTGGTTGGTCTGAACCATCCACGTGACTGGTCATCACGTAGATGGCTCACGTGGTCCAATCGAACAATAACAATCCAAGTCATACAAACAGATGGTTAAAAAGAAAATGGCCAATGGTTCATATTTAACATGCGAAAGCACAATGATTTAAAGGTACATCCAGTTCCTGTGGGGTAGGGAAATCACAGGTGGGGCCCACTGCTTGAACAGTTTGACAATAAGGATCAATGGTGCAATAGTACCAAGTAAATTGTGAAGATCAGCCCAAACACACATCCTTGTTAATCTGCCCCAATATGACACAAAAGTTGAAAGGGCAGCTACATTAGCGCCCACCAGGTTACTAAAGACGCCTACGACTCGAACCTGTTGACTGTTGAATCAGACAATGGAGATAAATTTTCAACTCAATTATTCACATGGTTGATTTTGAGACCAACGGTCACTTTTTGATACCATGTGGCACAAATATAAAAAAGTGACACTAAAATCATGTGTCACACTCAAACACGTTTTTAGGGCCACTTTTTTGGGATTCGTGCCACGTGGTATCAAAAACTGACCATCTAATAGTACGCCCATCATGGGTCAAAATATCGGACGATACGTATCGGTTTTGGACCTCACCGATACGGTACATTCAAGGTACCGTATCGACGCTTCCCATATGAAAATCCAAAATACTGGACGATACATTCAATGTATCGTCCGGAACCGATACGTATCGGTTTTGGGGTTGGACGAGACGTATCAGTTTTCCGAAATTTTAATCCATGACGCCCATGATCTCAAGATCAACGTGTGGACGATCGAGATGAAAAACGATCTCTATTGTTTGACTTAACACGGTCAACGGGTTTGGACGCTAATAGAGCTACCCAAATTAAAATTCCAGTAATTCTTGGCATCTAAGGTCTAAGAGGGATCACCTGTACAACAGATAAAATCATAGGTAAATCCTTCCAAAATTTGGACGAAAGACATCCTTGATTTTAGTGACCCACCATAGTTAGCAATTATACTCTCTATTGGGACAGACTCTCCTGACCATCATTTAAACACCAAAATGGTGTTTAAATGACCATCCGATCTGTGCACTCTACTACTAACCATTGTGCTTAGTTTCAATAGCTGATATTAAAGATCACTAATCGGATAGTTCATAGTTCACATTCACTTAGTGGCATGATTCATTGACTAAAATATTTTCTAATAATGGATTGCCACATGGGCAACTTAGCTTGATCATAAATGTTCCCCACATGTTACAATGGCAAGCCACACCTCAACGGTGTGAGGCCAACATTTTAAATTTAATGGTGGAAGGCTGAAGTCCGTTTAAACACTATTTGGTGTTTAAACGCCAGTCAGGAACCATTATCTCTATCAATTATGTTCTCAAAAATATGTTTAGCAAAGAATCCTCACTCAATCAAATAATCCCAAACCTTCATTAAGGACCTGATCTTCTACCTATATATCATCAACCAACAACAAGCAACCAATAATGATTACCTAGGAATATATTCTAGATCAATAAAGATAAGCCATTAAAACACCCTAATTTACCCGAAATTCTATATCATCACCTAATTTTTCTAATATATTCACCCATTAATCTTTAAAAATCAATAAATATACAATTTTTTAATGCACTGGTGTCAAGTAATTTTGTCATGACTATAATCAAAGAAACGAAACAGAAATTCAAATCCTTACGGATCTAGTCAATATATATCGCCAAGAATCTGTCTCACAGCAAATACAATAAAACCCTAGATCTAAATATCATCTCAAAATTCATAATATTAAATGAAAAAAAAGAAATATTTGGATTAATTCGTCAAACAAATAATTTTTATCGATCCGATCTAAGAAATCGATAGCCGTACATAATCCGATCAAAGGTTTACCTCCAAAACGTTATTTCGATGGCGAACTCCGACCAAAAAATTGAAGGTTGTTTCGGCGAAATCCCGGTAAGGGGGTTAACGTATTGGAATTTGGAAACCGCAGTAGACGATTTTATAGTAACTTCAGGGAAGAGATAAAGGACACCGGTGGAAGCGGTTACGCTACTTCAGCCGGTCGGGGATTACCGGATTTTGCCGGTCAAATAAGCTTTTGAGGTAAATAAAATTCATCATTTCCTCCTTGGAAGCCCAGGATGGCCAAGAAAGGGTGCTTTAGATTCGTTTTAGGAAAAATATAAACGCTGGACAATTTTTGACATAATTTTGTAGACAGATTATATGACACGATATAATTGGCTGGCTGCAGTGCTTGGGCGGTTGGGCCACATGTGTGCAGCCTATCACTGCCACATATGCTATCTACAAAATTGTCGAAGTCTTTTTTTTTTTTTTTTTTTTATTAAGTGGGGGAGTTAGCAATGTACCCGTCACACGACTGACTCAAAACAGCCAGCATTTCCAATTTTCCATACCTTTATTTTCAAAATAAGATTTTTCCCTCTCAACTCGCCTTATAGAGATCGATTTCGTTCTATCTTAGGCACAATAGATCTAGAGGTTATGTCTTATCATACCATCAGACGGTCATATTTCGATTTCATGCCACACACATATCGTGAAAAGGGATCCATGAATCATGTTTGATGTATGCTTATCATCATGTTTACTTTTAGGATACTAGTAAAAGTGTACGTACATTGCTCGTGTTGATTTAAATATGAAGAGACTACATTTAAATCTCTCTCATCTGATTCAACGCAATGAATAGTTATCATCATCAGATTTAATCGTTGACCGCTTTGATTTGTATATTAGAGATTATTTTTCGTGCCAATCTTTTGTATTAGAGATGTATAGATCACGACCTTTTAATTAGATGGCTTAGATGGTGTTTCCACGTAACATAAGTCTCCAAAATACCAAGACTTTCTTTTAAAGGATAACTTTATCTACACCAACCACATCTCTAAGGGCAACATAATTCTAAAGTCAATGACTGATTTAAACAAATGGATCTTGAGATTAATTGTAATGACCTCGAAATTTCTAACCCGAAACACATTGAAATTTCTGGAGCGCTAGATCATAGTTCATAATCTAATTACAGAGATTTTTTAGTATTAATAGAAAGCAAGCCGTTATATTAAAATCATTGCATAAATGTCTCTAAGAAAGCTTAAATGAGAAAGTAAAACCACCGGTGACGACCATTCGTCACACAAACAGTGATGAACAAAAATAATCAATATCAATAGTCTACAAAGTTCATTTAACTATACCAAAAGTGTCCAAAGAAATCTACAACTAAAACTGCTTAGGAGGAATGTCTGTCTCACCCTTTGGTACGAAGTCCGAATTGTAATATCCCGAAAATTTAAGCGTTAAACAGTGACCTCGAGATCCATGCCGGACTGGTCGTAGGTTTGATCAAGTGATGGTCAAACAGTAGACTCATGAAGTGATGAACTAATGTGATAGAAAAATGTGACCTAAGTGTAATGTAGAGTGTTAGTTTAGGGCCACATACACCTATTTCTGGTGTATATGCTTAACACCGAAGCTTGAGAGAAGTTATAAGGGTTTTAATAACCTAGGTTTATTTTATTGGTTGGTGAAAGAGAGTTAAGAAGAGAGAGAGAGAACCAAGGTGAGTAATGGCAAGGAGTTATTGTGGTTAATTGAAGGAAGGGCTTCAAGCAAATAATGTTGAATTTAACGCGTGGAGGATCGTTGAAGCAAGAGCCGGAACCCTAGCCATTAAACCAACCTATCAATCCTTTAAAGGATTGATTTGAGGTGAGTTTTGATTTTTGATTTAGATACATGAGTGTTGATGATTAAATTCAGTCAATAGAGGGGTAAAATGATAGATTAAAGACCTAGAAAAGAAAGAAAATAGAAAGAGAAAAGATTTGAAAGAACAGCCCGAGAAGGGGCTGAGTTATGGGCAATTCGGAGTTCTGGGCAAATCGATTAATCGATTAATCGATTTTGGCCTGAGAGTTGAAAAAGCACAAGAATCCGAAATCGATTAATCGATCTGAATTTCGATTAATCGATTTTGAATTTTGATTAATTGATTTGAAATCGACTAATCGACTGAAAACCTTCAATGGCTGGAGGAATAAGGTTTGAGAAAAATCAACCAATCGATTGGGGAATCGATTTTGATTTTTCGATTAATCAATTTGGGATCGATTAATTGATTTTTGATTTTCAATTACTCGATTTGAGAATCGATTAGCCATGTTGGGATTTTCGATTAATCGATTTGAGATCGATTAATCGATTTTTTCTTTCTATTAATCGATTAATCGATTTAGGGTTCGATTAATCGATTTTGGAGATAGATTAATCGACTTTGGCTGTTTTAGTTGACTTTTTATTTTGACCTTAAGGTTCATGGAGGGTCTTAAACCTTCTCTATTGTATCTTTAGTGATGTGTTGTATATGCTATGGTGTACCATAGGTGGTACGTGTGAGAGCAAGCATAAGGAGCCATGTGGGACCTTGATGCTTGAACCTTCAGAGACTTGAAGTAGGGAACACCTTAAACATGTACTTTAATTTCAAGAGCATGTATGTAGTGATATAGAAATAAAATTGAAAATATTTTAACTATATAAATCTTTGTAAAAAGGGTGTGTGCGTGTGACACCAAGAAAGTAAATGAGAATGAGACATCCCTAGGGGATGAGAAAGTGATAAAAGACATCAGTGTGATGCGAGTAAATTAGACATCCCAGGGATGTAAGTATGATTGAATAGTGACTAAAAAGGCTTAACTGATATAAAATAGCACTTTACACGGTGAATAACTATATGTAAAGCACATGTTATTTTTGTTATTTAAGATTTGAATAGAATACCCCACCGACGTGGTGGGATACCCACGACTGACTCGACAGGATATTCATGACCGGTACGACGGCCAATCCGTACACCGGTACGGCGGTATGCCCGTACATAGTAGCACATCCCAAGGATGTTGATTAAGATAAACCCCGCCGCCTATGAGAAAGGGGTCTGGGTAGTATTCCCAGAGAATACATATAATAACTGTCTATTTAGACAACGATGGAGGGTATTCCATCAGGGCTCGATGCTATATTGCTCCGGGATTACTTAAGTTAAAGATTTAAGTTTACTTTAGGCCTATTCAGTGTTATTCATGATCAGTTGATAGTAAATGAACTCAGTAAACTTCAATACCAATTTGTCATCATTTAAACTGTTTTTCAACAAAATACATAAATACATCATGCTAGAATATCATGGAATATATGTGAGTTTTGATTTTTATGTTCATTGTGTTGTTCCCTATTGAGCTAGGATGTAGCTCACCCTTTTAGACTATACGTCAGAGGTCTAGTGTTAGCAGCGGCCGAGGCTTCGGGAGACGTGGATCCGGGTGATTCAGATTACGTGTCCAGGGACGAGTTGGAGCCTCCTCCTGAGGACTTATTCTAGGAGACTCTATTGAGCACTTTGTGAGAGAGTTTTTGTGAGCACATTGGTACGACTTGGTATGCCAAGTTTTTATTTTGATTAAACAATGTAATTAAAATAGAGATAATTCTTTTGGGCGAACCATCTGGGGTGATCCTGTTTTCACCGATGGTTCGGATCGGTTCTCTGTTCATACAGTGGCATGAAAGTAGAACTGCCAAGACAACTTTTAAGTAGAGAATAATATATCATTAATGCTTGTTCCTTCTAGTTCATACATTTTACTTGAATTGTCTTACTTGTTATACCAATGTTTCGTATATGTCCACGGGGCACGATCTGAAGGATCGTGCTGATGGCACGAGTTTCGGGGTACTGAAATCCGGGCTGTCACACAGATATTCTTCTAACTCAGGGTCCGGAACTACTTCAGTACCTATGACACATAGTGTCGGGGTGAGTTAACAATCTAAGCTTAATAGGGTAGTGCAATACACAATTATATTTTATATGATCAAGACATAGTTCCAATGATAGATTCATAGCAGTTGCTTAAATGACAAAATATAATTTTTTGAGGTGCAAAGAGCGAAACACATATGTTTATAATGATTTTCATGCAAGACTTAATGAAACTATTCCTTAGAGTTCACATGTAGTTCCTTATTCAATGTAGATCTTAAATCCATAACTTAAATAATCTCTAGATCGCGAATATAGCGCTAGAGTCAAAGTCAAAATCGATGAGAATCTAACCATCATCGTTCTAAGAACAATTTTCTAAAGCGCATAAGCTCTTCCGTTGTGAGGGATACTTGTGCGGTTCAAAGGTCAAAAGGTGCTGAAACACAGGATTCGTTCCACATGTGTAATATCCCAAAATATTCTAACCAAAAGAGACTAATTTCGGCAAGCGTGCCTGACATAGAAACCGACAACTATTTGAAAATTTTGGTATAATACTATAAGAGTTGTGTGGTGTGTTAAGAGTGTTAGACAAAAACCCAATTTAGGTGTGTGTGAATTGTAAGTGAGCCAACCCAAGTTAGCTAACACTTGTGTTGAATGTGTGTGTTTAGCAAGGAGGAGTAACCATAAGAAGGGCTTAAAACCCACATATTAACTCCTTATGCATTTACTCTAGCATTTATGCCCTTGGAGTTATAGAGAGAGAAAGGAAGGAGAGGTGAATTCGGTTATAGCCGTTTCAGTTAATCCAGAGGAAGTTGTGTGTACGTAAGAACGGAGCGTGATCGAAAGCTACGAGTCGGTTTCGTCTTGGTTGCCGAAGGATCGTCGAACTCGTTTGAAACCCTCTTCGATAAATTACCTCAAACGTTACAATCGATCACAGTAAGGTAAGATGTGAATGATTGTGTTAGTTTTCTAGGATTATGATTGAGTTTAGAAAGTAAGATAAATATTTGGGGAGAAATTTTAGTTGAAATGATAAAAATCGAGTGATTGAAGAAATCTGTCAAATTCGATCAATCAAAATTGGATTTGATCGATCAATTTTGACTTGAGAAGGTGAAATATGATTTCTGGAGAAATTCGATCGATCAAGAGGCGATTCTACAGAACGAAATGTGTTTCGATAAACGAGTTGGACTCTCGGTCAATCAAAAGGTATATAACAAGGAATGTTTAAAGATTTCTGATGAAATTCGATTGATCGAAATATATTTTGATCGATCGAATTTGGAATCCAATCGATTGAATTAGAAATCGATCAATCAAAGTTGTGGTGTCAGAAGTTTGGCTTCTGAAGGAATCGACCGATCAAAATGAATTTCGATCGATTGAATTTGAAAATCGATCGATTGAAATGGGAAAATTCAGGATTTTGTTGTGTTTTGTTTGACGGACTTTGGGGAGATCTTATATCCTTCCATTTTACGTCATTTTCTGACGTATGAATTATAGTGTATTATGTATTAAGTTTGAGCTAGAAGATGTGTGAGAAAAGCTAAAAGATTGAGTACTTCGCTTGTGACTTCGTGTTCGAGGTAGGAAAAACTCTATACCGTGTACATTTGATACGATTCGCATATGGATTATGATATGATGTGTTTGTCTTTTAATACGCATGAGTTTTATGGATGTGTAAGCAAGTGTGTGTGTTTCAAAAACTATGTTTAAGATAAATGTGTTATGTTTATGAGAATTTCTCTAAATTCATTTTGATAATGTGAAAAGCATGTGATGATGTGAAAAGCATGTGGAATCTCTCAAGATTCATTCCGATATGTGTGTGTGAAGAATGCATTTTAACTTTCAAACTTAGTTATAATTAGCACATTACACGGCGATAAGCTATATGTATGCACTTTGATTTAAGGTTTATATGTGAATACCCCGCCGACACGACGGTATATCCGTGACCGACACGTTGGGATATCCGTACACCCTTTGTGATCTCGTGAATTCTACCGACCAACGGTAATCGTGTTTGGCACAAGTGTCCATCATTTTGTGACCTTGGGTACCATGTGATAAATGGTTCATGTGAACGATAATGGTGGGTATTCCATTGGGGGCTCGATGCTATACATGCTCGGGGAATTATTTAAGTGAAATATTTTAAGTTCTTTTCCTGTGTTATGAGAATCCGTAGATGAGCATGTGTTAAGTTTTCCAAACAAAGAACTAAGTTTGTGTTTCATTCAATGATCTTTGCATCTGTGCATCTTTAACAGAAAAATCTTGTTTTCGTTATGCCATAAGATATATGTGTGATGTTAAGAATCTGCATGCTATTAGTATTTTCCTGCTGAGCTTATGTTGTTAGCTCATTCCTCGACTATACGTCACAGGTACATGAGCTAAGATTGATCTAGAGGATCTGGTTCGAGAAGAGGATCCTGATTATTCTCCTGGGAAGGAGGACCAAGAGCCTCATCCAGAGAACTGTTTTAATTGTACAAGGCACATATAGGTCCGGCCTTGGAGTGAGGAGTTAGATTATATTTTCCTTTGTGTTGTAAATAATATAAGCTTTTGGAGTTATTGTTGTATTTTTGTTTTGTGAACCATGTTTCGGTAAGGAATAGCCCTTATCGGTGGTTCTTTTGCCCATGTGCACTCGCATGAAATTAGAATCTTTATTTTAAGCTTTTGAGATATAGATTTGGAGATTTAATTTTTTTCATATGATAGTTATGCCTGTTAGCTATGGTTTCCGCTTTGCGTGTGGATGTGCCAAGTGTTCCGTTTGGGGATCGACCTTAGCGTCGATCCGACGGCCCAAGTTTCGCGATTAAGAAAAACGGGTTGTCACAACATGAATCTCTATAAATCACATACAATTTCTATCACATAATTCAATGCTTACTGTTCATAATTCAAAGTCCAAAGAGTTCAAAAGTTCTAAAAGTTTAAAAGTTGATTCAGAGGGTTCAATATGAAGATTTAATTCAATATCCAAAATCCAATGCATAAATAAATATTTAATGCTCAATCATTTTGATGCAAAATTTTCATAATTCTAATGTGCAATATTCAAAAGATTCCAAATTTTGATACAATAATTTCAAATAGTTCAAAGCTAATATTTCACAGGGCTATATCAAGAATATCATTAAAGTCACATATTAAACTCAAACGTAATTATGCAGTGAATTTCTCCTACCTCGATTTCAAAGATTGTACGGTTCGAAACGAGATATTTTCCTTACAATAGGTCCGATTCTCCCTTCTATGGTCCATGTACAATTTACACATAAAGGAATAAATCACTAAAAGTTCAGAATCGGATGACTTAACTGTATAGAAATATTCTTGATTTTCAGTACTTACAGTGAACTGTGGTTGCAAACATAAAAAATATACATTGTTTCGGTATCTACAGTGAGTTGTCATATATACCATAGCGAGCTATGGATACTTTCAGGCCATTGGATGCATCGTCTCGAGCTATCCCAAAACGATATATTATAATAGTCAATCAAAGTTTTCTATCAAAAGTTATGGTTGTCGAAAGAAACCCTCTTCTCAGCGGCCCTAGTTCATTTCGGTGACAGCGAGCTGTCATATGACAACGCGTTGTCATATATACCACAACACGTTGTGCTACTTGTCACAACGAGTGAGTCATTAGAGTTGATAATGTGTCCATCTCAAGTGAGTCATTAGAGTTTGTAGGATCGCATAATCATTCTGATTTGCATGGGATTAACAATCTGAATTTATTGAGCACTGGAAATACACATGATCAGACTAACACATTGAATATATTTAATGAATTTGATACTAACTGTTTTGTGTTAATTCCTAATGGTTCTGAGCATGTGGAATCTTTCCCAATCTCGGAAAGAGGTAAGGGTGAAGGTCTAGATCTTCTTCTGGGCAAGGGCAATCATCCGGTAGTTTTCATAACGAATCTTACACCTATTCTTGATTCCACTATCCCGCCCTTTGATCCATTCCTTATTGATCACCCAATCCAACCGCACCCATTTACCTAATTTCTATATCGTACCATACCTGTGCAATATGAGAAAGGGTCGAATGAGAAGGTCATAGAATTTCCAAGCTTTCATGCCAATGAAGGTAAGAATCAGAAATATCTCACAGCGTGGAAAGGCAAACCAAGAATTGAGCTCTGGAAGTGTGGTATCCGTGGATTCCCTAACTCATTGGAGATGAGTTTTTCCAACTCGGGGAGTATTGATGAGGACATCACACAGAGAAAGGCAAATAAAAGAATAAAGTGAAAGGAGGCAGAAAACGTCAACGATTGACTTGCAAGGACTTCTACCGTACGAGTTCCGATACACTTGATCAGTACCACGTGCATATTTCATCGGTAATGAAACATTTTGAGTGGAGGAGAATGACGGGGAACGCTAAAAAAAAAAAAAAATAAATAAAATAAAAATTACTGTTCACGATGAACAATGACGGACGTCTGTGAACAGTGACGGACGTCCGTGGGCGTCGTGATGGAGTTTTCTAAATCTTGCGGAAATTACCTATTTTAGTATTTATTAGTATTAGGACTCTTTATTTCGAATTTTAGTTATTGGTGGCCTATATATAGAGACTTGTAAAGACAAATTAATTAGTTTTTGATTATTGAATGAAAGAGAGTTGCTTTTGTGCAAACCTTAGAGAGCTTGTGAAGAGTTTTCAACCAAGGGAGTGAATCCTTCAAACCTTGAGGAGTGAGCAACCGTTTCTCATGCGACTTGGTGCGAAGCCGACGTACAGCCGTGGTGTGAAGCTTCGAAAAATCCTTGGTGTGAAGCCCTTCGAATCTATCCTTTTATTTTGTCTTTTCTCTAGTTATTATCAGGTATTATCCATCCTTTATCTCGTTGATAAAATCAAAATTCCAAATTGTTTCCCTTCTATTAAATTATTTTAAGCCTTATTTCTTTTAAAATCCCCGATGAGTCAAGAGACCATATTGTGATTGTCGATTGATGGTCTAAACTAGAACGAATCTCGAGTTCTCTCATCGGAACCGTTTTTCTAGATCGGGAAATTTTTACGCATGCGACGCTAAAATGGATTAATCTAATTGTTTTATTAATTTCATTGAATTAATTTTATGTGTTGCTTGATTTTGAATATTTTCGCTATTCAATTTATTCTAAAGTTAATCCCAAATTTGCATATTAGGATTTTAGCGTTTGTCCCGCGTCATATTTGCACGTATATTTATATCAACATAAGCTCACACACCAATCTAAAAACATAATATTAATGGCACACCAATAATTTTATGCTTATTACCCTTATTTTATTCTTGAGTTTTTTTAAATGTCTAATATAGCAACTATTCTTATATTTAGCACAATTTTAATGAAACACAACCCTCTCTTTAGCTGGTTTTGTGATTTGTATTTTAATACATCGAAAAAAAGTAACTTTGGCTATGTTTGGGATTGCTCTTTGGGAGGGTAGAAAAGAGCAGTGGCTGCTCTTTGTTATTGCAAAGAAATATGGGGAGAGAGAAAAGTATTGGGAGAAGATAACAGGGAGGCTGCTTTTTAAAATAGAAAAAACAGCCCTATTTAAAAGAGCATGATTTTTCATGCTCTTTTAAAGAGATGTTTTTCATGTTTCAAAGAGCAGCCTTCCCTTTTTTCTTCCTCCAATCCTTCTCTCTCTCCCCATATTCATTTGCAAGAACAAAGAGCAGCAACTGCTCTTTTCTACTCTCCCAAAGAGCAATGCCAAACACAGCCTTAGTAATTCTCTCATTCTAATAAAATCATTATCTTTTATTTTATTGTTACTTTTATAGGAAACGCAAAGCAATCAATCAGTTGAAAGTATTTGAGAAGAATGGTCTATTTCTAGCTTAGAAAAGCAATTAATAGGTAAATTAACCAAACTGCATAACCAACAAACGACAATATTACAGTATTTTTTCAACATTATCAATTGCAATGCTTATTTATAAATAAAAACATTTTACATAAATTTTAACTTTTAAAGGAGCATAACTCAATGAGTTATTAACAATTTCTTATTTCTAAGGCAATCCATAATGGATGAAAGAAATAATCATATGAGATTGTATTTCCTTTAATGAGTATAGCACACTAAAAATCTGGATATTTCTTTTAAAGCCATATGAAAGCCAATTATAAAGGTGTCTAGTTGGAGAACACCCATTTTTGCTGTGTTATTTTTTGCCCCTCAATTAAATTACGTATTTTACTACAGTAGCTTGCTCTATTTATCACCTCAACCGTTCATTACTACTCACATAACACTTCCTGTTTTAACAGTAATCCTTAAATATTTGTGTAATATTGTTTTTTAAATACCTAATTGAGCAGCTATATCAGTATATGTGAGTTGTTCTGTGTATACTGTGCTAGCACTGTATAGACACCTCTTGGCCTCTTCTGATAATTCCTTTGGAATCCGCGCCCCGCGCCCCCCCCCCCCCCCCCCCTCATAAGCCTGTAGCAGACTTAAGGCCTGCCATAGTATGCTAACGAATCAGATCTTTTTCTAATTCTGCAAGCGAAGCAAAAAGATTGAACATTAACTGCCCCCTTCTGACAGTTATTACATGATGGGGTCTTTTAGGCTGACGACATTTATCTATAATATTTGGTATTAACTCATTAACAGTCATGATTAGATGATGAAAAGATCGTCCCATTGGATCTAATTTTCACACTCCCAATGTATCACCTGGTTTAATTTCACTTAAAAACTTTGTCCATTCAGGGAGACCTGCCTTAGTACCGTTGGCTAGTTCTAGAAATACTTTATATCATAACCAGCTTCTTTTTCTTTTTCTAATTCTGCAAGCGAAGCAAAAAGATTGAACATTAACTGCCCCCTTCTGACAGTTATTACATGATGGGGTCTTTTAGGCTGACGACATCTATCTATAATATTTGGTATTAACTCATTAACAGTCATGATTAGATGATGAAAAGATCGTCCCATTGGATCTAATTTTCACACTCCCAATGTATCACCTGGTTTAATTTCACTTAAAAACTTTGTCCATTCAGGGAGACCTGCCTTAGTACCGTTGGCTAGTTCTAGAAATACTTTATATCATAACCAGCTTCTTTTAGTGCTTCAATTTGCATGTGTAGGGCCTGATCTTTTGTTGAAACTAGTCTAGCCCATCCGTATGTCATAGTAATTTAGTTCATAATATCTATTAGCTATAGCTTATAAAGTGAATACAGCAATAGTAAACTTTTTTTGCTCTAGTCTTGTGCCATTTGCTGATTGTAATAATCAGTTGAGGTCCTTGAGGATGACCCTTGTTTAAATGAACTCTGAATAAAAGCCCAAAGCCTATAACTAATTTATTTTCAAAGGTTGAAACTGATGTGTTATATGTGGAGTCTTTAATATGAAAAAAAAAAAAGTACTTTCTTTGCTTTGTCCAATAATGATTGGAAGTTACTGGATACATATTGTAGACTAAGGCTAAAATATATTTTAAATCTTGCCATTAGGATAATTTAGAGCAACACAACAACTTTACAATTTAAAGTTTGATGATATTTTGGATGATACATTATATGTACTAAATAAGTATTTTAATCAGCCTAAAAAAAATTTAAGTACATAAATCATACTATGAAACTATTAAAGATCAGCAACACATTATTTTTGAGCTACATAACTAAGTTGATTGGTTGTTAGTCTTTAAAATTCAAGTTATGGAATAGTTTTTACAACTAATCATATACTATCCAAAGGAACAAATGCACTGCATGAATTGTTTAAATATTTTCAAAATAAATGTAGGCTGCGTTTGGGAATAGGGATTTGAGATTTTGGATTTGGATTTGGGTTGCTGGATTTCAAATCCACCGTTTGGAAACCCTTTTTTACGTGTGAATTTGGATTTGGTCAAATCCACCGTCATTTGAAATAACACCTCTTACGAAAAAAATGGGCATTTAGAATGACTCCTCTTAGGTGTTATTTGAAACCCCATAAAGTTGGATTTTAGAGTCGGGCTGGGACTTCTGGTTTCTCTTCTCTTTGTTCTATCTTCTCAACCTTGGTTCACCTCTGCCAAAGAAGGGAAGCTCTATTTGATCGTCAACTGCCAGCAGCAACTCTGTCCGATCAACAAAAGGTACGCTCCATTTTCAAAATCGGGATAATTAGTGATAGCTTTCTATGTGTTTTCAATGATTAGGGGTTGGTGATTCGAATCCTTGATGGGGTTTTATTTGGTGATTCGAATTCTCAGCTCCATGGTTTAGTTTCCTTTGCTTTTTTCGTTTTTCCCTTAATTTTTGCCTTCCTAGATCTTTTGATCCATATTTATACTTTTTTAGACTATTCGATTGCATGTGTGTTTACAATTTTTTTTTTTGAAGAAATTAACATGGAGAACGGATGAAGCCTATTTTTTGGGGTTTTATATGAGATTTGTTGAAGAAAGAATTTTATCTTTTCTAAGGTTGTTTTCTTCTTCAAACAATGAATCTCTGATTTTATTAGGCAATACATTTGTTGGTCATTTTTTAAATATCGATTTATTTTCTGAGCTTGTTAAATTATTATTTGTTTTGGAATCAACTGTTTGATAAAATGCCCAAAAGAGGTGCTGTCATTTTTTTTTTGCATGTTTTTGCTATGAATGCAAGTATATTTCATCAGCTGATTATCACGATATCAACTGATACCATCGATACAATACCAGCATTGGTGTCAGTTTTGCTAGGAATTGAAATGTTCCCATATTGACCAACACTTGTGTCCTTGCTTGTCAAACTTGCATATTCATTTTCGACCAATACCATTACCGGTACTTTAGGGTCATTATACTTACATATAGTCGTGTATCGATCTGGATGATCACCTATGATTGGCAGGTGTTGGCTGATGCCTTCAAGTATCAATTGCTACAATCAATAGCAGGTGTTGGCTGATGCCTTCAAGTATCAATTGCTACAATCAATATGTATAGCCAATTCCCATTCAAAAGAGGAACCAGACTTCACCTGCATTGGCTTTGAATTCTTATTTTTTTTAAGAGTCATCAGAATCGCTTATCCATTGACGTTTAATTTTAAACAAAAGAAGCAGAGTGATCTCTTTGGTAACGTAAATAGTGTGGCATGGAAACAAGTACATATTATCCTGTTTATTCTGTTTTGTATTCAAAAGAACAGTGTAAGAGGTGATGAAGCCTCATTAGGTGTCTATAGGAAGAGAGCAATCTAATTGTTGTCCATCCAAAACTGGGATTGGAGATAATCAACCACGTTCTTGTCCACTTGGAAGGCCCTGATCAAAACATCATAAGAGATGGGAAGGTTTGATCTGAAGACCGCATTAGCAATCGTGATGACGCCAGGGTTCTGGCTGCTCAGACCAGCTATTGCAACCACATTGTCAGGACCCACATTCAATTGGAAGTGAATGAGGTTTATTGAGAACACAAAAACATCTCCCTTCTGAAGAGTCTTAGTGATCAACCAATTTTCAGGATTAGATGTGACGAAGCCAATGTAGAGGGTGCCCTCCAAGACCACCAATATCTTTGAAGCTCTTGGATGGGTGTGGAGAGAGTTGAGACCATAGGGTGCATAGTCTATGCAAGCCAATGAGATGCCCAAAGTGTTTGAGTCCTGCTATCTGAGCCACATTTACTGGAGTCACTCTAGACCCAAGTGGGTTCGATGTGTTCCCTGGCTTAGTTTTTAAATAAAATTGTCTTCATATTTACAATCTCTTGATGCAGCTCACATCTCTTGTCACTGTGTGATTCTTTTGCTTGGATTTATAGGTGCAAATCGTCGCAGTCAACGTTGACCACGACAATGTATGGTCCCACAGCTCGCGTCATACCGTGACTCAAGTGAGAGGACCATTACCTATATATATAATGGAAAATGGGGGTTTTTACCGGGTTGAATTTTCAGGTTGGTTGCAGCAACGAGTCAGGTTAGATCGGGCATATGCCAAAATTTTGGCCCAACCCGATTAGTTGACAGCCCGAAATATACATCACTGGGTGTTTGTTAATTGTGGGCAGAGTTTCTATCCACCAGAGTTTCCATGTGTAATTTGTGTGCAGGATATCTTAATTTTCAAGGAAACCTCATGTTTCCTTCTTTTTTTGGCGGCTCCTTATATGGGCATTTGCAAAAGAATTCCTCATCTTTCTTTACTGGAGCAAACGAAACTCCCTCTGTTTGCCTGTGACAGCTTTTGATAGGTTGGATTGAGATCAAAGTTGTTATAAAAAGGAGTGTGACTTTGTTTGCTTGTTTGTTTCCCAGGTTTCATGTGATCTAAGAGGGCTTTCACTTAGCTACCCAAGTTAGGATAATGAAATTTTATTTATTTATTTATTTTTATAACTTGGGTGTTCGGGCCTCTTAAGCACCTCGACTAATTCCATGATATATATAGGTAATGGTCCTCTCACTCGAGTCACGGTGCGACGCGAGCTGTGAGACCATGCATTGTCGTAGTCAACGTTGACTGCGACGATTTGGATCAGCTCTTGATGCATACATTCTTTTGTTGTGCGACCATAATAATGCTTAGTTTTTAAATAAAATTGTCTTCATATTTACAATCTCTTGATGTAGCTCACATCTCTTGTTCATTGCAAGCTTATGAACCTTTCAATTTTTCTTTTTTGCTCACAGGAAATCATTTATCTAACAAGGATGAGCTTGTTAGTGACTTTAAAGCGGTTGGGCGCCTCTCACAAAAAATTATTGGAACATGTGGAGAAGCTTGTTGATTTCCAATACTACTTATGAAGGATAATTGATAGTCGTACGATTTTCTTTATCATATTCAATGGAGATGACTCTGTTTTGAACTTCCCTGACGCACTTCTTGAAATCGGTAACTTTTGTTTTTAAAAATATTTCTAGTTGGCTATACGTGTGAAAAATCAAACCAAAGACAAAACCCATTATTTAGTTTGTGAAGTTGTTTTAATGGTGGTGTTGCAGAGGAGCTCCAAGTCAAAATTTAGCTGTCATTCTCAACCTGCTTTTAATGATGATGACCTTCCATGATTCTCCATTTCAATATTTGGTTTGATATATGACAACAAAGAGTGAGCAAGTTGTAACCCTAATGACAGTTCAACATGTAAGATCTAGAGTTGGTATGTGGGCACTCGGCCCGAGTGCCCGGTGACCTAATACTCGAGCCATTTTTGGGATGTATGCCACGTGGAAACACCATGTTAATTCTGTCTAATTTGAAGCCTATGATATGAAGGGTTTTAGTGCAAAAATTTGATAAGAAACAAAATTTCTATCATCTAATTCAGCAGTCGAAGATCTATAAAAAAATGGCTGGTATGTTAGATTTACATAAATTATTTATTTGTATGGCCTTCAATCAAATGATAGATGGTTTTTTGTACCAAATTTTGCACCAAAAAATGGTTATGTCATGGCCTTCAAATCAGATGGAAGTCATGGCATGCATTCCCGAGTAGCGCATGCATCCCAAAAAGTGGCCCAAGTACAAGGGCACCTGACATAATACCAAGGCTAGCTCCATTTGCGCCTATTGAACTATTGAGGGACCCACACTGAAAACCACAAACTGCATTGAATCAGACCATGCAGATCTGTTTTCATCCCAATCTTTCACACAATGTATCCTTAAAATTAAAAGTGATTTTAAAAACATGCGCGACACACATCACACTCAAACATCAATTTGGGACACTTTATGAGATCTGAGCCACGTGGAAACAAAAATTGACCGTACGTTTGATGGTATGTGCATGGTCTAGAGATCCATTATGTGGAAGATTGAGATGATAATCAATCTCCATCGTCTAATTTAAATCAGTCAATGAATTTTCTCCGACGCCCTCAGTAGTTCCATAGGGGCCAACACTGACATGCATGGCGCCGGAGTTAGATTGGTGATCATGCTTTGTACTAAACTAAAGATGTCATTCAAATTAGTATCACTGATCTATGTGCTCATCAGTAATTCAGTGCCTTTGGGGTTGTGTGAGATCGACGAGAGAGCCAATGGCAGCAAAGTTACTTAGTTCACTAGTTCGTTGGTTTTGAAAATGCCTTACGTACTATGAGAAACCAGCTGAAAACCATTATGCTACACGCCTTAGAATGATAAGCAAATTGCAAAAGTTTTATAATGTAACAACCCGGATTTTTAGATTTTATTTTAACGGTGTTAGATGATGCACCACACTATGTACTGTGCTAACGCTCCACATCAGAATCGAAACCCACCTTTTGAAATAGAAATTTTCTAATTTTTCACATATCAAAATTAGACTCATTGCGAAGTGCTCGTCGATACGATTCCAACGATATATAATTTGACGACTTCTGAGAAGAATATAAAAAGTTATGCCCATTTTAAGTGATCAAGCAAGTCAAAGGGTATAATTGTAATTTCGGGAGAGAAACACCAATTGCTTTGGTGCTTATGCAAAACACTGGAACGAAACCTTTTCTCAAGCTAGTTACGTATGAATTCTTATTCCGTGTAAAAATCTTCTATTCAATTAAATCTCCTACGAAAAGTGTTAATTAGAGTTGACCTAAAATTTCATACCATTATAAATAAAACTTTAAAAGCTCTCTACTCTCTATAATCAAAAAATTATTCTCTCTGATACCATTCTGTCACGACCCGAAATTCTACCCCATCCCGAGGGCCTAGAATTCCGAGTTATGACCCGCACATATCCCGGATATGCTAAGCGGACATACACCTAATCAGAGTTCTCGCGTAATAATGGTTCCACGAAATCCGTGAAATCCAACGAATAGGGTGAAATATAAATGTAATCATAAATACTGAATAAGTCTGATAAAACCATAATCCACCAATAAAATGATAATCCAGTCGGAGACAAATCCGATAAAATAAACTATAAAATCCGCAACACTAATATCAATAAAACTCAATACCAAGTCCACAATAATCAGTAATCGGCACTCGAATCAAGATCAGCACCGTAGTCCTCCTGATAACCGATAGCGTCGCCCTCCAAAGGCTCCTGGTACTCAACGCCTGCGGACTCAATGAAATCAGCGTCGGCGAGATCTAGATGGCCGGCGTCTACTCCACCAGCGTAATCACCTGCAACTGTTAGATTATCGTGGGATGAGTTTACTCAGTCACGTAAACTCAGTGGATACACCACCAATCCACCCCATACTACTCAGGTGCATTGTGGGTGTATCGTGTGAGTGATAAACATAATATCTCAAAACAGATAGCAAAAGAAATAAAATCACATGCACCCAGGAAGCACAAAAATATAACGAAATATTCGAAACTATTATTGGTGGCCAAATATGAAGAGAGAGATTGTCGAATACGTCTCCTGGTGTTTAGTATGCCAACAAGTGAAAGTTGAGCATCAGAAGCAAGCCGGTCTTTTGCAGCCCTTAGCAATTCCCGAGTGGAAGTGGGAAAATATCTCTATGGATTTTATAGTCGGACTCCCTAGAACTTCAGGGAAGCACAACGCCATCTGGGTTATTGTGGACCGATTGACTAAGTCGGCACACTTCCTACCTTTTAAGATTACAGATAGTGGGGACAAACTGGCTGAGACGTATCTGAAGGAAATAGTCAAGCTTCACGGGGTTCCTGTGAGCATTGTGTCGGACAGAGACACGAAATTCACTTCTGATCATTGGAAGAAATTTCAGGAAGCAATGGGCACGAGACTCGACTTGATCTGACCTTCCATCCAGGCCAAGCGGTCAAACTGAAAGAGTTAATCAGATCGTAGAAGACATGCTTCGAGCCTGCATGTTAGACTTCCGAGGTAACTGGGATGACCACCTCCCTTTGATTGAGTTTTCTTATAACAATAGCTTTCAAGCAAGCATCGGGATGTCGCCTTTTGAAGCTCTTTATGGCCGAAGTTGTAGGACGCCTCTTTGTTGGGACGAGGTTGGTGAAAGAAAGATGCTTGGGCCGGAACTCATAGAAACCACGACCGAGAAGGTTAGAGTTATCCGTCAGAGATTGAAAGAAGCTCAAGACCGTCAGAAAACTTACGCCGATAGTAGAAGACGCTTGATAGAATTTGAGGTTGGTGATTTGGTTTTCATCCGGGTGTCACCAACTAAGGGAATCATGCGTTTTGGAATGCGGGGAAAACTAAGTCCGAGATACGTGGGACCTTTCATTATCACAGATCGCATCGGTGATGTAGCATACCGAATTTCACTTCCGAGACACTTTGCCGGTATCCACAATGTGTTCCATGTGTCTATGTTGCGCAAATACTTGCCCGATCCATCTCACATCCTTGATATCGAGCCGACTGAAGTCAGAGATGATCTGACCATCATAGAGAAGCCGATTCGTATCGTAGATCGGAAGGAACAACTCATCAAGGGTAAATCTGTTTGCTTCGTCAAAGTACAGTGGCAACATCATTCTCCGAATGAAGCCACTTGGGAACGAGAAGCCGAGACTTTGGAGAAGTACCCCGACCTCATTGCTTCATGTACGTAATTTTCGAGGACGAAAATATTATAAGGGGGAGAGAATGTAACAACCCGGATTTTTAGATTTTATTTTAAAGGTGTTAGATGATGCACCACACTATGTACTGTGCTAACGCTCCACATCAGAATCGAAACCCACCTTTTGAAATAGAAATTTTCTAATTTTTCACATATCAAAATTAGACTCATTGCGAAGTGCTCGTCGATACGATTCCAACGATATATAATTTGACGACTTCTGAGAAGAATATAAAAAGTTATGCCCATTTTAAGTGATCAAGCAAGTCAAAGGGTATAATTGTAATTTCGGGAGAGAAACACCAATTGCTTTGGTGCTTATGCAAAACACTGGAACGAAACCTTTTCTCAAGCTATCCAAGTTATGTATAAATTCTTATTCCGTGTAAAAATCTTCTATTTAATTAAATCTCCTACGAAAAGTGTTAATTAGAGTTGACCTAAAATTTCATACCATTATAAATAAAACTTTAAAAGCTCTCTACTCTCTATAATCAAAAAATTATTCTCTCTGAAGACCTAGACGAGCCGACGCCTTGAGAATCGACCTTTTCAACCCGAATCGTCGTTGATCTTCCGTTCACGCTTCAAGAGGTGGGTACCCATCAATCCATCTTGTTCTTCTCAGATCCCGTCGCGTAGGATGCGTTCGATCGCGCATCGACGGGTTTAAAAATCTTATTTAAACCCATATATCTCATAAATTAATAGACCTATATATTTAATATATGCTTTCCCTTGAAAGTTGTATATTTTGTAAATTAGGTTTTTATGTTATTTCTCTTTTCTTTTCAAAAATTCATTTTGTTTGAGCCATTAATATTTTACCTTATATTAGGTCTGTATATTTAATATGTTTACTTTCTCTTTTATGTATGTAAAATTAATTAAATTATAATATTTATAAATTTAATAGATTGACTTAATTGATATATTACCATATTGATATTATTTATTGCCAAATCAATATACTTATAAATCTATCATTCTACTAAGACTATAATAATATATATTATTGTTGCAAGTTTATATTATTATTTATTTAAAACTAATTAAGCTAAAAAATTAAACTATATTTTTATTTTATTTAAATAAATAATAGATTGCACCAACTTAAAGTTTCGGATTCGAACTCATGACTGCGAACTCAAATTCGTGTCCACGAACCCGAGCTCGCGACCATTGCTGCACCAGTCCCGGTATTTTGGTCATAACTTTTTACTCTGACCTCGGATTAATGCGATTCTTGCGGAATTGAAAAGAAGACAGCGAGCTTTACAACTTTATGTGAAATAGCCATTTCACGAATCTGACTTTTTAGAGGTCAAAATAGAGCAACAAGTCGGGTTCAATTTTGAATGACTCAAGACTATTCGAATTTAATATTATTTTTTATTCTCATGACCAAAGTTCATGTGTATATTATATCTTAAGGTCTTTCGATCGATGGTCATGATAAATTATAACTTAATATGTATAAATACTATTTAATTTAATTATCTAATTATTATATATATATATATATATATCTCAATTTTATCGCTTCAATGCGATCTCTTCGATAATACAAAGTGTTAGAACTTCGATGCCTTTACGAAATCGAACTTTGACTTTTACGATTATCGAAATCACACTTATAACTCTATTCTATAATTATATTGGTGTGGTATGTAAATAAATATAAATATAAGCATAATCAAAATCTAAGTATAAATCGTACTATATGTGTGATACTTTGTATTTATAACTTAATCAATTTATAAGAGTTAAGAATATGTTAGATCATGAGTACGAGAGTGTATGAGATCATGCCTACGCTTGGGCGTGGTGACTTACTGGGATGGTATCGAAGCGAGGAATATACCATAATCACATGCCTTACAACTCATGGTGGAATGGGACCCATGACGAGTCGGGTGAGTGTGAATTGGTGTAACCATTATGGTGGCATATCTGATGATCCTATCACCCCGAGTTTTAATACGAGAGGATAAGATATGAGATATGATACGAGAATCGGGCTTTGGGCCTTAGCTGTGGTGAGGTTTCTTTTACGATTACATGAAACTCGGTATATTGGCGTCCATGTACGGATGCAACACCTCTATGATAGTATAAACTATCACACGAAGTACATCCAGGTTACTACGGAACCTTTTTCTTGAGAAGCGTGAATTAGGAAGGTTGCCTCACTATAGTTTGTCATAGGATTAAGTATAAGAGTATGATAAGATATGAATATGAGATAAGATAAGTTATGATACGAGTACGATAATAAGACATCGCTGTGTAGGCCAGCAAAAGATAAAGAACTTAAGTCTCTGTACGTGCCGTTCCTTGCGTAGCCACCGTAAGGGCAACAACGTCTTTCAGCCAAGACGGATCTCTGGGAGAGATTATGAGTATGAGTGTATTATGAGTGAGTTTGGCCATTATGTCTCCCCATTGGCTGGGTGGTGGAGTATGAGTATGACACTAGGGCGTTATAATATGGTGGTATGATACTATGTTGACCCTCCCATAGTAGCTCGAGCAGCGACTCTGGCACAAGTCGTTTAGGATTTCACTAGTATGTTAGTTACGCTCATGCAATGTACAGATGTATGTGCGAGAATGATAATAATACATGGTATGATATGTTATGAGATATGGTAAGGTACGTTAGGATATGAGTGTCTAGATCATGGTCTTGCATTTATGATATGAATTTTACGATATGCATGTGATTTTATTTCTTTTGCTATCTGTTTTGAGATATTATGTTTATCACTTACACGATGCACCCACAATGCACCTGAGTAGTATGGGGTGGATTGGTGGTGTATCCACTGAGTTTACGTGACTGAGTAAACTCATCCCACGATAATCTAACGATTCACGGTGATTCTGTTTGGTGGAGTAGGCTGACCATCTAGATCTCGGCCGACGATTTCATTGGAGTCATGACGTTGAGTATCAGGAGCCTTTGGAGGGCGACGCTATCGGTTATCAGGAGGACTACGGTGCTGATCTTGATTCGAGTGCCGGTTACTGATTATTGTGGACTTGGTATTGAGTTTTATTGATACTAGTATTGCGGATTTTATAGTTTATTTTATCGGATTTGTCTCCGACTGGATTATCATTTTATTGGTGGATTATGGTTTTATCAGACTTATTCAGTATTTATGATTACATTTATATTTCACCCTATTCGTTGGATTTCACGGATTTTGTGGAACCATTATTGCGCGAGAACTCTGATTAGGTGTATGTCCGCTTAGCATATCCGGGATATGTGCGGGTCATAACTCAAAATTCTAGGCCCTCGGGATGGGGTAGAATTTCGGGTCGTGACATATAATATTTAGGGTGCATTTGGGAACAAGTAGTTGAAATCTAAGAATTTCAAATATTTGGATTTGTTTGAATTTGCAAACCTCTTATTTGGATGTTTATGCTCAGTATTTGAAGTTAGGCGTAGAATTTTTTTATTTATATTTGCTTACGATAATGAAGCTGTTGATCGTCCTTATTAACAAACCGAGCAAACGAGCAAATGTGTATGTTTATAATTTTTAAAGGTCCATGCAAATTGGGCGGCCAACGGGTAGGGTCGACCTGTGACTCTACTCGCCCAACCCACAATTTCTACAGGGTTGGGCACGTATAAACTTGACCCGAGGCATCTAACAAAACTTCGACTTGAATCGATGAAAAAGGTCAGGTCTGGTTGAGCAAACATCGAGTGGGCTACTGTCGATTCGACTGGACTTAATATTTTTCATATAAAATCAAGGAAAATTAGGGGTTTTACTGGGTTAGGTTTTTAGGTTGGGTTGCCCTTACTGAATATTTGGTTACAGATATTGAAACCCTTATTATATTTTTTCCCATAATATGATGGGTCCAGGAAAGAGGGTTTAGGATATCCCAAAAAAAGTACTTTCATGTACAACGCAAGATCTGGCCCTCTCAATCCTCATTTCACATGCTTAAACAGTTGACCATTTTGAATTAGATGATAGAGATCTTTTTTCTCTCCAATCTTTCACATAAGGGATCTAGAGATCCTAGGCCTACCATCAAACGATCAAATTTTGATTTCATATGGCACACATTCCAATAACCTCATTTAATATATGGCCATGATCCTCCTCAGTTTCTAGAATGTGTATCAGGTGAAATCAAAATTTGGCTATTCGCGGGTAGGACCATGATCTCCAAATCCCTTGTATGGGAGATTCGAAAAAAAATTAGAAAAAGAAGCAAAGGGAGATTGTTGTGGCTCCTGCATGGGGTGACGGCATATGAAGATTCTATCTTACAAGTAGGGGTTTTTGGCGATAGAACACTTGGCTGCTTTAAATTAACGAAGGCTGCGTTTGGGAACATGGATTTGAATTTGGGAATTTGGATCTCCTAAATCCAAATCCACCGTTTGCTTCTCCATTTTTGTATTGGAATTTAGATTTAGTAAATCTATTAGAATTTAGAAATCCATAATTATATTGTAAAAATGTGGATTTGTAAATGACACCTCCTATGTGTTATTTGAAAATCCAAATCGTACACCAACCTAAGCTAAATTAGTTATTGTAACCGCTAGAAAACTAGCCATTGGTCTGCAACAGCTAGTTTGTGGCCGTTGTAGCCTACATTTGTACAGTGCACCCTAGGTGCAATCGGAAAATTCTTTAGGTGCAACCAAAACATTGCTAGTTGTACACATTTAAAAAATTTTAATTTTTACTTTTTTTTGTCTTTGCAGCCCACCTTTTGTACAGTGCACTTGGGGTGCAACCAAGAGATTATTGGTTGCACCTATTTTGTATTTTTTTAGGTTTTTGTTTTTTGTTGGTTTCTATTTTTACATTTCACCTTTGTACAATGTGCCTTGGGTGCAACCAAGAAATTGTTAGTTGCACCCTTTTCACTCATTTTTTTGTCTTTATTTTTACAACCCACCTTTTATACATTGTGGTTTAGGTGATTAGAAAATTACTTGTTGCACCAATTTTAATTTTTTCATTTTTAATTTTAGTTTTTATTATGTTTCTGTTTTTGTAGCTCATCTTTGTATAATGCACCTGAAGTGCAATAAGGAAATTATTGGTTGCACCCATTTGATTTGATTTTATTTTTTTTATTTTTTTTTGGTTTTTGTTTTTGCAGCCCACCTTTGTATATCGCGTCTTGAGTGCAACCAGTAAGTTGTTGGTTGCACCAATTTTTAATTTTTTAATTTTAAAAAAAAAATTTATTTCTATTTTTACAGCCCACCTTTGTATAATGCACCTTGGGTGCAATCAAGAAATTATTGGTTGCACCCATCTTCATTTTTTCCCCTAAACTCAAACCGAAGCAAACCAAACCGAACACCGAAAATTCAGTTTCAATTCGGGAACGATTTATGCGTTTGAGGAATTTGGTATACCGAAACCGATACTGATATATTTCAGTTCGGTTTCGATTTGTAGTATACCGAATCAACAACCGAAAAAATCAGATTCAGTTCGGTTCGGTATACCGAACTTGCATCCATACCTACATAGAATTAAGGAAACCAATGAAATATAAAATTTTTTATAAAAAAAAAAAGTCAAATGAAGTATCTATAAATTCTTGGGCCAAATCTTAAGGCAATGTTTCAACATCCAAACAACAGATTTGCAAATTCAAATATTTCAAATTCTGAATTTGAAATGCCTTAATTTGAGATACTTAAATTTGAAATCCCAAATTCAAATCCACGTTCCCAAACGCAACCTGATAGATATCTTTCAGTCTTATATTCGGCAAAATAGTTTCCTAATGCAGCCGAAATTTTATCCCTTGAGCGATATTTGGAATTTATTGTGGATTTAACAAATCCAAATCCATCCCTACTGAACATTAATCCAAAGAGTAGATTTGACTTTGATGGACCCAAATCCATTTTACCAAATGATAGTTTTCAAAAGCCCTAAGGCTCCCTTTGATAAGGTGGAATTGACAATTCCATGGTGGAATTGAATTCTCAATTTCACATTTTTTGTTTGATAGGACTCTAAAGGTGTGGAAGTGAAATGATGTGGGAATTACATGTGGAATTTACTTTCACAGACCAATTCTATTACGCAGAAGTGACAATTTAATGGTAGAATTGAATTCTCAATTTTACATTTTTTGTTTGATAGGACTCTAAAGGTGTGGAAGTGAATTGACAGGGGAATTACATTTGGAATTCACTTTCACACACCAACGCCAATCATAGTTAATCTCCAATTCTACTCTTAAATTGGCTTAAGTGTCAATTCTATGGACAGTACAATTATTAATGGAATAATTGAAATGAAATATCTTAGGGCCTTTTTGGATCAAAAGTACTTCCAAAAGTGTAGGAAAAAAAGTTAATTCATTAAAATATCAGCTTACCATTATCATGTTATATTAGTCAAATTTTAACTAAAGGATAAATTTTAATCAAAAGTCAAACATTAATCAATAAAAATCGATAATAAAGAATTCAATAATAACTAATTACACCATTGACTGAAAAAATTTAAATTTTAACAAAAGTCAAACATTGATTAATAAAAATTGTAAGGCTAAGTTAAAAATTTACGCAATGATATTTACTATTTATTGTTAGGTTATGAAAGTCAAAGTTTGATCAAAAGTCAATCTTTCGATGACTAACAATTTTGAAAAAATATTGCTGAGATACATATTAACACAATAACACAATAGTAATCGGTATCTATTGTTAGGTTATACAAGTCAAATTTTATTAAAAAGTCAAACTTTGATTCAAATTAATTTATTATTATTATTTTTTTTTATGAATACTATAAAGTTACAAATTAACACAACAATATTTACTATCCAATGCCAAGTTAAATTAGTCGAATTTTGTTAAAAAGTTAAACTTTAAACAAAATTTAAAATTTAACTAATAATTTTTTTTTAAATACTATAAAGTTACAAAATAACACCACAATATTTATTATTCACTGTCAGGTTATACTAGTCAAATTTTGTCAAAAAGCCAAACTTTGATCGAAAAAAAATAGACTATCAAGTTACAAATCAACATTATAGTAGCTACTATCTAGTTATATTTGCAATCCTTTAGTCATTTGAAACTTCACCCTATCATCTACCATTGAAATCCATTGCCCACATTTTCAAGCTCTCAAAATTCTAGGAAACCTTAGATTAGAAGATTATCTAATTGCTAACTCTAATTAGCCTTTAAGTGCCCTCCTGACCTCTCTTTTTCTATAAATAGAGAGGCACCCCCCTTAGATTAAGGGCTTGAAAAATTTTCAAAGAGAGAAAAAGATTAAGAGAGAAGCTTTTCCTCCCTTTGGTACACCCTTTCCATACAAATTTAGAATTCAAAAGTCCCCCTTAGACCCCATCTTCCATAAAAAAAAGCTTGGGTTATGAGAGAACTACTCCCTAGCCTTCTTCCTCTATCCCTTAGCTATCAAGCCTTAGAGGTTAGAACCTGTCATTCAACCATCCAAGCTATCGAAAGCTCACTGAAGTGCCTTCACGCAAAGGACCACAGTAGTGCTACAAGGGCCCGAGAGCTCCGGCTCTCCCCTCTATTCCTCTACCTTCTTGGCTTTTGTTCTACCCTTGAATTTGTGCTATTACGCCGTCGAAATCCCAATAGTAGTGGAGGGGCACAAATAGGGTCAATTTGCCTTAGGGCAAGAGGAAGTACTCTTTTCTTTCTTATTTTTCTAGTTTATTTTGGCCGCAAGTAGAGACCGCTTACGAGTGGGTTGATCGAGTGCCTAACACCTTTCCGATCGATAACCGAAGCCCCTACTCAAGAGCCTTTGGCGTAGACTGGTGAATCAGAGTCATATTTGGCACTTTGGTGCAGTTACTATTGATATAGATTTCCCGAGACATCAAAAGCTCCGAGTGGCGACTCTATATTTTAAAACGAGTGCGCATCGTCGCCACGAGATCGTAAAAAATCTCACGGTTGCACAGATTGCGACTCTACTGGGGAGTAGCTAGTAGAGCTTCCCCTTAAAATTTGGTCTTTTTATTTATTTTACCAACATTTAACTGTTTTTTTTATTTTACTCACCCCTACGATTCAGTCTTGCTTTTAGTTCCCCCTACTTTTTTATCATTTACGTGCCTTAGCCGATTGGCGGGCCTATTTGCGCATTGTCCTTACGATTTCTTTACTTTTCCGTCATTTACACGCCTTAGTCGTTTGGCGGGCCTACGTGAGCATTTACTTTATCGCAATCATATCCTTCCAGTGGATGCCGGCCCGTAGAGGCAGCACGGGACCATAACTACCCATTTTTGGACTTTAAGAAAATTCCCTTAAAATCTGAAATTAAAATTGAACCAAAAAGGGGACTTAATTTAATTTTTTACAGGGGTAGATTTTCATGGGTTGAGAATTCTAGGCAAAGATATAAACATCCCGATTCTCGGTACGGCGGCGACCCTTAGTGGTGATGATCTACAAAAGAATCACCCCACGTATCTGAGCAGGCGTTGGGGCATGCTTGGCGTGTGTATTACATGCATCAAGCCATTTTTTTTCAGAAATGGCTTGGCGTGTGTATTACACACGCCAAATACAGGTGGGCCCCCAGCGGGCTCTGAACTTCCAAGACACTGTAGCTATGCTTGGTGTGTATAATACACACGCCAGGCTTTGCTATAGTAACCTCTAGTTTTTATCCGAATTTCACTTTTGGGGTTTAACTTGTTGACCATCTTAATATTTAGGGTGGGTTTTATTAGAACTGTTGCACCCCTATTTACCCTATTTGTAATCCCCTAGTCATTTAAAATCTCACCCTATCATCTATCATTGAAACCCATTGCCCACATATCCCAAACCTTGAAATCCTAGGAATCCTTAGATATTAAGATTACCTAATTCTATTAGCATCTAAGTACCCCTTAATCCTCTCTTGTCTTATAAATTGAGAGGCACTCTCCCCACTTGCAAAGGGCTTGAAAAGTTTCCAAGAGAGAGAAAGAAATTAAGAGATTCCCTCCTCCCCTTTGGTGCACTAAATATCCATACAAATTCTAGAATTCAAAAGCCCCCTGTAGACCCCACCTTCCATAAAACACCCTTGAGTTTAAGAGAGAACCACCTCCTAGCCTTCTTCCTCTACCCCTTTGCTATCAAGCCTTAGAGGTTAGAACTCATTCTCCCATCACTCAAGCTATCGGAAGCTCGTCAAGTGCACTTACGCAAGGGTCCACAGTTATGCAATAAGGGTCCGAGAGCTCCGACTCTCCCATCTACTCCTCTACTTTCTTCGCTTTTCCTTTATCTTCGAATTTCTGTCGTTACACCGTTGAAATCTCAGCAATTGCAGAGGGGTACAAATAGGATCAACGTGCCTTCGAGCAAGAGGAAGTATTTTTTTTTATTTTTACTTATCTTTTCTTTTTGCCACAAGTAGAGACCGCGTTTAAGCGGGTTGATTGAGTGCTTAACACCTTCCCGATCGATAACTGAATTCTCTACCCAAGAGCCTTTGGCGTAGACCGGATCAAAATCATAATTTTGATACGTCGGTGCTTATAAAATTGATTTGGGTATCCCGGGACACCAAAGCTCCGGATGGCGACTCTATATTTTCTGCGAGAGTGCATCGTCACGACGAATTGTTAAAAATCCATGGTTGCACAATCGAGTTTGGATTTCACATGGTAGGCTCATGATGTCCAGATCTGTTGTATGGAAGATAGGTGCGAAAAAGAATCCCAACGTTTGCTTCAAAAATGTTAACATTTTAAGCACGTGAAATAAGAGTTGAGAAGGGAAAATCTTGAGTTGTAAATGAGATATTTTTTAAAATTCACTTTTTATTTTATTTTCGTTAGCGAAAAATACCCTTTTGGCTGTGTTTGGGTTAGCTCTTTGCCTGCTCTCTATCGGAGCAGATAAAATTTGCTTTGAGAGAGATCAGGCATAGTGCAGTTTTTCACTTAAAGCAGTTCCCCGTTAGAGCAAATGGGGCTAGGAGCTGTGTTACCAAACACGAAAGAAGTTCTCTATCGGATCCAAAGAGCAAAAGAGCTACTCTTCGCCCTGAAAAAGCTAACCCAAACGCAGCCTTTACCAATTCCATAGGAATTTATTTATCAAAAAATTTAATCAAACATTGAAATTGAATTCTAGTGAAATCATTTTCCACATAAAATAATCAACCAAGACAAATGTAATTTTCAATTCTCAGAAAATTAGCATGAAATGTTAATTCATTTCGAGCAACTGAATTCCAAGTCATCAAATAGAGCCTTAAGAAAAGTCTTAAACTAATAAGCTAACAGTTACTTGCTTGATTTGTAATAGGGAGCCATTACTTGCACACGCTTTTCAAGTGATTACACCGAATTTAAAAGAAAGACTTAAATTTGGCGACTTCTATTATGTGAAAACACTATCTAAGCCATTTTATTTGAAGGCCATGATTTTATCAATTGCAAAATATTAGAATAAAATATAATTTTCATCATTTAATTAAATAGAGTCAAAGGCTATTATAGTATATTAAGATTTGAAATATTTTATATTGTTACATCATACTCATCCAGCCCTTGGTGTACGACTTTTTTTTTCCACATGAAAAAAAGTATAAATGGATGTGTTTTGGAATAGTTTATATGTTTTTATCGAAAGAAAAGAAAATTAGAAAACATTTGTGTGCGCCAATGAAAAAAAGTTGTTGTTAACACACATTTTGGTAAGTAACAGTAGGGCTACCCAATTCGTTCCTTACCAAAACACACTCTGAACCGATATAAAGCAAATCGATTCACGATTCGCGTTGGTCTAGCTGGCTAGCTACCCAATTCGTTCCTTACCAAAACACACTCTGAACCGATATAAAGCAAATCGATTCACGATTCGCGTTGGTGTAGCTGGCTAGCTGTTCACAAATAGGTTTGGTTCTGGGAAAAGCCAAGAAACAGCGGGCTGTTCACAAATAGGTTTGGTTCTGGGAAAAGCCAAGAAACACCGGAACTTTTAAAGGAAGGGTAACGTTAAGTACAACTATTAAACTTTTGAAGAACACACATATATCCACCATAAGAAACTGTTGACTGCTTTCAATTAGACGATAGAGATTGGTTTTCATTCCAATCTTCCACATGAGAGAACTTGAGATCATGGCACACCTATCAAATGGCCACATGTTGATTCCACGGGACACACATCACCCGAAGTGATCGTGATCATGGGCTTACCTACCAGACGATCACTTTTGGGGATGTATGTCACGGGAAATCGACATGTGGCCATTTGATAGGTGCACCATGATATCAAGATCTATTGAATGGTCTATCATTTCCCATCTGCCATATAAAATTTTCCTTTATTTAATCAACACGAAAAAAAAATTAAGAAAAGTTTATGTGCTCAAAAGTTACTATGAACACACTTTTTACTAATCAATGTCACGGTTACTTGAAGGGGTGGAAAGAAAAACCGAAACCTAACAAAACCGACCTGATATCGAACCGAACCGATCAAAAATTGAAAAATCGACACCGATTTTGGATCGGTTTTTGGTGTCGAAAATCTAAAACCGACCTGATATCAGTTTTGAGTGCCGAAAACCGATTTGCTAGGAAGAGAGAACCAATAAAAAAACTAAAAATTCGAAAATCCCTTTAAAAAATAAGAAAAATAAAAATAATAATTAGAAAAACCGAAAACCGAACCCAACTGACCGAAACCATTATGGATCAGTTTGATTCGGTATAACAAAATTTAAAAACAGCACAGAGCGATTAAAATATGCATAACAATTGATTTATGCCGATCAAAATCATGGGACGGTCCAAGTTAATTGTGTGCAATCACGCAATAATTATACTGTAAAAAGTACAATAAAAATGACTCAAAATAAGATTAAAATATATATAATTTTTCTTTTTCCCCTCGCACCATCTTAAATTTTAAATTTAAGATAAGCATGACTCTATTTTTTCTAACACCTCTTGATAAATTTAAGATGAGTATATGAACTTCTTTTTCATATTTGCTCTCAAACCTCAAAATAATATTATAGGAGTATGCCCCTTGTGATGGCGAAAGTCAATAAGAAACGAATTTATGAGATTATTTGAATAAAAAATAAGTCTTTAATTACTTTAAAAAAAAAAGACAAGGGTAATAATGTTATTTCAACATCTGGTAGTTAACATCATTTAAAATTGTTGGGTCGGGGATCTGGCCTGTTCGAGAGTTGGTAAGGGATCTCGCCAACTTGAAAGATGATTTAAAGCACCTTACAATATTCCCTAAAATAATTAGTGTGCGGGAAGTAAAGCGCACATTACTGGTAGCCCCTTATTTTCAACATTATTAAGTGTTGGGTGAGGTGGCTGCACACCTAATACCAACTCCCAAAACATATCTAATCGGAGATATGCGGTACTTAGAGTTCGATCAGGAATATATTTGGTTGACTTTTCAATTTATATCTTCCATTAGAATCCTATATGAAAACGATAAGAGTTTGGTTTACCCAATTGTCTACCGTCGTTCTTCTCTATTTGTTCATGTTTCCTCTTTCTCTTATCACCGTTTCTTTTCCTTAATTATCATTGGTATGGCTGATTGGACAGAATTGCCAAAATGTTTACTAGAAAGTTGCCTCAAGCGCCTTAACTTCGTTGGTGATTTTGCCCGGTTCCGCTGTGTTTGCAATGAATGGAGGAAGGTTCACATCGAATGTGAAAGTGGGCATCACCTCCCTCCCCATCTTCCTGGCCTTTATCTACCTGGTAATGGAACCTTCTTTCCTCTTACTAATAATCCTATGATTTCCTCTCTCTGTGAGATCCCTCCCGAAGGGCATCGTATTGTGGGTGCTTTCGATAGTTGGGTGGTCATTCTAGACAGACGTTTAGATGCGTTTTTACTAAATCCTTTTTCATCTCACAAAATCCAGCTTCCTTCGCTAAACACTCTTCCCGAGATTGTGGATTTCCGTGAGACAGAAACAGGCACCATCGAACACACATATATTCGTAAATCGACACTTAACTTTACCGATACCACCACTAGCCATCGTCTGTTGGATTTTTATATTATCAAGGTCGTTTTATCTGGGGATCCAGCTTCATCCCCTGATTTTATAAGCCTTGGCATTGGAGGAGAAAGAGGTGATTTAGTATTCTGTAAATCAGGAGATGACAAGTGGACTTCTGTACCAAATCAGAAGTGGTCTTTTGATGACATCGTATATTATCAAGATAAGTTTATTGGCGTGACCAACAATACTCTACTTGTAATTTTTGATATCGGGCCTCCTCCCCTACACACTCAATTTGCATCAGTGCCCGACTCCGTTGACCCTGACGCAAATCCATGCAAGAAGTATTTGGTCGACTCTGCAGGAGAACTGTTACTGGTCATAAGATTGAGGACTGATAATGCTTCTCCTTACCGTTATGGTTTTCCACCTGAAAACGAACCGTATAAAACATTTTTGTTCAAGGTGTTCAAGGTAGATCCAAATGGGCCATCATGCTCCCGGCTGAATAGCTTAGGTGACCGGGCATTGTTTTTGGGGATCAATACCTCACTGTCTCTCTCAGCTCGGGAATTCGAAGGATGCAAAGCCAATCACATCTATTTCACGGATGACAATCTTGAGGGGTCCTACAAACAACCCTATGGGGGCCATGATATCGGCGTTTTCAACTTAGAGGATGGGACCGTTGAGCCACTTTATCAGAGCGACTCTCAAAGGATCTGGCCACCACCCATTTGGATTACACCCAAGCCTTGGCAAACTAGTTAGTCTATGGTTTGTTTAGTGATTTTTTTAGCACATTTATTTACTTATCTCTTTATTTAGTGTTCACAGTCATGAACTGACATACTGAAACCATGGTCAATGGTCTATGTTTGATTATGTTTCCGAATTGATTTATAAATCTTCCTTTTGTGCTCTTATATGGTCATATGACCTATATGAGTGATTCTATTAACCTTTTAGCAAGTATTCTTCATAAATTCATTTCTTATGTATCATATGTTTTTTTTTTAAAACTACTTTTTGAGGGTTAAATACATCAAGTTTCATCATCCCAAAAGAATAAATTCATTTCTTATGTATCATATGTTTTTTTTTTAAACTACTTCTTTGAGGGTTAAATTCATAAAGTTTCATCATCCCACAAGTCTAGAACATAATGTTGCTTACTGCAGCTCTGTGAAAGTGATCACCATTCCCAGACAACTGTTGAACTAATGATCTAAGCAATGAAGGCACGGTTAGCTAGGAAACCGTAAGGATTAGATTAATCAAGCATTAGGAATCAATGACTTATTTCTATAAATAATATTATTTTGTTGCCTACCTTAAAAAGGCAAAAAATAAAACATAGAAAACCATTTTTTTGCAGACTTGAAATTTTCAAGTTTAGATATGCCTTGTTTCAATGTTTTCATATGCATGGAAGAGGGGGTGATAGTACGGTAGGGAATCATGTCTCCTCTCGTTTGTTTGGTGTAATTTTCAAAAGTTGTAGTATTGAGTCTCTAATGTCCAAAGGAAAAAGAAGGCCAGCATGAGAAGAGAGAAGAAGCTCCATATGTCAACCCAATCTCTTGGAATGTCGTTCTTTTTATCATTTGGGTCCATGCATTCTTCAGCAAATTTCATATTCAAATTTGAGTGGGATCTTCCACTTGATATTAGGTTCCATCTGCCTTAGTGAATAAAATTTATTGACTCAGTGAATAAAACATATATGTTTGGGGAATTCTGGCCTAATGCCAAAAGAACCATTAAGTGAAGCAAGAAGCAGGGAAACTTTGCTCAGATGGTTTGTGGCTATTGGATGCTTAGGAGAAACCTGCAATTCAGTTTTAGCTGCATAGTTGGCGATCCTGTTTGACGGGAATGCGAGCTACCTCTCTAAGGCCTTGCTGTTGACACTCTTTTGAGAGATCTGTAAGGGAAGAAATAATAGGATTTCTGAGAATAGATTCTAGACTTCATATATGTAATCAATTCGATCATCGAAGCCCTTTGTTTATGGTGTATGTTTGCTTCTTCAAATGAGGCAAATTCAGTTGTCAGTAACCTGTTAGAGTGGGGACAAATTAGACCACCTTAGGGAGGCTGCTTCTTTATGTACTGACAAGGAGTTGCTCTGTTTGGCTCTTTTTTTTCCTTTATTTTCCTTTTCGCTTGTCTTTTTTGTTTTTGTTTTTTCTCCCTTTCAGCAAAGCATCTCGCTGCGCCTTTTTTGATTCGCTATGATCCCATGTCTTCAATGGAATTATGTCTTTTATGGTGATAAAAAAGTGATTCAAAATAACAAAACACTTTGTTGGTTGTCACTTGATAGAAATTCCACCTCCAATTAATACTCATAAATGTCTAAGAACTTGTAAATTAAGAATCTATGACCAGGCAAATTGGGTGAAGTTGGAATTTTTTTTGGAAATTCTGTTCTAGGTAAGCAAGCATTCTAGTGATTAAAAAAAAAGCAGAAATTATAATCAGAGGTATACTGATGCAGCCATGCAGGAATATGGCACAATATAACGCTAACATAGCGTAAATCCTGCACGATAGGATTAGGGTTTCAATCTCCGGGATAGAATGAAAATAAAATAAAGAATAAGAAGGTAGGAAGATCTTTGGAATCATACCAAAGTTGTTGGCTTCACATCAAAGGACAAGAATCTCTCTTGCTCCAGACGAAAATTTCTCACAAGCTTTCAGGGTTGACAGAATCTCTCTCTCAAATTATGCACAAAGAAAAATTTTCACTATTCATTAACTAATCAATAAGGGGCTTTACATGTGTATTTATAAAGTTTAGAAAGCCTAACCTACCAAACATAAAGACTCCTAGCCAAAAGGAATCGTAATATTAAAATAATCTTAGCAAAACCGAAACTAATCCTAGACAAAGTCGCAGAAATCAAACTCGGCATAGACTCGCGGATGAGCTCACGCGCGCGAAGTATGATTCGCGCGTGCGAAAGCGTAGATCATAATCTTACCCTCTTGGGTCGATCTCGTGTGTGCGAGATTGGAACTCGCTTGCGCGAGTTATGACAGACGCTCTTCTCTGCCTTCTTTTCTCTTCCCATATGCGCTCTTCCCATAATAGGGTCTTCTTTTGTGGCGCACACGTGTACAAGGGTCTTCAACCCTTCTTTTAGAGGCCTTTTAAAAATCCATTGGTGGGTTGACTTTCTCTTGAATTTCTTTCTTCAAGTCGGGCCACAATTCCAACGTTTGGATCTGGATTCCGCAACACATACCCTCATAGAACTGCATTAGCATCTAAAAATTAAAGAAGCCAAAACTCAAATAGTTCTCCTACATATTCCCTAAATAAAAGGTCAATGTTGCCATTAATTCCCACAATCATCATCACCCTCTTATTCAGTTGGGAAATTAACTGAGTGGCGATCATCAATAACTCTAGAAGGATAATTAGAGGACGATTAGTTTTTTAAGAGTTAAGACAATGAAATTACAATCATTTAGAGATCAAAGGGAACGGTGAGGTGCTTTGCCAAAAGTAAGAAAAGGAAGTAAAAAATAAAAACAAAAAGCCAAAAATAGAAGATGAGAGATAAAAAGTCTTGGGGAAAGGGAGTAAAAAAATAAAAGCTCATGGTCCAAGGGGGGTTTCATTTGCTTTCACTCCCTCTATCTCTGCCGTTGACTTCACCGAACAACTAGGCTCTTGAAATAGAGTCCTTTGTAGTTTGCATGTGTTGTGCTTTTTATCAAAAATCCCCCCTTTCCTCTCCTTCTAGATAGATTCCTAGAAGATACTCAATGGCATCACCCTCCATAAGAATGCCCATATTGTAAAAGAGAGAGTCACGAGAGGCTGAGACTATCCCGTCAAGACTATGGCGTATAATTCATCTAGGAGTCACTAACCATGAAGCTGAATAAAAATGAGCCTATATTTTTCTTGCAAGCGCAAAATGAAGGAGCAGATGGTTCACCCACTCTTCCTCTATCTTGTAGAAAGTATAATACACCGACACCTCATTTCTTGTTTTTATAGCTGAATGTAAGTCAGAACTCTCTCCAGGTCACTTCCTATGTAAAGACTTTAACTCTTAACAGGTACCACAAATACCACAATCATCGTCCACTATTGTGGGACTAGTTTTCCTTTCTTTAGAAATTTGTAAGAGATCTGCCCAACATCTGCTTCTTAGATTCTAAATTACATATTATCGATGTCACACCCCCACCTCGCCAAGCGATCAATTCTACCAGATTCTGACCCTATTTCACACTCCCACTCTAAAACCTTGGTGCACAACCCAAAGACATCCCTACCATAGTTATCTATTAGACCTTATAACCACATATAAACCTCTTCCTCGCGACATCTCCACAACCACTTTCCTATCAATGTCATATTCATAGATATTATCATACATATCCCAACCCACTTGAACTCTAATGGGAATCATACTCCATCCCAGTTTTAACAATATAAATATTCTCTTTTACCTTTCTTCCACTTCAAAAAAGGGTTTTTATTTTGGGAATTAGTTCTAATCTTGTAGCAATGCTACTCGGATACTCAAATATTGTCATGAATTAGATTGAAAGGTTTGAGTGAGTAGTATTAATGATTGTGATCCTCGCCCTTTAGACAATAATAGTTCACCCTTCCAACCAACCTTTTATCGAATACTTCCACTACCAGGTCCCAATATGAAACAATAGTCTTAGCTAAAAAAAGTGTGTAATTATGCAGGTCGCAACCTGCAATAGTATAAATTCTGGTTCGTAGACGAAAGCCTACTTAGAATTCAGATTTAGCGTGTAAAAACACCACTAAATTGCCATGATTTTATAGTAGTAGATTTATTTATTTTTTCGTAAAACACAATTCACAAAACTCTCTTCTATTGCAGCCAAAGACAAATTAAATAGCAGCAGGCCAGCAATAGAATAGGATCGTGAAACAGCATCCACTTAGTTTCAATAGCAGAACCTATGATTAGTGCTCTGGGACAGCCATAAGTCTGAACCCGTAAATTCTGCAATAAGACTAATTAATGATACCTGATGGAATTGAAGCCAAACTTTTTCCACGATCACAGACCACAAACACAAACAACAAAACTGTCAACAAGTCTAAAAAGACTTAGGAAACAGCAGCAAGAGGACTGACCAGTCTCTGGAATTGTCATTAAATATGGATTAAAGAGTTACAGATCTCAACTAGCAGACACTATCGTCAAAGAAAATAGGATATAGCAGCAGATTCGAGTCAAAACTCTTGTTCCTCTAAATTTTTTTCAAATAAGTTTCATTAAAAATCTTCATGTCATTTCTTTCGGACCTGGATTTAGAAGTCCAATGCCCCGACTAGAGCTTAGTATTTTGCCTGAATGCTTGTGTTTAACAAGGCCCTCATGGTAGACTACCTTCAAAGCCATGACTTCTTGCTTGAGAACTGGTGCATTGACGCCAATAACGTTTTCTTAAAATTTAAGGGGGCTTTCTTTAAGCTCTTTGATGTCCGGCTTTGCTGGGAACATGCCAGAGCCTTATTTAATTTCCTTTTCATGCTTCAATCTCTGGCTATTTTCTCTTTGGGTCAGCGACTCAATTATTTGTATAGAAAATCTTCATGGCGGCTTCTCTGTCAAGTCTTTGATGTCTTGTGGGCTTTGCTGGGCAACATGGCAGAGTAGCTGGGAGATTATTGTAAGCCCCTCGTAAATGGGGAAACATGGCTTGGAATACATATCAACTATCACCAACATTGTTGTCAAATCGCATATGCGCTTGTGTGATGGCATAAATTATTTATTTTATTTTATTTCCAAAAAAACCCAAAAATATCCAAAAATCCCCAAAAATTTTCAAAAGTGTATAATATATGTTTGTTAATTTTGTGCTATATTAGTTTTGTAATGTCTAGAATATGGAATAAGAGTATATAAGATAAGTAGATAACTCATAAGTTAGAAGGGAAAATATAAATTTCATTGATGTTAAACAAAATAGTACAAAAATGAATATGAGAACATACAAAAAAGAAGGAAAAGACTAAAGGAGAAAAATATTATATAAGTAACAATATCTTAACATTTGTTCTTACTTCCTAATGATATTGTGTACCGGCCAAAAATTCTACACAGTTGTCTCTAGCCCATAATGGTATATTTCCACCTCCACCATCGCCATCACTTGCATTGCCGTCATCATCCGAATCGTCTCCTTCTTCAACATATTGTTCTTCCTCCGCGATTTCTTCATCATCCGATCTCACTAAGACGGTATCTATATCGTCTATGGGTGCTTCTTCATGTATCTCGTCTTCTTCTTGTTGTTATTGACGCGAGCGTGAGCTACCTTCCCTGCTGTTGATCTTCTCTTCCGCATGGTAGGAAGCTCATCTTCAAAACGACCTCTTTTACTTGCTTCCATGTAAGATCCCCATCTGCAAATGCTCGCTCATTAGAGGCATCTGCCATCTAAGGAGAATCGGATAAGTCTTCGAGAGAGATGAGATCATAGTGTCTCGGATGTTCTCGGGTTTTTAGGAAGCGATCCTGTAGCTTTTGGTTGTATTGAACAAAGACCAAATCATTGAGTTTTTTTTGCTCAAGTTTGTTCCGCTTCTTCGTGTGTATCTATAAAAGAGAAATATTTAATAAATATTAATATCTATTAAACTTTAAACAACAATTAAATTAAACTTATGAGACTAAAAATGAAATAAAAACAAACTATTTAGTACTAAGTAGTTACCATCTCAAACGTGCTCCAATTCTGTTCACATCCGAAACGACACATGTAAGGCCAAGAACCTTAACGGCCATATTTTTCAATAAACTACATTGTCACTGAATCCACTCCATAGGATAACCACGAATCGACTACAAACAATAGTATTAATTAGGTAATATATATATATATATATATATATATATATATATATATATATAAAATTACGAAATGTAATAAAAAATAAATCATTAAATTGCTTACTATGTATTTTGGATTATCTTTGTCGAACCACAATTTCTCTTTCGAACATCCTTTGAGCATTCTTGTATTGGTCGAAAGAGTTGCTAATCCGATCTTGCTCGACTTTGTCCGGAATCATATTTTCTAAAACATCAAGGAAACCACTAATATGTGTTGTTTCCGCGACTTTTTGGTTCAGATAAGAGAAAAAGATTGCGGGATTTAGGAGGAATGCGGCGGAATACAACCAACTAGCTAGTCATTAGGACACCCCATCTCTTCTTAATTATGTCAATAATGGGTGATAGAGACGAAATTTGTACATATTATTGGATTTAATTTTTTTTTATAGCTTTCTCCATAAAATTATAGATATAGTTCATAGCCGGCTTCTCATCACCATCAACCAATCGTAGTACTTATACGATTGGTTGCGAGTCTCTAAGTGATTGGGCAACATTATTTCAAAAAGAGTTGGTTAAGATAGTTTGTGCTACCCACTTTCCTTCGGCCTTCTTTGATCAAGCTCCATTCCTCCAATGGGTGAAAGTTACGAAACTTCTAAGCTCTTCTCTTTTAACATACATGCTTTGTAATGTTAAGAAGGTCGTAGCAAAACAGGTGATGGCGGGGCATTGCAAATTACCCCCCCCAATTGCATTACGCATGTGGTGGAGTAGAAGTGTATGCTTATACATATACACTACTACGATTTTAATGTGCACTTTTTCTATGTCTTTTAAGATTAAGTATAAGCAATGGGCCGCACATGGGGTCCAATATATGTGTGGTCGCCGTTCCATTGTTAGTCTACCTGCGGCCACCAAGTTTGCCGCATTGTCCGTGACAATTTGGACAACATATTGTGCACCAATATCCTTTTCTATCATCTCATCTATGAGGGAAAATAGATATTCAGCCATGTGAGAATGGGCCGAAGTATCTACGAATTTAATGAACATAGTTCCGGTAGGACAATTTTTCAAAAAGTTGATGATTGACCATCGGCCCTATTGGTCCAACCGTCGGTTATCAGTGAGCACCAATATGTCTTCAAATCTTCTCGATACTCCCTTGAGAAAGGCTTTTGTGAAGACTACTTCCTTTTTAAGACATGTATGTCTTATCTCATGATATGAGGGAGGGTTTAGGCTGGGTTCAAATTTTCCAAGAGCTTCAACCGTTACTTTGAAGCTCTTTAACTTTACGGTATTGAATGCAATACCGGCTTGGTACATCCACTTAGTCACTTATTGAATGATTTCGGGTCGGTCCTTAGCTTTAAACCTATTTTCTATAGTGGTTTGGGCCGGGGCCTTACTACTAGCGTCTACCACATCCTCAGGATGTAGTCCACAAGAGAAGAATTTATTTATTTTCTTTCCCTTTCCACCACGTGCTCTTTTAGAGGGTGATGGTCTTGCACTACGAGCCGTGGAGGGAGTAGATTTATCATGTTCTTCTTCCTCATCTTCATCAATATCATAGTATTGTTCGAATCTCTGGCGTGACATTTGGACATGCCTTCGCATTCGATTCGGGTTGCCAAGCAAGATGCTGCTTGTGTCTCCTTATTCCCCCCATGTTCACATAGGTGCATAGGGTACATTGGACCTTATTTTTTCGGTTGCACACTTGTAACGTCCATATTTCCAACTCGGATTGACAGAATTTATCGGCCTAAGAGTGCCATTCGATGACGTAGACATAGTGATAACGTAATTTAAAGAAGTGAGAAATAAAAATGAAAGAAATGAGGTGTAATAAGGAGGAAAACCAATCAAATCAAATTTAATAGGAATTAGAAATCAATTCAAACTCTTGTTGTCTCTTGATTTTTGAAGTGATTCCTCCCTCTTTGCTTGAAGAATGATGGAATGCCAATGAAGATTGAAGCTCTCAAGTCTAAACTCTTTTGGAGTCTTTGCTTAATTAACTACAAAATGGAGTAAAAAAATTATGAACAAAGATTTAAGAGAGAGAGAGAGAGAGAGAGAGAGAGAGAGAGAAATAGAGAGCACTAAAAATTCAAAAAAGACACCAAAGTGACAAAAATCATACCTTGGATGGATGTGGTATAGATTAGGAAGAGGAACCCCCTATTTATAGGCTTTGGGGAGGCCTAAAATATTAAAAAAATGGAAAAAAAACTCCCAACGGTCATATTTATGACCGTTGGAGGTGTATGCGATCTCATACACTGTATGCGGTCGCATAACTTCCAGATCGCATATGCCATCATGGCATATGCGAAAATCACATTTAGGATCGCATATACAATCGCATAATCGCATATGCGATCGCTTTTGACAACACTGATCACCAAACAAATCGTGACTAGAGAACTGCAAGAACGGCAAAGAAGAGGATGAAATATTCGCTCCTGGACAAGTGTGTTAGGCGCAATTGGCATTAATGTAAGGAATGATTTTCGATGATAATGATTAAAAATGGGGTGATGCAGAGAAATGTAAATGGGAAGTATTGGCCGATCCACCGTGAGAGTAAGGGCAGTTTTAAGAAGGGGGAATGATGCACCCACCCTCCACTAACCAATGTATACGTTCATAAGTATACAAGTGACACACATGATCATGGACCCTATGTTGAATCTTTTGGAATTAGCAGCTAGAATCATTCATATTTGCTTCCTACTTCATTCATATGAGTAGTTCATCACTTTCATAGAAGATAAGACAGTTTGTTAACAATTTTGGTCTTTTAATAAGAGAGTAGTAGTACATAATTTGGAATGAATCAAATCCTTTGGATTTAGGAGATCGATCATCTCTAATAGATAATCTAGAGGCTTGGCTACCTAGAAAAGCCATTTTCTTATCTGTTTTTTCTCTTGTTTCAATTTTTCTTTAAATTATGATATATGTGGTATCGTATTAGTAATATGAAATCAAAGACCGTTCACACTTAGGAGTGAACAGGCAGCCTGTTGCAAAATGGAGATGTTGGATGGTATCTTAGTATATACGAGAGTTTGATGGTATAAGTGATTTGTGATGTGCAATTTGACAATCTACTCGCTTTAGGCTCACACAAAATACCTATCTGCTCTCTTTCTAAACATTTATAGCATTTCCTTGGCTTTAACCTCTAGCAGTTTTTTCCCTAACAGATAGAAAACGTCATTTTTCTTATTTTTATCTCCTATGTTTGATGGTTCCAAATGCTTTTACATTTTGACACTACATATCTAGTAAGGCAGTGAATATCGGGATGCTTCATCTATTAGATTTGGGTTAGCCATTACTTCCAAGTGGGGTTTATTCCGATTGCTTGCTTGAAGGAAGGAAATCTGATCATTATTTCTTATGGTTCGGCCACTAAAGTTCGATTTCAAGCTCAAATCTAATGCAGTTATTTTTTTCTTCAAAACGAATGAACTCACGTGTGTGTGTGTGTGTGTGTGTGTGTTTATATATCTATATATATATTTCCAATGTTCTACACAGCTAGACCCCGTTTCGATTCAATAGATCTAATGTTTAACTGTTAAGGAGCATATTTAAGCTCTAGCTTCTCATTTTTATTTTTGTTTTTTTCGTTAAATATTCGGGTGTTTAGGTTATGCAAGATAGGTACTCACTGTTGAGAACCCAATCCAAAAATTTCAGATAATCTGTTTTTAAGATATCGATGTTGAAACATCGTTCCTTTTGTTTGTGATTTTGCTGCCAAGCATACATAAAAAAGAATTCTTAGATCAAATGTAGGCGATTCTGCCTCCGATCTCAGATAGATTTATCACTAGTTCAGCGGTTCTGTTTGATGCAGTTCAGCTATGATGGGAACTGGCCCATTCCATTTTTCAAAAGATGCAAAACTTGCAGAATCTAAGACTTGAACCCAGGTTAAATATTTTGACCGTCACGCATCTAACCAACCATCCAATTTTGCCGGAGGTGTAAGGTAAGAATTTTTTTAAATATATCATAAATATTAATTTAAATGTATATGACATTTAAATTTAAAGCTTGTTAATATATTTTATACTTTTGTTTAAAAGTTATCCTACTGCTAGGGTACCGGGTTTGCTTGGATGTAGTGAACCACGAATTACGAAGCTGTATTCGAATCAAGCGAACCCATAACTTGTGTAACATTGGTTGAGACTAACTGGTAGTAAATGCTTATCAAATGTGCAGCAAACTATATTTGTATAAATGACTAAAAAAAACAATACGCTATATATGTATGAACATAATCAGACACTTTGATCTACAACAAATGTTTTTTTTGAACAAGATAAATTAGTATGCAGGACAAGTTGCTCTTGGAATACCATCAATAGTTCAACACCCCTATACCCAATATCATACCATCAATACATAGTTACTAAGGCATTATATTCACATGCACATATCAAATTCCATAGTTATCCGTGTAAGACCAGTTGGCCCTGCAAGAATAAGCATGCTGCACTTTGCCACACTCCTATATGATTCTATGAACAATTGTATTCCCTAAGTAAATGAGTCTTTGTCATATTTAACAAGCAGTTTTCTTTTACATGCTGCAGTCAGATTTTGTATCAAATGCAAGAACTTAGTAACAAAGCAACATTCATATATGTCCATTCCCAAGAGAGCAAACAAAGCATGAAATCTCAAATAAAATCCATAAACAACCGTATTGTAATATAAGAATTAGGGTATCTCATCATTGACAAAGAATTGCCACTTAAGTTGTTGAATTTGCCACCTTTCTTGCTGCCAACGTTGCCCTAAAATTACAAGACCCATCAAAGCAGCAGCTACAAAAACAGACTAAAATTTGTTCACCTCCTTTGCATGATTATACAATGATGCTGCACCCTCTTCCACCATGCTTGACATGGAAGGCCAGACTCATTTTATACATCCACTTCTGTTAGCTTTGGAGGCTTTGACAAATCTAAAGGAAAGTCTAAATTCGACTGTGAAGAATCATGCTGTTCAGGAAGAATATTACTCTCATCAGACACAGCAGAACCACTTATATCTGCCTCAGGAAAAGTACTAAATTCAGAAGCACTGTATATACTGTGCTCTTCCTCAATTAAATTCAGCCCTTGCAAAGCCTTGCCTTCTTCAAATCCTGAACCATGGACAGATAGCCTTTGCGCCATTTCATAAAAAAATTGCATTCCATGCATCTCATCAGCATCCAATATTCCTCTAACATTCTAATTTTCTTCCTTGATTCTATCGGGCCTATCTCCTTCATCCACATTTAATCCATACACCTTAGTTGAAGCCTCACCTTCATCCCCAGGAATATTAAGAATTTCACTGGCATTGGGATCCAATGGCAGATTCTCATACTGGCTCTGTGGAAAAATGAAATGGCCAGACATGATCATCGCACGAGTTGATTCCTCATCATGTCCACCCGGCTCGGTGGAAAAACAGGGTGCCAGCACTTCCTATTGAGGTGCTAGTGCTCGCTAAAAAATAAATAAATTATTTATTTATTTTATCGAAGTGTCGACACCTTGATATAGAGGCGCTGGTGCCCCTAAAACGAGGTGCCAACACCTTTTTTTTTTCTTAAGCGAAGCACTTGTACCTCAATATAGAGGCGTTGGGGTGCTAGGACTTCGCTATCAAGGTGTCAACGCCTCACTATCAAGATGCCTCCTAAGAAGGTAAAATAACCAGTTGTCTACCTTCTATTACTCACGGATCCAACATGATCGACATCAGTGAACACTTCCACATCCAAGTGATCATGGTTACTATAAAGTAGCCCTTTCCCAATACTAGACTTCTCATATGTCAGAATTCAATACACAACATCTAGATGGCAAGACTGAGGAGCATGGATATACTGAGAAACCACATTGACAACATAAGCAATGTCAGTCCTGGTGATAATGAGATAAACAAACTTCCCTACTATACTTTGATACTACGTGATATGCTTGAGAGGCTCACCATCTTCAAATTGGTTCTGTAGTTCAAATCCGTTGGAGTATCAATCGGTTTGCAACCTAACACGCCAACTTGTCAGGCAGGAAGAATGACGCTAACTCTAAAATAACGTAAATCCTGGACAATAGGTTTACGATTTCGATATTTGGGATAAAATAAAATAAAATAAATCAAGAATAAGGAAAAATATAGGGAGATCTTTGGAAGCACACCAAGAAAGTTGTTGAGGTTCACACCAAAATTACAAGAATCACTCTTGCTCCAAAAGATAATTCATCACAAGTTTTCAACAAGTTGAAAGAATCTCTCTCTCAAAATAAATTTGCTCAAAGCAAAATTCTCAAATATTCATTAACTATTCCATAATGCATTTACAATGTGTATTTATAAACTTTTAAAAACGTAAGGTACCAAACATAAAGGTTCCTAGCCAAAAAGGCCACTGAACAAAAATGAAATCACTCTTATAAAGACTCTTTATCCAAAAAAGAAATTTAAACCTAAGTGCAGCCGCCTAATACCAGAACACTAGCCAGGAAGGCAACCAAAATTAAAATTCTTTACCTAACTAGATTTGCCAATGCAACTTGGCCCTATCTCGCGCTCGTGAGAATTAGGCTCGTGTGCGAGATATCAGAGTCGCAATATCTCACACCGCTCGATCTCGCGCATGCGAGTCAGGAACTCGCACACGTATTGTGGCATAAAGCTCTTCTCTGCCTTCTCTGCCATAAGATACCGTTGAGGCCATGGATCAAAATGTCGTCCGATACCGATACGTATCGGACGATATGTATCGGTATCGGAGCTGAACGATACGGTACATTCAATGTACCGTATCGTCCAATTGTATGGCGGACACCGAACGATACATTCAATGTATCGTTCGGTATCGGACGATACCGATACGTATCGTTTTGGAGCTCGAACGATACGTATCGGTAACCCAAAATTTTGACCCATGGTTGAGGCCCCAGGTCTGTGATATCAAAGACCTTGTGGAGATAGCATTTCAACTTAAGGATCTCTTCATTGACATCTCTAGTTACGATGATATCAACATATACAATGAGGGCAGTTGTTCATGCTCCTTTCTTAACAAACCGTGTGTGATCATAGTAGCTCCTCTGATACCCAAACTTCATCACAACATCATTGAACTTCTTAAACCAAGGCCTTGGAGATTGTTTCAGGCCATAGCTAGCCTTCTTCAACTTGCAAATCTCTCCCTGAAGGAGAAATCCGGGAGGCAAAGCCATATAATCCTCCTCTTGGAGGTCACCATGGAGAAATGCATTCTTGCATCAAGTTGGTACGGGCCAATCTTCTAGAGATAGGACCCTGATGAAGTTGAGCTTAGCAACAGGAGCAAACGTCTCCTGAAAGTCAATACCAAGGGTTTGAGTGAACCACTTAGCAACCACCGTTGCCTTGGACCTCTCTTTGGATCCATCTGGCGATACGTCACATTGGACACCCACTTGCATCCTATTGCTTTCTTGAAAGTAGGCAATTATGTAATCTCCCATGTCTAATTATGTTCAAGAGCTCTCACTTCCTGTCCGTAGCTTTTTTTTATTGAGCCTACAATAAAACTTTAGAGACAGAGGTTGAAATAGATGTAGGATCTAGGGATGAGATAAAGCTCGGGTAACAAGATGATAAAACATGATAAGATACAAATTTACTGATGGAATGTCTTTCACCTTTGCAAAGAGGAATAGGAGCGTCAAGATCTGAATGAATATGACTTGCTTCAGGAGAAGATCTTTGATGCACGTCGTGCGCAAGAAGGGGTGATCCTCCTTTTTTCTTCCTTATAAAGAACTTGCCTTTTCAAAATTTATTCCATTGTGGTAGTTATGGTACATTTGGTTCACTTGCGCAAGTCTTCTCTTCAATGTCTTTTTCAAGAACCTCTTCCCCCATCCATGGTAGAGGGAGAGGATTCTCCGTGCTCTCTTCATCACTTGGACACTTCTCTCTTTGAAGAGGGCACTGAGGAGCATAGAATGGAATAGACTCAAAGAATGCAACATCCATAGTGACGGAAATTTGTCTTGTGAAAGAGTCATAACATTTTACCCTTTCTTAGTAGGTGGTACCCAACAAACATGCGCTCGACAATTCTGGCGGAGAGTTTATCACGTGTATTTGAATAATATGAGCAAAGCATAGGGAACCAAAGGTCTGAGGGTGCACTGTAAATAGCCTACTGCTAGGACATAGAACCTTGTAGGAAGACTCCCCCTTAAGGATACGTGTAGGCATACGATTGATGAGATAACTGGCAGTGAGGATAGCCTCACCCCATAGATGTTTGGGTACATTCATACACAAAAGCAAAGACCTAGAATCTCAAGGAGGTGGTATTTTTCCTTTCAACCACTCCATTTTGTTGTGGAGTGTAAGGGGCAAGCGGATTGCCACTCAATCCCATGCATCCAGAGGTAAGATTGAGGACCTTAGGAACAGTATTTTCCTCATTGTCAGATCTTAAAATCTTAATCTTTACATTGAATTGAGTTTCTATCCACTGGTGATAAAAATGCAAACTAGCCCGAACCTCATCTTTGGTGTGCATGAGAAACAAGGTGGTGTACCGAGTACAATCGTCAGTAAAGGATACGAATAAACGATACCCGTGAACAAAAACCACCGGGGAAGGTAACCGTCAATATGAAGATAGAGAAATTAAGGTTAAGGTTCTGAGTTCTTGTTACACAAACCCCTTCTATTAATAGTATTTAAATGAAGTGCTTACAAAGTTAATGGTGCTTATAACTGTATTCAGCCGATGTTATAGCAAATTATTCTGTCCAACCAAGGGGCATGTGTTGGGTTGCCAAATCCTCGATTTGATTGCGCATAGTTGTGTGCACATTCGACGTAGGTTGGCATGGAGAAAGCCAAAGATGATCGTGTAAAGCTGATCTCTCTTGGATCATATGCTTAATCTCTTTGGTTTTGGCCCAAAGTGGAGAAGCTGGATGAGGGCCTGATGCTCATTTCCTTCCTCCTCTATTCCAATTACCAAGGAGGCTAACAGATTGTTTAGAAGTAGCACAGGCTCGTGTTGTGTGTATTCATCTAGTTAGTGAGGCACTCAAGCAGAAAGTATAGGGCTCTTCCGTAGTCCTATCTGCGGGTAGGGGATCCAACCTATTGCCCAACTAGTATCTCTGGCAATAAACTCACCTTCTATGATAGTTTGTCCTTGGGAATCGCCGATATAAAATGGCTACTTCGTTGTTATGAAGCTGTCCCTGGACAGTGTACTGGTAAGAAGAAGTCCCTCTGCGATCCTGTGGTATGGTTTCAAAGAAAGCTGTAATGTCTCCCCCTGATACCAACTGTTATGGAGAACCTTCCTTTTTTCATGTATATTTTCTGGAGCACTGCCAGATTAGTAAATTTGTTAGGAAAAATGCAATGGGACTTTTTATGGTGTGGCTCTGTAAGTGAAAAGAAGTTCCACCTAGTTACTTGGGGTGGAACAGGCCTATCGTAGAGGAAGGGTGGCCGAATTTCTGGAGCACTATAGCGATGAATGAGGCCTTCTCAGTAATTGGTTTTGGAGACTTTGTGAGGATCGACCAGCATTTTTTTTTTGTTTTGATAAAAAATCGACCAGCATTTTTGTCCTATATTGTCCAGGTGAAATAGAAAATGACTATAGGTTTCTGGATCCTCGGGATATGAAGGACTCTCAAAATTTGAATTTGCATGGTGTCTTTTAGCTGTTAAGCTGCACTACAAAAGCATTAGAGTGTTGGTGTAATTGGGTGAGGGAGTACTCTGTTGGAGGGATCAGTGGCAAGGTGGGGTAAACTTTGCTAAAATAGGCTGGCTGTCATGGAGCAGCTTTTGGAACCCTCTCCCATCTGGTGGATGTTGTCTCACTCTAAGGAGTAACTTTAGAAACGATGAAATTGGGGAGTTATGCAGGCTATTATCTGTGCTTGAGGAGGTTCAAAATCTAAGTGGTCACGATTCTCCGATCTGAATTTGGAATAATTCAGGTGCATTTACTGTAGCTTCCTTCTATCTTGCTCTATCTTGCCTTGCCGACCTCTGGCATGAATGGACAGAGCTGTGGAAATTTTCGATACCTACAAATCATATATTGTGCAGCTTGGGGAAAAAATTTCATGGTTGTCCAGCCATACGAGGGGGGAGTGGTGCTGCCCAATGGATGTGTCATATTTAACAATAGCCGGGAAACAGCCAAGCATCTCCTCTTGACCTGCCCTTCTGCGCTACAACCTTAGGAAATGCCAACATGGTTCTCAATTTTTCTTGCATCTTTTTTCTGCCAGGAACAGTTAGGGCCCCCTCATTGTAAAGTGGGGTTTGGGTCTTTTTCCATCTAATGGGGACGACCTATGTAGCTTGGTCCCTTTTGCTCTGTCATGGGGGATTAATAAGGAAAGAAACAAAAGGGGCTCTTTAAGGGTGATCGACCTATGGTGGATGTAGCACAACGCTTTTCCTTGCTCCTCCTTTGGGGTTTTGCCATTGCCACAGGTATTAGTTTATGGGCAATCGCCTATGCATCCCTCGCACTTCATTGTGCGACTTCCTCATTTGGGAGTTACATGTCGGAGGGAATGCTGGCCATTTCGGGCACAATAAGATCATTGTGCTCGTTGAAGATAGATTCTTTTAGCCTGGTCTTATGCGAAATGTCACCCAGATTGTGCGATAATGTCGTACTTGTCAAGTTTCTATGCAACAAAGGCAAAATACCGGCATGTACACTCCTTTACCAGTACCACACACGCCTTGGCAAGATGTCTCCATGGACTTCATGTTGGGTCTTCCCAAGACTATCTGAAAGTACGACTTCGTTTTTGTTGTAGTGGACCGTTTCTCCAATATGACCCACTTCATACCGTGCGCTAGAACCTTCGACGTAACCCATGTTGTGAAGTTATTTTTCAGTGAGGTAGTGCGCCTCCATGGGCTACCCAAGACCATTGTTTCGGATAGGGATGTGAAGTTTACAAGTTACTTTTGAAAAATCCTATGACACATGATGGGTACGATGCTCCAGTTTTCATCGGTGTATCACCCTCAAATCGATATTCAAATGAAAACTACCAATAGGAGTTTAGGCAATCTCCTTCGTTGACTTATCGGTGATCACATTAGGACCTAGGACTCCATTCTACCATTAGCCGAGTTTGCATACAACAACTTCATCAATAGGTCTACAGGTAAGAGTCCATTTGAAGTTGTGCATGGTCACAAACCAAGAACAACCCTAGAGATTTGATTCCTATGTCCGCATCACACCGCACGTCTGAGTTCACAAATACACTTGCACAATATATTCATAATTTGAATACCGAAATTAGACGTAAAATTAATTCGAACAATGATAATTACAAGTTGTCGGCGAATTCCCACAAGCGTTTCAAGAAATTCCAAATCGATGAACATGTGATGGTTTGGGTTACGCATGAACGATTTCCATTGGGAATATCGAAAAAGTTCCAAGCCCGTGGTGTCAGACCTTTTAGGATTTTGGCAAGGAGTAGTCCGAATGCATATGCTCTTGAGCTTCCTCAAGATGTGGGGGTTAGTTCCACGTTCAACGTTGAAGACTTAGTTCCTTACCTAGGCTCCACCCACCCTTTGCAATCCTTTTCGAACATCCTCTATGCATGAGCCAAACCAAACCCCGCAATCTCTACCACCTCCTCCTCCAAATGAGCCGAAAAGAGATGTGATCGAGAAGATCTTAGATGATCAAGTGGTCTCCACCCATGACGGAGGATTTCAAAGATATTTAGTGAAGTGGGCTCAAAAGCCAGAATCTGAGAATACATGGGTCAACGAAGACAACTTTCGTCGCCTTGATCCCGACATACTTGACTAATATCATGACCGCTCTTCATCAATAATGAAGCCCTTTCGGTTTGGGAGAATTGACGGGACGCCACCAATAAGGATTTAGGTTTTAAGCCATACAAGGTGTATTGGCGGAAGAAGAAGAAGCAATGAGAGAACCCGAGTACTTCAGCCTCAAGGAGGAAGGGAGACAAAGACCATCATCAGGCGACGGACGTTCCTAGGTTTTGGACGGACGGCCGTAGGTTTTAGATGGACTTCCGAATATAGAGGGTGTCACTGGTTTTTTAGCACGGACATCCGTGAACCTCACGGACGTTCGTGATGCTGGTGACGGACGTCCGTGAGCTCCAGGACAGATGTTCGTGGAGATCTCTGCCTTGCGACTTAAGTGACGTGTTTTATCATTTTTGTTCAGATTTTATTATTTTTTGTGTCTAATTATAAGTTATCATTTAGGGTAATTTCGTACTTTGCCATTTTAGGGATTATTCTCTTTGTAGTTACTATAAAAAATACTTTGTAAGCCATTTTTGACACTTTTGATGTTTTAATGAAAGAGCTGTTTGCTTTGGCTTGTGAGGAGCTTGAAGAGTGAGTCCTCTTCCCCATTTGGGGTTTGATGTGAGGCCAAGGGTGAGATACCAATTTATCTTTAATCTTCTTGATTTCTTGTCTTGCTCATCTCCTACTTTCCCCTAATCTCTTGCTTCCATTTTCCCATTTCCATTGATTGCCCTAATTTCCCAAACCATAGATCTAAAATACCCTTAATGTCCATCTTTGTAGATTGAATCCGACCATAACCCGTTGATCCACGACCGTTGTTGGGCTTGAGCGTATTCAATTCCTGTCGCTAATCGTTTTCATTCAAATCCCTAGCAAGGAACTACCGATTTCATTGCGAACTTCGATCAAACGCCCCGACCTAAACGGAACGAGAGTTCTATCTCTCAGATAGCCTCTTCCGCATCTCGTGACGGACCTCGCGCGTTGGATTGGACCCTACTTGGGCCTAGCATGGTCAACTAAGTGGAATACCAAGAAACCTCAAGGTATTGCTTTAATTTATGGTTAATTGTTCGATTAATTAGTTTAATTTTGGCAAATTAGCATATCATGGGCATTCACGGATTTAAGGATTGTTGTCCTGCGTCATTAGTGCTCTCAGACAGCCATAAATTTGAACGTGCTAATTCTACAATAAAACTAACATTGAGCACGGTCGTACCTAAGGATTCGGTCTTTACCCATTAAAGAGAAAAAACTCTGGAACGGACAATCCGATGTTCAGAACATCCTTAAAGTTTCTACCAGTGATTGACCATCCATTCGAGACATCACAAACTTGCTGCCTCAAAAAAACTGCCTGATCTCTACTTCTAACACCCTCCAAACTGTCATCCTTAGCCTTCACCAACTTTCCTTCATGCTTAGGCGCATTACAATGGTAACGATGACATATGAGGTAGCTAGAACCGGATTTCCAGTTCTACCCCACCCACTGCCCTTGGAAATAGGAAAATTTTAACTTTCTTGGTTTTCACTTTTTATAGCATGGGGTGCAGTTAAGATTTTCCTATTTCCAAGGGCAGCAGATTGGGTAGGACTGGAAATCCGATTCTACCTAGTAGGACCTAACCATTGCCCATAGGCTTTAACCAATAGAAGTCTTGGAAATAAGTAGACGACATGATTGTGAAGTGGTAGATTAAATCTGGGACAGATTGAGTAGAGGAATTAAATTTGTAAGGCCAACCCCTAAATCTTGAAAAAACTTGTAAAAAAAGTAGTAGCTTGTGCGTAGCAGTCCTAAGAAAAAAAAAGGATTTTTTGCAAATACCCCCTGAGTTATGCTGATATTACAATTAACCCCCCCAATTATAGCTATTTGCTTTAAACCCCTAGTTAGCATTTTGGTGTTCATAAAACACCCTGTTTAACCGATGTAACTTTAAATGGTTAACCAGCCATTAAAGAATAGCTTAAATACCATATTTATCCTTTTAAAAATTAAATTACTAAATTGTCACCCTTTACACATGGTTAGAGTTGGCGGCCCTCCACTTACAAAAAAGAGTAGTTTTAAATCCACTCACCAAATCTTTGAGTTCACCCACACTGAAAAACATTGACTGCATTGAATCGGATGATGGAGATTGTTTATCGTCTCAATCTTTCACACGATGGATCTTAAGATCACGAAGGCACCATGAGACGGTTGACTGCATTGAATCGGACGATGGAGATCATTTATCATCCCAACCTTTCACACGATGTATCTTGAGATTATGGTAGCACCATCAGAAAGTTGACTGCATTGAATTAGATGATGGAGGTTGTTTATCGTCCCAACCTTTCACACGATAGATCTTGAGATTATGGTGGCACCATTAGACGGTTGATTGCATTGAATCAGACGATGGAGTTCGTTTATCATCCCAACCTTTCACACGATGGATCTTGAGATCATAGTGGCGCCTTCAGACGGTTGGCTTTTTATTTCATGTAGTACACACTCAAAAAAATGACCTTAAAATTAATTTTAACCGTGTACGTGATGTTAAAGTCACTTTTCTGAGATGTGTGCCACGAAATAAAACATTGATCGTCTATGGGTATGCGTAAACGATCTCCACCGTCTGATTCAATGCAATCAATGTGTTTTAACATGGGTGAACTCAAAGATTCGGTGGATGGAAGCAGACGCGGTTAGGCAATCCAATTTCTAAAATAAAATAAAAAGATAAATTTTTTATACATAATAATAATATGAAGCACTACATTATTATTATATAATCGTTATCATTATACCAACGATGATATGATAGTAAATCCGATAAATTGTATAACCAGTGATTCATCAAATGGTAGCAATCAATTGAATTTGGAATTTTTCTAATTCATAATTGGGCCTCAAAGCTCAGGTTCTGTAGGGTAGACTAAAAGGTTGGATGGACACAATATTTTATATACAATATAGGAAATAAGAGGGTTTTGATCTAGATCAGGTTAGATGAAGTAGGGGCTCGAGTCCGGTCGGCTGTCAAAATTTTGGCCTGTACCGATCCATTGGCAACCTAGTCTTTATTGATTTTTAGGGTCTTAATAGTTGAAGGAGCAAGTGACACAATAGGCTCTTCATAAGCTTGATATTCTCTTCATGTCGATGATGCCGATGATGGCCCAACAATGAAAATACTCAATCTGCATTATGAGTTATGACGTCAATTTTAGTAAATTCCACTTGGATACAACAAAGCTAGAGGATAAATCGATAAAATCGCCCTTGTTTGACAACCCAGGTTCTAAAGATCGGCCAATACTGAGAAAAAAAATTGTATTGGTATGTATCGGTCAATACCAATTGGGCGTTCATTTGATAGGTCTTGAATCATATAGGAAATTGGAGGGATGGGTATTTTGAGTGGAACATGTAGATTGAAGGTTTTCTTTTAAAGAATAATTGTATTGTTTGCCACAAATCCTCCATTGGTTGAGTATTCGTCCAAACGTTGACATACTTTAATGGGGAATCACCCATCTGATGAGTCTTGAATCTGATGGGTGAATGAATGACCCTTTAGAAGAGTACCTTTAAATCCACCCACTGAAATTTTTAAGTTTACTCACGCTGAAACACGTTGATTGAATTGAATCGAACGATGGAGATTATTTATCCTCCCAATCTTTCACACGATGGATCTTGAGATTATGATCGTACCATCAGACGGTCAGTGTTTAATTTCACGTGACACACATCTCAGAAAAGTGACCTTAACATCACGTGCATGCTTAAAATTGATATTAAGGTCACTTTGATGGGTGTGTATCATATGAAATAAAAAATAGACTATCTAATGGTACACCTATGATCTAAAGATCGATCTCATGAAAGATTGGGACGATAAACAATCTCCATCATTTGATCGATGTTTTGACGTGAACAAAAAGATTTTGTGGGTGGATTTAAAGGTACTCCTTTTAGAATAGTGGTAAATTAAAATGGCATGACGTGTAAAGAAAGGTGAATGAAGGGTCTTTTAGAATGGTGATAACCTTTAATGGCATGACTTATAAATATAGATGAATGAAAGGCCTTTTAGAATAGTGGTATTTATAAAATATTGGTTTCATTAAGGGCAAAATAGACTTTCCGTCCATAAACTCTCGGCTAGTAAATGACCGGGGATTATGTGAAACAGAAACACAAAAATAGGGGCTGAAGAATAAATATTCATAACTCAGGAGATTTCTTATAATATTAGCATAACACGAGCGGTATATGCAAAAAAACCCATAAAAAAAAAAAACAAAAAGGAAAAACTTGGTTTCGTAGGAGCAACGACAGAATACTACAACAAGTGAGCATCAATTATAGTTCATACTTTATTATATAAATTACTAGGTCGTTTGGTGATCAAGCCGAATCACATTTGATTGAACGCTGAAACTTCCTTCACAACGAGGGTTCGAGCCCTAGTGATGGTCATGAAACATAGATATAAGTGCTCCTCTAATTCGTCCACCTGTTGGCTAAAGCCCGAGGCATTCTTCCTCAACTGGTGCACCACTTCTGGCGTGGGCTCCACACGACCCTCACCCTTGCACCACTCCAAACCAAAGCAGACCATGGCCCGCAGGTGCTCCAGCTCGTTTTCCACCAGACCCACAAGCCGAGTTATAGTGTCCAAATCTCTACTCAAGATATACATTCCCTTTGCAGCTGCATTAAGCTGAGCCAATAGTTGACTCAGCTGCCGAGCCGAAGAAAATCGATGAAAAATAGGTAAAATAGGTACCACTACAGCTGTACCAATAAAACAATGAAACACACTCCCCCAATAAAATACTAGATCAGCCCCAGAGCACCTCCCAAGAAGGGGAATCATTGATATTAGGTGCCTCCTCAAGCATTCTAACATAAGAGGGAAGGAAGCCGAACCCGTCATGGGAAACAACATTTTCACGCCTTGTGGTACCACATGGTTTTACACTGTGTCTTTCAACATCCCAAATTAGGGAGTCAAGGTCAAAGATTGACTTCTTTGCTTGATATGCATCCGCCCTGATTTGAAGGCATGAATTATGAGCCTATCCCGAGCCTTCAATTGAAAGCCAAAGATGCTTTGAAGAGTTGCAGCCCTTTCAGGGTCGCAACCCTATTATTTTGATGCACCTATTATGTGTGTAAATGATACATTTGACAAATGGGACAATAGATTTAAACCCATATTGGGAGCAATAGGTTAGAGTCTCAAATCACATGCCACATAATTTCAAAACAACATTCGTTTTGAGATTATGCGGCAAGTGATCTATTGCTAATCCTAAAATAGTGTAAATCCCGCATGATAAGTTTAAGATTTTGATATTTGGGATAAAATAATATAAAATAAATCAAGAATGAAGAAGAAGATAGGGTGATCTTTGGAAGCACACCAAAGAAGTTGTTGAGGTTCACACCAAAAGACAAGAATCACTCTTGCTCCAAAAGATAATTCATCACAAATTTTCAAGGGGTTGAAAGAATCTCTCTCAAAATAAATTTGCTCAAAGCAAAATTCTCAAATATTCATTAACCATTCCATAATGTATTTACAAAGTGTTTTTATAAACTTTAAAAAACCTAACATACCAAACATAAAGATTCCTAGCCAAAAAGGCCACTGAACAAAAATGAAATCACTCTATAAAAGACTCTTTATCCGAAAAGGAAATTTAAACCTAAGCGAAATTGCCTAATACAAGAATACCAGCAGCCTAATACCAGAATATTAGCTAGGAAGGTAACTAAAATTAAATTTTTTGACCTAACCAGATTTGCCAATGCAACTCAGCCCTATCTCGCGCATGTGAGAACTAGGCTCGTGCGTGAGACATCATAGTTGCAATAGCTCACACCGCTCGATCTCGCGCATGTGAGTCAGGAATTCGCCGGCATGGTGTGGCATAAAGCTCTTCTCTGCGTTTTTTCACCTTTCCATGTGCACGCCTACCTCGGATAGGAGCTTCTTCTGTGCTGCACACGTGCACATGGGTCTCTAACCCTTCTTTAAGAGGTCTTTTAAAAACCTATTGGCAGGTCCACTTTCTCTTCTTGATCATGGCATGATCCCAACATGTACACTTTGATTCTACGCCATTCCCTCCTTTAAAAAAGTTCAACCTCAAACTTTTATTGATGCTATCTATCTGCCCTAAGGTGGATGACATTATTTTGATCACCTCGATAGAGCATGGGTTAGGAAAATAAATCAGACTCGGCTTGGATAATATAATCGGGCTTGGTTTGAGCACTTTAATTTGATTTGGTTTGGGCACTTCAATGGGTACAAGGTTACCAATGGATTTAACAATAGTTCTGGGATCTTCAATGGGTACAGGGTATTAGATCTTCAATGACGGGTATGAGATCTTCAAGGATAATAACAAGTGGGAGATCGGTGGATATGAGTGTGAGATTAAGTATAAGGGTGATGATAGGGTTGGGTTTAAGGGAACACGATCAACAACCTTTGATTTCAACGACTTAATCTTTTTCGATCCAAATTTACGCATAAGGTTTCTTCCATTGCCAAATTTCTGATCCATTTTGTCCATATGATCTTGAAGTTTGCAAACGAGCACGAATATCTCTTCCTCACTCATGATGGAACCACTCCATGTGCCGAGAGTTGAACCTGTCTTTGATACCAAATTGATGTAGGAAGAATGATGCTAACCCTAAAATAACATAAATCCTACACGATAGGTTTAGGGTTTCAATATCTAAGATAAAACAAAATTAAAAAAATAAAGAATATGGAAGAAGAGAGGGAGATCTTTGGAATCGTACTAAAGAAGTTGTTGGCTTCACACCAAAGGACAAGAATCACTCTTGCTCCAAGTGAAAACTCATCACAAGTTTCAGAGCCGTTGAAAGAATCTGTCACTCAAAATCAAATTGCGCAAAGCAAAATTCTCAATTATTTGTCAACTACTCCATAAAGTGTTTTCAATGTTTATTTATGAACTTTAGAAAACATAACCTTCCAAACATAAAGACTCCTAGCCAAAATGGCAATTGAACATAAATGAAATCATAAAATAGAAGACTCTTAATCCAAAGAGGAAACTTAACCTAAATCAAATCGCACAATAAAAGAATCCTAGCCATAAAGGCAACTAAAATTAGGAATTTCGACTTAAACTAGATTTGGACAATGCAACTCGGCACGATCTTGCTCATGCAAGAACTAGGCTCGCGCGCGCAAGATATTGTAGTTGCGATGTCTCACACCGCTCGATCTCGTGCAGGCAAGACAAGAACTCTCGCGCGCGAGTTGTGGCAGAAGCTCTACTCTTCCTTCTTTCGCCATCCCATGAGCGCGTCTTCCCTGGGTAGGGGCTTCTTTTGTGTCACACATGTGCACACGAATCTTCAACTCTTTCTTAAGAGGTTTTTTAAAAACCCGTTGGGAGGTGACTTTTTCTCTCGCTTTCTCCTCTTAATCATGCTATGATCCCAACGTGTACACTTTGATCTCACATCAGCTTACTTTAGAATGTCGAGATTTTTCTTTCTCTGTGATTACACTATTCATTTGTTATATTTGGCCATAGTCCATAAAATATTGTAGAGGCCCCAGGTCTGTGATATGAAAGACCTTGTGAAGAAAGCATTTCAACTTAAGGATCTCTTCATTGTCATCTCCAGTCACAATGATATCAACATATACAATGAGGGTAGCAGTTCGTGTCCTTTCTTAACAAACCATGTGTGATCACAGTGGCTACTCTGATACCCAAACTTCATCACAACATCATTGAACTTCTTAAACCAAGGCCTTGGAGATTGTTTTAGGCCATAGATAGCTTTCTTCAACTTGCAAATCTCTCCCTAAAGGAGAAATCCGGGAGGCAGAGCCATATAAGCCTCCTCTTTGAGGTCACCATAGAGAAATGCATTCTTGCATCAAGTTGGTACACGGGCCAATCTTCTAGAGATAGGACCCTGATGAACTTGATCTTAGCAACAGGAGCAAACGTCTCCTGAAAGTCAATACCAAGGATTTGATTGAACCCCTTAGCAACCACCAATGCCTTGGACCTTTCTATGGACCCATCTGGGTGATACTTCGCCATGGACACCCACTTGCATCCTACTCCTTTCTTGAAAGTAGGCAATTATGTAATCTCCAATGTCTGATTATGTTCAAGAGCTCTCACTTCCCGTCTGTAGCATTTTTTCATTGGACCTGCAATAAAGCTTTAGAGATAGAGGTTGGAATAGATATAGGATCTAGGGATGAGTTAAAGTTCGAGTAACAAGATGATAAAGCATGATGGATGCAAATTTGCTGATGGAATGTCTTGCACCTTTGCAAAGAGTGATGGGAGCGACAAGATCGAAATGAATATGACTTGCTTCAGGAGAAGATCTATAATGCACGTAGTGAGAAAGAAGGGGTGATCCTCCTTTTTTCTTCCTTATAAAGAACTTGCCTTTTCAAAATTCATTCCATTGTAGTAGTTATGGTACATTGGGATCACTTGCGCTAGTCATCTCTTCAATGTCTTTTTCAAGATCATCCTCCCTCGTATATGGTAGAGGGAGAGAATTCTTTGTGCTCTCTTCATCACTTGGATAGTTCACCCCTCGAAGAGGGCACTGAGGAGCATAGAATTGAATAGACTCAAAGAATGCAACATCCATAGTGACGAAGATTTTTCTTGTGAAAGAGTCAGCATTTTTACCCTTTCTTAGTAGGTGGTACCAAACAAACGTGTGCTCGACAACTCTGGCAGAGAGTTTATCACGTGTATTTGAATAATATGAGCAAAGTATAGGGAACCAAAGGTCCGAAGGTACACTGTAAATAGCCTACTGCTTGGACATAGATCCTTGTAGGAAGACTCCCCCTTAAGGATACGTGTAGGCATATGATTGATGAGATAGCTGGCAGTGAGGATAGCCTCACCCCATAGATGTTTGAGTACATTCATACACAAAAGCAAAGAACTAGCAACCTCAAGGAGGTGGTATTTTTCCTTTCTGTCACTCCATTTTGTTGTGGAGTGTAAGGGGCATGTGGATTGCTACTCAATCCCATGCATCCAGAGGTAAGATTGGAGGTCTTGGGAACAGTATCTCCCTAATTGTTAGGTCTAAAAATCTTAACCTTCACATTGAATTGAGTTTCTTGTGTGGGACAATGACCCTAAGATGAGTATGAGATGATAATTGTCTAAGTTAAACTAATTAATTAAGCAATAAAGTCCAAACTAAGGTGATATCTTAGTGTTTTATAGAATTCTTCTTAGGTAACCATGTTAGGCTCGCTTAAGATGTAATCCAGCGTACGGGTCCGTTAGAATTTCGGAGGGTGCGATCCTAGAGATAGAACTCTAGCAACCTCTAGGTTGGGTGTTCATTCATTGATCGATGGGGGCCCTGCTAGGGCTTTCGAATAGAACGGTAGGTTGGACACAAATTGAGCGATCTCTAGCCCAACAACAGTTGTGGATTAATGGATGATGTAATGGAATTAATCCACAAGGATGAGAATAAAGAGGACTCTAGATTTAGGGTTTTAGGGAATCAAATTAAAGGAAAAATGGTGGCAAAATAGTAAGTAAAATAGAAAGAGGTAAAGAAGAAGATCAAAGATGGAACATGGGCATCTCACCCTTGGCCTCACACCAAACCCATAATGGGGAAAGAAGAATCACTTTTCACAAGCTCATCTCAAGCTCTCAATGCAAATCATTTTCATTCATTCATAAGCAATACCAAAATAGCTTACATAAAGATAATTTATAGTAGCTATAGTGAGAATAACCCTTAAAATAGAAAAGTACAATGCTATCCTAAAAGGTAACTCATATTTGACACAAAAAAAAAGAAAAAAAAACTAAAAGAAGGATAAAAAGGACAAGTTGCATCATACGTACTACTCGCTCGAGCGAATTTGGTTCTCACTTAAGCGAGCGTCAAAATACTCAAGCCTGTTGGGGTTGCTCGAGCGACAACCAAAGTTGCTTGAGCGACAAATGGTTGAAAGTTGGACATGGGCAGTGAGCCCTATTGGCGGCTCTTCAAGGACTCTTCCCAGTGGATGTTCACGCCCCTTTCGCTCCTCCGTGGCTTCTTCTTCCGGCGATGCATCTTGTGTGGCTTGAAACCTAGGTCTACGATATCAGCGCCCCCGCTAATTCTCCTAAACCAAAAGGGTTTCATCACCGATGAAGAGTGGTCGTGATATCGATCGAGCATATAGAGGGCTAGGCGGCATATCTCGTCTTCATTGACCCACGTGTTCTAAGGATTTTGACTTACTCACCCACTTCACTAAATATTTTTGAAACCCTCCACCATAGGTGGAGAGCAAGATCATCCAAGACCTTCTCTATTGCCTCTCTTTTCGGCTTGCTTGGAGGTGAAAGCGGTATAGGTTGCAAGATTGGGTTGGGATTATGAGTAGAAGACGTTTGAAAATGATTGAAAGGAGGTGGGGTTGAGCCTAGATAAGAAACTATGTCTTCCATGTTAAACGTTGAGCTAACCCCCGTATCTTGAGAAAGCTCAAGAACTTAAGCATTAGGGTCACTCATTGCCACAATCGTAAAAGGTCCGATGCCACGGGCTTGGAGCTTCTTCGCGATCCCCGATAAGAATAGTTTAGACCTAACCAGAACCATCATATGATCACCGATTTGAATTATTTGAAATGCTTATGCGAATTCGCCGATAATTTGTAGTTATTATTGCTCAAATTAATTTTACGTCTAATTTGAACATGCAAGTTATAAATATGTTATGCTAATGCATCTGTGGACTCAGATGTACAATGTGATGTGGACATATGGATCAAATCTAGGGGTGTTCTAGGCTTATGATCATGCAGTACCTCAAATGAACTCATACCTATTGACTTATTGACGGAATTGTTATATGCAAACTTGATCATGGGCAAGATAGAATCCCAAGTCCTAATGTGATCACCAACAAGACATTGGAGGAGATTGCCTAAACTCCTATTGGTAGTTTCGGTTTGGCCATCGATTTGAGGATGATATGCTAATGAGAATCGAAGCATAGTATCCATCATGTGTTATAGTGTCTTTCAAAAGTAACTAATGAATTTAACATCCCTATCCGAGACAATGGTCTTGCGTAACCCGAGTTGAGATACCGATAGGTACCGGTTTGCCGAGAAACCGATACGTATTGGTATTGGCCGATTTTTGATACCATGCATTGACAACCATAGTGACCAAATTGTCCGACATTTGAGAAAAAATTGCGAATAATTCACGATCCTATGAGAAAATGAATAATATTACAATTACTCGGGTCTTTTTTAGAAATCACAAATTCTAAGAATTTGCGAATTTTATAAATAATTTGTAAAATTCTCAAAATTTTCAAAACAAATTTCTTTTTTTATTAATATTTTTTATATAATTTTAACCATTTTTTCAAATTTCACAAATTTTGCTGGATTTTTTCCAACCCAAACCCGATTTATTCTAGAACCCCAAGTTGGTCATCATACTGACAACCCTCCTTGTAATACTTGCTAGTTGATCAATTGTACTTGCAATGCTTATTAGAAAGGTACATGTGCAATGCATCAACATGGGTATATTTTAGCACAAAGTTTGTAGTAGCCATGGATCAAAGTGCCAGAAAATCGGTACATATCGTCCGAGCAAAAAATCGGTACGTATCGGACGATACGTACCGGAACAGTAATGTATCGGACGATACATTGAATGTATCGTCCGGCATTTACATGTACATAAGACGATACGGTACATTAATGTACCGTATCATTAGGGTCCGATACCGATACGATACATTAACGTATGTATCGGTATCGGATGATATTTTGATCCATGGTAGTAGCTGACCTACGCTTTGGATACTTTTTACCGTTATTTTAATGTTAATTAGTAAATTTTTATGTTTTCTGCGGTCTAAGTAATCACATGCAATAGATTCTTCCATTTCAACTCTCATTTCATGAGCTTAAACCGTGGATGGTTCTTACACATATGATGGAGATTACTTTTTGCCTTGGTCTTTCGCATGATGGACCTCGAGATGATGAGCCTACCATCAAATGGTCGGATTTGGATTCCACATGGTAGGCTCATGATGTCCAGATCCATTGTATGGAAGATAGGTGCAAAAAAGAATCCCCAACGTTTGATTCAAAAATGTTTACAGTTTAAGCACGTGAAATAACAGTTGAGAGTGGAAAATCTTGAGTTGTAAATGAGATATTTTTTTTAATTCAGTTTTCATTTTATTTTCGTTAGAGAAAAATATCCTTTGGCTGTGTTTGGGTTAGCTATTTGCATGCTCTCTGTCAGAGAAGATAAAATCTGCTCTAAGATAAAGCAGGCATAGAACAATTTTATCACTTAAAACAAATTCCCGCCAGAGCAAATGGAGTGAAGAGCTCTGTTACCAAACATGAAAGCAATTCTATGTCAGAGCCAAAGAGCAAAAGAGCTGCTCTTCCCCTAAAAGAGTTAACCCAAACGCAGCGTTGACCAATTCCATAGGAATTTATTTATCAAAAAATTTAATGAAACATTGAAATTGAATTCTAGTGAAGTCATTTTCCACATAAAATAATCAACCAAGAGAAATGTCATTTTCAATTCCCACAAAATTAGCATGAAATTGTTAATTCATTTCTAGCAACTGAATTCCAGGTCATCAAATTGAGCCTTAAGAAACGTTTTAAACCAATAAGCTAATGGTTACTTGCTTGATTCTTAAGATATATTAAGATTTGAAATATTTTATATTGTTACATCATACTTATCCTACCCTTAGCGAAGGATGGCTGCTAGTGTATGACCATGTTTATTTTGTTGGGAAATTTACGGGATCAATCCTGTCAGATGCACCTTTTCTATCAGAGACCCACCCTATATTTTGACCTTTACCCAAACATATCAGCTTTTACTTGAGCCAGTTCCAGCTAACACAAAAAGTTTCAAATACTCCTTGCACTTTTTTATATTTACACGATGTGAAGTAACATTTATGCCGTCGGATTTGAAGGCCACAATATAAAGATTGATGATGCCAAAGATTGGCACGAAAAAAGAGGCATCTAGACAGTCAATAATGATTGTCCTCGACAGTCGTTATCGACTGTCCTATAGAGCCGTTATCGACTGTCTAGGGCAGCCGTTATCGACTATCTATACAGCCGATAACGACTATCGAGGACATTCGTTATCGACTGTCTAGGCAGTCTTTTTTTTTTTGTTAAAAGGGCAATATTGCCTTTTTTTCATGTCAATCTTTGACACCATCAATCTTTATATTGTAGTCTTCAAATCAAATGACATAGATGCTACTTCACATCGCATAAATATAAAAAAGTGTAATTTTTAAAATTTTAAACCATATAGAAATAAAGGGTATTTGAGACTTTTTGTGCTAGTTGGAGCTGGCTTGGCTAAAAGCTGGTCGGTTTGAGTAAAGGTGAAAATATAGGGTCTCTGACGAAAAAAGTGTATCTGACAGGGTCGATCCTATAAATTTCCCTTTTTTTTTTCCCACACACTCTGAACCGATACAAGGCAAATCGAGTCCCAATTCGCATTGGTCTAGATGGAGCACCGTTCACAAACAGGTTCGATTCAGATATAATGGTTGAAATTTTTAAATATCCCTTAAGCTTTTAAAAGATGTAGTGTTACGTACCCCTGTTAAACTTGTGAGGAAAACACAGATATCCATCATAAGAATGCTTTCAATCAGACGATAGATATTGGTTTTTGTCCCTATCTTTCACCTATCAAATGCGCACCTATCAGATGATTATATGTTGATTCCACGGGACACACATCACCCGAAGTAATCGTGATCATGGTCGTACCTATCAGACAATCACTTTTGGGGATGTATACTACGGGAAATTGACATGTGGCCATTTGATAGGTGTGCCATGATATCAAGATCTGTTGAATGGTCTGTCATTTCCCGTCTTCCATATAAAATTGTCTTAATCTAATCAACAGAAAATTAAATTAAGAAAAGTTTATGTGCCCTCAAAAAGTTACTATGAACACACTTTTTCTAACCAATGCCAGGGTTACTTGTAGGGGTGGAAAGAAAAACCGAACACTAACAAAACCGAATCGATAAAAACCGACTTGATATCGAACCGAACTGATCCAAAATTGAAAATTTGAAACTGATTTTGGGTGCCGAAAATTAAAAATCGACCTGATATCGGTTTTGGGTGCTGAAAACCGAAAACCGATTTACTAGGAAGAGAACCAATAAGAAAACTAAAAAATCCAAATATCCCTTTAAAAAATAAGAAAAAAAAAAAATAATAATTAAAAAAATCGAAAACCGAACCCAACTGACTGAAACTATTATGGATCGGTTTGATTCGGTATAACAAAATTTTAAAAACAACACAGAGTGGTTAAAAAATGCATAACAATTCGATTTATGCCGATCAAAATCATGGGACGGTCCAAGTTAACTGTGCACAACCACACAATAATCGTACAGTAAAAAGTACAACAGAAATGACTAAAAATAAGATAAAATAATTTATTTTTTTCTTTTTTCCCTCACATCCTCTTAAATTTTAAATTGCTCACAAACCTCAAAATAATATTATAGGAGTACGCCCTTTATGATGGGCGAAAGTCAATAAGAAATGAATTTATGAGATTATTTAAATAAAAAATAAGTTATTAATTGCTAAACGAAAAGAAAAGGGTAATAATCTTATTTCAATATCTGTACCAGGTAGTTAACGTCATTTAAAACGGTTGGGTCAGGGATCTAGCCAATCCCAGTAGTATGTAAGGGATCTCGCCAACTCCGAAAATGAGTTAAATCACATTACAATAAAATTAATAAATCAATAATACTTAAAGTAAATAGTGCGCGGGAAGTAAAGCGCACAATGCTGGTAGCCCCTTCCTGTTCGCATTATAAGCGTTGGGTGGGGTGGCCGCGCACCTAATACCAACTCTCAAAACATATCAAATCGGAGATACGCGGCACTAGAGTTCGATCAGGAATATAATTGGTTGACTTTTCAAATTATATCTTCCTTTAGCCTCCTATATAAATAGGATAAGAGTTAGGTTTATTCAATTTTCTCTTTCCGTCTTTCTTCTCTCTTTCTTCCTGTTTCCTCTTTCCTTTGTTTTTTTTTTTGAGAGGATCCTGTTTCCTCTTTCTCTTTTCACTGTTTCTTTTCCTTAGTTATCATTGGCATGGCCGATTGGACAGAATTGCCAAAATATTTACTAGAAAGGAATGGAGGAAGGTTCACATCGAATATGAAAGAGGGCACCCATCTTCCTGGCCTTTATCTACCTGGTAATGGAACCTTCTCTCCTCTTACTAATAATCCTACGATTTCCTCTCTGTGAAATCCCTCTCGAAGGGCATCGTATTGTGGGTGCTTTCGATAGTTGGGTGGTAATTCTAGACAGACGTTTAGATGCTTTTTACTAAATCCTTTTCATCTCACAAAATCCAGCTTCCTTCACTAAACACTCTTCCCGAGATTGTGGATTTCCGTGAGACAGAAACAGGCACCATCGAACACACATTTTTTTATAAATCGAGAGTTAGCTTTACCGATACCACTACCTTTACCGATATCACCACTAGCGATAGGCTGTTGGATTATTATATTCTTAGAGTCGTTTTATCTGGGGATCCAGTTTCATCCCCTGATGTTATAAGCCTTGGCATTGGAGGAGAAATAGGTGATTTAGTATTCTGTAAATCAGGAGATGACAAGTGGACTTCTGTACCAAATCAGAAGTGGTCTTTTGCTGACATCGTATATTATCAAGATAAGTTTTTTGGCGTCACCAACAACAGTCTACTTGTAAATTTTGACATTGGGCCTCCTCCCCTGCTCACTCAATTTGCATCAGTGCCCTACTCCGTTGACCCTGACGCACGTACATGCAAGAAGTATTTGGTCGACTCTGCAGGAGAACTGTTACTGGTCATAAGATTGAGGACTGATAATGTGTCTCCTCACCGTTGTGGTTTTCCACCTGAAAACGAACCGTATAAAACATTTTCGTTCAAGGTGTTCAAGGTAGATCCAAATGGGCCATCATGCTCTCGGCTGAATAGCTTAGGTGACCAGGCATTGTTTTTGGGGATCAATACCTCATTGTCTCTCTCAGCTCGGGAATTCCAGGGATGCAAAGCCAATCACATTTATTTCACAGATGACAATAGGGAGGGATCCTACAAACAACAACACTATGGGGGCCATGATAACGGTGTTTTCAACTTAGAGGATGGGACCATTGAGCCACTTTATCAGAGCGACTCTCGATCTGGCCACCACCCATTTGGATTACACCCAAGCCTTGGCAAACTAGTTAGTCTATGGTTTGTTTTAGTGATGTTTTTTAGCACATTTATTTACTTCTTTTTTTATTTAGCGTTGACAGTCATGAACTGTTTGATTATGTTTCCGAATTGATTTATAAATCTTCCTTTTGTGCTCTTATATGGTCATATGCCTATATGAGTGATTCTATCAACCTTTTAGCTTGTATTCGTCATAAATTCATTTCTTATGTATCATATGATTCATATGTTTTTTTTTAAAACTACTTTTTGAGGGTTAAAATTGATAAGGCTAGAACATAACCTTGCTTGCTGCAGCTCTGTCAAAGTGATCACCATTCCCAGACAGCTGTTGAACTAATGATCTAAGCAACGAAAGCACAGCTAGCAAGGAAAACTTAATGATTAGATTATTTCTATAAATAATATTATTTTGTTGCCTACCAGAAAAAGGTAAAAAATAAAAAATAGAAAACCATTTTTATGCAGACTTGAAAATTTCAAGTTTAGATATGCCCTGTTTCAATGTTTTCATATGCAGGGAAGAGGGGGTGATAGTAGGGTAGGGAACCATGTCTCCTCTCGTTTGTTTTGGTGTAATTTTCAAAAGTTGTAGCATTGAGTCTCTAATGTCCAAAGGAAAAAGAAGGCCAGTATGAGAAGAGAGAAGAAGCTCCATATGTCAACCCAACCTCTTGGAATGTTGTTCTTTTTATCATTTGGGTCTATGTATTCTAGTTGGGCTTCAACAAATTTCATATTCAAATTTGAGTGGGATCTTCCACTGGATATTAGGTTCCATTTGCCTTAGTGAATAAAATTTATTGACTCAGTGAATAAAACGTGTATGTTTGGGGAATTCTGGCATAATGCCAATAGAACCATTAAGTGAAACAAGAAGAAGGGAAGCTTTACTCAAATGGTTTGTGGCTATTGGATGCTTAGAAGAAACCTGCAATTTGGTTTTAGCTGGATAGCTGGCGATCCTGTTTGACGGGAAGTGAGCTACCTCTCTAAGGCCTTGCTATTGACACTCTTTTGAGAGATCTATATGGGAAGAAATAATAGGATTTCTGAGAATAGATTCTAGATTTCATATCTGTAGTCAATTCGATCATCGAAGCCCTTTGTCTATAGTGTATGTCTGCTTCTTCAAATGAGGCAAATTCAGTTGTCAGTAACCTGCTAGAGTGGGAACAATAACGCTAACATAGCATAAATCCCGCCCGATAGGATTATTGATCTCCGGGATAGAATGAAAATAAAATAAAGAATAAGAATATAGGAAGATCTTTGGAATCATACCAAATTTGTTGGCTTCACATCAAAGGACTAGAATCACTCTTGCTCTAGACGAAAATTTCTCACAAGCTTTCAGGGTTGATAGAATCTCTCTCTCAAATTATGCACAAAGAAAAAATTTCAATATTCATTAACTAATCAATAAGGAGCTTTGCATGTGTATTTATAAAGTTTAGAAAGTCTAACCTACCAAACATAAAGACTCCTAGCCAAAAGGCATCCTAGACAAAGTCACAGAAATCTAACTCGGCATAGATTCCCGGACGAGCTCACGCACGTGAAGTATGATTCACGCACGTGGAATATGATGTCGTGCGCGCAGATCATATTCTTACCCTCTTGGGTCGATCTTGTGCGCGCGAGACTGGAACTCGCATGCACGAGTTATGACAAAGGCTCTTCTTTGCCTTCTTTTCTCTTCCCATATATGCTCTTCCCATAATAGGGTCTTCTTGTGTGGCGCACACGTGCACATGGGTCTTCAACCCTTCTTTAAGAGGCCTTTTAAATATCCATTGACGGGTCGACTTTCTCTTGAATTTCCTTCTTCGAGTCAGGCCACAATTTCAATGCCTGGATCTGGATTCCGTAACACATACCCTCATAAAACTGCATTGGCATATAAAAATAAAAGAAGGCAAAACTCAATAGTTCTCCAACAGATTCCCTAATCTACCTTTATCTCATCAACACAATAGCAATTATTTCTAAATGTAATAATATTAGTTGGCAAGTTCATCAACAGTGGAATTTATATAGATATTCCTATTAATTCCTTTGCAATAATTTAGACTTGTAAGTAACCTTTCTTCAACATTCCATGATTAATGTACACCAAGAAATGCATCTACAACAGGACCCCAAATAGATGGAATAAGACTGATGATAAGGATGTTGATGAAAGAAATGCATCTGCTATCATCTTTTAGTTTGTTTCTATTTCTAGTTTTCTTCCCCAAAGTGGACCCCCCCCAATAGATAGGACAAAGCTTGATGATAATGACATCAGGTCTTAACCAATTTTTCATCTGGATAGTACTTGCATGTGTTTAAGCCACATGCTAATAAATAAAAATTTCAATAGGAATTTACTAATTTTTGAGCACCAAAATGCAATAGTGCAAGGCATCTCATGCAGTCCAACAAATGAGTTGTGGAAGTATTTTCAATAACTCAGTGCTAAACCTAATCTATATGCTTATTGTTGCCCCAAGAAAGGCGATTCTCAATAGTTGCAAATTTTTAAAAATTTTTCCTTTTTTCTCTTTAAATAAAAGGGCAATGTTGCCATTAATTCCCTCAATCATCATCAACCTCTTATTCAGTTGGGAAATTAACTGAGTGGCGATCATCAATAACTTTAGAATGATAATTAGAGGACGATTAGTTTTTTAAGAGTTAAGACAATGAAATTACAATCATTTAGAGATCAAAGGGAACAGCGAGGTGCTTTGCCAAAAGTAAAAAAAAGAAACAAAAAAATAGAAACAAAAAGCCAAAAGTAGAAGATGAGAGATAAAAAGCTCATGGTCTAAGGGGGTTTCAGTTGTTCTCACTCCCTCTATCTCTGCCGTTGACTTCTCCGGACAACTAGGCTCTTGAAATAGAGTCCTTTATAGTTTTGCATGTGTTGTGCTTTTTATCGAAAATCCTCCTTTTCCTCTCCTTCTAGATGGATTCCTAGAAGATAATCAATGGCATCATCCTCCATAAGAATGCCCATATTGTAAAAGATAAGGTCACGAGAGGCTGAGACTATCCTGTCAAGACCTTGGTGTATAATTCATCTAGGAGCCACTAACCATAAAGCAGAATAAAAAAGAGCCTAAAATTTTCTTGCAAACTCAAAATGAAGGAGCAGATGGTTTCACCCACTCTTCCTCTATCTTGTAGAAAGTATCATCCACCGACACCTCATTTCTTGTTTTTGTAGCTGAATGTAAGTCAGAAATCTCCCCAGGCCACTTCCTATGTCAAGACTTTAACTCGTAACAGGTTCCACAAATACCACAATCACCGTCCACCATTGTGGGACTAGTTTTCCTTTCTTTAGAAATTTGTAAAGAGATCTGACCAACATCTGCTGGTTAGATTCTAAATTACATATTATCGATGTCACACCCCCACCTCGCCAAGCGATCAATCCTGCCAGATTCTATTTCAAACTCCAACTCTAAAGCCTTGTTGCACAACCCAAAGACATCCCTACCACAGTTATCTATTAGACCTTATACCCACATATAAACCTCTTCCTCGCGACATCTCCACAACCACTTTCCTATCAATGCCATACATATCCCAACCCACTTTAACTCTAATGGGAATCATACTCCATCCCAGTTTTACCAATATAAATATTCTCTTTTGCCTTTCTTCCACTTCAAAAAAGGGTTTTTCTTTTGGGAATTAGTTCTAATCTTTTAGCAATGCTACTCGGATATTCAAATATTGTTATGAATTAGATTGAAAGGTTTGAGTGAGTAGTCTTAATGAGTGTGATCTTCTCCCCTTTAGACAATAGTTCACCCTTCCAACCAACTTTTTATCGAATAGTTCCATTACGAGATCCCAATATGCAACAACAGTCTTACCTAAAAAAAGTGGGTAATTATGCAGGTCGCAACCTGCAATAGTATAAATTCTGGCTCATAGACGAAAGCCTACTTAGAATTCGGATTTAGCGTGTAAAACACCACTAAATTGTCATGATTTTATAGTGGCAGAGTTCTTTATTTTTTCGTAAAACACAATTCATAAAATTCTCTTCTATTGTAGCCAAAGACAAATTAAATAACAACAGGCCAGCAATAGAACAGGATCATGAAACCATCCACTTAGTTTCAATAGCAGAATCTATGATTAGTGCTCTCGGACAGCCATAAGTCTGAACTCGTAAATTCTGCAATAAGACTAATTAATGATACCTGATAGAATTGAATCCAAAAACTTTCCACGATCACAGACCACAAACACAAACAACAAAACTGTCAACAACTCTAAAAAGACTTAGGAAACAGCAGCAAAGAGGACTGACCAGTCTCAGAAATGGTCATTAAATATGGATTAAAGAGTCACAGATCTCAACTAGTAGACACTGTCGTCAAAGAAAATAGGATATAGCAGCAGATTCGAGTCAAAACTCTTGTTCCTCTAAATTTTTTTCAAATAAATGTCATTAAAAACCTTCATGTCATTTCTTTCGGACCTGGATTTAGAAGTCCAATGCCCCGACTAGAGCTTAGTCTTTTGCCTGAATGCTTGCGTTTAACAAGGCCCTCATGGTAGACTACCTTCAGAGTCATGACTTCTCACGTGAGAACTGCTGCATTGATGCCAATAATGTTTTCTTAAAATTTAATGGGGCTTTCTTTAAGCTCTTTGATGCCAGGCTCTGCTGGGAACATACCAGAGCCTTATTTAATCTCCTTTTCATGCTTCAATCTCTGCTATCATCTTTTAATCTTTTTCTATTTCTTGTTTTCTTCCCCAAAGTCGACCCCCCAAATTGATGGGACAAAGCTTCCGATAATGACATTAGGCTTTAACCAAAATTTCATCTCGATAATACTTGCGTGTGTTTAAGCCAGAAGCTAATAAATAGAAATTACAATAGGAACATACTAAGTTTTGAGCACCAAAAGGCAATAGTGCGAGGCACCTCAAAGGGAGTCACAGCGAGGTGCTTTGCCAAAAGTAAGAAAAGAAAACTAAAAACTAGAAACAAAAAGCCAAAAACAGAAGATGAGAGATAAAACTTCATGGGAGGAGATTAAAAAATAAAAGCTCATGGTCTAAGGGGGGTTTCAGTTGCTCTCACTCCCTCTATCTCTGCCGCTCACTTCACTAAACAACTAGGCTCTTGAATTTGAGTCCTCTGTAGATTTGCATGTGCTGTGCTTCTTATTGAAATTCTGCCAGATTCTCACCCTATTTCGCACTATGCCTAGTAGGCTTGGTGCACAACCCAAAGACATCCCTACCATAGCTATCCATTAGACACCCACAGATAAACCTCTTCCTCGCTACATCTCCACAACCACTTTCCTAGCAATGTTGTATTCATAGATATTATCGTGCATATCCGAACCCACTTGAACTTAATCACACTACATCCCAGTTTTAACCATATAAAATATTCTCTTTTCCCTTCTTCAACTTCATACAAGTTATTTGGATTCTTTCTAATTTTTACAATGCTACTAGGATGCTCAAATATTTTCATGAGCGAGTAGCCTTACTGATTGTGATCCTCCCCTGCTTTAGACACTAAGGCACCCTTCCATTCAACCAGCTTTTTATCTAACCGTTCCACTATCAGGTCCCAATATGTAACAATAGTTACAACCTGTAAAACAATAAATTCTGGTTCATAGATGAAAGCCTACTCATAATTCAGATTTAGCGTGTAAAAACACCACTAAAATTGTCTTGATCTTATAGTAGTAGATTTTTTTCTGTAAAACACAATTCTCAATGATGTCTTCTATTGCAGCCAAATATGAATAGAATAACAGCAGGTCAGCAATAGAATAGGATCATCAAACAACATCCACTTAGTTTCAATAGCTGAAGCTATGATTAGTGCTCTCGGACAGCCATAAATCTCAACTTGTTCATGCTACAATAAAACTAACTTGAACACATCCGTACCTAGGGATTCGGTCTGTGACCATTAAAGATGAAAAACTCCTGCACGGACAAAACCTTGTCCCCGATGGTCACTAGCAGCATCCTTTGAAGTTTCTACCAGCGATTGACCATCCATTCGAGACATCACAAACCTGCTGCCTTGAAAAAACCGCTTGATCTCTACTCCTAACACCCTCCAAACTATCATCCTTAGCCTTCACCAACTTTCCTTCATGCTTAGGCTCGTTACAGTGGTAATGATGTCACATCATCCGACGTCTGAAGTTCACATTTCTGCATCTCCCACACAGCCAATCTCTAACGCTAAGCACCACCAACTTTCCGTTACCCAAACTTTGCGACACCGTAATGTTACTTTTCTTTTTTAATTCCAATTTTCTCCAACCTTAAGCACCGCCTTTCCTTCCCCACAAAAACACCCAAAATGAGTCCAATTGATGTTGAAAAATCAGATCTTGGAAGTACCGTTTCTTCAACGTTGCATGATTAATTGATTGGTTACACCAAGAAATGCATCTTCTAACAGAATAGGAGGAATTTTATTTTATTCCGTAAATGACGCCATTAATATATATAGCATATTGTGTAATACTTGGAATTCGAGAACCACGTCAGTCCACTTGTAAAAAGAAGCGAGTGGTATGAACTCGCCTATTGAAGTTATATCCACCTCTTTACTACTTATTCTTTTATTTTATTTTGAAGTGCCCTCTTTACTACTTATAAAAAGTAATCATTGACCATTTATAATCTTATTCGTAGTTTTCAAACCATATAGAGATATTTGTGTCAGCTGAGTCATTACAAAATTACAATAGGCTTTAACCAACAGAAGACGTAGAAATAAGTAAACGACATGATTGTGAAGTGGTAGAGTTAAACCCGGGACAGATTGAGTGGAGGAATTAAATTTGCAATGCCAATCCCCAAATCTGGAAAAACATGGGAAAAAAGTAGCATGTGCTTTCCAGTCGTAAGAAAAAAAGAAAGAAAAGAAGGAAAAACTCAGTTTCGTAGAAGCAATACTACAATAAGTGAGCATCAATTATAATTCAAACTTTATTATATAAAATACAAAGTCGTTAGGTGATCAAGCCGAATCACACTTGATTGAACTGTGAAACTTCCTTCACAACGAGAGTTCGGGCCCTATTGATGGTCATGAAACATAGATATAAGTGCTCTTCTAATTCGTCCACCTGTTGGCTAAAGCTCGAGTCATTCTTCCTCAACTGGTGCACCACTTCTGGCGTGGGCTGCACACGACCCTTACCCTTGCACCGCTCCAAACCAAAGCTGACCATGGCCCGCAAGTGCTCCAGCTCGTTTTCCACCCGACCCACAAGCCGACTTATAGTGTCCAAATCTCTACTCAAGATATACATTCCCTTTGCAGCTGCATTGAGCTGAGCCAAAACTTGACTCAGCCGCTGAGCCGAAGAAAATCGATGAAAAATAGGTACCACCACACCAGGCACCGCTACTACTGATACCAATATAACATGCGCTGCCATGTAGAAAGCAAATATAGAGATCGAAGCCGTTAGAGCCACTAGAAAGACAGCTAACCCATGTTTGAAGCCGCTAATGAGACGGAGCTTTGCTCGTGCCTTTTCGCGGCTACTCTCGAGTCACTTGAGTAAGCTAGAGCAGCCGGCTTGTACGGCTCTAAATCGGCACGGGGACAATGCGGCTGAGTCGAACGGGTTTAAGCCCTTTGAGAAATCAGTGAAGTGGTTAAAATTTGGAAGAAAGTGGTGGTTTTCAAGGGAATTGAGGGCGGTTTTGAGGGGGTGGTATTGTATACGTATTTGGTCAGCATCATTTAAGAGGAGGCTACAAAGGAGTGAGGCGTTGGCAGTTTCTGAGAAGTAGTCGGAGAGGAGGGAGTGGTTTTCAGGGCAGTTTTTGGTTTGAGAGACGGTTAGGATTTTGGTTACGGTGGGTTGGTCAGGGTGTAAGAGATGTTCTGCAAATAATCGGTAGGTAGGGAGACGGGAGGAGGTTGTTGTTTCTAGGTGTTGGAATACAAACCCAAGTAAAGTGGGTCTTGGGTTGCACACCTTGAAAAACTATTTTGGGACATGCTTTAAGTAACTTTTTCAAGTTACAAAGTGACTTTTCATTTGTCAAGAAGACCTTTCATTGCCCAAGAGAAAAATAATTATTTTATTGTGTTTCTTAGAAGTCATTGCCTAAAAGTCATTTTCTAGGTGTCTTTTCAAGGTTCTAGGTGTCTTTTAATATTTCAAAGTGTCTTTTACTTTTTCAATGTACTTTTATTCTTATATATATTTGTGTAATGGGTAGCAAGATATAAGTTGAATTTTTTTAAATGAAAAGAAAGTATAAAGTGTTAGTAGCTAGCAAGCTCTTTTAATATAAAGAAATCCTTTGTAGTGCAGCAGCACAAGCTAGTCTATTTTATCTCCTTCAAATTGGTATCAGAGCACCGTTCGATTAAGATGGCGAATATGATTCAGCCCCAAATTTCAGTCTTAACAAAAGGAATCTATGATAATTGAAGCATCCAAATGAAAGTCTTGCTAGGATCGCAAGATTTGTGGGACATCGTCGATAACGGCTATAATGAACCAAAATCACCACAAGCGGAAGCAACACTTACGGCAACTCAAAAAGAAGCATTGAAAGAAGTACGAAAAAAGGATAAGAAAGCATTTTCTTAATCTACCAAGGAGTTGAAACATCAATTTTTGAAAAAATATAAAATGCCACATCGTCTAAGCAAGCTTGGGAGATCTTGCAAATTTCATTCAAAGGAGTTGATAAAGCAAAAAAGGTTCGTCTTCAAGCTCTTCGAGCTGAATTTGAATCCATTCGTATGAACAAAAGTGAGTCGATTTCAGAATATTTTTCTCGCATTTTGATTATTGTTAACAAAATGAAGAGAAATAGTGAAAGCATGGAGGATGTGCGGGTGATAGAAAAAATTTTAAGATCGTTGATATAACGATTTGAACACATTGTGGTGGCGATTGAAGAAGCGAAAGATTTGTCCACTCTTTCAATTGATAAACTCATGGCATCACTTGAAGCCCATGAACAAAGAATGAAACAAAACTCTAATGAAGAAGTAAAACAAGCTTTGCAAAGCAAATTGGTCTTTAAAGAAGATAAAAAGAACTTCAGAGGACGTGGCAGAGGATATCGAGGCAGAGGTTTTACTCGTGGTGGTCGTGGTAATTACCATAATGAAAATAGACGTGGTGATCACGGTGATTTTTCAATAAACGAGAACGAGGCCAAAGAGAAAGAGGTCATAGAGATCTTTCCAATTCATCATACAAGCCAAGGTATAATAAATCGCATGTCAAATGTTCTAATTGTAAAAAATTTGGTCACTATAGTAATGAATGTAGAAGTAAATCTACAAATGATGTTGATGAACAAGCTAATCTCTCTGAAGAAAATGTTGAACAAGTAACTACTATGTTACTTGCATATAAGGGAGATGAATCAAGAAATCAAACCACTTGGTTTCTTGATACTGGGGCCAGTAATCATATGTGTGGTGAAAAAGAAATGTTTACCGAGTTTGATGAATCGGTAAAAGGTGATGTGACGTTTGACAATTTATCTAAAACTCCAGTAAAAGGAAAGAGAAAAATTATGATTTAATTAAAAAATGGTGATCATCAATATATTTTCGATTCTTATTATGTTCCCACAATGCGAAGTAATATTCTAAGTTTGGGACAACTCTTAGAAAAGGATTATGACATACGCATGAAGGACCACACTCTTGTTATTAAAAATTACAATAATGATGTCATTGCAAAGGTGGAGATGTCAAATAATAGACTTTTCATTTTAAACATCAAGAATGAAGCAGTTAAATGCTTCAACTCTATTGTGAAAGACAACTCTTGATTATGGCATTTGCGCTACGAACATCTTGATTTTAACGGGCTAGAGTTGTTATCTCAAACTAATATGGTGAAATGTTACCTAAAATTGAGCATCCAAAACAATTATGTGAAGGATGTATTTTGGGTAAACAACATAAATTGAGTTTTCTAGTGGGAGAATCAAGAAAAGTTTTTGAACCTCTTCAACTTATTCACTCTGATGTTGCGGGTCTAAAGGAGGTTACATCAAAAGGAGGAAATAGATATTTTCTCACTTTTATCGATGATTTCAGCAGAAAGACTTGGGTGTATTTTCTCAAACAAAAATCAGATGTGTTTGAGACTTTCATACAATTTAAATCAATGGTGGAAAAACAGAGTGATTATTTTCTTAAAACTATAAGATCTGATAGAGGTGGTGAATACACCTCAAGTATGTTTCAAGAATTTTGCAGGTCAAATGGAATCAAATATTAGTTGACGGCTGCATACACTCCTCAACAAAATGGCGTCGCAGAAAGGAAGAATCGCACCATTCTTGACATTGCAAGGAGTATGCTCAAAGGAAAGAACATGCCAAAGGAGTTTTGAGAGGCGTTTTGCTTGTCCTATTTGCTTAATAGAAGCCCCACCAAAAGTGTCAAGTTCATGACACCTCAAGAAGCATGGAGCAGCTACAAACCCGGAGTTGGGCACCTCAAAGTGTTTGGGTGCATTGCATATGCACATATTCTAAGTCAAAGAAGAACGAAGCTTGATGACAAGGGAGAAAAATGCATCTTCCTTGGATATGATGAACTTACAAAGGGTTACAAATTATTTAATTGTATAACCGAGAAAATCATTATTTCTAGAGATGTTATCTTTGATGGAGAAATATCTTGGGAATGGAACACATGTGAAAAACAAAGTAAAGAAAAAATTCTAGTTGATGAAGAAGTCATCAAAGAGAATGATAAGGAGAATCAAACTCCTCCTCCAACTCCTCCCCAAACTCCTTATTCACCATCATCATTTCCGTTGGTTGATATTGCATCATCAAGTAGTGAATCAAGGGCACCGATAAAAATGAGAAGTCTCAATGATATCTACGATCAAACAGAAGTGGTCGATTTCACTTTATTTTGTCTTTTTGCGAATTGTGATCCGTTGTACTTTGAAGAAGCTATTATTGATCGTAGATGACAAAATGCTATGGATGAAGAAATTCAAGCAATAGAAAAGAATGATACATGGGCGCTTACCACTCTACTAAAAAGAAAAAAGGCGATAGGAGTGAAATGGGTCTACATGATAAAAAAGAATCAAGAAGGTGAAGTTGAAAGATACAAAGCGAGGCTAGTCGTCAAAGGCTACAAATAACGTCAAGGCATTGACTATTAAGAAGTGTTTGCACCGGTTGCAAGATTTGATACTATAAGGCTCCTTATAACCTTAGTTGCCCAAAATGGTTGGAATATTTTTCAAATGGACGTAAAGTCGACATTTTTGAATGACTATCTTCAAGAAAAAGTGTACATAGAGCAACCGGAAGGCTACATAAAAAAGGGTCAAGAGGCATGCGTGTACCGATTAAAGAAAGCATTGTATGAGCTCAAACAAGCACCAAGAGCATGGAACACTCGCATCGATGAATTCTTTGAGTTCATAAAATGTCCATATGAGAATGTCTTATACACCAAAACAAACGGTGTTAGGGATATAATGATCATTTGCTTGTATGTTGATGACATGATCTTCACAGGAAACAATCTTCCTATGATTGAAGATTTTTAAAAATCTATGATCAAGGAATTTGAAATGACCGACATTGGCAAGATGTCACTTTTTCTTGAGATAGCGGTCAAGCAAACAGAGGGTGGAATTTTCATCTCATAAGAAAACTATGCAAAAGAAATTCTTGGAAAATTCTAAATGAACAATTGCAATTCGGCAAACACACCTATGGAAGTGGGTTTGAAGCTACAAAAGGAAGAACAAGGCGATTCGGTGGATCTTACACTATTCAAAAGCTTGGTTGGAAGTCTTAGATATTTAACAATCACTCGACCTGATATTGCTCACAGTGTTGGAATCATCAGTAGATTCATGGAAGCACTAAAACACAGTCACTTCTTGGCTGCTAAAAGGGTTTTGCGATACATCAAGGGTACAATTGATCATGGTTTGTTTTATAAGCCTACTAATGCTTTTGATCTTGTAGGATTCACAGATAGTGACTTTGGTGGAGATCCTAATGAAAGAAAAAGTACATTAGGATATGTTTTCAATATTGGTTCAGCTGCAGTCTTATGGTCATCAAAAAAGCAAAATGTTGTTGCTCTCTCATCATGTGAAGCTGAATATATAACTGCTGCAACATGTGTTTGTCAAGCTATTTGGTTGAAGAATTTATTAAAGGAGTTGCATCACTCTACAAATCAACCAGTAACGATCTATGTTGATAATAGATTAGCCATTTCATTAGCAAAGAATCTCGTGTCTCATGGTCGAAGCAAACATATTGACACAAAGTATCATTTTATTCGAGATCAAGTGAAGAAGAATGAAGTCAACCTCATCTATTGCAAGTTCGAAGAACAAGTTGCGGGCATTTTTACGAAGCCTTTAAAGTTTCATACATTTCAAGGATTGAAGACTTTACTTGGAGTAATTTCGAAACTTGGGTTTGAGAGGGAGTGTTGGAATATAAACCCAAGTAAAGTGAGTCTTGGGTTGCACACCTTGAAAAACTATTTTGAGATATGCTTTAAATAACTTTTTCAAGTTACATGGTGACTTTTCATTTGTCAAGAAGACCTTTCATTTCTCAAGAGAAAAATAATTATTTTATTTTATTTCCTAGAAGTCATTTCCTAGGTGTCTTTTTAAGGTTCTAGGTATTTTTTAATATTTTAAAGTGTCTTTTACTTTTTCAATGTACTTTTATCCTTATATATATTGGTGTAATCGAGTAGCAAGATATAAGTTGAAATTTTTTAAATGAAAAGAAAGTTTGAAGTGTTAGTAGCTAACAAGCTCTTTTAATATAAAGAAATCCTTTGTAGTGCAGCAGCACAAGCTAGTCTATTTTATCTCCTTCACTACGGAGTTATACGTGGCAGTATCTCGTTGTGTGAGAGCCAAGACACGTGTCCAGAACTCGTTGTATGATTCGGTTTGAAAACCGTTGACAAATTCTGCCTGGAGGTCGAAATTGGTGGTCGAGAGGGTTGGAGTCGTTTTAGGCTCTGCAGAAAAAAAAAAAAAAAAAAAAAATAGGGGCTTTCTAAGTAGGTGAAAGAAAAGTTTGATGAATTATTTGACCAAGTTACGTTCTTAAGCAAAGAAAAATTGTTAATTAATTTTACTTAGATGACAGGAGATTATTTTTCTTCCCAATCTTGGACTTAATAGATCTTGAGATGACGAGCCGATACATATCGGAAGCACAGTGGAACTGCAAATCGGTTCGCTATGTATTAGTTCGTCGTTCATCATAGTGCATATATTTTTCATAAGATCTTCAAAATAATGAAAAAACAATGATGAAATAATGCCCCCGACGTTTTTTCTTGTGGAAAAACTTGAATTTAATCTTCATCTCTCTCCTTAAATGACTAATGGGGCACTCCTCCAAGGAAGAATAAATATTGAACTGGCACCAACTCCAAAAGAGAAACGAAGACAACAATCAAATAATACATAAAGTTGTATACATGAGCTAGTGTACTCCATGCTATTGCTAACTTTCAATGTTATAAAAAATTTACTTTACTTTGAAGTGATGTAATATACTTCTAAGAGGCCTTTTTAAGCTACACTTCCGCCAATGAAATGGGTACATTATTTGTGGCTTATGTATGCTAAACGTCATGCCATCAATGTAGATTTTGAATGGGTCATTGATCTCGGACATGTGGCACCGTTTTTTTATGATGCGTACCAGGTGACGCAAACGAGATCTGATGGGTCAAATATAATAGATAATATTTATAATTGATAAGAAAGATACACATCATATGATGTGTATTTTCTATTTTAAATAAGCAGAAAGGTGATAATAGATAATATTTATGATTGATAAGAAAAATACGTATCTTATGATGTGTATTTTCTATTTAAGCAAGAATAAAGGTGATTACGATTTTATAAATATTCTAAGAACTATTTAAAATTATTAAAAACAATTATTAGATCTCAATTTATTGTATTCACCTCTTCCTAAAGAGGTCTCTCATCATAATGAAAATAGAAAAGTCATTGTTAAGATATCTTTAGAGTTTTCTTTAAAACATAGCATTGAAAAAATAACTCTGTAGCGGCCGTTCAATGTTTTTAAAGTGAAGGAAAACTTGATTTTTGAGATTTACATGATAGCTATCCATTTCAAATCCATTGGCTCTTCCTTGAAAGAAAAAAAAATCCATTGGCTCATTAAATGTTGGGTGTTTTTATTTACAATCCAAGATTCTTTCTTCTCATCCTAGGTTTCACCTATTAAACTATTTTCTGTTTTGAATCAGACGGTAGAGATTGTTTTTCGTCCCAATCTTCAAAAAAATAAATCTTGAGATTATCAACATATCATCAGACATTCAGATTTTGATTCCAGGTGGCACACAACCTAATAAGTGAACATGATCATTGGCATACATCAAATGTTGGTTTTGGATCGCTTTTCAGGATGTCTGTCAAATGGAATAAAAAATTTAACCATATGATGGTAAGAGCATGATCTTAAGATCTATTGTTTCAAAGATTGGGACTTGGGACAAAAAATGATGTCTATTGTTTGATCCAAATTAAATAGTCCACGATTTAAGCACATCAAAATCAAGTTGAGAAGGAAAAATCTTGGGTTGAAAATGAAGGTACCCCTAAATCTTTTAAATGTTTCCTTCACATTACGTGGCACACGTTGCAAACAAAAATGCCACATGACCTAAATCAGTGACTTATCCTCAATGAAAGAAAAAGAAAAAACGAAAAAATCAAGGTCTGCATCTACTTCCACAAGTTTATCTCTATTAATTTAAGTAAGAAGAGTATAGAATTTGTAAAGAAAAAAAATCATGTTTATTTTTTTCTTCTATTTGTTTTTTATCTAGTCATTTTATATCCGTTGGGATAAGACTGTGATGATGTTAATGATAATGATGATATTATATCCTATGTGTTCAGATACATTTGACTCGAAATAAAATGCATGAGTCACTCACATGTTGCCTAAAATCTTGTATCATATGCAATATGTACTTTCGAAATTACAAAGTTTGAAAATATTGTGTGACATCAACGCAGCTAATTGCAATTAAACTTATATGTAGGTGCCTCTCCATCTGTAAGTTGATTAATCCAAGCAGTCCACCTACGAGTTTATCATTGGAGCATGTCTCACAAATAAATCATATAAGAATTAAAACAATTCAGCTTGTGTACATTAGTATCAACTATTAACAATAAGCTCACCATTTATATGAGAATGCCTTGATCAAGCAACTCAAGGCTCTCAATTCATAAGATTTTATGGTAGGAATTTTCAGCCTAGAGTAGCTCCCAATACGAGCCATCATTTTGGGGAATTGATTGGACAAAACTTATGTGCAATTGGCCTGCAAATGGGTACTCATTGCCTAGTCTGTAAGTTGGAGGGTCATATTCCATCAAGTCTTGGGTAGCTTTAATAGCCCACATAGAATCTTATAGGGAGCTTACTATAGATATAAATGATATTAAAAATAGTTTCGAGGCACATAATTTACTTTGTTGTTTTAAAGACAATAGAAGCCCCCACTCCGTCAGATAGACGAAGATGTAATTGGGTTCTCAGCAAATTTGCTACACATATTTTCTGATATAATGGACACTCCAATGCTTCTCACATAGATTTTCTGATATACAAAAAGATTCGAAAATAAGAACGTAAGAAAGAAATATTATTATTTATGTTGTGTCTTATGTCTTTCTAGCGAAGATCCTATCTTTATTTATAGAGAAAATTTTGGACTATTGTGTATTTTCATATTTACAGTAAAGAGATGGATTTACGGTGACGAGATGTCAAACTTCTGTCTTGTCAACTAATGATAAAGAGATAAATCAAAATTTGAAAAGACTTCTTTAGAGAGAAAATAACTTTTACAAGTTTGTCATCGAATTATTATTAATATATAATGATAATTTATAGACTTCATTTTGAAATAATAAAATATATCTTATTATATTAATATACATATATATATATATATATATATATATATATATATATATATATATATATAACATTCCCGACATGTTTCAAAAAAAAGAATTGTATATCAGAGTTTTTGACTAGTACATACAACTCAATGTTTGTAAGCACTTTAAGTAGCTTATAGCTTTAAATTTAAAACTTGTCTAACAAATTGATATTATATTTACACATACTATGGCCTAAATCAATAGTGATATAAGGTTTGCACTTTACAGTCATGCGCTAAAATCATGATTTTATAAGTATCTCAGAGAGATGACCGATTCTCTTTGAAGCGGATTCACTTCCATACTCATATAGGTGAATTTATCATGGGTGCTCTTGTAACTACTTTATCACCTCAACAAATGAATGTCTACAGAATCATTAAGAGTTAAACTCACATTCTCACATTATAAGAGATGTGCACGAAATTTAACACCATGGAGATAGTCAATAGGTAACATACTTTTGTGCACTTTTAAAGGTCACGAAATAGTTTATCTCGTTGAACTTAAGATTTGAGATCTCAAACTCTACTAAGTTGAGGTTCAACTATTGTGCCTTTAAAGATATCGGTCTTTCTCATCCCCTCGATGCTCTCAACATTGTATCTCTAGGTAGTGCTTTTGTAAGCAGATCCGTAAGCATTTCAGAAGTTAGTATGCAGTACAACACGATTATCCCATCACTCACCATCTGTTGAATGATGTTATATCTAAGACATATATGCCTTGATTTTCATTTATATTTCTTATTACCTGAAATCTGTAAAATAACTTTATTATCACAATAAATATTAATTGCATATATATGTTGAGTTAAAGAAATTTTTCTTATGAAGCTTCGAAACCACTCTGCCTTTTTTGTTCCCGCAGATAATGCTATGTACTCTGATTTCATACTTGAATCAGAAAATATGTTTTGTTTTCTAGACCCCTACGATACTGCTCCTCCTGCTAAAATAAAAATTTATCCGCTTGTGGATTTTAAATCAGAGCAGTCAGAAATTCAAGTAGAATCAGTAAACCCCTCTAAGAGTTCAAGTTTGCCACTATATTTAAAACTATAATTCATAGTTTGTTTCAAGTATCTCAATATCTTACAAATAACTTCTCAATATTCTAATCCTAGGTTGCTAGTAAATCTACTCAATACCCCCACTATAAATGTTATATCGGATCTAGTACACTTCATTAAAATTATTAGACTTTTATCTCAATGACGATAAATTGTAATTCTTGAACTTGTTCAAGAATCGGTTTACCCTCAGCCATCTTACAATCAAAATATTTAGAGATTAGAAAAACATTTGTACATGCATCTTCAATTAGATGCTTCTTCTCTAATGATCCTTATAAATCTTTTGTGATGACCCGACTTTTCCAATCCCTAGGGTATAGGAAAGGCCGGTTCATCAACTTATTGATTTCTCAATAAGCCGTAACAAACAGAAGCCAGCAACATAAACAAAGGTCTAAAGACAGAGGCAGCATTGTTAATCCAACAAAATAAAAGCTTCATATAACAAAATTGGATATATCACTGTGAGGAACCAAAAGGAACTACCGGTGATGGCCAATCCGATCACCTAAAATAGAGGTTCACAATAATGGTTCCTCGAGTGATATCAAAAGAACAAAAATAATAGCCTAAGGCTCAACATTCCAAAATAATATCCAGACAAAATACCAAAAATACAGAATCTAAGATCACGGAAAGAACTCCTCAGCTGGTATGTCCAAATCCTCCTCTGGAATATAATCGGAGTCCTCTGGATCCTCTGACCCAAGGTCAGTCTCAGCACCTGTGACGTATAGTCGAGGGTGAGCTAACAGCCAAGCTCAATAGAGGAAGACAGATCCATTTGCATTTCTTTATAAGTAAAGGTTTTTAAAAGACGGAATCGGATCAAATATGATTTTTCAATGATGCTTTTCAAATTAAATCTCCAGTTCTAATCCTGAGTCAAAACTGATAATATAATCTAAAGTGTTCAAAATGTTCTGATTTAGCATGCTTCTTGTCTTAAATTTATAACTTAATTTTATCTCCCAAATTTCCTATAGCATGAGAGCGGACTGCGTGACCGATGAGAAGACCCTACTGACCATCGTCGTTCATGAACCCATTTCGAAAATGGAACAAGCCCCTACGCTATGAGGGAAACTTGCGCCAACGTTTTACCGTCAACACGGTTGATAGAATCTAGGGCATCGTACTTATGAACCCTAAATCAAATGCAAATGCTAACACATATCAAAGCTTATTATTCATAACATAATTCTGATTTTTCAAAGTTCTGATTTAAAATTTAGCTGAGGTTCTGATTCAAAATTTAGCTGAAGTTCTGATTCCAAAGATTCTTAGTTATAACAAGGTTTACAATTTTCAGATTGTGTCATATATTCAAAGTCTTTATTTATACTGTGTGCAACAGAATTTCCAAACTTTATACTTCTAAAAGAAATTGTCTAACACAGTTTATGCTTATAAATTTATGCAAATAACAATTAGGGTTCCCCTACCTTAACCAAGAAGTTTCAAAAGCATGAACAAGCAGTCCTCTCCAAGGACTCCCAATTGTCAAAACCTACATATATTAACACTCTCTGTGTTAATATAGAACCTAAAAATCAACCCAAAAGCTCATAGAAGAAAAATCTAACCAACTTTTAAAAGCAAAAAAAACAGGACAGAATTCGATGGTCGATTTTAAATTCGACCATCGAATTTCAGAATTCTGTTTCAGGCCAAAAATTCTCATTTCGACTGTCGATTTCCAAATCGACAATGATTTAATTCGATCGATTTTCAAATCGACAGTCGAATTCTTCAGGCTCTGTAGCTGTTAACTCAACATGCCCGGATTCTTTTTCTTCATTTCCAAACCCAGCCCTTAGATCTCCTTTAAACATACTACATACTATTCTAAACCTAAATTGAATTCAAAAGACAAAAGGATGTTTAAAGGCCTACCTCTTGTAGTTTAAGCCGTTGCCTCTGTTGTACCAAAGCACGCACCGGAACCAATCTTCGAAGTTCAACGGCTTAAATCTCCAAAACAGTTCATCATTCAAAAGAGGCTGTCATTGCCTCAGCCACAACAAAATTATTAGGAACTGTTCACTCTCCACATCTCTCTTCTCTTTCAATAGTTCAAACTGATCAGAATTCAAGCACTAATCTAATCAATGGTTGAGATGGAGAGAGGAACTTTTAAGCTCTCAAGATCTAGCATCAACAAGGAGGCAAGGCCTTTGAGGCTTGATTTCTAACGAGAGGGAGAAGTTAACTTCTCTTGCACCTTCTCTTTCTTATAAGATAAAACAATTCCTAACAAACAAAAATCTAGATATTTTTGTTTACAACTTATCCTCTAAATTTGCAAAATATTTCATGTTGAACACATACACCTATCCTATTGTGTAAGTTATCGTTTACTTGACTTGCACACCTCTCTAGGCTAATTCCTTTGACCATTAGTCGTATTATAGCCCTAGCTTCTCAAAATAAAATATTTTATAATATTTTCTGGATACGCTTACCGAGGTACATGAAAAAAAATACGTCAAAAATATCAGGGATATTACATCTTTACTGGTAGTGCACTTAGAGAATGTGTTGAACACCCTATTGTTTAGTGCATTAAGGATGTGATCCCAATAATCTTGATCATCTTCTAGTCATTTGAGCAAGCATTCGATCCACCATTAGTCGTACTTCCCGTTGTTTCTGCTATAGAAATTGGTAGACATAGTAGAGTGGGGACGTAAGAAATTTTGAGTTGTCGTAAGATAAATTGTACATTTTGCTGCTATCTTTTAAAATTTGACCTGCCAAGTCGGTCAACTTTTTTGAGATCTTGATTCATGAACTTATGCTATTAGCCATTAGAATGATCTTTTGTCTTTAAATTATTGAAGTAAATGGAATTGAAAATCGCTTTGAGGCACATAGTTCACTACGTTATCTTAAAGATAATAGACTCCCCCACTCCGTCGGATAAAGAAAGATGCAACAGCTAGCGAATCTACCTTCAGGTTATAGCAGAGCCTGATTTTGTCAAGAACTGTATGTTCTTTTCTAGATTGTGCTTGTTAGAAAAAGAATTAGTCACAAAGATTCTCTGATATACAAAAAAGATTCTTAAATAAAGAAAATAAGAACGTAAGAGAAAGATTATTATTTATATTGTGTCTTTCTAACAGAGATCTTATCTCTATTTATATAAAAAATTTCGAACTATTGTATCTTTTCAGAGGACGGTGAAGAGATTTAATTTTGTATTTTTCAGATAACGGTAAAAAGATAAATCGATTCACTTATGTCTTTTCAAATTTACGACGAAGAGATTTTAGACTTGCGTCTTTTCAGATTTACGGTGAAGAGATGTGACTTGTGTCTTTTCAACTAACGGTAAAGAGATAAATCAAATTCTGAAATGACACTTCTTTGGAGAGAAATAATTTTTACAAGATTGCTATCAAATTATTGTCAATATATAATGATAATTAAAGACTTAATTTTGAAATAATAAACATATATGATTACAGTAATATATATATATATATATATATATATCACTTACGCCGAAAATCATTGATTGCCTTAAATCAGACGATGGAGATCACATTCAAATGGTCATTTTTTGATTCAACATGACATAGATTCCAAAAATGTAGCCCTAAAGTCACGTTTGAGCGTGATGTGTGTCAATTGAGTTTAGGGTTACATGTTTGGGATATGTATTATGTTGAATCAAAAAAGGACCATCTGATAGGTGTGTCATGATCTTATCCATTTTATGAAAGATTGGAGCGAATTGCGATCTCAATCATCTGATTTAAGGCAATCAATGATTTTGTGCTTAGGTGCCTTGAAAGATTTTGTGGGTGCTATTAAAGCTCCCCTAAAGTCTTATATATAGTTACTTAGTTACTTATTACACCAGCGCCTATGATAGCATCCCAAGTTTGACTGTCCCAGAATTCAAACTTTGAATATATACAGGTAATGATCCTATCACTCGAGTTATGAATTATAATTCGATGACACTAGTAATCATTGACTGCATGTCACATCAGGTTGACTTTTAAGTCACCTGATGTGACTTGCAGTCAATATATATAATCATTTCCCTCCATGTTCCATGACTCGAGCCATATAATAATTTATTTATATATATATATTTGCCAATGTCTTGGTTGGGGTCGTTTCGGTTCATTTTATATAAATTTCATAAAACTTTCAAAAAAAATTTGAGAAAATTTTGAAGATAAAAAAGTAAATTTAAAAAAGTATTTAATATTTAAAAAATACTAAAATGTATATTAACATATGTAAAGTAAAAAAAAAAATATTTAAATTAATATTAGGTGCTAGAAACCAAACTAGGGGAAACAGCCCACATTGAACTTCACCAAATTATGAGTTAGTAACACAAACAAAACACATAAGCAATAAGAAAACTCACCTCAAAAAATTAACTACAAGACCTTCTGTTCAAAACTTTTCTCAGAAAATCTCAAAAATTAAATATAAAAAAATTCTATACTTAACATCATAATAACAGAAGGCCCACTTGAAGAAAATTTGGTTAGCATAAATTGATAAAAAAAAATTAGCAGAAGAAAAGTTTATTAACACCAAATTAATGAGAAAAAATTTTGAAGAAGCAAAAAGCAATTACTAAGATCTTATCTCATATCCATTCTCTTTCTAAAAGGATAATGGCTCATGACTAACATTTAAACACCAAAATGGTGTTTAAATAATCTTATACAATTAAACTTTTAATATTTTAATCTCAAACAGGTATAATTGTAATTAAGCTATGTGGTGAACATTTGTGATCAATCTAAATTGACCAAGTGACAGTCTATTATTTGAACACGTCTCAGCCCATAAAACCTGTCTATAAGTGGACGCGAATCATGTGATCGTTGAACTTTAATATCGGTCATAAAAATTGAAAGCAATAGTTGAGATTAAAACCTATAGATCAGATGGTTTAAATCCCCCTAAAACACTATTTTTAGACCAGTTCCATATCGAGCTATTATCTATTACTTTAACAGTACGGATCAACCACATTTTAAATCATTGATGGTGTAAGATCATTTTATACACCATTTTGGAGTTTAAATGATGGTGAGGAGAGCCGGGCCCTTCTAAAATGGGATACGTCTGTAAACTTATTAAAAGAAAAGAAAATCATCATATAACTATGAGCATTATGGCTCTCGCCAACTTTTAAACTCGAAATGGTGTTTAAATGACCTTACACCATTAAAATGTCACTATTTTTCTCACACCATTGATGTGAGATTTATCATTATGCCATGTGACATATATCCATGATCAATCCAAATTGCCCAATAGAATATGTCTCAGGCAAATGAAACATGCCACTAAGTGGATGTGAACCATCCAATTGAGAAAATTTAATATTAGTCATTAAAACTAAAAACAACCATTGACATAATAGTCAACAAATCATATGGTTTAAAATCTCCCTAAAACACCATTTTGGGGCCTATTGCACTTCAACCTATGATCGATCACTTTGATGGTTCAGATCACCGACAACTTAAACCATTGATGGTGTAAGATCAGTTAATTACCATTTTGGCATTTAAGGCTACGCTACAGTTAGCTCTTTCGGGGCAGAGAGTAGCTATTTCGCTCTTTGGCTCCGACGGGATATTGCTTTTATGTTTGGTAATATGGCTCCTTGCTCTATTGCTGTAGGAGGGGGAGCTGCTTTAAGTGATAAAACTGTTCTATGCTTGCTCTCTGCTTCGATAGAGAGCAGACAAAGAGTTGCTTATGCTCTTATAAGAGCTAGCCCCAAATAAAGAGCAGACAAAGAGTTGTTTATGCTCTTATAAGAGCTGGCCCAAACACAGCCTAGCGACGGTTAGGAGAGTCCGTCCCATAAATACAATGTAAGTTAACAGTCGGTCTCATAAATACAATATAAGTTAACTCAATAGTACAACTATACACTAATGTTGGTCTCAATCAGGTCCCAGGCAAGTCGGGTTCAGGTGGGGTCTTAAATCCAAAGGATTGGACCCAACCCAAGTACAACACGGGTCGGGTTGGCCCTCCTCTAATGTGTACTGTAAGCTAACTCAATTTTCAATTGGGTCTAGCAAATTAAGTTCGATTTGGATCATTTAAACACAATTTTGGAGTATAAAAGACTGTCATTGAGAATTTGGCCCTTAGAAAATAGGTTCTGTCTATAGATCATGTTTTTTTTAAGATAATATAATCATCATATAATATGGGGATAGTGGCTTTGACCTACATTTAAACGCGAAATGGTGTTTAAATGATCTTACATAATTACACCATTAAAATGGCACTTTTTATTCATACCATTGAAGTGTCATTTATCATTATGCCGTATGAAATATATTTATGATCAATCTAAATGCCCAAGTCACATCTATCATTGGAATATGTCTCAACAAATTGAAAAATGCTGATAAGTGGATGCGAATCATTCGATTGACAAAATTTAATAGCAATCATCAAAACTAAAAACAACCGTTGAGATTATAGTCAACAAATCGGATGGTTTAAAATCTCCCTAAAACACCATTTTGGGGCATGCTGCACTTCAACTTACGATCTATCACTTTGATGGTTCAAATCACCAACAACTTAAACCATTGATAGTGTAAGACCATTTAAATACCATTTTGGTGTTGTGTTTGGGTTAGCTCTTTCGCTCTTTCGCTCTGGCAGGAAATTACTTTCATGTTTGGTAATATAGATCCTCGCTCCATTTGCTTTGGGAGGGGGAGATGCTTTAGGCTGTGTTTGGGTTAGCTCTTTTGGGGCAAAGAGCAGCTCTTCACTTCTTGGCTCCGGTGGAAAATTATTTTTATATTTGGTAACATAGCTCCTCGCCTCATTTGCTTTGGCGGGGAGTTGTTTTAAGTAATAAAAATGCTTTATGCCTATTCTATCCCAAAGCAAATTCTATCTGCTCTGACAGAGTGTAAGTAAAGAGCTGTTTTTGCTCTTATAAGAACTGACCCAAACAATGCCTTCAGTAATAAAATTGCTCTATGTTTGCTCTCTGCCCGGCCAGAGAGTAGACAAAGAGGTGCTTATGCTCTCATAAGAGCTAGCCCAAACACAACCTAATAGCGTATGGTACAGTCAGTCCCATAAATACAATATAAGTTAACTCAATTCTACAACTATACACTAATTTGGGTCTCAATCAGGTCCGAGGACTGACCCACTTAAATCCAAAGGACTGGACCCAACCCAAGTACAACATGGGTTCGGTTGGCCTTCCTCCAATATATACTGCAATCAGACTCAATTATTTATTGGGTGTATTAAATCAAGTTCAATTTGGATCAAATCAGGTTGCTTCTCTAGCCAGGTCCAATTTGACCGACCCACTTACACCCGTAATTGATAGTTCGATCAGCAATATAATGGATTTACCTTTGCTTTATAAATAAACGAGTACCTTTAGATCCACTCACCGAATCTTTGAGTTTACTAACGCTGAAACAACATTGAGTATGTTGAATAAGATGATGGAGATTGTTTATTTTCCCAATCTTTCACACGATGGATATTAAGATCATAGGTGTACCATCAGATGGTTAGGCCTCGTTCAGGTTTTTCTTGGCTTTTTTTAGAAAATCTATGAATCATGACAACTTAGATTCCTACTGATTCTTAGTAGACTCTACTTCCTGTCTTTTTCCAAAATTGTTCTTAAGTTGCCCTGATTCTTGCATTTTTTCAGAAAAGCTAATTTCTCAATCGTTTTTAGTTATTCTCCGAAAAATTCAGAATTAGATGAATCTGTGATTGTGCTACCGTCATGCGAATGTTAATCATCAGAGTACTTGTCGTACTCGGATTTGGCTAAAAACTTTCGAGCAAACAATCCATGCGAGGTTGGAGTTATGTGGTAGATTTATTTTTGAAATGACAAGACGATGAAGCTCAGAATTGGATGAATCTGTGGTTGTGCTACCATCATGCGCATGTTAATCATTAGAGTACCTGTCGTACTCGGATTTGACTAAAAACTTTCAGGCGAACAATCCATGCGAGGTTGGAGTTATGTGATAGATTTAATTTTGAAATGACAAGACGATAAAGCTCAGAATCGGATGAATATGTGGTTGTGCTACCGCCATATGAATATTAATCATCGGAGTACTTGTTGTACTCAGATTTGGCTAAAAACTTTCGGGCAACCAATCCATGCAAGGCTGGATTTATGTGATGGATTTATTTTTGAAATGACAAGAAGATGAAGAAAGTGCTTATGTTAGGTTCTAGATTTTATAATGCGTACTTTTATTGTCAACCTAGATTCTTCTTTCTCAACGCGAGTTTCACATGCTTAAACACATGCTTAAATCATTGACAATTTTGTATTAGACAATGCAGAAGTTTTTTCACCCAATCTATAACAAAATTGATGTTGAGATCATGAGCTTCCCATCAGACAATTAGATTTTGATTACACATGACACACATTTTGGAAAGTGATCTAAGAATCACGTTCTATGTATACCACGATCATATTCATTTTTGGGATGTGTGCTATGTGGAATCAAAATATGGCCATCTGATGATAGGCCCATGATCTCAAGACCTATTGTGTGGAAGATTGTGGTAAAAAATGATCTCCATTATCAGAATTAAAATAATCAACTATTTACGCATCTGAAACTCGTATTGAGAAGGAAGAATATAGGTAATAAATGAAGGTAGCCTTTGATAAGGTTGTTGTCACTTCCGCACCATTATATGTTACAACCACGTCATTTAAACAAAAAAAAAAAGCATTGACCTTTTTAAATCAGATGATGGAGAAGGAGAACATTTTTGGTCTCAATCTTGGTAAACAATGGATCTTGAGCTCAAAAGCTTACTATCAAACGGTCATATATTTATTTCCCATTAAACACATTGCAAAAAGTGAACATGATGGGTGTACTAACAAGCGTGGTTCACATCCACTTCTCGGATTAACGGACCTCTTAGGGTGGTTCAGAAATACATGAAAGTAAATAAATAGGTGAACTAGTTCACGGCATCCTTTCTCCTTTCTTTGCTTTGAAGCAATGAAAGAGATGAAAAATGGCAGTTGAGAAGCCCACAAGACCCCTGTAGCAACGATTACGTGTAGAAGCGCGTCTCAAATCTCGAAACCTGTCGAACGTTCTGGGTTCCTCCTAAATCTTCGTTGACGACTAGGATCGGTTGTGAAACCAAAGTATCTAATCTCTACCCAACGCCCTCTCTTATCTCCTCATTCTTCTATACGCGATTCATGTCACTTGCATAATCCAATACTTCTTCTTCTCAAGGAAGTGAAAACAAGAAAACACCCCTGTTTCTAAACCCTAGTTCTTCAAAAGAGCAGCCCAAAAATTTTTAATTTTTAAAATTTTCTTATTTATTATTTTCGAAAACCCATCCGTCTTCTTCCTTAATTTTCTTTCACATTCTTTTTAATTTTTAAAGAAAAGAAAAGAAAAGAGAAGATGGAGAGTACAAAGCTTAGATGGGCTTTCATCCGCAAGATCTACGCAATCCTCTCCATCCAATTGTTGTTGACTGTTACCGTATCTGCTGTCGTCGTCACCACCTGCCCTATTTCTCATTTCTTCGTATCCTTTGATGCCAGATTGGGCCTTTACATCTTCATCATCGTCTTGCCATTCATCGGTCAGTTTTAAAATAGAAAAGAACCAGGTAGCCATTGGGAATGCAATAAAGAATTTGCTTTAATCTAGTGTGGAGCTGAGGGAGGAGTATATTAAAACCCACAAAGAATCCTGCCTTTCTTAAGCAAATCTGTCGGCATTGGACCTATCACTTTTCTTAGGAAAGTGCACAAAAATTGGTAGACCCCACTCCATCTCTCGAACGCGTGAAACTCTCGGAAATGGGGAGAAAGGGGGTTACATTCCAAGTACCAACTCGGACTCGTTCGAGAGATGATGTGGGGCTCTCGATAAGCTTTTAAAGGAAGGGAAGCGTTATGTACACCTGTTAAACTTGTGAAGAACACACATATATCTATCATAAGAAATTGTTGACTGCTTTCAATCAGACAATAGAGATTGGTTTTCATCCCAATCTTCCACATGAGAGATCTTGAGATCATGGCGCACCTATCAGATGGTCACATATTGATTTCACGGGACACACATCACTGGAAGTGATCGTGATCATGAGCATACCTATCAGACACTCACTTTTGGGGATGTATGCCACGGGAAATCGACAGGTGACCATTTGATAGGTGCACCATGATATCAAGATCTATTGAATGGTCTGCCATATAAAATTGTCCTTTATTTAATCAACAGAAAATAAAATTAAGAAAAGTTTATGTGCCCTCAAAAGTTACTATGAACATACTTTTTACTAACCAATGCGAGGGTTACTTGTAAGGGTGGAAAGAAAAATCGAAAACTAACAAAACCGACTTGATATCAAACCGAACTGATCTAAAATTGAAAAATCGAAACCGATTTTGGATCAATTTTGGGTGCCGAAAATCGAAAATCGACCTGATGTCAATTTTGGGTGGCGAAAATCGAAAACCGATTTGCTAGGAAGAGAGAACCAATAAATAAACTAAAAAATCCAAAAATTCCTTAAAAAATCGAAAACCGAACCCAACTGACTGAAACTATTATGGATCGGTTTGATTCGGTATAACAAAATTTTAAAAACAACACAGAGTGGTTAAAAAATGCATAACAATTCGATTTATGCCGATCAAAATCATGGGACGGTCCAAGTTAACTGTGCACAACCACACAATAATCGTACAGTAAAAAGTACAACAGAAATGACTAAAAATAAGATAAAATAATTTATTTTTTTCTTTTTTCCCTCACATCCTCTTAAATTTTAAATTGCTCACAAACCTCAAAATAATATTATAGGAGTACGCCCTTTATGATGGGCGAAAGTCAATAAGAAATGAATTTATGAGATTATTTAAATAAAAAATAAGTTATTAATTGCTAAACGAAAAGAAAAGGGTAATAATCTTATTTCAATATCTGTACCAGGTAGTTAACGTCATTTAAAACGGTTGGGTCAGGGATCTAGCCAATCCCAGTAGTATGTAAGGGATCTCGCCAACTCCGAAAATGAGTTAAATCACATTACAATAAAATTAATAAATCAATAATACTTAAAGTAAATAGTGCGCGGGAAGTAAAGCGCACAATGCTGGTAGCCCCTTCCTGTTCGCATTATAAGCGTTGGGTGGGGTGGCCGCGCACCTAATACCAACTCTCAAAACATATCAAATCGGAGATACGCGGCACTAGAGTTCGATCAGGAATATAATTGGTTGACTTTTCAAATTATATCTTCCTTTAGCCTCCTATATAAATAGGATAAGAGTTAGGTTTATTCAATTTTCTCTTTCCGTCTTTCTTCTCTCTTTCTTCCTGTTTCCTCTTTCCTTTGTTTTTTTTTTTGAGAGGATCCTGTTTCCTCTTTCTCTTTTCACTGTTTCTTTTCCTTAGTTATCATTGGCATGGCCGATTGGACAGAATTGCCAAAATATTTACTAGAAAGGAATGGAGGAAGGTTCACATCGAATATGAAAGAGGGCACCCATCTTCCTGGCCTTTATCTACCTGGTAATGGAACCTTCTCTCCTCTTACTAATAATCCTACGATTTCCTCTCTCTGTGAAATCCCTCTCGAAGGGCATCGTATTGTGGGTGCTTTCGATAGTTGGGTGGTAATTCTAGACAGACGTTTAGATGCTTTTTTACTAAATCCTTTTTCATCTCACAAAATCCAGCTTCCTTCACTAAACACTCTTCCCGAGATTGTGGATTTCCGTGAGACAGAAACAGGCACCATCGAACACACATTTTTTTATAAATCGAGAGTTAGCTTTACCGATACCACTACCTTTACCGATATCACCACTAGCGATAGGCTGTTGGATTATTATATTCTTAGAGTCGTTTTATCTGGGGATCCAGTTTCATCCCCTGATGTTATAAGCCTTGGCATTGGAGGAGAAATAGGTGATTTAGTATTCTGTAAATCAGGAGATGACAAGTGGACTTCTGTACCAAATCAGAAGTGGTCTTTTGCTGACATCGTATATTATCAAGATAAGTTTTTTGGCGTCACCAACAACAGTCTACTTGTAAATTTTGACATTGGGCCTCCTCCCCTGCTCACTCAATTTGCATCAGTGCCCTACTCCGTTGACCCTGACGCACGTACATGCAAGAAGTATTTGGTCGACTCTGCAGGAGAACTGTTACTGGTCATAAGATTGAGGACTGATAATGTGTCTCCTCACCGTTGTGGTTTTCCACCTGAAAACGAACCGTATAAAACATTTTCGTTCAAGGTGTTCAAGGTAGATCCAAATGGGCCATCATGCTCTCGGCTGAATAGCTTAGGTGACCAGGCATTGTTTTTGGGGATCAATACCTCATTGTCTCTCTCAGCTCGGGAATTCCAGGGATGCAAAGCCAATCACATTTATTTCACAGATGACAATAGGGAGGGATCCTACAAACAACAACACTATGGGGGCCATGATAACGGTGTTTTCAACTTAGAGGATGGGACCATTGAGCCACTTTATCAGAGCGACTCTCAAAGGATCTGGCCACCACCCATTTGGATTACACCCAAGCCTTGGCAAACTAGTTAGTCTATGGTTTGTTTTAGTGATGTTTTTTAGCACATTTATTTACTTCTTTTTTTATTTAGCGTTGACAGTCATGAACTGTTTGATTATGTTTCCGAATTGATTTATAAATCTTCCTTTTGTGCTCTTATATGGTCATATGCCTATATGAGTGATTCTATCAACCTTTTAGCTTGTATTCGTCATAAATTCATTTCTTATGTATCATATGATTCATATGTTTTTTTTTAAAACTACTTTTTGAGGGTTAAAATTGATAAGGCTAGAACATAACCTTGCTTGCTGCAGCTCTGTCAAAGTGATCACCATTCCCAGACAGCTGTTGAACTAATGATCTAAGCAACGAAAGCACAGCTAGCAAGGAAAACTTAATGATTAGATTATTTCTATAAATAATATTATTTTGTTGCCTACCAGAAAAAGGTAAAAAATAAAAAATAGAAAACCATTTTTATGCAGACTTGAAAATTTCAAGTTTAGATATGCCCTGTTTCAATGTTTTCATATGCAGGGAAGAGGGGGTGATAGTAGGGTAGGGAACCATGTCTCCTCTCGTTTGTTTTGGTGTAATTTTCAAAAGTTGTAGCATTGAGTCTCTAATGTCCAAAGGAAAAAGAAGGCCAGTATGAGAAGAGAGAAGAAGCTCCATATGTCAACCCAACCTCTTGGAATGTTGTTCTTTTTATCATTTGGGTCTATGTATTCTAGTTGGGCTTCAACAAATTTCATATTCAAATTTGAGTGGGATCTTCCACTTGATATTAGGTTCCATTTGCCTTAGTGAATAAAATTTATTGACTCAGTGAATAAAACGTGTATGTTTGGGGAATTCTGGCATAATGCCAAAAGAACCATTATGTGAAACAAGAAGAAGGGAAGCTTTACTCAAATAGTTTGTGGCTATTGGATGCTTAGAAGAAACCTGCAATTTGGTTTTAGCTGGATAGCTGGCGATCCTGTTTGACGGGAAGTGAGCTACCTCTCTAAGGCCTTGCTATTGACACTCTTTTGAGAGATCTATATGGGAAGAAATAATAGGATTTCCAAGAATAGATTCTAGATTTCATATCTGTAGTCAATTTGATCATCGAAGCCCTTTGTCTATAGTGTATGTCTGCTTCTTCAAATGAGGCAAATTCAGTTGTCAGTAACCTGCTAGAGTGGGAACAATAACGCTAACATAGCATAAATCCCGCCTGATAGGATTATTGATCTCCGGGATAGAATTAAAATAAAATAAAGAATAAGAATATAGGAAGATCTTTGGAATCATACCAAATTTATTGGCTTCACATCAAAGGACGAACAAGAGTCACTCTTGCTCTAGATGAAAATTTTTCACAAGCTTTCAAGGTTGATAGAATCTCTCTCTCAAATTTAATGGGGCTTTCTTTAAGCTCTTTGATGCCAGGCTCTGCTGGGAACATACCAGAGCCTTATTTAATCTCCTTTTCATGCTTCAATCTCTGCTATCATCTTTTAATCTTTTTCTATTTCTTGTTTTCTTCCCCAAAGTCGACCCCCCAAATTGATGGGACAAAGCTTCATGATAATGACATTAGGCTTTAACCAAAATTTCATCTCGATAATACTTGCGTGTGTTTAAGCCAGAAGCTAATAAATAGAAATTACAATAGGAACATACTAAATTTTGAGCACCAAAAGGCAATAGTACGAGGCACCTCAAAGGGAGTCACAGCGAGGTGCTTTGCCAAAAGTAAGAAAAGAAAACTAAAAACTAGAAACAAAAAGCCAAAAACAGAAGATGAGAGATAAAACTTCATGGGAGGAGATTAAAAAAGAAAAGCTCATGGTCTAAGGGGGGTTTCAGTTGCTCTCACTCCCTCTATCTCTGCCGCTCACTTCACTAAACAACTAGGCTCTTGAATTTGAGTCCTCTGTAGATTTGCATGTGCTGTGCTTCTTATTGAAATTCTGCCAGATTCTCACCCTATTTCGCACTATGCCTAGTAGGCTTGGTGCACAACCCAAAGACATCCCTACCATAGCTATCCATTAGACACCCACATATAAACCTCTTCCTCGCTACATCTCCACAACCACTTTCCTAGCAATGTTGTATTCATAGATATTATCGTGCATATCCGAATCCACTTGAACTTAATCACACTACATCCCAGTTTTAACCATATAAAATATTCTCTTTTCCCTTCTTCAACTTCATACAAGTTATTTGGATTCTTTCTAATTTTTACAATGCTACTAGGATGCTCAAATATTTTCATGAGCCTTACTGATTGTGATCCTCCCCTGCTTTAGACACTAAGGCACCCTTCCATTCAACCAGCTTTTTATCTAACCGTTCCACTATCAGGTCCCAATATGTAACAATAGTTACAACCTGTAAAACAATAAATTCTGGTTCATAGATGAAAGCCTACTCATAATTCAGATTTAGTGTGTAAAAACACCACTAAAATTGTCTTGATCTTATAGTAGTAGATTTTTTTCTGTAAAACACAATTCTCAATGATGTCTTCTATTGCAGCCAAATATGAATAGAATAACAGCAGGTCAGCAATAGAATAGGATCATCAAACAACATCCACTTAGTTTCAATAGCTGAAGCTATGATTAGTGCTCTCGGACAGCCATAAATCTCAACTTGTTCATGCTACAATAAAACTAACTTGAACACATCCGTACCTAGGGATTCGGTCTGTGACCATTAAAGATGAAAAACTCCTGCACGGACAAAACCTTGTTCCCGATGTTCACTAGCAGCATCCTTTGAAGTTTCTACCAGCGATTGACCATCCATTAGAGACATCACAAACCTGCTGCCTTGAAAAAACCGCTTGATCTCTACTCCTAACACCCTCCAAACTATCATCCTTAGCCTTCACCAACTTTCCTTCATGCTTAGGCTCGTTACAGTGGTAATGATGTCACATCATCCGACGTCTGAAGTTCACATTTCTGCATCTCCCACACAGCCAATCTCTAACGCTAAGCACCACCAACTTTCCGTTACCCAAACTTTGCGACGCCGTAATGTTACTTTTCTTTTTTAATTCCAATTTTCTCCAACCTTAAGCACCGCCTTTCCTTCCCCACAAAAACACCCAAAATGAGTCCAATTGATGTTGAAAAATCAGATCTTGGAAGTACCGTTTCTTCAACGTTGCATGATTAATTGATTGGTTACACCAAGAAATGCATCTTCTAACAGAATAGGAGGAATTTTTATTTTACCCGTAATTCCTCGTACGCCATTAATATATATAGCATATTGTGTAATACTTGGAATTCGAGAACCACGTCAGTCCACTTGTAAAAAGAAGCGAGTGGTATGAACTCGCCTATTGAAGTTATATCCACCTCTTTACTACTTATTCTTTTATTTTATTTTGAAGTGCCCTCTTTACTACTTATAAAAAGCAATCATTGACCATTTATAATCTTATTCGTAGTTTTCAAACCATATAGAGATATTTGTGTCGGCTGAGTCATTACAAAATTACAATAGGCTTTAACCAACAGAAGACGTAGAAATAAGTAAACGACATGATTGTGAAGTGGTAGAGTTAAACCCGGGACAGATTGAGTGGAGGAATTAAATTTGCAATGCCAATCCCCAAATCTGGAAAAACATGGAAAAAAAGTAGCATGTGCTTTCCAGTCGTAAGAAAAAAAGAAAGAAAAGAAGGAAAAACTCAGTTTCGTAGAAGCAATACTACAATAAGTGAGCATCAATTATAATTCAAACTTTATTATATAAAATACAAAGTCGTTAGGTGATCAAGCCGAATCACACTTGATTGAACTGTGAAACTTCCTTCACAACGAGAGTTCGGGCCCTATTGATGGTCATGAAACATAGATATAAGTGCTCTTCTAATTCGTCCACCTGTTGGCTAAAGCTCGAGTCATTCTTCCTCAACTGGTGCACCACTTCTGGCGTGGGCTGCACACGACCCTTACCCTTGCACCGCTCCAAACCAAAGCAGACCATGGCCCGCAAGTGCTCCAGCTCGTTTTCCACCCGACCCACAAGCCGACTTATAGTGTCCAAATCTCTACTCAAGATATACGTTCCCTTTGCAGCTGCATTGAGCTGAGCCAAAACTTGACTCAGCCGCTGAGCCGAAGAAAATCGATGAAAAATAGGTACCACCACACCAGGCACGGCTACTACTGATACCAATATAACATGCGCTGCCATGTAGAAAGCAAATATAGAGATCGAAGCCGTTAGAGCCACTAGAAAGACGGCTAACCCATGTTTGAAGCCGCTAATGAGACGGAGTTTCGCTCGTGCCTTTTCGCGGCTACTCTCGAGTCGCTTGAGTAAGCTGGAGCAGCTGGCTTGTACGGCTCTAAATCGGCACGGAGACATTGCGGCTGAGTCGAACGGGTTTAAGCCCTTTGAGAAATCAGTGAAGTGGTTAAAATTTGGAAGAAAGTGGTGGTTTTCAAGGGAATTGAGGGCGGTTTTGAGGGGGTGGTATTGTATACGTATTTGGTCAATGTCATTTAAGAGGAGGCTACAAAGGAGTGAGGCGTTGGCGGTTTCTGAGAAGTAGTCAGAGAGGAGAGAGTGGTTTTCAGGGCAGTTTTTGGTTTGAGCGACGGTTAGGATTTTGGTTACGGTGGGTTGGTCAGGGTCTAAGAGATGTTCTGCAAATAATCGGTAGGTAGGGAGACGAGAGGAGGATGTTGTTTCTAGGGAGTTACACATGGCAGTATCTCGTTGTGTGAGAGCCAAGACACGTGTCCAGAACTCGTTGTATGATTCGGTTCGAAAAGCGTTGACATATTCTGTCCGGAGGTCGAAATTGGTGGTGGAGAGGGTTGGAGTCGTTTTAGGCACTGCAGAAAAAAAAAAAAAAAAAAAAAAAAGAGTTTTCTAAGTAGGAAGAAAAGTTTGATGAATTATTTGACCAAGGTACTTTCTTAAGCAAAGAAAAATCATTGATTAATTTTACTTAGATGACAAGAGATTATTTTTCATCCCAATCTTCGACTTAATAGATCTTGAGATTACGAGCCGATATATATCGGAAGCACAGTGGAACTGCAAATCGGTTCTCTATGTATTAGTTCGTCGTTCATTATATTGCATTTATTTTTCATAAGATCTTCAAAATAATGAAAAAACAATGATGACATAATGATGCAGTTGAAAAGATATTCACCTTTACTGCCCCCGACTATTTTCTTGTGAAAGAACTTGAATTTAATCTTCATCTCTCTCCTTAAATGATTAATGGGGCACCTCCAAAGAAGAATTGGCACCAACTCCAAATAGAAACGAAGACAACAATCAAATAAAACATAAAGTATGAATGAACTAGTGTAGCTTCTAAGAGGCCCTTGATCTCGGACATGTGGGTACATTATTTGCTAACATTGAAAGTTATGTTTGAAAAAATTTACTTTACTTTGAAGTGATGTAACATACTTCTAAGAGGCCCTTTTAAGCTACACTTCCGCCAATGAAATGGGTACATTATTTGCGGCTTATGTATGCTAAGCGTCATGCCATCAATGTAGATTTTGAATGGGTCATTGATCTCGGACATGTGGCACCGTTTTTTCATGATGTGTACCAGGTGATGCAAATGAGATCTGATGGGTCAAATATACTAGATAATATTTATGATTGATAAGAAAGATACACATCGTGTGATGTGTATTTTCTATTTTAAGCAAGAATAAAGGTGATAATAGATAATATTTATGATTGATAAGAAAGATACACATAAGATGTGTATTTTCTATTTTAAGCAAGAATAAAGGTGATTACGGTTTTATAAATATTCTAAGAACTATTTAAAATTATTAAAAAAAATTATTAGATCTCAATTTATTGTATTCACCTCTGCCTAAAAGAGGTCTCTCATCATAATGAAAATAGAAAAGTCATTGTTAAGATATCTTTAGAGTTTTCTTTAAAATATGGCATTGAAAAAATAACTCTATAGTCTAATTCATTGCGGCTGTCAAATGTTTTTAAAGTGAACGGAAACTTGATTTTTGAGATATACATGATAGCCATCCATTTCAAATCCATTGGCTCTTCCTTGAAAGGAAAATAAAATCCATTGGCTCACTAAATGTTGGGTGTCTTTATCTACAACTCAAGATTCTTTCTTCTCAACTTAGGTTTCACCTATTAAACTATTTTTTGTTTTGAATCAGACGGTGGAGATTATATTTCATCCCAATCTTCAAAAAAATAGATCTTGAGATTATCAACATATCATCAGACATTCAGATTTTGATTTCACGTTGCACACATCTTAATAAGTGAACATGATTATTGGCATACATCAAATGTTGGTCTTGGATCACTTTTCAAGATGTCTGTCAAATGGAATAAAAAATTTAACCATATGATATTAAGAGTGTGATCTTAAGATCTATTGTTTCAAAGATTGGGATTTGGGACAAAAAACGATGTCTATCATTTGATCCAAATTAAATAGTCCACAATTTAAGCACATCAAAATCAAGTTGAGAAGGAAAAATCTTGGGTTGAAAATGAAGGTACCCCTAAATCTTTTAAATGTTTCCTTCGCATTACATGGCACGCGTTGCAAACAAAAATGCCACATGACCTAAATCAGTGACATATCCTCAATGAAAGAAAAGGAAAAAACAAAAAAATCAAAGTCTGCATCTACTTCCACAAGTTTATCTCTATTAATTTAAGTAAGAAGAGTATAGAATTTGTAAAGAAAAAAAATCATATTTATTTTTTTCTTCTATTTGTTTTTTATCTAGTCATTTTATATCTGTTAGGATAAGACTGTGATGATGATAATAATAATGATAATGATGATATTAAATCCTATGTGTACAGATACACTTGACTCAGAAATAAAATGCATGAGTCACTCACATGTTGCCTAAAATCTTGCATCATGTGCGATATATACTTTCGAAATTACAAAATTTTAAAATATTGTGTGACATCAACGCAGCTAATTGCAATGAAACTTAAGTGTAGGTGCTTCTCCATCTGTAAGTTGATTAATCCAAGCAGTCCACCTACAAGTTTATCATTGGAACATGTCTCACAAATAAATCATATAAGAATTAAAACAATTCAGCTGGTGTACATTAGTATCAACTATTAACAATAAGCTCACCATTTATATGAGAATGCCTTGATCAAGCAATTCAAGCCTCTCAATTCATAAGATTTTATGGTAGGAATTTTCAGCCTAGACTAGATCCCAATACGAGCCATCATTTTGGGGAATTGATTGGGCAAAACTTATGTGCAATTGGCCTGCAAATGGGTAGTCATTGCCTGGTCTGTAAGTTGAAAGGTCATATTCCATTAAGTCTTGGGTAGCTTTAATAGCCCACACAGAATCTTATAGGGAGCTTACTATAAATATAAATGATTTTAAAAATAGCTTCGAGGAACATAATTTACTATGTTGTCTTAAAGATAATAGGCGCCCCTACTCTGTCAGATAAATGAAGATGTAATTGGGTTCTCAACAAATCTAGTACACATATTTTCTGATATAATGGACACTCCTATGCTGTCACACAGATTTTCTGATACACAAAAAGATTCGAAAATAAGAACGCAAAAAAGAAATATTATTATTTCTGTTGTGTCTTATGTCTTTCTAACGGAGATCTGATATTTATTTATAGAGAAAATTTCGAACTATTATGTCTTTTCAGATTTATGGTGAAGAGAAGGATTTACGATTAAGAGATGTCAAACTTCTGTCTTGTCAACTAATGATAAAGTGATAAATCATAATCTGAAAAGACTTCTTTGGAGAGAAAATAACTTTTATAAGTTTGTCATCGAATTATTAATAATATATAATGATAATTTATAGACTTAATTTTGAAATAATAATAAATATATATATATATATATATATATATATATATATATATATATATATATATATATATATATATATATATATATATAATATTCCCCACTTGTTTCAAAAAAAAAAATTGTGTATAAGAGCTTTTGACTAGTACATACAATTCAAAGTTTGTAAGCACTTTAAGTAGCTTATAGCTTTAAATTTAAAACTTGTCTAACAAACTGAAATTATATTTACACTTATTATGACCTAAATCATTAGTGACATAAGATTTACACTTTACAGTCATGCGTTAAAATCCTGATTTTATGAGTATCTCAGAGAGATGGCTGATTCTCTTTGAAGCGGATTCACTTCCATACTCATATAGGTGAATTTGTCATGGGTGCTCTTGTAATTACATTAGCACCCCAATAAAATAAGGTTTATAGAGTCATTAAGAGTTAAACTCACATTCTCACATTACAAGATATGTACACGAAATTTAACACCATGGGGATAGCCAATAGATAACATACTTTTGTGCACTTTCAAAGGTCACGAAGTAGTTTATCTCGTTGAACTTAAGATTTGATATTTCAAACTCTACTAAGTTGAGGTTCAACTATTGTGCCTTTAAAGATATCGGTCTTTCTCATCCCCTCGATGCTCTCAACATTGTATCTCTAGGTAGTGCTTTTGGAAGAAGATTCGTAAGCATTTCAAAAGTTAGTATGTAGTACAGCACGATCACCCCATCACTCACCATCTGTTGAATGATGTTATATCTAAGGCCTAGATGTCTTGATTTTCATTTATATTTCTTATTACCTGAAATCTGTAAAATAACTTTATTATCACAATAAATATTAATTGCATATATATGTTGAGTTAAAGGAATTTATCTTATGAAGCTTCGAAACCACTCTACCTCTTTTGCTCTCGCAGACTATGCTATATACTCAGATTCCATATTTGAATAAGAAAACATGTTTGTTTTCTAGACTCCCACAATACTGCTCCTCCTGCCAAAGTAAAAATTTATTCGCTTGTGAATTTTGAATCAAAGCAATCAAAAATTCAAGTAGAAACAGTAAACTCCTCTAAGAGTTCAAGTTTGCCACTATATTTTAAACTATAATTCATAGTTTGTTTCAAGGATCTCAATATCCTACAAATAATTTCTCAATATTCTAATCCTGGGTTGCTAGTAAATCTACTCAATACCCCCACTATAAATGTTATATCGGATCTAGTACACTTCATTAAAATTATTAGACTTTTATCTTAGGAACAATAAACTTTAATTCTTGAACTTATTCAAGAATAGGTTTACCCTCAGCCATCTTACAATCAAAATATTTAGAGATTAGAAAAACATTTGTACATGCATCTTCAATTAGATACTTCTTCTCTAATGATCTTCATAAATCTTTATTGATAGTGCACTTAGAAAATGTGTTGAACTCCCTATTGTTCAGTGCATTGAGAATGTGGTCCCAATAATCTTGATCATCTTCTAGTCATTTGAACGAACATTCGATCCTCCATTAGTCATACTTCCCGTTGTTTCTGTTATAGAAATTGGTAGACATGGTAGAGTGGGGATGTAAGAAATCTTGAATTGTCGCAAGATAAATTGTATATTTTGCTACCATCTTTTAAAATTTGACCCGCCAAATCGATCAACTTTGTTGAAATCTTGATTCATGAACTTTATGCTATGAGCCATTAGAACGATCTTTTGTCTTTAAATTGTTGAAGTAAATGGTATTGAATATAACTTTGAGGCACGTAGTTCACTTCGTTATCTTAAAGATAATAGACTATCCCACTCCGTCGGATAAATAAAGATACAATTGAGTTCACAGCTAACGAATCTACCTTCAGGTTACAGCAGAGCCCGATTTTGTCAAGAACTGTATGTTCTTTTCTAGATTGTACTTGCTAGAAAAAGAACCTGTCGCACAGATTCTCTGATATACAAAAATGATTCTTAAATAAAGAAAATAAGAATGGAAGAGAAAGATTATTATTTCTGATGTGTCTTTCTAATAGGGATCTTATCTCTATTTATAGAAAAAATTCGAACTATTGTACCTTTTCAGAAGACGGTGAAGAGATTTAATTTTATATTTTTCAGATAACGGTAAAAAGACAAATCGATTCACTTGTGTCTTTTCAAATTTACGATGAAGAGATTTTAGACTTGTGTCTTTTCAGATTTACAGTGAAGATATGTGACTTGTGTCTTTTCAACTAACGCTAAAGAGATAAATCAAATTCTGAAAAGACATTTCTTTTGAGAGAAATAATTTTTACAAGATTGCTATCAAATTATTGTCAATATATAATGATAATTATAGACTTAATTTTGAAATAATAAACATATACTATTACAGTAATATATATAACACTTATCCCCAAAATCATTGATTGTCTTAAATCAGACGATGGAGATCACGTTCAAATGGTCATTTTTTGATTCAACATGACATAGATTCCAAAAATATATCCCTAAACTCACGTTTGAGCGTGATGTGTGTTATTTGATTTTATTTGATTTTAGGGCTACATGTTTGGGATATGTGTTATATTGAATCGAAAAGGACCATCTGATAGGTGCGCCATGATCTTATCCATTTTATGAAAGATTGGAGCGAATTGCGATCTTGATCATCTGATTTAAGGCAATCAATGATTTTGTGCTTAGGTGCATTGAAAGATTTTGTGGGTGCTATTAAAGATCCCTTCAAGTCTTATATATAGTTACTTAGTTACTTATTACACCAAAGCCTATGATAGCATCCCCGGTTTGACTGACCCATAATTCAAACTTGAATATATACAAGTAATGATCCTATCAGTCGAGTCATGAAATATAATTCGATGACTCTATAATCATTACTGTATGTCACATCAGATTGACTTTTAAGTTATCTGATGTGACTTGCAACCAATATTTATAATTATTTTCCTGCATGTCTCATGACTTGAGTCATATAATAATTTATATATATATATATATATATATATATATATATTTGCCAATGTCTCTTGGATAAATTTCATAAAACTTTCAGAAAAATATTGAGAAAATTTTGAGGATAAAATGGTAAATTTAAAAAAGTATTTAATATTAAAAAAATATTAACATATATATTAACATATCTAAAGTCAAAAAAAATATTTAAATTAATATTAGGTGCTAGAAACCAAACTAGGGGAAACAACCCACATTGAACTTCACCAAATTATGAGTTAGTAACACAAACAAAACACATAAGCAATAAGAAACCTCACCTCAAAAGATCAACTACAAGACCTTCTCTTCAAGAGGGTTTCTCAGAAAATCTCAAAAATTAAATAAAAAAAAATTCTATACTTAAGATCATAATAACAGAAGGCCCACTTGAAGAAAATTTGGTTAACATAAATTGATAAAAAAATATTAGAAGAAAAAATAGAAGAAGAAAAGTTGATTAACACCAAATTAATGGGAAAAAATTTAGAAGAAGAAAAAAGCAATTACTAAGATCTTATCCCATATTCATTCTCTTTCAAAAAGGGACAATGGGTCATGACTAACATTTAAACCAAGGATCAAAATTTCGCTCAAAATTTTGGCCGAAAACCAATAATTTGATCGAAATTTAGGTCAAAAATTTGAATCCCATACAAAATATGATCGAAATTTTGGTCCAAGTTATCGTTTCGGTGAGGACCGAAACCGATAATTTGGACTGAAACTTCGGCCATTTCGGCCTAAATTTTGATCCTTGATTTAAACACCAAAAAATGTTTAAATAATCTTATACAATTAAACTTTTAAAATTTTAATCTCAAACTGGTGTAATTATAATTAAGCCATGTGGTGAACATTTGTGATCCATCTAAATTGACCAAGTGACAGTCTATTATTTGAACACGTCTCAGCCCATAAAACCTGTCTATAAGTGGATGCGAATTATGTGATTGTTTAACTTTAATATCGGTCATAAAAATTGAAAACAATAGTTGAGATTAAAACCTATAGATCAGATGGTTTAAATCTCCCTAAAACACTATTTTTAGACCAATTTCATGTCGAGCTATTATCTATTACTTTAATGGTACGGAGCAATCACATTTTAAACCATTGATGGTGTAAGATCAGTTAAATACCATTTTGGCGTTTAAGGCTACGTTTCAGTTAGCTCTTTCGGGGCAGAGAGTAGCTATTTCGCTCTTTGGCTTCGATGGGAAATTGCTTTCATGTTTGGTAATATAGCTCCTTGCTCTATTTGCTTTAGGAGGGGGAGCTGCTTTAAGTGATAAAATTGTTTTATGCTTGCTCTCTGCTCTAATAGAGAGTAGACAAAGAGTTATTTATGCTCTTATAAGAGCTAGCCTCGATAGAGAGCAGACAAAGTGTGACGACCCAGACCCACTTGCCACAATATTGTCCAGTTCTGGGCTTAGGTCCCGGCCCCGATTTTATTTTTGGCATGGGTGTTACGTTTTGCCATCCCCACCCAAAGCGCGTCATGACATATAGCGTCCACACAATCACATATAGTCTAGAAACAAGACTTTTTCCTATTCGATGTGAGACTATTACACAAAGAGTTGCTTATACTCTTACAAGAGCTAGCCCAAATACAGATTAATCGCGGTTAGGAGAGTCAGTCCCATAAATACAATATAACTTAACTCAATAGTACAACTGTACACTAATGTTGGTCTCAATCAGGTCTGAGGCAAGTCGGGTTTAGGGGCGGTCTTAAATCCAAAGGACTGGACCCAACCCAAGTACAACACGGGTCGGGTTGGCCCTCATCTAATGTGTACTGTAAGCGGACTCAATTTTCAATTGGGTCTTGCAAATCAAGTTGAATTTGGATCATTTAAGCACAATTTAGGAGTATAAATGACGGTCGGTGAGAATTTGGACCTTAGAAAATAGGCTATGTCTATAGAATATGTTTTTTTAAAGATAATGTAATCATATAAATATGGGTATAATGGCTTTGACCGACAGTTAAACGCGAAATGAGGTTTAAATGATCTTACGTCATTATTACGCCATTAAAATGACACTTTTTATTCATACCATTAAAGTGTCGTTTATTATTATATCATATGAAATATATTTATGATCAATCTAAATGCCCAAGTCACATCTATCATTGGAATATGTCTTGGACAATTGAAAAATGCTAATAAGTGGATGTGAATCATCCGATTGACAAAATTTAATAGCAATCATCAAAACTAAAAACAACCATCGAGATTATAGTCAACAACTTAAATACCATTGATGGTGTAAGACCATTTAAATACCATTTTGGTGTTGTGTTTGGGTTAGCTCTTTCACTCTTTGGCTCTTACGGGAAATTACTTTCATGTTTGGTAATATAGATCCTCGCTCCATTTGCTTTGGGAGGGGGAGATGCTTTAGGCTGCGTTTGGGTTAGCTCTTTTGGGGTAAAGAGCAGCTCTTCACTTTTTGGCTCCAATGGCAAACTATTTTTATATTTGGTAACACAGCTCCTCGCCACATTTGCTTTGGCGGGGAGCTGTTTTAAGTGATAAAGTTGCTCTATGCCTATTCTATCCCAAAGCAAATTATATCTGCTCTGACAGAGCGTACGCAAATAGCTGCTTTTGCTCCTATAAGAGCTGGCCCAAACAATACCTTAGGTGATAAAACTACTCTATATTTGCTCTCTGCTCCGACAGAGAGTAGACAAAGAGGTGCTTATGCCCTTATATGAGCTAGCCCAAACACAACCTAATAAGGTATAGCAGAGTCAGTCCCATAAATACAATATAAGTTAACTCAATACTACATTTATACACTAATTTGGGTCTCAATCAGGTCTAGGACTGACCCACTTAAATCCAAAGGACCGGACCCAGTGGCGGAACCAGAATTTTCATCTAGGTGGGGCGCAAGATGAATTAGATTTAATTTCGATTCAATTCGGAATAATTTTTTGAAAAATTGTTGAGATTAAAAAAAATATAAAATTATATATTTATAATTTTAAAAGATATTATAATATATAATATCATATTTAAAATATATATTATCATAAAAATCGTGTTTTGTGCCAATTTTTTCAATATAGGATCTTTTGATCATGGCTTTTAAATCTTACGGCTTAAATGGTCTTTCCTACATATGATCTTTTGATCATCGACTTTAATTTTTTCATAGGATCTTTTGATCATCGACAATTGATTGATTTGACTTATATGATGTAGATCATTTTTCACTCCAATCTTCCACACAAAGGATCTTGAGACTATGAGCGTACTATCCGACGGTCAGTTTTTTAGTTTAAGTGGTACAAATCTCAATAAAGTGAGTAAAAAGCTATGAGGCACACATCACACCAAATTTAGGCTACATTTTTGGGATGTGAGCCAAGTAGAGAAAACTAGTGTTTGATGGCAAGTCTATGGTCTCAAGATCTTTTGTGTGAAAAATTAGGGTTAAAACCTATCTTCATCGTCAAATTCAAAACAGTCAAATAGTTGTGGCATATAAAACTTGAGTTGAGAAGAAAGAATCTCGAATTTTAAGGACTGCAAATAAATTAGTTGCCTACAGATTTTAGCTACAGCAGTGGGTGAAAAAATATCAGCAAACTTTTAGCTAAAGATCTTATTCGATTTTATCTTTAAAAAACGATCAAGAAAGTATACACTACATTATTGTCCAGTAAAAATCTTTTATTCTATAAGAAAAGCAAAAAGGGTACCTTTGTTTGCGGCCACATCCTACCTTGATAACCAAAACCATTAATTAAGTCGGATCAGATGATAGAGGTCATGTTTCATCCCGATATTCCACAAAAGAGATCTTGAGATCATGACACACCTATCAGACGGTCAGTTTTTTATCTCAAATGTCACAAATCCCCAAAAAAGGTCTTTGAATCATGTCAAACATTATGCCCAAACATCAATGTAGGTCATTTTTTCGGGATCAGTGACACATGGAATAAAAAATTTACCGTCTGATAGGTGCTCCATGATCTCAAGATCTATTCTATGGAATGTTGGGCTGAAACACAATCTCTATGATTAATCTGATGCAATCAATGGTCTTCATGGGGTCTAGGACGAGAGCGCTTTCAAAGGTGGCATGGGCAGGAAAAGAGATACCTAAGGCAAAATTCAAAGGATTTTGTTTACAAACTCTTCTTAGATGAACAAAGCAATCATTATTATTATTATTTTTTTTAAAAGTCAGTGAGGGCGGATGCCCGCACTCGGCCCATACATGCGTCCGCCATTGACTGGACCCAACCCAAGTACAACATGGGTCAGGTTGGCCTTCCTCCAATATATACCGCAATCGGACTCAATTATTTATTGGGTGTATTAAATCAAGTTCGATTTGGATCAAATCGGGTTGCTTCTTTGGCCGGGTCCAATTTGATCGACCCACTTACACCCTTAACTGATAGTTCGATCATCAATATAATAGATCTACCTTTGCCGAATAAATAAACGAGTACCTTTAGATCCACTCACCGAATCTTTGAGTTTACTAACGCTGAAACAACATTGACTATGTTGAATTAGATGATGGAAATTGTTTATCTTCCCAATCTTTCACACGATGGATATTGAGATCATAGGTGTACCATCAGATGGTTAGGCCTTATTTAGGTGTTCTCTAAATCCTGACAATTCAAATTCCTACTGATTCTTAACATACTCTAATTCCTATCTTTTTTCAAAACTATTCTGAAGTTGCCCTAATTCCTGCATTTTCTCAGAAAAGTTAATTTCTCAATCGTTCTTAAGTTATTCTCCGAAAAGCTCAAAATTGGATGAATCTGTGGTTGTGCTACCGTCATGTGAATGTTAATCATCAGAGTACTTGTCGTACTCGGATTTGGCTAAAAAAATTCGGGCAAACAATCCATGCGAGGTTGGAGTTATGTGATAGATTTATTTTTGAAATGACAAGACGATGAAGCTCAGAATCAGATGAATCTGTGATTGTGCTACTGTCATGCGCATGTTAAGCATCAGAGTACTTGTCGTACTCAGATTTGGCTAAAAATTTTCAGGCGAACAATCCCTGCGAGGTTGGAGTTATGTGATAGATTTAATTTTGAAATGACAAGACGATAAAGCTCATAATCGGATGAATATGTGTTTGTGCTACCGTCATATAAATATTAATCATCGGAGTACTTGTAGTACTCGGATTTGGCTAAAAATTTTCGAGCAACCAATCCATGCGAGGCTGGATTTATGTGATGGATTTATTTTTGAAATGGCAAGAAGATGAAGAAAGTGCTTATTTTAGGTTGTAGATTTTATAAAGAGTACTTTTATTGTCAACCTAGATTCTTCCTTCCCAACGCGAGTTTCACATGCTTAAACCATTGACAATTTTGTATTAGACGATGCAGAAGTTTTTTCACCCAATCTATAACAAAATTGATGTTGAGATCATGAGCTTCCCATCGGACAATTAGATTTTGATTACACATGACACATTTTGGAAAGTGATCTAAGAACCACGTTCTATGTTACCACGATCATGTTCATTTTTGGGATGTGTGCTATGTGGAATCAAAATATGGCCATTTGATGATAGGCCCATGATCTCAAGATCTATTGTGTGGAAGATTGTGTTAAAAAATGATCTCCATTATCGGAATTAAAACAATCTAACTATTTACGCATCCGAAACTCGTATTGAGAAGGAAGAATATAGGTTATAAATGAAGGTAGCCTTTGATGAGGAAGAATATATGTTACAACCACGTCATTTAAACCAAAAAAAAAACGTTGACCTTTTTAAATCAGATGATGGAGAACATTTTTGGTCTCAATCTTCGACACAATGGATCTTGAGCTCAAAAGGTTACTATCAAACGGTCATATGTGTATTTCACATTGAACACATTGCAAAAAGTGAGCATGATGAGTGTATTTCACATTGAAAACACCCTTGTTTCTAAACCCTAGTTCTTCAAAAGAGCAGCCCCAAAATTTTTAATTTAAAAATTTTTCTTACTTATCATTTTCAACAACCCACCCGTCTTCTTTCTTAATTTTCTTTCACATTCTTTTTAATATTTAAAGAAAAGAAAAGATAGAGAGTCCAAAGCTTAGATGGGCTTTCATCCGCAAGATCTACAAAATCCTTTCCATCCAATTGCTGTTGATTGTTAACGTATCTGCTGTCGTCGGCACCATCTGCCCTATTTCTCATTTCTCGTATTCTCTGATGCCGAATTGGGCCTTTACATCTTCATCATCGTCTTGCCATTCATCGGTCAATTTTAAAATGGAGAAGAACCAGGTAGCCGTTGGGAATGCAATAAAGAATTTGCTTTAATCTGGCGTGGAGTTGAGGGAGGAGTATACTAAAACCCACAAACAATCCTACCTTTCTTGAGCAAATCCGTCCACATTGGACCTATCACTTTCCTTAGGACAGTGCACAAAAATTGGTGGATCTCACTGATGGAATCTAAATGGATCTAACGATCCGACCATCCAAAGTTAAGCCGAAAGATCTAGGCGCATGATCAATCAAAAACAATAAACCAATAATCTATAAATTAAATATATGTACGCACCTTGAGTGTGAGCCATCTATAGTTGATTGCTGATCTTCAACGATCTTCTCGCGTTCAACATCTCCTAGCACAATGGGGATGCTTTCGCCAATAGGGAGGATTGAATTATGTCGAGCAATCGTTGGGACCAGTCACCCCTTATATTTATAGCCAAAGAGTCATTTCCCATTAAGGACTGAAAATACTAATTATATTGTGATTAGAAATCACAATCATACCTTAACTGAAAGACTCAACAATCAGTTGTCTATTCTCTTCAAACTCACCGGAATAGCAACTGTACATCTCAAGACTGATCTTATACCATTCACCGGTCAACGGGTTTGACCATAGTGATGGCCACCGAAATAGAAACTTCTAACAGTTTCCCACTTGGCTAAACTATGTCAATAAATACCGATTACCAAATGTTAGCTAACTTTCTTTGAATGGTAAGTCACAATCAATCTCAATCAAAGTCATTATAATCAGTCCGGTCCAGTGAGAATTTCAATACAGAATCAATGTAGTCAATATATCATGTCATCGATACATGACCGTTCATTAGTTACCGTATTGGAACTCATCACCGACATGGAGTCCAACTAGTATGATTTCACATAGATTGCAAGTTTACAAACTGAATGGTGATTACATGTAAACTCAATCTAATATTGGTCCTACTTTATTGCCATCTACTGACACCATATGTTGCAAAGTTTTATTTGCATAAAAATGGAAAAGCAAATAAAGAAGCTTTATTTCTGAATCAATTAAACAAATGTATTCACTCGCATATATCCACTTTCAAAGGCTATTAAAATTATCCATTAACCCCATGCGCGCAACATGCTCCAAAAAGAGCTTTGGAGGTAAACCTTTAATGAGAGGGTCAGCCAACATGAGTATCGTACTTATCTTTTCAACAGATATAATTTGATTCTGAACTTTCTCCCTTACAACAAGATATTTTATATCAATATATTTGGAACCCCCACTAATCTTGTTGTTATTGGAGATAGCAATCGCAGCGGAATTATCACATAAGATTTTTAGCGGCCTTGAAATACTATCAACAACTCGAAGCCCTGAGAGAAAATTTCTCAACCATATCGCCTCACATGTTGCCTCAAAATATGCAACGAACTCTGCTTCCATAGTGGACAAAGTAGTCAGTGTTTGTTTAACGCTCTTCCAAGATATAGGTCCACCTGCAAGCATAAAAATATAACCCGATGTTAACCTACAGGTGTCCTGACACCCAGCATAGTCAGCATCTGAATAACCAACAACTTCAAGGTTATTCGTTCTTTTGTATGTGAACATATGTCCTTTAGTCCCTTGTAAATAGTGAAAAACCTTCTTAGCTGCTTTCCAATGATCCAAACCAGGATTACATTGGTACCTGCCAAGCATGCCAACTATATACGCTATATCTGAATGAGTACAGACTTGTGCATACATGAGACTCCCAACTGCCGATGCATAGGGAATTGTCTCCATCTGTTTTCTCTCCAGATTGATCCTGGGACTCTGAAGTAGACTAAATTTATCACCCTTAATGACAGGGGCAACAGTAGCGGAACAATTGTGCATGTTAAACCTTTTAAGAACTTTATCAATATAAGCTCTTTGAGACAATCCTAATATGTCACGGGCTCTATCTCGATGAATCTCAATTCCTATCACGTAGGAAGCTTCACCAAGATCTTTCATATCAAAACTCTTTGATAAAAAGTTCATTGTCTCATATAACATGCTCAAATTGCTACTCGCAAGCAAGATATTATCAACATATAAAACAAGGATGATAAACTTACTCCCACTGATTTTAAGATATATGCATTGATCCACAGTATTTTCTTTAAAACCAAAATTTGAAATGACTTCGTAAAATTTTAAGTACCATTGTCGAGATGCCTGCTTTAAACCATATATAGATCTTTTGAGTCTACAAACTAAATGACTCTCCCCCTCAACCTGAAAACCTTCAGGTTGTATCATAAAGACATCTTCATGCAAGTCGCCATTCAGAAAAGCAGTTTTAACATCCATTTGATGTAATTCTAAGTCAAAATGAGCTACCAATGTCATGACTATCCGAAAAGATTCCTTTCTAGAGACAGGAGAAAATGTCTCTTTATAGTCTATTCCCTTCTTTGAGTGAAACCTTTAGCGACTAACCTGACCTTGTATCTCTCTATATTACCTTTGGAGTCTTGCTTGATTTTAAATACCCATTTACAGCCTACAGGCTTAACTCCGTCAGGTAACTCACAAAGATCCCAGACCGAGTTATGTTTCATTGATTCCAACTCATCTTGCATGGCTTAGAGCCATTGAGTGGATTTGTTGCTCTTCATGGCTTGGCTAAAGGAAACAGGATCTAATTCATTTCCAAAATCAAACTCACTCTCATTGAGGTAAACTATATAGTCATCAGAAATGGCTGGCTTCTTTGCTCTCTCTGATCTACGCAATGGTAGATCATTTGCAGTCGCCATGGGAGCAAGAGCCTCCTCAATGTGAGGTGTTTCAATAGGTATAGCCACAGGTGCATCAACACTTACTTGAATAACGAGGGTTGGTGTCACATTTTCTTGGATAAAAGGGATAGGAATAATAACCCGATTCTCTTCAAAAGTGATTTTCGTAGGCTCAACACTCCCACTGTTCTCACGATCCTCAAAGAATTTTGCATGTCTAGTCTCAACAATCCGGGTACTATGAGTGGGGCAATAAAATCTGTAGCCTTTTGATCTATCAGGGTAACCAATGAAATAACAACTTATAGTTTTGGGGTCCAATTTTCTTAATTGTGGGTTGTACACCTTTGCTTCAGCCAAACAGCCCCAAATGTGTAAATATCCTAAAGTCGATTTTCTTCCTACCCATAGCTCATAAGGAGTGTTGGAAACCGCCTTACTAGGAATTCGATCCAGGATATACACTGCTGTTTTCAAGGCCTCTCCCCACAAGAATATAGGCAACTTAGATTTGCATAACATGCTTCTCACCATATCCATAAGAGTACGATTTCGCCGCTCAGCTACACCGTTCTGTTCAGGTGTTCTCGGCATTGTGTATTGAGCGACAATGCCATGCTCTTGTAGATATAGGGCGAATGGTTCTGGATTGCGACTTGTTTCAGAGTATCTACTATAATACTCTTCGCCTCTATCAGATCTCACAATTTTAATCTTCGAATTGAGTTGTAACTCAACTTCGGCTTTATAGATTTTAAACATATCCAGGGCCTTAGATTTCTCATGAATGAGAAATATATAACCAAAACGAGAATAATCATCAGTGAAGGTAATAAAATACTTTTGACCACCAATAGCGAGAGTTGGAAACGGTCCACAAATATCAGTGTGGACTATTTCCAACAAACTCGTGCTTCTGATGGCCCCTTTCTTATTAGTCTTTATGAGTTTCCCTTTTACGCAATCAACACAATTATTGAAATCAGAGAAATCGAGCGCATCAATTATATCATCTTTAATTAACATCTTCATTCTATCCTTAGATATATGGCTTAAACGTTTATGCAATAAAATGGAGGAGTTGTCGATTGCTCGTTTTCGTTTCTTACTAATTTTATCATTCATATGCATAGAAACTAAAGATTGGGCGTAAGATGAATCCAAATTCAACTAATAAAGATTGCCCATTAATGAGCCACCACCCACAATATCGGAATTAAATAATAGAGTAAACATATTATGTCCAAATTTAAATTTAAAACCTAATGAATCCAATCTAGAAATTGAGATAAGGTTTCTAGTAATACTTGGAACATAAATAGTATCAACTAAATCCAAAATGAAACCACTATCTAAAATGAGACGGAGAGTCCCAATGGCCTTCATGTCTGCTTCTACTCCATTTCCGAGTTTGATGGTATGTTCGCCTTTACTTAGGTTCCTGCTGGATCAAAATCTCTGCATTGAATTACTTATGTGAATAGTGGCACCAGAATCTATCCACCAAGTATTGCGTGGAGCATCAACATAAAGTGATTCAAAACATACAAAGGCTAGGTCATTACCTTTCTTAACTAGCCAATCTCTGTATTTCTGACAATTCTTCTTGATGTGTCCATTCTTCTTACAGAAGTGACACTTGATGCCAGAAGTAGATTTGCTAGATTCCCCTTGTTTTATTTCCGATGGAGGAGCTTTCACGTTCTTTCCTTTATATTGTCCCTATTTTTGCTTGAAATTTTATTTCGATGGTCCAAGAGCGATAAAATGGGCACTTTCAGATTTTTCAGCCCGAAGTCTTTCTTCTTCTTGAACATAGTGAGTGATTAACTCGTTCATCTTCCATTTCTTTTTTTGCGTGTTATAATTAATCTTGAACGGGCCAAATTGTGCAGGAAGAGAAGTCATAATGAAGTGAATAAGATAACCCTCAGAAAAACCCATGTCCAGTTCTTTCAATTGAGTTGCCATGCCACTCATTTTCATAATGTGCTCCCGTACGCCGCTATGACCATCATATTTCATGGTTCCCATTTTAACAATTAGACTATTGGCAAGGGCTTTAGAAGTCCCTTGAAATTGTTCCTTAATGGCTTGCATGTATTCCTTTGCATTGTGCGAGTCAGGAATACCTCCCCGAATCGCATCAGTAATGAAACTCTTTATGATCATGAGGCTCATACGATTTGATCTATCCCATTTTTCCAAATATGTATTATTCATTGTCAGATCCTCAGCTGAGGCATCAGCGGTGAGCACCTTGGGTTTATCAGATCGTATAGCATAGTTAAGATCCATACAGCCTAGAACAATAGCAACTTGTTTATTCCATTTGCCATAATTTGATCAACTCAAAAGTTCAATTCCACCAATCATATTAGTTATAGAAGACGGGTTCAACGCTGCACAATAATTAATGGCTTTATTATGTCCACATACAATCGAAGTAACTATCAATTCCACAAGGTTATAATTATAGTATGTGACGCAATAGTTAAAATATGTCAAGGAATATAAAAATTAAAACCAATGTGGTTTTATTGAGAAATAATTTGTGTCATTATAACCCTCCGTTGGGTCGAGTTATAACACACTAGCCGCTTCCTCAATCTTTATTAATAATTGTGGTACTAATTGCGTCGTTATGACCCTCTGTTGGGTCGAGTCACAACACGCTAGCAGTACCCACACACAAAATAATGAATAGTGAAATACAGCCATCATACAACATTAAGTGATTCATCACCGTTGGGTAGAAGAATCCCTTATGTTGTGACGCCAACGCTCACTACACACTTTCACTGAATTTGAAACACGGTCTTGGATAAAATTAAACCTCACTATGAAAACCACGACACTAGGAAGGATCATCACCGTTGGGCAGAAGAATTTTTCCAAGCCATGTTTTCAAAATAGGTTTGATAATATTTTAGATGATCGCAAAATTGATTTTAAAAGAATAAGCCAAGTCCAATTCGTGTTATGAGGAGGTATCAAAATTGACAATAAACGAGTATTATAATGTGTAAGTACTAGCCATGGTGGTAGAGCACAACCTCCACTACCCAATTCTAATTAATGGTACTCAAAAATTGATTACACAATTAAAAAATGGAAAAAATAATATCAGGTCATGAAAAAATCACAACAGAGAGCTCATTGTCAAAATTTGACCTCCAAAACGGATCCGGAATGCCCGAGATAGTCAAAATTCATATATACTATCCGAAAATCAGACCTATAAATGGCCCAGAAAATACCTGAGAAGAATAGGAAATACAAAGGGCATAATGGGCCAGGTATCGGGCCGGGCCATGGGCCAAAGGGGCCGAGTGGGCCACGAGCCCAACGGGTCGAGCCCGGACCATGGGCCTGAGTGGCGGAGTAGGCTTCAGCCAGTGGGTCAGGTATCGGGCTGTGGGTCAGGCCATGGTCCAAATGTACCAATGGGTCAAGCGGGGCCAAAGGGCCAGGCGGGTCGGGTCAGACGGGCTAGAAGGGCCAGACGGGTCTCGTGGGCCAAATAGGCTCAGGCGAGTCGGGCCAGGGACCAACAAGGTCAGTCGGGTCGGGTAAGGGACAGACCCGATCCGTCTAGAAAAAAACCCTAACCACCCCCCCCCAAGGCACTGTTCATCTTCTCAGATTTTTTTTTTTTGAGGTTGCTGAGCAAGCCCATGACCCTTACCCACGCCCCAAGGTGGCCAGCCAACGGTCAGTATGTTTGACGATCGGCCGAAGTTAGTTAGTGCCATCCGTCACCGGAAGATCCCTCACACCGGACCGTCATTACCAAAGAACCACAAATTTTTTTTTTTTTTTCTGTTTAAACTTGCAAGAACTGCCATAGCAGGCATCCCCCACCCCTCACCGGTGACTGGACCGGACTGATGCACGGCTGCAGTCTGGCCCTCGACGGCCACCGTCAGTTAACTAGTCCGGTGGCCGGAGAACCCCCACCGGCGGCCAAATTTTGTTTTTTTTTTTTGGGGTTGCAGCCAGCAAAATTGAATAAACAGAGAGGTAAGGGAAGGCTAGTCGTCTTCTTCACGACTGGAATAAGCAGAGACCTTAAGTCTCTTTTATTTGCAGCCATAATTAAAACCAGGTGTATCTATTTTTCTTTGAAAATTTAGATTTACACGAGTCGACTCGGTTTGTCAAATCAAACCGATCGTTAAAAAAAAGTTCGATTCACCCGAGGTCTAGGTCTTAATAACACACAAGATAAAACTCATATATTAATGTTTTGATCGATCATAACGCCAATCATGGCTCTGATACCAATTGATGGAATCTAAATGGATCTAACGATCCGACCATCCAAAATTAAGCCGAAAGATCTAGGCGCATGATCAATCAAAAACAATAAACCAATAATCTATAAATTAAATATATGTGCGCACCTTGAGTGTGAGCCATCATTAGTTGGTTGCCGATCTTCAACGATCTTCTCGCGTTCAATATTTCCTAGCACAATGGGGATGCTTTCGCCAATAGGGAGGATTGAATTATGTCGAGCACTCGTTGGGACCAAGCACCCCTTATATTTATAGCCAAAGAGTCATTTCCCATTAAGGACTGAAAATACTAATTATATTGTGATTAGAAATCACAATCATACCTTAACTGAAAGACTCAACAATCAGTTGCCTATTCTCTTCAAACTCACCGGAATAGCAACTGAACATCTCAAGACTAATCTTATACCATTCACCGGTCAACGGGTTTGACCATAGTGATGGCCACCGAAATAGAAACCTCTAACACCCACACCATCTCTCGAACGCGTGAAACGCTTGGAAATGGGGAGAAAGGGGGTCCATTTTCGAGACATGATGTGGGGCTCTCGGTATGCTTTTAAAGGAAGGGAGGCGTAATGTACACCTCTTAAACTTGCGAAGAGCACACAGATATCTATCATAAGAAATTGTCGACTGCTTTCAATCAGACGATAGAGATTGGTTTTCGCTCCAATCTTCCACATGAGAGATCTTGAGATCATGGCACACCTATCAGATGGTCACATGTTAATTTCACATGACGCACATCTCCCGAAGTGATCGTGATCATGGGCGTACCTATCAAACAGTCACTTTTGGAGATATATGTCACGTGAAGAAAATTGTCCTTTATTTGATCAACAAAAAATAAAATTAAGAAAAATTTATGTGCACTCAAAGGTTACTATGAGCACACTTTTTAATAACCAATGCTAGGGTTACTTGCAGGGGTGGAAAGAAAAATCGAAAACTAACAAAACTGAATCGATAAAAACAGACCTGATATGGAATCAAACCGATCTAAAACTGAAATGAATTTATGAGATTAAAGGAGTACGCCCCTTATGATGGGCGAAAGTCAATAAGAAATGAATTTATGAGATTATTTGAATAAAAAATAAGCCATTAATTACTAAATGAAAAGACAAGGGTAATATTGTTATTACAATATCTGCCGGGTAGTTAGCATCATTTACAACGGGTGAGTCGTAAATCTAAGCCAATTCTAATGATAGGTAAGGAAAATGGCCAAATTCCGAAAATGAGGCGAAGCACCATACAATAATCCCTAAAATAAATAGTGCGCGGAAAGTAAAGAGCACGTTGCTGGTAGCCCCTTCCTTTCAACATTATAAGTGTTGGGTGAGGCACCTAATACCAACTCTCAAAACATATCTAAACGGAGATACGCGGTACTTGGAGTTCATGTCATGAATATAATTGGTTGACTTTTCAATTTAAAACTTCCTTTAGACTATACTCGTGGCTATTACTATTTGGTGATCGTTTGGTTATGATCAAAGATGAAAATCGAGAATCCATGTCAATGAGAATATGATCCAAGTGGGCTGAGTTGAAAGATCATATAAGACTATGATTTATGACATACTTTTAGTTTGTTCGTACTTATTTTGTGGGGTTGTTTTCATGGAGGAGTCAATTCATTGAAATTTTTTTTTTAGTGACATAAATTTATTTTTTATTGACTTTGGTACTCATGCATTAGATGTGATTATGTTTGTGCAACTTTTACTAATTAATGATCATTGGTAATTATTTAATCATAATCAAACAATAATAATTGAGTAGCCACAAAATTGGTCCAATTTAGACATGGATATATGTCCTATGATTGATCGATTGATCATGCCTCAATCATATAGGCATTGAGTGTCCTTGATCAAATGGGCATGACTTGAAATTATTATCAATAATTTAACTATAAAATTTTGGCAACTTCAAGTTTTACCAAAATGAATGGTAAAATCATTTATAGATGTTCAAATAATTCTGATTAGATTATCATATTTTTTTTATAGATTTTTTTAATTATTTGCTTTAAGGAACATGATTATTTTGAAGCATGTACGGAACTCGAATATCTTTCACTACATGAATGTTCTATTGCATTGAGTTCATTGAAAAATGAATTGAGCAAAAATGCTAAGAATTATCTTAAGAAGATCATGGATTAAGATTTGAAAATCTAAATCGTTTGAAGATGATTTCCCTTTAAATAAAGAAACTCGTGATTTTACAAGAGACATTAAGAAACAACTATATATCTCATTAAATCTCAGTGAGTATGTTGCTTGTATTAAAATATGTAGAGAAATGAAGTGATTTAAGGGTTCATTGGTAGACGTACCAATAAAGATTAAGTCATAACTTTTAAAATTTTCTATAGAACTTGTTTTCTTGTTAATTCATAAGAAAACAAATGATTTGTGGATCCAGACAAAAATATCTGAAGAAGCACTTTATATGCTAATAATTGTAATTATAAGCAATTATGGAAAGTATTAATCTAAAAAAATCGGAATGGGTTTAAAGTCATTTACCCAAACACTCGCTTACGATGGAAACTCTACCTAATATTTGTTTGGTTAATGTTTAGGTTTAAAGGAAAGAACAAGTCGTAAATCCGTGACGGATAAAGGGCCACTACATTGATGAGAATTAAATTCTCATAAACATCTCAGGAAGGGTAGTATTTTTCCTGTAATGGATAAGGGGAGATTAAACATTACTCTTAATAGACGTTATAACACAATGTCTTGAGATGTTAAATTTACAGGGACATCTCTTATAGGTATACCTATATAAGTGTGAGAATCAGGATACTAGCATATGGCGGCCGTCGTCAATGAGACATGACTTTATCTCATAAACATTTATGAAAATCAGGATATTAGCATATGGCCTAAATGTGCTAATCTATTTATTGAACACTAAATATATAAAATATGTGTGTGAAATAGTTCCGATTTGTCGTATAAGATCATTAGTTCAAGACTTAGTTTCACTAAAGACCTTGATAAACTTTGAGTTATTTCCATTAAAATAAAAATTCAAGTCTGTAAGACATTTTCATTTATGCACATATTTTTAGCTTTGCTATGATTTATAACTTTTAAATGGTGGGGGATTGTTGGATATTTAAAAGTTTATTAAACTTGTCTTTTCCCAAGAGGTGTGTCTTTTTAAAATTGTGTCTTTTCAATTGAGGTGTCTTTCCAAAGTGGTGTGTCTTTTCAAAATGAAGGGTTTCCAAAGTGGTGTGTCTTTTCCGAAGGGATGCGTGTAGCACATTTTCATAGGAAAATGGTGCATTAACACACCACTTGATTTCTATTTAAGGAATCTAAAGTCATTGTTTATATACCACAATAAAGTATTCTTTCTTCTCTCTTGTTATATCTTTAAAGGTCTTTATCAGAGCGTTCTTGCATTATTTGGTGTTCGGATAGCATGAACGGATTCATCAAATTTTTCACAAGTATACACAGTCGGTTCGTTGTATCCCGGAACCAATTTGCCGGTAACCTGTTGGTGACCACTTTGTCGAAGTGGTGAGGAAAAATATTGGTTTAAAGACAACGATATTTTTCGTGCCTCAGACCGATTCCCTGAATTATTTCGGATCAACATTTCAATTTTTTCAATAATTTTAAACTAATATTTGTAAAATGATATTTCCTTCATCATGCCACCATGGTTGATTTGGAGATGGCGTTTAGATCATTTAATGGGAACAAAAAAGAAGATCGATCAAAACGAATAGCATTGGTATATCTGAGCAATCAAGTCAAGTAATCGGAATAAGGTATGTAAGTTTTACTCGAAAAGTTCTCCTTTATGTTGTATTATTTCTTTGCCTTAGATTACCAGGATTTATTTAATTTTATGACTTTATCTATTATAGTCAATTTTAGATAAAATAGCATAAAAGAACATAGGAATGGTTACCATATTCCCTAAAAGCGATATTTATCTCTTCCAATAACTATCAAACCGTCTCCAACGCATGTATCCTTGACTAACACTCTCGTGGAGTGCAATTGAGGTGCAATCCTTCGACTGTTTAAAAGTATTAAGGCATTAATACCCATTGTTTCAATTTTCAAGTGTGGCAAGGTGTATAGAAAATAATGCTTTTTCAACTAATTTTTGACCTGCCTATATGGTCCATTGATAATACAAAACTATTGATAGGATATGATTGGCATCTTCTCCAATGCTTTGGTCTATATTATTTGTACCATTGACGGGCTACTTGTTGGATTACTACTTTGATTGAAGTATGTACACCACGTAACAGAAATGTGTAGTCATAACGCCTCCAAACAGAGTAGAGAAATAAGGGACTCTTTCCCCCACATATATTATTGTGCGGGTCAACACGTTAAATTGGGTTCAAACTCAATAAGGAAAGTGGCACCAATATTTTATTCTTTTCAATGCCCCAACAGAAAGCCACATTATTTGAATAGAAGATTTTTAGTACCCATATTACATGAGCTTGTAAATTGTAGGACTATACTCGTGGCCATTACTATTTGGTGATCGTTTGGTCATGATCAAAGATGAAAATTGAGAATTCATGTGAATGAGAATATGATCCAAGTGGGCTGAGTTGAAAGATCATATGACTATAATTTATGAAATACTTTTAGTTTGTCCATACTTATCTTGTGGGGTTGTCTTCATGGAAGAGTCAATTCATTGAATTTTTTTTTTTAGTGACATAAATTTATTTTTTATTGGCTTTGGCACCCATGCATTAGATGTGATTATATTTGTGCAACTTTTACTGACTAATGATCATTGGTAATTGTTTGACCATGATCAAACAATAATAATTGAGTAGCCACAAAATGGGTTCGATTTAGACATAGATATATGTCCTATGATTGATCGATTGATCATTCCTCAATCATATAGGCATTGAGTGTCCTTGATCAAATGGGCATGACTTAGAATCATTATCAATAATTTGATCATAAAATTTTTGGCAACTTCAAGTTTTACCAAAAGGATTGGTAGAATCATTTATAGATGTTCAAATAATTCTGATTAGATTATCATGTTTCTTTTATATATTTTTTTAATTATTTGTTTTAAGGAATATGATTATTTTGAAGCATGCATGGAACTCAAATATCTTTCACTACATGAATGTTCTATTGCATTAAGTTCATTAAAAAGTTAATTGAGCAGAAATGCTAAGAATTATCTTTAGAAGAACATGGATTAAGATTTGAAAATCTAAATCGTTTGAAGATGATTTCCCTTTAAATAAAGAAAGTCATGATTTTACAAGAGACATTAAGAAACAATTATAAATCTCATTAAATCTCAATGAGTATGTTGCTTGTATTGAAATAAGTAGAGAAATGGAGTGATTTAAGGGTTCATTGGTAGACGTATCAATAAAGATTAAGTCATAACTTTTAAAATTTTCTATAGAACTTGTTTTCTTGTTAATTCATAAGAAAACAAATGATTTGTGGATCCAGACAGAAATATCTGAAGAAGCACTTTATATGTTGATAATTGTAATTATAAGCAATTATGGAAAGTATTAATCTAAAAAAATCGGGATGGGTTTAAAGTCATTTACTCAAACAGTCACTTACGGTGGAAACCTTACCTAATATTTGTTTGGTCAATGTTTAAGTTCAAAGGGAAGAACAAGTCGTAAACCTGTGACGGATAAAAGGACACTACATTGATGAAAATTAAATTTCTCATAAACATCTCAGGAAGGATAGTGCTTTTCTTGTAATGGATAAGAGGAGGTTACGCATTGCTCTTAGTAGACGTTATAACACAATATGTTGAGATGTTAAATTTACAGGGACATCTCTTATAGGTCTACCTATATAAGTGTGAGGGTAGAGCCGTCTTCAATGAGACATGACTTTATCTCATAAACATTTATGAAAATCAGGGTACTAGCATATGACATAAATGTGTTAACCTATTTATTGAACACTAAATATATGAAATATGTGTAAGAAATAGTTTTGATTTATCGTATAAGATCGTTAGTTCAAGACTTAGTTTCACTAAAGACCTTGATAAACTTTGAATTATTTCCACTAAAGTAAAAATTCAAGTCTGTAAGACATTTTCATTTATGCATATATTTCTGGTTTTGCTCTGATTTATAACTTTTAAATAGTGGGGGATTGTTGGATATTTAAAAGTTTATTAAACTTATCTTTTTCCCAAGAGGTGTATCTTTTTAAAATTGTGTCTTTTCAATTAAGGTGTCTTTCCAAAGTGGTGTGTCTTTTCAAAATGAAGGGTTTTTCTAAAGTGGTGTGTCTTTTCCGAAGGGATGCGTGTAGCACCTTTTCATAGGAAAATTGTGTATTAACACACAACTTGATTTCTATTTAAAGAAGGAATCTAAAGTCATTGTTTAATACACCATAATAAAGTATTCTTTCTTCTCTCTTGTTATATCTTTAAAGGTTTTTATCAGAGCGTTCTTACATTATTTGGTTTTTGGATAGCGTGAACGGATTCATCAAATTCTTCAGAAGTATACACAGTCGGTTCGTTGTATTCTGGAACCAATTTGCTGATAACCTGTAGGTGACCACTTTGTCGAAGTGGTGGAGGTAAATATTAATTTAAAGGCAATGATATTTCTCGTGCCTCGGACCGGTTCCCTGTATTATTTCGGATTAACATTTCAATTTTTCCAACATATGCGACTCTGTGAGATTCAAATTGAAGCTTGAAATGAGATGCTATATTTTTTGTTGGTTCTGTGTGTTCAGATATATTTAACTATTCTTTATTCGCGCCTACAGGGTTATTCAAAAGTGTCTACATTCGAAACCCAGCTGAAACCAGTTGACTTCTTGGAATCAGACGATTGCGATATTTTTCATTGAATCTTCAACATAAGGGATCTTGAGACCATGATCTTATAATCACACGGTCCGTCAGCACATATCCCAAAAATGACCTCTAAAGTCATGCTAGAGCATGATGTTCCATGTGAGTTTAGGCTACTTTTTGTGGATATGTGTCATGGGAAATCGAAAACTCACCAATCCAATTGTACGCTCATGGTCTCAAGATTCATTGTGTGAAAGATTGGGGTGAAGTGGGTTTGGAACGTAGGTTCTTTTACTAATGGGATAGATGCGACGAACTGAGGTGCTCATATATTTAGTGGCACATGCACACTACTTTTTCTCCGGCACAAAATACAAATAAGTAGTATGCAAACAGAAAATTTTGGTGTGTGCCTACAAATTATTTAATTTAACCGAAACAAAGTTAAAAAACAACCCTAATGTCCTTTGTTCCTTCTGGTATGCAGTTTTATTTCTCATTTCTAGTTGGTCCTTGGAGCCAATCATTCCTCAAGTGTCCTGATCTTATTGATTAAATTATAAGGTTTGTGGCCAACAGGGATTGGTATAATGGCCTAGGTATCTGGGCCTCTTAGAGAATCTGACTAAGTCATTGGGCACGTGCACCACTAGTACATCATGTATACCAAGTAGGGGTAAATCACAGGGGGTGGGATTAGTGGTATGGATCAAAATATCGTCCGATACCAATACGTATTGAATGATATATATTGGTATCGGACGTGAATGATACGATGCATTAAATGTATCGTATCGTTCAATTATATGGTATGTATCGAACGATACATTGAATATATCGTTCAATATGGACCGGTACCGATATATATTGTCCGATAAGTATCAATTTTCCGATATTTTGATCCATAATTAATGATATTTACGATCGAAGATTCTCTCCGCGCAATTTTTGTTTGTAAATAGACCTCCCTAAAAATATATTAGAAAGTTTGCTTGTACACAAAAGCTGCTTAGTGTGCAAAGAAAAGTGACGTGTGAAACTGTGGATAGTAGCCCTCTTTTCTAACCATCTTGCTTTTTTGCTATATATCAAATGTAAGGGTGAGTACATCTTCATAGATGGCTTATTTTTCGTTTTTTTAGAATGATCTGCCTTGTTTGATAAAACCTATGGAATTGGTTTTTTTTTTTTTGAAACTTTACATGGGCTTATAAATAAAATAACTTAGGAGAAATTTTATTTTTTAAATTTTATAATGGTTTGATTTTCTTTTTTTCAGTTGATTGGCTATATTGTGTAAAATTATTTTCCTAAGACACCATTCTTCCTTCCATGTGAACCTCTAACTTCACCCCATCTCGTCAGGCCAAAATGTATTAGTCGCTTTGAGTCAGAACATGAAATATTTTTTTGTTCCAACTTTTTAATCATATTGGGTTTTGAGATCATGGGCATATACTCAGATAGTTAGTTTTTTATTCCACGTGTTACAAATCCTAAACAGGAACTTTAAACTCATGAGACGCACATCAAGTTCAAATACTAATCACAGGTTATTTTTTGGAATGGGTGTCACATGAAATAAAAAAACTGTCTAATGATATACCCATGATCTCAAGATGCATCATGTGGAAGATTGGGATAAAAAATAATCTCCTTTGTCAAATTCAAAGCAGTCAATGCGTGTTGGCCGGAGGCGATGAGGCGAGGTTATAATTTTACAGTGCAAATAAATGGTACAATTATGAGGTGAGGTTGCATTTAAACCGTCTGATATAAAGGCCATGATCTACAGATCTATGACGCAAAAGGGTGGTGCAAAACTCAATCTCTATCATATGATTCGATACAATCAACTGTTGAATCGGATAATGGCTTTGGAGTGCATTGACTCATATGATAAAGATTGTGCTTAGTGCCAATCTTTTTACTTATGATCTTTAGATCATGACCTTCAAATTAAGTGGCTTAGATGGTTGGGTTATATTTATTAGCGTCGTTGTTTATGAGTGCCTCTGTTCGCGTCCATGCGTTCTCTGAAAGCGCTCACATCCCAGACCCTTTGAAGACTGTTGATTGCTTTGGATCAGATGAGGTTGATTGTTTTCAACCCCAATCGTCCACCGAATGGATCTTAAGATCATATAGCACCTTATTAGACGATCAGTTTGTGATTCCATGTGTCCCCAGTCTCCGAAAAAATGGCCCTAAAGTCACGTTTGAGCATGATGTGTGTTATATGATTGAAGAGTCAATTTTTGGGTATTAGTGATACAGGAAATAAAAAACTGATTGTCAGATTGATATGCCATGAAACCAAGATCTATTTTGTGGAAGATCTTTGTTAAAATAGATCTCCATCATCTGATCCGAAGAAATCAAAGTTTTTTGTGGTGTCTGGGACATAGGCGCTCTAAGATCTTAGATAGACCGATGTGGCACTCTTTCGATCAACCATCAATCTAGATCATATATAAAAATCAAACATCCAGTTTTATTAAGCAAATGAATGCTTAGGATCCTTCAATTATATTTACACGTGTATGATAAAGGTGATTCAAACACCTTTCTTGGTGTGTTAGAGTTGCATGCAATACAAACTATTTCTCTCCCCTTCGCCTTTTTCAAACGGTCTCTTCAGTATAACCCATATTGTTAGCAGAAGCAATTTTCAGCTAAATTTTGGGTGAGTATTTTATCCGAGTTTTTCTTTAAAAAAACTTTAAATTGTGGGTCCCACATGATTGCCAAACAGCAAAAAAGTTTTGATTTCGATAAAATCTCAACTAGTTTTAGTTAGTTTTGGTTTCCAAAAATCGACTTGCCAAACAAGGCCTTATGGTGAGCTTCTGATTTCAAACAAATATGTCAAGTACCCTACCCCAACTAAAACTAACTCACTATGGTAAGTGAGTAACCCATATGCTAGTTTATATATATATATATATATATATATATATATATATATATATATATATATGGAGCCATTACTTGCACACGATTTTCAAGTGATTGTACCGAATTTAAAGAAAGATTTGATATTTTAAGGAGATGTGATATGTAAAAATGTAATATGGGCCGCCTAATTTGAAGTTCATGATCAATAGATCTCTGGTACATAAAATTAGAGCAAAACTTGATACTTGTCATATGATCTATTATAGTCAACTGTTGAATTATATAATAGCCTTTGACTCCATTTAATCAAATGATGAAAATTATATTTTGTTCAAATCAAACGGTTTAGATGATGTTTTCACATAGTAAAGGACACCAAACTTGCAGGTTTTTCTTTTAAATTCGGTGCAATCACTTGAAAATCGTGTGCAAGTAAGGGCTCCTATATATATATATATATATATATATATATATATATAGGGTTAAACTTTTAAAATATTTTAAAAGCTATAGTCCTTTTCAGCCATCATTCTTAACTTTTTTCGAAGCCTCTTTCTTTTCTCTCTCTTCTTCATTTTTCAAAGAAAGTATGAGACTTATTTTTTCAGGTATATTTTACTCAAAAAATGTGGGCTCCCGATAGCGAAATACCGACACCTTGGTAGAGAACCGCCGACTCTCTGAGAGAAAAGCGTTGGTACCGTCGGGATGCCGACACCTCGATATCGAGGGGTTGACATCTTTTTTTTATACCTCGGTAGCGAAGTGCCGACACCTCGATATCGAGCTAGCTGTGTTAGCGCTTCTCTCTCCAAGGTGTCAATGCTTCACTACTGGGGTGTCGATGCTTCGTTACTGAGGTGTTAGCGTTTTGCTACCGGACTCTCACATTTTTTGAGTAAAATATACTTAAAAAAGTAAGTCTGACACTTTCTTAGAAAAAAATAGGAGAGAAAAAACTAAGGTTAAAACTTTTAAAATATTTTAAAAGTTATATTCCCTTTCAACCGATATTCTTGACTTTTTTAGAAATTTCTTTCTTTTCTCTCTCTTCTCTATTTTTTTAAGAAAGTGTTAGACTTACTTTTTTAAGTATATTTTACTCAAAAAATGTGAGCGCTCAATAACGAAGCGTCGACACATCGATAACGAAGCGCCGGCACATCGATAACGAAACGTCGACACCTCGGTAGAGAAGTGCTGGCACCTCGGGGAGAGAAGCGCTGGTGCCGCCGAGACCCAGGCGCCTCGATATCGAGGTGTCGACGCTTTACTATCGGAGTGAAAAAAAAAAAAAAACAGGGTATCGACGCCTCAATATATGGGCGTCGGCTTCTTGATATCGAGGTGCCGATGCTTCGCTACCGAGGTACAAAAAAAAAAGTATATTTTTCTTTTGCACCTTAGTAGTAAAGCACCGATACCTCGATATCGAAGCGCCGACACCCTGACGATGTCAGTGCTTCTCTATCGGAGTGTCGACGCTTCTCTATCGGGGTATCGACGCTTCGCTACCGATGTGCTAGCGCCTCATTATTAAGTGCCTATATTTTTTGAGTAAAATATATTTGAAAAAGTAAATCCAACACTTTCTTGAAAAAAAGAAGAGAAGAGGGAGAAAATAAAGACACTTCTAAAAAAGTTAAGAATGACAGCTGAAAAGGAATATAACTTTTAAAATATTTTAAAAATCTTAGTTAGTAAAGTGAACCCTATGTTATCCATCACTTCACAAAAAGGCAATACGTGTGGCGCCCATATCAATAAGTGCAGTGATATCTCTATGCCGAGTGCATTCTCCCGAGATAGATATATATATATATATAGAGAGAGAGAGAGAGAGAGAGAGAGAGTGTGTTTGTGTGTGTGTGTGTGAGTGAGAGAGAGTGAGTGTATCTATTTTTCATTTCCAAAAAAGATAACAAGTTGGATGATGTACGGTAACTGACCTTATGTCTTTTTTTTTTTCCTTTAATGAAGGAGAAAATTTATTAAAAAAAAGTGTAAGATCTACCCATTGAGCTACCAGTCCAAGCAAAATCAATTGGTAACGAGGGTTGAGTGCGGCTTCCCCTTGGCCCCGAGGGTTGTACAGGGACCAAACAAAAACAAATGAACAAAGACAAACAAAAAGGAAAGGAAGAAAGATGTGGAGAAGGCGCTCAACCTCCAACTGTAATTGACCCTTCTTGGCTTACAAATATACTGTGATTGACCCTTTTAGTCTTTCAAGTAAACGGCGAGTCTGACGAAAATGCTCGCTTTGTATGCCATATGACACTATTTGATGCCTACATAGTACTACATATACAGAATCAATGACCTGTTTACTCTCAAAAGTGAGTTGATGATCCTAATTCCTATACCAACTGAAAAGAAAATAGAGATAGAGGTAGAAAATAAGGCCTTGTATGCGCTTTTATTGAAAACAAGTCATTGAATGTCTACACATGATGCCATTTTGGTGCTGTGCGGTTCATTCTGACCATCGCATTGATCAGATTTCTCTTTGAAATTGCATCAAAAATATGTTTATCATGATCTACAGAGGCTATAACCGTCGGAAAATGAACCATAGAATAATATTTATACAATCCTGAGTAGATGTAGTTGTTCATATTACACATTTGAATCATATGATGTAGGTAATTTTTCAATTTAATGTGAGCATGAATCTGATTTACATGATGACTTCGTAAATCAAGTGGCACCAAAATAGTGTCATGTATACAGAATCAATGACCCATTCGTTCGGTTATCCTATATGACTCTTATCGAGACAGTTGAATGTGGCATCCAACCTGCTTATTCTCAAATGTGAAACAAGTCAAGGGTTTTATGCAGACTGAGCTATATTTTGGCATCACACGGTATCACTTAATGCGTAAGGTGATTCTCTGGGTCAGAAGATCGCACTGGTGAATCGAAAAATCAATGCAGCATGCTGTAAGAGCTTAGAAGCACCCCCCATAAAAAAGAATGTGTACCATATATGCTGATACCTGAATCTGTTTAAGCTCTTCATTTTTAGGCATTTGTAACTTCTGATGGTAGAAATCACTTTTTATGCGTTCATTCGTATGACCTTTGACTGCTCTGACTCAGACAGTGGAGATTGTTTAACGATGAGGATGGCAACAATCAATGAGTGATTAAAATTCAATTTCTATCATAACCATTAGTTTTTTAGTTGTAAATTGTGAGTCATGACTTGTTTGCCAATGGTAAATTGCTGTGCGCTTATACCCCACATTGTCATTTGTGCCTTGAATATTTGATTGGTTTATGATTAGAAAATTATCTATTATTTTTTCTTACATGTTTTCCAATATATTTACCATTTTTGTTAATTTTTCACATGTTTAAACTTATTATATTTTTTAAATTTAAAATTCAAAAATTTGAGACGCTTATAAGGTTATACCTCACGCCTTCAAGCTTACGCCTCACGGGAGGGCTGAGCGCTACGCCTTCTCCTTTCACCATTAACAACCAATAGGCAATAAGCTGACTAATATTTCCAAGTTGCACCAATTAACATCAAACAGTTTAAAGAAGGGACACCAAATATCATTGGCCACCCAGCCGTGGAGAAAGAGATGACAACAGTTATTCAAGGCCTTACCTCTCTTAATAAGCTGGTCGACCGTTAGAGTGCAACTCCAAGCCAAACATCAGCCGAAAATTTTAACTTTGGAGGAAATCAGTGCTTTCCAAAGGTGGACCAATCAGGCTTGGAAAGGTCATTTCTGGTGATAATCCGATAGAAAGATCTCACTGTGAAATGCTCTTTGTTATTCTCATTCCAAACTCGGAAGTCAGTTCCACTTGCTGTGTTTAATGGCCCTATGCAACATACCATTAACTCAGTATCATGGGCAACCTCCTGGTCAGTTACAAGAGAAAGCCCCATTATGCTCCGTATACATCTGGGCAACAGAACCGCCAACATCCAAACACAACTGGAAGATGGAAGGGAAAGCCAAATGAATGGGTTTTCTTCCAATCCAACTATCATCCCAAAATTGGATCCTATCCCCATTGCGCCCCAAACGAAACCAATCTGATTGAGAAAACTTGCCAGATTGAGCAAATCCCTTTCCACCAGGTCGAAGTGCTCCTACTAGAAGCTATATAGTGATGCCCCACTAGTTGTCCACCCATCCATACTAATCCACCTAAACCGTAATGCAAAGACTGTTTCATTCTCAATTTTTCCGAAAATTTATCCGCAAGGAACTGAAACGACCCTCAACGAAATATATTCAAAAACGAAATTTGTCACTATGTATGGAAGGAAAGAGAATAAAAATAAGAAGCACAACACATGCAATTCTACAAATTACTCAATTTCGAGAGGCTAGTTTCTTGGTGGAGTCCGCAACATATATACTGAGGGAGTGAGTTTCTCCCAGGCATTCCCCCAAAATATTCGATCAGAGCTTCCCTAATTCTTGTTTCACTTAATCCCTCCTTCGGAAGTAAGCCATAGTTTCCCAAACATATACTTTTTATTTACTAAACCGATACATTTTCTAGTTGTCCAATCTTTGAAGGCGAGTGGAACCTAATCTCAAGTGGAAGAAAACCATTTGCCACACAAATTTGAATCTCCAACTCCCTAAGCCCAACTAGAATGCGTACACCTAAATGCTAAAAAACAATTAACACTCCAGGAGACTTAGTTGGATGTGGAGCTTCTTCTCTCTTCTCGTACTTGTCCCCTTCTATTTTCTTTGGACGTTAGAGACTAAAACAAAAGTTTTCTGCCACTTTTGAAAATTACACCAAGGAAATAAGAGGAGACAAGGTTTTATCTGGCAGACTTAGAGATACCATGCTATGTTGCAAAGAACAGGGACCCAATATATCAGCCATTTCTTACACTAAGGCATAGAGACCATGCAACATGACCAACATAATTTGAAAAATAAACATTCAAATATTCTTGAGATAGGTTTTCCTACCCTACTATTGCCCCCTCTTCCATGCATTCGACAAAAAAGAAACGAGGCATATTTTGAACTTGAAAATTTCATGTTTACATAAAATGGTTTTTTTTTTTGGGTAGATAACATAGCAAGATTATCTATAAAAATAATTCATTCCGTCCTATGTTTTATTAATCTAATCTTAAAAAATTTTCTCACTAGCCGTTGTGTTGATTCCTTCCATCCTTAATTCAGTTCTCTGAGAATGGTAAGGCACTTTGACAGAGCTGCTGCAAGCAAGGTTCTGTTCTAGTCTCCTGATATGATCAAAATTGATGAATTTAACCCTAAAAAAGTAGTAAGAAAGAAACATAAGAGACATAAGAAATGCATTTATGATGAATACGAGCATTGAAGTTGATCAAATCACTCATATAGGCATATGACCATATAAGACCATGAAAACATGTTTTATAAATCTGTCATCGTACTAGGTTCAGTATGTCAACTCATGACTCTCAATACTAAATAAATAAAAAATGTGCTAAAAAATCACTAAACCAAACCATTAGAAGACTATCTAGTTTGCCAAGGCTTGGGGGTAATCCAAATGGGTGGTGGCCAGATCCTTTGCGAATCGCTCTGAAAAGTGGCTCGATGGTCCCATCCTCTAAGTTGTAAACACCGTTATCATGGCCCCCATATGTTGTTTTATCAAAAGCCCCCTCTATATTGTCATCCATGAAATAGATGTGATTGGCTTTGCATCCCTCGAACTCTTCAAGCTAAGACAGACAATGAGGTATTGAGCCCCAAAAATAATGCCTGGTCACTTAAGCTATTAAACCGAGAACACCATGGCCCACTTGGATCTAGCTTGAAAACCTTGAACCAAATTGTTTTATACGGTTCACCAATAGTTAACCTTAGGACCAGTAGCAGTTCTCCTGCAGAGTCAACCAAATACTTCTTGCAAGTTCGCATGTGTAAGAATTTTTGTCATCATCATGACCCAAAAATCAGTATTGCTCCTTAGGAAAATAGTCTTGCCAAGTAATTATGTTTGACAAAGTGTTTTATCAATTATGGACCCACGGTCGTCCGTGCTCTTCTCACGGACGTCCGTACAAATTTTTTTAAAAACGGTATTTTCGAACCGTCTTCTTCATTTTCTTCTGAAATTTTTTTTTAACCCTTTGCTTCACAATTCGATGTAAAATAAATAATGTCTCTAAATAGGATAAATTTTAAGAAATCTAAAGGTTCTTTATCTTCTTCGCATGAACTTCAACGATTTCCTTCTAAAAGCCATGAAGATCGCTTTCAACGCCTATTTGCAAATCGAAACCTAATAGTCGAGCGTGTTGTTCTTAACAAATTTCTTAGAGATCATGATTTGTTTGAGATGTTTGCTTCTCGGGGTTGGCTATCACTTCTTTCTCTAACTGGCTCCTCATACACCGATGTGGTTCGGTGTTTTTATGCTAATCTCCTCAATGCCAAGATCGTAGAGAGCAGGATGGAGTGTTATACAGTGACGTATATTTTTGGTAAGCAAATTACTTTTTCTCCTTTGCTTATCTTTGAAATCTTGGGCATACCTTTAAATGATAATGGGTATAGCTATCCTGTGGATGAAAATCAAATTCATTTACTGTTTAGTCCTTCCACCGTGTATGACTATGTGTGCAATGAACCGTCTCAACTCACTGGAATTGCATTGCACTATACTTCCTTGAAGATGAAATTTCAGTGGCTACGTCACGTTCTTTTTGCCACTCTTACACCAAGAGCGGGAAATAAAGATCAAGTGCGTTGGGACATTATTTATCTAATGTTCCTCTTAGACAAAAATCGTCCTTTGTGTGTATTTTCAATTATTTTTGAAATTATCGTTCGTCGAATGAAGGACGATTCCTCTAAAATGTCTCTTCCTTTTCCTATAATCATTAGTAAGATTGTTGAGTTTCAAATGACTCTTCCACCTAATCTGGCTAATTCTCGAGCCATGGCACCATTAGGTAAGTTAAGAAAAATTGGGAAAGGGTTAGATTAGATTTGGACGATGTTGAATTTATCGATGAAACGTCTGACGAGGATGAGGCAGAAAATATTCCTGCTCAAGAAGATATTGGTCACCAAGCTCCAGTACCCCACCAGTTCCTCCATTTCAAGCTCCAGAGGGTCATTACTATGACCATCGCTTTGATAGGTTGCAAGCTGATATGCAACAAATGAATTCAGATATTCAAAACCTATCTGATCGAATCGAAACTGGTTTTAATATTTATGGGGAGCGGATTTTTTCATTACAAATGACAATGATTGACGGTTTTAAAGCGATGATGAATCGCTTTAATAGTGTTTTCCCGCCTCTTGGAGCACAATTTTCGCCGCCAGAGTGATATTATTTTTTTGTTTTCTGATAATGATGTTTATATTTATTTTGGTGTTTCTGGAGAAATCAGTTGTAATTTGTAATTGCACTTTTAAATACTTGTTTAGCATGTACAATTTTTTTCTTAAGTATGATTGTGCATATTTGCAATTGTAGTATTTTTGGTTAATTGGACCCTTTGTCACATTATGACAAAAGGGAGAGATACATTTATATTACACCTGTGCTTTTAATGAGTTTTATGGTCAATTCAACAGGTGAAGTGCAACAAGTGAAAGATCAAATTCTAAAATAGTGTTCAGGTTATTTTTTTTACTTGGCAAATAGTTAAGGGAGCAAATAGAGTTGTAATTTCAGCATTTGCATTCTAGATTTATGTATATGACTTAGATGAAAAATGAATATATTGTAATTTTTATTTTTTGAGTCTTTGTAAATTGATTTTTATCATGATTGTGACAAAGGGGGAGATTGTAAGAATTTTTGTCATCATCATGACCCAAAAATCAGTATTGCTCCTTAGGAAAATAGTCTTGCCAAGTAATTATGTTTGACAAAGTGTTTTGTCAAATGGACGACCGTGAGTGATTCACGGACGTCCGTTGTCACGGACGACCGTGAGTGATTCACGGACGTCCGTGACCCGAAATCATATATATTTTCGGAAGTTCGGACAGTTTTATAACTAATCCGAAAATCCTCATTTCTGAAATATTTTTGGTCCAAATTTGGTCTTTGAGATTACTTACCGTCTATTGAATTCATTCAAAAATCTCATTGATGTGTGTGTGTCTTTACTATTTCTTGTTTGAGAACGTTGGTTGTTGGAAATGTTTACTGTGAATAGTATGATGGTGAGAGGCTGTCATTGTTAGTGATTGGAGTGTTAAGGCATATCATTCCAAAGAGGCACTGTAAGATTTTTAATTCATAGTATATATTTTCTTGGATCTGAGATAGATCCCATGGTTTTTACCTGTGATGGGTTTTCTACGTTAAAAACGACTTGCGTACTTATTTTTATTGTGTGGTGATTGTGAGTACTTATAGATTATATTAAAATCCTATAATTCAGCATGTGTGGGTCGCGCCATAGCTGTGGGTCACGCCATATAACTACCTTGTACCATAGTCCACTTGTCATCCCCTGATTTAGAGAATACTAAATCTCTTGTTTCTTCCCGGATGCCCATACTTAAAAAGTTAGGGGAAACTGGATTACCACATAAAACGAGCTTAACAAGAAAATACTCAAACAGATCCTCCTGTTTCGGTTTCGGTATATCTAATATGTGTGTTCGATGGTTCCTCTTTCTGTCTCACGGAAATCCACTATGTGAGGGAAGCTGGATTTTGTGACATGAAAAAGGATTTAGTAAAAACGCATCCACTATGTCCGGAAGAGTGTTTAGTGAGGGAAGCTGGATTTTGTGAGATGAAAAAGGATTTAGTAAAAACCCATCTAAACGCCTGTCCAGTATCATCACCCAACTATCGAAAGCACCCAGAATAATATTTTCTTCTTCGGAGATCTGACAAAGAGACGAAATCATAGAGTTATTAGTAAGGGTAAGGAAGGCTCCATTACCAGGTAGAAAAAGGCCAGGAAGTTGAGGAGGGAGGTGGTTCCGACTTTCACATTCGATTTGAACCCTCTTCCATTCCTTGCAAACACAGCGGAAGCGGGCTAAATCACCAACGAAGTTAAGGCGCTTGAGGCAACATTCTAACAAATCTTTTGGAAATTCTGTCCATCGGCCATGCCTAGAAACACCAAAGAATAAAAGATTCAAAATAAAAAATTCTTCGATTGCCTAGATCGTTACCTAAATTTAAAGGTCAATGTATTATATTCCTAATCCAACTCTACAAACGAGGTTTCTGTTTCATACATGATACATTGATTGGAATCTAATTATTGCCCTCTCAATGGCCCTGGCTAGCCTGGATTTTGGTCTGTACCGGTCCGAAAAAAGTGTTACTTTCTCTCATGCAAATTTGGCCTAGTATCTTGATCGGGCTGAATATGTTGCAACTGAATCAATCCGGGCCGAGCTTGAGTTGAGTGTTTCAACAATTGGCCCGCACCTGACCTGGATATATATATATATTTTTTTTAAGTTATAAAAAAAAAATCTTTTAATTAAATATAATACACTTAAATGCCTTGAAATTAAATCGTTGAACGGTTTAAACATAGGGGCATTTAAGTAAAAAAGGCACTTGCAAATTCATTTAATAAATAGAGGTTTAAGTTAGGGTTCTCAAGTCTCTCTCTACTCTCTTAAGAACTAAACTACCTATATCATCACTCTCATATCCTCAATCTCTCTCACCCTATCGGTGGCGTTGTAGGCTCGCAGAGACGCACAAGTGAACAACATTGTGTTTGCCTTTCTCTCTCTCTCGTGCGCGCACGCCAGTATAGGCGCAAAACCTCTGCGGCCGATTGGGTCGACAGTCAATGGCCTCCCACAAACCCCTCTATGTCTCTCACTAGAATGAAATATTTAAATAAAGGATATGTAAATCCTCGGTAATGTTAATATAATTATCTAATTAAATTTTTAACTGTTTTCAAACTTTTATTAGAAAAAAAAAATAGTCCAACCAAATTTTATTAAAAAAACAATCTTAAAAAAGGTCGGAAAAATGCCCAATACCGGCCCGGCCCAATAGGAGCCTGGCTTGGATTGAGTACATCGTAGCCCGAGTTAGAGCCAGGTTGAAAATTTTGGGAACCTGACATGGGTAGGTTAGGGCCGGATTGAACCCTAGCCCAGCTCTAATCCTACCCATTGGGAGCCCTAAATCTAATCATTAGGAGAATGGTCAGTTACAACTAGGGTGAATCGGATTTTGAGTTCAACCACATATATGCCCTTTGATATGAAAGAATCTGAATTTTCATGATTTTGGTTTTTTATAGGACTAGTAAATATGCACGTGCAAATGCACGTAGACCTTTAATTAAATGATTGAACTTGATTTTTAGACATCTAACGAGTATGACAATCATGGCTTGAAATATCACCCGAGAAGAGACATTTCGCATCTCGGGGCTTAGCCAGAAGAGAAACAGATGACTTCTAGCAACGAGACATACTAATACTCAAAGTGGAATTTGTATAGTATGTTATATTAATACACACACATTAAAGCATACTAATCATCATTATTGAGATGTGACACTGTTTTCACTTATTGAATCTAATTTATGTGATGAGTCTATGAAGGTTATTATATTTTGCCCAAATTTGTCCACTCAAATATCCGCTATTGTTCTTATTCTTAAACGGCTAAGATTAAAACTCGTTGATTGGACGATATGCAATTATTTTATGGGTGATTTTTTAATTAAGTTATGTTCCAATCATTGATAGCCACTTGTACTGTTTAGATCTTAATCACAAATATGTGTCATGTGAAATAAAAATTAAGTATAGTTTCATCGTGAAAGATCACATCTATATTTTAATGGTGGAGATCATACCCTTATTTTAATGGTGTAAAATCATTTATAACACGTTTTTATTTTCACACTGTATCACCAAGACCTCTATGTCTAGGCCACGCCTGAGATTTTCCTAATTTAAACCATTCTCACAACTCTCCTAGGAAAATTATAAACGGTGGATTGATTTGATGCAGATAAAGTGCAGGCAACTTCCGTGGCGCAACATGATTGACTGCAGCGACTTACATTAATTGAGTCCCACAGCACTTGCAACCAATTGCGTGATGCAACATCAATCGCCTGTACTGTATTTGCAGAAATTTGTCCTCCTTATAACACTATCCCTCTCCCCGGCTAAAGGATGACGGACACAAAGACACACTAGAAGCGTATGATGGTTGGTCAAAAACCAACTCATCCTTGGTAGTGTTGGCAAAACACGTTAAAACAATGAATAATTGGACGTTGGATTGATGATCACACTTTCCACAAGTACGATAGAGATTATGATACTTGTTTTCACATGTATCTTCCCCAGTAAGGGCATGTTCATTTCACAGTAATATGTGAATATTACGTGCAATCGCCCCATTTTACCGCAATAAGTACAATTTTGTGTGTTCTTTTCTATGTAATTTCTTGTGTTTTGTGTCCAAAATATTACCTACAATAGTTTTAACTTACGAGGGCATTGCTTTTCATGGAATAAAAAAGTGATCGTCTGATAGTAAGGGCATGCTCAAAGCACGTGCATGATCTAAATTTTTATTTTTATCGTGTTTTGATAAAATCATGTGTCATTCATCAAATCAAAAAATATTATAAAAAAGGTCAGATCAATCAAAACGCAGATCTATTAGTCATCGCCGTTCGGTTTTAAAGCATCATTCTTAATCAATTGGGCTGGGCTGTTTGATCACAACCACAATTAACTGTGCCCAAAGTTGCAAGCCCAACTACTGTTTGATCACAACCACAATTGACTCTGCCCAAAGTTGCAAGTCCAACTAATAAACATTTTAGTTTTAGGCCTAGGAGATGCAAGCCCAACTAATAAACATTTTAGTTTTGGGCCTAGGAGAATCTTGCATCGCCAATTTGCACATGAGGAAATTGTTGATTGATTTGAATCAAGCAATGGAGATCCTCATGCATCCTAATGTTTGAGGCAAGGATCAAAATTTTTGTTTTTGTTTTGGTTTCGGAGGGGACCGAAACCGAAATTTTGGACCAAAATTTTGGCTGATAATTTGACCGAAAATATGAATTCCATACATATTTGGACCGAAATTTCGGTCATTTCAGCCAAAATTTTGATCCTTGGTTTGAGGAAGACATTCTTATGTTGATTCTAGGTTGCACACCTACCAAGAAGTTACTATGATCATGGGTGTACGGTTAGACATAGTTTTCGAGTAATAAAAATAATGATAAGAATAATTTATAAAAAAAAATTATTATTATTTATAAAAAATATTTTTTGAAATGCGCGCACCCGCTGTTTTTATTTCGTGGGTGCCCACGTATAAATCCTCCTCCTTTTTCTTATATTCATTTCTTCACTTTTTTCTCTTCTTTTTCTTCTCCCATAACTTCGATAGCCGTAACGGTACTGTCACAGGCAAGATCGAACCACCCTCTTCATCTTCTTTTTTCTTCATCTTCCTCAACTCTAACTTTCACAGCAACGATGTCGGTTTCACCAGGAAACCCTGTTTCTCAACTCCGGTGCAACGACGTCACCATTATGGTAATCTTTTTTCTTCTTCTTCCTCAACTCTAACCTTCACAACAATGATGTCGCCATCACTAGAAAATCCTATTTTCTTTTTCTTTTTTTTTTTCTTTTTCCTTAACTCGGGCAACGACACCGGCATGATCGAAGCATCATTTTCTTCTTTTTCTTTTCCTTCTCCTTCTTCATCTATAACAAAAATCTAAAAAAATTATTGTAGATCATTAATCCCGTTGGGGAAAGGTCCTACGGGCGTCACCACCGAGACACTAATATACGTGAATATATTGACTCCAAAATCACCGGTCTTACCTAGAGAACTAGGGAAGTGACCTTTTTACGAATGGTGAAAGTCCTTACAATCACGTGATAGAGATCATTTCACCCCAATTAAGGATAACAATGGGCTAGGTTTGGGCTGGGCTCGGGTATACCCAAGCCCAGCTCGACGTATTTGAACTTGGCCCTAGCTCGTTACGGGCTAATGATTTCAAGCCCAAGCCCGGCCCACAATAAACTGTCTTAACCAACCCCCCGCCCGACCTGTTTATTCATAGAGGAGAGAGGCGTGATCTCTACTTTAATTGGGTGGCGTGAGATTGGTGATAAGAAGCTATATATGAGAGCCTGACGGGCTTAAGGGCTGGGCCTTTACTTTAATTATCAGCCTTAAAGCGCTAGCCCAATTTATGATCAAGCCCAAGCCTGACTTTGAAATGGGTTGGGCCTAACGGGTCGAGTGGGCTACCCAACCCATTGCCACGCCTACTTGAGACCATGTTCTTGCCATGAGACCGTCATGTTGTTAGTTTTTATTATGCGTGTCACAAATCCCAAAAAATAGCGCTAAATTATGTTTGAGCATGGCCTGTGCCATGATTTTAAGGCCACTTTATTGGTATCTATGCTACGTAGAATAGAAAATTGACTGTCAGGCTCATAATATGAGGATCCAATGTTTGGAACATCGGGATGAAAAATGATTTACAGTTGAATCTAAATTTTGGCGCAAATAGAGCTATCCTAATGATGTATTGCTGAAATTAGTAAAGATCCTAAACGTTCAATACTTATTGTTATCTGATTGGCTAATTCGATCGGTTCGAATTCAGATTTGTCGCTCTCAAGCAAACCCTGGCTAGCTTATTGGTTTAAGCCTTTCCTTTAAAAGCCAGTGGCTGGTGTTAAACCGGTTCATGACCGAACCGAACTGCAAATCGGTTTGTAGTTCACTTGGGTAGCGTGCAAATTGGCTAACCATGGTGTTTCGTTATAAAAAACAGTGTGCTCATAGGAGCTTTTGGGCGCACATAAACTTTTCTGAACTTTGTTCTCTTTTCATTAAAGAAAGGGTTCCTCTATTGGCGCTAGCGCTACACGTAATATCCATTGAAACTAATCGACTGCCTGGAATTAGAAAATGGAAAATTTTTCACCCTAATCTTTCTAACTCATCTCCGGTGCCTGATTTGAAGCGATCAATAACATGTTGCACGACTTGCACAAAAAAGTTATTTTATTAGAGCCCACACAATCTCCTAAAGCACCTTCATCGCAAACCCCTTCAAAATCATTGATTTCTTCGGATCAGATGATGGAGATCGTGTTTCACCCGATCTTCCACACAATAAATCTTGAGATCATGCCGCACCTACCAGACAATCAAATTTTTATTCCACATGTCACAGATCTCCAAATAATTGCCACTTAAATCGTATGACACACAACACGCTCAAATGTGACATGTAGAATAAAAAACTGAGTCTGATAGGTGCAACATGATCTTAAGATCCATTGTGTGGAACATCGGGGTGAAACATGATCTCCATCATCTGATTCGAAGCAATCAATAGTTTTGAAGGGGTTGCAGATGTGGGCGCTTTCAGCGATTGTGTGATAGAGGTGCCGTTAAACGAATGATAAGGAAAGAAAGGTACCAGGGGCAATGATCAGGTACATTTAATCAAGATTCACTCATGTTTAATGGCGGTCAATCTGGCTGATCACCATGAATTGAGGCTTCCAAAATTTTAACCTCAAACTACCTCCTTTACAGCTGCCTATAGGATTCAGAAGAATAAAAGATAGAAGATGAAAAGTAAAGCAATAAGATAATTAGTCTATTATGCAATAAATAGCTAATATCACTTCTATTCTTCACAAAGAAGCATATATGAATCAGAAAGTTGTTCAATCTCACTTTATTTAAGGCTTTTTATAACTCACAAGAAAACTCAACTTAATTGTATGTATTTTCCAATTACCTGAAAGAGAAATAATTTTAAAAATAGCATTCCCACTAACAAATGTGTCTCTTACCATGGACCAAAGAAACTTTCTCAATAACTTTCTTTCAGAAATAATTTCATGGCATTTAAGTAAGCAGAAATAATCTGCTTTCTATTTCAAATACGCAATCTTACACCTCCCTTCTGCTAGTCCATGCCTGGATGAAAATGAAGGTTAGTGTCAGGTACGAAATCGGCTGCAAAAACCTTGTCTTGATGTTAGGAGTCATATTTTTGTAGCTGAATAGAAAGTAATTATGTAGAGTTACCTGTAAAACAACATATTCGGTATGAGACATTTACGTGATCATTTCTCATCATTCTGTCTTCATCGTAGTCATAACCAAAAGCTATCTTTTCATTAACTCATCATCATAATAACCACTTTCGTTGATAATTTCTTTCCATCAGAAGGGGGAAACAGGGAAGGGAAAAATTGCTAATCTGAGAAGGTTGTTGGGTAAATTGCTTACATCTTACAACATTTTTTACACCAAAAAATTTCTCCACAAGGATGATTCAAGGGATCCATGGAGTTTGTTTGATCTGTGTCCTCGACAGAAATATTTAGAAGTATAAAAAATTAGGCAGGTAGTAACCAAAATCTAAATCACCTAATAATCCTTCACTTGTTTGTCACTTTTCCTTCACTTGTTTGTCACCAAGTGAATCTATCTCTCCTTTTCTGGCTTCTCCGAGGGAGGCGTTCCAGCAGCTGTTGCAAATTGCTTAAGCTTTAAAGGGGAAACTTGAATAAGAACCGCAAATGAAATGAAAAGCAATTGAAAAATTAGAGTTAATTAAATTGCAAGGAAGTTGTAAAAAGAGTGAAAAGAACCTTGAGGAGTAGGTGTCTCGGTTTGCTGATTGGCAGCTGATGCTTTTAGTTGCTCTTCTGTGATTTTTAAATACTCTTCGGAAGAATAAGGTGTTTTTGTGGGTGAGGTGCTATCTGCAGAGAGGAAAATCTCTTTTCATTAATGGAGACCATAAAACTACTAAAGGGAGCAGATGGTAAATGAATAGAATCAAGAAATTGAAAAATAGAGATGCAACATATGAGAAATTAGAAAAGACCCGCAAAAATAAACAAAAAGATGTAGAAGGTAGAAATAGCTGAATTTCTTGTTGATTGAGGCAAGCATCAAACGCATCCGAAAAAAAAATCATGGAAAACCTTTAGCTTGCTTTGTTTATACTATTCTTCAATGAGAAGTCTGAAATTACTTGCATCCCATTTCTACCATTCCTAGGATATATAATCCAAAGAAAATCACTTTGGATTTTTTATTTTCTATTTTATTCTATAGAGTAAGAATCAATTAGTATAGAAAAGATTTGCAAGATGTCTCATTTGCCAATGATTAGGGGTACAAATAGGTTGGGCTAAGCCAGGTCACGGCCACAATATGCCCGAGCCCAAGCCAAGCTGAAAAAGCTTGGATGACGTGACATATATTTTGCATTACGCCCAGTCAAGAATAACTTACCAGGTCAAGCCCATAATGACAATGTTCAGTTTTGACAATGTTTCGACAGGGAGGGTCATTCCAGTTCAATTCAGATAACTTCGAGGACAATTTCGGACATTATAAAAAAATTATAAATTATTTAAAATATAAACAGTTTTAAATTTAAAAATGATATTTTTAAGCAAAAAAATGGTTGTACTATATCATCAGCACATGCATCACAAACCGACAATCATCCAAGAATATTTTAAAGAGACAATAGAAGGTATAATTAAACCGTAAATACCCACCATAAGTCGTAATATTCCAAAAATTTTGTCGAAACTCCGGCAAATTTCAGCAAGCTGTTGAAAGTTTCAAGGGACTCTTGTTTCGGAGAAATTTCAGCAGTTAAATAGAGAAAGTGAAATTTGTGACTATGGTCAAGCCTAGGCGTAAACGCCCAATCTGACCAACTTCATAATTTAGAAAAAATAATCGGAAAAAAAGGCATGAAAGAACATGGCTTTCTTTTTGTCACGACCCGAAATTCTATCCCATCCCGAGGACCTAGAATTCCATTTTATGACCCGCACGCATCCCAAACACGCTAAGCAGACATAAACATAATCAGAGTTCATGCTAATATGGTTCCACAAAATTAGTGAATCTAATAATAAATGAATGAAATAATAGGACAGCCAAAAAGATTAAATAAAATGCGATAAAATCCACGAAATGTTTACTAATCAAAATGGAAATAAAGATTAACTATAAATAAACAATCGTTGTATGAAACGAAAGAATAAACTGTCTAGACTGCAAATCATAATCTCAGTACTAAAACTATGTTATCAATAATCAGCATAAGGATCATAATCAGCACCGAGGTCCTCCTGATGTCCTGCAGTGTCGCCCTCCCAAGGCTCCTGGTACTCAGAGTCCACAGGATCAACAAAATCAGCGTCCACAGGATCGAGATAATCGGCGTCTGCTCCGTTGATAAAATTACTTAAAAAGAATAAATGTCACGATGGCTGAGTTACTAAACAGCGTGCAACTCAGTGGATACACCACCAATCCACCCTACAGTACTCAGGTGCATTGTAGGTGCATCTCATGAGTGATAATAATATCAAACTCATATCTTAACCTACATGCAAGACCATGATCTAGACATACTCCAATCCTAACATACGTCACCATACATCATAAACGTAACATTATATTACGACACATGGGTTTGTACATCGCATGAGCGTACATTCTTACTTCTATTCCCAATACGACCTGTGCCAGAGTCGCTGCTCGAGTCTACCATGTAAGGGTCACCATAGTAGCATACCACCATAACATAACATAACATATCATAATCATATCATACACCCCATCCAGTCTCTGGGGCAACCGGTCATAAGCATACGTGTCTCTAAAGGCGAGAATGACGTGCTTCGTAACATATCTCATACTGTCTTCTGAGAGACTCGTCTCGACTGTAGACGTTGGAATTCTTACGGTGGCTACATAAAGAACGACATGTACAGACTTAAATTCTTAATCATATGCTGGCCTACATAGCGATGTCTTATTATACATGAATTTTATCTTACATATTTTGTCTTATCATTTTCTTACAATCTGAATTTAGAGTGAGCCATGGTGCGATAAGTTTCACTAAACCACGCTTTCCAGGGGACGAGCTTCCTAGTAACCTAGATGTATTTCGTATGACAATCCATACTCGCATAGAGGTGTTGTATCCATACACGGATGCCTACATTTCAAGTTCCATGTGACTGTGAAAAGAAGCCCACCATGACTAAGGCTTAAAGGTTGAGTGTCGTATCTTATTCCTTAACTTAATCTATCGTATTTAAAACTCAAGGTGATAGGGTAACCGTCTATGACATCGTATACGAGGTTATACTGAATTCACACTCACCTCATTTATCATGATGTCTTATACCACCATGAGTTATAAGACATGTGAATACGGTGTGATCCCCGCTTTGATACCATCTCAGTGAATCACCACCCCCAAACGTAGGCATCATCTCACACATTCACGTACATGACCTATCCTATCCATAAAACGTACAACATAATAATGATAAAAATATAGTCTTATCTTACTAGTGAACTGTACCCATATTATAATTGCGGCACCGTCTGGTCGATGGTTCACCGACGGCGGTCAAACAAAGAGATGATTTTAAAGGATAAAACAAGAATATATATTCACAGTTAAATAGATTGATAAATTACTAACTATGCAAATATATCAAACTTATAAGATATTAAGGTTTAATTAGTTATAAATAAAATAAGAATATAGATTCACAGTTTGAATAGAAGGGTAAATTACTAACTATGCAGATATATCGGATTTATAAGATTTTAGGGCTTAATTAGTTTTAAATAAAACAAGAATATAGATTCACAGTTTTAATAGAATGGTAAATTATTAACTATGCAGATATATCAAATTTATAAGATTTTAAGGCTTAATTGATTTTAAACCCGTTGATGCGTGACCGAACGCACCCTATGCGATGGGATCTGAAAAGAATATAGGGGATTAATGGATACCCACTTCTTGAAGCGTGAACGATTGATCTCACGACCATTCAGGTTGAAGAGATCAATGCCCAAAGCATCGGTTAAGTCGTTTTCTCCTTCTTCCTCCTTCCTCCTTCGATCTTGTCTGTGGTTGAGCGAAAGATTTGAGGGAAGAGGTTAGAGAGTTTTGGTGGAGAGGAGTTAAGAGAAAGAAAACTCTCGTATAATTTTGGTTGTAGAGAATAAGGAGATCTTAAGGTTGTATTTATAATGGTAGTAAAGTTTTAGGTTAACTTTAATTAGGATTTTTCGTAAAAGATTCAATAAAGTAGGATTTTTTTCACGTAAGAATGCATTCATGCGTGAGTGAATAGGTTATCAAACGGTTTCATTCCAGCGCTTTGCTTAGGCACCGAAGCAAATTGTGTTTCTCTCCCAAAATTACACTTATACCCCTTAACATGTTTCATCTCTTAAAACGGGCATAACTTTTTATATTTTTGTCAGAATTCGACAAATTATATATCGTTGGAACCGTATCGACGAGCAATTCGCGATTAGTCCAAAATTGACTAAGAAAAATGAACACAGGAAAATCATATAATCGAGATTTTTCTAAAAGATGGTGGGTTCCAGTGTGAAGCGCTAACTACGTGCATAGTATGGTACATCATTTAACACCATTAAAGTAGTTGAAATGGGTTAGGTTGTTACACTTTTACTTCCTATCAACTAAGGAAATTCTACCTATTTTTTTAAATATTAAAAAAAAAAAAAAACAAATTCTAACCCTCTAACCATATCATAATACCCAATAAAAAGTAAAAACCTTGAATTAGATTTTCTTAGACATTCTAAAGCCACTTTTCCTAAGAAAAATACATTAAAAAAATCATAACATATTCTAAGCTTCTAACCATATAAAAAATACCCAATAAAAAGTAAACACCTTGAATTAGATTTTCATAGACATTCTACAGCCACCTTTACCCAAATCAAATCATAACCCCCTATAATACCATAAGCCCCAACATAATAATAATAATAATAATAATAATAATAATAATAATAATAATAACAAGCCAACAAGGTTGGCAACTGGGTCATCGATTCAATACACATTTGGCAGAGCACCATTATCTAGATCAGATTAATCATAGCAGGTCATCAAAAAAAAATATCTACCATGTGATTAAGAGCATAAAGGCGCAAAGAAAATGATTAGTCACCATGAATTTGTCCAGATTTGTTTTAGCCATTCATTTTCTGGCACTTGTAACCTCGTGATGGAGATATTATTTTGATGCAATTTTAGGGCTGAATAAGATCAATACAATGGTGTCATGGACCATGTGGCATCACATGGCACAAAAAAGCGGTGCCATGCATACAGAACCAATGACCTAGTCACCAAGCCTGGCTTGCTTTCACTCCATAGATGAATTTGGCCCAGGCCCAGCCCCTTGTGCCAAACCTCTAGCCTAAATTCAGAACATGGTGAGCTGGGTTGGGTAGCTCGGCCTGTTTGCTTCCCTAGACATGAAGGAGAGAGTAACTTGCAGGAAGTAGCATGGAGAATCAAATACCTTGAAGTTGCTCTTCAGGAGTGGATGTCTCAGCAGCTGATGGGTTTAGTTGCTCTTCGGTGACTTTGAGATGCTCTTCACCAGAGAAAGGTGTTTTTGTGGTTGGGGTTCCATCTGCATAGAGGAAAATTATATGCTCTTGAATTATCAAAGCTGTTTCTTTCTTTAGATGCAAACTACAACATTATTAAAGGGAGGGAAACAGTAAAAATACATCAGGCTATAAGCAACTTTTGAGGATAGAATCATGAAGAAAGAAAAAATTATGATCGATTGCAGGGTCCTCAAACCAAGGGCTGCCCTAATACTAAAATTGGTTTAGAAATTAAAAGCAGGTTTCCACGTCAAACTGAGCCGAGTTTTTCATGTACTCAGCACTTCGCTGAATTTTTGAGAAGCTGGTTAACTCAACCTTTACAAAACTAAGTGGTCCACCCATGTTTTGGACCAGAGTACCGAGCTTCCGGATTTTGGACCTATCAGGTAGTTGGAAAAGAAACGTTGCTCTGAACTATCTAAACACCGGTCAGCTATCTAGGGTGACCAGAAAGGAACAAAATGTTTGGTCTGAAAATAGAAAACATAGTTAATTATCTAGATCCAAACCAATGGCTCATTATTTCAAGCTCAATCAGAAGAGAAACTAACTTATGCAAAGGCCTCCATGGAGAGCTAGGGACTAGTTCTCCATTCATCACCACGACTGAGAATGTTACATATAGTCATCACTAATTATCAATATCAACACACTACATCACTGGGAGCAACTTACCCAGGTGTACTCTGTGTAACAAGGACACTCCTGTGGAGGACGGGTTAGACGCTTGCCAAATACTTACCTAGATAAACTTACTTTATTGCTTATTGTACTTCTATTTTTATTTGTACACTAATTATATAGTTCCGTATATCTTTTTATTAATTACGTCTTTTACAGAGATTGACTCTCACTGTCCCACTTTTAGGCCACAAAGTGCATATTATTGACGAATCAAGTCATTCCAATGGCAGGTCATCATTTGAACTAAACCAACAATTATGGCCCCGAGAATACCCATATTGCCCGATTGTAGCACTTTAATATGGGACTCTACAATAGATATGAACAAGGTCCATATCCAAGTGCTAAAATCGGGTAATATGGATCCTTTCATGGTCATATATTTTGGGCTAACTTTAGCTCAGCTGGAATGCCATTTGGAAAATTGGATTGGTAAAAATGTATTCCATGTGGCCTAAAAAATGGGATTGTGTGGGTGTAGTCTAATCTCATCAACCAGATGGTGAGTTCCAATTTATCCTCATTATATGTTTTATGTCAGCTTGTCAATTCTTGTCCATGTCTCCATTACAATGTTTGGACGAGGAATCGTGCCATAGATTCCCTATCATCATTTATGAGATCTTCCCATCATGTAATAGTGCATAAAAAATTCATGGATGGGAGTATATTTGACTACATCCATCAGTGTACCTATTCTAAGACATGCAGCAATATGAAGTGTTTACTAATGATCAGTAGGAAATCCTATTGTCAGCATTCACATGTAACAAAGGTTAAGTGTGGACATCACAACCCATTTACTTTTTCCAGTGGATGTTTTCAGTGACTAAAAATTCCCCTCATGTTATTTCTCTATACATGGTTTCATTTATGGAAGGCATCTTACAAGATGATCATAAAATGTATACACTTTTATTATTGACAATAAGGAGTCTTTGAGAAACATTTATCCAATTTCTTATGGGTATATAAATTATGCCAGCAAGAAAACTCTAAAGGGCATATACGACCTGAACATGTAATTGTATCATTAAGTCATAATTTTATATAATAAAAAGATCAAACCTATAGCATGAACCCATTCTTATAAAAAAATATAAATAAATTATCCAGTAAGAAATATAACAAATGGGAACCTCTGTGAATCCAAAATAATAAATCTGGGAGCATTGTGAAGCTTCCCACCACATTATAGTGTGAAGAAAAATTCAACAATCTGTATTCAATTTCCTCAATCCTTCAAATTAAAAAAGATATTAAAACCTTGCATTCCCTAAAATTGGATGCTATATGTAATACACTACTCACTTGGATCTACCATGGCCTGTGGACTCTCTTTCACATAAGAGGGACTCGAGACACTAGTATTCTTTGTTGAAGGTGGAATTTCATCGAGTCCTATCTCACGTTCAAGGGTGCTCTTAAATTCCCTTGACACTTCCTGCAGCAAAAGATACAAAGGTCGGACACTCATCATTAAAAGCCAGCAAAAGATAGAAAGATACAATGCTGTTTTTGCAAGCCTATCGCTCCTTTGCAGGAGCACAAATACTGCAACACTGATCATTTGACAGTTTGAATGTATCAGTTAACTTGAATTCCGCCCACCTGAAGTTCTCTAATTGTAGGTTGAAAAGCACGCAGAGTCTTCCCTAAATTCCGAGCTACCTGCATTTAGAAAACCCAATCCATCTCAGAAACGAAATTCTGTAACACCCGTGAGATCAAGAAAAAATGTGGGCAGCCAGTAAATTTTTATTTTATTATGATGCGTTGCTATATTATTATTTTTTCCCTCCTTCTGGAGTCCAATGTAAGTAAATTTACCAGGACTTAATTCTTCCTAAATGATAAAAGTTATACACATTTCATTGACCATTCAATTGTGAAAGTAATCAAAGCCTCCAGCCTATCACTGATCTACCAGGCAATCACAGCAAGTACCATACAAGTTAGTCAGAATAGCAAACAGATGAGTCGATAGCAAAAATACCATATATTCTAATGATTTGATAAAATGTACCAGAGTATTGAGGTGGACTGAAGAAGTCTTAAGATTTCAGATTTTGATTTAAATATTGAGAATGACCACATTTTTTCAGATGCCAATGAAAAATGTAGGATTACCAAGAGGCTTCAAACACTTGTTTAAACTACTTACGAACACATATTTCTTTGCAAAGTGCCAAAATTTCTCATAACTGAAAGTAGAAGGGGGGATTCCTTTTTATCATTATTATTATTGTTGTTGTTGTTGTCTCAATATTAATAATATTCTATTATAATAATAATCAGAACAAACCCCTTAAGCAAGGTGGTCAGGCGGTCTAAAAAAGCAATTCATAGAAATGCAACCTGCATAAAGGCAGTCCTCACTATAGTTACAAAGATATACTACTTCTGTAGTAGGTGTTTTGGTGATTACTTGAAGTGAACTACAGTTAGTGCTTACTTTCAAGCTCCAAATGTTCAAGAAATGAACCAAACTATAACTGAAACCTTCTTTTGGGCTTCATAGCCGCCCCAACAAAATTGAAGGTGGGACAGGTATGGAACTTTTTTCCTTTTGATGGGTAGGCTGGGATTGAACCTGCGACCTCAAGAACGAAACATTTACCACATGGGCGTGTTTTCTGTATTCATCACGGAAACCCATTTCTAGGGAACATGTTTCCTACTATATGGGAAGCCCATCTCTTGCTCTGAATAAATCGTTTCCTACCATCGAGAGACGCATTTCCTTTTGTTCGGAAACTCATTTCCTGCAATTAGGGAACTCGTGTTATCCAAAACAAGAAAGAATTGAACATGGGGTTGACAGCGAATTTCTGAGAGAAAACCTTGAAAAAAGTTACCAAGATTGGAGCCAAGAAAACTAGATATCTCAACTAGGTAAGGTGCATTTGAGACAAAGAACAAAGGGTCTTATAAACGAAAATGAGATAAAGAATTGATGGCAAGAATATCCTAAAGATCTATAATCAGAAGAGGAGTGAAATTAACGGATGATAAATGAAGGATCGAAAGTTGAAGTGAAAGCAGTCCTGTAACAACCGAGATTTTCATGCTTATTAAAACCTTAATTATTTAATTTAAATTATGATTATGATTTGTTTCGATGCATATGATTGATTATTGCATGTTTGTTTTATTTAATTATGGCCTATCATAGTTATTTAATCTAATTAATGGACCTTAAGAGCTTTTAATTAAATGCTAGTAAATTTCGTGTGCCATTATTTAATCTAATTCTCTCGGTTTTGTTTGACAGGCAATGGTCAGGACCAAGTGGTTGAAACATATCTAGTATTCAACAGGTTTTAGAACCCATGGATAGGAGGGATTTTGGCAAGGAAAGATGTGAAAGTCAAGATTCCTTCTATCCTAGGGTTTTAAAACCGGTTGAACCCACACGGGATTCAACTGGTTGGATATGACAATTTCCATTATTACACTATATCCACTGAGAGGCAAATGCACAAGTAGACAGCCAAACACTATGGCTAAGGAGGGGGTCTACCATCATTCTTCATGTATTGAGGATAATGGACTTGATGAGTATTAGGAGTCTTGCCATTGTTGGGGAATATACAATGCAGCTTGCCGCATTATTTAATTTACTTTTCCCCTTTTCATTTTGCCATTTTTTTGCTTTTATTTGCACATTAACCACTTATTCTTTACTACTAAATTTTTTTCTCAAAGATACAAGAAATACCTTTAGTACTTCCTATAAAACTTAGCCAAATATATGATGATTTCTCTGATAAGATCAGGCTCTACTAATGACGAGAGAACATAACATCAGTTTGCTCTTAGGAAAAGAATAAGAATTGGGGTTGTGGCTGCAAGATATATTCCTTAAGTGTTCGCCTCCCTATACGTGTGAACAATCAATGGAGAAAATGAAATACTTATGGCAGAATTTCTTGGACAAGAACACATCAGATAGACTTATAGAAGTCAATGTGGCTGACCACCTTGAAAGGCTAGTGACGCGGGACAGCGACCTTAAAATCCGCGAATTCCCATGATATGCTAATTCACCGAAATTAAACTAATTAATGAAACAATTAATCACAAATTAAAACAATACCTTAGGGCTCCGTAGGATTCCGCCTAAGCGGCCATGCTCGGTTCATGTAGGGTCCATGCCGACGCGCGAGATCCTTTAGGAAATGCGGAAGAGGAGATCCGAGAGATAGAACTCTCGCTTCGTCTAGGTCGGGGCGTTAGATCGTAGCTCACGGTGGATTCGGTAGTTCCTCATTAGGGCTTTTGAATCGAAGCAGTTAACGACGCAAATCGAACAAGCTCAAGCCCAACAACGGTTGTGGATCGACGGATTAGGGCTGGATTCGATCCACAAGGATGGACATCAAGGTTGCTCTAGATCTAGGGTTTGAGAATTAGGTCAATCAACAAAAAAGGGGGAGAAAGTTGGATGTAATAGATTAATGGGGAAAATAGAAAATCAAATAAGAACAAGCAGTAAAGGAGAAGATCAAGATAACATGGGCATCTCACCCTTGGCCTCACACCAAACCCACATGGGGAAGAAGACTCACTCTTCAAAGCTCATCTCAAGCTCAAAATGCAATGCACTTTCATTAATTTTCAACAACTGCCAAAAATGGCTTACAAAATAAGCTTTATAGTGTTTACAAGTGGAAATAACCCTAAAATAGAAAAGTACCATGTTACCCTAAAAGATAACTTACATTTGAAACAAGAGAAACTACAAAAATGGATAAAAAAAAATAAATTGCATCACGTGACTCACTCGAGCGGATTTGGTTCCCGCTCAAGTGGGAATCATTACAGAGGGTTGCTCGAGCAATAACCAAGAGTCGCTCGAGCGATAACCAAGGGTCACTCGAGCGATAACCAAGGGTCGCTCGAGTGACAATTAGGTGTCGCTCGAGCGAGTTTTGACCTTGATTTCTAATACTCTCTCGCTCGAGTGACTTATGCCCAAAAGTTGGTCTGCCTTTTCTAAATCATTCTCGCTCGAGCGAGAATGATGCTCGCTCGAGCGAGAATGATGCTCGCTCGAGCGAGCATAGGCAGTGGTGCACTTTGATGCTCTTCAAGGCCTCTCTTCGGTAGATGTTAGCGCTCTGTGGCTCCTTTGTCACTCCTTCTCCTGCCGATACACCTCTATGGCCCAAAACCTAGGTCCTTGGTGTCGGTGTCCCCATCAGCTAGGCATCGGAACCAATGGTGTATGATCATATGACAAGAGAAAGAGATATCAACCCAAAATAAATAAATAAATACTCAACCATACACCAAAAATGCCTACGAATTAATAGTGTGGAAAGTTAAGCCCTTATTAGTATGAGTCGTAACACCATGGTCACAAAATCGGGATACATCAATAATTCAGTAAGGTGTCAATTCGATAGAATTCTATAAAAATTGGGAAAATAAATGATAACATAATATGTTTCCAAGTACAGTTCATGTTTTAATAAACAAAATAACCTATAGGGTGTTTGATGAAAGGCACATTGATAATTAATCTAGATAACCATATAAATGCATAAGTGTGATTCATCTCAGTTAAAGTTGGTAAAATTCAGTAAATCACTAAATTGATCGGCAATTTATCTGTCATATCCTTAATTCAGCAATTATTAGCTTCTTTTTTTCAAAAAAAAACTGACTTTCGTGACTATGCATAACATGTCACCATGCCAGCAGCAAACTTCCACTCTCTGTGGCAGCTCGCACTGTGGTACCCCTTTTAGGTCGCCAAGTGGCCCCTTCTGGGTTTTGAACTAGAGACATGGTGCTGGCTCTAATACCATTTTTTGAGGACCTAACCACTAATACACCAAAAATGCATAGGCCTTTTGGTAGAAGAACAAATCATCAGCCATCAGTTAGAGATGAAAGCTTACCTCAGCAAGACCTTTGGGACCAAAGACCAACAAAGCCACCACTCCAATAACCAGAGCCTCTGGAGCTCCAACTCCAAACAAAGAAGCATAAACAACCTTCCCTCTACATATTCCCCTCTTTTCTGAAACAAAACAGAAATTAAACTCCACCAACCAAACACAATAATATTTTTTTTGTACATGTATAAGTCAATTGGAGTCATTTATCTTTTGAGAGGGCATTTAGTTAAACAAATCCAACCAGAAAATATGATATAGGGCGAACCAAGGAATAAACCAACAAAAAAGAAACAACTTCCAACCATTTGACAAAAAAAAAACGAAAAATAAAAAAGTCCATAGATAAAGAAAAACCCAAATTTCTTAAAATAAAAAAAATCAGTGGGATGATCCAATAATTAAGCAGAATCAACATATAAAGACATATTAAATATTTTCTTCAATTGACATTAGGAATCAAACCCAAAAGAAGTAGCTGGTTTACCATTTTTTTGCCTGTTTGAGATACCCAGATGACTCAGACCATTATTAAGTGAGAGGGAACCGAGTGATGTCAGAAGATGGAATTTGGGGTTATTGGGATAAGATATAACACTAGAAGAAAAAGATACAATTGTTGGTTTTCTTTGGATTGAGCAAGAAAATGTGAGTGCGAGAGATGATGAAGCCATCAGTGACAGAGAAGTAGCCATGTAAGAGAGAGAGAGAGAGAGAGAGAGAGAGAGAGAGAGAGAGAAGAGAGAGGGGGGGGGGGGGGGAGGCGGGCTAGTACTGGATTGAGGGTACTTTAGCCATTTGGAAGAAATTAATGGGAGAGAAACTAAGACGAGAAGTAAGATGCTGTGTGAACTCGATTATACTAAAAAAGAGTATCATTGAAATCACCATCATCCATCTTCGAGTACTGATAGTTTAAGAAAGCGGTTCTTGGCCATGTGGCATTTCTTTGAGGGTTCGAGTAACGAAAGTGAAGCTCAAAATGGAAGGCGTTCAACGCTATCTACTCTTAACAGAACATATTTCGTTTAACCGTCCATGTTAAAGTACAGAGATCAGACGGCAGCAATCCTCTCATAAACATATTCGTTGCTTGGAGATTAGATTAAACAAACATGTGTACCATATGCCACAAACTTTGCCCTCATGGGCCCTTATGGGTGAACTGGTGAAGTGTCAGTTAGCAAATTTGGGTTTCTCAACTCTTTCTGATTTTGAGAGCTGCTACGAGCACCCCATTTATTTAAAGCTTGGAAAAAATATGACAAAAATGCGTTAAATTTGGGAAAAGAAAATCCAACATATATTAATTAAGAGACGCGTGGTTATATGACACGAATAATGAGATATAAGCTCATTAATGAAGGTTTTATTAGTTGCATGTCTTGCCTAGGTGACTTAAAATGTCAAGTTCACATGGCATGCAGTCAATAATAATTTGATTCATTGGATTATATTTCATGACTTCAGTGAGAGGTCATTGACCTAATTAAAAATTTTAAAAATTAGAAAAAACGATAGAACAAGTTTTGACCAAAACTTTGAAAAAGGTCAAAATTTGCATATAATTCGTGAAATTCACGATTTATTAAAAAATATATGATTATAAAATCGGGATGATTCAAATTTTATTCATTTTTTTAAAAAATTCATTAATTATTTGTAACTTTTGGTGAATTTGGTCACTATCTACACAATTCTTAATAAAATATTTAAAGTTTACTTTCTCATGATTTATAGAGATTTTAAAAACATTTTAATTAACAAAAATTATAAATAGGAAGCAACTTTCCTGTTTCTTTCTTCTGCATTTTTACTTGGTTATAGGGGCTATAGCTTGGTGCAAATATGCAATGGTATTGGCTTGTCATGCATGGTAGGAAGCTTTGCCATTGTCATCCAATCCAAAAATAGAAAGTTCCTATCCCAATCAAATCTTTGATTTAACAATCAATCTATCTTTTTGAACAAAAAAAAAAGTTTATTCTAGCTACACATTATTTTTTGCTGTCTTGCACCACTTTTTTTTTGGAAAATTTACTCGATCGACTCTATCAGATGCACCTTTTTTATCAGAGACCCTATATTTTCACCTTTACCCAAACCGACCAACTCCAAGCTTTTCCAGTTCCAACTATCACAAAAAGTCTTAAATACCCCTTCTTACACTTTTTATAAATATCCCTTCTTACACTTTTTATGGTTATACATCATTTTAAATTTTAAAAAATTTTAAAAATTTGCACTTTTTTATAGAGTACCTTTAAATCCACGCACCTAATCTTTGAGTTCACCCACGTTGAAATCTATTGGCTGCTTTGAATCTGACGATGCAGATCATTTTTCATCCCAATCTTTCATATGATGAATCTTGAGATCTTGCTCTTACCATCTATTGTTAGTGTTTGATTTCACATGGTATCCATTCTAAAAAAGTGATCTTAACATCATGTGGAACTCATCAAACCAAATTAAGGTCACTTTTTGGGATGTTTACCACATGAAATCAAAAACTTATCGCTTGATGGTACGCCTATGATCTCAAGATCCATTATGTGAAATATTGGAATGAAAAACATGTGGATCATCGGATTCAAATCAATCAATGGGTGCCAACATGGGTGAATTCAAAGATTAAGTGGGTGGATTTAAAGTACTCTTTTCTATATTTATGCGATGTGAAGCAGCATCTATGTCGTCTGATTTGAAGGCCACAATATAAAGATTGATGGTACCAAAGATTGACACGAAAAAAAAGTGATATCAGCTCTTTTTAAAAAAAAAAAATGGCTTATTTAAACAATCGTTATCAACTCTTTAAACAATCAGCATCGCTAATTTGATAACTACCACACATCAATTACCTCAACCAATTGTAATCGCACAAATTATAGTGTAATACTCTGATAAGAGAGTGTATAAATAAGATTACAAATATTTATTTACCACTATACCGACTAATGTGTGGTAATTATCAAATAAGGTACACTCTAATAAGCATACCGACTGTTTAAAGAGTCAATACCGATTATTTAAAGAGTCGTTATCACCTCTTTAAACAGTCGGTATCGATTCTTTAAACAGTCGGTATAATTGTAAATAAATAGAGGTTACAAATAAAAGAATTCTATAATATAAGGATGGATACAACATAAGGATAAGAGATTAGGTAGGATTATGAAATTGCAAAAGGGTTAAAAATAAAATTATAAGAGAATAAAACAAATTTATCTTATTCATGAATATATTTACTATACTACAAATTATCATATATAATGAAAGATTCAATCCCATTTTAAAAATAAATTAAGATTTGCCATCTATAAATATATTATTCTTCATTGTTTTTTGTGATATTGAATTAAACTAAACTCGAACGCATACACTCATTTAACCCAACTACTTTTAAAAAAAAATATTTTAACTCTTTACAAATCAAAATGAATTGTTTTGTAGAAATAAGATTCTAAATATAACCGTGAGCAGTTATAATTGGTTTAGATGGTAGTTATCAAATGAGGTACTCTAATAGGAGATACTAACTATTTAAAGAATTCATACCAACTGTTTAAAAAGGCGATAACGACAGTTGAAAGAGTCGATACCGACTATTTAAAGAATCAATATCGACTGTTTAAAGAGGCGATAATGACTGTTTAAATCGATACCGACTATTTAAAGAGGTGATTTTTTTTTTTTAAAAGAGGTGATATCGCCTTTTCTTTCGTGATAATCTTTGACACTATCGATCTTTATATTGTGACCTTCAAATCAGACAACATAGATGTTGCTTCACATCGCGTAAATATAAAAAAGTATAAAATTTTAAATTTTAAACTATGTAGAACCATAAAAAGTGTAAGAAGGGGTATTTAAGACTTTTTGTGGTAGTTGGAACTGGCTCAGCTTGGAGTTGGTGGATTTGGTTAAAGGTGAAAATGTAGGGTTTCTGGCGGAAAAGGTGTATCTGTTTAAAGAGTCGATCCTTTAAATTTCCCAACTTTATATATATAGATGTGTTCTGTATGCCCTGGATACAAAAATAGATCTATCTTTGCAATTTCTTGCTTCGATGTTAGAGTGAAAAAGAATGTACTAGGATATTTTGCCTTTGTCATCCAATCCAAAAATAGAAAGTTCCCATCTCAATCAATTCTTTGATTTAACAATCGATCCCTTCTTGAAAAAAAAGAAGTTTATTCTATCTACACATCATTTTTTGCTATCTTGTTAAAGGTGAAAATATAAGGCTTCTGGTGGAAAAGGTGTATCTGTTTAAAGAGTTGATCCGGTAAATTTCTCAAGTTTATATATATAGATGTGTACCGTATGCCATGGATACAAAAATAGATCTATCATTGCAACTGCTTGCTTCGATGTTCGAGAGAAAAAGAATGTACTAGGATGCTTTGCCTTTGTCATCCAACCCAAAAATAGAAATTTCATATACCAATCAATTCTTTGATTTAACAAAAAAAAAAGTTTATTCTAGCTACACATCATTTTTCTATCTCGTACCACTTTTATTTTCATTTTTGGTGTATAGGTAAAAAGCGTGTGCATATAGCAGCTCTTAGAAATATTGTGACCTAGATGCTATTCAATGAATCTCGTCGCATCATCATTCTAACAATGTTCAATTCGAAAATGGGTGCCTCTATTCGTGCCTACCGCTTGACTGAAAACGGCCACATAAATCATGTGGGAAAAGAAAAAATAATAATTTTTTGTACCTTTTAGGAAAAAGGAACCCATCATCATTTTAATTCGTGGGCACCCACATACTTTTTTTTTTCCCTTCTTCCTTTTTTCTCAGTCAACTCCGACAGCCATAACAACATTGTCAGACATCATTAAATCACTCTCTTCTTCTTCTTCTTCTTCTTCTTCTTCAACTCTAACTAATAGAGATGTAGATATTTAGATAAATATTGTAGGAAGTATTTTGAATTTTAAAGATATCTTAGAGATCTTATCTGATTGCATTCACCTCTATTTAAATAGGCTTCTCTCCATTCATGAAATACAAAAAAATCACTATCAAAATGTAGTCTATAAAGTTTCAATATGGTATCAGATCCATGGTTGGCTCCGATCTCGTGATTAGGCCAACCAAGGTCCTGGGTGGTGCGCCCTCTAGTCACTTCCCAATTTTCTTTTTCTTTTTTTAAATTCAATAAATTTGCATGCTTCCTTTTATCTCTACAAGCTCCCCTCGAGCCATACATTTATACCACACAATCTCATTTTTTATATATATCTAAGACCTCTCCAACGAGGGTTTTCTTCAAGTCGCACGATCCTGCATCGTAAGCTTCTAGGTGAGATCATGACGAAATTGATCTAGTGAGCTATCGACTCCAACAAACTCAACAAAGAGGGGTATGCGACAGTGATGGATCTCATAAACAAGCGGCAACTACTAGCAAACACGATCAGACGTTACGGGCTATTCAATTCACTTCATAAGATCAATGGCTAAGATTTTATGTAATCAATCACACGTTCCTTCTTCAAAGGAACATGCAATCGCAGGAGGATAATAGAGATATAAATATTTAGATAATATTGTAGGAAATATTTTATATTTTAAAGATCTCTTGGAGATCTTAACTGATTGTATTCACCTCTATTTAAAGAGGCTTTTTCCCATTAATGAAATACATGAAGATCATTATCAAAATGTAGTCGTTAGAATTTCAATACTAACCAATCACCACGACGACGTCGGCATCATTGAAGCACCTCTTTTTCTTCCTCTTTTCATCTTCTTCCTCAACTCTGACAAGTACCAACGATATCGCCCGCATCACCGAAGCACCATCTTCCCTTTTGTCCTCGCCTCAACAAAAAATAAAAAATAGAAACCTACAAAAACAAAGAAATTCTAAAAACCAAATAACTTTAAATTTTTTACACCATTGTTAGATGTAAAATATTGGTAATGGGTGCTCACTGCTAGTTTTTTTTACAACTAATATTTTGTAACCACCATCACAAATTCAGGAGTTGGTTTTTTAGGTTTTAGAGTTTTAATTTTTCACTGTCTTTATAGGATTTTAAAATTTTATTTAGATGCGGTTGGTACTTGGTAGTTCAATGATATTATCATCGTTGTCAGTGGCTGGGTTGAAGAAGAAAAAGTATAAGAAGAAGAAGAAATATTGTGCTCTTGTGATGCCGTTGAGTGGTGGCCGAAGAAGAAGAGGAAGAAGAAGAAGCATGGTGTGAGCTTTCACGTAGGTGGGTGCTTTCAGGTAAGATGAGTATATATATTAAGTGGGTGGCACTTAGTGAAACCTCTCTTCATAAGTGGGTGTACTTCTAATGCGTAGTAGGCGCCCTCAGCAAAGTCGTAGGCACGGATAGGGTACCCTTCGAAAATTCACCTCATATTAGGGTCGAGCCAGCCTGTTTTATGAATAGGACAAATAACCTAGCCCATATGCAACCAATGAAAACCGAGCCAAGCAGGGCCGGAGCCAAAAACTTTTATGGGAGGGGACCAAAGTATAAACATATTAGTATGTATGTTGCTTTGATGAAGAGTATTTTGGAAACTCAAAATTAGGTAAAAACTGTCATAAAAGGCTTGCAGTTGAGAAGCGGTGCTCTTGTGGTAGGTGACATAGTTTTTGTTTTTTATTTTAAATTTAATTTAGGCTAGCCGGTTTTGCAACCAAAGATTTTTGCGACATAACTGATAGTTTCCCATTCACATCACTGATTACCTTGAATCAGAGAATGGAGGCCATTTTTTGTCATATCTTTCACAAATTAGATTTCAAATCATGGCCCACATATCAAAGGATTAAATGTTGATTTCAGTTGGCACACCTCCATTATCATGGTGCATCATGTTAGGCATGATCACAATCACTTTGAGGATGTGCGCCACATGTAAGCAACAATTGATATGATATTTTGACCATGATTTCAGGATCTAAAGTCTGAAATTTTGGGACGAAAAATGACCTCTATCATCTAATTCAAGGCAGCCTGTGGTGCAAATGGTGAAACCATCAGTTGTGAGGAGCTTTGATTGCAAAACTTGCTACCTTTAATTTAAAGGGTAGGAAAGTGTCGTTAAATAGGATAGGAACCAATATCTACTCTCTGATCTGATAGTAGTCACATGATCTCAAGATCTATTGTGTAAAAGATTGGGGCAAAATATAATATCTAATCGTGTATTTCAATGCAATCAAACGATTATTCCTTTGTTTTAGTGAGGTGAGTGTAACATAAATTAGTGTTGGAGTAATAGCAGCCTTTGTGAGCATAGTGACAAATTTCGTTTTCAGCAATGTTTCGGTAGGGGATCATTTCGGATAAATTTTGAGAAAAATTCAAAAAGTTTTGGAAAATTTTCAGGGAGTACAAAAAATATTAAATATAAATTGTATTTAAACTTCATAACAAATTTATTTAATATTTTAAAAATGACAAAAATTAGAAAAAAATTATTAATTTTGCCGAAATTAATGAAATTTTAGCGATTTCGGAGAAATCATCGAAATTTTGCCGAAAGTTTTGCCCTTCGAAATTTCGGAGAAATTTGTCACCATGTTTGTGAAATGGTTGAGACTTCGAGACTTATCAGAGATTTGAGTGATGGGCAGACAGCAAGGGTAGCTTTTGAAATAATTATAAACATCAGGGTTAGATTTATAAACAAAATACTAGCATGAGATAGGAAAGAGGCATAAAAGTAGTAAAATTTTTGAGTCGGGTTCCAAAAATTGTGGCGCATCCTATATTTTAAGAAAAAACAAAAATTGTGGCCGGGGCCATGGCCCTTGTGGGCCCTCCCTTGGCTCTGTCTTGGAGCCAAGCCAAGCCTAGCCAATTGAGACCCTGCCGCACAACCACCTTAGAGGGTGTATACAAAGAGTTAATAAGTTTTTGGCCCGATTCTCCACACCGTCATTTAAACATTAAGATGGTGTTTAAATAATCTTACATCATCAATGATTTAAGATATGGGGCCATCAAAGACCCAAAATTGGTGTTTTGGAGAGATTTAATCTATCCGATCTATAGATTATACATCAACAAGTGATTTTTGTTTTAATAGCTGATTTAAATCTCATCAATCAGATGGTTCACCTTCACTTATAGGCATATATCATTGAGCTAAGACATGTTCCAATTATTGCCACTTGGACAATTGAGATTAATCACAAATGTATGTCATATGGCATAATGATATATCTCATTTTAGCGGTGAGAGATATAAAGTTTAATTCTAATGGTGTAAGCTCATTTAAACACCCACGACTTGTATTAAAAGCCTCCGAACCAAAGAGGCATTAGCCCAATTGGCACACTCCCTCCATTGTGAGGGAGTAGGTCGTGAGTTTGATACTTGTCCTCCACGTTGTTTCTTACCCTTATTTTTATAAAGTGTGAGTTGAGTTCTGTTAGTTAACCCTCACCATTGTAGTAGTTGGTGCTCCCTCACGCTGCTCCGCATGAAAAAACAAAAAAAGAAGCCTCCGATGCTCTTTGCCTTCTTAAATCTTATTTTGATTTAAAACTGTTATTAAAAGTCTTATATTAATAATTTTTAAGAGCAAGTAGTTTTTAAAGAATTTAGCCCGAAACTGGCCCGGAGCCAGCCCTGCCCTACCTATGGCTAGATTGGACTGAGTATATCTTGGCTCCTACAAAGGTCGAACCAATACTGTAATATTATTAACATCGGATAGGTTAAGGCTGATTTTCACCCTAACCCTCCCCGTTGAGAGATATAAATGGAGTGGTCCATATTGAAGTGGATTTCAAATGGTTGAAAACATCCAGTTAGTGCCACTTTTTTTATCCCTTGTAAAATCTGAGCAGCCACTTTTGATTACTTGAATGCGTAGTGGCTTAGGCTCTGGTCGGCAAAGTTGCTTCCAAAAAGCTTTTCTCAAAGTAAAATATTGGGTGAGAAGTATTTTTCCACCAAAGGACTTGCTCACTTCTAGCTGACAATGGCGCCTGTTTGGAGGAGCAACATGGAGCTGTATTTTCATTTTCAGCTAGAGGTAGTCAAAACCTTGGGTGGAGAGGGCTTCTCAACTAATATTTTACTTTAAAAAGTCCTTTTTGGAAGCAAATTAGCCTTACAAAAGGCCATTAATCTTTTTAAAAAGGGTATAGGTCAATCTGGCATACGGTTGCACTTGTTGGACCTTAACACTGCTCTCCTATCAAGACTCCCTGCTAAACTGACTCCATTTTTTTTCTTTGAAGTAATGAATTAAAACAGGTAATGCTCTAGTTTAGTGTTTCAAACTTAAGTTTATAATTGACATTATATATGTTGCAAATAATAATTGCATTTTCGTTAATTTATCCGACGGAGTGGGGACGTCTATTGTCTTTAAAACAGCGCAGTGAATTATCTGCCTCGGAGCTATTTTTAATACCATTTTTACCAATAATTGACAACCCTAGCTATAAAAAAGGAATGGAGAATGAATCTCCTCTAACTAGTCATCCATTGTAGAACCCTAGCGATTTTCTCATGATTGCTGGCACTTGCTCCTGGCACAGAGAGAAAGAAAGGAGGACCAGAGAATACAGTGGCTAGAGGGAGGCATTTCAATTGATGTGTAGGTGTAAAAGAGAGTTTATTGTTTTTAACGCTTTTAAAATGAGGGGAAATTCTTTTAGTGGCTTGACTGTAACTAAAGTTGGTGTGGAACTAACAGTTCCTTTTTCTCCTGAGATTCCACTAAGGATTTAAACAAAAATAAATAAATAATTGATAGTTCATTTGCTAGACTTAAATGTGTTGAAAAAATTGCGCTCATTTCAGGATTTGAATCAACTGATCTCTTATTAATGTTTCATAATTTTTTATAGACGGAATTAAAGCGCACCAAATAGATCTTAAGGATGGATAATAAAAGTGCAACTGGAAATTTTTTTTAAAAAAAAGCACACTTCATAGATATGAAGGATGGTAATTTTCTTGTTACCCTTGAGCCCACAGAAGTCAAATTTTCACCCAATTCTGTGCTGAAAGTGCCCTAGTGAATAATATTTCTAGAAGGGGTTACCTTAAAAGAAACTGTCTGTTCCCTGTCAGGCGGTTTCCAACCACTCCTTGGGTCTGCTCCCCCAGCTCCACTCAGTGTCAAAGCGGCTTACCAAAGGTGCTCCAGAAGTGTGCCGCTCTCTAACACGATACAAAGCAGGCATGGAGCGTTGTCTAAGTTATCAAAATTGGATATGCTGCACCGCTTAAAGCCAATAACACAATGCTTAGATCTTGTGTCCAGAGACTGCATTAAAAGGCATCTTCATAGTGGTCTTAGAGTTAATCGAAGGCTTCTAAAATGAACGGTTAAAAAAGGTTTTGAAAATTTATAACCCAACTAATACATTTTAAAAGAATTTGATGGACCTAAGACCACCACAGAGATATGTTGTCATTGTAATATTGACTCCACAAATCTAACGTGAGAAAAGTGGCATACGTAATGAAAAATAATGCCACGTGTCTTATTTTGGTGACCCATTTTTGCCCATACAAATTTAATAAACAAATTAAACATAGAAGATAGTTAAGCGTAACATATTTGTAAATTCATTCTCTTTAAGCAAATGAACATAGGAGATAACGTTCACTAAAAAAATAAAAAAAAACGGAGATAATGGGGGGTAATGCGAAAGAAAAGTCAAAAACAATTTGGTATCCATAGCCATCTATATATGCTTGAAAGTGGGCAAGCATGTAGAAAGAGTGTTGGTAAAAAAGACGTCAAAAGACTCTAAACAAGAAAGAGCACCAACATTTCCTCACATGTCGAGCATAGAGAGGCGTACTACTTTGACTCCATACAGATGAATGATTTTCGCCTACAAATATGTCATCACACGACATTGAGCAAACATTTTGGAATTTAAATTGTATGTCATTATTATGGCATGTCCCAAGTTTTAGTCTCATAAAAATCAAAAAAACGAACAGGTTGAGATTCTCAACATGATCAGACCTGATGGGTCAGAAATCTGAACCCAAATCTGATTTATAGCCAGTCGGGCCGCTTGATCTGGTGGGTTTTCCCACCATGTTTTCACCGCTACTACTCACAAGAAACACTCTCCCAAGTGATGGGATATCATATAACAAAAGAACAATGATCTATATTAATCAAGTGTCCAAATACTATACGAACCTTCGTTGGGTGTCCTTTCACGGTTAAGCTCATAGCTCAGACCCACTTGAACCATTTGGATTGGTTGAAAAAGTGTACCAAGAGGTGTAAAAAGTGAGAGAGAGAGAGAGAGAGGGGTTTCTGCCTTAATCCTATGGTGAGCTCTGACTATCCCTTTTTATTTGAAGAGTGTTCTTTTCGGTTGAAACGAAGAGAATTTAAAATGAACTCCTTTGATACCTGTCCTTACTATTGAGTGTAAGGTACAGATAGTAGGGGTAGAGTCGGGATTTTTTCCTAGGGTGATCATCTAATCAATTAATATTAAAAAATTATATAAATTTTTTCTTCTAAGCAGACGCTAATATATATATATATATATATATATATATATATATATATATATATATATATATATATATATATATATATAAAGTATCCCATTTTGATCCATGGTTCTAGGTAATTAAGGTTTTAGTATAGGTTTCCCAAATATTTAAAAAAAATTAGATGGGCAGAGGGTATGGGGGTTCAAATTTATTAGTGATTAGAGTTTTAATTAAAATTAAAAAATATACGTAAACATAAAAAATTAGATATAATTAGAGTTTTAACATTAGGGTATACTACAAAAAATAAGACTATTAGCGGCAGCCATAAACTGCCATTATTAACAAAAATATTGCCGCTAATTAGTAGTTTTTTTGTTAATCAAAAAACTGCCGCTAATAGTCTTATTTTTTGTAGTGGTAATAAAGTTGTAGTATTAGAATTTTAAACTGATTAAAGTTTTAGTATTAACCTAATATTACAACCTTAATCAATTTAAAACCCTAAGGCCTCGTTCATGTGTTTCTTGGTTTTAGAAAAGCTCGGATTCTTGAAAACTCATAATCTTGGAGATTTTTAGCTGACTCGGATTCCTGACTTTTCCCAGATGCGTTCTTAAGTTACTCAGATTCCTGACTTTTCTTATAAAAGGTCATAACTCTTCGTTCTTAAGATCCTCTTACCAAAAGACAAAATAAAAGCTAGATATGAAAAAATTAGCCTTATTTAAAATATTTACAAACGAAGCTAGACACGAAATAAAAGAAAATCATTTACATATCGATTAGCATCATCCTCATCGTCATCCTCCAAAGAGTAGGATGATGTGACAGTACTTTGCGGGGAGCCTGTGAGACCATCGAATATGGTAAACATATCCCGATAATGAACAAGAAGACCCGACTTTTTTTTATTTAAGAATTTTGATGCCTTTGTAGAATACATATGCATTATTTCGATTTACAAAAATTATATATGTATTAAGTTTTTTTTTACTCTATAAAAATCTTAGTGAATTGCTCTAGTGGTCGACTTAGTGCTTTGTGAAGGTTAGGTTCTAAGTTCAAAACTTCTTATGTGCAATAAATTGCTTATTTTTTTAAATTAATCATAAGTGGAGCAGGTAAATAGATGGAGGTGGAGCCTAAAAATAGGCCAAAATTAAGGGATTTAACTAAAACAATTAAAGAAGAAATATTTGTTATGAAAACAAAATACTATAAAAAAGTTTGTTTAAAGATTTTAGATAATTTTGGGTGGTTAATATAATTTTGGATGGATGAGAATCCACTAATATAAATTAGGACCCCTAAAGCTTAGTAAAAAAATTTTAGAACGTTTGGGTGGTCAATTGACCACCCAAGTCATAATGTGGCTCTGCCTTTGCTCGACTAGAGTGTCAGAGGTGGCGCTCGAGTCAATCTAAAATTGACAATGTTGGTATTAGCACTAATAACTTTGAATGAGAAAGCAATGAATGGTCAAAAGTGAACTATAGCAATGTGATCAGATAATAGGAGAAGAGGAAGACCGATGAAGACCTAAAATGAATTGTTAGATCTAATTGTCACAATCTATGATAACCTAATAATTTACTACCATGTGTGTTGCTAAGTATAATTTTATTGATCTGTGAATCCCATGGTGCTTGATTGGGTTATACTTATTCACAAGTGATTTAGTTTTAAGAGAACCATTTATAAGAGTTGTAATCATTTTGATGATTGACACCAAAATATTGATGATTGACTATGTTTATTTTCGTGGTTGACTACAACTAAAGTGACGGTTAACTATGAGATTGGTTCCGTAAAAGATTTTCTAATCTCTTTTTAAAGTTACAACTACTATAAATAGTCTCTTAAAGACTTCTAGGTTTTTCATTTCTCTCTACTTTATTGCTCAATCATCTTTGTGAGAGAAAAATCTTTTGGCCTTTAAAACTTTTGATCGGATCTCTTGATTATTCAAAGACCCTTGTTCCGTTTCTATGCTCTAAAGAAAATCGCGTTTGAAGTTTCGAGCGTGTCTAAGCTTGTGGAATCGAGTGACCTTGGTGGAATTTGGGGTGTTGTTGTGGCTCGCCTGAACACAAATGGACCATCGTGCGACTCGGTTATTGAAGATGACAAATGGAGGAATTATGGGGACGTGTAGTGGAGTCTAGCGTTGCGATTTGAAAAAGTTTGATAAAAGTAGCTAGAGAGCCTGCATTCATTTGGTACTTTCTGTAACTATTTAACTCATAATGTATTTATTGTCTTGGATCTGACATAGATCCCGTAATATTTTCCTTTTAGGTTTCGACGTAAATATCTCGTGTGCAGTGGTGATTGATTTGTTTTATATTATTTATTTTTAATATTATCGCTAGACAAATCTAAGATACCGAAATTTCAGGAATGATTAAGAATGACTATGAATTGTCATATTACATAGAGTTTGGTATTAATTAGAAATGAGTGAAGAAATAAGACTAACAAAATTAAGGTTGTAGTGGTATATACAAGGAAATGACCTCATCACTCGAGACGAAGGAACCTAATTGACTTTTCAAAGACAATTGATGTGACATGCTAGCAAATCACGACTGAGTCATGGACGAAGGTACTTGGTTGACTTTTCAAAGACAACTGATGAGACATACAATAAATCACAACCGAGTCATGAACTTATGTACCATGACTCCAGTGAGGGCATATATATATATATATATAAGCTAGTTCCCTAAGCCGTTGTCATAGGATTAGATCCTATGACGACACTATTTGAGCACCATGTGACACCTAACTCGAGGTGTCATATGGATGAGCACTATTGATCAATTCGAAACACACCAAAAAAAAAGTTTTCAAAAATTATTAATTTCATCACTGTTCTTCACCATGGTCAAAAGTTGTTAAAATTAATGATGACTTAATAAATTAATCACGATTATTTTTTACACTGTTAAATCAAGGCCCTAAATATGACTTATTTATTTATTTTTTAAACTCTAGGAGATAAGTGAACCCTTAGTGGAGCAAGTGACCTTTAGGATTTGGGTGCCACATGGCAGCCCAAAAGGGCGGTGTTGTAGGGTTCAATATGGACGCCTCGACACTGTCATAGTGGTCCTTGATTCATATATATAAAATTGTTACTAAATGTGTAAACAATGTAGTTTTTTTATATGTATAGAAGATAGCATTTATATTAAAATCAAGAAAAATCAGAAATAACAACGTCGAAGGCCTGGGGAGGGGCATCCTCCATCCAGACCTCATTACACCTGTCACTAAGTCCTATTTTAGCTAAGACATCAGCTGCACCATTGACAGTTCTCAAGACAAGAGACCAAGAGCACAACCTAAACTTCTTTGAGATACTTTTTAACATCATAAAAAAAATTAGCAAACTCCGATAAATCATCGTCCCGACAATCAAGTCCATGAACAATCCTTGATGAATCACCTTCGAAAATAACTCTGTTAAAACCTGTGTCACACACGAACTTAATAGCTTCAAGTAATCCAATAGCCTCACAATGATCTATTAAAGAGACGTTCTTGCAATTCTTTGCTAGGGCACCCATCACACTCCCCAAGTAGTCTCTGATGATGTCTCCAATCCCAGCAGCCCCTGTGTGCGAGCACCACGCACCATCAAAATTGACCTTGTATATACCCGTAGCTGGTAGAGACCAAGTTCTAGGAATTGCCAGAACTGAGACAGTTAACACAGTAGAAGTCTTCACCATTGCCAAATGGAAGTCAGTGATAAGGTTTGTTGCAGAATAGACAGTGGACAAGGGCTCCCTAGATTTTTCTCCATGGAGGATTCTATTCCTTTCATTCCATAATGCCCATTCCCATGCCAAGGTGAAGAAGAGATCCAGGTGAGAAAGACCAACTATGGACAAAAACTGCAAGACCTACTCTTTGAAATTGAGATGACTGTGCAAGTGAGACCTAATCCCCAGGGGAGAGATCATATTTCACACCCTAAAACCTACATTTAGCTACCTGATGAAAGCTATTTAATATATTTTATATAGTTTTAGTGATTTACAGGTCTAGAGATAAGTTGAGTATAAAATAGCCTAAGAGTTTAGAAAATAACGTCAAATCCGTACAACCTTGGATCATCTAGAACTTATCCTGACTTGCAGCTCAATTTTGACCTTCAAAACATCAGATTCGTGAAATTACTAAATCACCAAAATTGTAAAGGTCGTTGTCTTCTTTCCAATGCCGTAAGAATCGCCTAAATATGACTTAAGGATAAAAAGTTATGACCAAAATACTAAGACTATGTCTGTTGAAGAGTTGGGCCGAGTTTCATGAAAATATGAGAAAATCGATGGATTGAGCAATAGACTCGATCAATCGAGTTTGGGCCAAATCTTTACGTTTTTGAAGCAAAAAATTAGTCAAAATTGAGGAGAAAAGTTGGGGTTTCGAAATTAGACCCTATCTAAGGAATAATTAGAGTTAGTGTTAGGTGTCTCTCCCTTTGGGGAGCCTTTTATTTTTCCTTAGCATTTTTAGTTTCTTTGAGCTTTTCCCTTTCCTTTTCCAAGCATTGTTCTTCATTTTTTCTTAAGCGTAAGATTTAGATTAGTTTTCGTTCCTGCATTCGAGGAATCATTGTACTTGTTGAATTAAAAGCTAGATTAAAGTTTCTGTTAGAATTGTTGAGATATTTTACAGTATTTCAAATGTCATTTAATAGTTTTATTTTAATCATGTCTTTTATATCAATCACGCGTGACTAGTTTTATTGAGAATGAGGATCTAATGAACCTTATCCGAGGTATTCATTTATAATAGTAAAAATTTGTAGTTGAGATGTTAGATTCTTTGAAGGTCCTTAATGTTATTAGACATGGATATAATTTGATTGTGGTATGAGATCTAGGAGCTAATTATGCTCTATGATCTCAGCCTGCAATTATGATTTTATCCTAATTATTACCTATCTCAGGGTTAAGTTCTACTATTATCTGAGGTGTGAGTATTAATCATACACTCATGGGATGTTGATCATACATCTCCGTGATCTTAGATCGGTAGTGTGGCTTTACCCTAGGAGTAAATCTTAATTACTATATAAGGTATGACCGTTAATCATATATTATGAGATGTTAATCATACATCTCCGTGATTTTAGATTGGTAGTATGAAATTTACTGCAGAGATTGGGTTCTGAATGGTGTCCGAGGTGTGAGTGTTAATCATACACTCATGGAATGTTAATCATACATCTCCGTGATTTCAGATCTGTAAGTTATAACTCATGTGTGTTTAGGGCCGGTGCTCCCTTATAAATATCTTTTGAGGATCTCATATCTTAATCTACAGATTTCTATTGCATGAATGATAAATTTTAATTTATTGCTTAGTCTTTATTCTGTCTATCAAACTCTCAGACTCGTTAAACTAGTTAAATAATGTGCTAGATCTGTAGTAATTCTTTTGGTTAGTTGCTATTTCTCTTTTTATTTTATGACCAATCTTCGTGAGAACGATCTCGTACTCTGCAACTATTATCTGCAAATCAATTTGTACACTTGCTAGTCAAACAAGATAAAAATCACAACAGAGAGCTGAACCATGTAGCCACAACTTTTGGGCAATCTCTGAGAACAAGTTCCACGAATTCTATCGATTTATCACAAACTTCGCATATAGGTAGAATACAAGTAAACAATGTACTTATTGTTCCCTTGCATGACAACTTTTGGCTCCTTAATGTCGTGCTAATCCATAAACACCCCCTCTCTCTAATAATAATAATTATTATTGTTATTATTATTATAGTAATCCCTTTCAATCAAGTGATGCGTGCAGGGACGGAGCTAGGGGAGGGCCAACGAGGGCCATTGCCCCCCTCCAATTTTCTTTTTTAAAAAAAAGACCTTTAAGTAGCCATATGCCTGACTTTCAAAAAAAGTCACAAATAAAATGGAACTTATTGATAAAACGAACAAATTAGAGACAAATGAGACTTATTAGATTTTTGAATTTGTTAAGTAACTCGGGTGAGTTTCAAACAACTCGATCGAGTTGACTCAAATTACTCATTTAAATTGATAAAAATTATAATTATTTTTTATTTTATATAAGTAAAATATAAATTTTGTCTTAGCCACAAGGCTCAGACATGCATGATGGCGTGCCGACACCGATATCAATCAATGTCTGGACCATAATGAAAAATTTAACTAAAATCCGTCGAAATTCTTCAAAATAGTGATACAACGGATATTTCGTCGAAATTTGCAGAGCTTTTATTATTTTTGCAAAATTTGGACATTTTAGAACTTTTTCGGTGGCTTATATGCCCCTCCCATTAAGGTTTCCCATTAAAGGTTCTGGCTCCGTCCCAGGGTGCAGGGTATGCCATTCACGTGAGTGGGATCAGCTCAGGTCAATGTCCTGCCGTTCAAATTGTTAAATTAGCGGCGTTTCTGCAAATTTTGATGAAATGTTAGCTAAATTAAGCTTTGTGCTTTGCCAAATCTTATAAAAATAGTTGCAAAGCAGACCACATTGAGTCATTTCAAAAGGGATTGTAATGTGCTGGTTTTAGCAACCGGACGGAACCAAATTGCAACCCGGAGAATGATTCAAAGACGTCTAATTAAGTATCCTTCCTGAACCGGACACGTGTTACACGTTCAAAGCCATCTAATTAAAAATGTAACAACCACTTTGCCGAAAGGACTGTCCATAACTTCACATTATATATTATAATTATTATATAATTAAAACAAGATAAACTGGAATCTCGAAGCTGTATAGATCAGCATCACATGGCCTGTGAATCTAGCAATCAGCTTCACGATCCTAGATTTGCCAACTAAAAATTTGTCACCACGCCACCAGTATACCGTAAGTCAAACCTAGAAGATAAAAGAGAAATGATTCCGTGACGTACTTACATATTGCACCATATTGGAAAAATTGTAACTGATAGAAGTTTTTATTATCATAATTAATCCGTTGAACGGAGAATAGTATAAGATCAATCTCACAATATAATAGTTGCTAATTTGATAAATTTGAAGAGAATAAGTAATTAATAATTAAATCTTTTAATTATTATATAATCATCACAATATAATTAATAATTTAAGTTTTTAATGAAAAATGATTCATTAACTATAAATAACCCTCCTCATTAGTAAAAATATTCTCATTTTGATAAGAGGTATTGAGAGTGAAGAGATCGTTGAAGATCAAAGCGGCAACTCATCTTTTATGAATTATTACTCACACTTAAAGTGCGCACATATATTTCAATTTATGAATTGTTGATTTATTATTTTGATTAATCATACGCCTAGATCCTAGGACAAATATTTGAATAGTCAGATCGATAGATCCATCAGTGAATGATTGACCCGAAATAATACAGGGAACCGGTTTGAGACACAAGAAATATCGTTGTTTTTAAACCAAAATTTCTCTTACCACTTCAACAAATTGGTCACCAATAAGTTACCGACAAACTGGTTCCAGGATACAACAAACCGACTATGTTTTCTTATGAGAGATTTATTGAATCCGTTCACACTATTCGAACACTAAATATTGTAAGAACCCTCTGATAAAAAACTTTATAGAGAGAATCAGAGAGAAGAAAAGAACCTCCATTATGGTGTAAAATAATAATTTTAGATACCTTAAATAAATATCGTGTGGCGTGTTAATACATCATTTTGCTATAAAAAAGATACATCAATTGAGAAAGACACTTCTTTTGAAAATAGGCACTACTTTGGAAAGATACTTTTTTTAAAAGGACAAATAGTTTTGAAAAGACACACCTCTTTAGAAAAAATAAGTTTCAAAACGCCGCCCAGGGGCAGAGCCATGTTATGACGTCGTGACATGCCATCCCGACTCCATATACAATTTGTGTCCATTCTCATCGATCAAGAGTATCTAATCAACGTCCGTCTCTAGAAGATTAAGTGATGGATTATGTATGTGGATAGTGAGTTTAGTAGCTGCTTAAAAGTTGGCGATTGATCAATGAAGTAGGATCAAGAGAAGGCGCATAGATTTAACGGTCCAGATCGAGGCCATTAAAATATCTAGTACCCCTCAGCCTAATTAAATTCCCGTTGACAGTTTGGAACCGGGCTTAATTAGGTAGCAGTGTACCACCCATTCATCTTTGGAGGCACTAACGATCCATTGTCATTTAATTAAAGAAACCCACACGTCTGGATTGATATATCATCTAATTAAAAAAAGTTGACTAAGTGGGCCATTACATAAAAAGGCATATAAGGCATTATCTGGACGTACGAGTGACCTTATTAGATCAAAAGATGCCGTAATAAAGTGGAAATGAATAATCTTAATCGTTTTATTTGCTTTATATTTTAATACAGAATGAAGCTTTTCATTAAGTAATCATGATTTAAAATAAAATCTTTTCTTTAAATAAAACAGATAACTCAACTTTTTGGATGCTTTCATCTTTGTTAGCGTCATGATGTAACCTATCCTAAAGATATTTGTCCAAACGCTTTTTAAATCTCCTCAAGCTTCAATTCCCATAGAATAAATGGCAACGGTATACAGAAATTCCCTCAATTGGATGGTTAGGGGTTGGGCTATTGCTTAATGAAAAGTTAACAATATCGCAACATCGAGGCTGCATGTTATAAAAATTATTAATCGGATGGTTGGAAACATGGTTTTAAATATGGCCATGTCTTGTACAAATCGTCCGATATGTATCGGGGTAGGCCTCCTCCGATATGATATACGCCCTTGATTTATTATAAGCTTTAATGTCGGGTCAAATTAACTTGACAAATATCAGTTAATATCGGGCCATATTGTGCCCAAAATGTCTTATGGGCAAATTTATTATTATATATATATATTTAATATTTTAAAAAACAAAAGAAGCTATTTTATATCGGCTGGTTTGGCCGATATGTATCTGATATATCTGATATGCATCGGTGTGGGACCCAACCGATATACCGATATCTGCCTTTAAATCCAAACCCCTGGTTGGAAGCATCGGAAAATTCGAGCTATAACCTATCTACAAGGCGGCTAAACACATGAGCAGTCCCGATCACGCGATAAGGGTGTGATGGCGACCTGAACCAGCTCCCTCTTCAACAAGGCACCCCAGCACCCAAAGCAACCTATGTTCGTAGTAGCCCACTATGCATACTAGTCCTATTAACCAATCGCCATCTACATCTACATCTCCCGTGTGATGCTTAGTTCTCAAGCAATTGTAGAACCAAACAAAAGGGTGACTCACTCTCCATCATGTTAGAGTTGGGTGAAAGTGTCTTTCTTCATTACCCAAAAGCAAATATTCTTATTAAGCCTCCTTTCCTCTATTTTTTTCCCTGTTATAATAAGTTAAATTTGATGTCAAAAGATGCATGTGCCAAAAAAAAGCTAAAGGCATAGAGAGAGAAAGAGAATATCCTGCACTGAGTTAATTTCTGACGGTGGACCATTGAGCAAACTATTATACAATTATTTTATACATTTATATATATTTTTTCATAGATATATATAGCACCTATTTAAACATGTGGGCTGCTTGGCATGACTAGTGCCATGTAGGACCCAAACTCACTGTACCAACCCTACGAGAGCGGGTTGCGTTTAAAACAGTGCGTAGTGACTTGTCATGGTGTGGGTGCTCTGTTGGACTATATGATCCTTTGCCACGTGGACCCAGAAAAACAGCTAGCAAAGCAAATTAAGGTTTCACGATCTAAAGGCACATAGACTTTTTGTTGCAAAGTAGAGGCATAAAGTGAGCTTTTTAAGCTCTAAATAAAGCCTACTGAATGAAATCTATCTGAACGCGATGAAGGGTAAAAGTAAAACTTTTTTTTTCTTTATCTAGTTTGATAGCAATGAAAGCTTATAATCGCCAAAAGAAAGGTTGCTTTGGGCATCATTGCCGAGATGGATAGTGTGTGTCGTTTCTTCTAGGTCAAAAGGATACATGAATGAACCGTGCGCAAGTTAGTTAAATATAGAGAGATGATGATTCAGAGGAGGGCCCCCCCATCTGATGCACGAGGGTGCACACGAACACCCGCCAACAAGTGGATCGGCACACGTGTGGAGGAAGATAAAAAAAGTTTTTTAGTAAAATATGATAATAAAATCAACAAGTGATGAATGGATAGCTTTTCAATACAAATGGAAAGGAAAGTTTGTCCCCCTTATTAAGAAGCCCTTGAAGTTGTAACAAATTACATTACCCTTAATACATCTTATATTTGTGTTACTAAAACGAATTATTAGAAGAGTTGGCATTAGACATGAAATGGCCGCCTTTAAATACATTAGCTCATGGCAAGCAACTTATAGGTCAAATTGCACAAATGTTTGATCAATCTAAGTAGGTCAACTAACAGCACATCACATGCCTCAACCAAAAAAATATTAGGAAAGAATCTAATCATTCAGCTATTAAGATAATATGAACAATTATTTGTTTTAGAATGCATAGATTTGGGCAATTGCTTGATGCAATACTAAAAGCCTTGGTTGTCAAGCGTGAGAGAAAACTTAAAGTTTAAGTATGTATCATGTCCGCTCCTCCCAACACCTCGTATATACGAGATTAGCATTGAGTAATGGCCTTTTTTTGTAGAATCCGATAGTTGAAATCGCCAATGAAAGTGATTTTGGCTCTGCCTTAGTTTAGTATATGAACTACCATCTTTAGTTTTTGGATTGCTTATAGCGACTCACAACATAACCCCAATTTATGGAAGTTCATGAAATAGTCTCTTTAACAATGATCACAGGGCTTTATTTTTATATTATTATACACATGGCTTCTTCTTCTTCAATTCGAGATGTCCAAGTGACGTACTTTTATCCCCTAAAAGACACTATTACATAATTTGTACCGTCTGATCAAGAACCTGTGAAAATCAATGTCAAAACATTTACAGAGAAAATTGCTTTAATGAAATTATACGTGAACGTGACCGAATCGGTCATCACCGCACTCTTATTTATTTATTTATTTAAAGTAAGCTGGGGTTGAACTTGTTCATGACCTCAGGGTTACATATTCATGCACCTTCTAGTTGAGCTACCAGGCCAACCCCGTCATTGGGGTTTACTTTGTTCAAGGGAAACTGTAATAGCAGCTGACACATTTATCAGGGTCCCTGTTATCTGTTCGTTTTAGTTTTTGGCAGTGAGACATTTTATTGTAGACAAAATGGTCAAACCAAAACTCGAAAACGGATTGGACAGGTTTAGAAAACTGACCCAAAATCAGAAAAACCAAAAACCGAAATTGAATCATTTTGCTTTGATTTAGATTTAGGCTGAACTGAATGAAAATAAAAGATTTTGGTTTTCGATTCGGTTAATCGAATCTGCAACTCTACACGTGTGTAAGATGGATGATTCACTCAGCAGAGGTATAATTGGATGTGCGTCATCAGTGCGTGTGCTGGTGAAGTTACTCATATTTTCCAACCAGGTCAACAACTAACGCACCGCTCGCTCGTGCTTGCAATAAATATCATGCATTTCCATAGATCTAGCGCCAGAAACTACCAGCTCATGTTAGCAACACAGGCAAAATAACTACGGTTGTTGGTTCAATCCCAGCTGATATAAGATATTCTGAAATCTCTTATTAAGAGTGGCACGATGAGAAATTAACAAAAATAAGGGAGGGTTAATTAGGTAATCGCGTTGAAAGCTTAAATACATACAGGTTAAACACTGGACCTAACACTTGCTTGCGGCTTCGTTATTGCCGTGTTTGACCTTAAGGTTGTTGGAATAAAAATTTAGAGAGAGACAGAGAGGAGAGAGAGAGAATTGTAATATATATATTTTGTTGTTTGGATTCCTGCTCTATAAAGACCTCGCATTCATTATAACCCTTGCTTCGATTTCTCCGATCAAATTCAGATTCTATGGCCATGTTGTGGCACAAGTGGTCACCTTTCCGGTGAAATTTCACCGTTCGGAGCCGGATTTGTAGTCTTTATAGGACACCGAAGAAGAATTTGTGGAAAAATTAGGTTTTTTGGAGGGATTGAAGAAGATGAGAGGAGTAAATAACAGCGTTGATACGATAAATGCTGCGGCCACTGCGATAATCTCTGCTGAAAGTCGAGTCCAACAAGCTACAGTTCAGGTAAATTTATTGCTTGATCCATTTGGGAAAAAGAATGTTTTTTTTGTTTTTTGCTTGCTTGACTTTTTTAGTCTTGGTTTGCTTGGTGTTATTAAATTGTGAGATCGGTGAAATTTCTTGGAATATCCATGAATTCATTATTTTTAGCTTTTATTTTTCATGTTTCCCCTCTTGAGATCTGACCGTGTATGAATCTGAAAATTTCTTGATTTCTTCGGTGCAAATCGAATCTTATTTTGGTTAATTTTGAGAGCATGCCATGGTATGATTGGTTGTTAATTATCGTGCCTTTTCGGCAATTGATCTTCTTTCTTTTTGTGTTAAAATTGCAAATGATGAGTTAGATCATGGAAATTTCATACCATTAGATTTCTGTTTTTCGTCGATCTGCAAATACTGGAAATTAGGTTTTATTTTAGATATTCTACTTGATTTATTGATATCTGTGTAACACTTGAATAAATTTTGGGAATATCTGGCTTGTTATCTGTACAGAGTTATCATTTTTGTCTTGTAAGATCCCAAGTCTGTAGAAAAGAATAATCTACCACGAAGGGAGTTTACGAAGCTTATTTTGTGTCAATTTGTTGCTGATGGTACTCTTCAAGACAATCTGTGTTGTCGACAAAACTGAATAATTTCAGATCTCTGAATCTATACAGTATTAGTAGTTACATTCTCATTTTATATCTCTTGCTGCGTGGCCCACTTTTGTCAGTTGGTGTACAACTGATAATATATTTGAAGAATTCTGTTGGACTCTGTGTTGCCAATAATGAAGGAATATTATTGAAGCTTTCACTTTTGTAAATTCTGGTAATTTGTGTTTGTACAGACAGCTACTGTTCTTATTCTGGTGCCCATACGTTGTATGACAAGCTTTAGGGTACAAAAGAGCTTTGAAAACTCCAGGGAACCAAAAGAGTTTTGTTGGAATATTATTTTTGTTTCTTCTTTTAATCATTTAATCTGAAAACTTGCCTTCTTTAGTACTTGAAATGAATAGGGACTGTGAGATATCTGCTCAAATCATCAAAGAAGAAATGTGAATTCCATGTTAGGCCAAAGAGTTAGCTAGAGTCCTAGACTGTTCCTATTAAGGCTGTCAATAGGGGCCAGGCTGGTCTGTCAAACCGCCTGACCTGACCCGACCCTAAAATCTTTAAGGCCCGGCTAGGTTCTCAAAACTAAAAGACAGCTGTGCATTGGCCTGGGTAAGGGCTTAACAAATTAAAAATCCCATAAGCCCGCCTGGCCCGTGCATTTGTTTTAATTATATATGAAATATATTAATATATGTATTTAATATATATATATATATATATATATATTATTCACAATCAAATTACCAAAACAAGCTCAATATTACCATTAGATTTATCAAACAAATGGTTGTGAGGATATTTTGGTAATTTGAAAATCTATAAAGAGAGGTCTTAGGATTTTATTCTCCCCCAATCAAAATATCTTTGTCTATCTTTAACAATTTTTTTTTTTCAAGAACTAGAAAAATTAACAATAACCAATAAAGCACGAAGCCCAGCCTGTTGACAGCCCTAGTTCCTATGATAGATAACATATTCCTTTGTACTGTAAATGAAAATTATCAATGACCACTCTTATTTTGGAATGCTTACCTTCTACGAGCTGTTGTATAGTTTCAACTCCAAAATCTTGTAACTGCTTCACCATCTAGCTGTACAAAGTGTTATTTAAGGAGCCTGACTCTCTAAAAGGGTTTCAGAGATCAGAAATATTTTCATCATATAGATCTGCTAATGTTTTATACCTGGGAAATGGCTAAATCTTGTGAAGAGAGGATTTGATTGTGTGGGACACCCTTTCCTTCACCAATCAGATGACGCCTATGTTACCTTAGTGTGGTTATGGGAACCCAGTAGGGGACGGGTCGAGTAAGTTAGATCCTCTAAATCTTGAAATTTAAGGATCCTTTAAGCTTTAGTTTTACTTTTATTTAATTAGTTTAGTTTAGTGAACTAGTTTACTTTTAATTTTGTTTTGTACTTTTATTCAACGACTTTAACTTGTATTTACTTTAGGCTTTACTTCTAGTCAACAGATATTTTTTTATTTACTTGACCTTTTACTTTTAGTTAACACTTTTTTATGTACATTACATTTTCAATAAAGTAAGTTTGCTTAGGGTTTTTAATTTTGATGAGTCAGATGGAAAATGGGGAAACAATATTGATTAAAATTCGGTAAGGCTAAGAGTTATCTCGTATCTTGTTATTATGATAAGTCTGGAAAGTTCCGGGTACCATAGGTTGATAATGATAGCTCCTTCAGGCAACAATGGCGTTAAGAGTAAGATAGGTAAGTTTTTTTACCTCCAATGAGGTGCCTTCATTTTTTCTTCTGTATTGCTGGCTACAATGAGTAGGCTAGTACAATGAAATGTCCCCTACCAATCACCAGCTTTAAAAGAGTAGGGCACAAGTTATACTTATAAATGTAAATACATAGATTAATTAATAAAATGGCACAAGGTACCTTCTTGATGTGTACTTTGTTTTGATGAAAATCATTCTACTGAGAACATAAAGCAAGTTAGTTGTCATACCCTATGTTTCATTGACACACTAAAATTGGTTAAGGTTGTGTGTAAAAAAATGTACCTATGGTGTACCTATGCCATATCCATATTGTATTTATGTATCTGTTCCCCACTATTTTGAGAAATAATTGAATGTATGTGTACATATTATAAGCAGTTAGAAGACAAAAGTAGTCTTTTAAAAAATTTGAGCATAAACAACCTATGATTTGCACGAGTTTTTTCAGTTCCCAAGAGTAATTTTACTCTTTAATTTTCAGGGTGACTTTCTAGGTATTATGAGTTTTGGAAGGGTAAATCGTGTGTTTGATAGTCTACATTCTGTTTATTAGCTGGTTTTATGTTTCTACTTGTATTTTTTAGAAATATTAGCAAAAGCAAAAAATGGGTAAAGAGAAACACCGACTTTCTAATTATGACACAGTGGTCATTTAGGTAGGCCAAAAATTGTTAAAATTTCTATTATGATGATTTGGAAATGGGTAAACCATCTATTATAGTTTATATTTTGGTTCACTTTTATCATGGTTACATGCTTCTAGATGTGAAAATATTGACTTTGACTCAGAATTATCTGATTGCAATTCTAGTTACATCAGAAAAATTTGTGTAGTTGTTTAAGGTGGAAGATATATATATATTACTCTAGTGAAAATCTATCTCTTGGTGATGTTTATCTATTAGCTAGGAAGGATTTGTTTTATTGTGGCACCGAGTTGAAAGAATTTGGCAGATCCCATCCAGCTAGTGAAGACTTTTTTATAAAGGCATGGGACTTTGTTCTGATGTGCTCGCAAGTGAATAATATGAATTACAATTCTAAGAGACTGGGATTCATAATCTGCTCAAGGTAACCTGTTGATTTCACATGTTCCCTTTGGTTAATGAAAGGGTATGAGTGTCATTGTATCTGACTCTGAACACGTGGTCTAATATTATAGAAGCTTGAACTTGTGAAGTCTAATGATTTGCTGGTTGAGGCACAAGCTCTGTTATTTGTTGCACCCTTTCGTGGATGGTATCTACAGCCCGCCCTTTGAGATTAGATAATCTCTTAATAACTTATAATCATTCAAAGGCAGATGGCAATGCACATGAAAAGGACATCAAACTGCATTTTTTCTATAGAAAGTGAAAGAAATAGATATTCAGTGAACTGTAGGTTAGGAAGCTGATTTAAATTTCTGAAGAACCATATTGCATCTCCTATGCTACTCCATTGACTAAGCTCAACTTATACAATTATGCAACTCCCTAATTGTTCATATGACTTTAGTAAAGTCACAATCCAATTCTTTTAAGGGTAGGTGGTTATCACTAGGGTTACCCTCAATATGGTAATTTGTAGGTTTGAGATGAATAAGCTTGGATATCTCGAGAACTTCCTTAATATGGAGATTGAGGGAATTGTGAGATGCCTCTTATGTCGAAGGAGAAATGCCGTAGACTTGTTAAATAATTTTAGGATTTTTAACTGCAAACCTAGTTGCTTAGTTGAAGGAAATTTGACATCTAGATTAAGAAGAGTTGTTGGATGAGCAGAAAATATTCATATATATTAACATTTGGTGGGTAGTCTGATATTACCTCACTATAAGCCGCCAGATCACATTTTCAGTTGGACTTGTGAGCCAATTCAGCAGACTGGCAGAGTCCAGCAATGCTCCACTTTTTTGCATTATTGAATTACAGAATCCTGAATAAGGTAGGACTTCGTCATTAATTGTTTGGATCTGCGAACACCAATAGGCATCCATATCAAGGCGAAAGGCTCATGCCCTGCCCCGAGGCAGTCTTGAAAACCTTTGAGACCTCATTTGAGATGTACCTCTCAAGATAAATGTAAGCCTCATGATTTATTATGAAAATAATTATTTCTGAGAATTTTTACTTTTTTTTTTTTCATTTTTTATTTTTGCTCATTTGGATTCTTGAGAATTTTGAGAAAACGGTTTAGGCTAGAGGCACATTTAGAACCACACACCTTTCTTTTTCACAATTTTACTTGAAGATTTAGTATTAGGTCCACCAACTTCGGGAGTTTGATAAATATTTTTGACCGCCACATCAGCGAAAGGTTAAAAATGTAAATCCACTGATTTTCACTCTCATAAATATTTGTGCATCTCTCGAGGTTTGGCCCTGCACTGCCCTTGACGCATGGATGGTGCACAGGATATTGCCCTGTGCACTGCTTTTGGTGCATGGGCGTTGCACAGGAGATTGAACTGTGCACTGCTCTTGGTGCATTCATCGGGTACCAGGTACCTATTACCAAATTTCTACTTGAATATTAACCGGATATCTGATCCTATTGTTAAAGGGTTATTCTTTGTGCGGTTGTGCCAGTTTGAGTGAAAATCCTTTAATTTTTATATTGAGATAAAGTTGTTAGTGTTTTCAATTTCTTTCATTGATTTCAAGTTCTCGTTGATTATAAATTTTAACTTTCTACACTTTTTTTTTTCCCTTGTTTTTTCACTTGTGTGCTTTCCCTGATATTTAATATTTTCTGATTATTTCTTTTTTCCTTTTTAACACCTATATTATAAATTTTCCAACTGGTAAAATCAGTAGTAAATGAATCAGATGAATCAATGATGATTTACCATTTTTTTTATTGTTTATATTGGTAATCATTCTACTTCTGGATCTGCGCCTGAGCCTAAGTTATTTTTGATTTCTTACATTGTTTTATATATATAGAATATTGTAAGGCTTGTGTTGCCTAACATGGCTCAACAGCTTAGATGCCACCTTTGACTTTTAAAACCTTGTTAGGCAATAACCTTCTCCATTTGTATATCAATCACCAATTACGCATTTAGCTTAGAATTGGGTGTTGTTTCTTCATGTAGCAACAAGCAACTGATGATGGCACTGTCATCATCATAGGCAGATTATTGATTGTTGCTGGCAGCCGCCCTTGATCCCGGAGGCTGACATTGATGCAGATTATGCAATGGGCAGTTATTTGTTGTCGCCGCGTTATCATTGGCATGGCCTTGTCCCATATATTGATGGTCGTCATTCTGAGTCCTATTTCTCCACTCATTATATTTACTCGCTAAATTTTTTGTCACTTTGCAAACTGTTTTGTCGCTTCTCACCATTCCCTCCAAGTTTTTATTAGTCTCTTTGTGCTTGTATATCATTTCAATACTTTATACAGGGGCTGTTTCGAATCTCTGATGAATATGTCTAATCCATCTCAAACGACATTTCTTAGGCAGTGTATGGCATAGCTCTTTGCTAGCCCTTGCCACAGCAGAGTTCACCTGCTTTAGTTGGTTCCCTTTCTCTTTTCTAACTCCCTACAAATGAGGATTTGCATGCTCTAGCAGCAACCTCCCTGCTATCCATGGATCAAAATATCGTCCGATACCGATACGTATCGGTATCGGAGGTGGACGATACGGTACATTAAATGTACCGTATCGCCCATTTATATGGCTAATACCGGACGATACATTCAATGTATCGTCCGGTATGTTACTGTTCCGGTACGTATCGTCTGATATATACCGGTTTTTAGCCCGGACGATACATACCGGAAAACCGGCATTTTGATCCTTGCTGCTATCTACTAACTCCCTACTAGAGCAAATAAAATCTGCTTTGGCAAGGAGTGAGTAGAGAAGAGGGTAGAACTGTTGAACAGGTAAATCTTACATAAAATCTTGCTATGCAAGGAGTTATCAAGGAGAAGGGGTACCTGCTAAAGTAGGTAGCAGGATATTAGCAAAGAGGATGGGAACCTGCTAAAGCAGGTGAACACTGCTATGGCAGGGGCTACTAGAGAGCTATGCCATACGCAGCCTTAATCTCTACTTTATTAGGGCTACCCCAATTTCCATGGATGTATTTGTTTTTAATTCTTCCCTTTCTTATTACTTCATTTATCCACTTTAGCATACACATCTCAATCACTTGTACTTTTTCTTTTCGCTTCGTCGTAGCCTAAGAATTTGGCCTTATAAAACTGTCCCTTCAATCAAATTGGTACTCATTGATCACAAATCACACCATTCACATATCTCCACTTTGTCCGCCCTATATTGATCCTGTTTGAGATATCCTCCTCAAATCCCTTGCTCAATTGTATACTAGAGTCTAGATATCAAAATTTGTGAAATTTGGCAATAAATGGTTTTCTATTTTGACCAAATCATCCTCTTTTCTTTCATGTTCGCTAAATTTGTACTCCATATATCTCATCTTCAGTATGTTAATTTTCGAACCCCGTCTCTAAAACTTTTCTTCGTAGTTCTAACTTATCATTTACTTGTTTTCTCGTTTAACCAATTAGTCCCACATCAATAACAAAAAACCTACACCCCAAAATCGTATTATGTATCATTGTTGTCAATAGCGAATAAATAAGGACTCCAAGCAAACCTTTGATGCAAGCCAACTCTAATTGGGAACTCGATTGTCTCTCCACACATGGTTCTTATACCCTATGGTGTGCATTTCATCCTTAGCGTCCACCAAATTATTGCTCTTGGCACCCTATTATTAGCCTCCTTGATAAAAAACGTATATAAATATCCCTCCTCTCTAAACTTTTTCATAAGCTGCCTCACAAGAAATTGACTTCAATTGTTGATTTTCTTGGCATAAACCGAAGTTGGTTCTAAAAAATATTTGATTCTTATCTTAGGACTTTTCTCCAGAGTTTCATCGTATGACTTATATAAGTTTAATACCTTGATAATTGATACAATTTTGGATATCCGCTTCATTTTTATAATAAGGGTTCCACTTCAAACAAGTTGGCTAGCTAAAACAAGCCCCCATTATTCCCCATCAAAATCCGAAGATCTGGATATTCCATCGTGCTAGATTAACATTGAAGTCTATCATTTTTACATTATATATACGGAAAAAATTGTTCAATGGAGAATCTATCTTCTTGTCATCTCCACAAAATTAAACTCCCTAATATTTTTCATAGAGGATTATTAAAATGACTTCTACTTTGTACTGAGGGGGAGTGCAAGATCCACATCAACACTCACAAAATGATATTTATAATGTTAGTAAGTTGTGGAGAACATGCAGGGCATGGCAAAATTATGTAAATAAATGGGATGGTAGAGTAAGTCTCATAGAGTCAGCAAGAGAGTTAGATATGTTTCTCTAGGCTACATTTGAATGTATCTCTAAATCTCAGGTGATTTTGATGAGTTAGGATGAGAATTTGGTGGCAAGCGCATTTGGCCAACGATGCAAGATGCAATCGAAGTTATTTCAAGTAGAAGCATAACTTGAAACCTATGCTACCTAATTGTCTCAAATCTTAGGCTACCTAACTTGATAGCCGGTTTTGGACCTAGTTCATTTTTTTTTCTTTAATTTCTTGAAAAGAGGAAAACTGTAGTTTGAGGATTCAAATTACTTTTGGGTACCTCTATTCGCGCCTACCAGATTACTGGTTGGCGCCTACACTACAACCCGTTGACTGCCTTAAATCAAACGATCATGATTGTTTTTATGCCAATCTTCGACACAATGGATCTTGAAACCATGCGCATGCCATTTGACGGTCAAGTTTTTGATTCCACGAGGCACAAATTCCAAAACGTGGCCCTAAAACCACATTTGAGTGTGATGTGTGCCATGTGATTTTAGGGCCACGTTTTGAGATCTGTGCCACGTGGAATAAAAACTTCACCGTCTGATGGCACACCCATGGTCTGAAGATCCATCTTGTCGAAGATTGGCATGGAAAAAGATAACGATCGTCTAATTTAAGGCGATCATCGGGTTTTAGTGTAGGCGCCCACCAGTAATCTGGTAGGCGCGAATAGAGGTACCCATTACTTTTTTGGTAAAAAAGAAAATGAAAATTGCCATAGATTTTCATTCTTATTTAGCCATTCTATCCATAGCGAGCCAAATTTTCTTTGCACTAGCTAATTACAAACCGAATTTGAACTATGTAAATTGGCGAACCGGGTAACATAACATGAAACATGTTTGATTGAGATCTAGGTGGACTAAAAATTGATTTAATGGATGTAGTTAGGGTTAGAGTTAGGAAGGAGGAGGAGGAAGAGATGTGGATGAAATTATGGTTGGGAGAATAACCCTCACACCCTCATATTATTAAGTTGTCGGTACAATAGGAAAAAGGAAAACATAATACAACTTAAACATCCTTCTGGCACACCTAATGACTGTTAATGACACCACCCATTTTAACACTTCCCCTGATGTTGGTTCATAGATGTTTATCATGCCCAACTTGGTAGTAATGTCTCTCAATCTGGTTCTTCCAATTGCTTTGGTGAGTATGTCAGCAAGTTGATCTTTGAAAGATACTTGAGGTGTACAAAACTCCCGTGATTCAACTTTCTCCCGTGGAACAGTCAACCTACATGTGTTTGGTCCTCTCATGATAGACTGGATCCTCTGCAAGTAATGTCTCTCAATCTGGTTATTCCAATTGCTTTGGTGAGTATGTCAGCATGTTGATCTTTGAAAGATACTTGAGGTGTACAAAACTCCCGTGATTCAACTTTCTCCCGTGGAACAGTCAACCTACATGTGTTTGGTCCTCTCATGATAGACTGGATCCTCTGCAATATGGAGTGCTGACTCATTATCACCATAGAACTTCATGTGGAGATATACTTGTACTCCAAGATCTGATAAAATAAACCGCAACCACATCCCTTCTCTGGCACCTTGGGACATGACCATATCAGTGCTACAGTTTGATATGACATATTTTTTACTTTTTCAGGTGACCAAATTTCCCCCAGAAAAGTAACATAGCCAGTCCTATCATTGATTGGCTCAACTCAATCAACATCTGTGAATACTCCCACAGGTAGGTCCCCATGGTTTCCATACAACAAGCTTATGCCAAGACTTGATTTAAAGTACCTCAGATCCTTGAATTACGTACGATATATAAAGTTCCAACAAAGCCTTTGGTATCGGTTCACATGCTTGAGTTGTTCCCCATCTTCAGAATTTGTTCTATGGTTCTGGTCCATAGGGGTATCTATAAGCTTGCATCCAAGCATTCCGACTTGTTTCAGTACATCCGACATATACTTCATTAAGAAGAGCAATTCCACATTGTAACCTTCCAACTTCAATGCCAAGGAAGTACCTTAGGGGTCCTAGGTCGTTGATGTCAAATAATTGACTTGGTAGTTCTTTAATTTCAAAATTTCCTCATTATCATCCCCAGTCTCAATGATGTCATCCACATAGACAATGAGTGCGGTTAATCACGATCCCCTCTTCACAAATAAAGCCATGTATACCTCTGCTCTAAGATCACCGTTAAAAAAAGCATTCTTGACATCCAACTGGTATAAAGGACAGTCCTTATGAGCACTTTGGGATAAAAGAACCCAAGTAGAATTGAGCTTGACACCTGGGGCAAATGTTTCTTGGTAATCGATACCCAGAGTCTGGGTAATCCCTTTGCTACAAACCTAACTTTGTACTTCTCAATAGAACCATCTAGGCGATACTTCACTTTGTTACCCTCAATGACTTTCTTCTCTCTTAGAAGTTGTGTAATCCCCTAGGTATTTGAGCTTTTATTTCCTGTACCATGGCCTCTTTCCGTTTTGGCTGAGATAAAATTAGAGTAGGGAAGAGTGACGGAATCTAAAGATGACATAAAACTAGAATATGAGGCAGAAAGTGCATGGTAGGACACAAAATTACAATTAGGGTGCCTCATACCCTTAATGAGAGCAATTAGAAGATCCATATCAGAAACTTAAAGAGGTTCACCATTTTGTGGACCTGCATTGAAAGATGACATTGGGTTCATGTCTTGAGAGAGGACTTTTATATCTTCTTGTTCTTCGTTTCAAAAATATTTGTCTTTTACATTGGGTTCATGTCTTGAGAGAGGAGGATTTTTATAACTTGTTCTTTGTTTAAAAAATATTTGCCTTTTCCAAACTGGTCCAACCTTTCTTTTACCACATACGATCACTTGCAAGTTCTTCAATCCAGGGCTGACCTTGAGATTTTGGGGGCCCAAGGCGAATTCCTAAAATAAGGCCCTCTTTCATATTGATCTTTAAAATAAAAAAATTGCCACAATTTTTTTTTTCTGACAAATAAAACAGTACTCATTGCTTTTAGATTACAAATATCTCCATATTCCATTCTATAATTTATAATTTGAAATGCAACTAACAAATTAACGAAATTATATATTAAAGAAAAATACAACACAAAAAGAGAAACGCTAAATAGTAGAAGGTACCCGACGGATCGAGTAACCCAACCAATAACATTTTAACATTTTTTATTACTTTAACTGTCATTGAATCTTTCACTGACATTTTTTAGCACTTTAACAGTCTCAAAAAGTTCAAAAAGTAAAGCAACACTAGTTAATTGTTTAGCAACACTAGTTACTAAACAATTCGATTGATTCAATACTTTTTGTACATTAAATATTATATTAAGCAACTAGATGGTAAAGACTTTTAAGATTTGGGAGCCCCAAAAATTTGGATGCCTAAGGCGGTCGCCTCTTGGGCCTTGGCCCTGTTAATGTATTATCATGGGAAACATTAAGTGTTGTGACTAAGACCCGAACTTGATCTTTGTGTAGTTTACACAACATAAAATGAGACATTACTTGCACACACAAAGTTAATCCGAGCACTTAATTTAAAAGAAATACGAGATACTTTTCCATTGGGTGCCTCTCTTCGTGCCTACAGTATTACTGAAAGCGCCTACGACTGAAACCCACTCAAACCCATTGTCTGTTTGGAATCAAACGATGGAGATCATTTTCACCCCATTCTTCCACTCAATAGATCTTGGGACCATGCGCATACACCATCGGACAATCAGTTCTTGATTCTAGGTGGAACAAATCCAAAATAGTAGCCATAAAATCACATGGCACATATCAGGCTCAAACGTGATTTTAGCGTCATTTTTTGGTATCTGTTCCACGTGTAATCAAGAACTGACCATCAGATGGTATGCCCATGGTCTCAAGATCTATTGGGTTGTAGATTGGGGTGAAAAATGATCTCCATCATCTGATTCCAGGCAATCAATGGTTTTGAGTGAGATTTGAACTTAAGCGCCAACAGTGATACACCCTTTCCCATCTAAGCAGTCTGATTTGAAGGTGGTGCAAAAAATTGGCACGAAAGATATGATACAACACAATCAACCATTGATTCATATGATGGTGCATGGGTGTTTCCTGTCAATCTTTTGCACCTCTTTAAACCATGAACTTCAAATCAGAAGCCTAAGATGTGTTTGAAACTTGAAAGTGATACAAATCTACAAAATACAAATAATATTCTTTCTATTTTAACTTGCGTGCAAGGATCAACTTTGTGTGTAACAGACTAACAGTTCCCATAAAGTAATCAAACAGAAAATTTTGACAAAATGCTCCACTGGATTACTTTGCACTTGACCCTTTCACACAGTGAAAGACTTGGGTTTTGGTGGACCGCGTCCATCTAAGCCCAGGATCTAAAGATCTGTGGTGCAAAAGATCAGCAGCGGATAAGATCTCTATCATATGACTCTTGGCCTTTAAATCAGACGGCTAAGGTAGTGTCTTCAAACGCCTGCACTTTGTCCTCAACAAATATGTCCTCCGTTTATAATTTTCCATTTTATGCTGTGCACACAGTACTAAGATCAGATTTAGGTAATAAAAGAGACGCACCTAATACTTGCTCAGGCCTCGTCTTCTCGAGTACCCCTTTTGACCAAAAAACCAGAGAGAGAGAGAGAGAGAGAGAGAGAGAGAGAGAGAGAGAGAGAGAGAGAGTAACTAACCGGGCTGAATAAAATCTGTAAAAATGGCTTCGACCATGGCGGTGACCTCGTCTTCTCTAATATGCCTGAGAGCTTCAAGCCGCTTGGGAGTAAAAAGCTCCAAATTGCACACCTTTCGAACTTTAATATAGTGAGGCCCATAATCAGCCCAAATAAGATCCTGACCGTTCCTGCTAAATTTAGTGACAGATCCATCTCTAGGGCGATTGGTTAACTGCTGGTCCTTCTCCTTGAACACCTCCTTCGCTAGATCAGAGCTCGACACCACCACATTCAGAGTCGATCCGAACCACACAGATACGATCAGGCCGTACTTATTAGCCCACTCCGCGAAGCACCGGAACCTAACCAGCTTTAACTCTGGAGATGGGGCCCTTTGTATATATATATAGCCTCTCGCTGGAGATGGGGCCCTTTGTATATATATATATATATTAAACCTAATTTGTAAATGGCTTTTTTTCTTTGGGGGGGGGGGGGGGGGAGTTGGAAATTGGGGGCCCAAGGCAGCCCCGCCTGGCTCACCTTGGTCCAGAGCCGGCCCTGCTTCGATCTCTACCTCAACATCATCTTCACCTTCTTGGTCAGTACATGGTCGAGGCAATAGAATGGCAATGCTCTCTTAGCCTTTTGTATACATCTCCCCTTGAAGAGGGCACTGAGAAGGAGCATAGAATTGGGTAGACTATAAAAAGAGTATATCCATGGTAATGGCATACTTGCTAGAAGAAAAATCATGACACTTATACCTTTTTGCGAGGGAGGCTACCTAATAAACATACATCGCATAACTTTAGGAGAGAGTTCATCTTGATGAGTAGAGGGAACATGAGAAAAACGAAGACAATGAAAGGTACGAGGGAGTACAGAGAAGAGCTGACTCCCTCAGACTGCTGTAGGCATTCGAGTTATGAGAAAGCTAACATTAAGAACATCTTCTCATCCTAAACGCTTGGGAACATTCATAAAAAGAAGTAGGAATCGAGCAACATCGAGAAGATGCATTTTTTTCCTTTGAGCAACTCCTTTTGTTTTGAAGTATATGGACAAGTGGATTGGAACTCTTCCATGGGTACGAAAATAAGATTGAAGACATTAGGAGGAATAGTCTCACTCTTTTTCAGATTTAAAGATCTTCACACCTGCTTTGAATTGAGTTTGTTCCTACTTGTCATAAGTAGGGAAGATCACACAAACCTCATCTCTGAACAGAGTAGTAAAACGGGTACAATTATCAGTAAAAGCAACAAAATAGTTGTAACCATGTAGTGTAACAACAGGGGAAGGCCTCCAAACATCAGAGTGAACAATTTGAAAATACACATAACAATTAATATTACTAATGGGTTATATAGTTCTGCAACGTCTAGACAACTAATAGACTTCACATTGGAAATTCTTGTAATCAAAAGAACTTAATAGTTTTGGAAAAAATTCAAACGAGGTGGCGGTAGATGTCCAAGATGACGATGTCATAGGTGGATCGTCTCCAAATATGTAGAGCCAGCTCCTGCAACAGGACCTAGGATCCTCAAATATGTATCCCCCCCCCTCTAGTTACAGTGCAATTCATGGTTTTTGTGATTTTTCTAACAACAAGTAGACTCGATTGCATTTTTGGAATGTGAAGACTAGAGTCAAGAGCCAAACTACCAATATGAACATTTCCTTGCCCCATTATTGGGACAAAGGACCCATTAGCGACCCTAATATTACATGGAATGGACATGGGTATAATAAAATTAAATAAAGAGGACATACTGGACATGTTGCCAATGACACCTGAATCAATGATCCAGGGGGTTGAGACGAAGATGATGCATGGACTGATCCATAAAATATCTGACTCGGTAGGTGAGAGTATGAGCCCTAGGTACCAAAAGCTCTCTGAATAAGATCCCGATACTCTCATTGTGTCAGAGTCATTGAAGTTGGGGACTAAGCGGTAGGTGGTGCAGGTTGCACGGTAGAAGTAGGATGTATATCATCATCATCATCGACAACATAATCATGGTTGCTCTAAAACTTTGGTTTGCCAATTGAATCCCAACAAGTCTCCCTTAGATGCCCCTTTCTACCACAATGGGTACATTTTAACTTCTCTTTCTCTTCTCGTGATGGGCCTTCACGACCACTCGCTTCTTGGCGAACCTCAGAGAAGGATGAAGTGCTGAACACCTCCTCCTTGGCAAACCTCGGGGAAGGATGAAGTGCTGAACACCTAGGATCATCATGGACACATGCATCAACTGCGGCTACTCTCCTCATGCTGTAGTAGAGAGAAGACGGTGCCAAGGGGAGGACAGTCCTCTTTTCGAAGTATGCTTGCATGAACGCTTTCATATTCGGGGTTAATAGTCCTCAAACAGTCAAATATGTTCTTCCTTTTGAGAGTGTGATAAACTTTGTTCGTACACTAAATACAAGGTGGTCTGCTAGAACACCCACTGCATACATCATTCTTCTGGTACTGTATCAGTTTATCCCACATGCTCGTTAATAATGTATAATATTCACCAATTGACCTCTTTCCTTGACGAGTGTTGCTGATTTGATAAATCAATAAAACATCTTGGCTAAATTATGCCGTTGTGAGAAGGCATTACGGGCTGCTTCCAATAACTCCTCTGCATTGGTAGCATATATAAACGACTGTCTAATGGCAGGCTGCATAAAATGAAGGAGTCATAACAGTAAGTTTGTCACACTCCTAGTCCATAAGTTTGGGATCTGTGACATCTAGTTCGGGGATGCTCCCTTTCAGAAAAAAATGGCTGCAGACCTTTACCACTCAAGGTAAAACTTCACTGTTGTTAATTACAGTACATTAGATCCCTCCGTACCATGGCTAACATGAACTTTAACCTAGCCCATCATGGAGAAACGTTCTTACACAATACACCACACAAATCTCCAAACAGCTACAGGCTACTCGCCTTCAAACATCAAATCCAGCAGTGATTCCACTGATTTTTCCACTCTCAACACCACACACGAACATCTGATCACCAGAACACAATCATTTCATGTAAAGTGATGCAGGCTATACTCTACTCGTGATTCAAAACCTTAACAGGTATTCTTAAGTCCAAATTCAAATTGCACAAGGCCATATTCAAAAGATAGGTACTGTAAAACAGATTCATAAAAAAAAAGGTACCGTAAAACAGATCCACATCCTTCAGATCATCTTGAAAAAATATCAGCACAATCTCCAGAAGTCTTGATTTTGTTTGAAAACTAGAAGAGACAAATGTTTATGAGAAGTTTAACAGATCTTTTTGGCGACAATCAAAACCTCAAACAGTCACCATTGATTGACTCCTGGGATAATTCCGGTTCAGCTACGGTGCATCTTGAGTCTTGACAACAGAATTTAATCTCACAAGAGTAGGGTTTCAGAAAAATGTGAATACCCTGTTTAATATAAACCCCTTTGAAACACTGCTACAAACTTCAAACTAAAATGGTGCAAGAGAAGATATGAATCACCTTGTAATTTTGATAATATTGGTGAAGAAAAAATGGCAATCTGAGGTCAAAGTTTTGACTGTGATGTCAGCATGACATCAGCACAAAAAGGGTGACGTTAGCGTGCAAAGTTGGTCTTTGATGATCTTTCTCTGATTGCCATTTTTTAGGGTTTAGGGTTTAATGGATGTAATTAGGGTTATTTAAAAGGAGAAGAGGAAGAAGAGATGTGAAGGAAATTAGAGTTGAGAAAATAATCCTCACACGCTCATATTATTAGGTTATATACTTAATATAATATCCCATGGATATCGGTACAATAGGAAAAGGAAAACATTATACAACTTAAACATCCTTCCGAGATATCCACTGAATCCTAATGACAGAACAACCATTCCAACACTAATATCTACATGGCTTGTGCATCCGAGCATAGTCCTAGTTAATTTTGTAGAGATGGATGTTGAATGTCTTCATGTACAAAACCTGGCTTTTGATATTGTATGTGAAATGAAGTAAAACAAGGTTTTGAGGCCAAGTTGAGTGACTAACTCAATAATAGCTTATGCATCAGTTGTGGTAATGGGGCACGTACTTTTTGCAATTTTTTTTTAAATAATTTTTTTTGGAGTGTCCAAATATGATTCAAGATTTAAAGTTTTCTAAGAAATGATAGTTTGTAATTGACTTTATTTTGTTTGAAGATACTGTTGGCGTTTTTATTCCTACATTAAGATACTTAGTCAATATTGTTTGAGCTAAATTTGTGTAGTTAATGGGAGTGTGGTGGAATGTGGATATGATCAGTGCTTAGAAAGCAGATAATTGTTAATTAGGTACCTAAAAAAAATGGAGTGTAATTATATAAGCTTCTTGCTATCCGCTGTGACTGGAGGCTTTAAACATGAGAGTTGTTATATAACTAGTTAGATTACATGCTTCATTGTATTACTCCAAAAAGTTTAGACAGTGGAAATCACACATTCGTTTCTCATGAAGGTATAATGTTTTCTCTGGAAGGTGAAGTTGAAAATGGTTGACTGAAGACGTGATTTGAGGAAGAAGGCGATCATTATGATCAGCTCTGATTATTGGAGAATGACAGCGAATATGACATGGTGGAATCTACATTGTAATGATGGTTTTACCATTAAGTTATCACATTGTTGTTGGTTGAACTCCCTCACATGGTTCAGGGTGATGTGAATGCCATTGTCTTTGGTGATTCATGCATTTGTAGAAAATGCTATTAATGTGAGCGATGCCTTAGTTCGAAAGACCACTAAGACCAAGTAGCAGGTGCTGTTCGAAAGAGCAGAAACCATGATACTTTAGAAGGTTCACGTAAATATAAGCAACAAAAATATGAAACTTTGAGACATAATTTTGGAAAGACCAAAGGGACATCAAGGACGAAGAAGAAAAAAGACTTGTAAAAACACATGCATGAGAAAGCTCTTACACCGAGTTAAACACATGCATGAGACTTGTATCCATTTCTATATATTATAGGATGTTATTCTTTTAGGCACCCTAATCTAGTCATAGTTTAAAATCATGTTAAATACCAATTTTGTTGTCAAATATAAAGTTTGTATTGGGCCTATTGGCTATACTTAGGCAATACATCTCGATGGTATAGCTGAAGGATATGAGCTCTTGTATCAAAATTTTTAGCTATGATTCACCTGGAAATCATGTTGAGGGATATCTGTGAGGGATGTCCACAGATTTAGTATACCATTTTGCACTAATTAATATTATATTTGCCTACTTTTTAGTATAACATTTTACACTAATTAATATTATATTTGCCTACTTGTTTTAGAAGATATTTTCATATGAGAAATGATTTAAAAAAATAGAAATATATTTACTGGATTTTAGAGAGCCATTTTAGCAATTTTGAAAGGAGAAAGAATATGAAAGGAGGATGAAAAATGGATATGAAAGGATACATGGTGTATATGGTTTTGGGGAAAGGAATAAGGTGAGGGGAACTATTGTTTTTGCAGTAGCTTTTGACTTGGAAATAACAACTAGTTTTTTCAAGAAGCGAGACATGCATCTTATAACTTTCAAGAGTGGAGCTAATAGTACTGAAATAGGTTATTCTTAGTAAGGCGAAGAGAGTGGGCAAATTGGAAGGATTGCAAGGTCATCTCAGGTGAGATCCTTAGGATGAAATAAATTGATAGTTTTAGACGTTCGAACTAAGAGCCAAGTGACTAAAAGATGATAAAGGATCCCCCAAAATAAAATGGTGGGAATTAAAAGGAGACAAAATAACAATCTTTAAAAGGAAAATGAGTGACTGAGAAGCATGGATCAAAATACCGGAACTCTGGTTTGAACTGTTCAGGACCCCTGAACGGTTTGAACCGGAATCTTGGCCGGTATTTTGAATTTCTCAGCGGTACATTTATTCAATGTACGGGCCTCTTTTTTTTTTTTAATCTCAAAAAATACCCAAAAAACCCAAAAATTCTATTTTTTTTGGAATTTTTTTAAAGCTACTTGGTTTAACTCATAAGTTTTTGTGTTAGACATGACTGTGATTTCATCAATGCACCTGTGGTATAAAACAATGTTACTTGATTCGTTGATTCGCTTGGTTTGAATTTGGGTTCGTAATTCGCAATTCGCTACTTCTAAGGGAACCCGATTCACTAGAGGTAGGATAAGTTTAAAACAAAAAAGAAAAATAATTAATAATTTTATATTTCATTGTTAATTATATATTAAATATACCTTATATAATTAATATATGCAAGTTGTACACCAAACGCAGGTGTGGAGCGTTGGTCTTCTGTACACCTCTGAAAACAAGTTAACAAGGTTCGAGTTTGACGCGGGACAAAACGCTAAAACCTAATATGCGAATTTGGGATTAACTTTTAGAAAGAATTGAATAGCGGAAATATTCAAAATCATGCAACACATTAAAACTAATTCAATGAAATTAATAAAACAAGTTAGATTAATCCGTTTAGCGTCTGCATGCGTGAAATTCTTTTCGATTTAGAAAAATTGCTCCGATGAAGGAACTAGGAATTCGTTCTAGTTTAGGGTATCAATCGACAATCGCAATATCGTCTCTTGACTCCTCGGAGATTTTAATCGAAATAAAACTTAGAATAATTTAGCAAAGGAAAACAATTTTGGGGATTTTGATTTTATCAACGGAATTAAAGAAGGATAATACCTGATAATAACTAAAGAAAAGACAAAATAAAAGGATAGATTCCAAGGCTTCACACCAAAGGTTTTCCAAAGCTTCACACCACGGTTGTACGTCGGCTTCGCACCAAGTCGCACGAGAAACGATTGCTCACTCCTCAAGGTTTTGAAGGATTCACTCCCTCGGTTGAAAACTCTTCACAAGCTCTTTAGGGTTTGTACAAAAGCAACTCTCTTTCATTCAATAATAAAAAAACTAATTAAAAAGTCTTTACAAGCCTCTATATATAGGCCACCAAAAATAAAATTCGCAATAAAAGAGTCTTAATACTAATAAAACACAAAAAAAGAAAGTTTCCATAAAACCCCGTCGCTGAAGCTCGCTCGAGTGAGGATTATAATCGCTCGAGCGAGTTTAAGTGATCGCTCGAGCAAGGGCTTGTTGCGGCACTGTTCTCCTTGCGGTTTGTATCTGTTTCTCCTCTGAGGCTACGGTACTCGAGCTTCTTCTACGCTTCTTCTGACGCCGAAAATCTGTTGTTGCCCCAAATCTAAGGCTCCTAAACTTGGCGTTCCCCGTCAGAGTCCCTTCAATGAATTTTTGCATCTAACTTGAAAAAAAGAATAGTTGGCTGAATAGGCCTGTTCCGTCATTCTGAGCCAGCTGGAGCGAACCGAATCGCGAACCAGTTCGATGCAAACTGGTTCACGATTCGCAGGCCTACCTAGCAAATTAGGTAACCTTGGTATAAAATGAGGCAACTTGAGGAAGATAACAGGAAAAAAATACTGAAATTTCCATACTTCCAACTAGAAGCAATTCAACTTGAAATGAAGCTTCAATTAAATAGTTTCTCAATACTAACATTAATCAAAGTGCATAATGCCCCAATCTTATTCATGCATACCATATATACATAGCCAGCCATCTCCCTTTCTAAGTCGCTTATTTTCCTTTCCTTTCCTTTTACTTCTTCAGATATAGGGCTGCATCATAATGGTTTTATAATAAGCGAAGGATCATCTCAAGTTAGGCATTTTTGTCGATTTGTGTAAGATTCATATGTATTTATATTCAATTATTAGATTCAAATTCAAGTCTATAACCAAGCGCTGGGAGTTGGAACAGGATACTGACCTAACCTCTGGCTTTTTTTTACACACAAAGTGCTTGCTCTTTGACCTCAAGCTCACATTTTCACGCTTGACAGCCCAAGCCTTTTACCATCACACCAAGCAATGAACCCTATAAGATATAATCCGTTAATTGTATGATTTTAATAACATTGGTTGCTTGTATTTCCTAGTTCTCGTGGTGAGCCTTTCAAGGATTGTCAGATTTGCTCATGACAGCCTTTAGCTTAGAAGGCCTTGACATCTTCTATCTGACAGTCCTACACACACACACCCCCGAGCATGTGCATCCTTATGCACACACTTATGGATACACATCTTTGTCCATAGAGATGGAATCAGAGTTACAGCCATTGTTGAAATGAGAATCCATTGCCACTATGAGAGGTTTTCTGGCACAAATTGATTGATCATCTTGCAAGTTGGAACAATATTAGGGGAAGGATTGGGGTTTCTCTGGAGTGTGGGCTCTTTAGAAATGAATGATAATTCTTTGGTGTGAGTTGTCATCATATGAAGAGTCTTTCGATAGAAAGACACAATTGGATTTTCCTATATTTGTCGTGATCTCCTCCAACCTCATGGAAAAATTTGATAATTCCATTCCCTTGGGATTTCTGGCCATCCATGCTGTTTGTTTCCAATTTTTCGTGTTATTGAACAAAGTGGAAAATCGGAATATTAGGGCATTAGGGGAAAAAGCAGTGCACGCGTGTTTCAACTTTCAACAAAGTTGATTTTGCTTAGATGACTTCAGATGAGGTATATGTTTGGTTGAGTGGAGTTGTCCCTTAATGTGTTCCAGACCTTGGAGTCCTTATCTTGTACTTAATTTAACCGAAGCTAAAATTCATCGTACTGGTTTTGGAGGTGTTCTTGAATCTTGATGACGAATCTGGTATTTGATATTATGCTAGCCCTTTGGTTGCAGATGGTGTAGAGGTGGAATCAAACGATCTTAGAGCCTGTAGCTGAATTAGAAGGTGCACTATTATAAGACCTTTGCAGTTGCGGGTTCAATCCCATTTACTTGCTAAAATAAAATGCTTTTAGAAAGGGCTCAGATAACTTCCTTCTGTTATTTTTTTCCTCCTTTTGGTTGCTGACTGCCGTCTAATGCTGTACTTGCCCTTCTCTTAATGATTTGTGGGTGGCTGATAATGGTAGGCAAGCTAATAATAAGCCAAAGAACTGGGAAAATCATGGTGTCTACAGTCTACACTTGTAGGAGGGCTGGGCTTGAAGTTTTTGTTGATTTGGTGTTCTTTAATTCTGGAAGGCCTTTTATTGCATACAAAATAGTTTTATGTGCGTGTGACCTGATTCTTTAGTTCACCTTGACTGCATTTTGTTCTGTGAAATCATTGGGTTGTTCAATTTTTACATTCATTTGAAGTTTTAAGCTTTGTTGTTGTAGCTATACATATTGATTTTGTCTTTACATGTGTAGGTGTGCATGCCTTGTAGTGTAGTAGGTTCTAGTATTTTGTAGGGATCCCATTTTCCCATTAACCGTATATTTTGTCAATCTAATTGCCTTTATCATCTGCTGTTGATTTCTATTATGTAAACAGCAATGAATACAGTTTCCTATAATGAACTTCAGCTCGTAGTCTGAAGCATGATTTAAAAAATTGCCCAAGACGAAACATCTTGGATGAGCCTCTCATGATCCAGGCATGGACAAGATATGATTGATAGGATATGTATTTGGGTGAAACAAGCCTATATTGGCTTCAAATCGTAGGAATCTCGTCTGATACGGGCTTGTCCCACCCAAAACAGTACAGATTCAGAGCATCTCACTTTTGGGCTAAGCTAAATGAGATCCTAAATTGATGTAAAATCGTCTCAAATATTAAACCTATTTATCATTGTCCATGGCAGAAGAGAAGATGGGGCAGCTGTTGGAGTTTATACTGGTGTTTTGGATCTCAGAGACAAGCAAAGCGAATTGGCCATGCTGTTCTTGTTCCCGAACCGCCATCACCAGAAGCAAGTGGGTCCACAGCCGGAATCCCAACCCACCCGCCAAGCCTAATACTACCCTTCGTCGCACCTCCCTCTTCGCCAGCTTCATTCCTCCAATCGGAACCACCTTCTTCCACCCATTCCCCTGCTGGATTACTATCCCTCGCGTCTCTTTCCTCTGATGTTTACTCCCCAGGTGGGCCGGCTTCCATATTCGCCATTGGGCCCTATGCTCACGAAACCCAGTTAGTCTCTCCTCCTGTTTTCTCCACTTTCACTACAGAGCCTTCCACTGCCCCTTTAACTCCACCTCCAGAACCTGTGCATTTGACAACGCCTTCGTCCCCTGAGGTTCCATTTGCTAAGCTGCTGTCCTCCCTAGACCCCACTCGCCGAACTTCCACTGAGTCACATCGGAAGTTCCCATCGTCACAACATGAATTCCAATCATACCAGTTGTACCCAGGGAGTCCAATCGGGCACCTCATATCGCCAAGCTCGGTGATCTCGGGATCTGGCCCGTCATCTCCGTTCCCTGATCTTGAATTTCCTTATGGTTCTGGTTCGTTTCCTGCATTCCCCACTTGTGAGCCACCTAAGTTGTTGGGCATTGATGGGCTTACAGCACGAAAGCCGCTTGTGTGGCAACAGCGTGGTTCTTCAGATGCCGCCGGGCCTGATTCCAAAGATGACTTGCTTCTAAAGGACTGGATTTCGGCTATCACGTCTCGAGATGAAGCTGTTGTTAATCACAGGGTCTCGTTCGAGTTAACTGCAGAAGAGGTTGTGGAATCTCGCATGGAAAAAGAACAGGTCATTGCAGCAGACCACGTGACAGACTCTCCACCTGAAGTGGCAGTGGCTGCAGTAGAAAGAGAGAGGCTTTCAGGAGGGGTGGAGAACCCTTGTGAATTTCATATTGTTGAGACCTATGAAGGCTCACCTCCAAAAGATTTAGAGAATGTTGGGGATCAGCAGCAGCAGCAGCAGCAGCAGCCACGTACCCTTACCATTGGGACACTCAAAGAATTTAAATTCGACAATGAGAAGGTTGTGGGAACGGAGACCGGACCGCTTAGCAACTGGGCCTTTTTCCCTATGATTCAGCCAGGGGTTAGCTGATTCGTGACACTCGTGGTCATATAATGTAATTCACTGGTTTTGGAAGAAGAAACTAGCCTGCTTGGCCATGGGTGACTGGAAACTGATCATCGCCAGCTTGGACAAAAATTGATGATGCTATGTTTAACTAGTCGAGGCGGTTGTTCTCTACATCTCCCGGAAAATAGGAGGATTTTTTGAGTTCTTCCTAAGCGGAGAGAAGGTGGGAGGGGAAGGGTTTTTCTTCAGGTTAGATTATGTAATGTCTAGTTTGTACTTAATTTTCTCTCTCTCTCTTTTTTTTTTTTTTTTTTTTTTTTGTTTTCTGACTTATAACAGGAATAACATAACTTTTGAATGGAGATGTTGTCTTCTTGTGCTTTTCAGCAATTTAAAGGACAGAGTACCCAACAGGGTCACAACGTTTACTTTTCACTTGACAATGTCCAACATTTCACTTATTACCAAATATGTTATCAGAGGCCCCCAACTTTTCCTTTTTTTTTTTTTTTTCTAACCTAAGCAAACAAGGTCCAAATGTTTAACATATGCTGAAATGTAATTATCTTAAAAATAAGTTAATTGAAAATGCCCTTAGGTCTCATGTGAGACTGACGAAGTCATAGTCGATTGATCGGTCTCATATGAGACTTAAGGCATTTTCATTTAATCTATTTTTTCATTTAAATTGAAATAAGCCCGACAAATATTTGGGCCTTGTTTGCATAGGTTAAACAAAAAAGAAAAAGGAAAAAGTTAAGAGGGTCTGGGAACCTATTAGGTAATAAACAAAACATAGGGCCTATCAAGTAAATGTGGAGTAGTTGGAGGTCCCTCTGATAACAAAAATTCTTATTTATTGTTCTCTCTTCAAACCGTCGGATTAAGATCTGATGGTGGCTTGATATGGATGTCGACAGCCTCCCATAGTCCCTGTTTGGCAAACCTTATGAAAAAGCACTTTGCGAGTGCTTTAAAGAGGTGTATCACCTGCTACTAATCAAAAAGGTCTATCATATGTTAAAAATGGTGTTTTTGTGATAAGCATCATGGGACAGCATCCCTAATGGTGTTTTTGTGATAAGCATCATGGGACAGCATCCCTTTGGAAAGTGTTTTTTCGGAAAAAGGATTGCATTTTAAACCATTTTGCTAAATTTGGTGGACGTGTCCGTACAATGGTGAGTTTGAATTCATGAGGCATAATTGGCGTCGTATGCATCTGAATTGCCTAAGGCTGCATTTGAGTCCGTGGATTTGGATTTGAATCTCTTAAATCCAAATTTATCGATTGGTTCCACCTTTTTGTGTTTGGATTTGGTAAATCCACCGAAATTTAGAAATTTATGTTTATATAGTAAAAAAGTGGATTTGTAAATAACACCTCCTAGGCGTTATTTGAAAATCCAAATCTTATATCAACATACAATTAACTATGTTTAGTGAAATAAAAAAAGGGACAATCGCATATAAACTCTTGAACTTTCACCTCAATATCTGAGAGACACCTGCACTTTACTAAATGCAATATAATCCTCTGATGAATATTAACCTCTCAAATTAGACCCCTACCGTCAACCTCCGTCCCCTTGTTTGACGGAAATTGTTGATGAAGTAGTTAAAGCACGTTATCTGCCTACGTGAACTTGCCAATGTGGCAGTCAATCCTTTATAACTTGTGGGAGACGTCCCATCTCTCTCGTTAAAAAAATTGGCAGCTCCTCTTCTTCTTCTTCACCCGAGAAAATTGGCAACAATCCTGGCACCACCACCAATATCTCTCTCTCTCTCTCTCTCAATCATACTACCACCAAGTCCACCACCGGTATAGTGTACATGACACCACCATCTATCTTTGTCAGTGATAAACCGCCACCACCACCGTACATTAATTGTACACCACCATGACAACACCATCGCTCTATTTTGCTCAATCTCGTTGATTTAGCAACTAATATTTATATTTATTATTATTATTATTATTGTTTAATCATATCTATTAAAATAAAAGTGTTTGGTTTTGGTTTCTTCTCCGTGAATTTATCAAAGAAAGCACAAGTGACAGGTCATTCAAAGGGTTACCATTATAAACAATGTTGAACCCTGATAGAAGTGTCTAAGCCATGGTCGCTAGACTCGCTACTGAGGGGTGCACATGAGAAGCCAGCATCGTCAACTTCCACCAGTTTGCGCGGTCAGCATAACTGTCAAATCAAGAAGCAAGGGGAAATTATGGTTTTACTTTAATAAACTAAATAAGCATTCTATTATTCAATGGTTAAAATTATAAGCCAATTCGAAGCTAAGATCTTAAGCCAAGCTATACGCTACAAGCTACAAGCATGCAGTCCAAGCTGAATATGATCGAAGCGAGGACCAGAATCATTGCACAAAAACTTGAGCAGACAGATTAAATAGAAAGTGCAGAAATAACGTCATCAATGCTGGAGAAACTAACAGATTCCATAAACACCTAGCTTACTATAAAAATTTCAGATCTTTTATTTTCAACTTGTTATAGATAGTTAGTATACAAAGAACCCCTTATGCATGCATGTACCTTGCATCCATGCATTGTGGGGTTCCATAAAATGTTACAATCAATGTTTCATGAATGCCTAAAAGTGGTTTAAAGTAAATAAATATTGCCATAAAAATTCCATTTGACAGGCCAAATGGAGTCTATTTTTTAAGTACACAAAGGCGACAAAACCCTAACAAGGCTCACATGGAGTCTATTTTTTAATAATATATTCAATAACTGTTTCAGAATGAATATTAAGTAACATATATAACAAACTAGTATTACAGTTCCTTACTTCTCCTAAACTAAACTCCTTGTCAATTAAGGAGTAAACAAAAGAAATAAGAAGTCAAAGATAAAAAAGAGTCAGCCCCCTGTTGGCTTTTCGCTTTTCTCACATGTTGCCCTCTTTGAGGTTTATAATCCCTCGCAGTCCCTCTTAAAAAAAAAAAAAATATCTCACAGCTGGCTTGTGTGTGTTAGGAGCACAGTTAAGCCTAAGCAGTCGAATCGAGACAAGTGGTATCAGATCAGGTTCGGAGGCGCAGGAACCCTGACACAAATGGAAAGAGCTGGAAATCGAAAAACGGCATGGCTACCACGGTAGGCTGAAACAGATGGACTAACAAAAACTTTTAAGCGAAAATGCTATTATCACAAAAACTTTTAATTTGAAACACTGTTAGTGCCAGCCAGACTCAAAGCTAGTGAAAGAGCAGATGAGGTGGAGATTTGTCAAATTTTTCCTTCCTTTTTGTGTAAGTCTGTAAGATCTTTCTGAGAGAAGGATCATTTGTCACAACCGGCTTTGGTGGTGGGGGGAGATTGAGAGGATGGGCGGAAAATGATGCATTTTTCAGTCAATTTTCTGATAGTGTTGGTTTTACATAGGTCGATGATGAATTTTCAAGCACTTTCCGGTCAATTCTCCAAGAATTGATTTCCGATCGAATGAGATAGATGACAGGTGTGCAGTAAAGGAGAGGGGGAAGAAGAAGAAGAAGAAATAGTAGAAGAGAAGAAGCTTGGCGCCAATTTTTTGAAAGAGAGAGAGAGAGAGAGAGAGAGAGAGAGAGAGAGAAAGAGAGAGATGGGAAGGCTCCCAGAAGTTATAAAGGGTTGACTGTCACGTTGGCAAGTCCACGTAAGCATAGAACATGCTTTAATTGCTTCATCAGCAGTTTTCGTAGAGCAGGGAGATGGAGGTTGACGATAGGAGCCTAATTTGGGGGGTTTGTATTCATTGGGGAGTTATATTGCATTTAGTAAAGTTCAGGTGCCTCTCGAACATTGAGGTGAAAATTCAGGGTTTATATGCAATTTTTCCAATAAAAAATTGTTATTCAGTGCTATTATAGGTACGGTTCCACTTGACACTCAACCGGTCTAAGTCGAGTATTTTTAAACTTGATCAATCTGATTGGGTTGGGCATGAGGCAACCCGAATTAAATCGAATCGCATTAGTGGTAACTGGACCGGATTGAATTGGTACCAGACCGAACCAGACCCGACCTGAACTGACCTAACCCAAGCTTAAGTAGTTACCGCAACAGCTAGTGTTTGACAGTTGCAACCCACCTTTGTATAGTGCACCCTGGGTGCAACCAAGAAATTAATGGTTGCACCATTTTTATTTATTATTTTTTTTTTTCTGAACCCAAATCGAATTGAACACCAAAAAATTTGGTTTCGGTTCGCAAACAGTTTTTGTGTTGGAGGAATTCGGTGTAGCGAAATTGAATTTTTCGATGTTCAGTTGGGTTTGCTTCGGTTTGGGTTCAGGGAAAAAAAATTGCTGGTTGCACCCATTTTCGAAAAAAAAATTTCGGACCCAAACCGAAGCAAACCGAATCGAACACCGAAAACTTCGGTTTCGGTTCAGGAATGGTTTATGTTGGAGGAATTGATTGTCGATATATTCGATTCGATTTGATTTGTGGTGTCTAGAAACGAAAAAATGGGATTGATTCGATTGATGCAGAACTTGCATCCCTACTTACATAGAATATATGAAGGAAACCAATGCGATATAAATTCTTTTTATAAAAAAAAAATGTTTTTTGCATATACCCCTGAGTTATGGGTATTTATTCTGCAGCCCTTACTTTTGTGTTTTTATTTCATATACCCCCTTGCCATTAACTAGCCGTATGTTTATGGATGGAATGACCATTTTGCCCTTAATGAAATCAATATTCTAAAAGTACCATCATTCTAAAAGGCCCTTCATTCATCTATATTTACAAGTCATGCCATTAAAGTTTACAACTATTCTAAAAGGCTCTTCATTCACCTTTATTTACAAGCCATGCCATTATAGTTTACTACCATTCTAAAAGGAGTACCTTTAAATCCACCCACAAAATTTTTGAGTTCACCCACGTTGAAACACATCGACTGCATTGAATTAGACGATAGAGATTGTTTATCATCCCAATCTTTCATGAAATCGATCTTTAGATAATAGGTGTACCATCAGATGGTCGATTTTTTATTTCATGTGGTACACATCCATAAAAGTGACCTTAAAATCAATTTTAAGCGTGCACGTGATCTTAAGATCACTTTTTTGAGATGTGTGTCATGCGAAATAAAACACTGATCGTCTGATGGTATGCCGATAATCTCAAGATCCATCGTGTGAAATATTAAAAAAACATGTGATGAGTCTTGAATCATTTATTCTCCCAATATTTCACACAATGGATCTTGAGATTATCAGTGTACCATCAGATGGTCACTTTAAAAAATAGTCCTAATGAACCTAGCTCATATCGCAACCAGGTCCATATATACTTCTCCGAAGAGAAATTGAGAAACTTTGCAAGTATGTAATCCCAGTCAAAGTAACAAGTCGAAATTTGTCGTAACGAACTAAAAAATATGATGAATCGAGCCTTTCAATTCAAATGTGCAATCAAGGTTGCGTCATATGGCACCAAACCCCGCATAATAAATAAGTTGAAATTATGTAGCATTAAAAACATAAGAGCAATAAACCTGACAGAAATGGCAATACTGGTTTTGCATATCCCATATGATTTCTGAAAATGATATTAAGTTATATTGCACAGGCCCTGGTTAACATTTAGTACTTATCCTTTGCTAAGGGTCACTGGTCAGGTCGTGCCCAGTCCAGCCTTTTGAGAGTCCAACGTCAAAAGAGGTAAATGATTTAAAACCCATCATATGTTTCTCTGATATTTCATAGGATGGATCTTGAGATTATCGGCGTACCATCAAATGAACAGTGTTTTATTTCACGTGGCACACATCTTTGAAAAGTGATTTTAACATCCCGTGCACTCTTAAAATTGATTTTAAGGTCACTTTTATGAGTGTATACCACATGAAATAAAAAAACAATCGTATGATGGTACACCCATGATCTAAAGATTGATCTCATAAAAGATTGGGACGATAAACATTCTCCATCGTCTGATTCAATGCAGTCGATGTGTTTCAGCGTGGGTGAACTCAAAAATTTTGTGGGTGGATTTAAAGGTACTCCTTTTAGAATGGTGGTAAATTATAATGGCATGACTTGTAAATAAAGGTGAATGAAGGGTCTTTTAGAATGATGATAAACTTTAATGGCATGACTTGTAAATATAGATGAATGAATGGCCTTTTAGAATGATGGTATTTTTAGAATATTGGTTTCACTAAGGGCAAAATAGTCCTTCCGTTCATAAACTCACGGCTAGTTGATGACAAGGGGGTATATGAAACAGAAACACAAAAGTAAGGGCTGCAGAATAAATACCCATAACTCAGGGGGTTTGATGCAATATCGGCATATCTTAAGGGGTATATGCAAAAAACCCTAAAAAAAAGGTAGCCAAATGAATTATTTATAAATCATTGGGCTAAATCTTAAGATAATGCTTAAACATCAAAAGAAGAGATTTACAAATTCAAATATTTGAAATGCCTGAATTTAAAATTCTCAAATCCAAATTTACGTTCCCAAATGCAGCTTAAATTCTATCTAAAGTTCACTCTCACGGATTTCAATGGTGAGATTATTTTCTCGATTAGGGGTGCAAATAACGATTCAAGGGATAATAGCTCTGACTGACTGACATTTAAAGTTCACTCATGAATTTTAATGGTGAGATTATATAATCAGTTGGCTCGCAAAAAATGATTCAGGATAATGGCTCCTGACCGACAGGTAAACACCATTAAATTTATATATTTGATTAAAGTGTGGTTTATTATTATGCCATGTGACTATATTTTGACCAATGTAAATTGTCAAAGAGTCAATTCATCATTGGAATAACTCTAAGCCCGAAGAAACATGACTCTAAGTGAACTTGAACTATCTGATTGATAAACTTTCGATCAATAATTAAAACTAAAAAAAATGGTTGATATTATAGTCGATAGATCGACTGCTTCAAATCTCAAAAAATTTGATTTTTGGGCCAATTGCACTTCAATGTATGATCTATCACTAAAACGGCCAAGATTACCCACATCATTAAGCCTTAATAGTGGAAGGTCATTTAATTCATTTTTGGTGGGGTCCATGATTCAAATGATTGCCGACTGGAGACAACATTGATGTCATGAAAGAAAAGGCTATGATACTATGACAATTTTGTGCATCTATCTCAAAATCACTTTGCAGTAAGTGGAGGGCCTTAAGATCTTATAAGGAGAGTGGCAAGGCTATAATTTAACTAATATGGGACAAAACTAAACATGCCTCTGCATGCGTTGGTGGGACGGATTCAAATTATGTGAACAATTGAATTGAGTGATGTGGAGTAGAAAAGGGTTTAAGCTAAATCTGTAAATCCAATTCAAAATTAAATGATTGTGAGTGGAGGGGCCTAAGATATTATAAGGAGAGAAGCGCCTGACAACATATTATTCGATCCACTTTTGGGATGTGTGCCCTTTAAAGAGCCCTACTGAGTCCTTGAGTGTGGGCAACACCCCCACATCGTACGGGATAAAATTTCTGAGTAAATATGTGCAAGTGGCCAACAAGGGGTAAAATTTGATCTCAACACTTCCGCTTCTTGAGGCGTGTGCTGCTACTGTTACTGCTACTGCTACTGGACAAACCCCCTATTCTTAGGGAAGTGTACCACATATGTTCCATCTAATATGAAATCCAGCCTTCATATAAGATGGAAAACGTGTGATGTTTACACCTGACACACATTTGAAAATGGCGCTTGAATGCTACTAGGTTACCTTACCCTTAACCGAGTAGGATTCAAGCCACTTTTTCAACTGACTATTATCCTACTTGTAGATAACCCTCGTGGGGTATCTACGTCAGTCTGGGATAACGCTATTATCCAATCAAGAGTTCATCGTATTGAATCATATGTGAGAGAAGTACAAAGCTTGGGGATGGAGGCCGAATTTTTTCCTAGAGGCTGGTAGTGCGAAGCTTGTGAGAATCATAACTTTCGGTTTAGATTGGTTTGTAATAAGAGCAGATGTAGAAATCTTAAACGTTCTTCCTTTTCCAGAAGACTACCTTTCTTCTCCAAAGAGCAAATGAAAGACATTAAAACTGAATAGGCAGTTCACGGCAAGAAAAAAGTATTTCGAATGAGTGAACCCCTCTACTCAGGTTGGCCGGAGAATGTTAAAGTCACGCTTCCCTCCCCGGCCAATGCGGATGTCGTTAGTTCTAATACCGCAAATAGAAGTGGGTTTCTTCAACGGAGATGTTTGATTGGAATTTCTAATATTGACATCTCCTAAATTCATGCCTAGACACTTTGAGCACGTATATCATGCTTAAGATCTAAAAATCGAGAAATTATTTTGAACATTGAATTCGAAGTTCTTAGTAAAGATTAAACCCGGTGATCAGCTTTAGAGCTAATTTTCCGTCCTTGATTAGTGTTTACATAAAATCGGAGTTATCTTTGAATACAAGTTATTTTTGTATAATCTCATATATTTTGTTTTGACTTGTGACTTTGCATGATATTAAATTCATATCATTCTGCTAGAATGTATCGAATGTTTGTTTAAGGAAAATAGGCAAAGTTACCATTTTTTAAGGAAATGATTGAAGGTCATCTTTGGCTCGTTTAAACTTAAAATGCCCTATCTCATATAAATTTATCTTTTTAGTATCCCTTTGAGCCAATTGAAAATTTTACCTTTATACATTATTTGATAAGTCACGTTAACCGTTAACCCTTCACAATTTCTGAAAATTTAGCCTTATCCTTCTTACTTATGAAAAATTAGGAACGTAGGATGAAAATGAACGAAAAAAGAGTAAGTGGAGAGATATTGAGTTGTGATGTTTACTGAGAATGTATAACCGAAAAATATAAAGAAAAAAGAAGGGAAAAAAAAAATTTGTGAAAAATAATGAAAAATATGAGGTGCTTCAAAAAAATAAAATTCAAAAGAAGAAAAATGAGTGAGCAAAGAAAAGAAAGTTGAGAAAAAGACAAAAATATTAAGAAAAATAGTGAGAGATTAGAAAAGAAAAAGTTATAAAATAGAAAAATCAAAAAGTTCCTTTAATGATTTCTCAGAAATTTTAAATCCCAACTTTATTTTCTTTCTGACCCTTACCTGAGCCCCATTACAATCTTAAAAAGACCTTCATAATCCAATCTTGATATGATAACTGCCTTACGAAGAGTGAATATGTGATACCTATGACACTTGATATGACATGCTTAGGATATACAAATATCTGTTCTTATAAGATTTATTTTTGTTCATTGATTGTATCGTGTTTCATTTATCATGTGAGACATTTTTGTTTGCTTTGTATTAATCTCTCACATGTGAGAGAAAATGAACTCAGCATCGGTGTGTTTATATTTTGAGAGTATACTTATTGTGAGGATTAAGTCGAAATATGAGGTCCGATGGTTTACTGTTTGGACTGGATCCGAGATAAATGGATATTAGCATTGGTGAACATGCACTTTATGTTTATGCATGAATGGATGAGTTATCTAACGATTTGAGTATTAGACTAATTTGAATGGATACTAGTATGATTGGTATAATATTGATATTTGAAATTGAGAATTTGCATGTTAAATTGATTAATGGTTTGGTGCTTTAAAGTTAAATATATATGAAAGTCATATTTTGAAAACTCAATTTTACCGATGGTTTGAAAATTTTGGAAGTTTGTGGATAACTTCACGGAAAACCTTCAGGAGACAAAAGTCCTCTGCTAGGGATCACCTAGCGATTTAAAGGTTTGTTGCATACGCTAAATGCAATCGTGCTCCCTATGAAAGTGACATTTATTTAATTATTTTAGGATATTAATTCATTTTTCAGTTTGCTTGTTTTTTCTTTTGCTCGAGAACTAACAAAGTGTAGGTTTGGGGGAGACGTTTATGATTTCTGAGCATAATAATGGATAGAATAAAGACTAAGCAATAAAATTAAATTAAATGAAGAAAAAAAGAGATGATCGGGATACTAAGTCTTCCCATTGTTGGTTCATCATTTATGAAATACATATCTATTGTTGAGATGTAACATTACCGCAAGATGTACCACACATAAACATCGTTGTTGAAGTCCACACTGTTGATTTAAGATCATGAGGATGCATAATTAACATCCCATGGATGTGTGATTAACAACCATATCTTAGATAACAATCATAATTCACTAAGATGGTAAGTTAAGGCTCCAAGTGTCTGTAATAAAGGTCCGAGTTTGAAGTCCACACTATAGATCCAAGATTATGGGGATGCATGATTAGCACCCCATGGATGTGCGATTAGCACCCATATCTTAGATAGCAATGAAATTCATCATATTGACAAGAACATTATAGAATGAACGCATAGTAAAATCACCATTGCAGATCCAAGATCATGGAGATGTATGATTAGCACCCTATGGATATGTGATTAACACCCATATCTAAGATAGCAATGGAGTTTTACAAAATCGATAATGAAATATCACAACCATTGATTTATATTATTGTAAATGAATACCTCAGATGAGGTTCATTAGATCCCAATCCTCAAAAAAAGATTTAGCTACGCATATTGAAAATGAAAGATAATTGAAAGACAAAATGAAAATAACATTAAAATATCGTAAAAGAAGTTTCAACAAAATCCACCAAGGCTTTAATCCAATCGGTACAATTCTTCTTCAAATGCAGAAATTAAACTAATCTAGGCCCTAAAACTAGGACATGGAAAGAACAATGCTTGAAAAATAAAAGGGAAAAACTGAAATAAATTAAAAATGCTAAGAAAAATAAAAGGCTTCCCAAAGGGACAGAACCCTCAAAACCAATTCCCATGTTTGCTTAAATATGGTCTCAGTTTGAAGTTTTGAAATTCAAAATCAATTGATCAATTAATCAAGATGATCAATCGATTTTGAATTTGAATTTTTGCGCTTGTTAATATTTCAAACTCGATCAATTGACACTATACAAGTCGATTAATCGGATGTACACATAACAGAGAGTAAACTTCAAACTCCTTTTGTAATGTTGATTAATCGACCTAAGTAGTCAATTGATCGATTATTTAAGAATATTTGCGTTCCACATTTCTTTGCTCCAATGTTCCAGTGTTAGTCGGTTTTATGTTCTTTTATGCTTCTTAATGTATCCAATGGCTAGATCTTCTTGAAACATTTAAAACCTCACAAAACTTGTCAGATAGCCTTCATCAGATGGCTAACTTTACTAGGGTGTGAAATATCATCATATTTCACTACTTATTACCTACTATTAAATATATAAACAAAATTATGGGCCTAAAGTTTTGGTGGGTCTATGGCGGCCACCATAGCCCATGACCGACCTTGCCAACAATCAATCATCAACCATCAATCGTTTTATTTACCACTCTATAAGTAGTATTTCATTGGAAATTTGGAATCAGAAGTAGGCCATGGGATAATTTTTGGGTTTTTTGCAAATACCCCCCTATGTTATGCTGAAATTGCATAAAATCCCTTGAGTTATGCCTATTTACACTGCACCCCCTACTTTTATGTTGCCTTTATAAATACTCTCCTGTCGTTAAATGACAGTTAATTAGGCGTCATTTTTTTAATTAAATGACGTGTTTGCCCTTATTTAACATTATATACAAAATGACTATTATATTTTTTCTAACTTTGATCGCATTTTAAACGGTGGATACGTATTGGATCCTGCCTAAATTTTTTGGGTGGAACATGATTGATCTCCAATAAACTGCCGTGTTACCCGATTTTCGATTTGGGTGTCTATGACGCTCACTTGACTCATGAGTAGCGCTAAAATGCTACCCCCGTTAGTACCATTCCGACCCTATCATCGTTACGAATCAACTGAGCATCATGGACACTCAAATAGAAAATCAGGTAACACGACAACTTAGAGAAGATCAATCAAGTTACACCCAAAAAAATTGGGTAGGATCCGATGTTTATCCACTGTTTAAAATGCGGTCATAGTTTGAAAAAATACAATGGCCATTTTGTATATAATATTAAGTAAGGGTAAATGCGTCATTTAATTGAAGAAATGATGCTTAGTTAATTGTCATTTAACGGCAGGGGGGTATTTGTAAAGGAAACATAAAAGTAGGGGGTGCAGTATAAATAGGCATAACTCAGGGGGTTTTATGCAATTTCAGTATAACATAAGGGGGAACTTGTAAAAAACCCTTAATTTTTTGCCCTAAAGAATTAGAGCAATTTCAATCCCGCTTACCCAACTGAATAAAAGTCTTTGTGTCGTAGAACATAGTTTCTTAAAAGGTTAAGTTAGCCTGTGTATCAGGACTAGGTAACTTTCCTGATCCACATTAGTTTGTTGCAACGGGGCATTGATCGGGTACCAAATAAATGAGCGGCTCAATGATTATAAAATAGTATAATTTTTTTTTTATATATATAAAATAAGCTGTATAAACTTGGGCAGTCGACAGAGTCAACTCTACTGAAAATGAACGATAAAGCCATATTAAATTTCAACGTTCATTCTTTCACTCGATTGACACCATTATATGTACATATTTATATTATTATTATTATTTACATAATATTTATAATCATCGAGTCGATATTGCCACGACCTAGAATCTTAACCGATCTCAAGGGCCTAGAATTTCGTGTTATGACACCGCACGCTTGTTAAGGCGATAAGAAGACATTCATATCTTACTAGATCTTACATAAAATTGGGCTTTCAAAAATCGTGAATCAAATTTTCTTCTCATATCAAAATTTCATTCGTTAAACTTACATTAAATTTAGAGTAAACGATACAAAATGACCATAAATAGAAGTACGATCAACCACTAGAAAGGAAGTCTTTTCAAATATTTAATATATACCTGATGTCGTCAAACTAGTCCTCTATGTCATCACCCTCATAAACCTCATAGTCTACCACCGCATCAAGTCCGCCGACAGTGTAGTCTATTTCTTCACCTGCAACTGTTAGGTTTTGGGAGGGAGGTCAGTTTACCCAGTCACGTATACTAAGTGGGTTACACAACCGATTCACCACAATCTACTCGAGTGATCGTGGGTGTAACCCTGTGAGTGGAAGTGAAACCCTTATAATTTCATATAAACAATATAATAAAATTTCTCATAAATATTGTATAACTATAAAATTGAAAGAACGTAACCGATATCAGTGCATATGATGCTTCTAATGCTTATACTTTTCTTACTTGTCTTGTTAACTTAGCTTACATGGCATATCAAAAGTCTTATTATTACTCTATACGCCTACACAACGTATTTCATATCTTACTTATTTTATTTAAACGATCTGTGTCAGGGTCGCTGCTCGAGTCTATCATGCGAGGTCCACGTGTAGATAATCACCTAACCTCCATATCATAACATAAACCACCATCCAGCCCAATGAAGTTGCGCGCATAAAAATCAGTGTCCCCTTAAGTCGAGACACTGTCGTATCATATTGTCCTTATGACCCGTCTTGACTGCAGACGTTGAATCTTGTGGTGACACGTAAGACATGGCACGTGTAAAAATTTAATTTCATATTCAGCTGACCTTCACAGCGTATCTTAATATATCATAATATTATTCGGTTATGGGCTTATGTCTTTGCCCCGATTTTATATTTGTGTGGGCTTAAGTCCCCACTTTCTTAACATCTTGTAGCTTAACATATTCATATTTCATCTTTTTTTAAACTTAATTTGAATGGGTCACGATGCGATAGGCTTCACTAACCACGCTTTTCAAGGGACGAGTTCCGTAATAACCTGAATGTACTTCATGTGGCATCCCATACTACCATAAAGGGATTGTATCCGTACATAAATACCAACATTCCGGGTTTCACGTGACCATGAAAGAAATCCCACCGTGACGAAGGCTTAAAAGTTATGTGTCATATCTTATTTCTTTTTTTTAACATACATATGCCCTAACGTACTTCTAAATGATGAATATCATACAAAATAAATAAAATATATAATAAGAAAATATCTAACCATAAGGGAACTAATATTATTTGTAATTCGGGCGTCTCGCTGATCATTAAGAGAAAGAAGAAGGCGACCTATAATGAAGATACGTGAGTACTAGAATGCATATCACAAGGTGATATTAGACTAGTCTCATCAGATAGATCTTGTCGATCTGATGAAAACGGACTGGTCATTTGTGAAATTTGGCTAAGGATTGACTCCTGTGTGATTCAAACAAGTTTCGATCGTCGGATCCTTGTTACACGATTGTCGGGATATGTACACCTTCATAGCGTGGATAGAAAATATATTTAAATAGTTGTTCTATGCTTATAAGGTAAGTTGGGCCTATTCCAAAGGTTTAAGTTCACGATTTCATAAAACGCGCGTTTGGCTACATTGGATACACGAGCCCCATTAAGGGTTCATAGACTAGACGGGCCCATAAGGCCCATGGACCTTTATGATGTTTGGGGGTCTTGGATGATTTAATTTCCATAAAGGCTTATACGATATCTAAGGTCTATTTTAAGGATTTGAATAAATCAGATATGGGACATCGAGTTTGATAATCATGTGGTGTCATAGAAAAAGTGGGTTTTGATCACTGGCCTGATTCGATCCAAAACCTGAGACCTAAAAGGGTCAAATTAGACCCTAGACTAAGGTGCCACAAGCATAGAGTGCAAGAATTTTGATGGTTATGTGCACGACTTTTAAGTGGTGCAAAGACCACGATGTGTCTGTTTAAATCAAATTTGATCATCTATTCAATAGACGAACATATGACCTTTAATTCGATTTACGGGCTTCGGCCCATAAGTCTGTGGTCCGCCAAATTTAATGGGTAATACTTTACCCTTTAGCCAGTGTATAAGCATATTTAAATAAATAAACATAGGAAATATTATAAGTGTAAATAAATATATTCACATAATTGGGCTACTAAAATTTATAAAAAAAAGGACATGTGAATCAATGTGAACCGTTAGATGTATAAAGCATGTGATTTTATAGGGAGTCTATAATTTGACTGAGGTCATAAACTTGTCGGATCCCCAAGATTAAAACGATCAAACTAGGACCTTCACATCGAGTGTACAATAAAATAAAACAGGGCAGCAGTCCATTCTTGATGTGGGATCTATTTTGCCAGCACACTTGGGTGTCATGTGGAAGGGGATAGTGCACTATGGTTCTCGGCTGATGGGTTCAACCATAGGGTCCATCCTTTGACCATAACCGTTTTGTGAATCCACACAAAACCTAAGAAATTTTAGTTTTCCTAAATTCATCATATATTCATCACATAGTGTAAAAGCGTAGATTTGGATGGATAGAAAGACACCCACTTAACCGAAGTTTTTGATCGGTTGGATTGACAGGATCCAGCTTTAGCATCCGCCTTTATTCGATAATCGTCTGCGGTGGTGCACCTTGCTTGAAGCTCATCCGATCTATCGGCAGATTTTATAACCATTTTCCAAAGAAAATTAAGTCTGACACGTATAAATTAAATTTTTTGGATAGTCGTTTCGCCTGTTGCTCCTATTGCAACTTGGAATTCGCTCCGAAACCATGGACCAAAACCAAAACCGGTTTGTGATACCACCAATGGTTGGGCACCCTATGATATATCACCGTTTCATGGTCGAGATCAATCGTGTAAGGGACCAAACCTAAATACATGAAGCATAAAATTAAAGCATGATCCTTTATCTAGATGAAGCCAAAAAAGTCACTTTAAGTAAGAAAAATCAGAAATTGCTTGACAAAAAATTGCTATATATGGAGTACAAATAGGAGAATCAGAGGAGTTGAAGAAGCATATATTTGGAGCTTGCTTGGTTAATGTGGTGAGGAACGGAGAGGGAGGGCTGATTCTTTAGTTTTTAAGATAGAGAGAGGAGAGGGAGCTTCTTGCGAGGCGTTTGGGTTTATGGGTTTATATATATATATATATATATATATAGAGAGAGAGAGAGAGAGAGAGAGAGGGGGGGGGGGGGGGGGGGGGGTCTACGTTAATTATAGGAAGTTGCTTTTGAGTGGTTTCGGCTGTCCGATTGCACCGATTTTAATTTAAGTTGTTTCTCTTTTGCTAAGGAGGAATAGTTGGGTGTTGAGTTAGTGTGTTGGGCACCACCATTATATAGCAGTGCATGAGGAATCTAGTATCACACACGTATACATATATACATAAGTGTCCGGGGATGGGTTTGGAGTCGGCTTCGAGTCCGTGCTTGAGGATTCGGGTCATGCCTGAGTGCATACTAGCCGCACACATCATTATTATCTATTACCATAAGATTACATTTATTTTTATTTATTTATTTATTTTTATCTTATTATATTAAATTAATAAAGGGCTTGGGTTGGGTGTGCAATACACACACATCTAATAAAATTCATATGGTCTATAGTAATGGCTCTTGAAAGGTGGGTGCACACCTATTACTAAAAGGGTGGTTCCAGGGCTAAGCCACCTATGTCAAAGTTTTGAATATGGTCAAATTAGTCAAACTAAAGTCACATTTTCCACAAATGTCAATGATTCAACGTATTCAAAAATCTTGGTCATTACAAATATTTTATGTGATATCTGATCATATTATTAGATACCACGTGAGAGCCAACTAATATAAGACCATGTAAGTTACCTGATTCTTTTTATTAAATGAATATTTTGTATACACCATCTTTTCCATTAAATCGTTACGAAAATAATTGGATGGGAAGAATTGTTGTGATGCATGAGTTCAGTGACCGCACCACTGCATCAGATTAGGCTTTTAAAGTTTAAACGTTGTTCCTTTTACAATCTAATTTATACTAAAAATATTAGCTTCTGGTAGGACCAAGTATCAAAACATCGGCAAAAATTTTGGTTTTAGGCATGATCAAAACCAAAAATTTAGACCGAAATTTAAGGTGAAAATCAAAATTGCGGCCGATAATTTGACTGAAATATGAATCCCATACAAATTTGGATCAAAATTTCAATCCAAATTATCATTTCGGTGAGGACCAGAACCGATAATTTGAACCGAAATTTCGGTCATTTCTGCCGAAATTTTGATCTTTGGGTAGGACACGATTCACCTAATTATTATCAGGGAGCGAACAACTTACACATGAGATTTGTACCGTGGCACAATTTAAAAAGAAATACTTTGTACTTTTGAAATTTCTACCACGTAGAACACCATTTAGACTGTCTGGTTTAAAGGCCACAATGGAAAACTTTGGTGCCAAAGATTGATATGAAGCATGATATCTATCCTCTGATTCACCATAGTCAACTATAGAAGCAAATGATGGGCTTTGACTGCATTGAGTCAGATCATAGAGATTACGCTTTGGCATCACTGTATTACAGATCTTTGCATCATGCTCTTCAAATCAGACCGCTTAAAAAGTGTGACATAAAATCCAAAAATACAAGTCTTTCTTTTTTTAATTAAACACGTGGGCACGCATAGAACTACCCTTATTATAATTTTTTTAAAATTAATTCACTAGTTTTTGTCTTCCATTTGGTAAATAGCTGTTTACGGTCGAACTCTATCACTCATGCTCATTATATCCCTTTAAGTCCTTTATGGTCTTTCAATTGTCCGACCGTGCCAAGCATTACTTGCACACGAAAGTTGCCCTTTCATATGATTTAAAAGAAAAATTAGATATTTTGGAGATTCCTGTCATGTGAAAATACCATTTAAGCCATCCAAGTTGAGGCCATAATCTAAAGGTCTGCAATACAAAAGATTTGACACAAAAGTCCGTCTCTATAGTCAGGGGCGTAGTCAGAAATTTTTATCGGTAGAGCTACAAATGATAAAAAAATCGTACTTAATAAAAACTCTAGAGTTAAATGAGAATTTGAGCCGATTTGGGAGTTTCAAATAATAAATTTGGGAGTTTATATACAAACAAAGGTTGTATAAAAACCACACTTGATAGAAACTCTAGAGTTAAATAGGGGCTTGAGCCCCCACACCCTTCTATGTGGCTACGCCAGTGGCTATAGTTTGACTTAACACAATTACCTGTTGAATCGGATAATGGCATTTGACTATAGTGATTCATATGATTAAGACCATGTTTATTATTAATCTTTTTTACCTATGATCTTTAGATCACGACCTTCAAATTAGACGGCTTAGATGGTATTTACACATCGTACAAGTACACCAAAATATCAAGGCTTTATTTTAAATCATATCCAAGGGCAAACTTCTCATGTGCAAGAATGGCTGCCATTCTCCAATTCTCATGTGCTAGGGCCAACTTCTTTTAAATCATGTGCCACGTGCAAGTAATGCCTGTCTATCAATAGTGCCCTCTTAGCTAAATGGCTATGGAGGATCCATATGGAACCGGAAAGCCTGTGGCACTAACGTCTAGCTGCTAAATATGGTCTGGATAATAGTATTTGGGAGATCAAAGAGGCCCTATCGGGATCGGGCATCTGGAGAGCTATCAATGATAGGAAAAATATTTTCAAATTGGGTGCTAGCATTTCCGTGGGAAACGGGGCCAATACTCTTTTTTGGAAGGACATGTGGAAGTATAAAGTTCCAATGCAGAATCGGTTCAAATTGATATTTGATGTGGCTACCTCAAAAAATGCCTCAATAATGGACGTTGTAGCGTCGGGCCAGCAGGCAACTATGTTTTGGAAGGTGCATGTTTCTCACAGATTGTACGATGTTGAGATCCAGGAATTGACAGAGTTGCTCGGAGATTTGGATTCCACTCCGTTTCCTAATCCGAATTTGTCAGATCGTCCGATTTAAAGAAACCTCCTTTTCTGTCAAACCCCTTTACCGCTTTCTTACCACAGCTGTCACCCCAATGTTCCCGTGGTTGTGGATTTGGAAATCCAAGGCCCCTCTTAGATCCATCACCTTCGTTTGGCTCGCTATTATGGATAAAATCTTTATAGTGGACAACCTTCAAAGAGAGGTTTCCAAATTCCTAATAGATGTGTGTCGTGTTTCAAGGATTTGGAAAACAATGCCCACTTATTCATTCACTGCCCTTCTCAAATTTGGAACTTTATTTTACGATGGTTCGGAATATCTTGGGTCTTGCCTTTCTCGGTTGCGGAGCTGGTCCGATCTTGATTTATACCCGACCACTCCCTAAGAGCCAATGGAGTCTAGGGTCTCCTCTTACTTGTTTTTCTCTTATTACTTTGGAAAGAACACAATAATAGAGTCTTTGACAACAAGCTCTTGACGGCCTCTTCTTTATCTGAAAAGATCGTGATCAAATCCCTAAAATGGGCTAAGAGCCTAGGCATGCTTCACTCGTATTCCATTCAGGATTGTATGAGGAATTGGGACCTTGTGTCTAGGGGTGACCGTCTAGCTAGATTCGCTATTTTCACTACAAAAAATAAGATTATTAGCGGCAACCATATGCTGCTATTAACAAAAATTTGCCGCTAATACCCTTGCCGGTAATTGTCTTAATAGGTTTTTTATTAATAGCGGTAGTTTTTTGGAGCAAAAACTGCTGCTAATAGTCTTATTTTTTGTAGTGTTTTTATATTATATTTTTTTTATTTACGTGTCCGGGGGGGGGGGGGGATCCCATGTTGCCTTGGGTGAGTTGCTAGCTCACTTGGCTCCTGTAGCCTTTGCTAAGGTTGTGTTCATGTGTTTTCCTTTCTTTTTAACGATAAGGGTGACACCCCTCCAAGCTCAGTGAGCTCAGCGTGATTTATCATGGAAAAAAAAAAAAAAAAACTTCTTTGTTTTCATATACATTTAATCCCATTTCAACCGACATTCCTTAGGGATTTTTAATTCTCATTGTCTGTTAGGATGTACTTCTCATTAATGGAGGGGCTATGGCATTCTACTTAGAAAAAGTTACCCTTCCTCTAACTTAAGCGTATATTTTCTACTAATTTTGAGTTAGTATTAAGTACTTGACTTGAGCACCAATGCTCTTGGTACATATGTCGCTTATTGGGATGTGTGTCCTGTGCAATCATCATGTGTTCCAAGTGATTTGCCGCCTATGATCTCTAGATTAATCTGGTAAAAGATTGAAACAAAAATGATATTCATTATTTGATTTAATGCAATCAAATGCCATTTAAAATAAATGGTATGCTAGATTTACATGATAGCCATCAATTGTAAATGTCATTTGGCGACTTTGAATTGAATGATGGGGATCATTTCTTATCCCAATCTTTTACACCTAAAATCTTTAGATCATGATATATCTATCAAATGATGCATATATTAATTATACATGAGACACATCCCAAAAATTGACTTGAGTATTGTCACCTAAAGATCGTGCCGCTTATACTAACTCATTTTCTTAATGGCCATATATAACTTGCCTCCATATAAGAAAATCCTGGCTCATCATATAGATTAATGCATGTCTCACCATCATTGTCTACCTATAGGAAGTAAATTTGTTTTCTTATATTGGGACTGCCGTGTATCTATATAGGATAAAATTTGTTTCCCAAAAGTGGGGCCATATGTGAAACATACTATCTAAGTAGGCTTATCATGTGTGTTACATATTGTAGAAAGTATAGCAGTTCAGGGGCAGCACTTGGGAATCGAATAAATCCCGTATAATAAATCACTTGCATTGAGTGACGCATAAGAGAATAAATCCCACCCAACAATCCTCACCTTATTAATATAAGGGACAAAGCAAACGCGAAGTGTAGACCTCAAGCCTCACAAAGGAGGCAGACTTACATGATTCAAATCATATGATAGAATGAAACCTGTTCAAATCATATTATAGAAGGGAACTTGTTTTCAATTTTGTCCTGATCAGTCGTCTTTCCAAAATGCAGCATATAAACAGTTTATTTAATGGGGCCTTGGGTATGTGCAACACTGGACATCACATGTACCGGCCAGTATAAGCAAATCTGTGGAGCGAGGGGTGAAATTCGATCTAAGGACTTTCGCTTCTTGAGGTGTGGTGCTAATGCGCCACCCCCTATTGGTTAGGGAAGTGTGCCACACATATTTCATCTCATATGAAAATCATAATTTAAAGATTTTTGGTGCAAAATTTTCAAACCAACAAAAATTCTCTATGGCCTTTCGACTGCATTAAACTGATTGACAGAGTTGAGCGTTTCGCCAAATTATTAGACATTATTTTTATGTCTTGGCCTTCAATAACAGAGGAAAAAGTGACGTTTAAGTGGCTTGAGCTTGAGTACTACTGTACTAGGTTACCTTAGGCTCAGGCCACTTACCTAATACCAACTCTTTTGGTAACACCATTATCCTACCTGTGGATCCCCCTCATGGGGTATGTAGGTGAGATAATTGTACCAATTGGATTCTTCGTACGAGGCCCAAGAGTTTGTAATAGGTACACGAATTGTGTTCCGTACCAATGGTCATTCATACAGTTGGATTGCGATTGGTTAGTATACCAATGCAGTTTCGGATACATATGATCTGAAGCACCGACTCGATATGAGTATAAATATCGGATGTTATCTATATAAGTTTATATTGGCCGATATTTATTCGATATGTTTGGGGCATAAATAACTAATGCTCTTTGGGAATTTTGTTTTCTATTTTTTTAAGTTATTATATTTTTAGTATGTTTTTTAAAAAAAGGGATATGTAATATCAGTGTTACTCTCATTAAAGTGGATACATTTGAATATACCCGGTGATTATAAGCCTAAGACTCGGCCGACATGCCCAGTATGTATAGGTTCTAAAACGTTGTTCCTCATTCCTCTACCTAATAATTCTCTACTTAATGTGTGCTACCAACAATCAGCGATCAACCATGAACCGTTGCTCTGAACTTTATTGACCACTAAAATAGTATAGGCCTTTCATTTGAAAATTAGAATTTTAGATGGCTTGATTGGAGTGCTTTTGTTAAAGTGGCGCATCCAAAAAGTGGGCCATGGGTTACTTGTTTCCTCTTTAGAGCGACCGATGAGACAACCTTGAATTTACCGTTCAAGGTTTGAACAATAAAATTGACCCTCCAAGTTGAAATTAAATGTTCTTTTATCTTTCATTTTTGGTGGAGTTGACTCTTTCGACTATATGATTTTATAGGATTTATTTTGATTTTTTTTTATAATAGTTTTATGATTAACAAGCACCTAATTTAAGTGACTCTCGATCAATGTCACGTGGCAGCAAACTAATGTGGGATAAGAGAAGTTATTCATCCCTTAGTATCGTTGAAATTTTCAATGTTCATTTTTTCACAAGATTGATGTCATTAAATGTACAGATTTATATTATGATTATTATTATTATTTATTATATATTTTTCATAATATTTATAATCATCCAGTCGATATTTTATGTGACTTCTGATCATACGATACAACGTGTCAACTTAATATAGGATCATCTAATTGCCTGGTTCATTTTCTTAAATAAATATTTTGTATACACTTCTTTTCCAAAAAAATGTTATAAAAATAATTGATGAGATGTTGTGATCTATGAGGTCAGGGATCGCATCATTGCATCAGACAAGGCGCTTAGACGTTGTTCCTTTTTATATAACGTGGACAATGCATTTTATATTAAAATAATTTGTTTTGAAAGGAGGCGGTTCACCTAATTATTGTGAGGGAGTAGATAGCGGAAAACTTCCGCACGAGATTTATACCGAGGCACAAAAAAAAAAAAAATTGTACGTTTGGAATCTCTATCACCTAGGCATCATTTAGGCCGTATGATTTAAAGGCCAAGGTGAAAAACTTTGGCGCCAAAGACTGAAACGAAGCATAATATCTACCCAATGATTTCGTCATAGTTAATCATTGAATCAGATGATAAGCTTTGATTGCGAGTTAGATGATAGAGATCAGGTTTCTTACTAATCTTTAGCATTAAAAATCTTTATATTATGACCTTTAAATCATGCAACTTAGATAGGGCTTTTCGTGACACAAATTCCCAAAAGGCAACTCTTTCTTTTTAAATTATACACCATAGTACAAATCTTGTGTGTAAGTTCTAGCTCCCTTATTATTATTAATTTTAATTTCTTTTTATTGTCTTTTATCATCACAGTGACTAACTAGTTCACCAGTTTTTGTCTTCAGTTTTGTAAATGTCTGTTTAGGGCGGAACTCTGTCACTAATGCTCTCATTATGTCCTTTTATATCCTTAATGGTCTTTCAATTGTCCGAGGGAGCCATGTATTATTTGGATACGAAAAGTTGGCCCTTGCACAAAGAAATACTAAGTATTTTGGAGACCTGTGCCATGTCAAACTTCCATTTAAGCCATTTGAGTTGAATGTCATAATCTAAAGGTCTACAACACAAAGATTGGCACAAAGTCAATCTCTATGCTACAATTTAACACAATTAATTGTTGAATTAAATAATGGCCTTTGATTACATTAATTCATATGATAAAGATCATGTTTAGTGTTAATCTTTTTCACCTAAGATCTTTAGATCTTGTCCTTCAAATTAGATCATTTGGATGGGGTTTTTACATGGTTCAAGTCCCCAAAATGTCTAGTCTTGCTTTTAAATCATGTGTCAGGGCAAACTTTCCCCTGTACAAGTAATGACTTCTATTCTCCAATTCTCATGTGCAAGGACCAACTTCTAGGTTTTGTAGGTACATTTAATCCCATTTCAACCAACATACCTTAGGGTTTTTTACTTCTCATTAATAGAGTGGCTATAGCAGGCTACATGGTTAGACACATTATTATAAAAAAAAATAGAAATAAAAAAATAAATTTATACACAGTTAACCTCCTTTAACTTTAAGCATATATTCCCTTATAATTTTGAGTTAGTATTAGGTACTTGACGTGAGCGCCAACACCCGCTCTTCGTACTTGCTCACTTATTAGGATGTATGACACATCATGTGCAACCATCATGTGTTCCAAGAGATTTATCACCCATGATCTCTAGAATTATCTAATAAAAGATTGGAACAAAAATGACATCCTTTGATTCAACGCAATTCAATGCAATCAAATGTCATCTAAAAAGTAAATGGTACGCTGGATTAACATGGTAGATTCATTTTAAATGTAAGTTGATGACTTTGAATTAAATGATGAAGATCGTTTTTTTTCCAATCTTTTAATCCAAAATTTTTAAATCATGACATGCCTATCAGATGATGCATACATTAATTATACATAAGAGTATAGGACACATCCAGAGCTCGTGCAGCTTATCTGATACTAACTGATTTTTTTAATGGCCATATAAAACTTGCCTCCTTGTAAGAAATTCCTGGCTCACCATGAAGAGTAATGCAGATCTCACCATTTTCACCACTATTGTGTACCTATAGGAAGTAACTTGGCTTTCATATATTGGGACTGTCGTGTATCAATAGAGGACAAAATTTGTTTTCCAAAAGTGGGGGGCAATGTGTGGAAAATATTATCTAGGCAGGGTTACATGATTCAAATCATATGATAAGGTGAAACTTGTTTTCAATTTTGTCCCCAGTAGTCCGACCAAAATGTTGAATAAGGTTTAATCTCAATTACCGATGTCAATCGATTAAGGATGGTAAATCAATCGATTGAGGTTGGGAAGTCAATAGATTGACTGTTGAGCGGATACAGATCCACAAGTTTGATTTTTGAAAGTGTTTTGAATACTTGCAAAGAATAGAAGTTTTGTGAGTCATGTTTTCAAAAGGGCTTGGTGCCCATTTGCAGAAAGTTTTCTCTAGGGATCCTGAGAGAGCTTGGTAAAAGTTTCATGTAAGAAAACTGTGAGAATACTTTTGAGAGAAAAAGTATTAAAGAATAGCTTGGGGATTGAAGATCCGATTGAAGTCGTTCTTGTGTCGGAATCATAATTATATTATGACAGATCTCTTCTCTCTTATTTGAAGGACTGCGCTCTTGGTTTATCAACGGATTTGTTATTGAAGATCGTGTTAGATCTTGATTGAGTTTGTACTAGAGAGAAGAGAGTGTGTGTGTTGTAAACATTCATAAAATTAGTGCATATACTCCCGTGGATGTAGCCATCGATTGGGTGAACAACGTAAATCTTTATGTTGTGCGTGTGATTAATTTTTGCCTGAATCTTCTTATTTTTTCACATTTATCGCGATAGGGAGTTCGCAGTGTGGGTAGAATTTCTAACAATTTGTATCAAAGCGAGGTTTACGTTGTAATAACGATGAAAGTATCGAATGCACGATTCGAGGTGAAAAAGTTTTCTGGGAAGAATAACTTCGCTTTGTGGTAAGTCAAGGTCACAGATCTCCTTGTCCAATAAGGCATTGATGATGCCCAACTTGAAAAAGAGATAAGAAAGAAGGTAGAGATGTCCGATGAAGAGTGAATCTCAATTGATAAGAGGGTCGTAAGCATTATCCGACTGTGCTTATCCGATCAAGTTCTGTATAACGTTCTTTACGAGAAAATGACTGTGGATCTGTGGAAGAAGATGAAATCTCTCTACATGACAAAGTCGTTGTCTAACAGACTATTCATGAAGAAGCAACTCTACAGCCTTCGTATGAAGGCTGGTACGCATATTCATGACCATTTGAATTTATTTAATAAAATAGTTAGTGCACTATTGAGAATTGAGGTAAAACTTGAAGAAGAAGATTTAGCACTTCTCTTGCTCACCTCATTGCTATCATCTTATGAGCAACTTGTTACCACATTAATTTATGGTAAAGATACTATTGTCGTCGAAGAAGTGACTGCTGCACTTCTTTCCGACGAATTGAGAAAATAACCCGAATTTAACTCCGAATGGATTAGTCTCTTGAGCGAAAAGGGTCGGAACCATGATTACAGAAGAGACAAATCCATAGGGGATAACAAATCAACGAGAGGAAACAGCAGGTCCAAATCTAGGGGTGACAGAAAATATATTATCTGTTACTTCTGTAAGCAATCTGGACATATTCGCAAATATTATAAGCAGAGATTGAATAATAATAAGGGTGATGAAGAGACTTTGCAACAAACTAGTGTTGCTAAGTCAGATTCCGGTGAAGACCTATTGTGTGCATTGTTAAGCTCCAGTCAGTTTAATGGTAGATGAATCCTAGATTCAGGGGCATCGTATCACATGTGTTCGTACAGAGATTGGTTTGACCAGTATAAAGTAGCCAATAGAGGGACGATTTTGATAGGGAATGATAGTGTATGTAAAATAGTGGGTATCAGTTCGATCATAATTAAGATGTTTAATGGCTGTGTTCGCACTTTTACTGAGGTTAGACATGTGCCTGATTTGAAGAAAAATTTGATCTTATTGGGGGCATTGGATGAGATAGGATGTCGAGTTATCCTAGAATCTGGTAAACTAAAGGTTGTACGTGGTGCTATGACCTTAATGAAAGGTGAAAAGATGGAGAATCTGTATACTTTAGAAGGCAACACAATCAGTAGCAGTGGTGTTGCGGCTTCAAAAGATTCTAAAGACCTCTCAGATTTGTGGCACAAGAGGCTTGATCAAATGAGTGAACGTAGGCTGATAGAGTTCATAAAAAATAAGGCGATTTCTGAAATTCAAACTTGTAAACTGAATTTTTGTAAAGATTATATTTTCGGGAAATAGAAGAAAGTCAGTTTCTCCACTGAAAAATACACTTCTAAGGGGCTGATTAATTACATATATTCAGATGTATGGGGGACCGACTAAAGTCACCTCAGTAGGTGGAGCCAACTACTTTGTGTCATTTATAGATGAGTATTCTAGAAAAGTTTGGATGTATCCGATTAAAAATAAATCAGATGTATTTTAAAAATTCAGATAGTGGCAGAGTATGGTTGAAAGCAGACAGATAAAAAGGTAAAAATTCTCAGATCAGATAATGGTGGAGAATACTTGTCATCAGAGTTCAAGGCTTACTGTAAAAATCAAGAGATTGTTAGGCACTTAACAGTTCCTGAAAATTCTCAGCAAAATGGTGTAGCAGAGAGGATGAACAGAATACTATTCGAAAAGCGCGGTGTATGTTGAACCATTCCGGCTTGAGTCATGGGTTCTGGGCAGAGACAATGAACACGGCATGTTACTTGGTCAATCGGTCACCTTCAGCGGCATTGAACTCGAAAACTGCAGATGAGGTTTGGTATGGAAAACACGAGAGCTACTCTCACTTGAGGGTGTTTGGATGTGCGGCTTATGCATTACTTCAGGAAAGTAAACAGTCCAAGTTGGATCCAAAATTCAAAAAATATGTCTTGATTGGCTATGGCGAAGGAGTCAAGGGTTATCGTTTGTGGGATATACAATCTATAAAGTGATAGTTGAAAGAGATGTTACTTTCAACGAAGATGAGTTTTCAATGAAAAAGGCGAAAGACAAACCTCAGTCATCTGGTGAACCTAAGGTACAAGTTGATGTTGAGAGGCATGAGCAAGATGAAAAAGATAATAAAGACTCTGAGATAGAGCATGAAGGCACACTGTTTCAAGACTTGCAGTCCCAGGTATCGGTTCAGACTACCTTGAGAAGATTAGAGAGGATGAAGAAACGTCCTGAAAAGTTTAAGGACATGGTTCCTTTAACATTTGCACTTATCACAGAGAATGGGAAACCAAGCACAGTTCCAGAAGCTCGGGTGGATACAAATACAGTAAAGTGACAGTTAGCTATGGAAGAAGAATGACAGTCACTTTTAAAGAATGAGACTTGGGATTTCATGAAACTTCTTAAAGGGAAGAGAGCCATCGGTTGTAAATGAATCTTTCGAAAGAAAGAAGGTGATAAGAGTGAAACTCTAAAATTTAAGGCAATGCTAGTTGCAAAGGAATTTTCTCAGAAAGAGGGTATTGATTATAATGAGATATTCTCTCCGATTGCGAAACACACATCGATTCGTACGTTGTTGGCAATAGTTGCTCAGAAAGATCTCGAACTAAAACAGATAGATGTGAAAACAGTTTTTCTCTATGGAGATCTTCAGGAAGAAATTTATATGAGAGAGCCAGAGGATTTGAAGCAGAAGTGTCAGAATCACTGGTTTGCAGATTTAAAAAATCTTTGTATGGTCTTAAGTAGGCACCCAGGCAGTGGTACAAGAAGTTTGATTCATATATGTTAGACATAGGGTATCACAGGAGATAGTATGATTGTTGTATCTACTGGAAAGAGCATGGTAAATGAGAGAGAATCTTCATAATTTTCTATATAGATGATATGCTGATGGCAGTAAGAAGTAAGATTGAAATCAACAAACTGAAGTAATCACTGAGCCAGAAGTTTGAGATGAAAGATCTTGGTTCCGCAAATAAGACCCTAGGTATGAAAATCACGAGGGATCGTGAGAAGAAGAGCCTTTGGCTAAATCAAAAGTCCTTTATCCAAAAGCTCCTTGAGAAATACAATATGAGTGATGCCAAGCCTATATCAACTCCTCTAGCAGAGCATTTTAAACTCACAAAGAGGATGAGCCCGTCCACATATGAAGAAAGGGAATATATGAAAATTATTTTATATACAAATGCCATTGGGAGTTTAATGTATGCAATAGTGAGTACACGTCCATATTTAGTACATGCCTTGAGTGTGGTTTGCAAGTATATGTCGAATCCGGATAAGAAACATTGGCTTGCAGTGAAATGGATATTGAGATATCTGAAAGGTACAGCTGAACATGGTTTGATATTTGAAGGTGGAAATACAAGCAAATTGGATCTATACGGGTATGTCGATTCCGACTATGCTAGTGATCTTGATAGAAGAAGGTCTACCATGGGGTATGTGTTCGTCTTGGCAGGTGCAGCGATTAGTTGGAAGTTTATAATTCAAGGAATAGTGGCGTTGTCAACTATAGAGGCCGAGTATATAGCGGCTACAGAGGCGGCTAAAGAAGTCTTATGGCTTAAAGATTTGGTCAGTGAATTTGGTGAGGTTGATGAGAGCACTGATGTGTTCTGTGATAGTCAGAGTGTCATTCACCTAGCAAAGAACCAAGTCTTTCATGTTAGAACAAAGCATATAGAAGTTCGGTATCATTTTATCAGGGATATGATAGAAGATGAGGAAATATTGATTGAGAAGATCGATGTGAAAGAGAACGTAACGGACATGTTGACCAAGCCGGTTATGCAAAATAAGTTTAGGCATTGCCTAAACTTGATTAACATTTATCGAAGAAGTTGATGCTCGTTGGGGCGGTGACGTGATTGGGAATGAAACCTTGGTAGAGATTATTGAATAAGGTTTAATCCCAACCACCGGTGTCAATCGATTGAGTTTGAAAAATGAATCGATTGAGGTTGGAGAGTCAATCGATTGACTGTTGAGCGGATACAGATCCGCATGTTTGATTTTTGGTTTGGTTTTTAGAAGTATTTGGAATACTTGCAAAGAATAGAAGTTTTGTGAGTCATATTTCCAAAAGGGCTTGATGCTTATTTGCAGAAAGTTTTTTCTAGGGATCTTGAGAGAGTTTGGTGAAAGTTTCATGTAAGAAAATTGTGAGAATATTTTTAAGAGAAAAAGTATTGAAGAATATCTTAGGGATTGAAGATCCGATTGAAGCCGTTCTTATGTCGAAATCGTGATTATATTCCGACAGATCTCTTCTCTTTTATTTAAAGGACTGCGTTTTTAGTTTATCAACGGATTTGTTGTTGAAGATCGTGTTAGATCTTGATTGAGTTTGCACTATAGAGAAGAGAGTGTGTGTTTTGTAAATATTCATAAAATTAGTGCATATACCCTCATAGACGTAGCCCTCGATTGGGTGAACTACGTAAATCTTTGTGTTGTGCGTGTGATTAATTTTTGTCTGAATCTTTTTATTTTTTCGTATTCATCGTGATAGGGAGTTCGTAGTGTGGATAATATTCTAACACAAAATTCTTAAATGGAGCATATAAAGAGTTTATTTAATGGGGGCCTCTAACACATTGGAAGGTTGACAATATTATATTTTCAAGGCGCTAGGTTCAAGTTCAGTTTACCTATATAAAAAAAAATTGATTTAAGGGCATCGTACTATCACTAATGGAGCACCATTTAAATTTTAACCCAGTATAGAGTTTCAGGTTTTGGGATCCTTGAAACCCATGAAAATAGATTTCGTTAGACTTTGTAGCAAAAATCCACTTCATAGCCTTACCAAGAGCTTGAAGAGAGTTGATCTCTAAAAATATAATAATAATAACTTTAAAAGGAGTGCACTCTATTCCACAAATTACAGCTATGAGGATTAGGTACCAAGTCGGACATCGGGAAAAATAGGCAAGGAAAAAAAAATAAAATAAAAATTGAAAAAATAGGTAAAATAAAAAAAAAGAAAGGGAAAACACAATAAAAAAAATTGAAGAAATGGGGGAATCAACTTGACCCATTTACTGAAACCCTTAACATGATCTTTAATTATTATTGAATTTATTGTGAAAAAATGCGTTTAAAAACGCAAAAATCACTTTTTTTTTTTTCAATTAATCTTGTATTTTTGAAAAAAAATTGTTTTTATCGTCAAAGGAATAGTTTTTCAAAAAATGGTCGAATTTGGTAACTATAGTCTATGGCTAAGAGGACTATAGGAGGTTTTTAAACTACCAACATGGGCGTGGTTTTATTTGCAGCCAGAGATGTTTCATTGGAACCCATAATTAGTTGCACCTGAATTTTTGTGAGCTGCAAATGACATAAACTTTATGTTCTTTTCATCGCTAGATCCTTCAATGCAAGCTATGTGTGGATTGTGCCTAAACTTGTGTGGGCTGCAAATAAACTAAAGGTAAAATCTTTGTAATGCAACCATTATGTGGGTTGTGCCTGAAGTTGTGTGGGATGCAAGCCATCCAAGGAATACAATAGGTAAAGAAATTGTGGAGTCTGATCAATCAACAAACTTACATGTTTTATGAGATGTCTATAATATAAATATATAATTAATAAAACAGCCTACCCCGCCACACAAAATCCAAGCCTTGTATAATATAAGGTAGTTTTAGTTATTTATTATTTTTTTAAATAAGCGTGAGCTAGCATCAATTGTTGATGTGCCTGTGTAATATGTGGATCACGAGTTATGGGTATTGCAGATGTGCAAGTGTGCAACACATTGATGGATCTCAAATCTCAAATCTCAAATCTCAAATAGGCAGGTCATCAATTAGGTCGGACTTATGCTGATCATCATGCTGATTAGGGTCCACGTGTATGATATGCATACCCATTGTTAAAAAATGCAGAGCTGGTATGTAACATGCCCGATATAAATTTGATACAGATTTGTGATCACACTATTTTTTATAAGTGTGCTACTTGATGTGAGCGATCAGATGTAAAGATTTGATTGAACAAATATTGCATCAAAAAGAACATCTCTATCATACGAAGTTGAAGAGATCAAATGCCCTTAAAATGAGCGAGTAAAATAGATTTAGAAATTTATATGGTAATCATTCATTTTAAAGGCTTTTAATCGATTTGAATCACATCTCACATCATCGAGAGGTTTTTTTCTTATGAAAATTTCAACCCACACTAGATGATTTTTATGGCAGGCAAACTAATTCACTGAAAAATACTGCCACACTTTTCTAATTAATGAGCCTTTAATTTAGGTTGGTAAAAGTTCAATTACCCTGTGCCAGCTCAAAATGAGTCTTTTGAGTTGGCAGTTAGTGGTGAAGAGGGCCCGATTGCTTCATATAATAGATATAGGTTTAAAGTTCAATCACCCTATACCGACTCCAACTCATATAATATAGGTTTAAAGTAGGTAAAAGATGACGAACCTCATCATCCTGTAAGGATAGCTTTATTTACGCCAACTTAAATTTTAAGAGCATCCACCTAGCGCCATTAACATGCACACCTCTATAGGTGCAAGGTGGAATTTTACAGAGATTTAAATCTAAATATTTTAAAGATACTGGTATTTGCACTCCTTGAAATGTTAGGCACATGTTAGTGTGCATGTAATTTAAATTTTTATTTTTATTGTTTTTGATGCCGTTGGCCCTCCAATAAATTGGTACACACACCCTAGTTCGTATGTGTCAATGGAGGCCCGCCGACTGCATAGTATAAGTGTTGGTAGCAAGCAACTGAGAGTTGTTAGTTGTTTTCGGTGGCTTGCCCTTCACATGTATTTGCACCAACCCAATCATCAATCGAATTTGAGATGCCTAACACTGTCGGTGGGGCGCCACAGACGAGATTTAAAGATTGTCGATGGCTAGGAAGCGACACACTTTGGAAAGTTGGGTGCAAAATGTTTGAAAAGTGAGAAAAATAATAATGAAACTTAAAAGGAATGCAATCATGGATCAAAATGCCGGAAAACTGATACGTATCGTCCGAGCAAAAAACCGGTACGTATGGGACGAAACGTACCGGAACAATAATGTATCGGACGATACATTTAATGTATTGTCCGAAATTTACATATATATAAGATGATGTACCGTATCGTTAGGGTCCGATACCGATACGTATCGGTATTGGATGATATTTTGATTCATGAATGCAACTCATAGTTAATACCCAAATTATGACATGTAACCACCATGAGCACACCTCCCTTTCCAAGGGGGTGCAGATACAGTTTTCCTATCCAAAAAGTACAACTTTGAATAGATTAGAAGAGTAGAAGTTGCCACTAATCCATATAGAACGTGTAGGTACACTGCAAATGTACATTATGTCAAGGTATCAAAAATTGGTCGATACCGAAACGTATCAGTCCTCTAACTCGATAACGGCATCCGTATTGACAGACACGAGCCCAACATATCGGGTATCGGCCGATATGTATCTGTTTGAGCCGATATATATATAAGGGCCGATCCGTATTAATATTGGTCGATACGTATAGGCTGATTCATATTGATCCTCCATGAACTGATACTTGATATCGAAACCGATTTTGATATCTTGCCTTATGTAGGTTTAACCCCTTAAGAAAGTAACTAGATTATAATTTTAGGACTAAGGCTTAAAAATAAGATAGGATCATAGGAGAGCTGAGCTAGGGCTTCAAAACAAAATGCCCACTGTGAGTCAAGCCTGCTTGACTCATACATCTATATTAATTATGCATATTGAATATATTAATCCATACTCTCTTTGTCTCTCTTTCTATATATATATATATATATATATATATATATATATATATATATATATATATATATTTTGATAACTTAAGATAATCCCACGCATAAGCTTGGATTAAACTAAAGTCCCTTACCAGCCAACCTCAGAACTATATATTTTAAAGTGCCCCCTTTCTCTCTCGGTGCATAGCACGTGCCTATACACGTGCCATTATTAGAGATATTTTGGTGAAAAAGAGTTGCGTTTTCCTTTTGGTAAGATAGTAGTAGGTAGCAAATATTACAAACTATACACCAAAGTTGTGTATGTTGTGTATGACTCCACCTTACTAGTCAAACGAAACTAATAAAATAACCTTTTTTTTTTATGTGCTTTTTTTATTAGGCTTGAAATGTCCTTGATCTAAAAATTAGTTAATATACCCGGCTCTCGGTAGAGAAAGGTCTTCAGAGATTGTTTCCCTAATTCAAAGTGTCTTCTCTTTTTGTTCTTTTTAGATTTTTTATTATTTATAAAAATTATAAAATAATAATAATAACCAATAAAACGGGAACCTCGATCTGAGCCTGCCCCAACGTGATTAGTTTAGGCTGGGGCTGAAATGTCAAAGTCCACCTTAGTTAGCCCCTAGTATTTGGGCCCAAGAGCGTTGCTAAGTTTTAGGGACCTGGACCTAACCGGACCCATTGATAGCCGTAGTTGCTAGACCAATAAAGAAAAAAGTAACAAACTTATGTGTGGCGTGGGAGGACTTGCTACAATCAGAGACGGCGGATTAAAAAATAGAAATAAAGGAAAAAGGAAAATTGAAAATGAAAACTGAAAACCCGCGCTCCTTCTCAGAAGCAGATGCACGTCTTTCTCGACCATCGGAAGTTACTAGGCGATACTAGAGTCCTCTCTTTTTTGACCAGTCAACGTTTCTCTCTTTGTCCTCACTCGTTCTAGAAGCGCACCCAATAATCAAATGTCCCTTTGGAATCGTTCAGTCATATATATTAACTTCCTTTCCCCTCAAAACCACGTTCCTCCGTACTTTCAAGGCTTTGCTCTTCCCTCAGACGAGGGTTTTGTAAGAGATTTTCTCTCCACTCTTTCTGAAAATCATCTCTCTCCTGCTCTCTATTTTAGGTTTCTTTGAGTATTTTTTTTTTCTTAATTTTTGAAAAGATATCTAAGGTCTGTATTTTGTGCACCAAAAAATGCCTCCCTTTTCATCTCCTTCCCCTCCAGCAAATGGTTTTATTCAGAAAAAAACAGAACCCAATATCATCACACTAAACGTTGGAGGCCAGCTTTTCCAAACCACCCCACAAACCCTTTCCCTAGCTGGTTCTAAATCTCTCCTTTCAACTTTCACTACCCCCTCTTCTAAGTCTAACTCTGAACAAATACGCTTCATTGACAGAGACCCTGAACTTTTCTCAATACTGCTCTCGCTTCTCAGAACAGGCAATCTTCCTTCTAAAGCCAATTCCTTTGATCTCCAAGACTTAATCTCTGAAGCTAATTTCTACGACCTCCAATCCCACCTCATTTCCTCTCTCTCAAACCCATCTCAATTCGATGCTTTCGACCTCCAAAAATCCCTAATTCTGCCCCTCAACGGCCGCGATTCGCCCTCCGCAATCTCCACCACACCGTTCGGATCGATCCATGTCGCCCACGGCAGCAAAATCACGTCCTTCGACTGGTCTCTGCGGCGAAAATCCACAATCCTAACCCAATTCCCGGTTGTCGATTCTCTCCTTGCACTTTCGCCTTCGATTGCCGCCGTGGGTGCCACCGATTTCTCTGGCCTCCAAATCCTAGACCTCAATAAAGGCTTCGTTGAAGAAACCCTAATTTGGGAGAACCAGACTAAATCAAGTTCGACAGTGCAGGCCATCGGGTCCTCCCCTGATTTCTTATTTGCGAGCTTCGAATCCGGACGTAGGAACTCCAATTCAATCGTTGTTTTTGATCGGTCAGGCGGGTTCCGGCCAGTCGCAGAAATCGGACACCGCGAGATCTTTGGCGCGGAGCTGGATTCAGGGATCCCAGCGACGAAATTGGAGTGGGTTTCGGGCTTTAATCTGCTAATGGCAGCTGGGTCTCATGGAGGGCCTTCTGGGCTATTGGGTGACATTAGATTGTGGGACGTTAGGTCTTCTAATGTGGCTTGGGAATTGAAAGAGAAGGTAGATTGTTTTGCTGATGTTACAGTTTCTGATAGCCATGGTGCTATGTTCAAAGTTGGTGCGAATTCTGGTGAGGTTTATATGGCTGATTTAAGGAAGCTCAGTAGTGTGGAGGATCCATGGGTTTGCCTTGGTGATGGTAGAAAAGCTAAGATTGGTAGAAGAGAAGGTAGTGGGTGTAAGATTGAGAGCCATGGGAATCAGGTGTTTTGCAGTAAGGGTGGGGAAGTTGAGCTTTGGTCAGAGGTTTTGATGGGTTCTTCAAGGAGTAGGGAAGATGGGTTTGGTGATGAGAAGCTTTTCAGAAGGAATTTGATGGGGAGAGTGAAGGATATGGGAGGTTGTAAGATAACCCATATGGGTTTTGGAGGAAATAAGATGGTTTTGACCAGGAAGGATCAACAGTCCGTTGAGGTTTGGCAGAGTTCAATTAGGCTATGAAAATGGTGATGGTTTGGAATTTCCACCAATATTTGTGCTATATTTTTTTTTGTTATAATTCTTTCTTTGTAAATTACAAATAGCTATGGTGATAAATGGTGAAAGTGAGCAAAAATTTTTACCAGTTCAATCTGTTTTACGAGGGTTGGTCTTGTATATAAAATTATAAATGTTCTGTTCTTAGAATCTAGTTTTTTTTTTTTTTTGAAGTACTGGTGCTGTTCTTAGTGGCTTAAATTGAAAGTTTTATGAAATAGTTTCTGTTGGGCATTTAGAGAGAGAGAGAGAGTCTGGGGCTGAAAAATCACCACGTGCATTCAAAATGGTCCGCTCGATGCCGCTCCTGTTTATTGATTTAGATGGTTCTACCTAAAACGTCAATGGCCAGACATCGCATTCTTCAAACAGTTGCAAATCTTAGATCAGTATCTTGTAAGGGCTTGTTTATGAATGGGGATATGTCTTGTTGACTATTTTGATCCATCTTCTACATTGCTGCGAGTGGTACAGATGACCTGCCCCGTCAACTAACTCCAAGTCAGATCATAATTCATTCAAGAATAAGTTGTTGGGCATCTCCAACAACATCTGTAAAAGCCATATATTATTTATTTTATATAATTCTTTCCAAAAAACCACTCTCTACCAGGTTATGTAAAACTTTTCTAAGATTAGAAAACCTTCAACATTATTCCCTAAATATATATTCTTTTTGAAATTTATTTTATTAAAGAGTATAAAGCTATCCTTGTAACTCGGAGAGTCAAGTTATACACTAGTAGCACCCAAAGCATTGCTAATTGAGCGATAGCTTAAGTGTATCCTCCCCTTTGTGGAGGATGAGGTCAAGGAATCTACACTCCACATTTGTTCCTCGGTATTAACAAAGGTGAAAGATTTGTTGTGTGAAATTTCTTCCCTGAGCGCTGCTTCCAGATTGTCTATGCTGTTTGACATAATAAAAGAAAAAACTCATTAAATTAGCCTTTTTATCTTACATCATTCAAGTGTGGTATATCATTATATCACGTGGCATACATTTGTGATCAATATAAATTGTCTAAGTGGTAAGTTGGTAATCCATCATTGGAACATGTTTTCGCCAAAGTATCATGCTTATAAGTGGATGTGAACCATCGAGTTGGTAAATTTTAATATCAACCATTAAAACTAGGAACAACATTTTATATTAGAGTACACAAATAAGATGTTTTAAATCACCCAAAATTGTGATTTTTGGGGCCATTGCCCTTCAATTTATGATCTCCCACTTTGACGATTTGGATTACTGCATCTTAAATCATTAATGGTGTAAAGTCTTTTAAATACTATTTTGGTGTTAAATGACGGTGAGAGAAGTTGGGTTGGTGTCATGTTATATCTGTTGGAACCATTTTGATGCCATAATGCTATGGTGCCATATGGTGGGTGTATACTGTAATTATATAGATTTAGAATCATCCTAAGATTGTATGGAAAAAATATCAGCACCATTTGATTAAGTGCGTAGAAGAGTTAAATACGTGAATGGTTAAATTAAATTAGCCTTTTTTTTCTTGACTCTAGATAATTTTTTATGAAATTTAGGACCTAACGGTTACCAATATGATAGCCTTCTGAATGATATGCAGATGCGCTCAATTCAAATTCCAGTTCGCAATTTATAATTCACTATTACCAAACAAGCCCGATTCCCTAGGGCAGGATGGTTATAAAATTATTAATTTTATAATATAAATTTATAATTTTTATAAAATAAAATAGTAAGGACTGCTCAATTAATTATAAAACATAAAAATCATGAAGTCTTAGAGTAAACTCTACTTTTTATGCGTTTAAAATATAAAAGATAGAGAATTGGCTCGTTATACCCAAGGTATAAAAAATTGGCCCATACCAACACTTATCGACAGTATGAATCGATTTTCGGCCAAACCGATATATATTAGTATCTCGTATCGGTATCGCCAATACGTATCGGCTGATACGTCTTAATTTTGATTGAAACTTTTAGTTTCTGTTATTAAAAAATAAAAAATAAAAAAATTGGCGGATACGTATCGGTATCGGCCGATTCATGGCTTGAGCAAACCAATATCCGAGACTGATACCGCTTTTGATACCTTGATTATACCCCCATTGAGTTCTCTTACTCAATTCATGATTCTCAGGGCGAATGAGTGAATTAAGCTACTATTCCCGTTCAAAAACTATAAAAAGTCAGGTTATATATTTATAAAAAGTGCTGGCAAGCTACCGATTCAACGTAGCAACGATTATATAGATTCTTCCATGCCTCACCTCATCTTATCCATGGGCGGCGACATAGAGACCATTTTGTGGTGAGTTTACGGTAAGACATAAGTTATACTACTATTTGGGTCGTTGGTCACTGCAACATGACAAAATAATACAGCAGGGCTACGGTGACGGCGGTTGCATTGTATTTTAATTTTATTCCTTTGTCAACCATGCTTAACTATCTCAAAATGACTTAACATTATTCATGGAATACATAAAAGTCAAATATTGCGTTGCAAAAAGCAATAAGAAGAGTCAAATTTTGTTTGATATGCTATGATCCGACTGATCGAAAGTTGGCTCGACTTAGGCCGTTAGATGTGCAGATTCAGTTAACCGAATCAAACAAAAAATTTTGGTTTTTGAATTGGTTCAGCCTGAACAGAAGCCGAATTGAAACTAATCGGTTCAGTTTCAGTAAGGTTAAATTTCAAAAACTCGAACCAGATACTGAAAAAAAAAAATCGGTTCCGTTTTGTTTTTATTTTTTAATTTATTAGTTTTCAGTTTTTTGGGTTTTATTTAGTTTTTTTTCTGATTTTGAGTCGGTTTTCAGAACCTATCCAACTGGTTTCGAAACACCCAATACATAAAGCGAATTGATTGGAAATGGGTTTCATTTTTTTCGATTTTAGGTCGGTTCTAGTCCAGCTTGGCAGACCGGTTTTCTATTTACAAATTAATTAAAACGAATTGATTTATGGAGTGTCACGTCCAAAATAATAGATAGATGCTCGGTAGATGCTTACCCGTGCACTTGTTTTGTTACATGGTATGCGCCCTTAACCAATCCAAGTCGTACATGGCATGCATCTTTAATAATCCAAGTCGTCTAAATTGTAACATATGAGGTAACCTAATGCTCTCCTAAAATGACACCAATTAAAGGTGCAAACTAAGCTCTTTAAAATATATGATTGTTTATATATTTAATATAAGGTCCATATTAAAGTGTTTGGATTAAATAGTACAATATTAATCCATCGATACAAGTTTATTTTTTTTATTAAGTGAAATTCACATGATATCTAATATATATATATATATATATATATAGAGAGAGAGAGAGAGTGAGTGAGAGAGAGAGAGAGAGAGATAGAGAGAGAGGAGGAGGAGAGGAATTAAGAAGAAGATCAGGGGGTAACAAGTTAGCATATGTACCTAAAATGGTCCACATGAAACTACACCCTGGTTTATCGATCTATTTGGATCACTTGAAAAGTCAACCATGTGCATTCAACGAATGCCAGACATTGAATTGGTCAAATAGTTATAAATGGAAGGCATGATAATAAATGGGAGTATGGGACTCACGTAGTTGACTATTTTGATCCCTGTAAATAGTTTCCAGAGTGTGGCGTCATAGATGACCTGGAGGCCCGATAGCCTAACACCCAGTCACCAACTCATCTCATAACCAGCTGGTGTTACTAGGTGCATGGGTGATCTTCACTCAATCTACACTCATCAATTGAGATGTCCATCGGCTAATGTGGTAGCTAGGCTAACGAACAGCCAGATTGGAATTATGGAAGTCAAGATTCTCTCTTATTTAAAGCACTTGTTTGCGCCTCATGGCAGCATATATATAATTTACGTATCCATTTTGAAGCTCTTGCTTTGATCAGGCTTTAGAAATTGCTGCTATAACGGAGATAATAAGGCTGCGTATGGCATAGCTCTTTGATAGCCCCTATCATAACAGAGCTCGCCTGCTATAGTAGGTTCTCATTCTCTTTGTTAACATCTTGCTACCTGCTTTAGTAGGGAGTTAGAAAAGAGAATGTAAACCAACTAAAACAGGCACTACAAAAAACGTATTTATTAGAGACGGCTTTTGGCCGTCTCCAAAGGTGTCTAAGTCATCTCTAATAGTATTGGAGACGGCTTCCATGTAATCTCAAATAGTCCCGTCTCCATTATCTTTGGAGACTAAATGGAAGCCATACCTAATAGTCAAAGTTATTGGAGACGGCATATGACCGTCTCCAAAGATATGTTAGAGATGTCTCTAATAAGTCATCTAGCCATTTCCAATATTTATTGGAGACGGCTTTAAGCCATCTCCAATATGTAACCTCCTGTTATTGGAAATGGCTTTTAGCCGTCTCCAACATTTTTTTTTTCTTTAAATATATTTTAAAAAAAAACATATTTGGCAATAGTTTTTTTATGAAAATTTTTTGGCAATGATTTTTTTATGAAATTTAAAAAAAAAAAAAAATTTACATCAAAAATTTTTATGCAATTTTTTTTTTTAAATACTATTTTTTTAATGCAATTGCTTTAATGCAATTTTTTTTAATGCATTTTTTTAATACTTTTGTTAAGGCAATTTTTTTTTTGTTTTTTTTTTGTGCAAGTTTGTTCCAACCAACGCATATACTCCTGGTATTGGTATCAAGCATACATATCGGAAAACCAAGATTTTAACCATGATCATAACCACTACCACTTAAAAGACAACACTTTCAAGTTTCAAGTTTCAAGTTCCAATGCTAAGAAATGAGATACATGAGACCCAAATTCCTGCCCCTTCGTATGCTTCATCATTTCTATCATCAGAATCATCAGTTTCATTTTCTTTAATTGTATATTTTTCCTCAGATCTTTCTAGGTCTGGAATTTCTGTATCCTCCAGATGCTCCGCATCGCTGCCTTTAAATTCATCATCACTAACTTTCGAATCTTTAGACCCCATCGAATGAGCATCTTTTTCATCACATTTATCATCTACTGAAATAGGAGGCCTACTGAAATAACTAATAGAACTTTGCTCCAACTTTTCGTCAATCGAGTATTTTGTATTCTGAAGTGTTTTTACTAGAACCTCACCAACATCACGGTCTTTTCCTGAAAGACATGCACAAAGAGGAAACAAAGACATCAAAGCCAAAAAAAAGAGATTGGAGAAGATGTTTTTACTTAGGACAAAAAGAAACAATAAGATTATTACTCTGTCACCAAAACTTGATTTCCGTTTAAACAGAATTCCTTAATACATAAGGGTGAGTATGAAACATCATAATTACCAAACGTATAACATGGAAAAACTGGTGCTTCTAATCTAGTATCATAGAAAAATAGACAAAAGTGTCTGCAAAAATTCAAGTGCGACTTATGATGAATCTGAAGATGTATACATCACACAAAATACAAAACAATTTTGAAATTACCTTTTTTTGCTAGGGCTCCATTTTCATCAACTGTAGAGAACTGAATCAGATGATCGTTTATGTTTATGTAGACAACATCCTTGTCATAAAGAAGATCCCCAAGACCAGATATGGGTGCATAGAAAAGTTTTTCCTTGTCATGCAGTCCCTTCTTTTTAGCAGCCGATGGCAAAGGGCAAGGAGCAGCCAAGCAGGTCACACCAGCTAAATTGTAATCACCTATACCAGCCATATGAACCTATGTGCAAACTGTAACTCAGTTTATGATCTATTGTACAAATTTGAGATCAAATAACAACTAATATAGCAACTTATAAAAGCTAGAAAAATGTAAATCCATTCCCAATAGCAAGTATGGAACCACTTCCATTACCATATCTGCAAACACTTTACTTTAACTACTGATTTCGATCATTAAACCACTTCCATTACCATATCAGCCACTTCCAATAGCAACACATGCAAAACAAAAATAAATTAAATTAATAACAAATTCATTTCTAGTTTAAAGTCATATGGATTGAACCTCGAAGTAATCATGAATTATTTGTAATTTTTTTTTAAAAATTCGTATGTTTTTTAAAAATTCACAAATAATTAATGACTTTTTCAATAAGTCGTGATTTTTAGTATTTTTGAAAATTTTTATTTATTTCTCCGAAATTTTTGCCCGAACCTGTCGAATTATTGTTGAACCCGGACTTGGTGACTGGTCACAACCACCCTGAAACCGCGTCGAATGTCAATATTGAGTCAACTCGCCCAAGTTACTGCACCAAACCGATTGAGTCGAGCAAGCATTGGTTCTGCATCGACTGAGTTGTCACATGGTGCTGCTCAACCAATACAGTAACATATTGGCTGAATCTGCCATGATAAATGGGACTCAGGCGAGTTGGCTCGATCCATATCAATTTTCTACTAACCCTTTTAATTAAGCATAGGCTATCACATTATCAATTTTCTACTGACCCCCTTTTAACTGCAGAGAACATGAGAGAGAGTAAAGTTGGCTACCACTTTAGATCGTGTTGGTATGTCGGCCTAATTGAGCTGCATAATTTTCTTTTTTTTTCCCTAGCATTATTTATATTGGAGAAAAACAAACATAGAACTTAGTGAGTGCCGAAAATTTTGAATATCAAATTAGTGAAAGTGACCTTTCACTGATTTGAGTGCTTATAAATAAACGTGCAGCTCCCAAAGATTGGCCATATGAATAAAAGGAGATTGACAAAAGTGCCACCTCTGGCACTCAAGTACCTAAATACACCAAACTATCCAATGCTATGCAAATTAGTGAGAGTAAAAGTTTGACCATTTTAGTATAAGGAGATTGAACATTTCACACCTGAAGGTAAATAGGCCAGTTACTTCTGTGTACATCAGATCCTATATACATGCATCTTAAACGATTGAGCAAAGGTGTGCTTGATCATGTAAAATTAAGCTTGAGTAGAAATTGTATTAATCAACCACTTATGTCTTGATGGTATAAGATTTATGTGTATTGCAATTGATGACACTCAAGTGTAGAGCATCTCACTTCTATGGCATTATCATATAATATAGAAAATGAATACCTGAAATGACTGGTTGCACACTATTAAGCACCATTGTCACACCAAGAATGCTGGCAAGTTGGGCGACGGCCTATTGCAGCTCTTTGCGGCTAGTAAAAATGACCGCAAAATAGTTTTTGGTTACAAGGATGATGGCCATGAAAATAAGCCCAATAAACAACGAAGTGAGGATCACGACGATGACAGAATATTTGGCAGCTCTTGGGTGGCCAGATCCAAGCTCATTTGATACTCAAATGCTAAGAAAAAGAGGAAAAGAGTATTAAACGATCAACATGGTGAGCAAAACCTAAAGAAACGACTGCACACAATACTAACCAAAGGGAGCTATTACCTCCAAATAGTGTAAGAATAAAAATTTCATTTCACATCATATGCCTTGATTGCACATACGATTCTTAGGGATGATGGTCATTTTAAAAATAAAAAATAGGAATTTATTTTTTTCAATTTGTGTGTAAGGACACATTTTTTTGTTTTTGTTTTTTGAGAAAATGCAAGGACACATATTGTATGTGAAAGTAATGACTCACTTGTTACCAACGATTAAAAACACTACTGGCATTGCACACAACCGCCACGACCCCCGACTCCACTTTGTTTACCAGATAGATTTGGTGCCAGGTTGATATTAGGAACATGATACACGGGTCAATTTCCCTTTGCCTGACCATAAAACCTTGGCGTATAAATGCAATGACTAATGAAGAGTTAGCCCATATAAATATCTCTATGCATTTCCCCAAGTCGAGAGGAAGGAAATTAACCGGGTGCACCACCCTTGGTGCATGGGGTCGTGAACCATGAGAACTGTGACTCTAGCTATACCACTAAATTGCACAAGTAATAGCAATGAACAAAATTACTTGCTATATAAAACATAGTTGCAATCCAGTTTACATACCTTATAGCGGCATTGATTCCAATAAACACCATTCCTTCCCACCCATTGATATTCATACTGAAATATAAACGAGAAACATAAGCTAAGCAATCAAGTTGTGAACCAAGAAGTTTGATTATGATGCAGAGACTGTCATTGAGAAGAAAATCCCTTGGGTTATCACGATAACAGTATAATAAGACAGCCCTTAAAAAAATTCAACATGTCTTGTTTCCTATAGCTTTGATTCAATTTGGTGAAGACTGAGAAAAAAAAAATACAGCAAATATGCGCATGCCACAAACAAAAATGAATGGGCTATATAAAATCAGGCAGAAATAGGATTACATCAAGCTAGGAACATAGACAACAACATGGTAGAAAACAAGATTTTCTACAGTTTGGGCAAATGCATACCTTGGTACATTTTGGGCAAGACCACACACAACTGCAAGAGCAATCAGGGCAAGAAAGTGTTGGAATTACACAACATGATCTGCGTGATGATTTCTCCAAGCAATCGCAGAGGTAGCAGTAGCTACGAAGGTGATGGCAGCTGAAGAGGTTACAGGCACTGAAGAGGTTACAGCAGCTAAAGAGGCTACAGCAGCGGCACTGGTGAGGGCAACTGCAGCAATTGCAGCGGTGGATACAACCACAACACTAGCAACAACAACTACAGTTTTTTGCTAGCTCACAAGGGCAGCTAGGTCTTGGTAGATGGAATAAGCACCCACTCGAGCAGCAAATCCACAAAAAATTACAATGGTGCATTGAACTGTACAAACATGAAACTCATCACATAATTTTATAAATAATTAAAATAACTGAGTTCACAAATTGTTAATAATAACCTCAAAACATTGATGTGGGTGGAGAAAAAATCACACAGATATATGCAATAAATAGATCGTCTGGAAACTAAAGACAATTCAAAGGTTTTGAGGAAAAGGATGCAATAAAACTGTGACTGACACAAATATAAGTGTCATTGTGCTACTTTTACATGCCTCTTTTCTATCATCTAAATTCTGAAATTTTTTACTGAAAAAATCAATAAATAAAACAATGCCAACTAAAATATAACCTAAAATTAGATAAGCAATGTTCCACACCGGTGACCTTACCACTCTGAAAAAGGTCATTAAACCCATTTATTATTCGGCCGCATATTTTAGAATTTAAATGGCTTGGGTCCCCGGGGGGTTAATTTTCCAAAATCAAGCCAAATTAGGGAGTGGTCGGATAGGCCAGAAGTAAGGTACTCAAAATCAACATGAGGGAAAGTATTATTCCAGTATGCATTTCTTCAACCCCTGTCCAGCCTGCACATAATACACCTATTACCCGGGATTTATTACTCTAGGAAAAGGTGCATCCTTTGGATCGAATATCATCCAGCTTGCAAGCATCTAGCATTTGATTGAATTGAGATAAAATTCTGGATGGCACAACTTTGCCTCCCACTTTTTCTGCTCTAGACTTCACACAATTAAAGTCCCATAGCAGCAGCTAAGGCCCAACAACACTAGAGGAAAGTTGATCAATTCACTCCATAAAGTTAGCCTATGATGGGTCAAGTTGGATCCATAGATACTAGATAGATAGAAAGAACTATTATCTGACTTTCTTAAAACAGAAAAATGCACAACTTGTTCCGATTCTCCAATCTTTGTAATATCAAAGTTTCTCCGATTCCACAGGATCCAAATACGACCCAATCTATGAGAGTTGTAATTATCAAGACACATCCATCCCCATTTAACTTTATTGATAAGACTGTTTATCTTCAACACTGAATACCTATTGAACGATCCATGATGAGGTTCTTAATTCTTTACTCTTATCCTTGTGATTCAATCCCCTAATATTCCAACAGCATATGTTCTTGGTTAAGAGGAAGGAGAGTTATAACACATACCAGCCTTGATGCTGTTCTTTGATCCTTGTCAAAAATTAACACTGCTGGGTTACCCAAGGATTTGTGGTGTTAGTTGTAAGTAGGAACAAAATCAAGTGATCCATCAATTGTTTCACAAGCATTGAAACCTAATTGAAATTTTAAAGATAGGAAAGGAAGAACCTTGAAGGACCAAGGACACCTATCAAAAAGGAAGAAGGTTGATTTTTTATTTTAATTCGGCAATGGTACATGCTTCAACCAAAGCAATAGCACAAATTCTAGCTCTATATGATCCCATTGCTGGATATGGACTAGGTGTAATCCTAAAATCCTATTGATGGAAGAAAAGGCCACAGATCTTGAAGGAGCCAAAACAGGCAAGTTGAAGAGGCCATAAAGTTAGGGGTGGGTTTACAAGCATATCTGATTATTGGATCATCGAAATTTGTATAATAAATTTCCATTCTATATCATGTTCTTGAGGTCAATAGATTAATTTACAGCCAATTAAGTTTCAATTTTATAATAAGTAAAATATTTTATTATAGGGAAAGAAAGGATTATTTAGTAAATATGCAAGATATCGAAAGAATTATTAAATATGCAAATTGATTACTTAAGCTAATAGATAATGTTAATTGGGAAGGTAAGGTTAAGAATGTAGATCCAGGTTGCCTTGAGACCAATCAAACCATGGTAAATGGATTTGACACCATGCGCTGAATGTGGCGTGGTAGCAAATATTAAAAGCAGGTATAACAGAGAACAAGATGTTCAAAGCCTACATTACTTTTATTGATAATTACAATTATTGAAAGAAAAGAATAGAAATACAACAGGCAGGAGCTTAGGATACCTACGAGCAAAAGAAAATACAATAGATGCAATCCTCAGAGCACAGTTACAGTAGAATGAAATCGTAAACTTCCAGAAAATCTTTTCTCACCAACCTTTTTGCTAGTGAATTGGCAGTCGAGTTGTTCACAGTGAACAAGTGTGAAATTGATGACTCACTACACAAATTCTAACTTATTCACAGAATCATGAATCTCAAGTAATCCACAGCATTCCTCATTCAGTTGATGATATTTTTGCAAAATCATGCTATCAAATCCATTGGAGATTCCAAATGTAATTACTTATATGTTCTACATGTGGCCAAGAATTGGGTTAAATGTGTAGACTACTTTTCTGTATGTATGCCATCACTATAACCTACATTAAGGTCTAAAATATGAACACTCCTATTAAAAACATATTAACAACCATTAAATTGAATATCATACAGCTATGCTTAGTACAAAAGTGAATTACTTCTCAAAATATTGACTTCTATTATAACATTCATCAAAGGAAACTTTTACCTCACCACACTGTTTGCATCCCTCCCTCCACAAAGCAGTAGAAGTCCATCAGAGCGGGTGCTTTTAATTGCATACCTGCTCAAGAATGACAAAGAGAAGTAGGTTTTAATTGAAATGAATTTAAATCTTCTAAAGGCTCAATCCTTAAACACCATTGAGACAGTACAACAAATCAAGAAGTAATTAAAATTTAACTGAAAGCTGAATTCTTTCAGTTACGCAAACACATTCACAATTCTATGATGAATGTGTCTCACTCTACACCCAAACACACGCCCATGCATGCACGTGTTTGACAGGCTTGCCATCTTTACAGGCATGTGTCTTCATAAACACATCTACTCGGCTAGGCGAAGTCTGTGTGTCACTCTTCATTCGTTGTGTCAAAAAAAGAGTCATCCACTTAAACAAAGCTATAATAAATGCTAGCAGCACAAATTTTCATCTATGGATCTACCACCTCAAAATTTGCACTAAATTCTATGTTACCATGTCAATGATATAGGAGAATTGACCTGTCACGTCTGGATCTTGTTCAGTCCCCTGATACCTTTGTTGGACATCACATTTTTCCATATGGCAAATCTTTCAACTTTTTATTTTGATTATTTATTTTTTTTAGATTGGTAAAGGAGTTCTATAGTAAAACAAAAAAAGAAGTATAGGGATCAGTGAAATGCTGACAGAAAATCGTGTGAAAAGAAATAGATATCTAACCCTTTATCTTTCCAATCTAATAAGTGCAATCTCTGTATTATGTATGCATGTCAAAGAATCTTCACAATTTATTTTTTATCAGTAGACCAACTTCATTATGTACATAAAGCAACATGCCTTGCAAAAACAAGATGCATTCTTTAATATAAACTACTTTTTGCAATTCTGACACATGAATGGATATCATACATCTACGTGCTGACTGCCAAGTGTTGCATGACAAGCAAAAACAAATACCTTATAGATCTGATCCTAGCCGCCCAATCAGCACCTTCGATTCACCTCGGCCACCTCATTTCCCTTCCAACTCTGATGTGTTCTCTGATCAATACGTACAGAGAAAAAAGGGAGTGCAAGCAATTGTTCATAGAGCCCTTTAGGTGGTATAGTATCAGATCTGATGACCAGTTAGTTGACACTCTCTTCTGCATCCCCTTTCCAGAGTAAGGATGGGGCTAGGCACATGATTCGCTGGAACATGTCTGAAACTTACAATTGCCGACTCGATTGACACAACACCATGCAGATTCAGACGAAGTTTCACCTTCACTTTAGCATGTTCACCTTTAACAGATTGGAAAGGACCAATCTGTCTAGAAGCATAAAAAATTCAATAGAAATTGTTGACATAGCATACAAAATGTTGAAAAACTCCAACATTTAGTAAACAAAGAACTGAGTTTAAGATAAATTATTTTGATATAACCTTTTCCTCTATTCAATATTAAGTCTGTTGTTTATCAAAAAATAGGACAGCATGATTAGAGCTGATTCACTACCGTGTATGTGCTAATCTTTGGTGAAGCCTGTGATTCGCCGGCATCAGAATAAACAACATCAATCATAAATGTGCCAAATTTGTAGATTGTTAAAGCCTTGACACTAGGTATGGGATTTCCCTTTGGAAAAACAATGGTGCTCTGCTGGTGATCCATTGGTCCGTTCTGTGAATCGAAGGCAGAGCCTTTCCACAACAAAGCAATTGGATGTGGAAAGCTCTCATTAACTTACAACGAATCACAAAAACAAAAAAAAAAGATGTGAGAAATTAGAAATACGCATTCCAGGATCTCCCTTTGAGGGTGCTGAACACATCATGAGTAGTCAAACAAGAGTACAACACTAATGATCAAATTCAGCTATTTTTCCAAAATAAGTGCATCCTTATAATATATATATACACACACACACACACACAGACACACACACACACACACACACACACACACACACACATAAATAAATCGAATAGGTTTACTTATACAAAATCAGGCCATTGCATTTTAGAAACTACAGTTTTGGGCAGTTGTATCGGTAAATTTTTCCACAACGGCTAGAGACTGTGGTTTTCTTTAGGCAAGTAGTGTTGCTTATTCTTCGTTTTCACGTAGTGGATCTTCTTTGAACATGAAATTGAGGAGATATAACTCAATGCCATTTTGCAGGGTATTCTCATGGCTATGGATCTTCATAATCTGATTGTTGAGTCCTCTTTGTTGCGAATTATTAAAATAATCAATGGGGAAACCATGGCTCCTTGAAGATTAATCAAAGATGGTGCATGAGCTTAGAGGCTTAGTGTCACGCCCTCAGCCCCTAACTCGTGCACTAGAGCAACGGTCATGTTTGAGCGTCCCAATTCACGAGCTGTGTGAGTGCGACAGATACATTCAAGTTCATCAAGTAACGGAAAAAATACGTAATGTCCTTAAATACATAATTTGTTTTAAAATAGTGAAAGGCTTTTCATAATCAAACCCATTCCAACGTAATTTTTCTCGATAATTCACTTCGTTAAACTAGGTTGAATCATTCTTAAATTTATGAAGAGCTACTTTACATCCTTTTTATTATCAAGGACAAATCTGCTAAGAATGACTTAACTCACTGGCTTATCAAATAATCTAACTAGAAAATTTGAAATCAATAGTTTTGGACTAACTGAAGATAACTATAAGATGAAAGTATGTAGGAATATGTACAATTATTTGCCTTGCTCCAAAAATCAGTAGCTTTCTTAAATAGCTCAAAGAGTGGCTCAACAAAAAGACTATTAAACAAAACCAAAAGAAAAGAAATCCATTTATTTGTGAACATGAGGTCCATCCACATGTGTGCTGGTGCATCTACGGCAAAAAGGTTCGAGTCACTGTCAGCTTCCTAGTCAAACTGTCTGGATTTATGCTCACCTTCTTGGGTTAACTCTGGCTAGGCTTTGCTGCCTCTGAATATGAAATTTCCGGATCATGAAACTACCGTGAGCGATGAAGCCCAATAGAGTTCACGTAATTGTTTGAAAAATCTTATATTTCAAGTCTTATAATTTGAGTTCTTAATCAGGAAGATACTCAAATAACTAATTATCTAATAATCATTTATATGAGAAACATACTCAGTATCATAAGAAAAATAGTAAATAATCAGTCAAAATTCAAGCAAATAATTTCAACTATCAATTCCTCATTTCTCAAATTTCGAAACACTTTACAGTTGTGACTCACAAGTCTATTGTTTACCTTGACTTGTTCAATTTAAAAAGATTATTAAAAATCAAGGTTCTCAATTAGATGAGTGACCAATAGAAACTGGTAGTTGTGTCGTCTCTGAAGTTCGATCTTAAGCTAAGTCTCCTAATAGCTTTATTAATATCTTTTAGAATCTGATGTATCCTATAGTTCAACTCACAATTTTAATGAATTCAGATATATTCTTTTGATAGGGTCTCCTGATCTATCAATAGGTTCAACTGGAGATTTTCAATTAAAATCAAATTCAAAGTTTTGACAGGTAAGGAGTCAATTGAATACCTGTCAAATCCTAAAAGTACAATTCAGTCCATAGAGTCATAGTTCTATATAAGGATTCAATTTTTATACAGGACTGGTTGTCATACTCTTTTTAATATTAACATCCAATTTACAGGTTCAAAAGTGCTCATAATTTCTTATCTAACTATCAGATTCATGCAATAATTTACCTAATTTACTCACACCACTATCAACAGGAAAGCAAGAAGATGCATCAAAATTTTCTCACAAAACTATCAGATCCGTCATAATTATATTAATAAGAACAAAACATCTATCACAGAAATCGGTAATTTGTTATATTAATGTCAGAACTCAACGGAGGTCATCCTAATCTACGGAACAATCACTAATTTATGGACAGAAAACGGCCAAAAAACACAAAATAGCGAATCAAAATTGAGAAGATGACCGATTTTAAATTGAATTACCTTGTATCTTTTGGATAGTTTGGATTTAGATGCAACGTTTTTGAGATCTGAGATCATTGATAGGGTTTCGCTTGGGTTTTACCTCTTGAAGATCAAAGAGAACGAGACTCAGTTGTCCCCTCGCGATGAGTTGCAGACGTGAGTCCGGATTTAGAGGTGTCGATTTCCTTGAGGATCAAAGAATATCAGAAATCTAGGTGTCTCTCTGTGGAATCATGATGAGTAGTGAAATATGATGATATTTCACCCCTAAATACCTATATTTAGCCGTCCGATGAAGGCTATCTGATGAGATTTGCTAGATTTGAAGTGTTTCAGGTAAATACAGTCCAAGTTTCTAAAACAGCCCAAGAATCCCGAAAATAATGTCAAAACACTGCTATTTTGGGTCATTGAGAACTTAGTGCGACTTGCAGCTCAATTTGGACCTTCAAGACGTCAGATTCAGGAAATTGCTAAAACATAAAAGTTGTAGAGCTCGTCGTCAGCTTTCCAACGCTTCAAGAATCACCTCAATCCAAGTTCGGTACAGAAAATTATGAGCAAAATACCGAGGCGTATCGTCGCAAAGCTGGCGGGAATTACGAAAATTACTCTTAGATGTCAATCGAGAGAGTATTAGTTTAGGCTATTATAAAAAGGAAGCCACGAGTTTCTTGGGGATTATTATTTTTGCAATTAGAATATTATTCATTCTTTTTTAGTTTTAGGGCTCTTCACTTTGGGGAATATTTTCTTCATCTTTTCAAGTCTTCTTCTCTCCTTCTTCAGGTTTATTCAGGGTAGATTAGACAAGATTTGCATTATTTTCTCTCGAAATTCATAGATTGTATTTAGGAAAAACAATTGCAAATATCTTTTGGAAGAAATAAAAGAGGAATGACTTTGAAAGAAAAGGAGATCAAACACCAAAGATGGCGGCTAAATCGATAGATCGGGAAGATGCGATCCCGGATAAGTACCTATGTTTATGATTAATACCACGATCTATTATTGTTATCATGGAATCGTTTTGCTCAAAGTTTGTGTGATTGAAAATATTTTAAATGCTTTGTTATGACCTGGATTGATTCACGGCGTATCAACGGTAGTAATCGCTAGATCTGGACTGCAAGATCCAGGATTGTCTTGATCTAAATATCATGAGATACGCTATGCTTTTACATGACTCATACCGCAATGTTAGTCATTGTTTTTAGATAGGGTATCTTGGGATTGATGATCATATTTTATTTCAAGTCATTTTCTAGATGAATGATGGTGTGAATGATGATTTAATGAAACCGGGTTTTAATGATAGAAAAGAATGCAGGGTAGCATATTCCTTGATCTCATTTTAATATTATTCGTAGATTTATCGGTAATTAATTGTTTAGATTAATTTATTTTTTGCATTTAGGAAAAGTGTGTTAAGTTTTGGTAAAATTGAATCGCTTTGGTACTTCCTTAGGGGCGTTTTAAAATCTCTAAAGAATTAATTAAAATTCACGTTTCCATGGGTTCGACACCCCTATTCTTGCCATCTTCTGATAGATCTTGTGCACATTCTAAATCGATCAAGTTTTTCATTGGAAATCGGTGAAATTTTGATTAATCTTGATAGGATTTTTCTGGAGTGTTTAAAAAATAAAATAAAAAAATAATAATTATTAAAATTTATTTCCTTATTTTTCTCTTTGATAAGATTTTGTGGAGTCTTTTTAGGAAGTTTAGATTTTAGGATACCTTCCTTGGGAAATTTAGGAAGTAGAGATTTTAGGACTTCTTATTTTAGATTTGGTAGGACTCTTTTCCTTATTTTTCTTTTAGATATTTTTAGGATTTTCTAAATTTAGTCATTAACTTTGTGGGACTTTTGTTTTAGGATTTTTAGAATCTTTCATTCTTCTCCTTATTTTTCTCTTTTAGGAAAGATTTTATAGGATTTTCAATTTTAATTTTAATTTTCGAATTTAATAAAAAAAAAAAATTAAAATTAAAATTAAAAAAAAAAATTTAAAAATTTAATTCGAATTAAAAAAAAAAAAAAAAAAAAAAAAAAAAAAAAAAAAAAAAAATTAAATAAATTAAATTCGAAATTTAATTTTAATTTGAATTTAAAAAAAAAAAAAAAATTTTTAATTTAAATTGAATTTTAATTTTAATTTGAATTTAAAAAAAATAAAATTTAATTAATTAATTAATTAATTTAAATTTAAATTTTAATTTTAATTTGAATAAAAAAAAATTAATTTAAATTTGAATTTTAATTAAAAAAAAAAAAAAAAAAAAAAAAAAAAAAAAGAAGAAATCTTTCCTGCTGATATTGGCTACTGTTTATCATCTTTGTTTAAATCGTTTGAAGCAGAATTTTGTGGGTTTGTTGTGGATTCTTCAACCTGTTTGTGAGTGTTGGTGTATAGCTTTACTCGTTCTCATCACCCACATCTCACTGCTTAATCTTTGAGATCGAAAGAGCTTGTAGAGAGAATCGAAGAGTCAGAGGAATCAATATCAACAAATCGAGACCATGGCGTACCAAAGGCAAGAGAGATGAGAATAACAACAATGGGAATGTCAATAATGGAAATAATAGGAACAATAATTTTGATGAGGGCCCTGAACACGGAGTATTATAACGATCCCGGTTTTACGAGGATCGAGAATGTATTATGCATGCTCCCATTCCAGAACCACTATGAATTCAAATCAAGAATGATTCAAATGCTACCAATTTTCCATGGGTTAGCAAATGAAAATCCACGTTCACTTAAATGAATTCACCGTATGCAAAATGTTGAGTCCACAATGTCATCGATGAGATAGCGAAGCTCAGGCTCTTTCCGTTCTCTTTAAGAGATATAAGGCAAAAACATGGTTCTATTCCTTAGAACCACAATCTATTCAGAGTTGGGCGTGCATCGCCAGCCTTAAAAATATTTTCCCATGACTAAGGCCATTGAATTGCGTCGGAAGATCCAGTTCTTTTCCCAACAACCTCTGAACATTCCATGAATGTTGGGAAGCGTTTAAGGAATTGATCGGAAGTTGCCCAAATCATCAAGTTCCAAGGTGGCAACAAGTCCAAAGTTTTACAATGGTGATTCTCAAGAGAGACATGGTTGATGCATCTTGTGGTGGATCTTGTGCCACGAAAGAAGTCGAATTGTTTGAAAAGTTATATCAAACTTGATACAAAGTGAGACACAGGGCGAACCAACTTGAACTGGCACCTAAATCTCATGTGTTGACAAAGGCGGATTGTACGATGTCAACAATAATGCCTCGAGATCTCTCAACAAAGTTTGACATCTTTGTCCAAACAGATGAACATGTTGTTAGTGCTACCAAGCAAGCTAAAGCTCTATCACCCCCACAGTGTTCAATTTGTGACCACCCAGTCATATGGCTAATGAGTGCCCTACTACCTTGTCATTCTTCCACGATGAACCTAATCCTCAAGAGCGGTAAATGTGACTCAATCTTATCGTGGCGGTAGAAACATGTACTCCAATACCTACAATCCGGAATGGAAAATCACCCCAACTTAGGATGGGGTGAATCGAATAAGCGGCAGTAAACCGGCAACATAGAGCCAACACAATGGGTGGACAACAACCTTTTCAACCAAATTTTCAACACAATTTTCGTCACAATGCGAAATTTCAGCAGAATTCTAATTTCCAGCGAATTCCAATTTCAACGAATGCTCAGATTATCATCCAAATTCGACTCTGAAAAAATCGAATTTCAATCGAATCTTAATCAATCTCATGCCAAGATTACTTGAAAGATTCGATCTGGAAGAAAAGCTTATCGAAGCATGCAATCTTCGAGATGATAATGGACCAAGTCGATCAATTGGCCAATCAACCGAGTCGCGAGAGGAAGGTAGGCTCCCCAGCCAACCCATCAATAATCCTCGAGGCCAAGCACCATCTGAAGCAGGACCATCGAATAGTCAACAGTTGAAAGCTGTTACGGTGCTGAGAAGTGGACGAGAGGTTGATAATCAAGTGGAAATGCCTATAGAAGCTGATGAAGAAAGAGAAGCAGTAGAGGAAAAAGAATCAGAGAAAAGAAAGGAGAAAGGAAAAGGAAAAGAGAAAGGAAAAGGAAAAGAGAAAGAAAGAGACAAAGAGCCAGAGATAAGAAAAGTGCAAGAGCAAGGAAGAGAGAAAGGAAAAGAAAAAGTAATAGAGGAAGAGTTTCCTTCAACCGTCCAACAAGGACGTGAAAAAGAATCGGAAATGGAATCTGCACCTTATGTCCCAAAGGCACCATTCCCTCAATGCCTAACTCCTCCATCTAGAATGGGAAAGGGACCGACAAAAATGGAAGAAATTTTCGAAACATTCAAGCAAGTAAAGATAAATCTTCCATTACTTGAAACAATCAAACAAGTTCCTGAGTACGCCAAGTTTTTCAAAGATTTGTGACTCGGAGAGAAAGCACGCGTACTCACGTTGCAAAGAAAGTGTTCCTAACAAATCAAGTCAGCTCGATATTGCGATTGGAAACCCCACAGAAACTGTAAGACCCTGGAGTCCCAACTGTGCCATGTGTCATTGGTGGGCAACCAATTGGAAAGGCGTTATTGGACTTGGGAGCAAGTGCTAATCTGCTGCCATACTGAATGTTCGAGAAACTCGGATTGGGTGAATTGAAACCCACGACGGTCACACTCCAACTGGCAGATAGATCAGAAAGAAGACCGAGGGGTGTTATCGAGGATGTTTTGGTTGGAATAGACAAGTTTGTCTTTCCAGTGGACTTCGTTGTCTTAGACATGGAACCACCTGCGAAATCAATCAATCAAGTCCCAATTATTCTTGGACGTCCGTTTCTGCCATCGCTAACGCATTAATTAATTGTCGACGGAGTCATGGGCGTTTCTTTTGGAAACATGAAAGTCGCTTAACATATTCCATGCGATGAACCATTTCCCTAATGAGGATGAGGTCGAATGTTTTACATCGATCGGATGGACGAAGTGGTGGATGAAGCATTACCATCAATGCTCACCAAGAGGAATTTGAAGCGCTTTGTTAGCCATCTATGAGGACAAAGGGCTTGAAAGGAAGCGTAAGAGAAAAGTCAAATTCATCATGTCAAGATGATAACTTATGTGAAGTTGTGACTAAGGTAGAACCACTACTCACGAGGTAAAGGATGTCTTGACTCCATCAATTGAGCAACCACCAAGCGTGGAATTGAAACAATTGCTCGAGTCCCTCAAATATGCTTTTCGGGACCTCGAGAAACACTTCCAAAGGATAATTTCATCCACATTATCGGAAGAACAAGAGAATGATTTGTTGAAGGTCTTTGAAGAGCACAAGGAGGCCATCGGATGGACCTTAGGCGATCTCAAGGATTGACCCATCGGTATGTATGCATAAAATACATCCGGAGGATGAGAGTAAACCATCGAGGGAACCACAGAGGCGACTTAATCCGAACATGCAAGAAGTCGTTTTAAAGGAAATCATTAAACTCCTCGATCTTTGGAATCATCTATCCGATCTCCGATAGTGAATGGGTTAGTCCGGTACAAATCGTTAAAAAAGTCCGGAATTACAATGAAAGAAACTACGGAGGAGAATTGGTGCCCACTCGTGAAACTACCGGATGGCGTGTGTGCATTGATTATCGAAAATTGAACACGACCACCGGAAAAGATCATTTTCCTTCCGCTCATTGATCAATTCTTGAGAAGTTAGTGGGCAAGAGTTTTATTGCTTTCTTGATGGTTATTAGGGATACAATCAAGTGCCCGTTTTCCGGTGATCAAGAAGACAACATTCACGTGTCCATATGGTACGTTTGCAGATCGAAGGAGGCCATTCGGCCAATGTAATGCTCCGGCCACGTTGCACCGATGTATGTTGGCCATATTCTCGGACGTGATCGACAAATTCATCGAAATCTTCATGGACGACTTGTCGGTTTCTCGAAAAACATTTAATTCTTGTTTGCATCGTGCTGCACAGGTGGTGCAACGTTGTGTAGATTCCAACCTTGTTCTCAGCTGGCAAAAGAGCCATTTTATGGTTCAACAAGGAATTGTGTTGGGGCATATTGTTTCAACGAAGGAATTGAAGTTGATAAGGCGAAGGTCGACTTAATTGCAAATTTACCACCTCTAAAAGTGTTCGACAAATTTCGATCATTTTTGGGGCATGCTGGATTTTATAGAAGATTCATTAAGGATTTTAGCAAGGTGGCTAAACCATTGTGCACTTTGCTTGGCAAAGATGTTCCTTTTGATTTTGATGAGGATTGCATAAAGGCATTCCTAAAATTGCGTGAACTCTTATCAAATGCACCAATAATCCAACCACCGGATTATTCTTTACCATTCGAACTCATGTGTGATGCATCTGATTATGCGATCGGAGCTGTCTTAGGGCAAAGGGTGAATAAATTACCTCACGTAATTTATTATGCTAGCAAGACATTAATTGATGCCCAACTGAATTACACCACCACCGAGAAGGAATTATTAGCTGTGGTGTATGCTCTGGACAAATTCCGTTCCTATTTGCTTGGATCGAAAATAGTGGTCTTTTCAGACCACTCTGCTTTGAAATATCTTTTAGCAAAGAAGGATGCGAAACCAAGGCTGATCCGTTGGATCCTGCTTCTAGCATGATTCAACTTTGAGATTAAAGATAAAAAGGGGGTTGAGAACGTTGTGGCTGATCATCTATCTAGAATTCTGCCTGAAGAATCATCTATACCTGAGACCATCCGTGACACATTTCCGGATGAACATTTGATGGCAATTGATGTAGCTGGTGCAAAAGTTCCGTGGTTTGCTAACATCGTGAATTATCTCAGTCATCGCGTAATTAGAATGATAAGAATCTCTTTTCTCCCAAATAAAATACTATTTCGGGATGAACCATATTTGTTTAAATTTCGCTTCGATCGATCATTAGGAGATGCGTGCGAAGACGAGCAACTAAGCGTCCTAAATTTTTTGCCATCAGCCTGTGGAGGCCATTTCGAGGATGAGACCGCATGTAAAATCCTTCAAAGCGGATTCTCTCGGCCCTCAATCTTTCGTGACGTCGCTCAATACCAAGGAATGCCAATCTGTCAATACTTGGCAATATTTCACGAAATATGATGCCCTTAATCCAATTGATTGTTGAAATTTTTCGATGTTTGGGGATTGACTTTATGGGTCCTTTTCCACCATCCTTTGGGTATTCATATATTCGGTGGTCATGACTATGTCTCCAAATGGATTGAAGGTGGCAACCCGATCAAATGATCACAAGGTTGTGGTCAAATTTACGAGAACATGTGTTTAACCGATTCGGGATCCCAAGAGCAATCATCGGTGATGGCGGTTCGCATTTTTGCAATAGCCATTTGCCACTTTTAATGAAGAAGCACGACGTCACTCACAAAGTCGCACGCCGTACCATCCACAGACTAGTGGTCGGTGGAAGTGTCTAACCGAAATCAGCGACTTCTAGAAAAGGCGACGGACGGATAGAAGAGATTGGTCAAACCGCTATCCGATGCTTTGTGGGCCTATCGTCATCGCATTCAAGACACCGACTAATGTCTCCTTCGTAATTGTCTCACGGAAGGCATGTCATCTTCCGCCGAATTGGAGCATAAGGCATTACGGCGATCAAACGATTTAATTTCGATATGCAAGCGGTCGTCAATCGAAGGTTACAGTTGAGTGAATTAGAAGAGTTACGCTACGATGCGTATGAAAATTCAAAGTTGTACAAGGAAAGGTACAAAAGTTGCACGATCAATTAATTTCTAAGGAGTTTCATGTTGGCCAAAAGTTTGGTTATTCAATTCCGACTTAAGCTTCATCACGAAATTGAAATCTAGATGGGAAGGCCCGTTTGAGTTGTTTCCATTAGTGAGCACGGTGCAATTGAAATTCAAAGCCTTGAGGACAATCGAGTTTTCAAAGTGAATGGGCAAAGACTCAAACCAATGTTTGAGCCGATGATTGATTTAAGATTGAGGCGATGCACCTTAGTGATCCAGATTCTTGATCAATGAAGAGGTCGAAATCGACACTTAAACTCGGCTTCACGGAGGCAACCCGGTGTGTTTTATTTAGGAGTTGGACCACGAGGTTTAGTTTAGGATTTAGGATTTATTTCTCTTTTCGTATGTTTAGTTTTAGAATATTAGTTTTAGTTTAGTTTAGGTTATTTTTAATTTCCAAATTAGTGTAGCCACATTACCTTCAATCTATTTTTGGTCATGTTCTAATTTGATGCCCATATTCTCTGCACCTGATCTTTGTGTTGAGGTACTTTTCAACGAGGTTTGGGGTACCTACTTATTTCAAACAATGAGGACATTGTCATTTTTAGGTTTGGGGGTATGTATGATTATCTATCTTTCATCACTTATTTTTGATTTTCTTTGAAAAAAAAAAAAAAAAAAAAAAAAAATTTATTTGGAACCATCATACATGATTTACTTTGCAATAGTTTTCAAACTTTAGTTGATGATGCATGTGAATTTAATTTTGAGAATATTGATGTCATATTTTGAATACTTGTATCTAGGATGATGAAGCTTAATGTGATAATTTGTGGATGACTCTGAAATTCATGCTTAGAATTTTTGCACTTATACCAAGCTAAGACTTAGAAATCGATGAACTATTTTGAGCGTTGAATCTTAGGTTCTTAGTGGAGACTAAACCCGATAGCTTTAGAGCTAATTTCCGTCATTGATGAGTGAATATATAAACTGAGTTTTCTTTGAATCTGAATTATTTTGCATAATCTCATACATTTTATTTTGGCTTGTGACTTTGCATGATATCAAATTCATATTATTGTGTTAGAACGTCATCAGTATATCTACTCAAGACAAATAGGCAAGGTTACCATCTTTTAAGGAAATGATTGAAGGCCATCTTTGGCTCGTTTGTGCTTAAAATGCACCTCATATAAATTTATCCTTCTAGTACCCTTTGAGCCTATAGAAAAATTTACCCTTATACATTCTTTGATAAGCCACGTTAACTTTAACCCTTCACAATTTACGAAAATTTAGCTTTACCCTTCTTATTTAGAAATTAGGAGCGAGGATGAAAATGAGCGAAAAAGAGTAAGTGGAGAGATAATGAGTTATGGTGTTTCTTGAGTGTATGGCAAATATAAAAAGAAAAAAGGGAGAGAAAAGAAAAAAAAAAAAAAAGGAATGAAAAATGAGGTGCTTCAAGAAAAGGAAATTCAAAGAGAAGAAAAGAATGAGAAAGAAAAATATTGAAAAAAAAAAATGGTGAGAAATTAGAAAAGAAAAAAAAAAAAGAAAGAGAAATAAAAAAAAAAAAAAAAAATCGAAGTTAGTTCCTTTTCCAATTTCGAAATTTTGAATCACAATTCCTTTCTTTCTTACCCTTACGAGCCCCATTACAACCCTACAAAAGACCTTCATGATCCGATCTTGCATTGGTTACTGTCTTGTGGAGAGTCAATCTATAATACTTATGATACTTGATATGTCATGCTTAGGATATACAAGTATCTGTTCTTATGAGATTTATTTTTGTTCATTGATTGGCATCGTGTTTCATTTATCATGTGAGACCTTTTATTTGCTTTGTATTGATCTCTCACATGTGTGAAAACTTACCAATCATCGATTTTATTTTGAGTATACCTAAAGTGAGGATTGAGTCAAGACAACGGATCCGATGATTTCCGTTGGACTAGTTACGAGATGGATGAATCTTGGTTTTGGTATGCACACACTACGTTTAAGCATGAATGGATGAGTTATCTAACGATTTGGAGCATTAGACTAATTTGAATGGATATTGGTATGATTAGTATAACATTGTTATTTAAAATTGAGAATTTGCATGTTGAATTGATTATTGATTTTGAGCTTTGAAGTTAAATATATGTTATAAAAATCGATTTTGAAAACTCAATTTCTACCGATGGTTTGAAATTTTTGAAAGTTTGTGGGTAACTTCACCGCAAACCCTCGGAGACACAACTCCTCCACTAGGGATCACCTAGGGTTTAAAGGCTTGTTGCACATGCTAAGTGCAATCGTGTTCCCCAAAGTGGCATTTAAATTTTAGGATGTTAGTTTGATTTGCTTTATATTTCTATCATTCTCTTGCTCGAGGACTAGCAAAGTGTAGGTTTGGGGTGTGATGAGTAGTGAAATATGATGATATTTCACCCCTAAATACCTATATTTAGTCATTCAATGAAGGCTATCCGATGAGATTTGCTAGATTTGAAGTGTTTCGTAAATACACCCAAGTTTCTAAAATGCCCAAGAATCCCGAAAATAATGTCAAAACACCGCTATTTTGGGTCATTGAGAACTTAGTGCGACTTGCAGCTCAATTTGGACCTTCAAGACGTCAGATTCAGGAAATTGCTAAAACATAAAAGTTGTAGAGTCGTCAGCTTTCCAACGCTTCAAGAATCACCTCAATCCGAGTTCGGTACAGAAAATTATGAGCAAAATACCGAGGCAGTATCGATGCAAAGCTAGGCGGAATTCACGAAAATTACTCTTAGATGTCAATCGAGAGGTATTAGGGTTAGGCTATTATAAAAAGGAAGCCACGAGTTTCTTAGGGGATTATTATTTTTGCAATTAGAATATTATTCATTCTTTTTTTAGTTTTAGGGCTCTTCACTTTGGGGAATATTTTCTTCATCTTTTCAAGTCTTCTTCTCTCCTTCTTCTGTGTTTATTCGTAGATTGTAATTTAGGATTTGCATTATTTTTCTCTCGAGAAATTCATAGATTGTATTTAGGAAAACAATTGCAAAATATCTTTTGGAAGAAATAAAAGAGGAATGACTTTGAAAGAAAAAGGAGATCAAACACCAAAGATGAGCGCTAAATCAAGAGATCGGGAAGATGCGATCCCCGTGATAAGTACCTATGTTTATGATTAATACCACACTCATTATTGTTATCATGGAATCGCTTTTGCTCAAAGTTTGTGTGATTGAAAATATTTTAAATGTTTTGTTATGACCGTTGATCATGCAGATCAACGGCCGTAATCGCTAGATCCGACCGCAGTCGATCTAGTCAGAGAGCGATTATGTTGATTGTCTTGATCTAAATATCATGAGATACGCTATGCTTTTACATGACTCATACCGCAATGTTAGTGAGTCATTGTTTTTAGATAGGGTATCTTGGGATTGATGATCATATTTTATTTCAAGTCATTTTTCTAGATGAATGATGGTGTGAATGATGATTTAATGAAACTGTGGGTTTTAATGATAGAAAAGGGGTACGAATCTGGGGTAGCATATTCCTTGATCTCATTTTAATATTATTCGTAGATTTATCAGTAATTAATTGTTTAGATTAATTTATTTTTCTGCATTTAGGAAAAGTGTGTTAAGTTTTTGGTAAAATTGAATCTGCCCTTTGGTACTTCCTTAGGGACGTTTTTAAAATCTCTAAAAGAATTAATTAAAAATTCACGTTTCCCTGTGGGTTCGACACCCCTGTTCTTGCCATACTGCAATAGATCTTGTGCACTTGCAAGGGTTACATTCTAAATCGATCAAATCACTGTGAGAAGATACTAGGTTTTTGAAATCTTAGATCGTTGTTAGGGTTTCGGTTGGGTTTTCCCTTTCGCAGATCAGAGAGAACGAGACTCCGTTTCCCCATCGCGACGAGTTGAATACGTGAATTAGAAATTTCAACTTCGCTTATATATAGGGCCAGACTGAGTTAGGTTATTTGCAGCCGACAAAAATCTAACCAACAACCTTTGACTAAAGACCAAACTAGATCACATGGAGACGGTTGAAGCCGTCTCTATTGGTGTTAACGAGACTTTTAGAAATAGTTTTTCATGTAGTCTCTAAAGTTATCACCTGCCTATACATAAGTGAACCTTATGGTTTAGGGTTCATGTAGTCTTTAATAAAAGAAATTGAGACGACTTTTAAAATGGCGGTCTCTAATAAAAGAATTGGAGACAGCTTTTGAAATGACTGTCTCTAATAAATAGTTGTTAGAGACGGCTTCGAAAAGCCATCTCCAATAATTGTCTCCAAAAGTCCTTTATTTTGTAGTGAGGCGAACTCTGCTGTGGCTGGAGCTGGTAAAGAACTATGCCATACGCAGCCTAAGTCCATAGAGTGTCTGGCGCTTGGACTAACCCCTTCAGTGCCATCACCCCCATCATGTAATGAGCATTTCACCATTTGCGAACCTTCCCTGACACCCATTAATCCAAATTTTCTTTCCTTCCAAATGTCCTAGAAAATTTGTCAATGACACCACCCAGAACAAGCCTCAATGATTGAATCAACTACAGATCTGGAATCTATTCACGAAATTCCAATTGTTTCTTTCCTTTCAGATCCTTGGAAGATTGTCAATGGCACACATGGAGTCCACATTTACAAAAATCCAATTGTTTCTTTCCTTCCGAGTCCACCAGAAGAGGAGAAACTTCCCTTATTCTTGTTTCAATAAATGCTTCCTTTGGCATTAAGGCTGTTAGAAATTTAACCCACACTAATGAATGATCCCTTACCACGATGAATTCGGAAAAATAAGAAAATGCGAGAAAATAATCACACACAACACAAAAATTTATGTAGTTCACCCAATCGAGGGCTACGTTCACAGGAGTATATGCACTATTTATGAACGTTTACAATACACATACTCTCTTATCTCTAGTGCACTCTTAAACAAGATCAAACACGATCTTTAACAATTAACCTATTGTTAAACCAAGGACGCATTCCTTCATAATAACAGAGGAGAGATTTATCGAAATATAGGAACGATTCTCGCACAAGAACGGCTTCAATCGGATCTTCAATCCCCAAACAATTCTTCAATTTCTTATTTTTCCAAAGTATTCACCCAAGTTTCTCTTTTGAAAAACTCTCTCAAAAGCTCTCTCTTAAAGTCTTCTAATTCGTCAACGAGCTTTCCCTTATATAGAAGTCCCGAGTCCTTCTAACCTAAAAGAAACTGTAAAAAAAAATGGAATCTCCACGTAACTTAGACGTCACGGGTCATCGCGGGTTGCTCTAGCAAGAACCAAAGTCGCTCGAGTGACTAGTACTCAAAACTTTTCCCGTGCAAGAGTGCGCATGTCACTCGAGCGACTTTTCCAAAATATTCAGCTAAGTTTCTTTCTTGAAAAACTATCTCAAAAGCTCTCTCCCAAAATCTTCTAATTCGTCCATGAGCTTTCCCTGATATAGAAGTCCTAAGTCCTACTTCTAACTCAAGAGAAACTGTCCAAAAAAACGGAATCTGTACGTAACTTAGACGTCACGGGTCGTCGCGGGTTGCTCTAGCAAGAACCAAAGTCGCTCGAGTGACTAGTACTCAAAACTTTTCCCGTGCAAGAGTGCGCATGTCACTCGAGCGACTTTTCCAAAATATTCAGCTAAGTTTCTTTCTTGAAAAACTATCTCAAAAGCTCTCTCCCAAAATCTTCTAATTCGTCCATGGGCTTTCCCTGATATAGAAGTCCTAAGTCCTACTTCTAACTCAAGAGAAACTGTCCAAAAAAACGGAATCTGTACGTAACTTAGACGTCACGGGTCGTCGCGGGTTGCTCTAGCGAGAACCAAAGTCGCTCGAGAGCGACTAGTACCCGAAACTTTTCGCGCGCATGTCACTCGAGTGACTTTTCCCAAAAAATCTGCTCTTGTTATGCGTGCTCACCTCGCTCGAGTGGATTTGGTTCCGGCTCGAGCGAGTCAGTTAGGGTTAAACGTATAATAACAAAGGCCATAAATACGCAAACATGTACTTTTTATTCACCGAATCCACATTCCATACGTTTTCCAGCTATTCAAAATCTGAAGGCAGGTGGAACCTTCAAGCTTTGAGCCATCCACCGTCTCCTCATGTCCTTTTGGTAGGATAGTTTTCCAATCTTAAATTGAAAACTCGTTTCCTTGTAAACTTTATGCACCAACATTTTGCAATAAAAAAAGTTTCTCTATTCCAAGATTATTAGAATTACTAACATATTCATGTTAAGATCGAGCCTTTTCTTTTTTCCTTGCCCGAGAAGGCTCTTGATCTTCAATCTTCATCACAAAGAACTTTTTAGGTCTAATATAAAGTGGAAGAAAACCCATTAATCACTCGAATTTGAATCTTCACTTCTCTAAAGCCCAAAAACATAGACCTAGGCCCTCTTTGGCAACCCTTTTCCAAAAATACTTTTTAAAGGGAAGAATATTAGGTGGAAAATACATTTCACTATGTCTAGCTGAAAATGGTGTGGAGTTGAGAAGTTGCCTCAAGCTGTGTCTCACCTAACTCCATTTTAGCAATGCAATAGACCTTTTGGAGAAGTATCATTTGAGTTAGGACACTGATATATATATATATATATATATATATATATATATATATATATATATATATATATATATGGCGGGCTGCAAACCGCAGACCATTCAACGGTTCACTTATGTGGGCATGATGCAAGCTCAGTGGGTCCCAATAAAGCAAGTTGGGCCAGCCACTTGTATAGCACCACGTAAGCAGTCTGTTGTCAGTATAAAAAATAAGACTTAGCGGCAGTTTTTTCAGCCAAAATCTGCCGCTATTAACAAAAAATCTTGTTATTTCAGTAACAACAGGACTAGCAGCGACAATTTTTTTTTGTTAATAGCGGCAGTTTTTGGCTGCCGTTGAAACAACTTATTTTTGTAGTGTGTTAGTCTGCCGTTGCTTATTAATTATAATTTCCTTTTGAGTTATAAAATCTGAAAAGTATTTTTTTAAAGGGTTGCCAAAAAGGACCTTAAATGCTAAAAAGCAACACTCCTATCTATTACTTCTCCCATTCTCAGGACGTTAGAGTCTCAGTAAAAAAGAATAATATTTTTCTCTACAACTTTTGAAATAAACAATATACATAAGAGGAAACAAGGTTTCTTCTCCCAAATCTAAAGATAGCATGGGACCAAATTCTATGTTGCAAAGAACAGGTACCCTTTAAATTAACCATTTCCTATATAAAAGCAAACAGACCATGCAACATGACCAACATAATTTTAAAAATAAACATTAAAATGTCTTTGGAAATAGGGTTTCCAACCCTGCTATTGCCTCCTCTTCCATGTGCATATGTCGAAATTGTAACAAGAAATAGTTTAAACTTGAAAATTTCATGTTTGAAGAAAAAAAGTGTTTTATAATGCTTCCTTTTGGTAGAAAAATTAAAAAAACATTTATAAAAATGAGTCATTGAGTCATGTGATTTATTATTGTAATGCTTAATTTTTTTCATTAACTGTGTTATGGTTCCTTACATCCTTCATGCAGAGGGTTTTGCTCTAGTCTCTTAAGAGGATGAAAATTGCTAAATTCAGCCTTAAAAGAAACATAGGATACATTATATGAAGAACACATGCTTCAAGGTTGATTAAATCCCTTGTATAGACACAAGACCAAATAGGATGCACATAATCAATATTTAAGTAAATTGGGAAACATCATAAAACATAGAAGACTGTATTTTGATTCAGTATGTCATCAGCTGTTTACTGCCAATACTGAAAACACAAAAAAATAAATATTAGACTAATTTGCTTGCCAAGGCCTGGGCCTAAGCCAAATGGGTGGTGCCCAGCTTGTTTGGTAATCGATCCGGCAAAGTGATTCCATGGTCTGATCCTTTAAATTGAAAACACTTCATGGACCTTATAGCTATTTTTGTAACACCTCTAGTCATCCATGAAATAGATGTGGTTGGCTTTGCATCCCTCAAACTCTGGAGCTGAGAGAGACAATGAGGTATTGAACCCAGACAGTGGCACAGTATAAAAAAACAGATTATTAGGTATAAATTGTCGCTATAAACAAAAAACTATTAATTAAAGATTATTAGAGGCAGTTTTTTTGTTAATAGTGGCAGTTTTTGGCTGCCGCTAATAATCTTGTTTTTGGTAGTGGCGGGACCAAGATTTTCATCTAGTCGGGGTGCAAGTCATACAGATAAATTTCGACGAAATTCTCTGAAATTCGCTGAAATAAGGGTCGCACTAAACTTTTAAAGAAATTTCGGTGATTTCTCCAAAATTGTAAAAATTTCATTCATTTGGGCAAATTTAATAAAATTTCACCAAAATTAATGATATTTTTTTTAAATTTGGGATCACAATCTCAAGATCTGTGGTGTCGAAAATTGGGACAAAAAATAATTTCCATTATTTGAGTAAAAAAGTCAACAATCTTAGCACTTAAATGCATGTGTGAAGAGATCTACTTTTAGAGATGAGAGATGGCTATCTCTATTTGCTCTCACACATTCTTTGAAAGCGACCATGTCTCGGACCCCTTGAAACCATTGATTTGTTCATATTAGATGATGGAGATCGTTTTTCACCCCGATCTTCCATATAATAGATCTTGAGATGACGTCTCACTTATCAGATGGTCCGTTTTTTATATTATGTGTTATAGATCCCAAAAAATGACCCCTAGTTTATGTTTGAGTGTGATGCATGTCATATGACGTCAAAATATGTCATGATGTAAGGATTTTTTGGGGATCTATGACACAGGGAATGAAAACGGACTGTCTGATATGTGAGATATGATCTCAAGATCTATTTTGGTGTAGATTAGAGTGAAAAACGACCTCTATCATCTGATCAGAAGCAATCAATGACTTTTAAGGGATATGAGACGTGGGCACTTTTAGAGAATGGGTGGGCGCAAACAAATCCATAAGAGATTTAGGGAGCAAAAATAAGTGCAGAGAGTATATTTAGCACAGTAATGATATGCTTTATTATTTGCAACTATAGATTTACCCTTTATTAATATATATAAATAATGATTCCTTTGTTGGTTTTAAAAATTGTGTAAATTCACCTTTAGAAAAAAAAAATCTGTTAAAAACCCGGGTGCCGCCCGCACTTGCCCCTTAGTGGTTCCACCATTGACCCTAGGGACCATGATTGGCCCATTTGGATCTAGCTGAAAACCCTAAACGCAATCATCACGTGCATAAAGAAATTAACCTCAGTAATAGCTATGGGTCAAAATTACGTCCGATACGGTACATTCAATGTACCGTATCGGCCATTTACATACAAATACCCGGACGATACATTCAATGTATTGTTCGGTAAGTTACTATTCCAATGAATATATCGTCCGATAAGTTATTGTTTCAATACGTATCGTCCAATATACATCGGTTTGGAGCTCGGACGATCCGTATTAGATACCTGAAATTTTGACCCTTCTAATAGCTCTCTTGTCGGAAAACATTAATTCACGAACAAAGGAGGGCAGCAATACAAGTAGGGGAGGAGGCCTCATATCACACGTAACCATCGATTGCTATTTCATTTTATCCCATTTATACTAAGGCAAAACAGAACACTCTGTTATTTTTTTTAATGCAAATTCAAAGTGGTAGATTGCAATATTTTTGGGAAAATGCTGTTTGCAGCCATCAAATCTTTAAGAGTACCCACCCATAAAATCATAATCATCGATTGCTTTTAATCAGACGATGGAGATTGTTTTCTGTCCTAATCTTCCATACGATAAATCTTGAGATCATGAGCATATCATCAAATGGTCAAATTATGATTCCACGTGACACATTATCATAAAAAAGTGACTTAAAATATCACGTGGCCCATATTCCAAGTCACCGAAAATCATTGACTGTTTTGAATCGGATTGTGGAGATCGCTTTCAGTCCTAATCTTCCACACGATGGATCTTGAGATCATGAGTGTACCATCGAATGGTTAAATTTTGTTTCACATGACACATCATAAAAGAGTGAACTAAAAAATCATGTGGCACATATTCCAAGTGACATGAAAACCATTGAAGGCTTTAAATTGGACGGTGGAGATCGCTTTTTGTCTCAAATCCCAATACATAGGATGGTATGTGGCACATAATATCTTAAAAATCTGATGATATGTGCCACATATCATCGTGAAAATCTGACTGTCTAATGATATGTGGCACACATCATAAAAACTGATGCCATGTGGTTTTCAGGTCACTTGGGACAAGTGTCATATGGAATAAAAAACTGTCTGATGATATGAGTTTCATATGTCACGTGTACAATCAAAATTCTGTGAGCACAATGGATGATAATACACCGATGCATCAAATACCGATTAATGTTACTTTTCTAAGTATTAGAATGGCTATTCAGACGGTGGTAAATGCAATAAAAAATAGGATTCTTGCATTTTACTTCGGTTAAAAAAACATGGGAAAGTGGAGCAAAAAGTTACCTTTACTCCATTTTACTAACTCTTTTCCAAACAGGCCCCAAGTAAAAATGCAAGGCACATGCAAGTCTAAAAAGAAACAGCTCCTTTATTTGCAGCCCACAAATATTATTATGATTGCGTATGGCATAGCTCTATGCTAGTTCTTACTACAAAAAAGTTTACCTGTTTTAGTTAACTCTCATTCTCTTTTTTAATTTTCTGCAAATAAGGATTTATCTGTTCTAATAACAACCTCCATGCTCTCTACTAACTCCCTATCAGAGCAAATAAAATCTGTTATGGCAAGAAGTGAGTAGAGAGGAGGGTAAAATTGCTGAAAAGGTAAATCCTACATAAAATCTTGTTATGCAAGGAGTTATCAAAGAGAAGGGCAAGAAGTGAGTAGAGAGGAGGGTAAAATTGCTGAAAAGGTAAATCCTACATAAAATCTTGTTATGCAAGGAGTTATCAAAGAGAAGGGATACTTGCTAAAGCAGGTAGCAAGATGTTAGCAAAGAGGATGAGAACTTGCTAAAACAGGTAAACTCTATTATGACAGGAGCTAACAAAAAGCTATGCTATACACAACCTATATAACTCTACTGCACCTGAGTTTTATGTGTTGTAAATTTATAAATTTTTTATTTACCTATGACCTACAATATTTTAGAGCAAGCTATGTGTGGGTTATGACTTAAGTGTACTATCAAATGAAATTTATAATCGACATGACACACTTCCCAAAAGGGAACATGATCATAGTGTACATCATAGTGAACATGGTTGAAATTGCTAAATTTAGCCTCCAAAGAAACATAGGCACAAGATCAAATAGGATGCACATACTAAAGGTTTGTAAATCGATTTGGAATTTCAAACACATGCAGACACCTCATGACCGCCAAAACTAAAAGCATAAATAAATAAATAAAAGTATTAAAACATATCTTAAACAAAACTGATTGAATCACTTAATTATATAAGCACAACCAACTAGGATGCACATAAACAAGGTTTATAAATCGATTGGGAAACATCATCAAACATACACCATTATTCTTGGTTTCGATAGGTCAGCTCATGACTGCCACTTCAAAAAACAAAAATAAATAAAAGTAATAAAAACATATGGTAAACAAAGTATTCTATTAATTTGCGTCAAACAAACTATTAGGTTGTTTTTGGGATTGCATTGCACTTTTGGAGGCAAAGAGTAGCCTACTTAAAAGAGCAGGTTTAAATTGCTCTTTTATAGAGACCCAAATTCAGCTCTTTCACTCTCTAATAGAGCTAAGAGCACTTACAGCCAAACACAGTCCCATACTAAAAGACCGCTACACCATAGCAGAGGGTTGCATGCTCTTTGCCTCAGAAGCAAACACAACCTTAGACTAGGTTGCTTGCCAAGGCCTGGGCCAAAGTCAAATGGGTGGTGCCCAGCTTGTTTGGGAATCGATTTGGTGGAGCTAACTAGGTGTTGGCGCAGTTGGTAGGGGACTTTGGTTTGTTACCAATAGGTCATGGGATAGAGTATTGGCATCTCCCTTCTGCGATAACAGGATGCCCCGTAGGGTGTGTAAATTGTAAAATACTCGTTACACGGTGGGGGCGAGGGCATCCTTAGGGATTAGTCCAACCATAAGCTTGGGATCGGATTACCCCTAAGTTATCCAAAAAAAAAAAAAAAAAAACAATGCCTACTCACCTGAATTATTCACTTAGCTGTTTTGAACGGTTCCATATCCTCACGAGGATAAAGAAACTTCAAGATAAGTAAAAATTAGGGATAATTAGAGAAACAACCCTGAAAAACAAACCTTTTAGCAAAAAAGTCTAGAACCTAAACATTTAAAAAAATCGGTGCTTTCACGATTTTTGGAAGTTTTGAGATTCGTGAAAGCATTATTTAAAAAAAAATTAAAAAAATGGTGCTCTCACGGTTTTTTGAAGTTCCAAAAACCGTGAAAGCACGGTATATTTTTAAAACGTTTGAGTTTTAGATTTTTTGCTAAAAAGTTTGATTTTTAGACATGTTTTTCTAAAGTGCCTTAAAAATTATCCTATAGGCTTCACCAAATAATAATAATTCATGTTGGAAATTAACTTGGAATACTTTGTTTCATCACCAAAGGAGGGCAATAATGCAAGTTTAGTGAGTAGGAGAGGAGGCCCCATATCTTGTTCACCCCATAGACCTTCCCTTTGTACTATATGAGGTCCGCAAAAGGCCACTTACCTTTTAACAGAATCCACTTGTCATCTCCTGATGTACATATCACTTCCAAATCCGCCACGGATGATAAAAATGGATCTCTAGATAAAAACATCTTAACTAATAAGATACTGGAGTAGAAGTTGGGTAGTGTAAGTACCTACCCATTTAGAAATCCATGTGCGTTCGACATGCAGTGACTATTTCCGTTTCACCTACATCCACATCTGGAAGCGTGTTTAGGGAAGGAAGCCGAATTACGCGATAGGTAAAAGGATTAAATAAAAAACAATCCAAAGTTCTAAACATCAAAACTTCCTACGATGTGGTGTTCCTTCTCGAGGCTCTCACAAGAAAGTGAAATCAAAGATTCATTAAAGAAGCTTCCGTTTTCAGGTATAAAAAGTCCTGGAAGTGGTGAAGGGAGGCAGTACTTAGTTTCGTTGTGAGCTCTCTTCCATGGCTTGCAAACACATGAGAAACGGGCCAAATCCACAAATAGGGTAAGCCAGTTCAGAATGGATTCTAACATATCCATTGGAAGTATCGCCCACTCCCCCATCCCTTACAATAACTACAAGGAGAAATGAAGGGGATGAGAGAATTTGGTAACTGGGGACGTAGAACAAAAGAGGTAACCTAGCCCTTAGCGTTTATCCTTATTTATAGGTTTTGGCCGGCTCGAGTATTCCCAAGCCAGCCGGACAAAATTTTTACTTGGTCCAAGTCTGGGCCAGGCACGTGGCTGGCTTAGGGTTTCAAGCCCAATCCCAGCCAGCAACAAGCTTTCAAAACTCTACCCTAGCCTGGCCCATTCATTCAAAGATGAGTTCAATACAATGGGATTACGGGGAAGATTGTTAATAGGTTTCTTTAGTCCATTGTCCTTTAAGAATTTTCTTTGAAAATATATGCCTGTTTTGAAAGTCTTTTCTATTGAAGAGATAAGAACATCTTTCAAAGCTGAATGGGCAAGCCCAATAAGAGTCTCATTCTCTTCAAATGGTTCTAAGGGGCTCTTCAAACGTGATTGTGCATTGGCGAGCATTCCTCTCTCTTTAAGATTGATTTTTGACTAGAATGATGTGACATAAACTCACGATCCAAGCTCCTATTGACTGCATGTTACATCAATGAGCTTTGAAAAGTCATTTGATGTGACATTCAACCTATATATATATATATGAAATGATTATATGACTTGAATCATGTGACATAAACCCACGGCTTAAAGTCCCTATTGACTGCATGTCACATCATTGGACATTGAAAAGTCATTTGATGTGACATTTAGCCAATAGGTTTAGAGCTCAAGTCATTAGATTATGTCCTATGACTCGAGTGAGAGGATCATTACCTTTTATATATATATATATATATATATATATATATATATATATATATATGGGAAAGGGTTGTGTATGCCAATAGTATATGGTGAGCGTACCCCAATGATCCAATTGGAGCTCCATGTGCCAACCAAAACACTGTTTTGGCGCTATGTGGTGTTTGGATGTATTGTTTAGATTATGATTCAAAATTTTGGTTGAAATCGTTTTGGTTTCGGTCCCCACCGAAACCGAAACGAAACCCATATTTTCGAAAGTTCTTAGTCCCCCTGTGAAGTTTTCGATTGAAATTCAAAATTTCGGCCCAGCTCGAAACTGAAATGAAACTTGAATTTTTTATCCTTAGTCTAGATCAATTCTATAAAAAATAATTATAAAAAATAAATCATTTGAGGCAAAAGTCAAATACCGACTAAATTAAATGGTATGAATTCCAAGGCACAAAAAAAAGCATGGTGCAACTAAGTTTTTTAAAGATGATCTAAATGAAACAACCTTGGTCCACGTGACACCAAAATAATGTTTTGGATGTCACATGGTGCTCCATGTGTCCATGTGGACCACTGGGGCACACTCACTGTACCCCATTTGGGCACCTAATCGCTATCCTATATATATATATATATATATATATATGAGGGCTGGGGATATGCGCCCGGGCGTAGAGAAATCTCTGCGCCTATTGATAGGAGGTCGACACGTAGCTCATTTTTGGTTGATGTGACATTTTAACTTTTTTCTCATTTAATCCCGCTTTAACCATAGTTATCATTGACAGAATCAGAAAGGCAAAGTGGTGCGAAGCACCTGGGGATATGTTCCGTGGTTGAAATGACCATCATTACATTTCGAAAAGACCATTATTACCCCAATTTAAATCATTTTTTATCATTTTCGTCTACAAAGCGCTTACGCTTCTGTATAGAAGCATAATTGCTTCCTTTATGGGGCGCTAGCACCTCTTTCATGAAGCGGTGGTGGTCCATGAAACCACTTTCCACGTGTCCGCTTCGCATTAGAGGGTGTAGAAAAATCTCTATGCCCGGGGTGCATTTTCCCCTTTGCCTATATATATATATATATATATATATATATATATATATATATATATATAGACACGACTTGACCTTTCATCGGACCCAACATAACTACCCAACCAAAAAGTTGGGTTGGATGCTTCATGCCTTGCCCAATTCGAGCTAGCAGGTCAAGCTTGTGTGCCTGATCTAGTAAAAAACTTGGGTTGGGCAGGTCTTTTTTTTTTGATAATTAATGTACAAGGTTGAAGGGTCCTCACCCTTTCATTGAAAGAAAAAAACCGAGGTTACAAAGAACACAAAGAGGGTGATAAGAAGGGAGCTTTAGCAATGCCATCACCCCCGAAACAAAACACCACTCAAACAACCCAAACGCCGAAAAGCTGCCTAACTGAAAAGTAAGGAACTAAACAGAGGTGCAGCCCGGCCCAATACCGACGAACAAACTACACTCGGAGCAGCAAAGAACAGATACACCATATACCCATGATCAAAACAAAAAAACCTTAGATTTCCAGCAAAGCAGGGCCCCCTGGATCAATAGCCTCCAAATTTCAAAACCGAATAAGGGCCTAAACTCTTGAGACTTTTGGCTCACTGAAAAAATTTAACTTGAATTGGATCCGCAAGCAGCGAGCATTCCATCTCCATGTCTTCGAAAATACGGCGATTTCGTTCTTTCCAAATGAACCAAAGAACTGCAAAAGGAATGAGATTCTAGATATCTCTCCTTCTACGACCACGGGAGATGTCTCTCCATTGTCCCAATAACTCCCCACAGCTTTCAGGCATAACCCAAATTAGCTTAAACCAGTTGAAATTTTTTTTCCAAATCCTCGAAGAGAACTTGCAATGCAAAAAGAGATGAACGATAGATTCCTCCTCTTGATAGCACATCACACACAGGTTAGCAAGAGAGGAACCCCTTGCCTGTAAATTGTCCACCGTAAGCACTTTGTCGACCATGATCTTCCACACAAAACAAATGACACGATTTGGAGCCTTAGCTTCCCAAATCCAAAGCCATGGGAGAAAAGGAGTAATCCCTGCAACCAACTGCTTATATAAGAGATTGACCCTAAAAATACCTCCCGGATCATTCAGCCACAGCGGATGGCCAGAGGTCTACGGCTTGAAAGAATGGAAGGAGTTTAGCAAGTTTAGCAACCCAAGAACCTCCCTTATCTCCCCATCATAAAGCCTTCTAGATAGAGACACACTCATTGAACCCTACCATTCTGATCGACCTTTGCCAACTCAGCAACATAAGCTACTGGTTAAGAGAAAGAGTCAAAATATTAGGGAACATCACCTTCAACGGCTCATTGCTTATCCATGATTCATGCAAAAAAGAGGTACTTTCACCATTTCCAATCACAATTTTAGCCTGGAACCTAAAACAATGTTGCACACTATGAAGTGAATGCCAAAAATTAGAAGTTGTCCAAGGAAAAGCGATATCCTAACTGTTGCCTCCATCCCCGTACTTCTCCAAGAGGATGCATCTCCATAAGCTCTCCTTCTCAAATTGAATACGCCAAAACCATTTAGAAAGGAGGGCATCATTAAAAGGTTTAAGGTTGATAATCCCCATCACTCCATCCAACTTGTTTCTGCAAAGCAGACACCAATTGAGAGTTTGAATTCTAGATTTCTCAGCTTCGCTAGTCCAAAGGAAATCCCTTTGAATCTTTTCTAGTCTATGAATAACCCAAGATGGGTATTTGAAAGTAGACATGAAGTAAACCGGAAGGGCAGATAAAGTAGATTTGATGAGAGCAACTCTCCCCGCAAAGGATAAATATTTGCCTTTTCACCCTTCAAACTTTTTCTTTACTCTTTCCACTATAGGTAACCAGAGGATTTTGCGAAGGAAACCAGTCCCTATTGGCAACCCTAAATATATGAAAGGGAGAAGAGATGAAGAGCAACCAAGGATACCAACAAGCCTGCTAACTTCACACTCCTCCATAGCTACCCCGATATGACTTGACTTGCTTATATTAACTCTCAATCCTGAAACGGCTTCAAAACAAAGAAGCGTGTTCTGAACACCTTTTAATGCAGACTTATTACCATAAATAAACAGAACTGTGTCATCTGCATATTGAAGATGAGACACTTCAAAGCTATTACGGGAGACCTTGATGAAGCCATTAAAAATCCCGACATCTGAGGCTTTCTTGATAAAAGCAGAGAGACCTTCTGCAACCAACAAGAAAAGATATGGGGATAAAGGATCTCCTTGATGCAAACCTTGATCCATGTGAAAAAAACCTTCAATAACACCATTCACTTGAATAGAGATCCAAACGGATGACAAACACCCTTTAATCTACTTCCTCCACCGTGTACCAAAACCCATGTGTTCAATCTGATAATCGAGGAAACCCCAATCCACCTTGTCGTAAGCTTTTTCAATGTCCACCTTAAGAACCAAACCTTTCTTCTTTCTCTTGTGATGAGAATGGATTAGTTCGTGAGAAATAAGAACTCCATCCATAATTTGCCTATCTTTCAAAAAGGTCGACTGATAAGGGGAGATAAGCACCGACAACACCTCTTTGAGACGAATAGCCAAGGTCTTGGCCATAATTTTATAAAGCCCGTTTAGAAGACTAATAGGGCGAAAATCGTTCACCTCCACAACACTAGATTTTTTGGGAATTAACGGAATAAAAGTAGTGTTCATTTCACGACTAATCACCCCACGCGAATGGAACTGTACAAGAACTTTGAGAAGGTCAAATTTGATCATTTCCCAACACTTTTGGAAGAAGGCCATCAAGAAGCCATCGGGGCCAGGGGCTTTGTCCCCACTTAACTTGAAAACTGCCAGTTTGACTTCCACAATCGAAAAATCCTTTTCAAGATCTGAATGACAAAGAGATAGAAGGAAGAGAAACACCATCAATCGTAGGCTCAATCCAACCCTCACTCTTGAATCTGTTATGAAAATGACGAACTAAAACTTCTGCCATCTGCTTGTGGGATTCAACAAAAACTCCGTTATCATTAATTTTAGCTATGAAATTTCTTCATCTTCTATTCGAAGCCAACGCCTGAAAGTACTTGGAGTTTCAATCACCGTCCACCACCCATTTGTCTCTAGAATTTTGTCGCCAATAAATCTCCTCCTTCCTAAGGATGGCTTGCAATTCTGACTTCAACAAAACTATAGTCTCTCGCTCCTCATAGGATAAACGCCAAAGTTCTTCTTTCTGATCAAGATCTTTAATCTTGAGAAGTAAGTCACCTTTCAAACTGAAAATATTTCAGAAAACCTTCAAATTCCATTCGACTAAAGCCTTTCTTGTAGTCCTTAGCTTGGCCATAAAATCTTTCTAGCCCATCTTTCCTTCGTAACTGAAAGCCACGTATCTTTGATAACCTTAAAAACTGAGGCATCTTCAAACCACATCAACTGAAACCTAAAAGGCTTGGGTTTGAGAATGGGGATATACGGGGTCAGTAAAATAGGACAATGATCAGAGATAAGCCAGGGAAGCACTTCAGCTTTAAAATCCGTCATCAACAGATCCCAATTTTGGGACACCAAAAACCTGTCAAGCTTAGATAAGCATGGATCTTCTTCCATGCTAGACCAAGTGAAAGCCGCACCACACAGAGGGATATCAATCAAATAATTATTAAAAAGAAAATTCGAGAACACTAAAATACCTGACAAACTACCAACATAACTGTTTCTCTCTTCAGCAAATCGGACGATGTTGAAATCGCCCGCCACACACCAAGGAATTGAGGCATCTGCTAGGGTTGATCTACCCAAACACAACTCATCCTAGAAAACCAATCTAGCAGAGTCATCATGGGAACCGTAGGTATTACTGATGACAAAACAAGCACCATCCTCACATCTTTGGAACAAGATATCCAAATTGTAGGAACCTCTAAAGAAACCATGCCATTGTAAGACGAGCTATCCCAAAAAGTAATGATCCTTCCGGATGCCCCTCTAGCCTCAACCGCTTCCCATTTCATATTGCTATTGAAATGGGCTGGTCTATTTTGGGTTGGCCAAATGTGTTGACAACCTTTGCAAAGAGTCATTCCTATATGTGGTGGAAGGAAACAAGGGCGTAGTCATGGTTATCTTCTGGTGGGGCCTAGCAATGATAGACGGCTCTTTACAGTAGCTTTACCGCCCTAGGAGCTTCTACACCAATTTGAGCTCAAAGAAACCCATCTCAGGACTACTATATAATAGTATCGGGGAGAAGGATCAAAATTTCGGGATGAATTTTGGTTTCGGCCATGACTGAAACCGAAATCCAAAATTTTGGCCGAAATCCCCCCCCCCCCCCCCCACCTCGATACATTTATTGCCGATAATTTGGATTTCGGTTTCGGGCATGCCTGAAACCGAAACGTTTCGACCGAAATTCTGATCCATGGACGGGGATGCAGCCCCTTACCCCAAACCTCTCTACTTGGCTATCCCCCTGACAATATTATCTAGGGGTTTTTGCGTTTATTTTACCTATTTACATGACGACTCTTGTTTTTATGTTTCCTTTACTACTTGCACCCTACAATGATGGATTCCCTGACAAAATAGCCTTTGATTGCTTCGAATCAGTTGAGTGAGATTGTTTTTTGTCCCGATCTTTGATCTAATTGCTCTTCAAATTAGGGACCTACAATCTGACGGCCAGATTTTTATTTCACATTTCCTACATCTTGAAAAGTGATATGAAGAAATGATAGAACTGGCAACTATAGAGCAAGTCGAAGCCATGATTTGTCAAATCAATAGCCGAGGAGGAGAAGTGGCCAACGCATGAAAGGGATCTTGGCACAAGCATGAAGAAGAGAACTATTTGCTGATGACGGCTTGTCCGAAGAATCGTGAGACAACAAGGAACCCCGGAAAACACCTTATCTGAATCGAAAAAACCTAGAAACGGAAGCCCGACTGGTACGTCTTTAGGACGAAAGGATAGGAGACCTAGAGCTCTACCTGGATGACTTTCTAGCTCGAAGAAGGCAACACGTCAGGAGGCCGACATTCACTCATTTCTGCTGCAGTCTCGAGATTATAATTCCCAAGAATTATAGGGACCCCAAATTCGGCATGTATAATGGAACAGTCGATCCCTACCATCATCTTTCGCTCTTTTGTAGGTGAAAGCCGAAACAACCATGCTCTACTAATTCACTACTTCCGAAAATCCCTGAAGGGAGAAGCCCTCAACTTGTTCGACACACTGGCATTAACCACCAGGACAGGCTTCAAAGAAATCATTGACCGCTTTCTCAACCAGTATAAACACCAAGTCCAACTTCCCACGTTTGATGTACACCCATGATCACCAAGTGAAATAAAAATCTGACAGCCTGATAGCAAGCTTCTGACATCAAGATTCATTGGGTGGAAGATTGTGGTGAAAAACGATCTCCATTGTCTGATATAGAGCAGTCAAAGATTAGTTTTGTAACTGATCTGTCACTATAGGGGTAATAAGTAAAGGAAACACAAAAGCAAGGGCCGCAGTGTAAATAAGTGAACACAAGGGCAAAGTGCCATTAAAACATATCTTACGAGGTTCAATTCTAAAATCCCTACTATCTAACCTTACGAGGTGTTATTTGTACAATACTCAATTAATTGAATGTGGCAGAGATGGAGAATTGGCACTACAAAAAATAAAACTTTTACTGGCAGTTTTTTATAGCAAAAATCTGTCGCTATAAATATAAAAACTGTTAAGATTATTAGTGGCAATTTTTTGTTAATAGCATGCAGTTTGTCGCTGCCGCTAATAGTCTTATTTTTTGTAGTGTGGTCACAATTTAAAAAATTTGTGATTTAAAAAAAAAATTTACTTTTAAATTTTCTTTAATTATTTTTTTTTAAATTTTCTCTCCAATTTTTCCTCTGAATATTTTCCCAAACTTCTCGGAGTTTTCCGAATTTTAACCTTGCCGAATTGTTGTTGAACCCCTCGAATTGGTGACTATGGCTTTAAGTGGGTGCTCATCACGAAGTTCTTTGGAATAATATGATGAATGAGAACATCGTAAACAAAATTAACATGTGTACTTAATTGGATAAATGAAAGACCACTATGAGAGAAATTTCTCATTTTTTTCTTGCAAGTTGCAAAAGGGAAAAGAAAACATAGAGGCGAGAACAAGTTGAGGGAGTTTGTCCCATTGGTGGTGCCACTAGCGTGTAGTGTTGAGTTCATAGATTCAAATCTCATCATTACCTATGAAAAAATGGAAATAATAAAAAGATATTGTCACTGGTTCTTTCCAGCCACATTCGAATGGAGCTAGGCTCAGCTCTAGCTTGACTCTACCATACTAAATTTTAGTTCTAGCTTGGCTCTACCAGCTTAAGTGAGGAATTTTTAATAAAATTTATTATTTTTATTTTTGTGTTACTTTTTAAACTATCTAAATTTGTATTTTTATAGCTAATTAATACTTTTAAACCTCTAAATTTCAAACATTTCTCATTAATTAGAATTTCTTTCTTTCATATTATATATATATATATATATATATATATATATATATATATATATATATATATATATATATATATATATAAACCTGTACATGAATATTAAATGTATGACTTATATCTATATACCGAGCCCAGTTGAGTCAATTTTAGATGCCTCACCTCTCGTCTCATGCTTTATGTTTACTTGAGATTTAAGTGCCCGAGCTCGGCTAGGTTCGTGAGCCGAGCTGAAGACCCTAGAAGCTCGATTTTTTCAAGTCAACCTTAGTCAAGTCAAGCATTCGAGCTAGCTCGACTATAACCTTTTTTTTTTTGCATAATTCAACATTATACACCCTTATTAATTTGGAATCCAAAAAACTAGTTTGATGCACATCGGATGAACACAGAGAAGAGAGAGATCGGTTGTGTTTGGCATAGCTCCCTGCCAGAGTAGGGTTTACCTGCTTTTGTAGGCCCCCCTTTCTCTTTGTTAAACCTTTGTTACCTGCTTTTGTAGGCCCCCCTTCTCCTTACTAACTCCCTACAGAGCAAGATTTACCTTTTGCAACAGTTCTTCCCTATTCTATTTTAACTTATTTCCAGAGCAGTTTGTATTTACTTTGGTAGGGAGTTAGTAGAGAGCAAGGAGGTAGCTGTTAGAGTAGGAAAATCCTGCTTTGCAGGGAGTTAACAAGGAGAAGGGAACCCTACTAAAGCAAACATATCCGACTCTAATAGGAAGCTGACAAAGAGCTATAACAACCGCAGTCATAATGTTTTGTGTTCTCAAGTCTCAACCTCTCCCTTCTTATAAAGTAACGAATAATTTATTTGCTTCTAGGTATGGTCTAGACTTTAAAATGCGGTTTAGGCATGAACTCATATAAATTTTATATAAGTTATTAGGGTTGTTTGATGGGCTTTTTATCAACTAATTCCATCCAAGAGATAATAATAACTAATTTTATCAACTAATTCCATCCAAGAGATTATAGTAACTAATTGCCCAAATTGATTACAATATGTCATACATGTATTAATATGGCTAGGTATAATATCCTATAAAATAGGCAATCATGAAATATCCGTAAAAATAATTTGGACATTTCCATGGAAGGTTAGAAACGTATTATATGCACAAGGAAGAAAGTAGGAGAAGAGAATGCCCAATCACGCAAAACTGAGTGGAGAAAATTTGACTTGCAAAGCTAGACTTTTTCCAATGAGCATGGAAGACTTTTGCCTCTTTAGTAAAGAAATTAAAGAGATGGTACATAATAAAAGATTGATGACATAATATCCATTCAAAGAGACTTAAAAAAGCTTTTTCCCTTAACGGCCATGTAATGTGATGAAATGGAAATATTTGTATCGCTAATCATTTATTACATCATATTTAACATAAGCTAAATTTATCATAATAGCTTTTTTCTCGAAAATAATGTCAATTTTATATCCATTTCAAACATTTTACTAGAGAAAAAGGTTTTATAAAATATTTAGCTAAACGGCTATCCATCTTATTTAGCAAATGACTAGACTACTCATGTATTAAAAGCTTAATAAGATGTAAATCATGGGTAAATAAATAATTTTATAATTGGCGGTATGTTTTTGAGAAACCTTTTTCAGTAAAAGAATTTCGATAAAATCCTATACGATTATTATTTTTACAAGGTATAAAATGGTCATTATTTTATACATTGGCTCCCTGTTTGGTCAAGTGCCCTTAACATAATTTAAATGACAAATAAGTCTTTTCATTTCATTAAGAATTTAGGAAGTTAGCAGTTGCATCCTCTCTTAACTAATTATTTAATATTAATATATTTTTAAAGGTTAAATAGATTTTGGGAAATGATTTTCTCACTAAGTTATGGGACTAAGCTCATGCCTCGAGTTGTGATTGCCCCTGTGGACATCAACTACCTTAAAAAGTCAAATGCAGTGTTACTGCCAATCATAATTTGAGTCATGGGCTTTACCTATAATTTTATCATTACGTATAATCTTATCAACAAGCAAAAGGGACTGACTAATGGATCCAAGCAGATTATAACTAAAATTTGTTTGAAGAATTGATCTCTACACTTCACACCTTTTTTGTCAAAACTTATCACATAATGCACAAGGTCATCAATCATCAACCTGGCCATCGATAAGATAATATATGCCTATCTCTCTCTCATGCTAAGACAAGAAATTAAGGCTGCATTTGGGTTAGCTCTTTCGCGTCAAAGAGCGGCTCTTTTGCTCTTGGTTCCAATAGAAAACTGCTTTTACATTTAATAATATAACTCCTTGCCCCATTTGCTCTATGAGGGTGTGTTTTACGTGATAAATGACTCTTTGCTAAAATAGATTTTACATGCTTTGATAGAGAGCATGCAAAGCTATGTCAGCTCTTACAAGAGCGAGCTAACCTAAATGTAACCTAAGAAACAATAAACTTTTGTGTATATTGTGTGCTTTATTTTAATGAGAACTTGATTCAGAGTACGAGCCTTCATCACATGATTCAATGAAATATCTTAAATTATATTTGATTGGTATATGCCGATGTATAAAAAATTAGCTAATATCGATATGTATCGGTTTTCGGCTAAACCGATACGTATCGGTTCTGATAGGTATAAGGTATTGCTAAGCTGCGGTTGGCGTAATTGGGTGTACTACAAAAAATAAGCTTATTAGCGGCAGTTTTTTGCTGTAAAAAATTGTCGCTATCAACAGAAAAATTATTAAAAGTCATTAAAACTATTAGCGGCAACGGTATTAGAAGCAGTTTTTTTTGTTAATAGCACAAATGTCATAAATGAGTGAGCCTCTAAGAAACACTTTCAGAGTCAATAAGAAAGACAAGTCATTAAATATACCAAGTAAGGACAAAATGGCATTGGCTGTTGTGTTTGCTTTGTTCTCTGCTTTATAAGATAAGGTACCCTTTTGCATTGCTTTAATATAAAATACAAGCAATATGTAATAGTTTTACCTAAAAATGCATACAAAATCATCTCTATCATGTGTTAAAGAGCTTAAGAACTGAAGCTCTACCATGTGATCGTCCATAACTGTCTTAACCGTCCATTTCGGTGAATCACATGGCGGAGAAAGTTTATGATGCCTTCAAGGACATAGAGCTGAGTTTACGGGTTCATGTCTTATACTTACCTATATATAAAAATAAAAAAACATAAATTAAAAAAAAAAGTAAAAAGAGCGAAATCATGAATGGGACCTACCACATACATTGGCCGCCTCCCACTTGGTCAATTGTCTATATATAATAGCGAAGGTGGAGATGACACTACATTCTTTATCTTAGCCTTTTGCAGAATGTGATATGTTACTTAAAAGAGGTAAACTCTTCAATTTGGGTGCTCATATACTTCAATTTGGGTGCTCATATACTTCCCTTTCAAGGGGATAATCTCCTCAATAATAAAATGACAAGTGGTTACTTAAAAGTCTTCAATTTGGGTGCTCATATACTTCCGTTTCAAGGGGACTATCTCCTCCATAGTAAAATAACAAGTGGTTACATAATGGGAATGGGCAGCTATTTTATAGGGGACGTTTATTTGGACCAACCCAAACTCAAGAACCACACACCTCCGTAGATGATTTGACAGGTAGCATGTGGGTTCTTTTAGAGTTTTGGTGGGTGCAAATAGAGATACCTGATTTTATAATATAATCGTTTCGCACAGGAAAAATCACGTGTCATCATCATCCATTTTTATTTTTTTATTTTTAATGAATGAGTCAATCACCATCCATTGATAATTCTGCCAATGGCATAAGATCTGATGTTTAAAGCCTTTTTTTGTTAAAATTTTCGTTATGGGTTCTGAATAGCTGTAGATTGAGTGTAATATCCCGTCATCTATTACGAAAATGGTTCAGTGGGGTCTCTTTGGTCTCTAGGAGACCATGATATTTATGGTAGAGGAAACCATGGTATAAAAAATCGGCCGACACCGATACGTATTTGTTATACATCGGTATCTCGGCAAACCGATACATATTGGTATCGGCTTGAGCTGAGACTTTATGAGGGTTTTTTTTCTTTTTCTTTTAAAGGGCTGATACGTATCGGTATCGTCCGATACCGCCGATTCGTATCGGTCTTCTGTGGACCAATACCTGATACCGATATCAAGTTTGACACCTTGAAGACCAAGACACTTGTGATAAAATAAATATATCAAGTTAGTCGTATTTTCAAAGGGACTCATTGCTTGCGCACACAAAGTTGACTCAAGCGCAAAATTTGAAAGAAAGACAGGCATTTTGGAGACGGGTACCTCTCTTTGTGCCCACACATTCTCTTAAAGCGCCGACATTTCATACTCCTTGAAAATTATTGATTGCTTCGGATCAAATGATGAGGATAGTGTTTCACCCTGATCTTTCTCACAATAGACCTTGAGATCATGGCACACCTATCAGATGGTCAGTTTTTTATTCCATGTGTCACAGATCCCTGAAAAAGGTCATTGAATCCAATGCACACATCATGCTCAAATGTGAATTTAGGACCATTTTTTAGGGATATGTGACACATGGAATAAAAATTTGCCGTCTGATAGGTGTGTCATGATCTCAAGATCTTGTGTGGAAAATAGGCCTCAAGCACAACCTTCATCATTTGATTTGACACAATCAATGATTTTGAAGGGGTATGGGACGTGAGAGCTCTCAGAGAATGCATTGGCGCAAATAGAGGTACCCTTTGGAATCGGGTACCTCTATTCGCGAAAACCATATTTCTGGGGCTTTTCACCTACATCTTTCTTAAGATGGATCTTGAGACCGAACATACCTTCATACAATCAATTTTTTATTTCATGTGACACATAAAAAAAAGTGGCCCAGAAATCATGTACAAGAGTGATGTGTGTCATGTGATTTTAGGACCACTTCTTAGGGATTTGTGTCACGTGGAATAACCGACTGTGGTACGCCCATAGTCTCAAGATCCATCATATGAAAGATTGGGGTGAAAATGATCTCCACCATTATACTCAATGCAGTCATTGAGTGAGTTTTGTAGTGTTGGCTCCAGGAATATGGTTGGCACAAATAGAGGTACCTTTGGAGACTAGTGCCACCTAGAAATATCTTCCGAGCAGTCTGATTTGGAGGTCATGGTCTAAACATATTTGGTGTAAAAAATTTACACAAACCACGATATCTATCATATGACGAGGGCCTTTGACTGCATTGGATCATATGATTAGAGATTGTATTTCGTGCTAGTATATTAGGATTAAAATCTTTACATCATGGCTTTCAAATAAGATGAATTAGATGGTGTTTAGCATGACACAGGTTCCAATCTTTTAAATTCTGTTCTTGGACCAACTTTATGGTGCAAAAGATGGCTCCCATTCCAACATTAAGACAAGCATAAGGTACTCTCCGGAAATCTGGCCTCCGATGCTACTAGAAGGTTAGAACTATTGGATTGGATGGATTGTAGCGTTGGAAAGTAGGTATATAGAATAGTCTATATTATATAGGTATATATAATATAGAATAGTCTATATTATAGTCTATTCTATAGCCGACATCTATAATAGTGCATTATATAAAAGGATTTAGGGAGTATACGGCAAACCGAATGACCAGTAGGCTTGGTGGCCAGATCACATGCCATGTGGCACGATCAATTCAAAATAAATCCCCTTTTTATGTTGATTAGCTATAAGACATGTGATTTTTTTTTAAAAATATATTATTTTTTGACTTTTTGCCTTTCGCTTGATGAGTCAAAAATAAGGTAATGCCCCCAAACTTTGGTGCATTGATTTTTGTCAATTTTAGCAAATTTTTAATAGTAGAAAAGTCATAAAAACAATTTTCTTTTTTTTTAGAGATCTGATCGAGCTTACCTAAGTTGTCGTTTCACCCAATCCTTGCAATAGATGCCACATGATACCTATATGAGAGTGGGCGTAAAGAAATCTCTACGCCAAGACGTATAATCCTGGCCTTTGCATAAAAGATCAATTTTGGGTAATTAACTATACTTGAATAAAAAAAGGATAGCATGAGTGTTTAAATTACCTACTTAACATCCTTTTCATCATCCTAAGTATCCAATGATTTTAAAAACAGAAGGCCCCTACAATCCTCACTAATTTTTTCTTTTACATATTGCTTCTAGAAGGGAAGTGAATATCAGTTGAGCTAATGCTTAACCGATTTTAAATTTTGATATTTAATGTTTAAATTTTATTTCTTAAAGGAAATGCGTCCTGACGAAGTTTTAGTAGGTAAACTTGTTGATAAAATTTAGTATTGATAATGGCTCCGAGGCACGTAGTTCACTACGCTGTCTTAAAGACAATAGATGCCCCCACCCCATCAGATAAACGAAGATGCAATATGGTTCTTAACGAATTTGCCTTCAGGATACAACAGAGCCCGATCTTGTAAAAAATCGTATGTTCTTTTCTAGCTTGCACTGTCTAAATAAAAAATCTACCGCACACAATTCTGATACATAAAAAGATTCTTAAAAATTAAGAACGTAAAAAGAAGAAAAATATATGTTATTATTTTTGTTGTGTTTTGTATGTCTTGTATCTTTCTAACAGAAATCTTATCTCTATTTATAGAGAAAATTATGAACTATTATGTCTTTTTAGATTACGGTGAAGAAATTTAAGATCTGTGTCTTTTCAGATAACGTAAAAAAATAAATCAATTTCACTTGTGTCTTTTTAGAGATATCTTTTCAGATAACAATAAAAAGATAAATCAATTTCACTTGTGCCTTTTGGGAGAGTTGTCTTTTCAGATAATGACAACTATGAACTTAATTTTGAAACACTAATATATATATATAACATTTCCCCACTTGTTTCAAAATAAAAAAAATTGTATATATTAGTTTGAACTTTTGATTAGTACATACAACTCAAAATTTGTAAGGACTTTAAGTAACTTATAGCTTTGAACTTAAACCTGTCTAACAAACTAAAATTACATATATACTTATTATGACCTAAATCATTAGTGACATAAGGCCAGCGCTTTACAGCTATGCGCTAAAATCCTAATTTCATGAGTAGCTCAGAGAGAGGACCGAATCTCTGTTGAAGTGGCTTCACTTCCATACTCATATAGGTGAAGCTATCATGGGCGCTCTTGTAACTACTTTATCACGCCGACAAATGAATACCTACAGAATCATTAAGAGTTAAACTCACCCTCTCATGTTACAAGAGATGTGCATGAAATTTAACACTATAGGGACGACCAATAGGTAACATACCTTTGTGTACTTTCAAGGGTCACAAATTAATTTCTTATCTCGTTGAACTTCAAAACTCCCTTAACTTTGCTCTTTTAACCACATTTACACTTTTAGGCCTTCAAAATCTGTTATATTAAATCTTATGCTAAAAGCAAATATTAGTAATTAAGTGAGACCTAACAATGCGGAGATTTGAGTCTAAATTATGCAACTTTTAAGGCTGATCACCAGTTTTGCTTACTTAAGAATATTAGGTGTTTCTTTCAATTTTATTCCCTTTGAGTTCTTAGGATTTAGTTTGTCTTGTTTTGTTACCTTTCTATTTTTAGAATTTTAGTTTTATGCTTCTAGTTTCCCTTTCAATAAGTGTAATTATTTTCTGACCTTAATAAAATTTTAACAGTTTTAGAATTTATCATTGTTCTAAGTTCTTCACCTTCTTGCCTTATATTTTATGTCTGTCTGGTACGAAGTCATTTTTCATATCTTTGTGTCCAAGATTGTTTGTCTGCAGGTTTGGGGGAGAATTTTCATTAATTTTATGCTTTATATAATTCTTGAGAACAATGAGGACATTGTTTCATTCAAGTTTGGGAGTATTTTTGTGATACTATTTTGAGGTCTTTAGTTTGTATATATGCATCTTTTGTAGACCATTGTCTTATTTTCATTAGACCATAGTTTAATACCCCTAAAACCTTTTTTTTTTTTTTTTTAAATTTTTAGGCCATCACATTCTATTTCTCTGAGTTTTCAGACTTTAATTGGGAATGTATGATAGTTCAACTGTGAAAATATTAATACTATATCTTGAATACTGGTACCTAGGATAATAAATTCAATGTGGAAAATTTTGGGTAATTTTTAAAATTCATGCTTAAATTCTTGTGCACTTATACCATGTTAGGATTTAGAAATTAAGGAACTTGTTAAAACGTTGAATTGTAGGTTCCTAGTGGGAGACTAAACCCGGTGAGCGTTAGAGCCGTATCTCCATCTTTGATGAGTGCTTACATAAACTCAGTGTGTTCTTTGAATATGATTTTAACTATTCTATAATCTCATATTTTGTATTTAAACTTATGACTGTGCATGAAATTAAATTCACATCACATAAGCTAAAACATGTTTTATGTTTGCTCAAAATAAATAGACAAAATTACCATCTTTTAAGGATATAATTGAAGGCCACCTTTGATTAGTTTGTGCCAAAAATGCTCAACATCACATAAATTCACCTTTCTAGTACCCCTTTGAGCCCATAAAAAAAAATTGCCTTTATATATTCTTCGATAAGCCAAATAAATCGTTATCTTTACACTACTCTAAAATTTTAGCCTTACTTTTCTTATTTATGAGAAATTAGAAATGAGGGATGAGAATAAATACATAAAGAGAAAGTAGAGGTGGTGTTTGTTGAAAGTATATGACAGAAAATGAGTGAAAAAGGGCGAAAAAGAGAGAAATATGTGGTATCTTAAAACAAAACAAAAAAAGAAGAAGATAAGAAGATGAAAAAGGAGTGAGAAAAGAAAAGAGAGTTAGTTGAGATAAAGGAAAAGTAATGAAAAAACTATATATTCAAGATAAATTTAATGAAAAAAAAAAGAAAGGTAAAAGATGTGAAAAGAAAAAAATCAGAATTTAGTCTTTTTCCAATTTTTCAGAAATTTTAAATCCAAACTCCCTTTCTTTCTAGCCCTTACCTAAGAACCATTTCAACCTGATAAAAGACCTTTGTGATCCAATTTAGCCCTGGTAACTGCTTTGTGGAAAGTAAATATACGATACCTATGGTGATTGATGTGACATGCTTAGAATATACAAGTATCCTTCCCATGAGATTAGCATTTATTCATTGAATATATTATCTTTCTTTTATCATGTGAAACCATTTTGATTTATTTTGTTTCGATCTCTCACATGTGTGCAAAAAATTTATCCATCATCAGAGTTATTCTATTGTGAGAGTGTATCAATTGTGAGGATTGAGTCGAGACGTTAGATCCGATGATTTACTGTTTGGATAGATACCGAGATGGATGGATCTTAGCTTTGGCATGCACACACTACATATCTAGACACGAATGGTTAGTTCATCTAAAAATTTGAACATTTGATCAATTTAAATAGACACCTGCATGATTGATATGGTATCAATATATGAACATGAGAGCTCATATGTTAATCAATTAATGGTTTTGTGCTTTAAAAATATATATGTTATGAAAACCAGGTTTTAGAAAACTTAATTTTAATGATGGTTTTGAAAATATTTTGAAGTTTGTGGGTAACTTCATTGTAAACTCTCAAGAGACGAAACTCCTTCACTAGGGATCACCTAGGAGTTAAAGGGTTTGTTGCATGTGCTAAATGCAATTATGCTCCCTACGAAAGTAACATTTATTGTTTCTTTTAGGATGTTAGTTTATTTTCTCTATCATGTTTATTCTTGTCTTTGCTAGAAGACTAGTAAAGTGTAGGTTTGAGGGTGTAATAAGTGTTAAAATATGATTATATTTCACACCCTAAGACATACACTTAGCCATCCAATAAGAGCAATATGACAACTTTTATGAGGTTTTGATGATTTTAGGTGATTCTAACTGTCGGATGCATTCAATGGTATAAGAGAGTGTAAAGACAACAAACATAGGAACATAGAAATTTCATACACAGAAATTCGTGAAGAATCGATCGATTGACTCTTAGATAGATCGACCGAAGCTTAAAGGAAGAAAATCCATAGAAGAACCTATTCACAATCGATCGATCGACTAAGTGAAATCGATCAATCGACTGAGAGATAATAAATTATGCAAAAGAATTAGTTCACAATCGATCGATTGACTGGATTCGATCGATCGACTGAGAGAGAATAAAATCCGCAAATGAATTTGTTTAGAATCAATCGATTGAAATTTGGAGTTGATCGATTGTTTCTATGCTTTTATGGTTTTGAGCCAATGACTATTTAAGTGAAAATTAGAATTAGGTTTAGGGGAATTCATTTTTTATTAGCCGTCTTTACATTTCTAAGGCTCTCTCTTCAGTTTTCTAGCTTTATCTTCTAAATTTCTTAGCTTGTAGAGAGTAGAATAGTGATTAGTCCTTGAAGAAAGATTGTTGCAGTAGATTAATGTTTACATTTGAATTTGGTTGAAGAAATATAAAGGGGTATTTTAATATTTCAATTGAGATTTATTTCATGTGTTATTTTCTTATGGAAATGTCTGGCTAATTTCTTAGAGATTTAGGATCTAATGAATCCCATCTGAGGGATTCATCTATTGAGGTTAGATATGTGATTGGAATGTTAGTAGATGCCTTTATGATAGTTATGCCTATATGCTTTTACCATTTTTAGGATTTATTCATCAATCCTAGTCATGCTTTTTCCATGATCTTAGATCTATGATTAGGTACCCTAATCTCGATTTTAATCCAAACATCAGAGTTAGTAATTCATTGTGATTAGATTCATTTTTAATACAGTGAATATTTTGGTTCTCTTCATTTGTGGATTTGAAAAAGTATTACTTTAGATTTTTATACTGATTTAATTGTTTTTATCCTCCATAAACTATTAATTAATTTTGATGTTTATGCGTCTTGCATCTTTTAATCTTCCAACCATTAGATCTAATATCGTGGATGATAACCAAAGATGGGAGGATTTAGTATCCTAAACCTCGCCTATTTCCTTTGAATTCTATTTAATTATTTATTTATTTTCTCTTGTTATATTCATGAAATTTGGCAAAGTAGGTTAATATTGAAATAGATCTGTGAAAATTCAGTGATTGATTGTTGTTCCTTGTAAAAAATCTATTTAAAATCCCTGTGTGACTGACCTTGTACTTTGCACCTGTTTACTACGGTACGACTCGGGCACTTGCACGTAAAACAGAATTAAAATTTCACATCATTGCTCTTTCCAGGTGATTATACTTGACACTCTAACACATTTGGGAGTGTACCTAGGTTCGATCATGATTGCGACAATAAAAAACTAACAATCTTCCCCTTTGTCACAATCATGACAAAACTTACTTTACAAGGACTCAAGAAAATCAAAGATACATAAGTTCAACTCTCATCTAAGTCCTATACATAAATCTAACTTGCAATGCAAAAATCAAGTACAACTCTATTAGCCCGCCCCCCCCTAATTGGTTTACCAAGTATAATCAGATGCTCTATAAAAATAGCCTTCAAAGTACAATAAACAATAACACCTTTACTTGTTACCTGAAACAGTGGAGCAGAGGGTCATGTATAGTAGCGAAGATAATAAATAATATATCTCCTCATTTTTGTCAGATTGTGACAAAGAGAACAATGGTCAGCCAATCACATCCAAAAAAAATACAAACCAACAACTCATCTAATAAAAGAAGTTAAAGGTGGTGAGAAAGTGTATGCCTGTGAAAATTGATGTGCATTAGACTAATGAGAAGGCCAAAATGTGGACGTCCGTGAAAGACAACGGGCGCCCGTACAGTGCAGTGTGCACTAAACTAGTGACAACACCTAGCGGTGGATGACCATCCTTAAGCTACGGACTTCCGTCCTGAGCTACGGACGTTTGTTCTGAAGCTACTCCATCCTGAAGGGTCGGACATCTATCACAAGACGAAAAAATGATTTCTTTGTAAAAATCAAATGAACACTAGCTTGTTTCAAAATCGAAAATAATCGAACACACAATAAAATGATATAAAAGAAAGAAAAATATTATTTATTCAAGGGGAATAATGCTCTAACAAGGATAGGTTCGTAGATTATATGGTTTGTAACATGATCATAACAAGTGAAATGTATAGTGAAATATGTCAACAAAAATATTCACTCGTTAGACTTGAGAGGATCAAATTTTGCATGCAAATATTCATTCTTCACTGACGCATTATATAAGAGTGCAACCTGTTAAAAAAATGTGCACTCACTAGTGATATGGGTCACATCAACAAGAGAGAACACAGGCTTGGTGGAAAACATAGATAGAAAAATCACCGAGAGAGCCAGAATATATATCTTGAAAATACAAACACTGTGACTTGTGCAATACTCAACCTTGTTAAGCTTTCTAATTGGCCCATGTAGTGAGCTTTGGAACAATGACTTCCAACTAAATAGTTTAGACGTCCCTACCGTTTTACTTGCTTGAGTAAAAAAGGCTACAACGTTGATCGAGTCACTAGGTGATTTCACTCCAGAGAGAGACGTAAAATTATTTTTCCATTTCTAGCTTTCTATTCGACCCTGGTAATGAGTGTTAGGCCAATGACTCCCACTGTAGTTGGCTTAGAGCACTAAGTATACAACACTCTTACGGGCTTAATGACTCGAGTCAAATAGGCTTGAAGTAGGCAGCACTCTGAAAAGGCAATATAATTTCAAATAAACAATACATCAGGGTGGCTCAATGTTAATCTAAATAGGATAAAAGCAACAATTCCAAGGCCCAGATTCAATATAGTTGCAATGACACATGAATATGAAGCACATATTTCTTCTTAGACAATACAAAGATATATAATGAATCAACAGTGAATAAACAGAAACATGGTACTATAATGTCAAATCAAGACTAACCAACTCATATTTCCTGCCATCTAACAATATTAATGTCAATGAAGAATCATGTTGTATCGTATAGAATCATGAACAAATTCAGATGAAGTAAAATTTCTTTAAAAGATAACAACACAAAAAGGAAAAAGCGCAATCATGGAGAAAATCCAATCATTTTTTCTATGAATAAACCAAACAACAGTTAAAAGACTAAAAGGAAAAAATATACACAAAAATAGCAGTTGACAAACTAATCTAGAAGACACATGCCAACAAATCAGACTTTTTAATCCACACGCTTATATTTAGGAGTAGAGGATCTCTGGCTGACTTGTTTCCTAACATTCTTAGGTCTGACAGGAAGAAGAGAATGCGCGTAATCACCCCGTGTAGGGTTACGCTGGGCATGTTTATAATTCCTCGAGTATCTAAAATTAGGATTTGGATGAGAATAATTTTCATAATGAAAGGGACAATCCTCAAAAGTAGGACCTTCCCAACCTAAAATATAACAGATAGGAATTCTTCTACCAAAGGTTCCAGGAACAGAGGGCCAAGTGAGTTCAAAAACACATTTGGAGCTCACTTGAGTTGGTTAGGTTGCTTTAACAAACTTAGGAGCACCACTAGTCTTGGGTTTAGGAATAGGAGCGAAAGATTGATCGTTCCCAATGTCAGATTTGTCAGAATTAGATTGATCAACCCTTAACAGCCTTTCAAATTTCTCACTTCCATTACAAAAATTAGAATATTTAGCAGTAGTGGAAGCAATCTTACTTTTTAACTTTTCATTGATTAAGGTGAGAGATTTGAAATTGTTTTTCTGTTCCATACGCCCAGTTTCAAGAAACCTCACTTTATCCTGAAGTGATTTAACAGTCATTTCAAGTAAAATTGCCACTTGGATGTGGGTTCAAATTGAGTGTTCAGAATACATATCGTACTCTTTAAGTCAGTAACCTCCTTGGTTAGTCTGAATCTTTCCTTGGTTATTTCTACTAACTCTCGGTATTACTCACCATAAGCATCAGTCATATCCAGAATATCGCTCTCGATATCAAAATTAGAGGGTGAAGAATTAACACAATTAGGCTTGTTAGGAGAAGAATTTTCAGATTGAAGAGTATTCGACTCAACAATTATGGCCACAAAAGCTCTAATGCCATATGAGGTTTGATCAGATTCATTTAATGATGACTCACTCTGTTTTTCGGTCTCATGTGTGACTGCCATTGATTTGGACTTGCCCTTATTATTTTTCTGGTTGGGGCATTCTACAGTAAAGTGCCCAAAGCCACTACAGTTATAGCATTGAATAGATTCGGAGGAGTCTTTTTATGACTTCTTCGGGAAGGACTTAAATTTTCTAGACTTCTCAGCTTTTTGAAAGCTTGTTTTTGGCTCTTATAAAATTTCTTAAGTTTTCTGACGAAAATAACAAGTTCTTCAGAGTCGTTAGTATCATTGTTGGATTCCGACTCATCCTTAGAAGATTTGAATGCAACACTTTTACTACCATGAGTATCCTGTATTTCATACTCATAGGCTTGCAATGAGTCGCCAAATTCATCCAAATTTAAATTGTCAACGTCCTTAGATTCAACTATAGCATTGACCTTAGATCTGAATCTTTTAGATAAAGTTTTCAATATTTTTTGAACGACTTTCATATTTGAGATTGGTTCACCCAAATTGAAGGAACCATTGACAATATCATTTAGGCGAATATAGAAATCAGAAAAATTTTTGTCCCCATCCATGCGAAGATTTTCAAATTGAGATGTAAGCATTTGAAGTTTTGAAATCTTCACTTGAGGAGTTCCTTCATAGGTGGTCTCAAGTATTTTCCACGCATCCATAGCGATAACGCAAGTGTTGAACTTACGGAACTCGGATGTAGTCACTGTTCCAAACAAGGCATTGAGAGCCTTATAGTTATAGTCAAGGTTATCGAAATCCTCATTAGTACTTGGGTTTTGTTGTGGTCTTTGTGAAGTTATCGATCACAAAGGTAGTGGTAGGTGGAGACCAACCGTCCTCAACAACATACCCGATGTGAGGATCCATAGAGCTTAGAAGGCTCTCATTCTCACCTTCCAGTATGGATAGTTTGATCCATCAAATAAATGAGGTCTCGAAGTAGATGTACATTCTCTAGAAAGATCATGATATCCCAAGTTGGCCATTACACTTGATTCGTGAGAACCAAACAAAGTGTTCTAGCTCTAATACCAATTGAAAATTCAGGGTTGATATACCTAGTGAATATATTATGTAGATAATGCATGATCGAATTCAATCACATCGGCAAAATTGTACACAATCAATTTTTACGTGGAAAACCCTTTCATATGTAAAACCCATGAGATCTATCTCAGATCCACGACAAACAATCCACTATGAAAATAAATGCTTACAATGGTATGAATGAAATGACCTATCACTAAGCTCACCATCAACGATTGCGTCCCATGAACATCCTTTTCACAATGCTAGAAGTTATCACTTTCAACCGACGTCTCTCACGAAGGTCCACTCAAGTCACACGAGCCTTCAATGAGTTTGAACTACACAAGCTCAAACCTTAGAGCAAAGAGGTAAGATTCTCCTTGAGATTTGATCGATTGAGAATAATATTGGATTATCTCAAAGAGCAAAGGAAGCTGAGGAATTCCGGAGAGTTTAATATATTCAGAATTTTTTTTCCATAAACCCTAGCTTCCCTTTTGTAGCCGATAGGGCATGAACGTCCGTGAGTCACTCACGGATGTCCGTGACCACGGATGTTCGTGAGGCGGTCACAGACGTCTGTCCTGACATACTTAGCAAAGGATCAGCTCCGTCTAAGATCAGGAACCCAAAATCAGATTTTGACGGAAGCTGCTCTTTTCAATTGATTATACTTAACATTCTAACACATTTGGGAATGTACCTTGGTTCGATCATGATTGTGACAATAAAAAATTAACAAGTGGCTAAGATGAGCCACTAAAAAACTAACAAGTGGCTAAGATGAGCCACTTGGCTCATTTGACTCATTGTAGACAAATTTGTCTCAAACACAGAGGGCGATTGGGTGATGTAAAAAGGATAGGTTCATTATACTATCAATGCTAATTAGTATGAATATGATACTCCTTGTGGTCCTCAATCCTCCATGGCCAATCTGTACATAAACCATGAGAAAATATCAATATTAAAACCATTTAGAGGTGCATGCTTTTTGTTTTGGCTTTTTAGAAGTGTCTGCCACGTTGAAAGCGTATTCCCCACAAAATCAATTAGCATGTGCTTGACTTGTAGCCTATATAAGACAAACTAGAGAAGTCCACATTGTGCCAATTTGATTCACATATTAGGAGATGCTTCATTTTAAAGGATTCATAGAATAAGTTCTTTGGATAGTAAATCTTTGAGTTATGGGTTAATCCTCTCTTCTTTATTTGAAGGTTTCTCAATTCTTGGATTTCATGAGGTCTTCAATTTTGCTTTTATGTTCATGTATCTGAATATTACTAAGATAGTTGTATTGGTTTTGGACTTCTTGGCATTTTCATTTTTAGGTTTCACTTTATAATGGTTTAAGTACCTCTAATTTGTTCTTTTGAGTTGTAGTTATACTTTATTTCTTTGTTTTTTGTTTCTTTTGAGTTGTAGTAGATTCTAATCAAGTTTTGAAGTTCATGGGACTATCTGTTTTTATCTATTTTTATTTTTGTAGTAGTTAGGATTTCAAACAGTGGAAACTGCCATCTTAACTGCCAAATTACTTAGTCTTGGTTTAATTTTCTAAGGGTTTTACAATTTAGTCAATTTAGACAAAAAGTTCAGTCTTTTTAGACACTAATTATCAAAAATTAATTTTTTTTAGAGTTTTTAGATACTATGGAATCGACTGCAAAAGTAGTTTTAGGTTCAATTGCCTTTGCAATCTTCTGGGTCTTAGCAGTTTTCCCAGCAGTCCCTTTGCTACCCATTGGAAGAACTGCAGGTTCCCTTCTAGGGGCCTCTCTCATGGTTATCTTCCAAGTCATAACCCCAGACCAATCTTTCTCTGCAATAGACCTCCCCATCCTCGGCCTCCTCTTCGCGACTATGGTCATAAGCGTCTACCTCGAAAGAGTAAACATGTTTAAGTACTTAGCCAAATTCCTTTCGTGGAAAAGTAAAGGAGGTAAAGACTTACTCTGTCGAGTTTGCTTTGTCTCTGCATTTTCGAGCGCATTATTCACCAACGATACCTGTTGCATAGTTCTAACAGAGTTCGTTCTAAAGCTAGCTAATCAGAACAATCTGCCACCCCAACCATTCCTTCTAGCCCTTGCTTCTAGCGCAAATATCGGGTCTTCAGCGACCCCAATCGGGAACCCGCAAAACTTGGTTATAGCTATTCGGAGTAAGATTTCTTTCGGAAAGTTCTTGTTAGGGATCCTTCCTGCAATGCTTGTGGGAACACTTGTCAATGTTGTTATTCTTCTATGCATGTTTTGGAAGGTGTTATCTGTTCAAAAGGATGAAGAGAAGGCGGTTGAAATCATTGCCATGGAAAATCTGAATTCTCATAGGTTTTCTCCTACAAGAACATTGAATCCTATCGAACTGGGCTTGTCAATGAATGGGGATTCTGATAACGTCGAGACATCAGAGAAAAGAGCAAATCCAATAGGAAACAATGTGCAGACAGAAGTTTCAAATGGTGGGGTTGAGGATATTAGGCATTCAAATACATCCAATGAGGTAATCGTATTTTCTGTCTTTGTTTGCATTCGTATTTTCTAGTATATCGAATACAAAGCGGCTTGGGTCTCTTGTAGTGCTAAAATGGGTCGGTTTGACCTCACCAGTTGAGTAACCCGATACACTAAGCGTCATGTTTGGGTTCAAAATCCTGTCCCATGAGATCAGGTCAGGTCGGAAGGCTCATTTATTAAACGGATGATTTCAGGGTATTGATCCAAATCCAATTCAATCTGCCTGACTCCCTACTTCATATCATAGCCCAATCTGCCCCATCGGGGTCGAGTTCTGGTTGAGGTAGACCATAATCCGGTTGGCTGAGCCCATCTTGACCCGACCTTGCGCCCGACTCGTTATGTTAGTAGGTTTAGCATATCAAGTGAGCCGAGTTGTGGTATATTATGCACATTTTTGGCTTCCAATCGCGTAGTGTGCCCTGACTGTTGGTTCCATTTTTGTTCATATCTAATGCTTTTCTAACAATTTAAGAGGGTTAAGCAGATGAACAGGTTGAGAGGATTGGCTTCTTTGGAGCCAGTAGCTGAGAAAGGTGTAGTTGAGAGATGGAAGAGATTACTATGGACGAAGTGCGTCTATATTGTAATTTTTGGAATGCTGGTTTCTTTACTGATCGGGCTAAACATGTCGTGGACTGCGATTACTGCCGCTCTTGCTCTCGTCGTCCTTGATTTCAAGGATGCAGAACCATGCCTGGAAAAGGTAAAACTAAAGTATATAACAAAGCGCAATTTTTTTTTTCGTGAAATCAACAAAAAATAGGCTTATTTTCTCGGAAGCTTGACTGTGTAACAGTCGACAGCATCATTGACTTGTCCAATATGTTTGTGGACAGCTTTTCAATTCTACTATTTGACAAGATTATTAAAGCTGGTTACAGAGTACCAGAGTCAAAATTTTCTTGGGCATTTCAATTCTGACTATTTGACAAGATTATTAAAGCTGGTTACAGGGTACCAGAGTCAAAATTTTCTTGGGCAAGTTATGGTCCACAGTCATTTTTAAGATGTGTTCCATGTGAAATTAGTATGTTGCCATCTAATGTTGCCATCTGATAGATGTGCCATGATCTAGGTGTTCCATACAAAGCGGTTAAACAACATTTAAATTAATGGCTCTCGTGTTATCCACCGTAACATGAATTTTAGATGGTGCTTGACATATGATAGCTCTATATGACACATCCATTTCAATACCAAGCGCAATCGACCTTCAAGTCAAGTATTTAATAGTAACTCAAAATTATAAGCGAGGCGTACAGTAGGTTAAAAGGGGGACAACTGCCTTTAAATATAGAATCCGTGCTAACCGGATCTGGCTCTGCCACTCCATAAGCACATGCATTTTCTTTTGTTGAAACCTACACCTACAAGGGTTCTTTTTTCTCTTGTTGCGCTTCTTATCGATTCTTTAAACTAATTCTCTGATTACCTGATTCATCGCATTAAGCAGGTTTCATATTCGCTCCTGGTATTTTTTTGTGGGATGTTCATCACTGTTGATGGGTTCAATCGAACGGGAATACCAAGCACCGTGTGGAATTTTATGGAGCCGTATGCACGGATCAATCATACTAGCGGTGTTGCAGTCCTCTCTCTTGTGATTCTCGTACTCTCTAATCTGGCATCCAATGTACCTACCGGTAACACTCCTCACTGTTTCTTTCTTGATAGAACATCTTTCAATTTTACTTGGAGAAAATAACATTCGAGCTCTAACACCATGCAAAATCAATCAAAAGGGAGAAACGGCCTGCACACACGAGATTTGTACCATTGCACAAAATTTTAAAAAGGAGCTACAAGTTGCACACGAGATTTGGACTGCTGCTAATTCAATCCAGTCAAAGTCTATCATCTGATTTAATGGTTGACTGTGTTAAATCAGATGATAGAAACTCTCGTTTTTTTTCAACTTCTGGCGTCAATGAGCTTTACACCATGTTCTTTAAATCAGACGACTGAGATGTATTCAACGCCCCAAAAATACCAAGTCTCTTTTTAACCCATGTGCCATGGTACAAAATTTATGTGCAAGTTGTAGCTCCGTTTTAAAAAAAGGAGGCATTTCCGAAGATTAAAAAAAAAAACTTTGTTATTTTGGCGATGTGTTATGTGGAACAACATCTACGCCGCCTGAGTTGAAGACCATGATGTAAAGATCTTTGAAGTAAAAAATTGGCGCGATACATGATCTCTATCATCTGACTTTTCAAAGTGACGATGGCCTTTGCCTGTGCTGAAACATATGGGAACTCGTTTCATGCCAATTTTTTTGAGATAATTTTAATATAAATTATATAAGAATTGTCGAGTGGCCCATGCATGGCCGGGTAGTGGTTGAGGTAGGTATGCCAAAATAAAAAGGCCCGGCCTGGCCCGATTAGTAATCAGGCCTGGCGTGGGCTATTTCTGAGAGGCCCAATTATAATCGACCCAGCCCATTGAGACCGATATCAGGTGTAAGTGAAATATAGATTAGAAACATGAATGAGAGCATGCACCAAAATCTTTGTGCATGTTGATTTAACACCCGCATTACTCAGTGCTACTCCTTGGAGCCCGGATAGCGGCATCGGCAACATCGGATCAAGTGACGAAGGCGTGGCTCATATTGGCATGGGTGAGCACCGTGGCCGGTAACCTTTCATTATTGGGGTCTGCGGCGAATCTGATAGTGTGCGAGCAGGCCCGCCGAGCTGAGCACTTCCCTTACAACCTGTCATTCTGGACCCATCTCCGTTTCGGATTCCCCTCCACCCTGATCATCACAGCCATTGGCTTGCCCCTCATAAGGGGTTGATCTCTAAGTTGCAGCGGCCTCATTTTCATGTGAACAAACGAATAAAAAGGGCAATCTAGTGAGAATCCACTGCAATTTATAATTTCATAAGAAGCTTTGTGTATAAGTTCCTCTTTTTTTAGTCAATAGGTGTAAGCAGGGCTACGTGTATAAGCTCCTTTTCTAATTTGTAAATTAGGCTTGTGTCTTCAACAAATTTGTGATGTGAAAAATGGGTAGCTTGGATCTCCAGTCTCTTCGGTTGGGCATCTTTTTAATGAATAATTGCTCAAAATCCAGATCTTTCTAGCCATCAGATCAATCACATACCATTAGATGGTCCATAGAATTATCTAAAAACGTGTACATATCTGCCTACCTTTGACAAACCCTTGCGTTCATCATAAAACGCTCCTACTGACTCGTTATTCTATTTATTACAGGCGTGCATCCCAAATACTTTTCTATATGTAGCAAAATTAATAAGTAGTAATTTATTTATATTTTAAGAAAAACTTATAAGGACAGCAAATATTGTGGGCGTGTGAATTATATGTATGATGGTGTGCATGGTGTAATTGTGGCGGTGCCACGTATAGCAGAGTCGGGGCCGAAGCCCCCATTTTTAGGTTTTAAAAAGGTATAGAATAGGCTTCTTATACTGTGGAATCGTCTAGTTCTTGTCACGTTGGCTCCTTGTAGCGTGCTTTATTTTTTCTTCTTTAGCCCGAGCTCCTTGCTCAGCTGTTTCTTAGTTGTATTTTTCATTGTCTATTTAAATATAACTTTATAAAAAAACAAAGGTATAGAATAGGCTTTTTATACAGCCTTCTTCTATGTACGATTCCCAAATCTAAGGTTTATAAGCCCCTCAAATCTGCGGTAAGTTAACTATTAACATCTATCGATCAACTCTTGCCACCACACGAAGAAAAGCCTGCCTAATTTCAACTAAGTCATTCACTCTCCCTCCTTAGATGTGGGGTATTGGGAAATGTTAGCTCTTTTATCAACCAAGCCATTATAGTAGAGTTTCTTTTTTCTATTTTGATTCTTAGTGATGTTCGGTTGGAAGAGCTTGAATTTCGATTAATTTATTATTTATCATTGTTGCTTAACCTTCATGTCATATGCTTCTACATTTTAATGCAAATTGCCAGAGCAAATGAGCCAAATCTGAAAACTTAACAGTCAAATTTTTTGGACAATCTCAAGGGTCTAAACTATCCATCATAAAATTAAGAACACGAGAATCATAGATCTTTGGTAGATGGTTGACTAGGTAGATGGTTTCATTGGACAATTTAAGCAATCCACACTACAAAAACAAGGTGTTTCAGCAGCACTTGTTGTTAAGGCAGTTTGTGGTAGCGACATGACTAATAGTAGTAGTTTTTTTTATTAATAGCGACAATTTTTGGCTACTGTTAATAGTCTTATTTTTTGTAATGCCATCATGAAACTAAGAATATAAGAATCATAGGTTTGATAGACTAAGTAGGTGGTGTTGGATCTATCGATCCAACCATCCAAATATTTACCCTAGGATCTAGGCGTATTATCAATCAACCTACGAATAATAAACGGGCCGGCATTTTAGCCCATTTAAGGTTCGGCATAAGCACGCTACCCCAGCCCATTGAGACCTCTAGTTATAGGCAATCTCAATGTGTCAACTTGAATATCTGTATCGGGTATCGGTCCATGAAGGACAGATACAAATCGGCCAATACGTATCAGCCAATATCGATCCGAGGCATATGAGAGCAATACTTTTTCACTTTTTTACCATTGAGGATAGGATTGTAAGAGTGCTGACCGCAGGATGTATTGGGATTATATTGGACCCTATAGCACGACAGCAACACTGGAGTAGCAGCAAGTACTCAACACTAAATTAGTAGAGTACACTTGTCAAGTTGTGATCATATACATTTTATTTGTATATTTATCATTTTCACGTCAGTTTCAGAGCATTTCACTTCCAAACCAACCACCTCCAAGCCTAAGCGACTCTAAGGATAGCAAAAAGTCTAAATTACCCCCTTTCTTTAACGCACAAAAACATCATCTTCTTCCTCATTTTAATCTGGTACAGTTTTTAAAAGTCAGAGGTGGCGAAGGTGACTGCGTCTTCTCCTCAATCCAAACTATTCCGATCTGCTATTTGGATCGACCCAGATACACCTTTTTCATTAGAGACTGTAGCAGATTAGAATGAGGAAGAAGAGGATACACCTATATAATTTAAAATTTTAAATATTTACATTTTTCTATATTTACGCGATGTGAAACGAGATCTATGTCGTCAGATTTGAAGACTACAATATAAAATCGATAATTCTAAAGATAGATATGAGAAAAAGGGGATATCGACTCTGTACACAGTCGGTACCGATCATTTTAAGAGTCGTCATCGATTCTGTACAAAGTCGTCATTGGCTCTATACAGAGTCGCCATCAATTATATTAAAAAAAAAAAAAAAAATTATATAATCGATAACGATTCTGTACCGAGTCGATGCCGATTCTGTACTGAGTCGTTATCGATTACATAAAAAAAAATTTTTTTTTTTTTTTTTTTTATGTAATCGATCCCGATTCTGTACCGAGTCGATCCATTCTCAGATCGAGTCGTTATCGACATATAAAAAAATAAAATAATTTTTTTTTTTTTTATTTTTTTTTATTTTTTATGTAATCGATCCCGATTCTGTACCGAGTCGATCCCGATTCTGTACTGAGTCGTCATCGATTACATAAAATAAAAAAAAATAAAAATTTTTTTTATTTTTTTTTTATTTTTTATGTAATCGATCCCGATTCTGTACTACATAATTTTTATTTTTTATTATTATTATTTTATTTTTTATATAATCGATGGCGACTCTGTATATAGTCGATGGCGACTCATGAGTCGATGACAACTCTTAAAATGATTGCACTATGTATGCAGTCGATATCGACTATGTACAGAGTCAATATCGCATTTTTCTCATATCTATCTTTGGAACTATCGATTTTATATTGTCGCCTTCAAATCAGACGGCGTATTTGGGTCGATCCAAATAGCAACTCAGAATAGTTTGGATCGGAATAAATCCCGTTTCACATCGCATAAACATAGAAAAATGTAAATATTTAAAATTTTAAATTATATATCATCTTTTCCTTATTCTAAAAAAAGATGTATCTCATCCAAATAGATCGTAATAGTTTGGATTGAGGAGAAGACGCCATTACCTTTGCCACCTCTGACTTTTAAAAAATGTACCAGACAAAAATGAAGAAGAAGATGATGTTTTTGTGCGTTAAAGAAAGGGGGTAATTTGGGCATTTTGCTAACCTAAGGGTCGGCTAGGCTTGGAGCTGGTTGGTTTGGGTAAAAGTGAAACTATAGGGCTTCTGACGTAAAAGGCGTATCTGACAGGGCCGGTCAGGTAAATTTCCCTTCAAATTAAGAGAGTTCATAGTACTACAATAATCATGACATGATAACTTACATTTATTGCATTAGTCAAATCAAAGAAAAAATGAGTCACTAATTAATAACATGCATTTGTTGCAGGGTCAAATCAAAGGCAAAAAAGGCAGCCACCAGTCAAATCGAGAGAAAAGGTAAGCGCATCAGCCCTTATTTTATTTTTCAAACAAAAGAGATCATTGGATTTTATTTCTTTATCCTTTACTTTCTCCTAACCAAACAGATTAATTCTTGGAGATTTCTTCTTTTATTTTTCCCATTTAATTTTGTGTTAGTTTCTGAATGGTCAATCGGGAATCTCTCAATATACAATGGAGACAAAAAAATATGGGTGTCTTCGTAGTAAGGTTTTAATTTCATGGGTTCTAAAATATCAGTTCCTACAAAAGAAGGAGATAGGCAACATAGGGCTCTTAGAAGCAGGATTTTATTTTCGTGGGCTCTTGAGTTTCATGAGAAATTGACAGCAAAAGGTCTTTAAAGATTTAAACAAAAACAGTGACGAATATGTTGGGTATTTGTAACTCACACACTATCTTTGACTCTTGCTTATTTATTTTAAAACTTGAATGATAAAAACTTCGAGACTTTTCCGTTGGTAATAGGATCATACTCCACGCAACTTTAGGAGTCAATTTAGGCATGATTAATTTGTGATAAGCCAATTCTTATTTTCTAGTGATATGTCTCTCCCTTGAATCCTTAATAGATTAGAATTCAAAGGCATGCTATAAAAGAGGAAAACATCCCCTCATCATCTCTGCTTTATATTATTGTGTCCATCGTATAAAGAGAGATAGAAGGAAGCTAGATTTGTTCTCAATCCATCTAAGCAAGCGGCTAATCGGAATTCTTTAGCAGATCATTCTCATCAGTAAGGAATGTTCTAACTTTGAAACTATCCTTCATTGTTCATGATTAAAATTAATTGCCTTTAATTAATAATATTTATTTAACAATTGGACTAAGAGTCTGGTTAAGACTAATACTAGCGGATGGTTGGAGTTCCTCGGCCAACCCACTGGCCGGCCCTCAAAGGGCATTTGTATTATAGATAAATAATTAAAAAAAAAAACCATGGAAACAAAGAAGTTTCCTGTTGGAGAAGATGATGGTGAGATTTTTCTCACCTTATTGTCACCGGTACGCCACCTTTACTCACCGGACGGCCACCGAACCAATACCAATCGATTTTTGGCGTCGGCGGCCGTTGGCCAGGATGTTGGACCGTCACATCTCCACCTGCTTACAACATGAAAATTATGGCTTACCGTTATTTGGCGCTGATCCTGTGCGACCAAGGAACCCTTCGTTAGGCTCTTTCCCCCTAAAGAATATATATATACATATTATATTATAATATAATAATATATGTATTGCATCATAAAATACTGTGAAAGATAGACTCATGAGCCGACTTATCAATTTTTATTTTTTAATGGGTGCCTATCCCATGTGGAGTTAAAGCACCAAAGTTGGTGCTTCTCAAATCTATTAACAATGGTTCAACTAAGTTTCATACTAACTTAATTACAACCTGGTTTCTATTCTTTTTCTGCCGACTAAAGAGGTCAATTTAATCCTGTGAATCTGTATTCACCATCAAACTAAGTCTAATTCGGGTTTAGTCTTTGGAATGCAATATTTGGAGATAAACAATTCAGATTTACAGATATGACCTATCATTTTTGACCTACTCGTTGAGATCTACATGTTGGAGTCATTGGTTGGACTATCTGGGACTGTTTTGGACCTGATAATTTCAGTCAAAATTCATTCAATTTATTTTATGCTGTTATACATATTTTCCTCATGTTATAAAGGAATTGTTGAACATTTTCTACTTACTGCTCTTTTACTATTATGCCATTGTTCATAGTAATATCATGTGGATTTTTCTTGGTAATGAACTTTTTATATATAAACCGAACACATATAATGTCTCTTCTCATGAACTTTTCTTGTGAAATTAAATTTAATCAAAATTGGTATGCGGACATTCTCTAAGAATGGAAATATGAATTATTGACATGATAGAATGCCTCGGAGCTTAAGTTCTATCTATAAAGGGGTTAAGATAATCGATCCCGATCTGGATCAATTTTAGGCTGACCGATCCTGTGATCGATACTGATATTTAAAACCTTGGCAGCAGGGCTCTTGGGATTCAGTTACCATTCTTGTGAAAATCGGATCTTATTTTTAGAATTTTCAATTTTAATTGTGTGGGTTATGATAAGATGTGCGCACAAGCACCGGGTCTTGATGCTTCGCCCATCTATTACCATTAAATAGGGTCAAACGAGACCTGAGTAATAATAGAAATAGGATTCCCGAAATAAAAATGAATCATATACTTATATAGAAGAGATGATCACTAACATCGTCAAGCCTATGTTCCACTTCATGGCTAGGAGCCACTGGGAATGTGATGCTCGCTTCTTGACGGACATCCACTACTTGGGAAGGGGGTTTGGAGAAGGAAGCTCAACTTTGAATGACGAAAAAAGATTTGATAAAAATACATCCAAAATCTGTGTTTACTATTATGAGCCAAGAATTGAAAGCTCCAACAATATAATGCCCTTTGGGGACCTCATAAAGGGATCCAATTGCTGGGTCATTAGGAAGAACATTTAAAAAGGCTCTCTTATCATGTAAAAATAGACTTGGAAGTAGTGGAGGGAGGCAGTGTCTACTTTGGATCACAACAAAAAATAAAATTATTAGCGGCAGTTTTCTTAACAAAAAATTGCTGTTATTAGTTCTGTCGCTACCGAAAATTGCCGCTATTAGTATTGTTGCTACAAAAAACTGCTATAACAGTAAGTGCTGCTGAAACACCTTATTTTTGTAGTGGATGTGAACCCTCCATGCCTTGCAAACACAGGAGTCTCAAAGGTTTTCCCAATCAACCCATTCAACCAAAGTGCAAGATTCAACGATATTGCAAGCTATCCAGAAAGATAAAAGGCGAAAAAATAAAATAAAAGAATCGTGGCAACAGAAGAGGAACTGGGAAAATTGCCTAACCATAACCCCTAATCCTAATATATTGATAGTCTTAAATGGAGGGCATATTTTATGCAGACAAAGTGCAGGCGACTGATGTAGCGCTAAGGATGCAATAGAGCCGAGCTATCTCGACAACTCGACTTGACTCGACCTGAAAATGAGAGCTTTTGCTCTCTTAAGCTCAGCTCGAGAGTCTGAGCAGATTTTTTTTATTTAAAGTTCGATTGAAGTAGAGCCGAGCTAGTAAAGCTCATGTCACGACCCGAAATTCTACCCCATCTTGAGGGCTTAGAATTTCGAGTTATGACCCACACATATCCCAGATATGCTAAGCGGACATACACATAATCAGAGTTCTCGTGCATATTTGATTTTACGAAATCGGTAAAAGCCAACTAATAGGGTGGAATATAAAAGCAATCATAGATACTGAATAAATGTGATAAAATCCACAAATCCACCAATAAAATGTAAATCGAAGTCGGAGACAAATCCGATAAAGGAAATCATAAAGTCAATGATAATAATGACAAAATCTACTACCGAGTCTGCAATGGTCAACATCCGGCACTCGAATTGAAATCAACACGGTAGTCCTCTTGATACTCAACAGTGTCGCCCACCTAAGGCTCCTGGTACTCGGCGTCCACGGGATCGATGAAATCTACGTCAATAGGGTCTGAACAGTCGGCGTCTACTCCACCAGTGTAATCGCCTACAACTGTTAGATTATAGTGAGATGAGTTTACTCAGTTACGTAAACTCAATGAGATACACCACCAATCCACCCCATTCTACTCAGGTGCATTGTGGGTACATCACGTGAGTGATAATAATAATATCTCAAAGCCAATAAGAAGAGAAAGATAAAATCACTTGCATATCGTAAAACTCATATCATAAATACAAGACCATGATATAGACACTCATATCCTAACGCATCTCACCATATCTCATAGCTGATCGATTTAGAATGTAACCCTTGCAAGTGCACAAGATCTATTGCAGTATGGCAAGAACAGGGGTGTCGAACCCACAGGGAAACGTGAATTTTTAATTAATTCTTTTAGAGATTTTAAAAACGTCCCTAAGGAAGTACCAAAGGGCAGATTCAATTTTACCAAAAACTTAACACACTTTTCCTAAATGCAGAAAAATAAATTAATCTAAACAATTAATTACTGATAAATCTACGAACAATATTAAAATGAGATCAAGGAATATGCTACCCTGATTCGCACTTTTCTATCATTAAAACCCACAGTTCCATTAAATCATCATTCACACCATCATTCATCTAGAAAAATGACTTGAAATAAAATATGATCATCAATCCGGCATACCCTATCTAAAAACAATGACTCAGCCTAACATTGCGGTATGAGTCATGTAAAAAGCATAGCGTATCTCATGATATTTAGATCTAGCGATTACGGCCGTTGATACGCGCAATCAACGGTCATAACAAAGCATTCAAAATATTTTCAATCACACAAACTTTGAGCAAAATGATTCCATGATAATAATAATAGACTGCGGTATTAATCATAAACATGGGTACTTATCGGGATCGATCTTCCCGATCTCATCGATTTAGCTCATCTTTAGTGTTTGATCTCCTTTTTCTTTCAAAGTCATTCCTCTTTTATTTCTTCCAAAAGATATTTGCAATTGTTTTTCCTAAATATAATCTATGAATTTCTCAGAGAAAAATAATGCAAATCCTAGGTACAATCTACCCTGAATAAACCCTAGAAGAAGGAGAGAAGAAGACTTGAAAAGATGAAGAAAATATTCCCCCAAAGTGAAGAGCCCTAAAAACTAAAAATAAAGAATGAATAATATTCTAATTGCAAAAATCCTCTTAAGAAACTCGTGGCTTCCCTTTTTATAATAGCCTAACCCTAATACCTCTCTCGATTGACATCTAAGAGTAATTTTCGTGAATTCCCGCCTAGCTTTGCATCAGATACTGCCTCGGTATTTTGCTCATAATTTTCTGTACCGAACTCGGATTGAGGTGATTATTGAGGCGTTGGAAAGATGACGACGAGCTCTACAACTTTTATGTTTTAGCCATTTCCTGAATCTGACGTCTTGAAGGTCCAAATTGAGCTGCAAGTCGCACTAAGTTCTCAATGACCCAAAATAGCAGTGTTTTGACATTATTTTCGGGATTCTTGGGCTGTTTTAGAAACTTGGACTGTATTTACCTGAAACACTTCAAATCTAGCAAATCTCATCAGATAGCCTTCATCGAACGGCTAAATATAGGTATTTAGGGGTGAAATATCATCATATTTCACTACTCATCAATAGCCTACCATATTTTATTATCATTCTCACATATATGTCTGTATGTTACATGAGCGTAACTAACATACTCATAAATCCTAAACGATATGTGCGAGAGTTGCTGCTCAAGCTACCATGTGAGAGTCAATATAGTATCATACTACCATATCATAACGCTCTCGTGTCATACTCATACTCCTCTATCCAGCCAATGGGAAGATATATTGGCCAAAGCAATCTATAAATATACTCATACTCATAGTCTCCCCCTTACGATAACTTCAAGAAAAAAACGACGTCTGAGACTTAAGCTCTTAATCTTATGCTGGCCTATACAACGGTGTCTTATTATCATACTCATATCATAATTTATCTTATCTCATACCTATAGCATACCCTTACACTTAATTCTAAGATGAACTATAGTGGGGTAACTTTCCTAAATCATGCTTCCCAAGGAAAAGATTCCGTAATAACCTGGATGTACTTCGTGTGGTAGCTCATACTACCATAGAGGGTTACATCTGTATATGGACGCTAATATCCTAAGTTTCACGTGACCATAAAAGAAACCTCACCACAGCCAAGGCTCAAGGCCCGATTCTCGTATTATATCTAATATCTTATCCTCTCATATTAAAACTCGGAGTGATAGGGTCACCTTATATTGCACCCTATGCGAGCTTACACTAAATTCGTACTCACCCGACTCGTCATGGGGTCCTATTCCATCATGAGTTATAAGGCATGTGAATATGATGTATTCCTCGCTTCGATACCATCTCAGCAAATTATCATGCCCAAGCGTAATCATGATCTCATACACTCTCGTACCTATGACTTAACATGTCTTTAACTCATATCATGATTCAGATGGAAGTACAGAATAATCATATACAAAGAATAGATTTATATTTGAGATCACGTTACGATTGTATATATATATAGGTATTTACACAACACACTACATAATTATACAATTGGGTAGTTAAAGTGTGATCTTGATAACGAGAAGGTCAGAGTTTAATTTTTTTGAGGTATCGAATTTCTAACACTTCGGATTATTGAAGTGTTCGCGTTGAAGTGATAAAAAAAGAGGCATATATATAGGTTATTATAATTAAGTGTTCAATTAGAAATATTATACAAATTAAAGTGAAGTGCATCACGATCATCAATCAAAATATCGAGTAGTTAAAGTGCATGAAGTTTTGGTCATACAAATGAAATTATAAGGTAAAACAAATATAATAAAAGTTGTCTACTCGGACATAAATCAATCGATTGAAAAATGTAACTCAATTGATTGAATTTAAATAAGTGTGCACAGTTGGTTCGGTTCAAAATTAATCGATTGAAAAGTGTAAACCAATCGATTGAAGAACAAATTAAGGCAAGACTTATGAGCCCGACCTTTAAAGTGAAATTATATTATTAGATTAATAGTGTAATTGAGTACCTTTGTTATAAGCATGGTGACTTAAATTATTAAACTAATATGGTACTCTCAAGTATCATTATTTTACATAAGAGTATAATATTATTAAAGTATAAAATATATATTACTTATTGGATACCTGTAGTAGTAAGATTACAAGGGTTATTAATATAATATAATTATATTCTCACAAGTTCCAATGGGCATTAAGTTTTAAAACCAAACTCAATCGATTAAAATATCCCATCAATTACAAAGGCAGAAAGGAATCAGAAGTAATTAAAGTGGCGTTGTTCTGTACGCAAAAAAAAAGAAAAAGTCTACTACTTAGAATCAATCGATTGAATAGTGTAAATCAATTGATTGATCTAAATAAGGTAATAAAGTATTCTCTGTTGCGATTTTAAAATCGATCGATTGAAAAGTGTATTTCAATCAATTGACTGTCGCAAATTCTGAACAAAATAGGATTTCAAAATACATCCAAAAATTTAATAAAATAAATATTAATATTCAGATTAATCATTATTTTAATCCTAAAGTAATTTTATAATAAAATAAATCTAGATTCATTTACTAGCCTGTCGATACGCAATCGAACATATCCTACGTGACGGGATCTGAGAAGAACCAGATGTGTGACGACCCGACTTTTCCAATCCCTAAGGTATAGGAAAGGCCGGTTCATCAACTTATTGATTTCTCAATAAGCCGTAACAAACAGAAGCCGGCAACATAAACAAAGGTCTAAAGACAGAGGCAACATTGTTAATCCAAACAAAAGCTTCACATAACAAAATTAGATATATCACTGTGAGGAACCAAAAGGAACCACCGGTGATGGCCAATCCGATCACCTAAAATAGAGGTTCACAATAATGGTTCCTCGAGTGATATCAAAAGATCAAAAAATAATAGCCTAAGGCTCATCATCCAAAATAATATCCAGACAAATACCAAAAATAGAAAATCTAGGATCACGGGAAGAACTCCTCAGCTGGTATATCCAAATCCTCCTCGGGAATATAATCGGAGTCCTCGGATCCTCCGACCCAAGGTCGGCCTCAAAGACTGTGACGATAGTCGAGGGTGAGCTAATGACCAAGCTCAATAAGGGAAGAGATCTATTTGCATTTCTTATAAGTAGAAGTTTCCAAAAGACGGAATCGGACCAAATATGGTTTTCCAATGATGCTTTTCAAATTAAATCTCCAGTTCTAATCCTGAGTCAAAAACTGATCATAAAATCTAAAGTGTTCAAAATGTTCTGATTTAGCATGCTTCTTGTCTTAAATTTATAACTTAATTTTATCTCCCAAATTTCCTATAGCATGAGAGCAGACTACGTGACCGATGGGAAGACCCTACTGACCATCGTCGTTCATGAACCCATTTCGAAAATGCAACAAGCCCCTACGCTATGAGGGAAACTTGCGCCAAAGTTTTACCGTCAACACGGTTGGTGGAATCTAGGGCATCGTACTTATGAACCAAAAATCAAATGCAAATGCTAACACGTATCCAAGCTTATTATTCATATCATATACTGATTTTTCAAAGTTCTGATTCGAAGTTCTGATTCAAAAGTTAACTGAGGTTATGATTCAAATTTAACTGAGGTTCTGATTCAAATTTAACTGAGGTTCTGATTCAAATTTAACTGAGGTTCTGATTTCCAATGATTCTTATTTATGACAAGGTTTCAAATTTTCGGATTATATCATATGTTCAACGTTTTAATTTCACCGTGTGTAATGAATTTTCTATATTTCATGCTTCAAAAAAAAAAAAACCTGATTTATGACTGTTTATGCTTATAATTTATGCAAATAATAGTTTGGATTCCCCTACCTTAACCAAGCAAATTCAAAGGCATGCATAAGCAATCCTCTCCAAGGACTCCCAATTGACCAAAACCTACATATATTACACCCTAAGTGTTAATATACAACCCAAAAATTAATCCAAAGGCTCATAAAACAAAAAATCCAATCAAAAATAAAAAAACCAGGACTGGACAGAATTCGACCATCGATTTCAAATTCGATGGTCGAATTTGAAATTCGATGGTCGATTTGAAATTCGACCATCGAATTTCAGAACTCTGTTTCAAAGCTTAAAATCCCATTTTCGACTGTCGATTTCCAATTTCGACAGTCGATTTTGAAATCGACAATGAATTTCTCGTGCGTGGTCAGAAATTTTAACATGCTCGGATTCTTTTTCATATTTTCTACACAGCCATTCCATCATTTCTATTGAATTCAAAACTTACTTTCTTAATAAAAAAAAAATCAAACAAATTTGCATAAGGAGGTTTCAAGGCATACCTCTTGTAGCTAACTCTGTTGATCCCTTGTACCGATTCACACACCGGAACAAGCTTCTATGATTGAAGGTTTTAAAAGCTTCAAGTCAGCCCATTACAACCCTTCTTCCATTGCACAGATCCTATCAACATAGTGATGTCCTCTCCTCTAACCTCTCTTCCAATATCTCAAATTGATCCAATTCCAAATATCACATAAACCGATGGTTGAGATGGGAAGAGGAGCTCTCTCTATCTCAAGATCTAAAGATCACAAGCAGTCCAAAAAGGTTTGCAATTTGTTTTCAACCGAAAGAGAATTGTAAATTCTCTCAAATCTCTCTCTCTTTATAATATTAAAACAAAGCCTACAAAAATCTAGATATTTAAATTTTACAACTTATCCACTTAAATTGAGAACATATCTAGTGTTAACCACCAACACCAACCCAATAGTATAAGTCATCGATTTCATGACTTGCACACCTCTCGAGACTAGATCCTTTGGCTATTAGTCTTACCATAGCCTTAGCTTACCAAAAGTCCAAAAATATTCTACAGTATTTTTCGGGCACGCTTACCGAGGTAAACGAAAATATGCCGAAAATATCAGGGATATTACATTCACCCCTCCTTAGGAATTTTCGTCCGCGAAAATTTGAACATAACACATACCAGACAAGAAAAGAAGAGAAAACATGGGACACCGTGTTTCGATCCCACAGGGCACGCAAGCCAAGGGATGGGATCCGTAGTAACATGGATGTACTGCATGTGGCATTAAAAGGCCATAGTGGATTGCATCCGTACATGGATGCCCACACCCCAAGTGTCACGTGCCGGGAGACCGATGCACAGTGACGCATGATAACCATCAAGAAACAGGTAGGACAAAAGTGACAGAGCAAATTCACACAAGCATTTAACTGAAGCAGATACCAAAATACCAACAAAAGCAATGCACATCAAGAGCCAACATGTATAGCAAAAGATGAAACAAGGCTCGAACTGAACTATATACAAACCATAAGCAAAGTATCCAAAGCAAAGCAAAAGACAGAAAATATAAAAGATAACAAAAGAAGGACCACCAGGTCCTAATAATCCATGCTGTAAATAAATACAGACCCATAACAACCATAAAATAAATCAGTAACCCCCTCCCCCAAGTACACTAATAATCCCCAGCAGAAGATGGGCCCGCCCGATCCGAAGTACCATCACCCGCAGCAGCATCATCATCATCACCCGTAACCTCCCTGGCCGTAGAAGGCATGCTAGGACCAGCGCCCGATGTCGAAGGGCGATAGACTGAAGCACGAATATCGGCCATATACGTCGTATAATCCTCTGGAAACGCGTGCTGCATCAGATACGAGAGGGCGCCGCCATGGACATCCAACTCCTGACGCATAGAGCTGGTATGATGGGTGAGCTCCTGAATCTGATGGCTCATGGCGGTCATCTGTCGGGTGAACTCGGAGAGTGTGAGAACGTCACTCTGTGGGGGCTGAGGAGGTGCAGCTGTAGTAGTGTCGGGGATAGAATGAGTAGGGTCCTCATCATCAGTAGCGGTATCAGGTGCCTCTGCATCCTTTGGAGTCTTTACCAGCCTACTGTAGGTTTGACCCCAATTGACCAAAGTATACATTCTCGAACCCGCTGTAGATTTAGGTTCAGTAGGAGGGATATCATAAGCAGGGCCCGCTCGGTAGTTCTCAATCATCACCGAAATTATGCGAGCATAGGGCATTGTCTTCAATGGTTTCTTCACATGTTTGCCCATTTTCTCTCAGGCTTTGATACCAACTGTGACGACCCGACTTTTCCAATCCCTAAGGTATAGGAAAGGCCGGTTCATCAACTTATTAATTTCTCAATAAGCCGTAACAAACAGAAGCCGGCAACATAAACAAAGGTCTAAAGACAGAGGCAACATTGTTAATCCAAACAAAAGCTTCACATAACAAAATTAGATATATCACTGTGAGGAACCAAAAGGAACCACCGGTGATGGCCAATCCGATCACCTAAAATAGAGGTTCACAATAATGGTTCCTCGAGTGATATCAAAAGATCAAAAAATAATAGCCTAAGGCTCATCATCCAAAATAATATCCAGACAAATACCAAAAATAGAAAATCTAGGATCACGGGAAGAACTCCTCAGCTGGTATATCCAAATCCTCCTCGGGAATATAATCGGAGTCCTCGGATCCTCGACCCAAGGTCATCACTGGACGTATAGCGAGGTGAGCTAACCAAGCTCAATAAGGGAAGACAGATCTATTTGCATTTCTTATAAGTAAAAGTTTTCAAAAGACGGAATCGGATCAAATATGGTTTTTCAATGATGCTTTTCAAATTAAATCTCCAGTTCTAATCCTGAGTCAAAAACTGATCATAAAATCTAAAGTGTTCAAAATGTTCTGATTTAGCATGCTTCTTGTCTTAAATTTATAACTTAATTTTATCTCTCAAATTTCCTATAGCATGAGAGCGGACTAAGTGACCGATGGAAGACCCTCGACCATCGTCGTTCATGAACCCATTTCGAAAATGCAACAAGCCCCTACGCTATGAGGGAAACTTGCGCCAAAGTTTTACCGTCAACACGGTTGGTGGAATCTAGGGCATCGTACTTATGAACCAAAAATCAAATGCAAATGCTAACACGTATCCAAGCTTATTATTCATATCATATACTGATTTTTCAAAGTTCTGATTCGAAGTTCTGATTCAAAAGTTAACTGAGGTTCTGATTCAAATTTAACTGAGGTTCTGATTCAAATTTAACTGAGGTTCTGATTTCCAATGATTCTTATTTATGACAAGGTTTCAAATTTTCGGATTATATCATATGTTCAACGTTTTAATTTCACCGTGTGTAATGAATTTTCTATATTTCATGCTTCAAAAAAAAAATAACCTGATTTATGACTGTTTATGCTTATAATTTATGCAAATAATAGTTTGGATTCCCCTACCTTAACCAAGCAAATTCAAAGGCATGCATAAGCAATCCTCTCCAAGGACTCCCAATTGACCAAAACCTACATATATTACACCCTAAGTGTTAATATACAACCCAAAAATTAATCCAAAGGCTCATAAAACAAAAAATCCAATCAAAAATTAAAAAGCCAGAAACTGGACAGAATTCGACCATCGATTTCAAATTCGATGGTCGAATTTGAAATTCGATGGTCGATTTGAAATTCGACCATCGAATTTCAGAACTCTGTTTCAAAGCTTAAAATCCCATTTTCGACTGTCGATTTCCAATTTCGACAGTCGATTTTGAAATCGACAGTCGAATTTCTCAGGTACTGTGGCTGTAAATTTTAACATGCTCGGATTCTTTTTCATATTTTCTACACAGCCATTCCATCATTTCTATTGAATTCAAAACTTACTTTCTTAATAAAAAAAAAATCAAACAAATTTGCATAAGGAGGTTTCAAGGCATACCTCTTGTAGCTAACTCTGTTGATCCCTTGTACCGATTCACACACCGGAACAAGCTTCTATGATTGAAGGTTTTAAAAGCTTCAAGTCAGCCCATTACAACCCTTCTTCCATTGCACAGATCCTATCAACATAGTGATGTCCTCTCCTCTAACCTCTCTTCCAATATCTCAAATTGATCCAATTCCAAATATCACATAAACCGATGGTTGAGATGGGAAGAGGAGCTCTCTCTATCTCAAGATCTAAAGATCACAAGCAGTCCAAAAAGGTTTGCAATTTGTTTTCAACCGAAAGAGAATTGTAAATTCTCTCAAATCTCTCTCTTTATAATATTAAAACAAAGCCTACAAAAATCTAGATATTTAAATTTTACAACTTATCCACTTAAATTGAGAACATATCTAGTGTTAACCACCAACACCAACCCAATAGTATAAGTCATCGATTTCATGACTTGCACACCTCTCGAGACTAGATCCTTTGGCTATTAGTCTTACCATAGCCTTAGCTTACCAAAAGTCCAAAAATATTCTACAGTATTTTCCGGGCATGCTTACCGAGGTAAACGAAAATATGCCGAAAATATCAGGGATATTACAAGATGAATGGATGGGTACTCACCTCTTAAAGCGTGATTCAATTGAACAATGACGATTACGATGATAAGATCGACGTCCACGCGATGATCTGTCCACGATTTTTCCGCTTTCTTCGCCTTGATAGTAGAAAAATAATCGTGGTGGTTCTTGTGAAAGAACACACTAGTTTTTAGGCAAAAAGATTAAGATGTTTAGAGAAGAGACGGGTGGAGAAGAAGATGTTGACGACTAGGGTTCTCTTAAGAAGAAGAAAAGAAAGAGACGGCTAGAGTTTTTAAGAAGATTAGAATGAGAAGAGTTGCCCGTACTTTATTCTTAAATAAGGTTTTTCTCAAATGGGGTAGGTTCCAGTGTGGAGCGCTACCACCAAATTTAGCACAAGCACACATCTAAAGCCTTTAAAATAAAATCAGAATATTCGGTGTGGGGCTCTAACATTGAGCACGGTGCAAAACACATCTAGCACCACAAATTTAAGTACATTAAAAACAGGGTCGTTACAGCTCGGCTCAGCCCGACTCGACTTCATTAATAGTATATAATACTTTTATATGATAAAATATATTATATATAATTTTGAAAGATTTTTTATTTTTTTTTAAAATTTCCCTTATAATAAGATTCGTCTAATGATTACTTTATAATGGATAGATATGTAATCAACATATAATCCTTATGATTTTCTATTGAAGTTTGCGCTTTCTTTCTCCTCTCTATCTCTCTCTTTGTAACCATTAAAATTATTTCTTAGTGTCTCAATGAACAACAACTAATATGACAATTGACCAATCAATCAACACCTGCGACCAACACTTATGCTCTTAATCAATATTTAGCACATTAAATTTAAATATATTTTTACTTTTCAAATTTTAAACACATTTTTATCTAATTGATCCATTAAATCCAAAAGGACTAAGGGGTTAAAAGATATTAGGGCTTTCATTTATAAATTTTATTAAATCTTTTATCTATTAAAAAAAGAAGATTTTGTTTAAAATAATATTAGGGAAAAAAAATTATAATAAAACTTATTTAGCTTAAAGCTCGGCTCGGCCCGACTCGAGCACGATAGAGCTGAGCTAGAGCTCGTATAAGGTAGAGTCAAGCAAGAGCTAACCCAAGCTCGGGCTCGGCTCGGCTTGGTTGCAGCCCTATGTGGCGCGACACAATTTGTTGCAAGTGCTGTGGGGATCAATTATTGCATGTTAGTACAGCTAGTCACGTCACACCATGTCATCTGCTTGCACTGTCCTCAACAAATCTATCCTCCATTTATAAGTTTCCCTAACATATAGCCAACGAAGAGAGAAAGAGGTCTCTTACTCTTAACTTTAACTTGGTGGATGCACGTGATATCCTCGTGCGGAGAGAGATGTCTGAGAGAAGCCTCTGTAAACTTTAGCTCGTGATTATCTTATGTGTATCAATGTGTTGTGCTTCACATTGACCCGGACCTCCCTGCGATAGTCGGGGTATGGGCTGCACTTTTATGCCCATTTAATAAATGGACCGGATGGACTAGCTGTTGAGTAGTGAAAAATGCCAGTTTTCACCCCTTAACCTGACCTTTGATGAACCTGTGAGCACACTAATAAACACTTGTTGAGTCTGTTTTGTAGATAGCAATAAAAGACAGGAATAGTGCAGAAAACCACTTAAAAATGTTGCGCAAAGAAGCCCATCTCTCAGCACAGTGCAGACCCAGCAATGGCACATAAGAGGGCTGCACACCATTGGCCACTTGGGGCGTGTGGCAACAACAGGGTAGAGTTAAGGAAGTGAAAGCAGGCAAAAACATCCTATTGAGAGGTTATCTGAAGGCTTCGATAGGAGCTGAGGGCTAAAAATGGAGGAATTCGTGAGGATTGAGAAGTTCGATAGGATCCAAGAACCTATCGAGCAGCTGAAAGAAAGAAGAAATCATCCTATCGAAAGCCTGCCTGAGGTGTAAAGGGAACCTATCGGATGGTTGTCTGAACCTATCGAGAAGGAGAAGCTAGAGCTCAAACCTATCGGAAGGTACTTGAACATTTCGACAGGAGTGGGAGAAATCCTATCGAAATGCTGGCTTGCAGAGCTGAACCTGCCGAAAAGCGTTCCCAACCTGTTGAATGCCCCAGACAAAGGGCAGAGAAAGCTGAAGCTTCAAGAGAAGGCTCATCCTATCGAAACCTATCGAAGACATCTGAGAACCTAGCGAAAGGACCAAAAAACTCCATTTGAACCTGTCGGAAGCTTCCTCAACCTGTCGAAATCGTGTGAAGAACTTCTCAGAAAATAGGTTGTTCACACGCTGCAACTTGGTGACCTGCTGCACGCAACCCGAGGCACTTTGGTGACCGGCACGACAATCCTGAAGATGCCCTAGGAAATCCTAACCAACCCCACGTGCTCTGATAAAACTCTAACGAATTTTGAGGACCTTCTAGAAGGGAATATTGGCGGGAGAAACAAGAGGGAAAAGCTATATAATGAGATCCCCAATTTTAATTGGGGGGGATCGAAATCTGGAGATTAGGGCTTGAAATAAAATTTTGTTTTCCCTCCTTTAGCTCAACGATGGTTGGCTAACTCCCTCGGAGCAGCAAGGGGTGAGGTCTGATATGTAATTGCGTAAGGTTGAGAGTGTTATTTGTTGGTCAATTGCTGCACAGACTACAGATCTGAGAGCATTTCATTGTAGAGTGAGTTTTATGCAATGTAAATGTTGATTTTATTATTTTATTTAGATCTATAGTTCCCTTGGTTTCATTTGGTGGTCAATCGGATTTGTGTAGAGGAATTGGCTGATCAGCTCACCCACTTAACTGGTAGACCTCTTGGATACCATTTGATCTCCCTAGATCTGATATCTCTGCAATTGCCTGTGTCTGTGACCTGATAATTGCAGCATCTGTAGTGGTTTTAATGCTTTGATTGAAACCTTTGAGTTTGAGGAAATTTATAGGATGGTCTGTGACCATTGAAGTGGACAAACCATAGCCTTAAGATCAATTCAATCTCTGGTTTCACTTGGATTCTTCCACCTTAAACATTTGGGTCGGATGAAGTTTATAGGATGGGCTGTGACCATTTAAGTGGATAGATCATAGCCTTAAAATCAGTCAAATCCCTTGGTTTATAGTAGATTCTTCTACTCTGTAGCTGTGCTTATAGCCAGCTGAGACATTAGTGTGCTTTGAATCCCTTATAACACGATCAGCTCAACCCAATTGCAGTAAGTCCAAACTCTAAGCTGTTCTTCTCCATTTTCTATTTTTAATCCCTTCCAATTGCAAGATCTGAACTCTGGACTCGATCCCAGTTAATTCTGCATTTTATTTGTAGTTTAGTTTAAGTGACAACCCTTTAAAACCTCACCCCTTTCTTTTACTAACCTAGTATTAGGTAGGATGTCAGATCTCTTTTCAGATCTGGAGATTTATCATATTTTGAACTCACCTCCCTATGGACATTCCCTTACTTACTCTTTTAAAACTTGCTACAACAAACCTTGAATACTTGCAGGTCTGTGTGTGTGATCTGCCTTGAATTGAGTGAATTTAAATCCCTTTTTGAATGCAAGGCATTTTACCAACAAGTTTTTGGCGCCGCTGCCGGGGAGGTGTGTTTTTAAATTTGTAGATCTAAGTTTGTTTTAGTTTAGATCATATATCTGTGATAGTTTGTTTGATTTTTCACTAACTGTGTTTGTAAGTCTTGTTGTTTTCTAGTTCTTTTTGTCATTTCATCAGATCTGGAGCTGCTGCTAAGGAAGAACATTGTGATAGAGGCTGCTCTCGAGTTTGCTTCCCTCTACCCCTGTTAATTTGTCAGATCTGTTGATTTTGTTTTAGATTCATTGGTCATTTGTTTTTGTACCGGATTATTGTGTTTGAAGATTTTCTCTGCAGTAAGATTGTGAGTGGTGTATGTTTGGAAGGAGAACTCTGAACCCTCAGATTGTTCAATTAAATCCAGAGGTTGAAAGAATTCTTAGATCTAGAAAAATTTCACCCACATCTGTTGTAGCTGAATTTGCCGAAATGGATGAGCAACAGCAGCCTAGAACTCTAAAGGAATTTAATGTACCAGGGGTTTACAATTCACCCTTCTGCATTTAATTCCCTGTTGCTCAAGGAAATTATGAAATTAAGTCTTCCATAAGCCAGATGTGACGACCCGACTTTTTCAATCCCTAAGGTATAGGAAAGGCCGGTTCATCAACTTATTGATTTCTCAATAAGCCGTAACAAACAGAAGCCGACAACAAACAAAGATCTAAAGGCAGAGATAAACATATAGTAATCCAAAAATAAAACCTTCATATAACAAAAAAATAAATATATCACTATGAGGAACCAAGAAGAACCACCGGTGATGGCCAATCCGATCACCTAAAATAGTGGTTCACAATAATGGTTCCTCGAGTGATATCAAAAGAACCAAAATAAAGGCCTAGGGCCCAATATTCCAAAATAATATCCAGACAAAATACCAAAAAATACAGGATCTAAAATCACGGAAAGAACTCCTCAGCTGGTATGTCCAAATCCTCATCGGGAATATAATCGGAGTCCTCCAGATCCTCTGACCCAAGGTCAGTCTCAGCACCTGTGACGTATAGTCGAGGGTGAGCTAACAACCAAGCCCAATAGAGGAAACAGATCTATTTGCATTTCTTTATAAGTAAAGGTTTTCAAAAGACAGAAATCGGATCAAATATGGTTTTCAAACGATGCTTTCCAAAGTAAGTCTCTAGTTCTAATCCTGAGTCAAAACTGATAATATAATCTAATGTGTTCGAAAATGTTCTGATTTAGCATGTTTCTTGTCTTAAATTTATAACTTAATTTTATTTCTCAAATTTCCTATAGCATGAGAGCGGACTACGTGACCGATGGGAAAACCCTACTGACCATCGTCGTTCATGAACCCATTTCTAAAGTGCAACAAGCCCCTACGCTATGAGGGAAACTTGAGTCAAAGTAATACCGTCAACACGGTTGGTAGAATCTAGGGCATCGTACGTATGAACCCTAAATCAAATGCAAATGCTAATACATATCAAGGCTTATTATTCATAACATATACTGATTTTTCAAAGTTCTGATTCGAAGTTCTGATTCAAAGATTAACTGAGGTTCTGAGGTTCGAATTACAAGGTTCTTAATCATAACAAAGTTTCCAAATTTCAGATTTGTGTCTTATATGCAGAGTCTTATTTATGCTGTGTGTAACAGAATTTGCAAATTTATGCCTTTTAAAAGAAACAGTCAAATCAGGTATACTTATAATTCAATGCAAATTAAATATAGGGTTCCCCTATCTCGACAAAGAATATTCAAATCATGTACAAGTAGTCCTCACCAAGGACTCCCAATAGTCAAAACCTACATATATTAACACTCTTAGTGTTAATATAGAACCCAAAAATCAAACTAAAAGCTTGCAGATTAAAAATCCAATAAAAATTCAAATGCTTGAAACAGGACAGAATTCGACCCTCGAATTCAAATTCGTGGGTCGAATTTGAAATTTGATGGTCGAATTCAATTTCGACCCTCGAATTTCAAAACTGCACATCAGTCACAAAACATAGAAAATCGACCCTCGATTTTCAATTCGATGGTCGATTTCCAAATTCAACCCTCGATTTTCCAAAAATTGCTTCAGGCACAAAAAAATACTTTTTGACTGTCGATTTTCAAATCAATGGTCGATTTCCAAATTCGACCCTCGATTTGAAAATTGACCCTCGAATTTCTCTGGTTCTGTGGCTGTCAACTTTTTCAAGTCCAGACTTTTTCTTCAGTTTCAACCACAACCATCAAATTTGATATTGAACACACATCATTCCATTCTAACAAAACATAAATAAATTTACACAGGGAAGTTTCAATGACCTACCTCTTGTAGCTTAAACCGTTGATCCCGTTGAACTTATACACGTATCGGAACCAATCTCCAACTCAAAGGTTTAAAAACTTCAAATCAGCCCTCATTCATAAAGAGGTGGACACTGCCTCAGCCACAACAAATTCACAGAGAACTTCTCATTTCCCACATCTCTCTTCTCCTTCAATATTTCAAACAGATCCGAATTTAAGCACAAGGCGAACTGGTGGTTGAGATGGGAAGAGGAGCTCTCAAGCTTTCTAGATCTAGGATCAAATGAGGCAAGGCCTTAGAGCTTAAATTTCCAACGAGAGAGAGAAGTGAAACTTCTCTTTCACTCTCTCTTATAACCAAAGTTATGCAAAATATAATATCTAGATTTTATTAATTTACAACTTATCCACTTAAGTTGAAAAGTTATCCGGTGTTAAACACAAACACCAATGCTATTGTGTAAGTCATCATTGACATGACTTGTACACATCCTTTGACAATACCCTTTTACCATCATTCTTATCAAACATAAAGCTAACCAAAAGTCCAACAAAACTCGTAAAATTTTTCGGACATGCTTACCGAGGTAAACGAAAATAGGTCAAAATATCCGGAATATTACACCAGATGCTACCCTCATTCCATGGCCTGACCAAAGAGGATCCATACAGGCACATTGATGAATTCTTAGGACTGTGCACCACTTTCAATATCATAGGTTTGGGGGAGGAGGCAACCAGGATGAGACTCTTTCCTTTTTCATTGAAGGATAGAGTCAAGACCTGATTATCCATGCTTCCCCCCAACAGTATTCAATCCTGGAGTGATCTTCAATGTCAATTTTTGGCCAAATTTTTTCCCATGTCCAAGATAAGCCAGTTGAGGAAGGGCATTATCTCATTTACTCAAGATCCAACTGAGGATTTTCACAAATCTTGAGAGAGATTCAAAGAACTCCTGAAGAAATGTCCCCATCATCAAATCCGTGAATGGAAACTTGTCCAAAGTTTCTATCAAGGGATTGACTCCAAAAGCAGGGATATGGTTGATGCCTCTTGTGATGGAACTTACCTCCATAAAACTGCTGAGGAGGCTTGGGAGTTATTTGATATCATTAGTGAGAACTCCATGCAAAGGGAGACTTTGTCTAGGGATTTAGATCCTCCTAGAATGGTGAAGGAGAATACTACCAGAGGGAAGATGTATGAGGTAAATGTGCATAGTGATTTGGAGAAGAAAGTGAACAGGTTGGCATTGAGATTTGATAAGCTCATGAGAACAATGCAGTCACTCATGGCTGCTAGAGTGGACGAGGCATGTGCTATATGCCAGTCCCCCACTCACTCCCTTGAGGAATGCCCCCCAGCTATCCAATTTCCAGATTTTGTTCTAGAGCATGTGGCTGCCACCCAGTCTTATGGGCAACAGCCTGCTGCTGGGTACTAATGGAGAAACCACCCCAACTTGACGTGGAGACAAAATGCCTACCCAAACCACCACCACCAGCCACAGCAGCCCATGCCCTACAAAAATGCTCAACCCTACCACCAAAGTTATGTTCCCAAGCCTCATTACCAGCAGCCCATGACTTAGCCTGTGGCCCAGCCTGTGCAGCAACTTGCACCCCCTCCAACTGTGAGAATACCTTCTTTCGAGGAACAAGTTATGGCCTCATTGCAGAATTTGGGTCCCTTATCTCAAACTCTGCACTTTCACAGTCAAAGCATTAAAAAGATAGAAGACCATCTTGGTCAGCTGTCTAATGCTTTGACTAAGAGAGAGGAAGGGAGGCTGCATAGCCAACCATTGGATAACCGAAGGAGACTGTTTGTAGTGGGTGAAGTTTCCTTCACCCATGAGGAAGCTAAATCTGTTACTATATTGAGAAGTGGAAAGGTGGTGGATAATCAAGTGGGCTGTGAGCCTGTGAGAAATTTGAAAAAAGAAAAAGAAGTGGTTTTCGAAAGGATACAACAAGAGCCACCAATAGTGGACAACCAGGAACAACCCAGCTTGAATAAGAAAGAGAATGAAGATTCTCAAGAAAACAAAAAAATTAAAAAGAAAGATGACCAGTTGGCTAAGGCTGCAAATGAGGGAGTAGTCCCACATTTACCATTTCCCATGGCATTGCAAGCACCTTCCCCTTTCGACAAAGGGTAAGGTAAAATAGAAGAAATGATGGAAACTTTTAAGCAAGTGAAGATCAACTTGCCTTTACTTGATGCAATCAAGCAAATTCCAGCTTATGCTAAGTTCTTGAAAGACCTATGCACCCATAAAAGACAGTCTAGGATACATTTATCGAAGAAGGTCTTTTCAGCAGAAAAGATAAAGCAAATATTGACTATAGTCACTCCAACCAAACTCCAAGACCCTGGAGTCCCCACTATCCCCTGCATCATTGGGGATCATACCATTGAAAAGGCCTTGTTAGATCTGGGAGCTAGTGTGAACTTGCTTCCATATTCAGTATATGAAAAGCTGGGATTAGGAGAGTTGAAGCCCACACCCGTGGTCTTACAACTAGCTGATAGATCTGAAAGGAAGCCTGTGGAGATCATTAAAGATGTTTTGGTTGGGGTTGACAAATTCTTTTATCCAGTTGATTTTCTGGTGCTGGACATGGAACCAAGCAAGTGTGTTACTTCCATACCTGTAATATTGGGAAGGCCCTTTTTGGCCACAGCTAATGCTTGTATACAATGTAGGTCAGGAGTTATGGAAGTATCCTTTAGTAACATAAAGGTCAAATTAAATGTGTACAACACAATCAATCAACCCCATATCGATGAGGACTATTTTTCCATCGATGTGATAGCTGAGGTTATGCAAGAAAATTTGAATATGCTGCTACATGGTAATGAGTGGTTTAATGTCTTTGACGAAGTATGGAAGGAAACAGAGGAAGAGAAGGCCTCCACCTCTGAGATTAAGCATGTGAAAATTGTATCTTCTGAAGCAGAGCCAGCAAAGCATCACCCATGGAAGCCTTCTTTGTTACCTCTTCCACCACCCTCTAAGGCACCCCTATTGCCTTCCCTCATCAGTCCCCCAAATGTGGAGTTAAAACAGCTCCCAAAATCTTTGAAATATGCCTTTTTAGGAGACAATAATAAATTGTCAGTGATAATTTTCTCTTCCCTCACCTTTGAGCAGGAAAAATAACTACTCTGTGTGCTAAAAAGGCATAAGAGAGCAATAGGATGGGCCATTGCAGACTTAGGGGGGATCAATCCTACTGTGTGTATGCATAAAATTCATCTTAAGGATGGCTCTAAACTTTTTAGAGTGATGCAAAAGAAACTCAACCCACACATGCAGGAAGTTATGATGAAGGAGGTAGTCAAACTCCTCGATGCTGGGATAATTTACCAAATCTCGGATTCTCAATGGGTGGCACCTACCCAGGTAGTACCCAAAAAATCTGGGATCATAGTAATGGAAGCAGACTTAGGTGAGCTGATTCTAACCAGACAGACCACTGGTTGGAGGGTATGCATAGATTATCGAAAGCTCAATGAGAAAACCAGCAAGGATCACTTCCCATTGCCCTTCATAGATCAGATCTTGGACAAGTTGGCAGGCAAGGCCTATTACTATTTTCTTGATGGATATTCAAGGTACAATAAGATCCCTGTCTACCCCCAAGACCAAGAAAAAACCACATTCACTTGCCCATTTGGAACCTTTGCATACAGATGGATGACATTTGGGTTGTGTAATGCACCTGCCACTTTCCAAAGATGTATGTATGTTATTTTCTCTTACATGATTGACAAGTTTTCGGAGATCTTCATGGATGATTTCTCCATTTATGGAGATGATTTTGGCCAATGCCTACACCATCTCAGCTCTGTGCTGCAAAGGTGTGAGGAGACCAACCTAGTTCTGAGTTGGAAAAAGAGTCACTTCATGGTGACTCAAGGCACTGTCTTAGGACATGTTGTCTCCCATAGATGAATAGAGGTTGATCAGGCTAAGATTGACTTAATTACACATTTTCCCCCTCCCAAAACTGTCAAACAAGTCAGGTCATTCTTGGGCCATGCTGGGTTCTATAGGAGGTTCATCAAGGACTTTAACAAAATTTCTAAGCCTCTTTGCCACCTGTTGTGCCAGGAGGTTCCCTTTGAGTTCAATGATGAATGCTTAGCTGCTTTTGAATTGTTAAAGACTTGTTTGACTACAACTCCTATCTTGCAAGCCCCTGATTTTTCTCTACCATTTGAGCTGATGTGTGATGCATCAGACTTCGCCATTGGTGCAGCTTTGGGTCAAAGAAGAGACAAGGCACCATGTGTGGTAGCGTATGCTAGTAAATCAATGGTTGATGCTCAATTGAATTACACCACGACTGAGGAGCTGTTAGCCATTGTATTTGCTTTAGAAAAATTCAGGTCTTATGTGCTGGGATTAAAAATCACTGTGTTACCATTCACCAAAACCTCTTGTCCAAGAAGGAAGCCAAAGCAAGACTAATCAGATGGATTCTTCTTTTGCAGGAATTCAACTTGGAGATTAAAGACAAGAAGGGAGTTGAGAATGTGATTACTGACCATCTGTCAAGGATCCCAGAGGCTGAAACAGAGAACTTGCCCATCAATGACTCTTTCCCAGATGAGCAGCTTTTTACTATATAGATAAGTATGCCCTAGTTTGCCAATATAGTAAACTACCTTGCTGTGGGAAGGATCCCTCCACATTGGAATAAGGATGATAGAAGTCTGTTCTTCTCACATATTCGATATTACATGTGGGAAGATCCTTACCTTTTTAAGCATTGTGCAGATCAGGTGATAAGACGTTGTGTACCTGAAACCGAGTTCAAAAACATTCTAACCATGTGTCATGAACAGGCCTGTGGGGGCCACTTCAGTGGTAACAAGACCGCGACGAAGGTGCTTCATAGTGGTTTCTATTGGCCTACTCTGTTCAAAGATGCCCAGCAACATTGTAAAGCTTGTCCTCAATGCCAGCAAATGGGAAGCATTACAAAGAGAAACTCCATGCCTTTGCAACCTATACTTGTTGTCGAATTGTTTAACATTTGGGGAATCAATTTTATGAGACCTTTCCCCCCCTCGTGTGGATATAACTTTATCCTTATAGCTGTGGACTACGTGTCCAAATGGGTAGAGGCCATAGCTACAAGAACAAATGACCACAAGGTTGTCATTAAATTTCTAAAAGATAATATCTTCTCGAGGTTTGGCATTCCCAAAGCTATTATTAGTGATGGGGGAAGCCACTTCTGTAATAAACCTTTTGATAAGCTGATGAAAAAATACTCTGTGACCCACAGAGTAGCCACTCCCTACCACTCACAAACCAGTGGGCAAGTAGAGATTTCCAACAGGGGAATCAAACTCATTCTACAGAAGACTGTGAGAACTGACAGGAGGGATTGGTCCATAAAATTGACAGATGCCTTATGGGCTTATAGGATTGCCTATAAAAACCCCATAGGTATGTCCCCATTCAGACTAGTTTATGGTAAGGCATGTCACTTGCCTGTTGAGTTGGAACACAAAGCATACTGGGCTATTAGAGTACTAAATTTTGACTTAAACTCTACTGGTATACACAGGAAACTCCAGTTATCTAAGCTGGATGAGTTGCAATTAGAAGCATATGCAAATGCCCGGATTTACAAGGAGAATACCAAAGCCTTTCATGACAGACACTTGCTACGGAAAGAATTCAAGACAAATGACAAGGTATGGATGTTCAACTCTACATTGAAATTCTATCTAGGAAAGTTGCTGTCCAGATGGGATGGGCCTTTCACAGTTGTACATGTTCCTCCATCTGGGGCTGTAGAAATCATGGACCCTAGAAATGGTAGGACCATGAAAGTCAATGGTCAAAGGCTAAAAATTTGTGTTGAAAAAATTCGTGAGCCTGAGGAGACCATTGATCTTCAGGACCCTCCAGTTTAATACCTAATTTCATTGTGTATCATATGTATCATATTTCTTTCTGTCTTGATAGTTTGTTCATGCACAATAAAATTGCCATGCTAGAGGTAGGATGTCATCTTGATATTGCTTGCAGTTCAAGGATCATGGGAGCATGTTTATAAGGTTAATAAATCAAATTATAGCATAGCAGTAGGAGTTTGCTGGGTGCTGAGACTGAGCACTGCACTGAAATGCAAAGTCATTGGGCTTTTGGGACCTTTCGATAGGTTACTTGCACCTTTCGTGAGGTCAGTCGATGATTTCAATAGGTTATTTGAGGTTTTCGATAGGCACTGAGACTGGTCGATAGATGAAATCAACTCTTCGATAAGATCAAGAGGGATAGAAAGAAGGTTTCGATAGGTTCTGAATACCTATCTAGAACTTATCGATATGATGGATCACCCACCATAAACCTATCAAAAGGATGATTTCACCTATCAGAATCCCATTGAATCATTCCATTTGAAAGATTTATTCGTGATGAGTACTGAAAAATGATGATATTTCACCCCTAAATACCTATATTTAGTTGTCCGATGAAGGCTATCTGATGAGAATTATTAGATTTGAAGTGTTTTAGGTAAATACAAGCCAAGTATAGAAAACAGCTCAAGAATTCTGAATATAATGTCAAAACACTGCAACTTTGGGTAATCAAGAACTTGGTGCGACTTGCAGATAAATTTGGACCTTCAAGACGGCCGAATTATGAAATTGTCAAAACATAAAAGTTGTAGATCGTTTTGTCAGCTTTCCAACGGCATAGGAATCACCTCAATCTGAGTTCGAGACAGAAAGTTATGGTCGAAATACCAAAGCAGTGTCTGATACAAAGAAAGTGCTGAATTTCACGGATTTTGGGGGGGTCGATGCATCGACCCTATAGGTCGATTAATCAAGGACAAGTCAGAGTCTGACACGAAACTGACACTGTAAAGCAAATTTTTGGGACTTTTTGGCGGCTCGATGCATCGACCCTAAAATTTTGACTTGGGAGACTTCCGCGACGAGGGTCTATTTAAAGCGACTCAAACACTTCGGGAAGGAGAGATTTTTTTTAGAGAAGTAGAGAGGAATTAATTAGATAGAATTAATTTTAGGAAAGAGTTTTAGTTTTAGAGTTTTTAGTTTTTAGCCTTTATTTTTTATAGTTAGACATAGAAATAGGGAAGTTTTATTATTCCTTTTTGAGAGCTTTGTTCCCTTAATTTTTCAGTACTCATCCCTTCAGTTTATAAATTTTGTTCAAAGTTTATTCTTGCACTAATTTCGTTTCTGAAGATCATCGTACTTTTGAATCAAAGTAAGTTCTTTTGAAGTTTGAGGTAATTTTAATTTATTAAATTAATGTTATTTTCCCGTCTTTATTTATTTATGTCATTTAATTACAATATGTGTGGCTAAATTTATAGGGATGGGGATCTAATGATTCCCATCCGAGGGATGTACTTTTAATAATATAAATTAAGGATTAAAATATGAGATTTTATTTTATGGTTGTTGTGCTATCATGAATGGATGAAATCCCCGCCACTAATCGGGATCGCGTGTGCCTAGCCATGCCCGGGATCTCAAATCTGTGACGGTAATTTTACCCAATCATTGTTATAGTTTTTTTGCTTTCATTGTGTGGATCTAATTACGATTATGTTATGGGATCAAGTGTGCCTAGCCATGCCCTGGATCTTGGTTCTGTAATGGTAATTTTATCTTAAATACTCCCTAATATGAATAAAGTGTGCCTAGCCATGCCCTTGATTTCAGATTTATAAGTGGTATTCTTGTTGGAATTTTCACCCACTTTGGGGATGATTTTTATTTGAACCTGAGATCATGTGTGCCTAGCCATGCCCTTGATCCCAGATCTATATATGAAAATCATCTAAGTCCTGATTGCAGGGATGCAACGTGGAGCCTATTAGGGTGTTGACCATTGATCTTCCATAAAAGATGTTTGTTACCAATGAAATATCTCATAGTTTAATCCTTAGATTTATATTATAGGAAGAACGGACCAAAGATGGGAGGATTTAGTATCTTCATCTTTACCTTTCCTTTTGAATTATCAATTAAGTTTTATTTTTGTAGTCATTAATTACCATCTCATCAACCGCTTAAATCATAAAACTGGTAGAATACTGTTAGATCTTAGTAGATTTCTAGAATTGCTCGTCTCTTTTAGGTCTTTCAAAATTAGTCCTCGTGGGAACAATCTCGTACTCCGCACCCACTATATACAAACCGATTCGTGCACTTGCGAGTAAAACATTACATTAAAAAATCACATCAATTCGCTATGATTTCGATAGGATGCATTGACCTATCATAATCACTCATCTCATCCTATCGAAATCATCTTTCATTCTCTATAACCTTTCGTTAGGGCAGTCTCTTCCATTCGACACCTACTGCAAACCCTAGCTCTCTCTTCCTCATTTGCCCTTCTTACTATCAGAGCACGTTTTCATCCTTATCCACAAATCGGTATCTCAACATTTATTGCACATACTTCCTTGACTTAACTACCACTCCTAAAAATAGCTCATCATGCAGTCCGCGCTCTATTTCCCACACAGCAACCACCGCTCCATTTATTCCCACTTTCATTTTCAGCCTAGAAGAATGCGAAAAATTTATTGTACCGATTCATATTCCAACACCCATGCACCTTAAATATCAGCCTCGTCTAGCCCTTTCACATCCATTTCCCCTAACCTGTGCAATCCTTCCATCCCACACTCATGGCCGACTACAAACCTCAAGACTTGCCAATCAAGTTCTACCCAGTCTTGCCACCACTGCTACCACCGGTCGAGCCTGATCCTCTCCAATTTCTCTGGGATGAATACACAGAGGTGCAGAGAATCCTGGCCAAGGAGGAAATAAAAAAGGACAAGAAAAAGAAGAAGAAGCAGAAGACCGAGCCACCACCTCCTCCACCCCCACCCTCTTCACCCCCCACCGCCCTCCCATCCCTTGATCTTTCAATCCCTTGCGCCTTCTTCCACCGTAAGGTAGTGAGGATATCCTCGTGGTGGGACGACGAATTTTGAGTGACAACGGATTTTGTTATTCTGTAGAGATTATTCTCAGCTTTGTAGTGTGTTATTTTAATGAAATGTCTTTTTGATGCCATCTGTGCCAGTATGCTTTCAATTTCCGTTTCTCTTTCATTTCTAATATTATGTCTTACCTGTTTCCTTACTACCATGCTCCCAACAGTGAGGACACTATTTAGTTAAGGTTTGGGGGTGTGGCGGGTGTGCCAATGAAACGAGTTAATGCTAGTGCAGCTATGTTGAAAAAGAAAGTGAGTTCCCACCTGATTTTTTGGAAAAGAGGAAATTAAAAACTTATTAAAATTGAAAATATTGTAGTCTAACAGTCTTCATGAAGCAAATGTCAACAATTTTCGAAAAATTTTTGATGTGTAGTAAACTTGAAATGAAAAAAGACTGTGAGGATACAACCCAAAAAATTTGATGGAAGGCCATACCCAGTGAGATTTGAGCCTGAAAATTTTTCTTGAAGAGTGTCTTGGCAATTTTTTCTGCTCTAAGGACTGATTGGATCTAGTTTTGATCACTAGAAGTTAGGCAAATCCAAGTTGAAACAACTTGATAGCATTCATGACATTGAAGACATGAAGTAAGGTCATCCCTTGGACAGTTTGAGCTTAAAATGTCCCACCTTTGAACTACCCTTGATACACACCATTTGAGTCATAAAAACCCCAGTTTTCTTTGATGAAAACTAGAAAATTTAAACCCAAAACCTTTTGACCTATTTCAGTTCACCCTCAATCTGAGAAATTGAGAAGTGAGGTTAGAGGAGCAAGGTTTGATGATTGGCTGAAAAAGAAGAAAGCACATTTAGTGGTATTGTGACATTCCTGCCCATAAAAAGAGAAATGGAGAAAAATACAGAAAAAAAAATATACAAAAAGAAAAAAAAAAAAAAAAAAAAAAAACCAAACAAAAAGAATGAGAAAGAGAAGTCATCTCATTTGATATTTTGAAAAAGAAGATTAGAAACTGATCACTTCAAATATGAAAATTCAAGTAGCAGATGAAATTGTGTTGAGATGGAGAAGGCTGAGTGGTAAATCACCTACTTACCTTTACTGATTTCTCAATTTGAATTCTTTTTATCCCTTTATTCTTTTATAAATTTCACCGATAAGCCACATTATAATCCAATAAAAAGACCTTACTGATCTGAAATAGATTGAGCTGTCATGTGGAGATGAGGATTTGTTTGATCTATGGTGCAAAGAATTAGAAAACTTTAGAAATTGAAGCAATGCCTATGCTCATGCTTGCAGTCCTATTTGAGGGCTGTAATTACTCTTGAGCTGTATGAAATGATGCACCCTTTTATTTTTATTATGAGTGAACAGCCCTGGTGAGACTTGGGTCTGAAATCCAATTTGATGGGGGTAGTATCAAAACAGAATTCCTAAGTGAATGGTGAGCTCTACATAAATTTTTAGGAGAAAGGCCTTGACATGAACTGATTGATGATGAAGGAATTACAGTAGAATTTCATGTTTTGAACTGGTGATTTTTATGCTGAAAATCTTTTAAAATTGAAGGTACATGGTGTGGAACTTATTTTATTTACTTAAACTCTATTTTAGCATGCTGCATAAGTGTTAATCGATTTTATTAGAGAAGTTTGTGGGTACCTTCACTGAAAACCCTCAGGAGACTTCACTCCTCCACTAGGGATCACCTAGGGGTTTAAAAGGCTTGATGCATACGCTAAATGCATCTATGATTCCTACAAAAGTGGCATTTTAATTTTCTTTGTTTTTCCTTTGCTCAGGGACTAGCAAAGCTTCGGTTTGGGGGTGTGTTAAGTAGTGAAAAATGCCAGTTTTCACCCCTTAACCTGACCTTTGATGGACCTGTGAGCACACTAATAAACACCTGTTGAGTCTGTTTTGTAGATAACAATAAAAGACATGAATAGTACAGAAAATCACTCAAAAATGATGTGCAAAGAAGTCCATCTCTCAGCACAGTGCAGGCCCAACAATGGCACATAAGAGGGCTTCACACCATTGGCTACTTGGGGCGTGTGGCAACAGCATGGCAGAGTTAAGGAAGTGAAAGCAGGTAGAAACATCCTGTCGAGAGGTTATCTGAAGGCTTCGATAGGAGCTGAGGGCTAAAAAATGGAGGAATTCGTGAGGATTGAGAAGTTCGATAGGATCCAAGAACCTATCGAGCAGCTGAAAGAAAGAAGAAATCATCCTATCAAAAGCCTGCCTGAGGTGTAAAGGGAACCTATCGGATGGTTGTCTGAACCTATCGAGATGGAGAAGCTAGAGCTCAAACCTATCGGAAGGTACTTGAACATTTCAACAGGAGTGAGAGAAATCCTATTGAAATGCTGGCATGCAGAGCTGAACCTGTCGAAAAGCTTTCCCAACCTGTCGAATGCCCCAGACAAAGGGGCAGAGAATGCTGAAGCTTCAAGAGAAGGCTCATCCTATCGGAACCTATCGAAGAGATCTAAGAACCTAGCGACAGGACCAAAAAGCTCCATTTGAATATGTCGGAAGCTTCCTCAACCTGTCGAAATCGTGTGAAGACTAGCCCGATTATATAAATGGTCCAAGCCCGCCGGCATGCTATACTAAAGAGGTATTTTGGCCAGACACTGCCCGGCCCGGCCTGGCCTAAATAAAAATATGTTTATATATATTGGTATACACCCATTCCATTATATACATTAGCCAATATTAGTGAAATTATTCTTTTCTCTTTTTAATCAGTTAGTGTTTTAAAATGAGGGTATATTTCATAATTTATCTCAACTAAATTTGCTCCAAAGAGTCGGATGGGCTTATGTCCGGCCAGCATGAATTCACCCGAAAAAATTGTCACGACCTAGAATCCTTACCTGCTCTCGAGAGCTTAAAATTTCGTGTTATAATACTGCATACTTGTTAAGGCGATAAGCGAACATACGCATAATTCTTAATTCAATTTAACATATAGATCGAGACATTTAAGATAGCATTTAAAGATAAATAACCTATAAATTAATAGCAGAAAACATAGATGACATTAATAAAGTGATTAATCCTAACCATGCATCTAGGATAGAAAAATAAACTGAGATTTTACACAGGGTAAAACGGTCCCAAACGTAAACCCATAAGAAGTACTAATAAATAAAAGTAACTAATAATAAGTCTATCTTGAAAGTGATAAAGATTAGAACTAAAGAATCTCCCAATGCTCAAAGTAGTCCGCCGGATCTACTCCCTCGTCCAGGTGGTAACCGACGTCCTCATCCTCATAAGTCGCATCAGGTACAACAACATTCACATTCTCAGTGATGGAATAGTCAGTGTTCTTACCTACAACTGTTAGTTTTAGGAGGGGGGTGAATTTACTCAGTCACGTAAACTCAACGGGTTGCACAATCGATCCACTATAACATACCCAGGTGATCGTGTGTGCAATCGCTTGAGTAGCAGTAATTTATGAAAATAAAATCCAGTAACTAAAAATGACTATAAAAATAATCTGAAATCTCATACGTATCACAATGAAGTTGAAAGACATATCATAAAATGAGATGAATGTGATGCACCAATTCTAATGTCGTTTTATATCTATCTTGTAGACTTATTTTATGTGACATATCTTAAAACTTAACATAGCTCCATACGCTTACACAACGTATATCGCTTCTTACTTAATTTACGTATACGACCTGTGCCATGACCGCTGCTCGAGCCTATCACACGAGGTCCACGTGTAGATAACCACCTAACCTCTATATCATAACGTATACCACCATCTAGCCTGATGAGATTGCATGCATTTAAATCAGTGTCCCCTTACGTTCGGGATATTATCGTACCGTATTGTCTTTAAAATACGTCTTGACTGCAGATATTGGATTTTGCGGTGGCACGCAAGACATGACAGGTTTAGAAACTTATTTCGTATTTTGCTGGCCTTCACAGCGTAACTTATCCGTATTCGTATCTTATCTTATCTTATATATCATTCTTTATCATTTACTTATAACTTAATTTAGAATGAGCCACAGTATAATAAGATTCATAAAATCACGCTTTCCAAGGGATAAGTTTCGTAGTAATCTGAATGTACTTCGTGTGGCAGCTCATACTCCCATAGAGGTATTACATCTGTATATGGATGCCTACATTCTAAGTTTCACATGACTGTGAAGGATACGCCACTATGACGAAGGCTTAAAAGTCGTGTGACATCGCTTATTCCTTTTTAATCATATGTATGCCCTATCATAATTTTCTATGTGATGTATGTCATATGATGGAAGGACTTACCTGACTAATCGAAACTATATCATAAACCATACATGATTGTGAACATAATATAATGATTAAAATATGAAATGAACCAGCCTTTCCTTTAGAACTCTGAGAAAATTCTGAGGGCCGTTAGATTTCTTATAGAGCGATCAAGCCTGTTGTTCACAAAGTTTACTAAGATCTATGTGGTCTTTGCGTCAACACCTTTTACTAGTTTGACCCAAGAGTGGGTCAACGTGGCAGGTCAAACAATCCCCTTAGCCTAGTTGTACAAGGGTTCATATTCCTTATTAAATCTTTCAAACTTGCGGCCCTCAAAACACGTCCTCGAGATTTTAGTGACACTCTTCTGACCCGTTAGATTATTTTGTGTCATTATCGAGATCATTTTTAAAGTTGGTCCAATGAGCCAGTTAGCTCTGACACTCAAAAATTTAGGTGTCAAAGGTAACCCATGACGTTATTTCATATGGCACACTAGGTTGCAATAACACATGAACTTGGAACTATCTCTCATCTAATGTAGACCATTTGATGGTCGGACAATATAATTTTACCTAAGGTTGGGTCTTTTGTCCCGATCCTTATCCGACTTCTAACACACCAGATCTTCCAGTCAACATTTTACAAGATCTAGGAGTCACATGCACACTTAGGGTACCTATTATGTACTGATAAGATTGAACGGACCTGAACCATCAGATACTTAAGAAGGACAATTTTGAGGTGTTAGGTCATTGGGCCTAATTTTTTTCGGCCTCTAAAGCCTCAGATCTAAGGGTCACTCCTTTTATGGTCGATGGTGTCCAAATGGCGTTTCAATTTCTCTATTTCTATGTCGATTTCTCGGATTCTGAACCTTTAGATGTCTGGAGAATTTCAATTTGAGGAGACGGTTCATCTCCGCTCCATTTCTTGGGTCGGGCCCACAAGGTCCAATTTTGAATCTATTTGGTTTCAATCCAGTGGTGCCAGGGGATGGCTGCACCAATTTAACCATATCAGGTAAGTATCCTAATGCACCCAACTACAATGGTTAGTACAGGCAAGTTATCACCGGCGTTTGGTCGGAACGATTGTCGGGGTTCATTTGGTGTCGGTATGGCGTCCGTCCAATCAATTTCGATGACACACCCAAGAGTTATGGATTTTGATCTCAATTTGTTAGTTTCTATTTTTGTAAAACAGAACAAATGAGAAACAATTTGGTTTCTCTCTCTCTTCAAATTCTTTTCATCTCTCTATTCATCCATTTTTCTCTCTCTAGATTTTTAGATGAGTCTCTCTATTAGACACCTTGGGCTTTTCTCACTAAAACCATGGGTCTCTCTATTCTCTTTCTAAATAGTTTTGTTAGAGGTTGGGCCTCTCTGTTTCTCTCTCTAAATCTCTACTAAACACATGTCTTTCTCTCTCTAAATTTCTGCTAAAACCATGAGTCTCTCTATTCTCTCTCTAAATATTTCTATTAGAGGTTGGGCCTCTCTCTGTTTCTCTCTCTAAATCTCTGCTAAAAACACCTCTCTCTCTAAACATTTCTCTCTATACAACCAATCTTATATATATATATATATATATACAACAAGCATTGAGAGTGTTAACTGTTGTGTCTTCTCTCTAGATTTTCTCTCCTATATATATATATTTATCTTTAAATATAGCTATATATAAAATAAGTATATCTATGTATATCTCTCATTGTCCGCACTGTTTATCCTCACTGTTTGTCATCTCAGGGACGTGGGAGTATTTGGAGAGATTGAAGGAGGGATTATTTCCCTTGCTCAGCACTCACACGATTTCATTTGTGTACATATATATATATACCTTTGTGTTACAGATGAGCTTGTTACAGATGAACCAATGGAGAGAAGAAGACGTCACGGGTGGGGGTTTCGTGTGCGTGCCAATCACACACTAAATATGATATACAACTATTAACGGTCAGAATAGAGTACACCAATCGGATGGTTCAGATTTTCTAATAGCCATGATGTTTACGATAGTTGGTATTGATGATGGGTTCCTCGTTGGACCAATTAATTTGTAATTTGGTTGATTGAAAGTTTTAAGAAGATAAAAAAAGTGTAATCAATTTACAAGTAAATTAGAATGTCCCAAGCCGTCAGATCTTCGAAAAGAAAGTCTTAGATTTAATATGAGAGACAAGACTATCGTACAGTTCTGCCAGGGCTTTTCATTTACATTTATTATTATTAATATTTAACAATGTATAGAACTAAATTTTTGTGATCCCTATTGTTGCAGAGGTGGAGGGATGGAGAAGGAGTTGGGAGGTTGGGTCTCCTTGTGTACCACTGCGTAGTCATCAAAATATACCAAGCCAATATACAATATGCAGTGTATATAAACACTATATAACTCTATATATTATTACTATTATTATTATTTTATTTTGTTGTTCTTCTTCTTCATGGCTAAGCAGCTATTAATGGAGCTTCATAAATAAAATATATTTTTCAAAAAAAGTAAAAAGCTGATTATTTTAAGATCGATCGAGGGGCACCCACCTCATTTGATGTTCATTTGCAGTTCTGGGTTGGCACGCGAAGGTTTGAGGTGGCTTCAACTTAAGAGACCGAGCATCGGTTCATTTGCGTTTTCTCCCAGATCGAGTCCTCGTTGCGTAGGACTCTAATGAAACACTGAAGAGCCTCATTTCTGTGTGATTAGGCTTAGAAAGGGACCCAATCTGTGGTGTTGTCCAAAGGTGAAGGTCAATAAAGGACGAGGAGGTGGTGGTGTTGGCGGCTGCTCTTCATGTGATGTTTTGTCGCTGCCATGGTTCTAAACCGAAGGAGAGTGGTGCTCGTTTTGTACCCGAGATTAATGGGCTATTACATATTGGTGTTGGTTGAGTAGAGAACAAAATAACATAGAAATAGAGAGGAAGAGCTTGGGGTCATGATGGTACACGTGACTTTAAGGTGTTATGACTGGTTGCATGTTGCCTAAGGTAGGGAAGTTCTTATGCAGTTTTGTGAAGACGAAAAAGGGTGTCTTGGTGGCTTTACAAGAAGGAGGTGGCTGCTTCATTGGTTAAAAAAATATAAAATGAGTGGTGGCTGCTTGGCTATCTCAGCCATTGTAGCTATATGGTGCTATCCAAAGAAGAAGATGATGGAGAAGAAGAGAGAGACTGTACAAAGCCCAATAGGTTTCAAGGGTGGGCTGCTGTTGTGACTGGGCTACCAAGTTACAAAGAAGAGAGAGAGAGAGAGAGAGAGAGAGAGAGAGAGAGAGATCAATGGAGAGAAAGATGAGGCTTTCTCTTGCTCTCGGTTATATGAGGAGGAGTAGAGAGAGGAGACCCGATTGGGTAAGTCCCCAATCCCAAAGAAGCAAGAGTCCAAAAGGGACTCTAATGATTTGAAATCAAGGGTGGTATTGTCACAAATATAAAATAAATCCCTTAATTTATGAGATTATATTGGGCTTAGTTAGCTAAAAGGAAGAAGAGTCCAAAAATGATTCTTTCTCTATGAAATACGTAGCATGTAAAATATAGAATTGGGTGCCAACAGCTTGGTGTCCAAGTCTAATTCAAGCTTGGTGTCTAAGTATAATTCAAATTCTTTCTTTCATTGTGAATAGTGGCAGGGTGTGGAGCATCCATATGAAATTTGGTGCTCCTTAATAACTAACACCATCAAATTAGTCTCCTAAGATTCAGGTCATAACAAAAAGCTTAAAATTTTGGCTTGGATGCACTTATATCTGGCCTTGAAGCAAGTCCGATTATGTGGCAGCCGGGTATCAAGTATCAACTAGGCTAATTTTTTATCAGCCCGGCCCTGCGAATAATAAGCGTGGCCTAGCCCATTGAGACCTCTAATTATAGGCAACCTTACTTGAATTTCACTCTTAAACCTTCACTACAAGAGAGATCTTTTGCTGTCCCAATCTTAAACTAATAAATGTTAAGATTACAGTGAGATTTTGATTCACATTTGTGCCTTGTTTGACAAAACTCATGGGAAGTTTTTTTTTTTTTTACTTCCCATGGGTTGGTGAAGAAAAAGAACTCATGGAAAGTTTTATTTTAAAATTTTACCATGATTTGATTTTATTTTTTTTCAGCTGTTTGGCTACATTGTGTAAATTATTTTCTTAAGGCACCATTTTTCACTCCATGTGAGCATGTAACCTCACCTCATCTCGTCGGGCCAAAATGCATTAGTCGCTTTAAATTAGAACGTGAATTTTTTTTTGTCCCAACTTTTTACAAGATGGGTCTTGAGATCATAGGCATACACTCAGATAGTTTTTTATTCCACTTGGTACAAATCCCAAACAGTAACTCTAAACTCGTGAGTACATCAAGCTCAAATACAAATCACGAGTCATTTTTTGGAATGGGTGCAACATGAAATAAAAAAACTGATATACTCATGATCTCAAGATGCATCATCTGGAAGATTGGGATAAAAACAATCTCATTTTTCAGATTCAAAGCAGTCAATGCATGTTGGCCGGAGGAGATGGGGTGAGGTTACGATTTTACAGTGCAAATAAATAGTATGATTATGAGGTGAGGTTGCATCTAAACCGTATGATATAAAGGACATGATCTACAGATCTACGATGCAAAAGAGTGGTGCAAAACTCAATCTCTATCATATGATTCGATACAATCAACTGTTGAATCGGATAATGGCTTTAGAGTGCATTGAGTCATATGATAAAGATTATGCTTGGTGCTGATCTTTTCACTTATGATCTTTAGATCATGGCCTTCAAATTAACTAGCTTAGATGGTTGGGTTCCATTTATTGGCATCGTTGTTTATGGGTACCTCTGTTTCGTCCATGTCTCTGGCATACGTTGAAGACTATTGATTGCTTTGGATTAGATGAGGGTGATTGTTTTTCACCCTGATCATCCATAGAATGGATCTTAAGATCATGTAACACCTATCGGACGGTCAAATTGTGATTCTATGTGTCCCCAGTCCCCAAAATATGGCCTTAAAGTCATGTTTGAGCATGATGTATATTATATGATTGAAGAGTCATATTTTGGGTATCGGTGATATAGGAAATTAAAAATTGATCGTCAGATTGATGCACCGTGAACCTAAGATCTATTTTGTGAAAGATATTTGTTAAAAAAGATCTCCATCATAAGATCCAAAGAAATCAACGTTTTTTTCAAGGGTCTGAGATGTAGGCGCTTTCAAAGAATGCGTGGGCGTGAAGAAAGAGGTATTGACATATGTGCCATATCAACAAAAAAATTGAGGGTTTGATGATAAGCTCATAGTCTCAAGATCCATTATATGAAAAATTATGGTGAAAAAAAAACCTTGATCGATTGAACTAAAGCAATTAAACGATTTTATGCATGAAATATCCGAGTTGAAAAGAATAAATTTTGGGTTGCGAGGGTGGCCACCAAAATTTCTCTGAGCTTTTAACCCATATCATAGGCAGAAAAAAGTGCCAGCCAAATTTTGGTTGGAAATTTTATGTGAGTTTTTTTTCAAAAAGACTCTATTTTGTGGGTCCCACCGTATTGCCAAACACTTGCAAATTGTAGTTTTGTGAGAAATTTCAAATTTCTAGCTTATTTTTGCCGAAACTCGTGTTAACAAACAAGGCATTGATGTATGCCAATGATGGTATGTATATCTTTGAACATGTGTGTCACATTGACCAATTGATCATTAGGTCATGATTTCAAGATCTATCTATCCAAAATTGAGATAAAACATGATCTCCATCGTATGATTGAATTTAAGCGCATATTACTTGTGTTGAAAAAGGACAATCATAAGTTCTAAATAAATGTACCTAAATATTGGGAATTGATTTTTAAAAGAGTACTCTATTCGGCCAAAGGAATTAGCGTCTTGACTGCTTTGAGTGATCCACACTTGTCCACGTTTAGACAACGCAAGCAACGATGGTTAATTTTTGTTTTTGTCACATAGACACAAAAAGTCACCAAAAAATTTTGTTCCTATGTTCTAGATAGTATTTTTTGTCATTTCCGAAGAAGGGAAAGTGGGACCATTTTCCCCCGACATATTCTCAACCGTTTTTTTTTTTTTTCAAACGAAAGAGATCATTGGATTTTATTTCTTTATCCTTTCCTTATCCCTAACCAAACAGATTAATTCTTGGAGATTTCTTCTTTTATTTTCCCATTAGTTTCTGAATACCCAATCAGGGATCTCTCAATATATAATGGAGACAAAAAAAAATATGGTTTTCTTCGTTGTAAGGTTTTAATTTCATGGGTTCTAAAATATCAGTTCATACAAAAAGAGAAGGCGATAGAAAATATAGGGTTCTTAGAAGCAAGATTTTATTTTCGTGGGTTCTTGAGATTCATGGGAAATTGAAAGCAAAATGGTCTTTAAACAAAAGCACTGACGAATAGTCTTGAAATGTCCGTAAAACGCAGCTATTTGGCTTGTTAATTAGTTAAGTTGGCCCTTGCAAGAAATGGTATGAAGTCTCATTAGAATGCTTAGCAGTTGATGACTTAATGAATACCTATTTGCTACCCCTGAAAGGCTTAGTTACGCTAAAAAAAAGTTTTTTTTTTTAAATTTATTTAATTTGTAGAGTTGTTTATATATTTTCTGGAACCATTAACGATAATGGTTTCAAACTATCAGTTGGCTAACATATAAATAAAATAAATACAATTTTATTTTTCAGTTTGATCAGACGGTTAGAATTCCCTATTCTGTGGAAGTTTTGTCCGTGGTCTAATCTGATCTAATGAGATGTGCATAAAGGGAGTATACATACGCGCATGTATATGGTTATAAATTTGGTCCCCTCTTGTCCGATACCGATTAGTTGCTCCCAAAATTTCCAACCTTAGATCGGTACCCGATTGTATGTGCTAACACATATGGTACACACGTATAGTGAGGAATTACATAAGCTGGCATCTTAGGAAGTAGGAACTATGTCTGCCAAAACGCTCTAAATATGCGTATGAGTTCCTCTAAATTCACCCACCCAATCTTTAAGGGCTAAAGCCCCTTCACTTTTATGATCTCATGCGGCAAATATTAAAAAAGTGAGCTTAATATCATGAGGTTCTCATCATGATAACCTGATTTTAAGGTTACTCTTGGGGAATGTTTGTCTAGTGAAAAGAAAAATTAATTGTTTGATGGTACACTTCTGATGTCAAGATCTATCCAGTGAAAGATTGGGACGAAAATTAATCTCCATCATCTGATTCAAAAAGTGGGTTTTAGTGAGTGCCATCAAAGATTCGGTGGGTGAATTTTAAAGGTTATTGACCACATGGCTCTCAAACGCTTGTGTATTGAACCCATGATTTCAAATATCGGAATCGGTCACAGGATTGGTCAGCCTAAAATTGATCCGGATCGAGATCGACAAATCGGATCGGGTGATCGCAACGCTAAAATTTATAGGGGATCTGTGACATGAGGAATAAAAAACTGACCGTTTGATAGGTGCGCCATGATCTCAAGATCTATTGTGTGAAAGATTGGGGTCAAACACGATCTCCATCATCAAATCCGAAGCAATCAACGGTTTTTAAGAGGTTGCACATGTGGGCGCTTTCAGAGAACGCGTGGGCACGAACAAAGCTACCCTAAAAACAAACACTTTATTATTTTTTTTTGTATATGCCACGTGAAATACCATCGAAGCGATCTAATTTGAAGACCATGATGGAAAGATCCTTGAGCGCAAAGAATGACATGGAACGTTATTTGTATCATCCAATGGAATACAGTCAAAGGCCCTATTTGATTTGATGGTTGACTTCGAGAAATCAGACTATAGAAACCATTTTTCGTGCTAATTTTTTGCGGCAAAGATCTTTACATCATATTTCCCAAATCTGATGGCTTAGATGGGTATTCCACATGGCACAGATCTAAAAAATAACAAATTATTTCTTTTTAATCATGTACCACCACTATAAAAAAATAAGACTATTAGCGGCGGCTAAAAATTGCCGCTATTAACAAAAAACTATTAAGACGATTAGCGACAAGGGTATTAGCGACAACTTTTTTATTAATAGCGGCAGTTTTGGCTGCCGCTAATAGTCTTATTTTTTGTAGTCCACAATACAAAGCTGGAAAGACTTTTAATACCAACTATTAGTTGCAAACTGAGGGTAGATCCGTCCACCAAGGAACAAAATTTCAGTCGAAATGACCGAAATTTCGGTCCCCACCAAAACAAAATTTTGGACTGAAATTTCGGTCATTTTTGAATGGGGATCAAAATTTCGGCCGAATTTTTGGATTTCGGCTTCGGTCATGCCCGAAATCAAAATTTCGGCAGAAATTTTGATCCTTGCCATCCACCCATTGAATCTGAGTTCTCACCCATGCAAAAACCCATTAATTGCTTTGAATTTGTCGATGGAAATCATTTCTCATCCCAATCTTTCACATGATGGATCTTTAAATCATAGGCGTACCATCATAGGATAATCTTTTGATTTCACGTGGTACACATCCCAAAAAAGTGCCTTATTTGCATGTGATGAGTTCCACGTGATGTTAAGGCTACTTTTTGGGAATGGATACCATGTGAAATAAAAAATTGACAGTGGATGGTAAGATCATAATCTCAAGATCCATCATGCAAAAGATCATTGTGATGAAAAACAATCTGAATTGTCAGATTCAAAGCAGCCAATGGGTAGCATGTGTGAACTAAAAGATTCGATGAGTGGATTTAAATGTACTCTTTGAGTTACTTTAAAAAAAAAAAAAAAAAAATTGAAATGTTTTTTTTTTTGAAATTTTAAATTTATACTCCGTGTGAAGCATAAAAACATTGTGTTTATATGTATACACACTCTCTGTATCGGTGGACCGTGATCTAATTTAAATATCGCTTGGGATCGGCTGATTCGGAGTGATCCAACCGATCCTCAACAGATACCTACGTGCAAACGATACGACATATAGAATTGATATTATTTGGGCTAAAACCGATCCAGATTGAGCGATCTGGATTGGTATCAGCCGATATTTGAAACCATAATTGAACCAATACCTGAAGGCCTTTTTCTCTAATATGCGTTTGATGAATACTGAATACCAACAATCAAACATAAGGGGCACGATTGATTGCCTTTTTAAACGCGTTTCGCAATTATAATTGTGACATTAATCGTGAAATGGCATTTGATAAAGCAAAAGATAACGTGTTTGTTTGCCCTTTTAGCTTACGATTATCGAAATGAGATCCGAGGAGCGACCCGCGTAACCCCTCGTCGCGATGCGTAACGACGAGTGCGGCGAAATGCGTCGCGCATCAAACATGTCGAAGGGGAACGTTTATCTTACGTGGTAAGTCTCTTCTCACCGTGACAGGGTGTTTGATAGCGCTTTGCAAATGCACGCTATCTTAGCTTTTGTACAGGCGAGGCGGAAAAGTGAGCACGAGGGCCCTCGTATGCCCTCATTATTGGCAATCTCTTGCCCTCCACTTCCTCCTACAAAGACTCCGGATCATCACAACTCGCCACAAAATTGTGCAGATTCACTGCTGCAACATCAGGAACGCAAGAATTCAATCCGTAAACTGCAGCACCACTGGCCGCGCCAAGAGCGACAGCGCCGCCCAATCCGGTGGCTCTCCTGCCTCCGACTCGAAACCCTAAACCGCACCCAGCAGCGAGAGCTCCCGCAACGACGAAAACTGGGTTTGCTAGCCTCACTGAAGGCGGCAAGCCATTGACGAAGGATTGTGGGCCCGAAAGCTCCTTCTTGCCCCCAAAGATCACCGAATTTGCAGAGATTTCCTATAATTCAGGGGTGGTCTCGGCAGAAGAATTTCAAATTGAAGAGATTCAACGGGCGGTGTTTTCTTGAAAGAAAAATTCTAGGGTTTAGAGTTTAGAGTGAGGATTGATTGGACTAGGATGGAATTGATAGTAGAGGAGATGGCGAGCTGGAGAAGGAGAGGGTATAAGAGGAGAGGAAACCCTCTCTTCTTCTTATTCTGCCTTACCCTGTGAATCAAAAAAGTAAAATAAGATAGATGACCACCCTAATTACATGAGTTACCAAATAAAATTGATTTGCTATCAAACAAGCATCTTAATGCCACTACAAATCTGCTCAGTCAAACAATCTATTGAAAGTCAAGAAAATGACCAGTAATGCTGCTGTTACAACACTTAACGCGTTAGCGCTCCTTAACACTTCGTTCGAATAAAGACATTCATTCAAATGTGGCCAAGGATTAATGTTAGGGATGAGTTATTTTTCCACTTCCTCCTTGTCTCTTCTCTTCTTTCCTTAGCCGTAGGGCTGACTCCTGTGATACGGTCGATATGGATTTGTTAGAAACTATTCTCAACCGTCTAAGTTTCGTTGGCGATTTGGCTAACTTTCCCTGTGTTTCCAGGCATGGAGGAGGGTTCACATAGAAAATAGGCACCGCTTCTCTCCAGTCTCCACTACTTCCAGGTCTAATCTTCCCTCGTAATGGAACCTTTTAAACTTTTCTTCCTAACGAACCTGCTATGAGGTCCCCAAGGTTAGGGAAGCAAGTTCGGTATAGCGAACCGAACCCCAATTTTTTGGTGTTTGGTTCGGTACACCTCAAACCAAAACGGAACCGAAACTCATTCTGTTCGGTTCAGTTGTTTTCTTGCTTCCTAAAACCGAAACCGAAACCCATTCAGTTTGGTTCAGTGAGGTAAAATACCTGCTTTTTAGTTTTTTAATGTATTTTTTTTCAGCTTTTTCCGTTTTTTGGGGATTTTTTCCAAAAAAATTTGGTTTACTCAACCTACCCCTCGGTTTTCGGCATCATATTGTGGGAGCTTTCGAATATTGGCTGATAATATTAAATACATATTTGGAGGTATTTTTATTAAATCCTTTTTATAATGCCGAGTTAAGCTTCCTTCCCTAAACACGCATTCTGCTATAGATGCCTTAAACATGCTGATTATTTTAGAGTTAAGTAGTTCCGTTGGTAGAGAACCCATTAGATTCACAACGATTAATACATATTCCTCAAGGTTGTCGTTGACACGGATGCTTCCGATCATGGTTTCAAATATCAGCTGATACCGACCTTATTGCCTGATCCGGATCGGTTTTGGCCCAAACGATACTAATTCCACAGGTCGGATCGTTTATACACGGGTATCGGCCGAAGATCGGTCAAATTGCTTCGGATCGGCCGATCCCAAGCAATATTTAAATCGGATTGCCGATCCACCGATAAAAAGAGTTTATATACATAAATAATATTCTGCTTTCCACCGAACATAAATTTTGAAGTGAAAAACGAAAGAAACTCAAATCTTAAATCTTAAGCTTTGTGCTCAAAAAAGGAAAAAAACTTCTAAAGCCCTAGCGCATGCCTCCATCCTTTTACAAAGACTTCTTCTTACAACCAAATTTTATAGAAAAAACATTAAAGAATAATAACAAAAGAAAATTTTGGGACTCTTACAACCTATAGCATTTATTTTGGTTTTTTACTTTTCAAATATTTTTATTTATATATATTTTTGATCAAATGGTATTGGTGATTATTGTTCATAGGGTAATTAATGGGTATTAACAATCTTCTCAGTCCTTGTATTTGGAAATGAACCAACATTTCAATGTATGTTTCTTAATGTTTTTAGCACAAAAGTCTCCAACATGAGATACTATCTTTTTTCTTTCTACTCTTCCTTTGTTTTCATGCACTTTAGTTTGGCCCATTTGGTTTCGGTTATTAGTTGTAAAGTGTGAAACTTAGTTTATTGGAGGACATGTTCCATTTAGTTTGGCCTTTTGGGCTATGTTTTTTCTTAATGTTGATTTTGTAAATGCAAAATTAAAATAAAAGTATGTATCATGCATTACATTAAATTGGAATCATCAGTAATTAATTTGAATAACTTATTTGACAACTTAAAGCTTACAGTAAGAAAATGTTTAACTATTGCAATTTTGCCCTCAAACTTTTTTGGTATTGGGATAGTCAAATCCGTTCCACCGATATCAATCCGGATCGGTTTTGGGTTGACCAATTCAGTAACCGATTCCGATATTTGAAGCCATGCTCTCGATAATGATCGTCTATTTGAAAATTAATTTGGTTTTCTCTGGGGATCCTCTTGTTGATAAAAAATGGTATTGATAATGGCTCAGAGGCGCGTAGTTCACTACGCTGTTTTAAAGATAATAGACGCTCCCACTCAATCGGATAAACAAAGATGAAATAGGGTTTCCAACGAATCTGCCTCCACAATACAACAGAGTAGAGAAAGAACCTGTCACACAGATTTTTTAATACACAAGAAGATTCTTAAAAAAATAAGAACATAAAAGAAGAAGAGAAATAGATGTGTTATTATTTCTATTGTGTCTTATATGTCTTGTGTTGTATTTCTAATCGGAGATCTTATCTATATTATAGAGAAAATTTTGAACCATTGTGTCTTTTCAAATGACTTTGAAAAGATTTGTCTTTTCAAAATTTTTTAGATAACAATAATAAGATAAATCGATTTCTATTGTCTCCTTTTAGATTTACAATGAAGAGATGACAAACTTTTGTCTTTTCAACTAGCGTAAATAGATAATTCAAAATTTGAAAAGACGCTTAGGAGAGAAAAATATTTACAAGTTTGCCATTGAATTATTATCAACATATATAATGCCAATTATAAATTTAATTATGAAACACTAAAATATATATTACTACACTAATATATATAACAGTCTCTCACTTATTTCAAAAATAAAAAAAATTGAGTATCAGAGCGATCATATTAAGCATCATCAGAGATACTGATCGATTTGAGCCTTGACTAGTATATACAACTCAAAGTTTATAAGGACTTTAAATAGCTTATAGCTTTGAACTTAAAACCTATTTAACAAATCGGAATTACATATACACTTATTATAACCTAAATCATTAGTAACATAAAACTTACACTCTACAATCATGTGTTAAAATCTTGATTTCATGAGTATCTCAGAGGGATGACTAAATTTATATATTTTGAAACGGCTTCATTACATAGTTCATTTTAAGTATCTTAATGCCCTACGAATAGTTTCTTAATGTTCCAACCCTGGGTTGCTAATTTTCTCAATATCCTCACTATAAATACTATATTGGGTCTAGTACACTTCATTAAATACATAAGACTTCTATCTCAGTGGCGCCAAACTGTAATTCTTGAACTTGTTCAAGAATTGGTTTATCTCCAACCATTTTGAAATCAAAATATCAGAGACTAGAAAAGCTTCTGTACTTGTATCCTCAATTAGATACTTCTTCGCTAATGAATCTTAATATCTTTATTGCAGAATGTGTTGAATAACTTATCGTTCAATACATTAAGGATGTGGTCTTGACAATCCTGATCATCTTTCAGCCATTTGAATCGAGCATCCGATCGTCCACTCTCGTTGTTTCCGCAACAGAAATTGGTAGACATGGTATAGTGAGGATGTAAGTAATCTTGAATTGTTCCAAGATAAATTACACATTTTGTTGCCATCTTTTAAAATTTGACTCGCGAAATCAGTCAAGTTTGATGAGATCTTTATTCATGAACTGTATGCTCCGAGCCATTAAAACGATCTATTGCCTTTAAATTGTTAATAAAAAATGATATTGGTAATGGCTCTGAGACACATAATTCACTACATTGTCTTAAAGGCAATAGACGCCCTCACTCCGTCGGATAAACGAAGATGCAATAGGGTTCCAACGAATCTGCCTTCAGGATACAATAGAATATTTTTCTGATACACAAAAAGACTATTTAAAAAAATGTTATTATGTTTGTTGTGTCTTGTATGTCTCGTGGTATTTCTAACAGAGATTTTATCTATATTTATAAAGAAAATTCTCCGAACCATTGTGTCATTTCAGAGAGTTGTGTCTTTTTAGGTAAAAAGATAAATCAATTTCACTTGTGTTTTTTCAGATAAAGGTAAAAAGATAAATCGATTTCACTTGTGTCTTTTCAGATTTAAGGTGAAGAGATGCCAAACTTTTGTATTTTTAAATAATGGCAAAGAGATAACGGCAAAGAGTTATGTCTTCTACATAGGCATCCGAGTAGTCGATGGAAATTTAACATTCTATAAATTGGGAGATGACGCGTGAACTATGTTAAAAGGTCATTGGGGTGTTGACAACATCATATATTATCGAGAGAAGTTCTATGTCCTTACCCAGGGCTCTGAGCTTATTATTTGTGATATTAGGCCTACTCCTATAGTGGTTACCAAGGATCAAATTTTCAGGTTAAATTTTGGTTTCAAGCATGACTGAGACCGAAATTGAAATCTGAATTTTGGCCGAAATTTTGAACCCCATACAAAAATGACTGAAATTTTGGATTACGGTTTCGTTTCGGTGGGGACCGAAATCGAAATTTCAGTCATTTCGGCCAAAATTTTGATCCTTTGTGGTTACTACACTTTCGTTACACTGCCCTGGAGTGGACATATTTTTTCCAAGAAGTATTTAGTGGACTTTGCAGGAGATTTGTTACTGGTCTTTAGGATTACTAATGACTCATATTCTCTACCAGGGATCAAAATTTCGGCCAAAATGACTTAAATTTCGGTTTTGGTCCCCACAGAAATAAAATAGAAATCTAAAATTTTAGTCATTTTTGTGTGGGGTCCAAAATTTCAGATTTCGGTTTCGATTTTGGTCATGCCCAAAACCGAAATTTAACCCGGAATTTTGATCCTTGTTCTCTACGCCTAAGGAACTTGATACACTTTGGTTCAAGATTTTCTAGCTAGACTTAAGTGGTCCATCCTGATCTCTCGTCAATAGTTTAGGTGACGAAGCATTGTTTGTGGGGCTCAATAACTCTATATCCCTCTCTGCTCTCGATTGTGATAGCTGCGAACCCAATCACATCTATTTCGTTGATGAGATTTGGGTGGGATCCTTGGATGAACCATGGGGAGGCCATGATATGGGCATTCTCAAGTAGAGGATGGGAGGATCAAGCCACTTTATCAAAGTGATATCCAAAGAATCTGGCCACTACCATTTTGCCTAACATCTCAGCCTCGACAAACAAGTTAAGTCTAATGGTTTATTCTTGCGATATTAGGACATTTTGAGTTTTTTAAGGATTCTGTGGATGATTCTTGGATATGAGATCTTCAATTTTGTTTAAATGTTCATATATCTTAATGATAATATAATTGAAATTGTTGTGAGTGATTTTGTGTTTCACTTTAAAATGGTTTTAAGTACCTGTAATTTGGTCTTTTGAGATAGGGAAAATTTAAAAAAAAACCTCGAACTTTCACCTCAATGCCCCTAAAGCACCTGAACTTTGCATAATATCAACTAAACCCCGAAAGAATACAAATGTACCAAAATCCGACCCCTGCCGTCACACCCCGTTATCTTCTTGACGGAAATTGTTGACGTGGAGCCCTTAAAATCGCTGATCGGTTTTAAATTATACCCTTGCAAGTGTACAAGATCTATCGTAGCACGGTGAAATCAAGGGTGTCGAACCCACAGGGAAGCGTGAAATTTATTTAATTTTTAGAAGCGTCAAACGAACCTAAGAAAGTATCAAAGACGAGATCTTTATCACGATAAAAATTAATAACTATACAAAAATAAAAATAAAAAGATCTAAACAAAGCTTAAGCAAGGAAAATAATGAAAAATCAAACAACGATGAAAAGATAATCAAGGAGTCCGCTAACCTTAGATTTATAATTTTTCTATCAACAATCAATCACACTTTTTTATGTCAACTTATATATCATCATTTATCAAGGAGAAAAATAAAACAAAAAGAATGTGATTATTGATCCGGCATACCCTATCTAAAAACGATGACTCAGCCTATCATTGCGGTATGAATCATGTAAAAAGCATAGCGTATCTCAAAATTCTAAATCACGATAGTAAGATCCAATCGTATGGCTTGAAAGCCGTATGATTCAATATTTATAAAAAGAAATGATTGAATGAAAATAAATTAACTACTTATCTAGGGGTCGCTTCCTCCTTGAATGAACGATTTTAGCCGTTCATCTCCGATCCACACGCAAGGCACAGATCCAAAACCATCAAACACGTTCTTTAATTTATCAAATGTTCGGATCTTTTAGGAAAAGATTCGGAATCTTACAAAGCTTTGATTCCTACTTACAAACTAATTATCATAAATTAAAACTAAGAACTAAAAAAAACAATAAAGAAAACCTAAGAATAAGACTAAGAAAGTTGGCCAAGAAGGCCACCAAAAGAAGCCCCCTCTACAACACTCGTAGCTTCCTTTTTATATGGTCGAGCAAACCCTATCCCTAATAGCCTCAATCGATTGACTTTTGATTCGAAGTAAGTGGGGACAAAGCTGTCTTCTCCTGTCAATCGATTGACACTTAGTCTTCAATCGATTGATATCTAAGGGTAGATTTTTCACTCTCTCGGTGGATGTTGAGGTACTTCACGGATTTTTGTTCTTCTTTTAACTTTTAGTCCATTGCTCCTGTGCAACCTTTAATCATCCTCTTTTATGCTCTTTAACGATCCCACCGTCAGAAATACATTACGGCACCGATCACCAATGCTCTCATGTAACCTTAACTATGCACTTTTATGCTCTTATCAGATCCAACAGTCACGAACACCTGAAACCACTAAAACTGCATAACAGTCATCAGAATGCCTTCATCGGATAGTCAAATGTTGGTATTAGGGTGCAAAATATGATCATATTTCAGTGTCGATCAATCGCCTGTGTGGATGGTGACGTGGCAAGCTGACTTGGATTTGGAGGGAAAAGAGGCACATGACTCGCACGTGACCTCGTTTGGCAAATAAGCCATTGGTGTCTTCTTCCTCTTTCTTCTTCGTGTGTCTCCTTCCTCTTCTTTTTTCTTCGTCTTCTTTCTCCATGGTTGCTACTTCATCTAGAAAGTCGGCGTCTTTCATCATCCGATCCCCTCCCAAGATTTTGACGTTGATAGAAGAGAAATCATGCCACATCTATGACAATCGAAGGGGCATTCAAGTATCGTGGATGTCCCACAATCTAAGGAGGAGGTTTCTGAGCTATCCCAATCGATGTTATCGAGATTTGTCTGGATCGATCCACCCATCTACAAAAGATCGACACAGATCATTCCAGGGCTCCTTCGGAGATGTAATAGGTTCGGGGCCGAGATCACAAGAAGAAATCGCAAAGAGAAGGTGTTGTGGGTGGCGTTGGCTGTCTCTTGATTTGTTTATTATTTATGTCTTGATTCGATGATAAGGGTTTTAGGGTTTACGATTTTGCTACAGTTTATGACATAGAGATTAGGGTGCTTATTTTGTGGCAAAAGTGATGAATGTAAGCCACATTTTAATGAAATGGTAGATCCTCTATAACATTCGATGATATGAAATTAAATTATTTATTTTGAATGTTTATCTGTACCATCTTTGCGTGATGAATTTTAAGGACAATATAGATTAATCAGAGTTTATTAACAGGATGAAGAAGAAGACTCTTTGGACATTGAAACTGGCTGTGATAAAATAATCAGTTGGGTCCCAGTAAAAAATTGTCATAATAAGCCTTTATAAATACAACAAAAGATATACAGAGAATTAGAGATACTCCATTAAGCCATAATTTTTTTATTTTGATAATTATGAGGAGAAACAAATAGAATCATAGGGTGATTCATTGTTGTACATGTTAAATTGTGAGAAAAACAGAGAGAGCTATGATGTTTGGTGAATTAGATTTTGAGATTGATTGTTTTCTTGAGCCATCTCCATGTACCACGACTTTCACGCTTCAGTGTAATGGGGAAAGAGATCCATCAAGGCTGCCCACAACGACCATCTTGAATCAATAATATTGTAAGAGAAACAGCTCCAATTATACCAAAAAAAATGCAATAGACTTGGTTCAGGAATTAGATTATACGAGGCAGCATAATTTCTTTTAAACGCGAGGCCACATTGCTGGAAAGGAAAGAATTGAACTGGAGTCAACCACCCATATTTTTTCCAAGGTTAAAACATGTGTACATAAGGATGATATAATAAGCATTTTCATCAGACAAGGTTTTTCTTTTTCCATTTAGATGGATGGCAAGTAATAAATGGATATACATATAGATCTAATTATTATATTTCTTTGTCTTAGGTAGTCAGGGTGTTGTACTTTACAAAGAAAGTTTTGCTCACTTGGTTCAGACTTAAGAAAAACTAAGCTAGGTTGACCCCCCAAAAAACTGGCACAGAGTTTTTTATTTAGGTGTACTATTATATATTCTCTCAAATCTTTAATGTGTTCACCTGCGTACACCCTTGGATCTTATATAAAGATGTTTAGTTTAACAAAAAAAACAGAATCTCTAGAGGCAACATATTTTGTAAGATTGTAACTATAACTAATTTCAATGGATGGTAAAACTCAAATTTTCCAGTCTGATACAGCTTATATAATTGCCAATTTGCCACAAAAATTTCTTCCTCGAGAATGCAAACTTGGTCCATTCAAATTAATTTAACCTATTGTGTAACTGGAACCAATATGAGAGTTTATGAGGTGGAAAGACCAAGAAGAATTACTTGATGTCCCTTTGTGCAGCATTTATGTACGACCCAACCATCCAATGACTGTTAATATGCATATTGGATACTCATAATTTGGCCTCCATTGCATTAGCACCAAGGATAAAACATAGCATTGATAATTTATAGCATTTGAATGCATCAATTTGAAGTTAATAACAAAAATGTAAAAGTTCATACAGAAGTTAGGAAAATCCCATAAGGCAGAACCCATTAAAGGGTTAGAAATCAACAAAACATAACCTCATAATTTCAGGCTTCACAGTAACAGCTTACCCCCAATATGGTATTGGATAAAATTTCAGCAGCAGAATACCAATAATCTGGACCACGACAGTATTTAAAATGATAAAATTTCAGCAGCAGCACTTCAAGATTAAAGATCAGATTACTAGTTTAAATGCAGAAAGCCAGCAATAATGGTAAAGATCAGATCTATAGCAGCAGTAACTAAAGAGAAATTCAGCAACCACAGGATTAAACCCATATCAGCATTGGATCAACCACAAGATTGATACCATTGGCAGCAATCATGAGGATTACCCTCAATTTTGTCTCCCATGTGTGACTCACAAGCCACATCAGAAAAGCGGAGTGAAGACTCTTGAAATTCTCCAATTTCTTCTCCAAAAGAATTTTTTTCATATTTTTTTTTCACTTCATGCCACATTTCTGTAGCAGTTTACATACTTAGGAAACCACATTCAACAAACCACATCAGAAAATCTGTATATAGATCAAAAACCACATTAGCCAACCTGTTACAGACAAACCACATTCAACATTAGTATTCTTGATAATCTGGGAGAAGAAAATCTGAATAGATTACTATAATTCAAGCAGCTGTGAGCTTTTAATTGAACTATGTCATCTGAACAAATTACTATATACAACCTGTATATTGATCAAAAACAGTTTGCAGAAACCATATACAAAAGGCAACCTGTATATTGATTCATCTTGATTCTTTGAAAATATCAATCATGGTAACATTGTGTAACCTGCTCCAAATCAAATATTGGTATTGGTTTGAGCAGCAAGCTCAAGGAGTAGCACCAACAGAATCTGGAGCAAATTAAGAGAATTTTTCAATCTCAATTTCCGAACCTCAAAGCTAAATACAAGAAGCCGCAAGAGGTTATACACCTGATTTAAGCAATACTTAAAACCAGAGATCCAATAACTGTTACACACCTGATTTAAACAATCTACAAACAAGAACACTTGGTCCCCTGTTATACACCTGATTTAAGCAATCTGTAACATGACGATTTCAATTTTATACTGTTCATAATCTAGGAGAAGAAATTTGAACATACCACATTCAAAAACTGAAGAAGGAGATATATACTCCAAACTAATATACACACCATACCCACATTCAACATAAGCCAACCACATCAAAAATCACATCAGATTGATCACTTCTGTTTAGAAATGAACAGACAAAAACCCCATCAGATTAATTTGTCATCACATTCAACAACCGCATAAAAAACCACATCATATATTACTCTGCCATTCAACGAAAAAAGGAGGTTTCAGCCATGTACTCTGTCATAGACATTAAAAACCAATTATAGATATTAAAAACACATGTACACAAAACTCATGTACATAAACCAACACTGTACTCTGTCATTCAAAACCCATATACATAAAACCCTTGTACATAAAAAACTCATATACATAAAACTCATGTACCAAAGACCCATGTACCTGTTATAGACATTAAAAACCCATGTACAAAAAACCTATGTACTCTGTCATTCAACAATTTTTTTTTTTAAAACCAAGCCTGTACTTTGTCATTCAACAATTTTTTTTTTTGTAAACCTGCCACTTCTTCATCCTTGCTTTCGCATTTGTTGTAGAATCTGAGCTTTTGTGAAGTGTGCTCGACTACTTGAATTGGTAGAAGTCAGAGGCTGAGACTGGGTCCTGTTACAGAAGTAAAAGTCTAAGGCTGGGATCCTCTAACTAAACTAGGCTGGGGTCCACAACTTGAAGCAACAACCTGAGGGATAGGGCCTGTAGCTTGTTGATCCCACTTCACCTGCAATGTACTAATTGTCAGTCAAGAGAATGGAGAGTAATTTATAATAATATACCAATGAAAAAAATATAAAACTTATTGGTATCTTGCCCCTTTTAGGTTGTTTTCCATCAGTTGGTTCACCCCCAATTTCTGACTCTCCTCTCTACAATAGTACATGTAGACAAACATTCAGCTATGTCATTATGCGATGAAAAAATATAATAAACTTCAGATTTTTTTTTTACCTTTGCCTTTTTGCATCCCCTCTTATTATTCCCCACCTCTAGACAGTTGGTGCACCTAATTTTCACACCTTTCTTTGACAGTTTTGAAGGATTAGCCGGCTCATCGGGTTCTCTCCTCGCCTTCTTAGGCCTCTCGACTCTCTTCTTCACATCTGGAGGCATCATGACTGTATCATCAGTATTTGGCCATTGCTCTCTTCCACTTGTTGGTCTAAGAAAATTACTATAGTGCATAATCACCCTGTAGCAATCACGACAATACTCCAGTGGGTCCTTGTTGATGTATTTTATCGCGGCTATCACATGGAAACAAGGCAGACCCGAGAGCTCCCACCTTCGACAACTACAAATTCTCTTCATCACGTCCAAAGCAAACTTCTCCCCATGAGAACCAACTACCTCGAAATCCTCGTCACCACACCATCTTACAATCCATACACCAGCTGCTTCCTTCATCTTCTCAATCTTCTGCACTATTTTTGGACAAATAGGGCCTTTGACCTTCATCATCACATCCCTTCTCTTACGCACGGTTTTCATATGGATGGCCATTATTCTCTCAAGCATTGTCAAGATGGGCTGATCCCAGGCCGATAATATTGTCGAATTGAAACTCTCACAAAGGTTATTCAAAAGTATATCACACTTCACCCAACTATCGAAGTGTGATCTACTCCAATTCATAGGTGGTCTTGCCACCAACCATTCATAAGTACTAACATAATTCTCTTTCATCTCAGTCATCACCCTTTTAAATTCGGGGACCATTGTCGCTCTAGTTGTCCTCCATAAGATATCTTTCAAGTGAAGCCCCTTGAAGTCTATTTTAAAATTGTTATAAAGGTGTCGCACACAAAATCGATGGGAAGCACAAGGAAATAAGTTTGTCACCGCATCAATGAGGTCCTTCTGTTTGTCATTCATAAAGGTGTAGTGAGCAGAATTCTCAACCACAAGATCCGCTCTCAACTACACTAGGAACCACGCCCATGTTTTCTTCTTCTCCTTCTCCACAATAGCATATGCTAAAGGATAGATGCAATTATTTACATCAATCGCTACGACTGATAACAGAATGCCAACATGGGGCCCCTTCAACTGACAGCCATCGAGACCTATGACAGGTCGACAACCATATATAAACCCTTTCTTCAGCGCACCCCAACACACATAAAATCTTTTGAACTTCACCACTCCTTGCATTCCACTCGTTGGCTTCACGAGCATCTTTACAGTTGTCCCGAGATTTGTATTTATCAATTCCTCACCGTACCCCCATAGCAAGTTAACCTAAGTGCTTGAAGATCCTTCTGCCATTTGCATTATCATCTTCCTTGCCTGTAGACATTTTGAATGTCAACTTTCACATTGTTCTCGAACTCTATTTTGGTCACTAGTGATTTCACTGGCCACGTAGGATTCAACCTAATCCTTTCCCCATTCCTCTCCACTATCCAACTAGTAGTCACCCAAGGCACTTCAAAAGATCTACTACAACTGTGCAGGTCCTTTAGAGTTTCACTTTATAAACTACATCATTCGGTACTTACAAGCAATATATCAACCAAGGACAACCTTTCTTACATACTACCTTTACTTTATCTCTATTATTTTTTACAAAACTTATCTCTCTACCATACTTTATGGCATACTCCTTCATAGCTTTCCTAAAGAGCTCATGCATCTTAAAATCTATTCCAACACAGAAAGTTGGGTTCTCCAAAACTGTCTTCTCATTAAATAACTAATACGTTCTCTTTTATGTTTTTCCTGCCTCATCGGCCTCTGAATCACTATTTACACTTCTCAACTCGTCCTCAGAAGAAGGAGAATCAAATAACTCTCCCATATCCATATATGTCACCTTCAACTCCGGATGGACCCTCATTCCCTACCTCGTTAATTTCTAACCCGACAAACTTGGAATCCACATCCACGAACTCATCGAACAATGCATCATCATTGGAGATCAAGTAATCACTATCCCACATTTCATCTTCATCTTTGTCAGAAGACGAGGATTTGAACTTCGAGTCATAATCATCATTGCTCTCGTCATCTGAACTACCCTGACCCATATGAAGACTGTTGTCATTTCCTTTACTTTCAAAAATTGGGGCCTTGCCCTTATCAACACTATGACTCTTCCCTTTAGCTTATGAAGTCTTGGTCCATGTCGTAGCTGCTATCCTCTTAGGATGTTCGTGCTAGACTTGACTCTCTTGGGTGTCCTTATTCAATGGTAAGAGAGGAACCATAAACACATCAACTATCCCATCAGAACCAATCGAATTCCCTAACTCCAAGGTCTGCATATCAGTTTCGATGGCAACAAATTTACCTTGAATAGTACCATAGAACTCTACGGAACTAAGGTATCCAAACTCTTCAGCCATATGGAATAACTCCAATAGGGACATCTCATCACTGTGGCAGTGATCAAAGAAGCTGAAATGACCTCTTCTATATCCATTGGCGGCTGGTGTACCTCGAAAATTACCTCCATGAAACAACTTAATCATAAAGTTGTCGGAGCCTTTATCTGCACATTAAACAAATAAAACAATTGCTCGCAGAAGAGTGACAACTCATAGATAACCAATATAGTAAAAGAATATATTTACTTAGATCAATTAAAAGCAACATAACAAAACATTAAACAAGTTGCAGTTTGATACCATGTGGAGAAATGGGTAGCAACATAACTGAACTAGAAGCCCAAAATTGAAAAACAAAACTAAAGATACAAGAGAAACACCATTTCCATTACAATATGCTGAAAGATTACAGTGAGGAAGCCTACTTAAGAAATTTCTTCATGCACTTTAAACTTAATACTTAAAGCTGTATTTGAGAACTCAGAATTCAAACATGAGAATTGAATTTACAATTCCATGCTAATTTCCTGATAGTTGGATCTCTCCCTATTTTTTGAATTACCTTATGCTGAATTGATACTTTTGTAAACCCTTAGATACACAGAGTGAACCTAGCCAGGAAAAAGGCTAAGTACAATAGGGACATTTGCAAGTTCATAGCAGTTTTAATGGTCAGGTTCCATCTCCTTTTGTCTTTGACTTCAAAAACTGGAAGTATGTTCATAGCCCTATCTTGTCTACTTCTATTTAAGAATTGAGTTTTGCAAATTGCAGTGGCCAGTGATTACCTGTAAGAGGCTATTGTTTGTCTAGATAAAGTTTTATAAGATATAATGCTTATAAATACTGAAGTTATTTACTATGCTACAAATGCCAGATTATGTGTAGTGTGCCTGTAATAATATTAATTGTATAGGTGGGATGATGCATAATTTTTAATGGAGGACTGGAGGACTAAGCTTTAACTTGCATAAGTTGACGAACTTAATCTTGCAATGTGTTAGTTTTTTTTTCTCCAATCAGTATAAAGTTAGCATTTATTGATCAAAAAAATTAAATAAACAATATTTACATAATCAACATAATCAACATAATCAACATTATATAAACCCTATTTTTTCTGCATTTACATAATAGGATTAACACTCAATTAAATAATCAGCATAATCAGCATTTATATAAATCCTATTTTCTCTACATTTACATAATAGGATTAACACTCAATTAAATAATCAACATAATCAATATTTACATAAACCCTATTTTCTCTGCATTTACATAATAGGATTTACACTCAATTAAATAATCAACATAATCAGCATTTACATAAACCCTATTTTTTCTACATTTACATAATAGGATTAGCACTCAATTAAATAATCAGCATAATCAACATTTACATAAACCCTATTTTTTATGCATTTACATAATCAACAATTAAATAAATACAGAAATACAAAAAAAAAACTGACAAATCAATGAATCCAAACAAATATTGACACAAATATAGAAAAATACGGACAAACTAAATCCAAAAGTCGAACTTACCGTAGCGAGGTGTCTTGCATGCGCCTTCTCTCTTACCCCAAACCATTTTAACCATTTGAAAACAGGGTATTTCAGTGTATGTGTAGGAGGTTGCAAAATCTGACTAGAAAATGAAGAAAGAAAACGAAGTAGCAGCAGATGGCTTAAAAACAAGGTATTTCAATATATGCAGCCCTAGAATAGAGAATCTAACCCAATCTTCTTCAATATATGAAGTAGCAGCAGATGGGTTATGTTTTCTTCTTCAATATATGAAGAAGAAAATCCAAATCAGGTGAAGAAGAGGCTCTAAATCTCTAAGGCCCGCATGAAAAGGAATACCATTGTTGTTGGGTTGGGGAAGATGAAGGACACAAATAAAGAAGAAAACATAACCCAACGGCTTATTAGCTTGCTGTGCATCAGGTGCAAGTCACGTGCAAAATTTCCCTCTAAATCCAGCTCAGCTTGCCATGTAATCGTCCACATCAACGCTTTAAAGGGTTTAGGGCTCCACGTCAACAGTTTACGTCGAGAAGATAACATGGTATGACAGTTGGGGTCTGATTTTGGTACATTTGTATTCTTTAGGGGTTTAGTTGATATTATGCAAAGTTCAGGTATTTTAGAGGCATTGAGGTGAAAGTTCAGGGTTTTTTTTTAAAATTTCCCTTTGAGATATAGTTATGCTACTTTTCTTGATTCCTTTTAATGCTTTCATTGATAAATCTATGCATCCAATTCAAAACCAATTGGCAATGAGTGGAGGGGCCCAAGATATTATAAGGGGAGAGACAAGGCTATAATTTACCCAATGTCTGATTAAACTTCAACACGCTCCTGCATGTGTTAGTGGGACTAAGCCAAATCATGTGATTGAACTGGGTGCACTACAAAAAAAAGGACTTTTGGAGACGACTTTTCGAAGCCGTTTCCAATAGCTATTTATTGAAGACAGCCACTCAAAAGCCGTCTCGGATGCTTTTATTAGAGACGACTAAAGCCGTCTCCCTATATAAAATAATATATAGAGACACTTATAACCATCTTGATATGATTGACTTAAGGGATAGGTTGGTGAAAACTTTAGAGACTAAATTAAAAGTCGTCTCTAAAAGTCACGTGAACATGAATAGAGACGACTTAAGCCATCTCGTTCATTGCTTTAATGTACAGACCTTAGTATTAGTTAGTTAGCACTTGATAAATTCCTTCCCCTATAAAACGATCTCCCACACGGCATTCCCTCTTCAAAAGCTCTCTTCCATTTCTGCTGTCGATACGCCTTCGTTTCCATTTCTCCCAAGGTTTGAGCTCCGATAAAACAATCTCCCACGGCATTCCCTCTTCAGAAACTCTCTTCCATTTCTGCTGTTGGTACCTTGGAGCCTTCGTTTCCATTTCTCCCAAGGTTTGAGCTCCGACGTAGAGATCTCTTAATAGTTTGAAGCAGAGAGCTAGGTTTTGAGACGAATCCAGGTCTGTAGATCTAAATTTGAATCAAGCTCTTCCAAATTATCTATATAATCCAAACAAGCTCTCTGAAATCTGTTTGATTTTTATCTGACCTTCAATGGTTTGACGCAGAGAACTAGGGTTTGAGAGGAATCAGAGGTTTGGAGTTCCAAGTTTGGCATTTGGATAGGGTTGGTAGATCGAAATCAAGATTTGGAGCCAAAAATTCATAGCGTGGAAGGTCGAATTCGAGATTTTTTTTACTTTCTAGGTAATTTCCCTTTTACTTTGGCTTAAGTTTTGGTCAATCTAATTAGATCGTTCGTCTGATTTGGTAGGAATCTCAGGCCAACAGTTTGAATCGGATTTGATAGGGATCCTTCGTCTAATTGCTTAAATCTGAGTAGACAAAGTTTAGATCTAAGGTGTGAGTCAGACAAAGTTCAGATCTAAGGTGTGGTTCTTAATTCGTTGAATCATATTTATTTTTGCTGCTCATTTAATAGCTTCGTGGTAGAGCAGGCAGACAAGGTGATCTTGGATCAACAAGTTATGGCTATGGAAACTTGTTTTTTTTTTTTTTTTCTAGTTTTTGAGAATTATGTGGAAATTTATGATTAATTGTGTAAAGTTGATAGTTTTACTGAAAACTTTTATTGTTGATTTGTGGAATTTAAACATATATGGTGTTTTTAATTTATGAAAATCGAGCATCTTCGCCTTTTCATTATGAATTTGATACAATTTTTGTTTTTGTATTATATAATATAATGACATAATATAATATAATAGAATATAATATAATATAATAAATAATCTCCTATAATATTCAGATTGAGCAGGATTGGTTATCTTCATTCGTTGGCAGATAACATATAATACGTACTTTTAAAAAAGAATTATATATGCATAAGAATGAGGATTTAAATTTGTGGAATGTTTACCAGAGGGAATTTATTTTTTAATTTAATAATCTGTATCATAGCTTAATATATCTAACATTAATGGAGCAACAACACCCAGAGAAATAACGAAAGCTAAAATTTTGGGGATGAATTTAATTTAGCATGGAAATTTAGAAGTGCGATATAAAATTAGAGAAAGTAGGATGGACGAAAAGAGTAAGGGGAAAAGGGGAGGAAAGTGGACCGGGTTTGTGTTGGATCATATATATTATGGAAGCTTTTTCTCCCTTTTCAAATATCTATGTCTCTCACTTCCTGTTTCTTTTTTCCTGTTTTGTAAATTTCATCGTTTATCAAATCCCTTCCTCAGTCTTACAACTTTCTGTGAGAGTGTGTTATATTATTTATCCATGAAGCTTATATTGGTAAAACATTTGATCACATTTCTTATCTTGATGATGTGGTGAAGATTCACCTTTAACATGTCAACTAGGGTTATGAACCACACCATCCACCATCCCAGACCTCCTATAGCAATATTCACTCTTAGAATCCATCCCAGACCTCCTATAGCAATATTCACTCTTAGAATGCAATGTGGTGGTTATGTATGGTGCACCTAGGGGTACAAATGGGTCAGGTAAACTTGAACCTGGTCCAATGCATCCAGTTGAAAATTGTGCCCGGGTCCTGTACATAATAGAAAACTCCCCTTACTTGCGGTGCAACTGCAAAGATAATAGCTAGCAAACTCCCCTTACGTATTGTTTGGTATGGTATTAGATACATACATGTGCCGTGTACCACTGGTAGTACCCTCCAATCTCATTCAATAGACTGAAATTGGCTAGCAGTATCATATGGCCTTTCTTACCTAATAAAATCTCATTTTCTTTATTTGTTGATTTATTGTTTCTTTTGCGGATACCACAGGGTCTCTCAAGCTTACGCTTCGATTAATCCCTATAGGGTTCCACCTCCCCCTCTATTACACAAGTAATATTGAGTATAATTCATTACTTTTATTACACGAGTATTATTGAGCATACCTCATTACTTTAACTAAAGGTTTTTCATTATGTCTTATATAATTTAACATAATCTTTGCTTATACATGTTAAAATAATTATTACCATCAACACTATAGCTTTATCTCATCTGTGTAGGGTTAGCTTTGCGAATTCTCTTTTCGTTTTTTTATTAGCCATAAGCTCTCCATAACTTCATGATACTCTTCATTGCTTCTCTTCATGTCTTAACAACCTCTTCCTCTTCCTGTCACACCCGAAAATCAACACAGATTCTTGAGTGTGACCGCTTTAATATCAAAAGTAGTTGACAAAGTAGGATTATAACGAAGATAAAAATATGTAAAAGAAATAATAGATATTAAAAGTAACTGTCATTTCTACTCAGATAAAAGTTCTACAAACATTTTAAGAATATATAATAGGAATTATTAGGAGGGCAACTACAGTTGTTGGGATCACAAGAGCATCTTAGATCATCGTCATCATCATCCCCTTGCCCCATCTTAGACCAAGGTGTTCAGTCCTGAGGAGATCAGTGCTATGATTCTAACTAAGATGAAAGAGACAACAGAAGCATTCCTTGGAAAGAAAATCAAGGATGTTGTTGTTACCGTCCCTGGTAAAAATGCATTCAATTTTACAGCTAATGTTATATTGGTTTATTTTTGTGATCTCTATTTCTTGCATTTGTTAGTGATTTAATTTGAGCTAACTATTAATGAAACCGATTGGTGACTCGCTGGTGATCGGATCACCAGGCAAAGAAACCATGTCCCGGAGTCGTGGTGGAGATCGGTTCTACAATCCGCCTGCATTGAGGAAGCAACAACAACTAAAGAATCGCAGAACAACAATCACATGTTTGTAGGGTGCTGACTGCTAAAATAATCTAGTAAATTGGGTGTAATGCATACTGCTTATCCAAATTTTGACAATCACATGTTTGTAGGGTGTTGACTGCAATGCACTGCTTAGTTACAAGTTGGCAAATGCAAATAGTAAAACATTATTTAAATAAACCTTATAATTTTAGTTTGGTTACTTTATCTCATTAAGTTCCTTCTCATTAGTTATTATGAGATCACTGGGGTTTTGGAAATTTTGTTTTTTGATTTTAAGATTCATTGATCTCTAGCATGTAAAAAAATCACTGCTGTCATTTGGTCCCAAAGCTCCTACGAAGCTCAGAACGTGCCCAACTAGCGTTTGCAAGGTAATGTGAATAGCGTCTTCAAACATGGTTATTTCTTGTAGTGAGACACAAAATTTTCACTTCTAACAAAACTGTAAATGTGTTATTGGATATTTGGGATTGATGCAGGAATTAAGATTAAGTTCTTATTTGCGTAGTGAGTACGGATCAGATGGAGCATCACCAACAATTGATGGTACTTATAGTACTGCATGGCTCAAGAACCTACAAAGCACAAGGAACTCATCAGTATTGTTGCATTTAGTGGATCTGGAAGTGATTATGATGCATTCCACTTTGGTGGACAACCGAGTCCCATTCCGGGGTTTGTTTTGCAACTGGCAGGTGCATCATACTTGCTCAGAGCTACTTCCTGGGAGCTATACGAAAGGTAAACAACTGGCACAACAACTATTTGTCTTATTTTTTTCATGTCTTGTTATCTTAATCCATCTGAGGCTGATTCATACTAGGATTGTTGGACAAGTCATTGAAGCAATATTGTCTGTCCTAATTCTTTTTAGTTCAGACAAGATTACCAGATTCTGATCTCTGATATCTGGTTTCTACAATTTTGTACTACGGTTTTAACTAATAGCAGACTATTGAATAACGTGGTTGCTAGAGATGAAAGCAGCTGGGGAGCTAAATCATCTACCTCAAGATCCGTTATTCCGATACGTATTGCTCATACAGTTTACGCCTCCTCCCACTATGAATATTGGTAGGTATATCTGCTTCTCCTCCGCGATCCCCTTCTACCAACTTGGAGCGCTTCCTTGAATCCACCACACCAATGATCCCATCACAATATATCTCCAAGGTACATAAAAATCAGTTCATTTGCGCCTGCGTGGTTGGCGAGCCATGTTTTAGCACAATTTGCTTTTCGAAATTGGAGGATGTTTTAGCACTCAGAATTTGTTTGATTTTTATCTGACGTTAGATATTTATGTTAGGATTTTTTTTGTTAAGAGTTTTAATAAGTATTTGATTGTTGTTATTATTTAACTTAGGGACCAAGTATTTATGTTTCGTTAGAATCCTCAATTCGTCTTTGTTATCTTATTGTGTGGAACTGTGGATCTTGATGTGAAATTGTTAGGCAAAATGCCGATGTCACGGTCTCCAATGCTCCAAGGGTGTCGGGATCGGTATTAGTATAAACTTATTGTCCTTGGGACGCAAAGTGGTTGGGTTTGGGGCTTAACTCAAGCGAGACTGCTTTTTATAACTGAGATTTTTGACCCGGCCCGTAGCAAATCGGATCTAGAAAACCCGTCTGGTTGACTCGACCCATTTGCAGACCTAATTTTCCTATCAACAGTCCCTATCAATAATGGTCGGGCTTTGAAATTAAGGTTAGAAACCAATGTTACCTGATTCGTTGGTTTGCCGGTTCGAATTCGGGTCCATATTTTACAGTTTGCTAAATCTGAGTGATCCCGATTGGCTAAGGTAGGATGAGTTTTAAATATAAAATGAAGTAAATTTTATTAAATTTTAAGTTTAATTATTTGTTAATTTATAGATTTAAAATAAATATATAAAAGGCATAGGCAAAAATTACAGCAATCACAATCGTTAAGGTGGTAATGCATACTTTCTTGGAAAGTAGGTGAACAGGTTTGAGTCTTATCACCTGCTGTTTTTTTCATATGACACCATTATGGGCTGGTTCACCCTTCTTGAGGGAATTGGACCAACCCGAACTACGAACAGGTTCGGTTTGAACCCAGTTCACAATCGCATGGGTAGATAGCGAATTAGGTAACCCTGGTTGAAACTTTTGTTGAGGGAATTTTACATATCTCCATATTTTTTATGCTTAGTAAAGGTTTCTTTTACTTTCATCAGTTTCATTCTCACCATCAACTTTTCCATCTTCAAAGTTCAAACAAGTCTTGTTACAACTATGATCAAATTTTTCTCAGAGAAAGATTTGTTTAGTAGTCTTTTACTATCATCTTTGATGGAATCAATCATATTTTTTCGATGGTTGTGGTTGGGCGCATTTAAATATTTTCGATGGATTGAGTTGTGTGTTTTTTTAATTTTTGCCTTAGATTGCCCGTCACCTACAACTATTTCAAATATTGGAGGGTTGCACCGGATGCTTGGTTTTTTAATATGGTTTTGTAGCTGCATCTAGGGACTCTGTTACATGCCTTCCAGAATTTGAAAGCACTAACAAATTTGGAGCTTCTTTTGAGGCACCTTCTGGTCGCCAATTGGTAAAGTTCATTTACTTATAAACTTGTATGTTTTATTATTATGTTGAATTCTACTTGATGAAAGATTACCAATTCCTGATGCATTTTGATCAAAACTCTATATTTTTCTCCAACTTCGATTCTATTTTTAGGTAAAACCTGTGGAGTACATGGTGATAGAAGGAGAGAAAAGAGAAACTAAATAAATGAAGAAGCAAACTTTCTTTCTATTCACTTGCATAAAACACATACAAGATGATCCTTATATAGACTTAAACATAACTACCATACACTTAGCACTTACCCACTATTCTACCCACAATCTTAGTAACTACCCACATTTAACACTTACCCACTACTATACCCACAATCTTAGTAACTACCCACATTTAGCACTTACCCACAATTATACCCACAATCTTAGTAACTACCCACATTTAGCACTTACTCACAATTATACCCACAATCTTAGTAACTACCCACATTTACCACTTATCCAACAATCCCTCCCTTAAACTGATGTTCCAGACATAACATCTAGTTTAATAAGAGTTAAACTTTGAAACTAAACATTTGAAGTACAAACACCGAGTAGCTTCCTGAGCTTCTGAAATGCAGGAAGCTTGAGAGGTTTGGTTAGAATATCAGCGATCTGGTCTTCACTTCTGCAGTAAATAAGATTAATGACTCCATGATTCGTGAGATCCCTCAAGAAATGATACTTCACATCTATATGTTTGCTTCGACCATGTAAAACTGGGTTTTTTGAAAGCTTTATTGCTGAATTGTTGTCACAATAAATCTGAGTAGGTCGATCCTCCTTGAAATGTAGCTCTTTAAGGATTTTCTTTAGCCAAAAGCTGCAAAGACAACAAATTCACTTGATGGATGATAATGTGACAATAGATTGCTTCTTTGATGACCATGAAACAGCTCCTGTCCCCATCTTGAAAACATATCCAGATGTGCTTTTTCGATCATCTAAATCTCCTGCATAATCGCTATCTGTGAAACCAAACAGATCTGACTGTTCTCTATTTTTGTAGAACAAGTCAAATTCCTTAGTACCTTGCAAGTATCGAAAAATTCGTTTTGCAGCCAAGAGATGAATCTCTGTAGGACATTCCATGTACCTGCTAATCACACTTACAGCATACATTATATCAGGTCTTGTTGCTGTCAAATACATTAAACTCCCCACTATTTGTTTGTAAAGAGTGTCGTCAACCTTCTTTCCTCCATTATCTTTGTTTAGCTTTATACCAAATTCAGATGGAGTATTTAATTGCAATCCTTCATCGAAACTCCCAAGATTTCTTGCACATACTTCTTTTGAGAAATAAAAATTTCAGTAAAAGACTGCACCACTTCAATGCCGAGAAAGTAATGCATCATGCCAAGATCAGACATCTCAAATTCAGCCATCATAGATTTCTTAAAACTACCAAACATGGTCAGATTATTTCCGGTAGATTAAATCATCTACATATAAGCATAATAAGCATCTTCCCCTCATCTTCAATCTTTATAAAAAGTGTATGTTCGTAAGGACATTTTTGAAATCCTTCCTTCAAAAAATAGGTTTCTATACGATTATACCAAGCCCGTGGAGCTTGTTTTAATCCATATAGAGCTTTCTTTAACTTATACACTTTATGCTCATTGCCAACTTTTACATAACCAGGAGGTTGATCGATAAATACCTCTTCTTTCAAATCTCCGTGGAGGAATGCTGATTTCACGTCCAACTGGAAGATAGGCCATGAATTTTGAGCTGCCATAGCAATCACCACTCTGATTGTATCATGCCTTGCAACCGGAGCAAAGACTTCTTTATAATCAACACCAAACTTCTGCTTGTAGCCCTTAGCTACCAGGCGTGCCTTGTGCTTGTCAACTTCACCATTTTCTCTCAACTTTGTCTTGTAAACCCACTTTACACCAATTGTCTTCTGCCCTTTTGGAAGATCACATAACTCCCATGTATCATTTCGTTCAATGGCTATAATTTCAGCATCCATAGCCTTTCTCCATTTTGGTTCTTTGACAGCCACTTCAAAAATGGTAGGATCACAATCTGAAAACAAAGTAAAATGTGTAAGTAAATCATCACCTTGGTCAACTCCGGTTACATCATAATTAGTCATCCATGCTGGTCTTCTTCGAACACGTTGAGGCCTTTGTGATTCAACTGCAAGTGGGCTTTGATCAGTTGGAACATTTTGAGTGATTTCCTCTTCTTGCTCATTCTCCATAGGTCGCCGCTTTCTCATCATCAACGAAATCTGCTGGAATAATTTCTTTAACGTCATTTTGATTCCATGACCAGGTGCTTTTTTCATCAAATACAACATCACGACTGATGACAATTTTCATGGTGCTAGGATTGTATAGTTTATAAGCTTTTAATTTATCACTAACACCAAGAAAAATACATTTTTATCCCTTATTATCTAGCTTCCTCCTCTTCTCATCTGGTATATGGGCATAGGCAAGACACCCAAATATTCGGAAATGATCTACAACAGGTTTCCTTCCGCTCCATGCTTCCTCTGATGTCATATTTTGAACAGCAAGTGTGGGACTTCTGTTCAATATATGAATGCTTCAATTAACTGCTTCAGGCCAGAAACTTTTTTGAATGCCACTTGTTATTAAAAGACTTCGTACCATATTCATAATAGTGCGATTTTTCCTCTCGCATATGCCATTCTGTTGGGGTGTATAAGCTGCTGTAAGATGCCTCTTGATTCCATGGTTCTCACAAAAAATTACAAATTCATGTGAGTTATATTCTCCACCACGATCAGTGCGAAGAACTTTTATTTGGTTGCCAACTTCTTTTTCAACAAATACTTTATATCTTTTAAAAGCTACAGAGGCTTCAGATTTTTCTTGCAAAAAATAAGCCCATATCTTGCGACTATAATCATCAATGAAAGTAATTATATATCTTTTACCTCCATTAGAATGTGGCGTTATTGGCCCAAAAATGTCGGAATGAACGAGCTCCAATGCTTTCTTCGCTCTCCAAGATTGTCCTTGTGGGAATTGAGTACGGTGTTGTTTGCTAACAACACATTCTTCACAAACTTGCGAAGAAGTTGTAATTTGAGGAAGTCCCGTCACCATGTTCTTTTGTTGTAGTGTTTTTAGTCCGCCAAAATTCAGATGCCCATAGCGAAAATGCCATAGCCATGCCTCATCTTTTAATTTTGCAGAGAAACACGAATGAGCGATGTTGTGGAGATAAAGTGGGAACATACGATTCTCCGTCATGTGAACTTGAGCAATTAAGCCCAACTTTGCATCTTTAATCTGACATACTCCATTTTTTATAGAGATCTCGTATCTCTTTTCTTGTAACTGGCCCACACTAAGCAAGTTGGTCTTTAAATCCGGCACAAAAAAAATATTAGCGATAGTGTGGGTGAAATTTTCTTTGGTTTGGATTGTTACCTTTCCTTTTCCTATAACTGAAATTGTAGAGTTGTCACCAAACTTAACAGAGCTGCGAAATGATTCATCCATGTCAGAAAATGCATCTTTCTCTCCACACATGTGATTGCTACAACCAGTGTCTAAATACCACATGTTTTGTTGAGATTCTTCCTTCACGTGACACAGCATCAACAGAGACACATCTTCTTCCTTTTCTGCAAAGTTAGTTTGATCTTCACTATGTTTGTTCAAATCAGTTTGACATTCTGATTTATAATGGCCATACCTGTGACATCTGAAACATTCAACATTTGACTTGTCTGCTGACTTTGATCTATAAGTTGTTGAGTAGTGGCCTCCACATCCTCTGCCTCTTCCTTGAAATTGACTTTCTTGATGATGATGATTTTGTTGTTGGTTCCCACGATCATTGTTGTATCTGCCTCCTCTACCTCGACCTCTGCCTCTTCCTCGTCCTCTATCAGCTCTACTAGGTGTAGAGTGATTTTCTGAAAAAGCCTTCAATGCTTGTTCTTCTTTTTTTGTCTGATTAAGTTTTTGCTCATGAACCAACAAAGAACTTTGTAATTCATCAATTGATAGTAAACCAACATCATTAGCTTCTTCTATAGTACAGACAACAAAATTAAATTTTGGTGTCAAGGATCGAAGAATCTTCTCAACAATGAGAACATCCTCTGTCTTGTCGCCATGGATCCGCATCTTGTTAACGATTGTCATCGTTCTTGAAAAATAGTTTGTAACTGATTCACCTAACTTCATTCAAAGTATTTCGAACTCCGAACGAAGTGCTTGAAGCTGTTGCCTCTTAGCCCTCGCCGTACCTTGGTACTTCTTCTTTATGGAGTCCCAAATATACTTAGTCGTGTCTTTGCAAAGAATGGTTTCCAAGATTGAACGATCAATTGCTTGGAAGAGATAATTCTTTGCTTTAAGATCTTTTAACTTCAGCCCTTCGAGCTCTGTCTTTTGCGCATCTGTCAACACAACTCCTTCTGCTGGTTCTGCTACTCCAGAAACAACAACCGTCCAATATTCTTTGGACCTCAAGAAGTTCTCCATGAGCATGCTCCAATGGTCATAGTGACCATCAAAGTGTGGAACGGCTGGCTGCACAAAACTTTCGGAAGCCATCAATTTCACTTTTTCTCTCCTCGAAACTCAAACTTGGCTTTGATACCACTGATAGAAGGAGAGAAAAGAAAAACTAAATAAATGAATAAGCAAACTTTCTTTCTACTCACTTGCATAAAACACATACAAGATGATCCTTATATAGACTTAAACATAACTACCATACACTTAGCACTTACCCACTATTCTACCCACAATCTTAGTAACTACCCACATTTAACACTTACCCACTACTATACCCACAATCTTAGTAACTACCCACATTTAGCACTTACCCACAATTATACCCACAATCTTAGTAACTACCCACATTTAGCACTTACTCACAATTATACCCACAATCTTAGTAACTACCCACATTTACCACTTATCCAACACATGGAACTGATTTCTTCACTAAAGCCAAACGTATGGGTTAGTTTGGCAGATGAAGTGCCTTCTTGGGTTAACAACTGGCACAACAACTATTGTCTGTCCTATTTTTTTGTCTTATTTTTTTCATGTCTTGTTATCTTAATCCATTTGAGGCTGATTCATACTAGGATTGTTGGACAAGTCATTGAGACAATATTGTCTGTCCTAATTCCTTTTAGTTCAGACAAGATTACTAGATTCTGATCTCTGATATCTAGTTTCTACAATTTTGTACTGCGATTTTAATTTGAACGCAAAGGCTGTTCTGGCAATAGCAGCGCCCTTTTTTCATTTTTCCCTGATGTAAAGAGAAAATGATAATAAAAGGGCCACTTTTACGTTCTAATTCGCAAAGCAAGTGGCAAAGACTTAGAAGGGTATTAAAAATTAATCCAGTTCAATTTGTTAAAGGAACCTAATTATCATTTAAAGGAGATTTTCTAGGGTCAGTTTAGCTTTGTTCTTGATTCTCAGCGAGTGGCCTTAATCTGACATATTGAATGTGCAGGAACCACCGTGGTCTTAGGCACTACTGGGGCCTTCGTGTTCGCGGTCAGCACACAAAGACAACGGGCCGCAGAGGAAAAACTGTCGGTGTTTTGAAGAAGCGTTGAGCATACATCTCTTTTATTTGTTGTTTCTGAATCATTTAGGAGGGGCCGATAAGTGTTTTTATTTCGAGTTTTAAATACTTGGTATTTTTTGTCCATCTAACTACTATGGAAAAATTGCTTGCATTGATGAGAATTATGTGGATCTATTAAACAGATTTCTGTTCTATTTAAAATCAAAGTAGAGTTTAAACAGATTTCTATTCTCTATTTAAAATCAAAGTAGAGTTTAATTATTAATGGATTTTTTTGGATGTGGTAATGGGCTTGTAGCTAAGGCTGTTAATAGCGCCGGGATTGCCTAAAATCTTGGGGCTAGGGCTTTAAAATGAGGTAAGAGGGCAGGGCTAGAGCCTCTATACGCATTAAAAAAAATTGCTTTAAAGCAATTGCATTAAAAAAAGCATTAAAAGATAATAGTATTTTTAAAAAAAATTTGCATAAAAATTGTCGACCTAAATTTAAAAATTTTATTTATTTATTTATTATTATTATTTTTTTAATTTTCATAAAAAAATCACGGCCAAAAAATTTTCATAAAAAAATCACTGCCAAATATATATATCTTTTTAAATATATTTAAAGAAAAAAAAAATGTTGGAGACGACTTTTAGCCGTCTCCAATAACAGGAGGTCACTTATTGGAGACGGCTTAAAGCCGTCTCCAATAAGTATTGGAAATGGCTAGATGACTTATTAGAGACGTCTCTAACATATCTTTGGGGACGACCATATGCCGTCTCCAATAACTTTGACTATTAGGGACAGCTTCCATTTGGTCTCCAAAGACAATGGAGACGGGACTATTTGAGACTACATGGAAGCCATCTCCAATACTATTGGAGACGACTTAGACACCTTTGGAGACGGCCAAAAGCCGTCTCCAATAAACACCTTTTTTACAGTGGTGATGTGGAGTGAAAAAAGGTATGCTCTGATATCATGATAAATTTGGGTATTCATCTCAAAACCAATTGGCTATGTCCCAAGATATTATAAGGGGAGAGAAAAGACTATAATTTAGCCAATATGGGACTAACTTTCAAAATCCATCTTCTTCAAATTTCATTTAAAAATACTCATGGAAGAAACAATAGTATTTGTCCTAACTAGAATCTAATCAAGGTTTTAATCTCCTGGCATCTTTTGTTTTCTTTTGTATTTTAGTATTGTAGTAGTTAGGACTTCATACTGTGGAAACTGACATCTGGATGACCATATTACTTTTGCATTAATTTTCCTAGGGTTTTACAAATTAGTCTTTTTAGACAATTTACATTCTCCCAAGGTGCAAAACATTGGCTATGAATCTACTCCAAAAATAGTTTTCGTCTCGATTGCCTTTGCCATCTTCTGTGTCTTGGCAGTTTCTCCCTGCCGCCCCATTCCTACCCGTCAGAAGAATAGCAGGTTCCCTTCTAGGGGAATCCCTCGTGATATCTTCAAAGTCATAACCCCAGACCAAAATTTGGAAGAATGTTAATTCCTATTTGAAGGAGACTATGGCTGTGTTTGGGATTCCTATTTGTAGGAGACTATGACTGTGTTTGGGATTCCTATTTGCAGGCAAAGAGTGGCCCAATTAAAAGAAGCATGTTTAAATTGTACTTTTAGAGAGACCCAAATTCAGCTCTTTCACTCTCCCAATGATCTAAGAGCACTTCCAACCAAACAAAGTCTCATATTAAAGTGCTTTGCGCCAAATCAGAGAGCTGCTCTTTGTTTTGAAAGAGCAAGCCCAAACACAGCCTATAAAATCCTCTTTCTGGAGAATAAAAATTGCAGAGTTAAACTCATTTTTTCCAGAATAATTTGTGTCATACACTTTTTATGAGGTTTCAATTGGTGAGGAGAAGAGGCATTAGTTGATTCCTTGGCAGAGATTAATTAGGATATGCACATGGTTGATTCTCTTGTGGATGGTAAGTGGAATGATGTTAAAATTGTTTCCAAACTCGGTTAAGACATGCAAGACGACTCTTCATATCTACAACAAAGATGATAGATATTATGTGGTCCTGTAACAATAATGGTGCTTTAGGCTCTATATCAGGCTAGGAAATGACTCAGAGTTAAACGCCTTAACAAGAAAAATGGAGGAGTTCATGGAACGCAAGGTCTCCTTTACAGATGCGTACATTCAGATGGAGACTATCGACTGCTGCTATCCCTGTGGATTCGTTCATAAAAACAAAGGAAATTCCTATTGTTTCATGATGTTACATTTGCAGAAAAGAAATGGAAACGATCCAACACTTTTTCCTTGACTGCAATTTTGCCAATAAGTTGTGGATGTGGTTGCACAAAGTTTTTTATATGGGCCTAATTTTATTTTATATGAGCATAAAGAAGAAGCTCGAGCTATATTTTCTTGGACTAGTCTTGTAACAAGAACAAACAAGTGGATCGACTTCGAAACTCTGCACCTTTGATTCTGGTTTGGGAGATTTGGTGTGAAGGAATGCCTTGTTCTGGATGGATATTCAATTGCTGGATCTGCTGCCTATCCCCACCACTGTTCCCAAATTTACTGCCTGAATGAGGGCTGGGTAAAACTCACTGAAGACAGGTCAGGCGAAAGTAATCCATAACAGGTTGGTGGTGGCAGTGTGGTATGAAAAGCAAATGGGGTCTTTATGGCTGTTGTTCAGAGTGTGTGTATGGGGGAACCACTAACAATTTAGCTGCAATCATAGCTCTAGGTGCTGGCTCCCTAGCACTAACGGTAGTTTCTCAGTTTGCAGATGATATGTGCCACATATCATCGTGAAAATATGACTGGCTAATGATATGTGGCACAAATCACAAAAACAGACTATATGATGAATGCCACCTGATTTTCAGGTCACTTGAGACAAGTGCCGCATGGAATAAATAATTGACCGTTTGATAATATGACTTCATATGTCACGTGTGCAATCAAAATTTTGTGAGAACATCATACACTGACGGATCAAATACCCGTTCATGTTACTTTTCTAAGTATCCATCCAAACAGTGGTTAATGCAGTAAAAAGTAGGATTCTTGCATTTTACTGAATTAAAATACGGCTAGTGCAAAAAGTTGAGAAACTTTACTCTACTTTAGTCCATTTTACTAACTTTTATCCAAACAGCCCCATGTGAAAATGCAAGGCACATGCAAATTTAAAACGAAAGGGCTCCTGTATTTGCAGCCAACAGATCTTTTTATATAACTCAACTGCCACTTGAGTTTTATGTGTTGTAAATTTATAAATTTTGTATATACTTACCACCTACAATATTTTAGAGCAACCTATGTGTGGGTTATGAGTTTTACTATCAAATGAAATTTATAATCTACACACTACACATCCAAAAGCCAACATGATCATAGTGTACATCATAGTGAACATGATTGAAATTGCTAACTTTAGCCTCCAAAGAAACATAGGCACAAGACCAAATGGGATGCACATAAGCAAAGTTTATAAATCGATTTGGAAAGATCATCAAACATAGACACCTCATGACTGCCAAAACTAAAAGCATAAATAAATAAATTAGAGTACTAAAACATATCTTAAACAAGTTGATTGAATCACTTATATAAGCACAAAACCAAATAGGATGCACAATAGCAAGGTTTATAAATCGATTGGGAAACATCATCAAACATACACCATTATACTTGGTTTCAAGAGGTCAGCTCATGACTTGCCAATACAAAAAACATAAAAAAATAAAAGTAATAAAAACATATCTTAAACAAAGTATTCAATTAATTTGCTTCAAACAAACTATTAGGTTGTGCTTGGGATTACGTTGTAGTTTGGGAGGCAAAGAGCAGCCCACTTAAAAGAACTGGTTTAAATATCTTTTTTATAGAGAACCGACTTCAGCTCTTTCACTCTTCAATAGAGCAACACTACAAAAAATAAGGTTATTAGCGGCAGTTTTTTTAACAAAAAATTGCTGCTATTAGTCTTATCGCTATCAAAAATTGTCATTATTAGTTCTGTCGCTACCACAAATTGCCTTTACAACAAGTGCCGCTAAAACACCTTATTTTGGTAGTGAAAGAGCAAAGAGCTCTTTTATAGAAAACCAAAACGTATCGGTTCGGGTGCCACCCGAAACGAAATCCCCAAAATTTTGGTTTCGTTATCGAGGTAGCAAATTATCGGCCGATAATTTGGGTTAAAAAAAAAATGGTAATGTCCGATGTTACATGGAGTCAAAATTTGAGCATCTAATGCTATACTCAATCTTAAGGTCCATTGTATAGACGATTGGGCTGAAATACTGTAATTGTCCCACATTGTATAGGGACATATCCAAAGTCAGGTGTATGCGTGGACCTTACATGTCTTGACATGTTTTGGGTGGGGAATTAAGCTCATGCTAGGAACAAAATCAGGGAGGGGACTTAAGCTTAAAGCCAGACAAATGTCGTGGTGTGTGGGTCTGGGTCATCACAAATACGATCTCCATCGTTGATGCCAGAAAATTGCACGTTAACCCTAAAATAGCGTAAATCCCGCAAGATAGGGGTTAAGGTTCTCACTCTTCAATTAAAACAAAAAAATAAAAGGGAAAATAAGGGTAAAAGAAGAAGATCCAAGGAACCGCTCTAAGGAAGAAAGTTGGCCTCACACCAAACCACAAGCGAGAGAATAATCTCTCTTCTATCGAAAACTCATCTCAAGTTTTTTAGAATTCACACAAAGCAAAACTCAAAAAAATTTTTTATCATCAATACTAATTTTCATAAGAGGTTACAATGTGTATTTATAAAAAAAAATAAAAATCCTAGGAGTACTACTTAAAATAAAACTCCTAATTAATCATTAAAACTTTCTAATCTAACGGTCACAATTACTTTCACCATTAATTCTATTTTTTTATTATGCGATCACTTTTGAAAGGTCAAACGATGTCCGATTGACGTGAAATTAGTATTGTTTGAAAACTTATCGAAGTATCTTTCTAACAAGACAAGAATCACACAATTCTGACACATATTGATAGACTTATGATCACTTTTATGATGATTGTATAAAAAGTGACGGGATTAACAATCACATATCACATATATGTATTACTTATTAAAAGAATCCTAATAAGAAAGGAAACTAAATCTAAATAAAATATTGCCTAAATTAATGTGCACACTGGTATTTAACGGCCCTTTTTTTAAAAACTCATTCGTGGGTCCACTTTCTCTTTTGACGTCTCCTCTTTATCCGACTATGATTCAAACAAACGGATTTAAAGTTCGCATCAATCCCCACTACTTTAAAAAAGTTCGACCTTGAATTTTGGTTAGCATGGATTTTCACGATCGTGATCACAGACAATATATAGGAAACCTCATTCAGAAGTGGCTTGAACAAGCAAACAGGATTCCACTCGGGCTTGATCTGTTTGATCTTCGACTCACCAACGAGAATGGACGTCAATATGCAACCAACACGATCTTAGGACCTGTGGGTCGTGGTGGGATAGTCTTTATTCCAAACAATTGTGCTTCAACAATCTCGGGCTCAAGAGGACTGATTGCAGCAACTTGCTCTTCAACGGTCTCGGACTCTTTAACGGTCTCGAGATTAGCATAGATATTTGATCGTAAAAGGTTCTCATCAACTAGTACCGACTCTTCGACCGATTTTAGGGCTATCAAGGATTCAGGTAGAAGATCGATAACAATTTTAGGTGAGATTGGATTGGCTAGGATTACGACAGTGACGGGCTTAATTTTTTGAACGGCCTTTGGGTTGTAAGTTGTTACGAGGGCTGCAATTAACATAGATTTTACATCGTTAATGGATTCTATAATGGGTGTAGGTTTCACAACAATTATAGGATGAGAAATTGTTATGGGATTACAGCGGACGGTTGGTGATGGGGTTGGGTTAACGGACACGGGTTTTGAAAGTTTAAATCTCAAAGCTTCATGTCTCACCGATACAATTTTCTCATATAATTTGAGGAGAAAATTCTCAAGAAATTCTTGAATGAGACTCTTGTTTAATGACTCCACTATCTGACGTGTATTTGTTAACTCACGTTTAATCTCAAGAGTAAATGCTCGATCATATAAAGCTGGCCAATATTGAGGTATTAAATTCAAATATCTCAGACTTTGCGATCTAGTTTTCACTGCCTCTCATACTTGTCTAATCTTACTAATAGTCTGATACAAATCAAGGAGTTTTCGCTGATTCGCGAACGATCACATTCTAGCCATCATGAATTCATTCAAGTCGTGTAAGGCTTCGATAAACTGTTCTTTACTCATGATGAACTACACGTGTCGAGTGTTGAACTTGGCTCTGATACCAATTTGATGCGGGAAAATCGCACGCTAACCCTAAAATAGCGTAAATCTCGCAAGATAAGAGTTAGGGTTCTCGCTTTTTAATTAAAATAAAAAAATAAAAGAAAAAATAAGGGTAGAAGAAGAAGATTCAAGAAATCACTCCAAGGAAGAAAGTTTGACTCAAATCAAACCGCAAGCGGGAGAAGAATCACTCTTCTATTGAAAACTCATCTCAAGTTCTTTAAAATTCGCATAAAGCAAAACTCATAATTTTCATTCATTATTAATACTAATTCTCCTAAGAGGTTACAATGTGTATTTATATAAAAAAAAAAAAAAAAACCCTAGGAGTACTACTTAAAATAAAACTCCTAATTAATCATTAAAACTTTCTAATCTAACAGTCACAATTACTTTCACCATTAATTTCATTTTTTTATAACGCAATCACTTTTAAAGGGTCAAACGATATCTGATTGATGTAAAATTAGTCTTGTTTGAAATTTTATCGAAGTAGCTTTCGAACAAGAAAAGAATCACACAATTCCGACACATATTGATAGACTTATGACCACTTTTCTGATGGTTGCGTAGAAAGTGGTGGATTAACAGTCACATATCACATATATGTGTCTGACCCCTAAATAATTCAAATAAGGAAACTAGTCCTAAAACAAGTCACTTATTAAAAGAATCCTAATAAGAAAGAAAACTAAATCTAGATAAAATATTTCCTAAATTAATGTGCACATGGGTCTTTTAACGGGCTTTTTTTAAAAACTTATTCGTGGGTTCACTTTCTCTTTTGACGTCTCCTCTTTATCCGACCATTATTCAAACAAGCGGATCTAAAGTTCGCATGAATCGTCTTATTCAATTCAGTCAATGATTTTTAGACGAAGGCGTCCTCAGTAATCGATAGGCGCAAATTGAGGTGCCCAACTAAATATTGAGCGATTACTTGCATAGAAGATTTGTATCATAGCACATAGTTTAAAAGAAAGACTTAATATTTTCGAGACTTGTGTCACATGAAACACCATCTCAGTCATTTGATTTGAAAGCTAGGATGTAAAAAAATTTGGTGCTAAAGATTAGCACAAAACACATTCTTTATTATAAGAGCCAACACAATCAACCACTAAACCATGGATGGGAATTGCCGGTGTTGAATAAGATAATAGAGATCGTACTTCTTGACAATCTTTGGTACCAAAGTTCATGGCCTTCTAAAATCAAATGAATTAGATGGTGTTCCACATGTCACAGTCTCAAAAATGCCACGCTTCCTTTTAAACTGTGGAAAAGGATCAAATCTGAGTGTGCAAGTAGCTGCTCTTATATACGGGTTATGAGACAGTGAAGGGTGGGTACCTATAAATGCGCTCACATGTTTTCATTTTCTGAAAGCGGCAGCATGTCAGACCCTTTGAAAATTATTGATTGCTTCGGATCAGATGATAGAGATCATTTTTAACCCCATCTTCCACACAATCTGATCGTGAGATCAAATGATGGAGACAGTGAAGGGTACCTCTAAATGTGCTCACGCATTTTCATTTTCTGAAAGCGGCAACATCTCAGACTCCTTGAAAATCGTTGATTGCTTCGGATCAGATGATAGAGATCATTTTTAATCCTCATCTTCCACGCAATGGATCGTGAGATCATGGAGCACCTATCAAACGGTAATTTTGTCATTCCAACTATCACACATCCCCAAAAAATGGGCTTTGAATCATATATCACATATCACATATCCCCAAAAAATGGGCTTTGAATCATATATCACATATCACATATCACGCTCAAACATGATTTGAGAGCCATGTTTTGGCGATTCATGACACATGGAATCATAAATTGGCCGTCTGATAGGGGCGCCGTGATCTCAAGATGCACTGCGTGAAAGATCGAGGCGAAAAATGATCTCCATTATCTATTCGAAGCAATCAATGGGTTTGAAGGGGTTTCGAAGTTTGTGCTTTCAGAAAATGGGTACGTTTAGAGGTATCTGACAGTGGAAGTTTGATATATTGATGTATGCAACGATAGCCAATCACTTTTAACTATGTTTTCTAAACAATGGAAAGAGACTATTAAACTTTTTACAGGAAGGTGTGAACAATGATGTAATTCTCTCACTCACTCAGGACAACTCAACTGGCGACTTACACCTAAGGCAGCTAGCAAATTATATATATATATATATATATATCAACCATCAACAATTATATTACATATAACATGATAGGAGGGAACAGGGGAAATGCCCTCTCAAAAGTTCACTTAAGTTTCTTTTCTTGTGCCTAATTTTTTAGTCTTAGAAATTTTGCAAAAAAATTATAACTATAGAACTAAAAATTAAATTTTATATAGGGTCTTCTTGGTAGGGCTTGTTCGCTGCCCCTAATAGGTGCGTTGTAATAAGAAAACATAATTAGTTAACATTTAATTTTAAATAAATTAATAAATTTTTAATTGATATAAGAAAAATAATTGACCCACCAAGTGGGCTTATCCTCGAAGAATCTGGTTCGTCAAAGTGATAGCTCATATTGGAATTGGCCAAAAGAGTAAACTTATTAGAGGATTTGAACAATATGATCTATGCACTCTAATGCTAAATGGGTTATAAATATTTTTTCAACAGTCTATTTTATGGTGTATAGATGGAATGGTTCCAAAGCTCATACAGGCAAGGTTGATTCTTTGGCTAAGAGATGTGCCAACGATGGGCTTTTAGTTGGACCATTTGGACTTATGAGAGAGTCAATCCTTTTATCTTATATGTTTTCTAAATTATAAAAGAATAATATTATGCGTTTCGTTTTTTTATTGTAAGGTGCAAACAATGCAAGCATGCTTTGTTCCTCTCTATTTTTCATATGTGCTCTGACGACTGATACCTAAGGTCACTAGAAAAATTACATATTAATTAGTACACATCAACTGCAACATATGCATATCAACCTACCATCAATTATATTATATATAATATAATAAATAAATGGTAACAGGAGAAATACACTTAAAGTTGAGCATTCAAACGGCTGCACTCAAGTGTCTTTTTCTATGCCATATTTTTCAATGTCAAGATTTTCAAGTTTGGCATAAATTTTTTGAAAAAAATTAGGACAAAAATAATTAAAGATTGAATTTTATTAGGATCCTCTTAGTAGGATTTGATCGCTACTTGTAATAGAAATGCTATTGTTTTATTCCAAATTTTAAATAAATTAATAAAAATTTTAAAAGATAAAAGAGAAATGATTGTCATAATTATTTTATGAAAAGTGGCATATCCTTTTAACGATCTGATTTATCAGTGGTAGCTCCTATTAGAAGCCACAATAGGCCCAAACATCACACTTATTGGAGGATTTGAATTCTTTAATCTAAGTTCTTTAATGCAAACAATTGTACATAAATGAGGAAAGATAGATCTTATTTAGAAAGAATTACTGTAGGGATGGGGAATTTGATATAAAAAAAGGGAGTGTTTAATCAGCACATTTTATGGGGCCACGTATGTTTTCACATTAAATAACCTTTTTCTGTCCAAGAATTAAAAGTTCATTATCTTCATTGCTTCTTTAAAAACTTTTGCAGGAGGTTTGGGTTGTTACATCCACAAAATTTTCACAAAGGAGATCCAAATCCCTTGAATCTCATTGAGTCTCCATTCTAATTAATAGATTTTATAATTTTTATATTTATTTATTTATTTATTTATTTGGTATTGGCATAAGATTGCTTCAATTATTTCTATGGATGCATGAGTTTGATATTCAAAGACAAGAGTGTGTTATTTTGTTAATGATTGTGGATGTTAGACTGTCGTATTTCGTAGTAAATTTATTAAAAGAATGCCTTTTTTTTTTTGTGAACCTTAGATGGAACTTTTCTAAGTTGCCTTACTTTCATATTTTTCGTAAGATTTGACAAGAGCGTCTAAGTCTCTTTTGGGAGCTTTTTTTAATCCGTGGGTGAATTATATTAGTTTTTGTGTTGCTAAATGTTCCATGGCTCTGCCACAAGCGTCTTACAACTGAAGATTTCGTGAATGGTTATCCTTCACGAAATCCCCAAATTTTGGTTTTGTTGTCGAGGTAGTAAATTATCGGCCGATAATTTACCTCGACAATTTGGGTTTTTAAAAAAAAATAACTATTAAAATTTTGGGCACCGAAATTGAACATCTAATGCTACGTAGAGTCAAAAATTGAACGTCCAATGCTAAACTCAGTCTCAAGGTCCATTATGTAAAAGATTGGGATGAAATTGTGTAATTGTCTCACATTGGTAGGGAAATTAAATGCCCAAAGGCAGGTGTACTCTCTACATATTTTGGGTGGGGAATTAGGCCTATGGTAGGAACAAAATTGGGGAGGGACTTAAGCCTAGAGCCTGACAAATGTCGTGGTGTGGGCGCCTGAGTCGTCACAAATACGATCTCCATCGACTTATTCAAATTAGTCAATAGTTTTTAGATGGAGGCGTCCTCATTAATCGATAGTCGCAAATAGAGGTACCCAACTAAATATTGAGGATTACTTGCAGAGAAGATTGTATCATAGCATATAATTTAAAAGAAAGATTTGGTATGTTCGGTGCTTGTGTCACATGACTCACCATAGCAGCCATTTGGTTTGAAGGCTAGGATGTGAAAATCTTTGGTGCCAAGATTGACACAAAACGCCTTCTTTGTTAAAAGAGTTTAACACAATCAACCACTAAACCAGATGGATGGGTTTTGATGGTGTTGAATAAGATAATAGAGATGGTACTTCTTGTCAATAATCTTTGGCACCAAAGATCATGGCCTTCTAATCAAATGAATTAGCTAGATGGTGATCCACATGTCACAGTCCCAAAAATGCCACGGCTTCTTTTTAAAGTATGTGCAAAGGCACAAATCTCAGTGTGCAAGTAGTTGCCCTTATATACGGGTAATGAGACGGTGAAGGGTACCTCTAAATGTGCCCATGCGTTTTGATTTTTTGACAGCAGCAACATACAAGACTCCTTGAAAATTGTTGATTGCTTCGGATCAAATGATGGATCGTGAGATCATGGTGCAACTATCATATGGTCATTTTGTCATTCCACTTACATATATCCCCAAAAAATGGGCCCTGAATCATATATCACACATCATGTTCAAACATGATTTGAGAGCCATGTTTTGGGGATCTATGACACATGGAATCATAAATTAGCCGTCTGATAGATGCGCCATGATCTCAAGATGCAATGCGTGAAAGATCGAGGTGAAAAACAGTCTCCATTATCTATTTGAAGCAATCAATGAGTTTGAAAGGGTTTTTGATGTTGGCGCTTTTAGAAAACGCATGGGCACATTTAGAGGTGCCTAACAGTGAGAATCTGATATACACTACAAAAAATAAGAGTATTAGCGGTTAAAAAACTGTCGCTATTAATCCTGCTGCTATTAAAAAAAACTGTCCCTATTAATCTTGACGTTACCAAAAAAATACCTTAATAGCAAAAACTGCTTATTTTTGTAGTGATATTGATGTATGCAACGATAGTCAATCCCTTTTAACCATGTTTTCTAAACAACGGAAAGAGACTATTAGATTTTTTATTGCAAGGTGTGAAGAATGTGATGGTGTTCTCTCTCTCTTACTCTCACTCTTACTCTCACTCATGACAACTCGAGTGACGACTACACCTAAGGCAGTTAGCAATTTATAAATTAATTAGTCTATACATATTCGTTGCAATATACATACGTCAATCATTAACAATTATTTGCATATAATATAATAGGGGAATGCATTCTCAAATGTTGCACTTAAGATTCTTTTCTTGTGCCTAATTATTTTAATCTTAGAAATTTTTTAAAAGAAATTATTACTAAAGAACTAAAAATTAAACTTTATATAGGGCCTTCTTGGTAGGACTTGATCGCTGCTCCTAATAGGAGTATGGTCATAAGAAAATATAATTGGTTAATATTTAATTTAAAATAAATTAATAAATTTTTATTTGATAAAAAAAAATTAATTGATCCACTTATAGGCCATATGAATCAAAATGGTAGCTCATGTTAGAATAGGCCAAAAGAATAAACTTGTTAGAGGATTTGAGGACTCTGATCTATGCACTCTAATACAAAATGAGTTAGAATTATTTTTTCAATGGTCACTACAAAAATAAAATTATTACCGGCATAAAAACCTACCGCTATTAACAAAAAAATTTGTTGTTTCAATAACGACATGATTAATAGCAGTAATTTTTATTATTAATAGTGGTAGTTTTTGGTACTGCTAATAGTCTTATTTTTTATAGTGAGTTTATTTTATGGTGTATAGATTGAATGGTTCCAAAGCTCATACAGGCTTGATTCTTCGGCTATGAGATGTGCCAACGATGGGCTTTTAGTTGAACTATTCTGACTGATGAGAGAATTAATTATTTATCTTATATGTTTACTAACTAACAAAAGAATAATATTATGCATTTCTTTTTTTTATTGTAAAGCGTAAACAATGCAGGCATGCTCTCTTCCTCTCTATTTTTCATATGTGCTCCGACGATTCATACCTAAGGCCACTAGGCAAATTACATATTAATTAGTACACATTAACATCAACATATGCATATCAACCTATCGTCAATTATGTTATATATAATATAATGAATAAAAAGGAAAGGGGAAATACACTTAGGCCTTGTTTGATAATATGAAAATATAATTTCACAGTGGAAATGAAATTTAGTTTTCAATTGTTGTTGTTTGATAGCTATTTAAGGAGATAGAAATGAAATTAAGTTGTCCCCGCATGGAAATTGAATTTCCATGCACCAAATCATTTTAGGAGGAAACCATTTCAACCTTTTAAGTGGCTGAAATTGAGTTTTCTACTAACAAAATAATAATTTTTTGTCCTTGCAAATCTAAAATTACTTGTAAAAAATTTAAAAGCAAAAAAATTATTTTTTGACTATTAAAAAGTAACTTCAATTTCTATGACCATCATACCGGCATGATCACTATGACCACCACATTATCTACATCGTACTCTTTTCAGCTAATATTTGACTTTGATCAAAGTTTGAATTTTAATCAAACTTTAATTAGATTAATAAGCTATAAAAAGTTTTGACTTTTGATTAAACTTTGACTACTGAAACATGATAATAAGTTGTAAGTTAGTAATATATTATCAAATTTTTAGGAGTCAAAGGTTAACTTCAAGGTCAAACTTTGACTTTTAATTAAAATTTACTTTTTATTAAACTTTGACTCTAATAATTTGATGACGAAAAAAAGATACTACCGTATTGATGTATAATTTGATACCAGATTCTCAATTGTATTAGACAATAGTTTGACCTTTAGTCAAACTTTGACTTTTAGTCCAACTTTGACTTTTACACTAATTTTATTTCTAGTCAATCTCGAAACCTGCTTATAGAAAGACTCTATTACTATTAGTTAATACTTGACTTTAATTATAATTTTAATAATAAATGATTAAAACTTAAAAACTCATTTTCAAATTCATTTTCAAAGATACTAATCAAACAAGATAAATCAATTTCTAATTAAATTCATTTCTCAAACACATTAATCAAACAATGGAAAATCCATTTTTAGAGGAAATCATTTCCCAGGAAATCAATTAAGAAATTGATTTCATTTTCTCTTTGGAGTTTCATTGCTATCAAACAGGGCCTTAAGTTCAAATGTTGCACTCAAGTTTCTTATTCTATGTCATATTTTTTCAATGTTAAGGATTTATATATAGTTTGGCATATATAAAATTTTTTCAAAAAAATTAGAACAAAAACAACTAAAGATTGAATTTTATTAGGATCCTCTTAGTAGGATTTAATCGCTACTTGTAATAGATGTGATCTCAAAAGAAATGTTATAGTTTTATTCCAAATTTTAAATAAATTAATAAAATTTTAAAAGATAAAAGAGAAATGATAGTCATAATTTTATGCAAAGTGGCATATCTTTTTAACAAGTTGATTCTTCAGTGGTAGCTCATATTGGAAGCTACAATAGGCTCAAACATCACACTTATTGGAAAATTTGAATTGTTTAATCTAGGTTCTTTAATACAAACAATTATACATAATTTTCAAAACTTAATAAATTTGTGTGTGCATCGGATGGTTCCAGAGCTCATATAGACTTGATTCTTTGGTTGAGAAATGTACCAACAATAGGCTGCTAGTTGGACTACTTAGATTAATGAGAAGGTAAAGTCATTTATCTTATTTGTATTCTTTAGACAATATATATATATATATATATATATATATATATATATATATATATATATATATATATATAAGTTAGTATACATCAGTTTCCAATATATATGTATCTCAACCCATGGGGTTAGCTCAGTTGGTAAGGCCACGGGTTTGCTCCCCATAGGTCATCTGTTCGAGTCTCCTTAGGGCTACTAGGGTATTACCCGATTAGTGCTCCAGGGCCCTGTAAATTAATCGAGGTGCGCATAAACTGGCCCGAACACCACTGTTATCAAATATATATATATATATATATATATATATATATATATATATATATATATATATATATAGACATACATTCAAGTTGACTGTTCAAATGATACACTCAAGTGCTTTTTTTGCCACAGTTTTTTAATGTTTGACTTTCAAATTTTGAATAAAAATTTTTCATATTAAAGTAGAAAAAATAAAATTTATTGGGGTCCTCTTAGTAGGAGTTGATCGCTACCAATAATAGGTGTATTGTCATTAAAAAAATGTTATTGTTTAATTTTAAATTCGGAATAAGATAATAATTGTTTAACAGATAAAGGGTGACTGCCCGACTTTTATACAAGTGGCATTTCCTTTTAACAATTTGATTCATGAAAATGATAGCCTATATTAAAAGTTGCAATGGGCCCAAAGAATTTACTTAGTGGGAGATTTGAACTATATCATCGATGCACTCTAATATAAACAGTGTTGTACATAGTTTTTCAAAAAATGATATTAAAGCAAACAAATAGGATAGTACCAAAGCTCATATAGGCTTTTGATTCTTTGGCTTAGAAATGCATCAATGATGGACTCGTAGTAGGAGTGCTTGGATTGATGAGAATTAGTTCTTTATCTTATATGTTCTCTGAACACTGAAAGAAAAATACTATATATTTTTTTATTGTAGGAGTTGATTGTTGGCCATAATAGGTGTATTGTGGTATGTGAACAAAAATGTTTTTATAAAAATTATTGTTTCTAAATTTAAAATAAATTAAATTTTTAAAGGAAAAATAGATAGGGTGCTAGTTGGACTATTTGGATTGACTAAAGACGTCCACCACGTGAGATAAAAAAGGGTTGTCATGACCAGAGATTTCAAGTTCGATATATATATCAGCATATCAGTTGGGTCCCAAGCCAATACATATAAGATATATCGGATACGTACCGGCCAAATCGCATTATATATGAAGGGGCTTTTTGTATTTCATTATATTAAAAAAATTATCCATAGGACATCTTTGGAATTTTATCTGATCGATTTTTATTGGATACATACCGGCTGACTTGACCCGATATGAACTGCTATTTGACCTTATGTAAATCGGAGGTGTATATTGTATCGGATTGGACCTAACTTGATCCATATATGTCAATATATATCGAATATAGCTGATATTTAAAGGGGTTTTTGCATTTACCCCATAAAATATGTCTTATTTGCACTCTACCCCCCGTGTTTTACTTATTTACCGAGCGGCCTTTGTGTTTATACTTCCTTTACATATCACCCCCTATAGTGATGAAATCACTGACAAACCATTTGATTGCTTTGAATTAGTTGATAGAGATTGTTTTTCGCCTTGATCTTTGATCTAATTGATCTTGCGTTCATGGACCTACAATCATACGGTCAGATTTGGATTTCACATGGCACACATCTCGAAAAGTAATTCAAGAATAATATTTGATGTACACCCATGATCATCATGTGGAATCAAAATCTGGCAGCTTGATGGGAGGTTCCATTCTCAATATTCATTGGGTGAAAGATTCTGGTGAGAAACAATCAACATCGTCTGATTCAAAACAGTCAAAAATTAGTTTTGCAACCAATTTATCACTCTAAGGGATAATAAATAAAGAAAATACAAAAGCAAGGGTCACAATATAAATAGATAAAACACAAGAGACGGAATACAAATAAGATATATCGTAGGGGTAAATACAAAAAAAGTTGTGTACATGAGTCCGCATAGCCGGTTTTACTTTTTAAAATCTGTGTCATATATATATATATATATATATATATATATATATATATATATATATATATATATATGCCACATTCCCAAAAGAGTAGAGGGAGCATGCATGCATGATTTGCTAACCTAAACTTTCAATATATGGCTATGATTTTTGAGAAGTTGGTTCACAGAGAGAATAAAGTTCACTTTATGATTTAGTAACCGAAGGATTCAATTGATTAGATATAATACAAATAATACCTAAATTTGCCAAAGAAACTTGGCAAGGACACCGTGACTGGTAGAAGGATTTGAATTAGTCTAATACAAATATACAATTACCGTGTGAGATGATTAATGTTAGAGTAACGCGATATCCTACAATAGACTATGATTTTTGAGATGTAGGTGCACTGGACCGAGTATTCTGACTATCCTGGGTTTAATCCTAATTAGCCAAGGCAGGCTTCGGTTTCAACAAAACGACTTTAAAGACTTACAAGGAGTACACTTATGCAGTCCATGCTCTCAACCTGTGTCACGGCTGTTGAAAAAAAATAGTATTGATAATGACTCTAGGGCACTTGATTCACGATGCTATTTTAAAGACAATAGACGCTCCCATTCTATCGGATAAACGAAGATGCAATAAATCACCCAACGAGTTGTGTGGGGATCGGATGGTATATGGATCTTAGAATCCATAGGTACAACAAAACAACCATAAAATAAAGAGAACATGCATATTAATTGAAGAGGCACTACAAAAAATAAGACTATTAGCGGCAAATTTTTTTACTCTTTTGGAGCAAAAAACTGTCGCTATTAATAAAAAACCTATTAAGACTATTACCGGCAAGGGTATTAGTGGCAGTTTCTTGTTAATAGCGGCAGTTTTTGGCTGCCGCTAATTGTCTTTTTTTTTTGTAGTGAGGATGTCGTCACACAAATGGCGTGAATGCTTCCCTTCTATTTGTAGGAACAAATCATTAGATACCACCAATTATGAGCGCATACTTCAAGCCACACCAAAACAATCATCACACCACTCATAGATATACCCTACTTTCCGTGTAAAGGGGGCTACTAAATTTTAATACTATGCAAAAATACAGACACGAGGTATGCAAACAAACATAAGGATATTGTAAAAACAAATTTTGGACGGAGTTCTTATCACGCACGAGTTGGTTGACACCTATTACAGGAAGAAACGGAAAGGTCTGATCCTCAAAGTCGATCTCGAGAAGGCTTATGACATGGTGGATTGGGGTTTCTTAGATTACCTCCTCTATCGTATGGGATTCGGCTCTAAGTGGAGATTGTGGATCCAAGGATGCCTGTCCTCTGTGTGGATCTCGATTATTATTAATGTTGTGGAGGTTTTTTTTCACATGGATCGGGGGCTTAGACAAGGCAATCCCCTCTCTCCCTTCTTGTTTATTCTAGTGGGCGAGGGTCTTTCGTCTTTGATTAGGAAAACAGTCGAAATTGGGGTCCTCAGAGGCTTAAAAGTTGGCCGAGGTAGTTGTGAGATCTCACACTTACAATATGCTGACGATACTATTTTGTTTATTGAGGGGAATGAATCAACTTTGCAGGGCGTGAGGGCGACGCTCCTGTGTTTTGAAGCTATCTCCAGTTTGCGAGTAAATATAGCTAAATCTAGTCTTATCGGAGCGTCTATTGCTAAGGAGGAAGTCTCCAAGCTTGCGGGTATTTTTGGTTGCTCTTCTTCTCTTCTGCCTTTTACTTATTTCGGCTTGCCCAATGGGCCTGGTGGTCCTCGAAGAAATCTTTGGATGTCGATTGTCGAAAGAGCAGAGACGAAGCTGAAAGGGTGGAAAGGCATGTATTTGTCCCTCACGGGTAAAATATCTTTGATCAAATCTATCGTATCTACTCTCCCGACATATTATATGTCTTTATTTAATTGCCCAGCCTGGGTTATTCAAAGATTGGAGAAACTTCAAAGGGATTTTCTATGGGCAGGTATGAATGAGAAATTGAAGATTCACTTGGTGGATTGGCGATTGCTATGTAGAAATAAGGACGGTGGAATGGGTATCATTAGCCTTAAGCCTTTTAACGAATCCCTCCTAGCCAAATGGCTTTGGCGGATTCAATCTGAAAAGAACAATTTATGGAGGCAGGTATTATATGATAAGTGCGGTTCGGGAGGAAGCTGTTGGGATATCTCTTTTCTTCGGGTTTGCTCTGGGATTTGCTAATCTATCTACAAAGTGCAAGATATTTTTAGACATCGGGCTCGAATTGCTATCAGGGATGGGAGTAGCACCTCCTTTTGGCATGATTCCTGGATTAGTAACGAGCCTCTGAAAGCGTTATTCCCTGCCGCTTTCCGTCTCTCTCTTAAACCTTTGGCTACGGTCTCTTATATGGCTGAGGTTCAGGCTAATAGTGAGATTGTTTGGAACGTTTCATTTGGCAGAAGGCTGTATATTGAGGAGGTAAGGGAAGTTACCGAGTTTCTTAAATTGCTTTACTCTGACTTTTCCTTTAGGCCGCTCCTTTCGGATTACCCTCTGTGGAGAGACGGGCTTAGTGTCTTCAAGGTTAACCTGCTATACAAGTTGAAGGCGGGCGCAGTCACTCCATCTTTTCCTTGGCTTGGGATTTAGAAGGCTAAAGCCCCTAATCGGGTGTGCTCTGTAAGGAGGATAAAAAAAGTCCTTACGGTGGATAACCTCAAAAGATGAGGTTTCTCGATGATGAATCGTTGTGTGCTCTGTAAGGAGGAGGAGGAGAGCATAACCCATTTGTTCCTCACTGCAGTGTCTCAACCAGCATTTGGAACTTCTTTATTAGTTGGTTCAATCAGTATTGGGCGATGCCTGAAGGATGCGGGGATTTGGTTGGGCTTTGACGCAATGTTGGGGGATATCACAGGCGAGGTGCGATTTGGAATCTCATTCCCTTTGCTATCTTTTGGATGATTTGGAAAGAATGGAACAATCGCATTTTTGAAGCCAAGGAAAGGGACTATGCTCACTTGGTCGATCAGATTCAAGTCAAAATTCTTTAATGGGCTATGAGTTTTAATTTAATCTCCCCTTACTCTATCCAAGATTGTCTCCTCAATTTGCATGCCATTGATATGGACCTCGGGAGGATGGAGGGGATTAGTAGTGTCCTCTCTAGTGGTTGAGCTTCTGCTGTCTTTTTGGGTGCTTCTATTTTCTAAGTTCCTTGGTGGCTCTTTGTTGTTTAGCTCCTTGCTAGACAAGGTCGACTCTTTGGGGTTTTTTCTGTTTTGTCTTTCTTGAGGTTGGAGTGGTCCTCTGGGTTTGATGGCGTTGCCAAAGCTTTTGTTGGTCCTCTCGGGGTGTTCGTGTCTTTTGTGTTCTTATTGCTTTTTTTTTTTTTTTATAGAGAGGGTGAGGTCCTTATAACCTCTGGCGTTAATTATTAAAAATATATATATATATTGTAAAAACACAACGAAAATAGGATTGCCATTGATGGAAACCCTAATACATGAGCTCCAATAAGAAATATAAAAATTAGAAGAAACAAGAGAAGACAAGAGAAGATGAAAGCACAACTTCAATGCTCTGATACCCTGTAGCTTCTTGGGGTTTCGCACAGTTCAATGATAGAAGAAATAAGAACAAAGGTGCGAAGAAATAAGAAGAATGAGAGACAAGGCGTGAATAGTGATTATTGTTTAGGACTCTGTTACCAATGAATAGTGATTACTTACTACTTTAATTAATAAAACGTTGTTATTAATTATAATCTACACCATTAATAAAATAACCAAAATGCCTAGATTACCCTTCACTAACAAATACACATAAGAAATGCATACACTTAACAACAAAGAAATATAAGCTAATTGTAACAGATAGTTGCATAATTAGTTAGCTATCTTAAGTTGATGTAACTTGAGAATGATGGCTCCATAAGTGCGTAAACATTGTAATTAGTACGTGACAATTGGGAAGCACTTGGATTGATGAAGTTAGTTTTTAGTGGAGTTATGTTAGGGTGGGGATAAATGAGGAAAGATGCATCTTATTTAGAAAGAATTACTGTAGGGGAGGCGAATTTGATATAGAAAAAAAAGGGTGTGTTTAATCAGCACATTTTATGGGGCCACGTATGTTTTCACATTAAATAGGAAAGGTAAGAAGTAACCTTTTTCTGTCCGAAAATAAAAAAAAGTTCATTATCTTCATTGTTTCTTTAAAAACTTTTGCAGGAGGTTTGGGTTGTTCCATCCACAAAATTTTCACAAAGGAGATATAGATCCCTTGAATCTCATTGAGTCTCTATTCAAATTAATATATTTTATAATTTTTACATTTATTTATTTGGTATTGGCATAAGATTGCTTCAATTTTTTCTATGGATGCATGAGTTTGATGTTCAAAGTCGAAGAGTGGGTTACTTTGTTAACCAATTGTGCGTGTTAGACTGTTATATTTCATAGAAAATTTATTAAAAGAAAGTTTTTTTTTTTTCGGTGAATCTTAGATGGAGCTTTTCTAAGTTGCCTTACTTTCTTATTTTTCGTAGGATTTGACACGAGCGTCTAGTCTCTTTTAGGAGATTTTGTTTACCATGGGTAAATTATGTTAGTTTTTGTGTTGCTAAATGTTTTATGTTTGTGCCACAGGCGTCCTATATATAACTGAAGATTTAGTGAAGGGTTATCCTTCAGATGAACGGTGGAACGGATATGTGAACATTAATGATAGGGCATGCATGGATCAAAATTTCGGTGCCACCCGAAATGAAATCCCCGAAATTTAAATTTCAGTTTCATTATCGAGGTAGCAAATTATCAGCGGATAATTGCTGATAATTTGAAATTATCGGCTTATAATTTGCTATCTTGATAATTTAGGTTTTTTTTTAAATATATATAAATAAATTGGACTCCGAAATTCTGTAATTTCGATCAAATTTTCGGTTTCGGTCATGCTCAAAATCGAAAACGAATCTGATATTTTGATCCTTACAACCAAATATAAACTCATACTAAAAGACCTCTACACCATAGCAGAGGGCTCCTCTTTGCCTCCAAAGAGCAATTCCGAACTCAGCCTTAGACTAATTTGCCTGCCAAGGCCTGGGCCGAAGTCAAATGGGTGGTGCCCAGCTTGTTTGGGAATCAATCTCGCAAAGTTTTGGCGGACTTCTCCTCTGAGTTGAAAACACCAGTTTCATAGACCTCATATAGGGATTTTTGCAGCACCACTCACTAATCTATGAAATAGATGTGATTGTTGCAGCCCGCCCACTTGGATCTAACTTGAAAACCATAAACTTAGCCGTTCTTAACCGTCCCATATCCTCACGAGGATAAAATATTTCAAGGTAAGTAAAAGTTCTCCTATAGACTCCACCAAATAATAATTCATGGCGGAATACATTATTTCATCAACAAAGGAGGGCAATAATGCTAGTGTGCAGGAGGCCACATATCACACATAATGAGGTCACCGCGTTTGTTCACCCCATAGACCTCTTCATAATATATATAAAGGACACTCACCTTTTAACAGAGTTCACTTGTCATCTCCTGGTTTACTGTTCACTAAATCTCCAAATTAGCCTCGGATTCTTTATTGGGATTTTTATAGAATCTCAAAATTCTTACTTTTGTGTGGCCCACACACTAGAATTTTAATAAAACTCAGGCTTATGGTTGTTTGAAATAACATGACATTATTGGGAATTAGTAGAAATCTTTAAGTGTCCTGATTTACATGTGATTTTTATTCCCCTTAATACCTTGATAGATGGTATTCTAGACAAAGCATGACTTTTCATGCTATATATATAAGTGGACGTCCCCTGCTCACTACATACAAGCCTTTTGGCATCTTTCCATCAAGAGAGTATAGCAAGAGTGGCAAGTAGAACTACCTTCATCTTCTTCGCAGGGAAAGGCTTTGAGATTGGCTTAACGAGTTAAAGCTAAAGTGATGGTCACAATCTTCTCAATAAGGTATGCGAACATATATTTTAATATGTGATTATTGATTTAATGTTTCAATTGATCATAAGTCTAGATCCTAGGGCAATTACTTTTGGATGGTCGGATCAATAGATCCAACAATTGGTATCAGAGTTTGATCGTCGTTTAATCAAAGCATCGAGTCAATTAATTTTGTCTATTCTTAATTAGACTTTTTTTGTCGTGGATCTTTCAACACCATAAGGATCAATGGTTTGTGATTCCACTAATTCAATCATAAATGGGCCAACATCATCTTCCATGTTCCCTACCTCATGTCCGCTCTTAAGGGTCATGATCTCAACCTCAGGCTCATGGGCGGGGGTAGTTTCTCCTCTCAACCCCAGGTCTTACAAAATGCTTCTTTGTTGACTAGGTAAGGAATCTTCCTCCCTAGCAATGGCAACGGCCGACTGCCCCATTTAGTTTTCAATTCTTGCAAGAGATTGGGTATGAGAGTTTATTACTTCAAAAAAATCTAAATCGGATTGGAGTTCTTCTTCTAACATAGTTAACCACCATTCATCGAAACCGGAACTCCATAGGGATTGTGAGCATTATGGGTCAAACTAAGGTTGGTTTGGGAGGTTTGGCACAATAGGTTGATTTAATGCACAACCTGATTTGGGACCCACCGATTAGGACCATTCTCCCCATATCCATCCCGACTGTGGCATGGAGTCTCATAATTAAACCCATAAAATGATGGGGACATCGAATTTTTGAAAACTCCATATCACACAGACGTAAACTAAGAAACAGAAATACAAAAAATAAAAACCTAACTAGATCTGAAAGCAAAGGTACGTAACTTGGCCTCTCGCGGGCGTCCCCTTCGAAGCTTTGATAGGCACAGACCTCGATCTCCAAATCTGCAAAAATAAAATAAAATAAATAAACTAGAATTAGAAAATTACTAATACAACTAACTAAAAGGCAATAGTTTAAATAGAAACGTAGTCTCCGGCAACGGCGTAAAAAACTTGATCGGTTATAAATAAAAAACTTGCAAGGGCACAAGTTCGAAGTACTTGGGCGAGTACAAGGGTGTCGAACCACAGAGATTAGTTATTTATCTAAATTAAAGCCTTAACATCAAAGGGGTTTTTTATCAGAGTAAAATTCTAATTATTTTATCTAGAAAAACAATGAAAATAAATTTAAAAAATATTGAGAGAACAACCTGGGATCTCTCTTGGATCTCAGATTCATAAATAACTCGCATCTTATTTCTAATCTATTTCGAATTTCAGGTACCCCCGCTCCAGGCTACAAGCTCTGTAATTTCATATAAGAATTCGATAAATCTAATCGTCAAGACATCATTGCACGAACCAATAAAAACTACCTTACAAGGCTTAGTCCGTCGGTGAATATCCTATCTAGTCTAACCTCAAGGCCACTGAGATTATTCTAAATAAGATTATAGCGTTACAATCACGTTCTCGATATATCCGAAACCTCGAACATGCAATCGTATCATTAATTGAATTCAAAATAAAAGATAAACATAAATTAAATTAAATACTTATCGTCGATCGTACAAGAGAACCTAAGCTTCGGGACATTTTAGTCGCGCATCGTTGCTATGATCTTCATCATTGCTGAATCGATCATAGAATAATGATTACCAAGCCCTTAATCTCACAAACTTTCGCAGATATGAAAACTAAACCTAAGACTACGAGCAAAAAGCCCTACGGCTAAAAACTATTTTATTCCTAACCTAGGGTCCTTATATATAGATGTATAAGGCCCTAGAATATAGATTTCTAATAGGAAACAAACCCTAGAAAGATATCTTGGAGTCTTGATTTTCGGAGGAATCCAGCTGTTCGCACCTAAAAATCAGTAAGAAATCCCAATCTGCGTGTTGGAAAATCAGTAGAAGATCTAGACTTCGATCGGTCAAGAATGGAGTTCAACCGGTCCTATATATATATATATAAGAAAGCTCAGCCTGCTGTTAGGTTTTGATCGGTCCAGATTTGCATTTGGACCGGTTGAAACCTAAATTTCTGAAGTTGTTTTGAGCTGGGAAGGTCCCAATTCGTGTTCTGGAAATCCCAGTCTTAACCAGTCACAATGGCAATCTCGATCGGTCAAGACTGCACTTTCCTGCACTTTTTTGCGTTTTTATATGAACTTCATTTGGCCATGACTTTTGATTTATAGCTTGAAATTCGGCGATTATTGGCTCGTTGGAAAGCTAAGAAAGTCTACTTTCCAATAGTATATGCCTCAGCTTCAACAGATCTATATGTAAACTTTAACACTCTTCTTTCTCTCCGCTGTTCTGGTAGGTTTTTGTCATAGCTTCAAGACTCCCTTAATTTTGCTCTTTTAATCATATCTGCACTTTTAGGCCTCAAAGCCTGTTATACTCAATCATGCATTAGTAATTAAATGAGGCTTAGCAATGTCGAGATTTTAGTCTAAATTATCCACTTTTGAAGGTTTGTCACCTACATCTACTTCTGGACGCGTGTTTAGGGAAGGAATCCGAATTACGCTATAGGTAAAAGGATTAAATAAAAAACAATCCAAACACCAATTTACTATACGTTTCACCTACATCTATTGGTTTAGGTTTAATCCCACGCGCTAATTGATACATTCTGAGTGGTCTCGGGTTCCAATCGATCTATCGAGCTCTGGGAGAGATCGATCGAATCAATCGATTTTGGACGAAAATAAACAATATGCTCAGTGGTTGTAATCGATCGACCGATCTGAGCATATATTATTGGGTTTCTCATGGTTTGAAATCGATCGATCGACGTGTTAAACCAATCAATTGATTATGGGCAGATTAGTTTCACGATTTTGAACTCTTGGCTAATTTGGAAGATTTCTTTAGTCAAAGTTTCCAAATAAAGGTTGGAGCTTATGAACATAAGGTTATGAGAGAGTTTTCAATAGAGAAAAATGTAGTGAATATTTTAAGAGTCAAGGTATTGAAGAAAAGATTGGGGATTAAAGCATTCGAATGAAGTTGTTCTTGTGCTAAAATCGTTACTATATTCTAGCAGATCTCTCCTCTGTTCTTTGAAGGACTACATCCTTGATTTAACAGCGTGTTGGCTGTTGAAGATCGTGTCAGATCTTGGTTAAGAGTACACTAGAGAGTGAAAGAATAATATCGCCCTCGTGGGATGTGAGCCGGATCAATACGAGATTCGTCGCGAGACTAGAGATCGCCGATAACGTGAGTATTTTCTCGTGAATGGATGTACACCTTACTGCTGCTTTAATAATATCTTTTTGAGATATATTTGATAGGCCATAGTAAGCCCCTTTTATAGGTGCGCGAGGGATATTCGTAATGTTCAGATTACCATACGTTATGGAGAAACTATTTCTCCTATTAATTTGGCGCACATCGAATGTGTCCCGAGTGAACGGGACTCTATTTCCCAATTAAGGTAGCGCACAATGGCTACATGGCCACACATGTCAATATCTCCCACTTGGTCATGAAAGCCGTTAAATATATATATATATATATATATATATATATATATATATATTTAATGCACATTTTATGAAAGTATTTTCAGTTATAAGATTTTTCACGCTATTGGCGGATATATGCCCTTCACAACTAAAATTTACACTATGATAAATGATCAATCACAGAATAAACCATTTTATCACTCTTAACGTAGTGATGCTAGACCTTAGTTTGCTACTAACAAGTTGATGATGTGTAGATATTAAGGTTAAATAGCAAAAGAGAGCCAAAGTATTAATCTTTATCAAAATGAACTAAAAAAATAGTAAGAAAGATAATCGAGCGTAAAAGATGATTCGACACGTGTTAAAAGCTAGAAATCATACTTTGTGATGGAACGTAGTGAAAGAGAAAATGAGATATCGTAATTTACGATTCTTCAAAAGACACTTCAAGCGGAGTGCGATACAAAAGAAAATTGCAATCGTTCGTTCTTGGAGTGTTATGAGTTGAACAAACAAAATCGTAACTACAATTTTATAGAAATAGAAGACTCTTGTTACTGCTGAACGTGAAATCTATATCGCCATGCATATAACTAGAAAACCTCTTGAATTAGAAGTCTGGCAAATCACAGATTCGAGAAGATTGATGAAGAGAGATTCCTAAAGGACTCTGCTGCTGAAACAAATGAGCAATTCCTGAGCGCATCAACTCTCCAAAGCAAGGAAAAGCTAGGATTTGAAGTTAGAATTATAATAGGAACCTTTTATTCTTAGTAGTTTCTTTTATTAGGACTAGAATAATGTAAATCGACTCCTTATAATCTATAAATAAGAGAGCTTAGCATAGGAGAAGAATTATCGAAGGAATTCTTAGCACCAATTAACAACTGAGATTGGGTTTTCTTTCGATCAACTTTAGTTTAGTTTAGTTTAGTTTAGTTTAGATATTCATTTTTGAGAGCAATTGACAATTGCAATTGAAAGCTGAAAGATTAGAGTAAAGTATCCGTAATTTCTCAGGAGCAATTGACGCCTATAACTGAGGGATGAAAGATCTTTTCATTGCTTTTTAATTTAGATTTATTCTCATGCACTTGTACTGCTTTGTAAGTATCTAAAAGTTTTTTATTTGAACTAACTACTCAAATTAAAAATTTGCAGATTAGTATAACGACTTTTTCTTTTCCATCTTCAGTTTTCTTGAGTTTGATTGACGCCTAAATTTTAGGAGAATTGTTTATTAGATTAAATCTCTGTTAAGGGATTCTAGTTTTTGATTGATGCCCAAATTTTAGAAGACTGAAATATAGTGTAATGGTACTTTAATTTTGTAAGCATCCGAGAACTGAAGGATTGTGATTAACGACATTAATCTGGATGGAGGGGGATTTAGTTTTATTTTCTGTAAATAGTTTTAAACAAACCATTCTTTATTCATATTTCTCGGATAGTTTAGGATCTTAAAAGACAAATATAAGTACTTAGACTAAACGAAACCATAAAAGAGAAATACTTTCCTCGTGGGAACGATCCTATACTACTGTTACAATTTCCATTGTGTGTTTGTAATAGGTTAAGACTTTAGTACAATTTTAGAGTGAATTAGTAAATAAGTTGACATAGGATTATATGGTTTGTTGATAGAAAAGGTACACATCTAGGGTTAACAAAATCTTTGATCCTTTCATCATCATTACTTTATTTGTCGAAGTTTCTCCTTGCAAAGCTTTGTTTAATTTCTTTTACTTGCATTGCGTAGTGATAAATCATCATAACAAATCTTGCTCTTAGTACTTCCTTGGGTTTTTGCACTATTTAAGATTAATAGAGTTACGCGCTTACCTGTGGATACGACACCTTTTGTACTCACCCTTGTTCATCGAACTTGTGCACTTGTAATTTTATATTTTAAAATCAATCAGTAACATCACAAGATTCGACCTCAATCGAACCTCCACGCTCTTCATAGTCTAGGATATAACCTCTTAATTATCTGGATAGCGTACAAAAATATACTCGATGGTTCGACTATCCAATTTACTTCAATTGGGCGCAAGGATCAATACATAACCTAGAGATCCCTAAGGGCATAGATTACCCAGAGAAGGCAGCCTTCCTGTCCAAAATTCATACAAAGATTTTAGAACTGACTTAGAAGAGACTCTATTCAAGACATAGACGACTGTAAACAATGTATCACCCCAAAAGCTCACAGAGAGATTAGCATATGCCATCATCGATCTGACCATATCAAGAAGAGTTCTATTTCTCCTCTCAATCACTCCATTCTGTTGTCGAGTATATGCCATGGTGAACTGCATAAGAATGCTAACACTTTCACAAAATAGTTTAAAATTTTCAGAAATGTATTCACCACCTCTATCTTATCTAAGCACTTTGATTTTACAATCTAATTGATTTTTTTATTTTCACTTAAGTTACTCCTCGTACTCCTAAGGTCTACTATCATCTGATTTATCTTACAAATGTGATCTTTAATCATACACTCCTGAGGCATACGATGTGCTTGAAATTCTATTTCCATAGCATGAATCCTTGCGTCAAATTTTTTAGCATACGCCTCGTAAAGAGGGTCCCATAACTCCTTCGCTGTAGGATAAAACTCATAGGTAGAAAGGAGTTCTTTGTGAAAACTAGAAAATAAGGTTTCAAGCTGTGCGAATATGTTTAAGCCATTTTTGGTATTTCTCATCTACAGCTTTCATAGCCACAATAGGTACATCCTCATTGAGTGGATCGCAATCGATTCTACACACTTCGAGAAAAGCTGAGATAATTTAATGCTCGTTAATCCGAGCCGTCAACTACCAGAGAAGATAGCGTTATCTTCATGCCACGTGGATCCGATAGTGATTGATGGCACCGTAGAAGGGTAATCACAACTCTAGCGTTTAGGCTTAAAGAAGAAGGGAGAACTTTATGACAAAGAAGAGTTTTTACATCCGTAAGTTACAATCTGTAAAGTCATATATTAATAGGTAATCCTAATATGGCTCTTATACGGTGTATATCATGCACACCATAGGGATTGCACAAGTGGCATCTTGATCTGTATCGAAATATGACCATATTTCGTACCCTAATACCAACATTTGGCTATCCGATGAAGGCTATCTGACAACTGTTGTATAATTTTAGTGGTTTCAGGTATTTTTATCCATTGAATCTTGTAGAAGCATAAAAGAGTATAATTAAGGACAACATGGAAGCAATGAACCATGAAGCCAACAAAAACACCGAAATCTGTGAAAGAACCGATTGATCCAGCCATTGGTAAGAGAATTAAAAATATCACAGATCTAACTCAATCGATTGAATTCTGAAAATCATTCGATTGAAGTTATGACAACTATTATGCCGCCAAAAATCTGAATTTAAAATCAATCGATTGAATTTCATAATTCAATCGATTGAGTTGGATGACAACTATTTCCCTCTCAAATTCGAATTTAAATTCAAATTGATTGATTTCCTAAAATCAATCTATTGATTTCAAATTCAAATAAATCCACTAAAACTCAGATTTTGAATTCAATCGATTGAATCTTAGAATTCAATCGATTGACCTATATATGATAAATTTTTAATCCAAGTCCTATATAAACAGAGCAGTGTTTAGGGTTTGGGCATGCTTCTTTTTAGGCCTTTTTAGCCAATTTTTAATAGTTTTTATTTAGAATTTTTCTCCTTAATTTTTTATTTTTATTTTAACTTTTGATAATTAGTTTGTAAGTAGGAACCAAAGCTTTGTAAGGTTCCGGATCTTTTCCTAAAATATTCGAGCATTTGATAAATTAAAGAACGTATTTGATGGTTTCGGATTTGTGCATTGCGTGTGGATCGGAGATGAACGGCTAAAATCGTTCATTCAAGGTGGAAGCGACCCCTAGATAAGTAGTTAATTTATTTTCATTTCAATCATTTCTTTTACAAATATTGAATCATACGGCTTTCAGTTTGAGCATATTATTTTATCATCGAATACTCGTTTATAGTCGTTGACCGTGTGATGGGAGATAATAAAAGAGTTCTTCCACCTAGATCTAATCTTGTAGACTGATCTAGGATGTCGTATGATTAATTCTTACTGCTGTGATTTCGAATGTGAGATACGTTATGCCTTTCGCATGATTCATGTTGTGGTTGAATGAGTTATAGTGTTTGAATAGGGTATGCCGGATCAATAACCACAGTCTTTTCGATTCATTTTGCTTGCAGTAAAAGGATGGTAAATAATTTGACATTGAAATGTGTGATTGATTGTTGGTAGAAAAATTATAAATCTAAGATTAGCAGACACCTTGATCATCTTTTCATAATTGTTTGATTAATCACTGTTTTCCTTGCATAAGTTTTGTTTAGATTTCATTAATCGCATTTTGTGTAGTTGATAGTTTTTCTTCATCTTTTATAAAACTACTAAATATTAACCAAAAAGGCCCAAAAAGAAGCATGCCTAAACCCTAAACACTGCTCTCTTTATATAGGACTTGGATTGAAAATTTACCATATATAAGTCAATCGATTGATTTCTAAGATTCAATCGATTGAATTCAAAATCTGATTTTTGGTAGATTTATTTAAATTTGAAATCAATAAATTGATTTTAAGAGATCAATCAATTTGAATTTAAATTCGAATTTGAGAGGTAAATAGTTGTCATCCAACTCAATCGATTGAATTCTGAAATTCAATCGATTGATTTTAAATTCAGATTTTGGGCGGTATAACTGTTGTCATAACCTCAATCAATTGATTTTCATAATTAAATCGATTGAGTTAGACTTGTGACATTTTTAATTATCTTAGCAATGGCTGGATCAATCGGTTCTTCTACGGATTTCGGTGCTTTCGTTGGCCAAATGGTTCAATGCTCCTATGTTGTCCTTAATTATGCTCTTTTATGCTTCTGCAAAATTCAACCAACAAAAATACCTGAAACCACTAAAACTGCATAACAACCGTTAGATAGTCTTTATCGGATAGCCAAATATTAGTATTAGGGTACGAAATATGGTCATATTTCAATACAGATCACACCCCCAAACCTACACTTTGCTAGTCCTTGAGCAAAGAGAATGATAAATATATCAAAGCAAATAAAACTAACATCCTAAAAAATTAAATGCCACTTTCGTAGGGAGCATGATTGTATTTAGCATATGCAATAAGCTTTTAAATCCCTAGGTGATCCCTAGTGGAGGAGTTGTGTCTCCTGAGGGTTGACAGTGAAGATACCCACAAACTTCTAAAAACAGTTTTCAAAATCAACGATAAAAGAGTTTTCAAAAATCGGTTTATATAATATATATACCTTTAAAATCAAAAATCGGTAATCATTTCAGCATGCAAATGGTCATTCTTAAATACCGTTGCTATGATAATTCCACTGTTGCTTATTTCAATTAACCTAATGCTCCAATCTTTAGACCAATTTTTCATTCATGCCTTGAGTGTAGTGTGTGCATGTGCCAATGCTTAAATTGTTCTATCGCCGGATTAATCCAACCGGGAATCATCGAATCCAAAGTTTCGACTCAATCCTCACCTTAGGTATACACTCAAAACAAAATTGCTCCAATAAATGGTTCAGTTTTTCCACACATGTGAGAGAGAGTTACAACACAAACAAAAACGTCTCACATGGTATAAGAAGTACGGTGCATCGAAGATTTAAAAGAAATTTATCTGAGAAACCAAAAAAAGAAACATAATTTGATTTTCTAACTTTGCACTATTTCTTTCTCTGATTTTTCATAATTTCTCTTTTTCTTTTTATCAACTTTTCTCCTTCTTTTCATTTTTTTTTTTTTTAACACTACCTTATGCTTTTCACATATTTCTCATTTTTCTACCTCTTGCACAAAGATATATTTTTTCCTTTTTCTCTCTCATTTTATTCATATAATTTTCTGCCATATACTCCTTGCATGTATTATTACCATGACTCTCCACTTTCTCTTGTTCTCATCTCTCTTTCCCAATTTCTTAGAGATTGAAGGGTAAAGTTTTGCATTTCTCAAACTGGTGCGGGATATGATTAATATAGCTTAACAAAAAATATTAAGGGCAAAAATTTTCAATAAGGCTCAAAAGTGTACTAAAAGATAAATTAGTATAAGGTGGGGCATTTTATGTTCAAATGAGCCAACGATGGCCTTTGATCATTTCCTTTCACAATAGTAATAATGCATATTTGCCTTGATTTTAAACAGAATGAGTTCTAGCGCAATGATATTAAACATGCAAAATAAACAAATCGTGATAAAATGTTTGAGATTTCAACAATTAAGCACGAATTTCAAAGATACTTTAAATTTATTTTAGCACTCATCAAGAACGAGGAAAAAGTTCTAAAGCTCACAGGGTTTAGTCTTTCTTAGGATCCTAAAATTTCAAATTTGAACTAATCTTTTAATTTTCGGACCTAAGCATGGCGAAGGTGCAAAATTTTTTCTAAGCATAAATTTTAAACCAATCTTTAAATGTTTACAATTGAGTTAATTATCCTACACAACATCAGTTTTACCATGACATAAATATTTAAAAATTAAAATTTTCATGCATCAACGACTACAGTTTGAAAATTTCTCCAAAAATAAACAGTGATGGTTTTTTTTTTTTAACATGGTATTGAAGGTGTACATCAAATGTAGTTAAATGTATACTACAAAATCATGAACCACGCATTACGCAAAATCATAAACACTGAAAGGGGCAATAGGACAGTCTAAGGCCACTCCCCCCCGTTTTTTCTTTTAAAAAAAACTTATTACCTACACAAAAATCATACTAATTAAATCTAATAAAAGGAAAATAAAATCCCTAAATCAATAATATACAAGGGACTTAGGTTGCCTCCCAAGAAGCGCTAACTTTTTGGTTTTTGGTCTTCAGTCGGACCACCCTCAAGCTACAAGAGAACTGAGAAAGGGTCATTCATCTGGCATGTTTTGATTGCCCTTTCTATGAATTAGGGGCTTGAGGCTTTTGGTGGGTGGACTCTCATCCACCCCATAAACCATGACATATTCGGATTCAGTGTGTGTTGGCAATTAGAAAACACCGAATAAGTCATTATTTAAAACTAATCGACTTGACGAGGGTTTATCGAGGCATTGTAAAAACGGAACGTTAGGCACATAAGGTGCCTCATATGTAATGCTCGACTCCTCAGTCGATGTAAAACAAGGACTTGTGTCCTCCTCATGCAATTGTTCTTTCGGTATGAGAGGAGTAACACAAATTGGTTGGCTATCCGCAGGTGTTTCAATGTTATGTAGGCCAACCATGTCTTCCTTGAAATCATCCTTATGCCTGCCCCAAAAGGTCATGGTTTCATCTTCAGGCTCAGGGGCGGGGGTAGTTTCTTTGTCCAAAATCAGGTCTTGCGAGAAATTTATTGGTTGGCTAGGCAAGGTATCTGATTTCAGAGCCACGGCAGCGATCAACAACCTTATTTGATGATGAAGTTCCGCAAGAGACTGATTATATGATCTAAAATAGTCGACTGATTGGGAGTGGAATTCTTTTATCATAGTTAAAATTCAGTCTTTTAAACTAGAACTCCATTGTTCTTGCGGAATATATTTTATAATATCGGCCCACTGCCCCCTTAGATGATTAACTTTCACCTGAGACTAATTATATAATTTAAAATAATTGATTGGTTGGGCGTGGAGTTCTATCACCTTAATTATCAAATTTCGTAAGAAATCGGAACTCCATGGGGTTTGTGAATATTGTGGAGCAAATTGAGGTTGTTCAGAAAAATTTAACATATAATGCAAATCTAATTCACAACTTTGATTTGGTTCCCACCAATGACAATCATTCTCCACATATTCATCTAAATTTTGGAATGGAGTCTCATAGTTAAACCCATTAAAAGATGGGGACATCGAATTTGGGGAAACTCCATATCACATAACCATAACTAAAAAAAATTAAAATACAACTACAGAAACCTAACTAAATTTAGAAACAAAGGTACGTACCTTAGCCTCTCGCGGGCGTCCCCTTCGAAGCTTTAGTAAACTCAGACTTCAATCGCCAAATCTGGCAACAAGTAAACCATAATTAGAAAATTACTAATAAAAAATAACTAAAAGGCAATAAATTAAAAAAAAACCTACAAAACCTAAAAAACTAAAATTTTAAAAATTCAAAATCAAATTTTAAATTTCAAATTTTCAAATTTCAAATTCAAATTCAAAACTTCAAATTTAAATTTAAAATTCAAAATTCAAAAGTCAAAATTCAAATTCAAATTTCAATTTCAAATTTAAGATTTAAAATTCAAAATTCAAAATTCAAAATTCAACATTCAAATTCAAATTTCATATTCAAATTTTAAATTCAAAATTTTTTTAAAATTCAAAATCTAAAAAAAAATCCTACAAATCTTTCAAATCCTAAAAAAAAATTCTCCATAAGAAAAGAAATGAAAGAAAAGGAAATCCTACGAATCCTAAAAAAAAAAAAATCCTACAAATCCAAAAAGTTCTAAAAATCCAAAAATATCTCACAAATCCTAAAAATCTTAAAAGATCCAACATAAGAAAAGAAAAGAAAAAAAAAAAAATCCAACAAATCCTACACAAGAAAAGTAGGAATGAAAATAAAATCCTACCAATTAAAAACCAAAATCAAAATTTAAATTTCAAAATTTTCAAATTTCAAATTTCAAATTCAAATTTCAAATTTCAAATTTTAAATTTTAAATTTTAAAATTTTAAATTTTAAATTCAAAATTCGAATTTCGAATTTCAAAATTCAAAATTCAAATTTCAAAATTCAAAATTTCAAAATTCAAATTCAAATTTAAAATTCAAATTCAAAATTCAAATTTCAAATTTCAAAATTTTAAAATTCAAATTTTAAAATTCAAAATTTTTAAAAATTCAAATTTCAAAAATTTAAAAATTTAAAATTCAAATTTCAAAATCTAAAAAAAAAAATCCTAAAAGATTTTTTTTTTTTTTAAAAGACAACTAAACACTCATAAAAATTAATAAAATTTTGATACTTCCCTAGCAGTGGCGCTAAAAATTTGATCTGTTTTATATTGTTCTCTTGCAAGTGCACAAGATCTATTGAAAAACGACGAAATTAAGGGTGTCGAACCCAAAGGGAAGCGTGAAATTTAATTAATTTCTAAAAGCGTTAAACAAATATAAGGAAGTACCAAAGGTGAGATTTGCATAAAATAAAAATTAACAACTACACCAATACAAATAAAGAGATATAAACAAAGATTATGCAAGAAAAATAATGATGAATCAAACAATAATGAAAAGATGATCAAGGAGTTCGCTAACCCTAGAATTATAATTTTTCTACCAACAATCAATCACATATTTCAATGTCAAATTATTTACCATTCTTTTACTATAAGCAAAATGAATCGAAAAGAATGTGATTATTGATCCGACATATTCTATCCAAACGCTATGACTCATTCAACCACGACATGAATCATGCGAAAGGCATGGCGTATCTCACATTCGAAATCCCAATAGTAAGAATTAATTATACGACATCCTAGATCAGTCTACAAGATCATATCTAAGTAGAATAACTCTTTTATTGTCTCCCATCACACGGTCAACAATTATAAACGAGTATTCGATGATAAAATAATATCCTGAAACTGAAAGTCATACGATTCAATAATTATGGCAATGAATATAAACATCAACTATCATTTTACTAGAAGTAAAACGATTTGAAAAGAATATAATTATTGATCCGAAAGGCATAGCGTATCTCACATTCGAAATCACAGCAGTAAGAATCAATCATACGACATCCTAAATCAGTCTACAAGATCAGGTCTAAGTGGAATAACTCATTTATTGTCGCCGATAACCAAGATCGACGGCTATAAATGAGCATTCGATGATAAATAATAGGCACACACTTAAAGCCATACGATTCAATATTTATAAAAAAAATGATTGAAATGAAAATAAATTAACTACTTATCTAGGGGTCGTTTCCTCCTTGAATGAACGATTTTAGTCGTTCATCTCCGATCCACATGCAATCCACAAATCCGAAATCATCAAACACGCTCTTTAATTTATCAAATGCTCAAATATTTTAGGAAAAGATCCAGAACCTTACAAAGCTTTGGTTCCTACTTACAAAGTAATTCAATAACTAAAACAAAAATAAAAAATTAAGGAGAAAAATCATAAAGAAAAATTACTAAAAATTGGTCAAAAAGGCCCAAAAAGAAACATGCCCAAACCCTAAACACTGCTCTGTTTATATAGGATTTGGATTGAAAATTTATCATATATAGGTCAATCGATTGAATTTCAAGATTCAATCGATTGAATTCAAAATTTGATTTTTGGTGGATGTATTTGAATTTGAAATCAATAGATTGATTTTAGGAAATCAATCAATTTGAATTTAAATTCGAATTTGAGAGGTAAATAGTTGTCATCCAACTCAATCGATTGAATTCTGAAATTCAATCGATTGATTTTAAATTCAGATTTTGGGTGGCATAATAGTTGTTATAACCTCAATCGATTGATTTTCATAAATCAATCGATTGAGTTAGACCTATGACATTTTTAATTCTCTTAGCAATGACTGGATCAATCGGTTCTTTCACGGATTTCGGTGTTTTCGTTGGCTTCATGGTTCAATGTTCCCATATTGTCCTTAATTATGCTCTTTTATGCTTCTGTAAGATTCAACGGACAAAATACCTGAAACTATTAAAACTGTACAACAGCTGTTAGATAGCCTTCATCGGATAGCCAAATATTGATATTAGGGTATGAAATATGGTCAAATTTCAGCACAGATCACATCTCGGCCACTCAAACAAACATGATCGACGACTCCTTACAGTAGCTTTACTGCCCTAAGAGCTTCTACACTAGTTTGAGCTCAAAGAAACCCATCCGGATACTACTATATAATAGTGTACATATCGATATCATGGTAAGCCGATATATATCGATTCGAATCATATCGATCCTATAACTCGATATCGATGTCGACTACGGGCCCAGATCGGTATCGGCGGATACGTATCGGTTTGAGCCGAGACTTGGTTTTTTTTTTTTGTAAAGGGACCGATAAGTATTGGTATCGACCGATACATATTGGCCGATTTGTATCGGTCCTCCATGGACCGATACCCGAGTCTAATACCAATTTTATTACCTTGGATGCAACCCCTAACCCCAATCCTCTCTACCTAGCTATCCCCTTATCTAGGAGTTTTTGCGTTTATTTTTCCTATTTACATGGCGGCCCTTGTTTTTATGTTTCCTTTACTAATTACACCCTGCAATGATGGATTCTCGAACAAAATAACCTTTGATTGCTTCGAATTAGTTGATTGAGATTTTTTTTTGTCCCGATCTTTGATCTAATTGCTCTTGAGATGAAGGACCTACAATCAGAGGGTCAAACTTTTATTTCACATTTCATACATCTTGAAAAGTGATACGAAGAAATGATAGAATTGCCAACTATAGAGCAAGTCGAAGCCATGATTTGTCAAATCAATAGCCAAGGAGGCGAAGTGGCAAATGCATGAAAGGGATCTTGGCACAAGCATCAAGAAGAGCACTGTTTGCCGATCATGACTTGTCCAAAGATTTCCCCCCCCCCCCCCCCCCCCCCCCGAAAAACACCTTATCTGAACCAAACGGAAGCTCGACTGGTATGCCTTAAGGACGAAAGGGTAGGATACCTAGAGCTCTACAAGGACGACTTTCTAGCTCGAAGAAGCCAGCACGCCAGGAGGCCGGCATTCGCTTATCTTTGTCGCAGTCCCGAGATAGTAATCCTGAAGAATTACAGGGACCCCAAATTCGGCATGTATAATGGAACAGTCGATTCCCACCATCATCTTTCGCTCTTCTGTAGCGATTGTCATGAAATTTGAAACAACCTTGTTCTACTAATCCATTACTTCCGCAAATCCCTGGAGCGAGAACCCCTCGACTCGACTGGTTCGACACACTGGCATTAACCACCATTACAAGCTTCCAAGAAATCATTGACCTCTTTCTCAATCAATATAAACACCAATTCCAACTGCCCATTTTTGATGTACACCCATGATCACCAAGTCGAATAAAAATTTGACAACTTGATTGCAGGCTTTTGACATCAAGATTCACTCGGCAGAAGATTGTGGTGAAAAACAATCTCCATTGTTTGATTTAGAGCAGTGAAAAATTAATTTTGTAACTGATTCGTCACTATACGGGTAATTAGTAAATGAAACATAAAAATAAGGGCCCTGGTGTAAATAGGTGAAACACAAGGACAAAGTGCCATTAAAACATATCTTACGGGACCAATGCTAAAATCCCTATTACCTAACCTTACGAGATGTTATTTGTACAATACTCAATCAATTGAATCTGGCAGAGATGGAGAATTGGCCACAATTCAAAAAGTTTGTGATTTTAAATATTTTTCCAAAAAATTTGTACTTTTAGATTATATATATATATATATATATATATATATATATATATATATATATATATATATATATATATATATATATATTTTTTTTTTTTTTTTTTTTTTTTTTTCTCTCCAATTTTTTCTCGGAATATTTTCCCAAACTTGTTGGAGTTTTCCAAATCTTAACCTTGTCGAATTGTTGCCGAACCCCGAATATTGGAATAATACAATGAATGAGAACATCATAAACATAATTAATTGGATTTTGCAACTGAAAGGGGCACTCAAAATGAATGACCACTATGAGAGAAATTTCTCATTTTTTTCTTGCAAGTTGCACAAGGGAACATACACAAAGAGGCGAGAACAAGTTGAGAGAATTTGTCACAGTGGTGGTGCCCACTAGCGTGTAGCGTTGAGGTCAGAGATTCAAAGCTCATGCTTACCAATAAATAAATAAGGAAATAACAAAAAGAAATTATCTCACTGGTTTTTTCAAGCCACGTTCGAATGGAACTTGGCTCAGCTCTAGCTCAGCTCTATCATACAAAATTTGAGCTCTAGCTTGGCTCTACCAGCTCCAGTGAGGAATTTTTAATAAAATTTATTATTTTTATTTTTGTGTTACTTTTTAAACTATCTAAATTTGTATTTTTAGAGCTAATACTTTTAGACCTCTAAATTTCAAACATTTCTCATTAATTAAAATATCTTTCTTTCATTTATATATAAACTTGTACATGAATATTTAATGTTTGACTTATATCTACCGAGCCGAGTTGAGTCAATTTTAGGGGCCTCACCTCTCGTCTGGTGCTCTATGTTTACTTGAGATTTAAGTGCCCTAGCTCGGCTAGGTTCGTGAGCCGAGCTGAAGACCCTAGAACCTCAAGTCAAGATGAGTCGAGTCAAACCTTCGAGCTAGCTCGACTACAACCTTTTTTTTTTAATAATTCAACATTATACAACCTTATTTGCTACTTGCTTTAGCAGGTCCCCCTTCTCCTTACTAACTCCCTACAGAGCAGGATTTATCTACACCAACAATTCTCCCCTATTCTCTTTTCACTCCTTTTCGGAGCAAATTTTATTTGCTCTGATAAAGAGTTTGCAGAGAGTAAGGAGGTAGATGTTAGAGTAGGTAAAAGGAGAAGGAAACCTTGCTAAAATAAGCATATCCAGCTTTGATAGGAAGCTGACAAAGAGCTATACCAAACTCAGTCATAGTGTTTTGTGTTCTCAAGTCTCAACCTCTCCCTTCTCATAAAGTAATAATAATTTATGTGCGTCTATGTATGGTCTAGACTCTAAAATGCGATTTAGGCATGCACTCAAATAAATTATTAGGGTTGTTTGATGGGCTTTTTATCAACTACTTCCATTCAAGAGATAATAATAATAATAATTGCCCAAATTGATTACAATATGTCATGCATGTGTTAATATGCTAGGTATAATATCCTATAAAATAAGCAATCATGAAATATCCGTAAAAATAGTTTTAGGCATTTCCAATCGAAGGTCAGAAATGTACTATATGCACAAGGAAATAGAAGAGAATGCCCAATGACACAAAACTGAGTGGAGAAAAATTGACTTGCAAAACTAACCTTTTTCCAATGAACATGGACGACTATTGCATCTTAGTAGAAAAATTAAAGAGATGGTACATAATAAAAGATTGATGACATAATATTTATTCAAAGAGACCTAAAATTCTTTTTTCCCTTACATGGAAATTTCTGTATTGCCGATCATTTATTACTTCATATTTAACATAAGGTAAATTTACCATAATAACACTTTTCCCAAAAATAATGTCAATTTTATACCTAGCTCAAACATTTTAGTAGAGAGAAAAGTTTTATCAAGTATTTAGCTAAAAGGCTATCCATCTTATTTAGCAAATGATTAGACTACCCCTATATTAAAGGCTTAATAAGATATAAATCATGTGTAAATAAATAATTTTATAATTGGAGGTATGTTTTTGAGAAATCTTTTTCAGTAAAAGAATTTCGATAAAATAATATGCGGGTTATTATTTTTACAAATGTATAAAATGGTTGTTATTTTGTATATTGGTTCTCTGTTTGGCCAAGTGCCCTTAACATAATTTGAATGACAAATGAGTCTCTTCATTTCATTAAGAAATTATGAAGTTAGCAGTTGCATCCTCTCACTATAAAAAATATAATTATTAGCAACAATTTTTTTAACAAAAAACTACTACTATTAGTTTTGTCGCTATCAAAATTGCCGCTATTAGTCTTACCGCTACCAAAAATTGTCTTAACAGCAAGTGCTGCTAAAACACCTTATTTTTGTAGTATCTCTTAACGAATTATTTAATATTCATATATATTTAAAAGTTAAATTGATTTTGGGAAATGATTTTCTCACTAAGTCATGGGAATAAGCTCATGACTTGGTTGTGATTTCCCCCATGTGACATCAACTACCTTAAAAAGTCAAAAGGCAGTGTTACTGCCAATCACAATTTGAGTCATAGGCTTTACCTATAATTTTATCATTACATATAGTTTTATCAATAGGTAAAAGAGACTGACTAATGGATCCAACCAGATTATAACCAAAATTTATACGCTTCACACCTTTTTTGTCAAAACTTATCACATAGTGCACAAGGCCATCAATCATCAACCTGCCCATCGTTAAGATGATATATGTCCATCTCTCTCTCACGCTAAGAAAAGAAATTAAGGCTGCATTTGGATTAGTTTTTTCGTGTCAAAGAGCGGGTCTTCTGCTCTTGGCTACAATAGGAAATTATTTTTACGTTTAGTAATATAACTCCTCGCCCCATTTGTTCTAATAGGGAGCTGTTTTAAGTGATAAAATGACTCTTTTTTATAATAAATTTTAGCTGCTTTGATAGAGAGCATGCAAAGAGTTGCTCTTATAAGAACGAGCTAACCTAAATATAACCTAAGAAACAATAAAATTTTGTATATATATGTGTGTATTTTATTTTAATAAGAACTCGATTCAAAGTACGAGCCGTCATCAAGCCGTCCCTAAAAATCAAAGCAATATGTAATAGATTCACCTAAGATTGCATACAAAATCATCTCTATCATGTGTTCAAGAGCCTAAGAAATGAAGCTCTACCATGTGATCGTCCATAAATGTTTTAACCGTTCATGTCATTGGTGGTGAGTCCTATGGTAGAGAAAGTTTTTGATGCCTTCAAGCGTGTAGCGTTGAGTTCAGGGTTCAAATCTTATACTTATAAAAATAAAAATAACAAGTGAAAAGAGAGAAATGTTGAATGGGAGATCTACCAATTATATGCATTGGCCGCCTGCCACTTGGTTTTACTTTACATTTGTCTATATATAATAGGGAAGGTGAAGATGACAGTTACGCTCTTTATCTCACCCTTTAGCAGAGTTTACTTATAAGAGGTAAACTCTTCAATTTGGGTGCTCACATACTTCCCTTTCAAGTCGACTATCTCATCCATAGTAAAATAACAAGTGGTTACTTAAGAGGAATGGGCCCTATTTTATAGGGGACGACTATTTGGACCAACCAAAACTCAAGAACCACACACCTACACGTAGATGATTTGACAGGTAAGAGCATGTGGGTGCTTTTAGAATTTTTATAATATAATAATTTCGCACCTTTTAAGAAAAAATCGCTTGTTATCACCAACCATTTTTTTTATTTTTAATAATGTGTCATCACCGTCCATTGTTACATAGGAGAAGACAATATCCTATCGTGCCAATAGCAAACGACATGATGTTTAAAGCCTTTTTATTAAAATTTTCATTAGGGGTTGGCACAGTTGGTAGAGGACTTTGATTTGTTACTAATAGGTCGTGGGATCCAGTGTCATCACCAACCATTTTTTTTTATTTTTAATGAATGTGTCATCACCATCCATTCATACATAGGAGAAGACAATATCCTATTGTGCGAATGGCAAAAGACATAATGTTTAAAGCCTTTTTATTAAAATTTTCATTAGGGGTGGCATTGTAGGGAGGAGATTTTGGTTTATTATCAATAGGTCATGGTATCGAGTGTTGACGTCTCCTTTCTGCGATAACAGAATGTCGTATAAAGTGTGTAAATTATGCGAGGACATCCCTTAGAGTGTATCTTATTTGATGATTATCACACATCAGTTATCTCAATCAATTGTAAACTTTCTTATCAGACTATTGAAAAGTTTCTTCAATTATATGAAATTGATTCATGTGATTTTTATTTTTTTCTCTTCATCTCTTTAATATTTAATAAGAGATGTCTTTTTATTCATATGGATGTATTTTTTTACGTTGATTTGCTTAGTGGATGTGTATTTTTCACTTTAGTTTTTAATGACCTTTTATATTTCATGTGAATGTTATTTCTCACATTTACTTTGCATAATTTATGTGGATGGTCATTTTTATGATATTACAGTAATTTTTTTAATTTGAATGATCTTTTGTAGTATTATGACTTTTTTTTATTATTAGGATATGTTATTTTCCTATAATTTCCTACATATGAATCCAAACACAGGATTTGATTAATCCTGTGTTTTCTCAACTAACAATATGATTATCCAAACAACGAAATACAAAGGGAAATACAGGAATCTCATAATTTCCTACAACTTAAGTATTATGAGAAAATATAAAAATATTATTTTACTTTCCCACACTTCTCTTATTTTTTATCTAAAGAGGCCTTTAGAGATTAGCCCAAATGTAAGTTTGGAATTACCCTTAAGTTATAAAAAAAAGAAAAAAAAAAAATCAGTATGAGCGCTGAGCATATGTAGATTGAGTGTAATTTTCTGTCATCTATTACAAGAATAGTTTACGAAAATAGATTGAGTAAATGTAGATTGAGTGTAATATTCTTTGGTCTCTAAGGAGACCATGATATTATGGTAGAAGAAACTATTGAAGACCAATACACTTATGATTAAAAAATATAAATTAAGTTGGACACATTTTCAAAGGGACCCATTGCTTGCACACACAAATTTGACCCAAGCACAAAATTTGAAAGAAAGATCGGCATTTTGGAAAAGGGTAGTGTGTTTGTGCCCACTCATTCTCTGAAAGTGCCCACATTCCAGACCCCTTTAAAATCATTGATTTCTTCGGATTAGATGATGAAGATAGTGTTTCACCCCGTTCTTCCACACAATAGATCTTGAGATCATGACACGCCTATCAGACGGTCAATTTTTTGTTCTATGTGTCACAGACCCCTCAAAAAGGTCATTGAATCATTTGGCGCACGTCACGCTCAAACGCAAATATAGGATCATTTTTTGGGAATTTGTGACATTAGAATAAAAAATGTCTCGTCTGATAGGTGTGCCATGATCTCGATATCTATTGTGTAGAAGATAGAGGTCAAACACGACCTCCATCATTTGATCTGACACAATCAATGATTTTCAAAGAATGCATGAGCACAACCAGAGTACCCTTTGGAGACAGGTACCTCTATTCGTTAAAACCATATTAGTGGGGCGTCAACATGATCGATTTAGAATGTAACCCTTGCAAGTGCACAAGATCTATTGCAGTATGGCAAGAACAGGGGTGTCGAACCCACAGGGAAACGTGAATTTTTAATTAATTTTTTTTAGAGATTTTAAAAACGTCCCTAAGGAAGTACCAAAGGGCAGATTCAATTTTACCAAAAACTTAACACACTTTTCCTAAATGCAGAAAAATAAATTAATCTAAACAATTAATTACTGATAAATCTACGAACAATATTAAAATGAGATCAAGGAATATGCTACCCCAGATTCGTACCCCTTTTTCTATCATTAAAACCCACAGTTTCATTAAATCATCATTCACACCATCATTCATCTAGAAAAATGACTTGAAATAAAATATGATCATCAATCCGGCATACCCTATCTAAAAACAATGACTCACTAACATTGCGGTATGAGTCGTGTAAAAGCATAAGCGTATCTCATGATATTTAGATCACGAAAATCGACATAATCGCTCTACGACTAGATCGACTGCAGTACGGATCTAGCGATTACTGACCGATGATACAGCGCAATCAACGGTCATAACAAAGCATTCAAAATATTTTCAATCACACAAACTTTGAGCAAAACGATTCCATGATAATAATAATAGCGGTATTAATCATAAACATGGGTACTTATCTGGGATCGATCTTCCCGATCTCTTGATTTACCATTTCATCTTTGGTGTTTGATCTCCTTTTCTTTCAAAGTCATTCCTCTTTATTTCTTCCAAAAGATATTTGCAATTGTTTTCCTAAATACAATCTATGAATTTCTCGAGAAAAATAATGCAAATCCTGGTACAATCTACTGAATAAACCCAGAAGAAGGAGAAGAAGACTTGAAAAGATGAAGAAAATATTCCCCAAAGTGAAGAGCCCTAAAACTAAAAGAAAGAATGAATAATATTCTAATTGCAAAAATCCTCCTAAGAAACTCGTGGCTTCCTTTTTATAATAGCCTAACCTAATACCTCTCTCGATTGACATCTAAGAGTAATTTTCGTGAATTCCACCTTTGCATCGATACTGCCTCGGTATTTTGCTCATAATTTTCTGTACCGAACTCGGATTGAGGTGATTCTTGAAGCGTTGGAAAGCTGACGACGAGCTCTACAACTTTTATGTTTTAGCAATTTCCTGAATCTGACGTCTTGAAGGTCCAAATTGAGCTGCAAGTCGCACTAAGTTCTCAATGACCCAAAATAGCAGTGTTTTGACATTATTTTCGGGATTCTTGGGCTGTTTTAGAAACTTGGACTGTATTTACCTGAAACACTTCAAATCTAGCAAATCTCATCAGATAGCCTTCATCGGACGGCTAAATATAGGTATTTAGGGGTGAAATATCATCATATTTCACTACTCATCACAACACTGCTAAACCCGTTGACTGCATTGAATATGATGGTAGAGATCGTTTTTCACCTCAATATTTCTTAAGGTGGATCTTGCGTCTGAGCGTACCTTCATACATTTATTTTTTTATTCTATGTGACACAGATAAAAAAATTAGCCCAAAAATCATGTATAAGAGTGATGTGTGTCATGCGATTTCAGGACCACTTTTTGGGGATCTGTGCCACGGAGAATAACCGATTGTCTGATGGTACGCCCATGGTCTCAAGATCTATCATATGAAAGATTGGGGTGAGAAATGCTCTCCACCCATCATATTCAACATAGTCAATGGGTTTTGCAGTGTTGGCGCCTCCCTAATATGGTTGGCACGGATAGAGGTACCTTTGGAGACCGTGTCACATAGAGACATCTTCCGAGCATTCTGATTTGGAGGCCATAATCTAAACATATTAAATTAGTGCAAACCACGATCTCTGTCATATGATGATGGCCTTTGACTTCATTCGATCATATGATTGGAGATTACGTTTCGTGCTAATATATTAGGGTTTAAATCCGTACAGCATGGCCTTCAAATCAGATGGTTTGGATGGCATTTAGATGACACATGTTCCCAAAAATAAAGAGTCATTCTTTTAAATTCTGTCCTTGGACCATCTTTCTGGTGCAAAAGATGGCTCCGATTTCCAAATTTAGACAAGCATAAGGTACTCTCAGGAAAGCTGGCCTCCGATGCTTCTAGAACTATTGGCTTGGATGGATTGTGACGTGGAAATTAGGTATAGAGACTATTGTATAGACAATATCTATAATAGTGCATTATATAAAAGGCTTTGGGAGTATACACCCGGGCGAAGAGGCTGACGGCGGCTAGATTACATGTCACGTGGTATGATTAATCCAAAATAAATCTTATTTTTGGGTTGTTTAGTCATGAGACATGTGATTTTAAAAAATATATTATTTTTTTAACTTTTTTGCCCTCCGTTTGATGGGTCAAAATTAAGGTAATGCCCCCAAACTTTGTTGCACTGATTTTCGCCAATTTTAATCATATTTTTAATGGTGAAAAATTCATAAAAATAATTTTCTTTTTTTGAATGAGATTTAATCAATCTTGCTTAAGTTGTTGTAACATTCAATCCTCACAATAGACACCACATGATAACTACCTGATGCTGGGCATAGAAAAATCTCTACGCAGTTCTCTACTCTGGACGTATAGTCCCCTAGCCTCTATATAAAAAATCAGCTTTAGATGATTAACTATGCTTTTAAAAAAAAGATAGCATGAATGTTTAAAGTATCTATTGTAGCTTTTTACTTAACATCCTTTTCATCATCCTTCGTATCCAATGACTTTAAAAGCAGAAGTCCCCTCCACCAATCGTCTCTTTCTTCCAGGAAGTTATATAATAATATAGACAACACATATGTAGTACCTATACACACTGCATACAAAGAGAATTCATTTTTAATGCAACATATTAGAAGGGGACCATATAAAGGGCGGAACAGGAACTAGGATTAGAACCCACAACATATTGCTTCCGCAATGGTGGAGGATATCAGGCGCAAGGATTAAAACCCACAACATATTGCTTCCACAAGGGAAGAGAATTTTAGAATCCACAACATATTTAAAAGAAATGCATGCCGACAAAATTTTAGTAGGTCAGCCAAATATTAATTGCACACGAGAATTGGGTAAACATGTGTGTAAAGGAAAAGGCCTAATAAGTTCAAGCCTGTAAACCCAACCCGACATGACCCGACATGACCCCTTATATATATATATATGGTACCTAGCATTCAACCTGAGAATTAGGTGTCACGGCAGCCTATCCAAGGTCGATCAGATATCATCTATAAAAGACCCAATTAAGAAAAAACTCGTTTTTGAAATTTCATCAATGTACGGAATTGATCGGGTATTCGATTAATTCTAATTAATCTAGGGATTACACAATAATGCCAACAATCATCACAACACCAAATATATGTGGAAACTCAATTACTGGAAAAAATCACGAGACCGAAGTCCACAACCCAAACCCACTATGAAATGAATAATTACAAAGAGTTTCGAATGATATATCGACAATGCACATGCCCTATCAAACCCTCATGCAAACCAACTCTCCCTCACGAGTCACCTCCATAGTTTTCCGATTTGGATGCTCTCCTTTACCGTTGATGAACGCACAGCGATCCACCTTGAGATCCACCAGACTATCAATTACACCCTAATCTCTAGGGCTCAAAACACTCAACTCACTTGAGTAAATAATGTAAGATGAAGGTGAAAGAGGGGAGGAAAAAACCTTTGAATAAAAACTATTTTGTAAATCAAAAAGGTTTCAAAGGTTAAAGATGATGGAGTTCTAGGGTTTTAGCTCAAGGAGGAAGAAGCTCACTTAGCTTACTTAGATTTTCTCCTTTTTAAAAAACTTATATTAAAAACCCTAAAGCTCCCAAAAGACCAAAGAACCGGAAAAGTCTAAAAAACCCTTTTTCATCAAAAGTGAAGATTTGTCCCGGGGAACTCACAGCATGTTGTGATGTCCACAACAGCGTGTTGTGAAGCATCACGGCACGCTGTTATAAACATCACAGCACGTTGTGAGCACAAAAAGGATTTTGCAGTAACAGCATGTTGTGGAGACCACCATAGCGTGTTGTTGACATAACTTCAGGTTGCTTTCTTAAAACATTTTAAAAGATTTTTTGGGTTATAAACAGGTAGGAAAAGGAAGTGTGACCAATACCCTTGATCAATCAAGGTAAAAATGAGAAACAAGTTCTAACAATTTTCACTACTGAAATTAGGCCAGCATTGGAAAAAATTTAATGCACCTAGTTTGGGCTGTGAACAACAACTTTTGACTTATGATTTGAAGGGAAAAAAACTAAAATAATTTTTTTACTTTTTTTCTAAAACTTTAAGGGACGGAGTAAATCCATAGAGGATTTTTGTGTAACTCACGATCATGTGCAATATGGCTTGTGATCTAGCACTCGAAGGTAACATAAAACTGCTACCTTCAAAGGTGCGTGATCTAGCACTCGAAGGTAGCATGAATTTGTGGAGGGGGTTGTTGAGAGCATGTGATGCTAAAGATGGGGTCAAGTATCCACCAACTGATAGGATTCCAAGTTTCTTGCTTGCTTCAACGTATCGATACCAACCCAATGAAATACCAATATCAATGGGCCATTACTGGAACTGCCCAGCTCTAATAGGGCCGTGAAAGCTAAACTTATAGTATGATGCACAGGCCTAGCCCAAGCCGCACCTGAAAGTGAAAAATATCAAAACATATAAAGCCCAAGTCATGTTCATATTTGTCCTACCCTTCCAGGGCAGAACCTTTTAATCTAATACTTAGACCCTAGAGAGCTTGCCAGCCATAGAGAGCTTGACAACAATCACTACAAAAATAAGGTGTTTTAGCGGCACTTGCTGTTAAGACAATTTTTGGTAGCGGCAAGACTAATAGCGGTAGGTTTTTGTAGTGACAGGCCTAATAGCAGCAGTTTTTTGTTTAAAAAATTGCCGCTAATAGTCTTTTTTTTTGTAGTGAATGAGCAGACACATAGAGCAATGTGGGGTGGGGTCGAAAGCCCTATAGCTTTCTTTTATGTACAATCCCTAAACCTATGGGATACAAGCCCCTAAATGTTTGGACAAACAACTATTAACATCTATCAGGTCTTCGCGCCCTAATTTTTGTACCCAACAATGTCCTAAAAAAAAAGAAAAACAAGCGACATGCTACAAGGAGTATCATATAAAGCAAGGGAAATGGTCAGATCCAACCACGTTGAACCAGATTTCAAGTTCAACCACATCTGCATATTTGGATATGGGAGAATCTTGCCTTTCATGGTTTTTACTTTTTACAGGATGAAGTGCAGTTAGGATTCTCCTATTTCCAAGGGATGTAGATGTGGTTTAACTCAAAATCTGGTTCAACCTGGTTGGACGTGACCACTGCCCATGAAGCAAATAGTGCATGTCCTTTTTTGTCAAAGGCTCATTGAGTCTTGTCAACTGTGTAGTAAGTAGATTTTCATATATGCACAAACTTTAAAGAGCATAACACATCGCAAAGTCTAACTAAATGCATGGCTAACAAGATGTTGGATCAGCGATGATAATAAATCGATGATATACCTAGCAGATTAATTCTGTAGAAAATACTCAAATTCAATCACACCCACAAAATTGTACACATTCAATTTTTATGTAGAAAATCCTTTCACTGGTAAAAACCACGGGATCTGTCTCAGATTCATGGCAAACAATTCACTATGAAAATAAATGCTTACACTGCTATGAATGAAATGACCAATCACTCAGCTCACCATCGATGATCGCGTCCCACGAATGTCCTTTTCACAATGCTGGAAGCTATAGCCTTCAACCGATGTCTCCCATGAAGCTCCACTTGAGTCACACGAGCCTTCAACGAGCTTGAACCGCATAAGCTTTTACCTCAGAGCAAAGAGGTAAGATTATTGATCGATTGAGAGTAATCTTGGATTATCTCAAGGAGCAAAGGAAGCCGAGAAATTTTTTAGAAGTTCTTAAATTTCGAAACCCTAGCTTTCCTTTTATAACCAACAGGGCATAGATGTTTGTGAGTCACTCACGGATGTCCGTGCGGCAGTCAAGTCTGTCTGTCTTGACAGAGTTAGCAAAGGATCAGCTCTATCTAGGATCAAGAATCCAAAATCAGATTTTGACGAAAGTTGCTCTTCTCGCGTGATTATACTTGACATTCTAACACAGTTGGGAGCGTACCCAGGTTCGATCATGATTGTGACAACAAACAACTTACAATCTCCCCCTTTGTCATAATCATGACAAAACTTATATTACAAGGACTCAAAAAAATAAAAGAATCATTAGATCAACTCTCATCTAAGTCATTTACATAAATCTAACATGCTATGCAAAAATCAAGTACAACTCTATTAGCTTCCCCTAACCGGTTTACCAAGTATAATCAGATGCTATATAAAAATAGCCTTCAAAGTACAATGAGCAGTAGCACCTTTATCTATTACTTGAAATAGTATAGCAAAGGATCAATCATAGTAGGGAAGATAATAAACAATAGATCTCCCCCTTTTTGTCAAAGTGTGACAGAGAACAAAGGTCAACCAACCTATCCAACAAAAAAAAAAAAAAACCAACAACACATCTAATAAAAAAATTAAAGGTCGTGAGAAAGCGGGCGTCTGTGAAAATTGATGCGCACTAGACCAATGAGAGGGCCAAAATGCAAACGTCCATGAAAGACAACAAGCATCCATAAAGTGCAGTGTGCACTAAACCAGTTAGGACACTTAACGGTGGATGACCATCCTAAAGCTACAGACATATGTTCTGAAGTTGTGAATATCCGTCCTGAAGGGTAGGACATCCGTCTCAAGACAAAAAAAATGATTTCTTTGTAAAAACCAAATGAACACCAATTTGTTTCAAAATCGAAAATAACCAAACACACAATAAAAAGATAAAAAAGAAAGAACAATGATGTTTATTCAAGGAGACTAATGCTCTAACAAGGATTAGTTCATAGATTGTATGGTCTGCAACATGATCATAACAAGTGAAATATGTCAACAAAAATATTCACTCATTAGACTTGTGAGGATCAAATTTTGCATGCAAATATTCATTCGTTGTTGGCGCATTATATAAAAGTGCAACCAGTTAAAAAAATATGCACTCACTAGTGATATGGGTCACAGCAACAAGAGAGGACACTAGCTTGGTGGAATCCATAGATAGAAAAATCATCGAGAGAGCAAGAATATATATCTTGAAACACAAACACTGTGACTTGTGCAATATTCAACCCTTTTAAGCTTTCTAATTGACTCATGTAGTGAGCTTTGAAACAATGACTCCCAACTGGACAGTTTAGGGCATTGGACGTGCAGACATCCCTATGGTTTTACTTGTTTGAGTAAAAATGGCTACAAGGTTGAGCGAGTCACTAGGTGATTTCACTCCAGAGATGGACATAGAATTGCTTTGCCATTTCTAGCTTTCTATTTAACCCTGGTAATGAGTGTTAGTCCAATGACTCCCAATCTAGTTGGCTCAGGGCACTAAATATATAACACTCCTACTAGCTTAATGACTTGAATCAAATAGGCTAGAAGCAGGCAACACTCTGAATAGGCAATGTAATTTCAAATAAACAATGCATAAGGGTGGCTCAATGTTACTGTAAATAGGGTAAAAGAAACAACACCAAAGTCCAGATTCAATAGAGTTGTAATGACACATATGAACATGAAACACATATTTCTTCTTTGACAATGCAAAGATATATAATGAATCAATAGTGAATAAACAGAAGCATGGTACTATAATTTCAAATCAGGACTAGCCAACTCATATTTCATGACATCTAACAATATTAATTTCAATGAAGAATCATGTTGTATCATATACAATCATGAACCAATTCAGATGAAGTAAAAATTTCCTTAAAAGATAACAACACATAAAGGCACAAGTGCAATCACGAAGAAAATCCAATCATTTTTTCTACGAATAAACCAAATAATAGTTAAAAGACAAAAAGAAAAAGAAAAAAAAAATAGGCACAAAAAGAATAGTTGACAGACTAATCTGGAAGACACATGCCAACAAATCAGACTTTCTAATTCACACATTTTTATTTAGGAGTAGAGGATCTCTAACTGACTTGTTTCCTAACATTCTTAGCTAGGTCTGACGGGAGGAAGAGAATAGGCATAATTATCCCGTGTAGGGTTATGTTGGGCATATTTATAATTCCTCCAGTACTTAAAGTTAGGAGTTGGTTGAAAATAATTTTTATAATAAAATGGAGACTACTCAAAAGTGTGACCTTCCCAACCTAAAGTATAATGGATAGAAATTCTTCTACCAAAGGCTCTAGGAACAAAAGGCCTAGTGATTTCCAAAACAGGTTTGACGGTCACTCGGATTGGTTGTGTTGTTTTAACAAATTTAAGAGCACCACTGGTCTTAGGTTTAGGAATAGGAGAGAAAGATCGATCGTACTCAATGTCAGATTTGTCAGAATCAGATTGAATAGCTCTTAACAGCCTTTCAAATATCTCATTACAAAAATTAGAATATTTAGTAGTAGTGGAAAAAAACTTTTTAATTTTTCATTAATTAAGGTGAGAGATTTGAAATTATTTTTATGTTCCACATGTTCAGTTTCAAGAAACCTCACTTTATCCTAAAGTGATTTAATAGTCATTTCAAGTGAAATTTTCACTTGGATGTGGGTTTCGAGTTGAGTGTTCAAATACAAATCGTACTCTTTAACTCAGTGACCTCCTTGGTCAGTCTGGATCTTTCCTTGGTGAGTTCTACAAACTCTCGATATTACTCATCATAAGCATCAGTCAAATCTAGAATATCACTTTCGATATCAAAATCAGAGGGTGAAGAATTAACACAACCAAGCTTGTGAGGGGAAGAATTTTTAGATTGAAGAGTATCCGACTCAACAATCGTGGCTACAAAAGCTCTAAAGCCATATGAGGTTTGATCAAATTCATCTGATGATGACTCACTCTATTTTTCACTCTCGTGTGTGGCTGCCATTGATTTGGACTTTCCCTTATCCTTTTTCCGATTGGGGTATTCCTCAATAAAGTGCCAATAGCCATGACACTTATAGCATTGAATAGATTTAGATGAATCCTTTTGTGGGTTCTTCTCCAAGGACTTAAATTTTTCGAACTTCTCGGCTTTCTGAAAAGGTTGTTTCTTGCTCTTATAAAATTTCTTAAATTTTCTGACAAAAATAACAAGTTCTTCATAGTCGTCAGTATCACTTCTGGATTCTGACTCACCCTTAGAAGATTTAAATGCAACACTTTTACTATCATGAGTATCCTGTATTTCATACTCATAGGCTTGCAATGAGCCCACAATTTCGTCCAAATTTAAATTGTCAACGTCCTTAGATTCAACTATTGCATTGCCTTTAGATCTAAATCTTTCGGGTAAAGATCTCAATATTTTGCGAACGGCTTTTGTATTTGAGATTGGTTCACCCAAATTGAAGGAACCATTGACAATATCATTTAAGCTAATATAGAAGTCAGAATATTTTTCGTCCTCTTCCATGCGAAGATTTTCGAATTTAGATGTAAGCATCTGAAGTTTTGAAATCTTCACATGAAGAATTCCTTCATAGGTGGCCTCAAGTATTTTCCATGCATCCTTAGCGATAATGCAAGTGTTGATCCTATGATCGGCTTACTATGTGTATCTAATTAAGTCTTAACCTATTGCAAGCGTGCAATAAAAATTGTAGAGCTAGTATAAGATCATTCCCACGAAGATAGTTATATCTCTTGTTTTTAATTTCTGAAAACTTATATTTATCTTTTAAGTTTCTAAACTACTGGAGAAATATGAATAAGAAATTTTTCTTAAATCTAAAGTGCATAAAAATAAATCCTAAATCCTCCTTCTTCAGATTATGGTCGTCAATCACAATCTTCAGTTATCGAATATTTATGAAATTAAATAGTACCATTACACCATATATCAAGTTTCCTAGCATTGGGTGTTAATCAATACTAAAATCCCGTCAATACAGATTTAATCTAATCTACAATCTCCTAAAACTTGGGCGTCAATCAAATTCTAGAAAATTGAATATGAAAAAAAAAAAACTGTTATACTAATCTGTAAATTTCAACCTGAGTCATCAATTCAAATTAAAACTTAAAGATATTTACAAAGAAATAAATAAAAGAAAACAAAATCTAAACTAGAAAACAAATAAAATATATCTTTCACCCCTCAGCCGCAGTCGTCAATTGCTTCTAAGAAACTACAGATATGTACTCTAATCTTCCAGCTCTTAATCTCAGTCGTCAATTATGATCGAGGAACCTTAGATATCTAAACTACAAAGCAATAAAAATCTACTCTAAATTTGATCGAAAAAAAATCCAACCTCAGTCGTCAATTGATGCTAAGAATTTCTTTGATACCTATTCTTATACCAAGCCCTCTTATTTATAGATCATAAGGGGTCGGTTTACAAAAGATCTAATCCTAAAGAAATAAACTACTAAAAATACAAGTATCCTTTTATAACTCTAATTCCTAATTTTATTCTTCCTTGCTTTTATTAATTGATGCACTTTTAGATTGTTCTTTAATCTTCCGTAGCAGAGTCTTTTAAGAGTCTTCTTCGTCAATCTTCTCAGATCTGTGATTGATCAAACTTCTAATTGTAGAGTTCTTTTAAAAATATGCATGACGATGTATCTTCTCACGTTCAGCAGCAGTGGAAAGCTTCTTTTTCTGGGAAATCGTAAATCACGATTTCTTGTTTCTTTTCTTTCCGAAAAATATTAAATCACGATTTTCAATTCTGTAAGCTTCCAGCTAACGATTATTCATTACGATTATTCGCTTCCTTGTATTGTCTTCACTTCATACGGCTTTCTTTAGAGAATCGTAAATTACGATTTCTCTCTTTCTGCAATATATTGCTCCGTAAAATCGTAAAATATGATTCTTTATTTTTCAGTAGGTGAAGAATTATCTTTTACTCTCAATTGTCTTTCTTACTACTTTATGAGTTCATTTTGACAAAGATTAATATTTTAACTCTATTTTGCTGATTTTTCTTAATATCTGCACATCAACAACTTATATATTAGTAACAAACTATGGACTAGCATCACTAAGTTAAGGGTGATATATTAGTAAATTATGTGACTGATCATCCTACGAAAATCGGATGCAGTCACTGCCCCAAACAAAGCATTGAAAGTCTTATAGTTATAGTCAAGGTTGTCAAAATCCTTATTAGTCCACAAAGACCTGAGTTTTGTCATGATCTTTGTGAGGTTATCGATCATAGAGGTAGTAATAGGCGGAGACCAACCGTCCTCAACAACGTACTAGATGTGAGGATCCATATAGCTGATAAAGGCTCTCATTCTCGCCTTCTAGTATGGATAGTTTGATCCATCAAATAAAGGAAGTCTTGCAATAGATGCACCTTCACTAGAAAGAACATGATATCCTAAGTTGGCCATTACACTTGATTCATGAGAACTAAATAAAAGTGTACTAGCTCTGATACCAATTGGAAATTCGGGGTAATCGATAATATACCTAGGGAATAAATTATGTAGATAATGCTCGAATTCAATCACACTCACAAAAGTATATACAATCAACTTTTACGTGGAAAACCCTTTCACAAGTTAAAACCACGGGATCTATCTCAGATCCACGACAAACAATCCACTATGAAAATAAATGCTTGCAGTGGTATGAATGAAATGACCTATCACTCAGCTCACCATCAACGATCGCGTCCCACAAACATCCTTTTCACAATGCTAGAAGTTATTGCCTTCAACCGACATCTCCCTCAAAGGTCCACTCAAGTCGCACGAGCCTTCAATGAGCTTGAACCGCACAAGCTCAAATCTCAAAGCAAAGAGGTAAGATTCTCCTTGAGATTTGATCGATTGAGAATAATATTGGATTATCTCAAGGAGCAAAGGAAGCTGAGGAATTCCAAAGAGTTTGATATATTCATAAATGTTTTTTCAGAAGTTCTTAAATTTCGAAACTCACTTTCCTTTTATAGGAGAGAAGGCATGGACGTCCGTGAGTGACTCACGGATGTCTGTGATCACGGATGTTCGTGAGGCAGTCACGGATGTTCATCCTGACCGACTTAGCAAAGGATTAGTTCTGTCTAGGACCAGGGATCCAAAATTAGATTTTTACACAGAAGTTGCTCTTTTCAAGTGATTATACTTGACATTCTAACATATTTGGGAGCATACCTTGGTTCGATCATGATTGCGACAACAAAAAAACTAAGAAGTGCATGGCTAAGATGAGCCACTAAAAAAACTAACAAGTGACTAAGATGAGCCACTTGGCTCATTTGACTCATTCTAGACAAATTAGTCTCAAACACAGTGGGTGATCGGGTGATATGAAAAGGACAGGTTCATCATACTATCAATTCTAATTATTATGAATATGATACTCCTTGTGGTCCTCAATCCCTTGAGAATATATATATATATATATATATATATATATATATATATATATATATATATATATATATATATTAAAACCATTTACAAGTACATGCTTTTTGTTTTGGTTTTTTAGAAGTGTCTGCCACGTTGAAAGCGTTCCCTACAAAATCAATTGACATGTGCTTGACTTGTAGCCTATATAAGACAGACTAGAGTAGACCACATTGTACCAATTTGATTCACATATTAGGAGATGTTTCATTTTAAAGGATTCATAGAATAAGTTCTTTGGATAGTAAATCTTTGAGTTATGGGTTAATCTTCTCTTCTTTATTTGAAGGTTTCTTAATTCTTGGATTTCATGAGCTCTTCAATTTTGCTTTTATGTTCATGTATCTGAATATTACTAAGATAGTAGTGTTGGCTTTGGACTTCTTGGCATTTTGATTTGTAGGTTTTACTGTATAATGGTTTGAAGTACTTCTAATCTGTTCTTTTGAGTTGTAGTTATACTTTATTTCTTTGTCTTTTGTTTCTTTTGAGTTGCAGTAGAATCTAATCAAGTTTTGAAGTTAATGGGATCTTCTGTTTTTATCTATTTTTATTTTTGTAATAGTTAGGATTTCAAAGAGCGGAAACTGCCATCTTAACAGCCAATTTACTTAGTCTTGGTGACATTTTCTAAGGGTTTTACAATTTAGACAAAAAATTCAGTCTTTTTAGACATTAATTATCAAAAATTAAAAATAGTTAGTGTTTTTAGATACTATGGAATCCACTGTAAAAGTAGTTTTAGGTTCAATTGCCTTTGCAATCTTCTGGGTCTTAGCAGTTTTCCCAGCAGTCCCTTTGCTACCCATTGGAAGAACAGCGGGTTCCCTTCTAGGGGCCTCTCTCATGGTCATCTTCCAAGTCATAACCCCAGACCAATCTTTCTCTGCAATAGACCTCCCCATCCTCGGCCTCCTCTTCGCGACTATGGTCATAAGCGTCTACCTCGAAAGAGTCGACATGTTTAAGTACTTAGCCAAATTCCTTTCGTGGAAAAGTAAAGGCGGTAAAGACTTACTCTGTCGAGTTTGCTTTGTCTCTGCATTTTCGAGCGCATTATTCACCAACGATACCTGTTGCATCGTCCTAACAGAGTTCGTTCTAAAACTAGCTAATCAGAACAATCTGCCACCCCAACCATTCCTTCTAGCCCTTGCTTCTAGCGCAAATATCGGGTCTTCAGCGACCCCAATCGGGAACCCGCAGAACTTGGTTATAGCTATTCGGAGTAAGATTTCTTTCGGAAAGTTCTTGTTAGGGATCCTTCCTGCAATGCTTGTGGGAATACTTGTCAATGTTGTTATTCTTCTATGCATGTTTTGGAAGGTGTTATCTGTTCAAAAGGATGAAGAGAAGGCGGTTGAAATCGTTGCCACCGAAAATCTGAGTGCTCATAGGTTTTCTCCTGCAAGAACATCTAGTCCTATCGAACCGGGCTTGTCGACGAATGTGGATTTCGAGAACGTCGGGACGTCAGAGAAAAGAGCAAATCCAATTAAAAAAAAAGTGCAGACAGAAGTTTCAAGTGGGGGTGAGGCTATTAGGCATCCAAATGTATCCAATGAGGTAATGGGAGAATTGGGAAACACCATTTTTGTTTTTGTTTTTGTTTTTTTGGCAAATGCCCCTTATGTTATGTTGAAATTGCATAAAACCTCCTCAATTATGCCTATTTACACTTTACCCCCTACTTTTTTGTTCCTTTATAAATTTTTCCTTGTTGTTAAAAGAGGCAGTTAACTAAGTGTCATTTCTTCGATTAAATGACCCCTTACTTAACATTACATACAAAATGGTTATTGTATTTTTTCCAATTTTGACCGCATTTTAAACAATGGATAAGCATTGGATCTTGCCCAAAATTTTTGGATGGAACATGATTAATCTCCTCTAACTTGCCATGTTACCCGATTTTCAATTTGGGTATCCATGATGCTCACTTGGCTCGTGGCTAGCACTAAAATGCTACCCCGTTAGTATCATCTCGACCCTACCATTGTTACGAACTAAGTGAGCGACATGTGGAACCTTACGTGAAAATCAGATAACATGACAACTTAGAGGAGATCAATCATGTTTCACTCAAAAATTTTGGATAGGATCCGATGCTTATCTACCGTTTAAAATGTGATCAAAGTTAAAAAAAATATAATAGCCATTTTGTATATAATGTTAAGGACAAATGCGTCATTTATTCAAAAAATGACGCCTAGTTAATTGACTTTTAACGACAAGGGGATATTTGTAAAGGAAACATAAAAGTAAAGGGTATAATACAAATAGGCATAACTGAGGGAATTTTTTGCAATTTCAGCATAACATAAAGGGTATTTGCAAGAACCATTTTTTACACTTGCTATGTCTTTGTTAGCGTTGGTATTTTCTAGTATGCCAAATACAAAGCAGCTTGGGTCTCTAGTAGGGCCAAAAATGGCTAGGTTCGACCTCAACAGTTCAGTAACCCTATCCGCTAAGTGTCGTGTTTGGGTCCAAAAGTCCTGTCCCATGAGGTCAGGTCAGGTCGGAAGGCTCATTTTTGGCTTCCAATCGCGCAGTGTGCCCTAACTGTTAACAAAGAAAATATATATGTTGGTTCCGTTTTTGTTCATATCGTATGCTTTTCTAACAATTTAAGAGGGTTAAGCAGAGAGGATTAGCTTCTTTGGAGCCAGTCGGTGAGAAAGGTGTAGTTGAGAGATTGAGGAGATTACTATGGACGAAGTGCGTCTATATTGTAATTTTTGGAATGCTGGTTTCTTTACTGATCGGGCTAAACATGTCGTGGACTGCAATTACTGCTGCTCTCGTTCTCGTCTCCCTTGATTTCAAGGATGCAGAACCATGCCTGGAAAAGGTAAAACTAAAGAATATAACCAAGAGCACTTTTTTTTTTTAAAACATTTGTGAAATCAATAAAAAATAGGCTTATTTTCTCGGAAGCTTGACTGTGTAGTTGTTCTTGTTACTAGATTTAATAAAATAAAGGGAAAATTAGAAAAACAACCATTTTAGCAAAAAATTCCCAAACTTGAATGTTTTAAAAAAATAATGCTTTTATGATTTTTTAAAGTTCAGAGATCCGTAAGATCTTAAATCCTTATTAAAAAAATAATGCTTTCACAGACTCTGAACTTCAAAAAATCATGAAAGCATTGTTTTTTGTTAAGATGTTTAAGTTTTGAAATTTTTTGCTAAAGCCTTTATTTTTTAAGGTTGTTTATCTAAAGTACCCTTAAATAAACTGTCAACAGCATCATCGGCTGACATCGTCTTTTACTAATCCGTTGTTTAGCTCTCGTTTTAAAAGGAGTGTGGGACCAACTTTAATTGAGAGACAGTCTGACATTATCCGTCCTTTTTTCTCTTGTTGAGCTTCTCATCAATTCTTTAAACTAAATTTTTTTTTTTTGAAATTAATTCTTTAAACTAATTCTCTGATTAACTGACTCATCGCATTAAGCAGGTTTCGTATTCGCTCCTGGTATTTTTTTGTGGGATGTTCATCACCGTTGATGGGTTCAATCGAACGGGAATACCGAGCACCGTGTGGAATTTTATGGAGCCGTATGCACGGATCAATCATACTAGCGGTGTTGCAGTCCTCTCTCTTGTGATTCTCGTACTCTCTAATCTGGCATCCAATGTACCTACCGGTAACACTCCTCACTGTTTCTTTCTTGATAGAACATCTTTCAATTTACTTGGAGAAAATAACATTCCAGCTCTAACACCATGCAAAATCAATCAAAAGGGAGAAAGAGCCAGCACACACGAGATTTGTACCATTGCACATAATTTTAACAAAGGAGCTACAAGTTGCACACGAGATTTGGACTGCTGCTAATTCAATCCAGTCAAAGTCTATCATCTGATTTAATGGTTGATTGTGTTAAATCAGATGATAGAAACTCTCGTTTTTTTTCAACTTCTGGCGTCAATGAGCTTTACACCATGTTCTTTAAATCAGACGGCTGAGATGTATTCAACGCCCCAAAATTACCAAGTCTCTTTTTAACCCATGTGCCATGGTACAAAATTTATGTGCTAAGTTGTAGCTCCCTTTTAAAAAAAGGAGGCATTTCCGAAGATAAAAAAAAAACTTTGTTATTTTGGCGATGTGTTATGTGGAACAACATCTACGCCGCCTGAGTTGAAGACCATGATGTAAAGATCTTTGAAGTAAAAAATTGGCGCGATACATGATCTCTATCATCTGACTTTTCAAAGTCACGACGGCCTTTGCCTGTGCTGAAACATATGGGAACGCGTTTCATGCCAATTTTTTTGAGATAATTTTAATATAAATTATATAAGAATTGTCGAGTGGCCCATCCATGGCCGGGTAGTGGTTGAGGTAGGTATGCCAAAATAAAAAGGCCCGGCCTGGCCCGATTAGTAATCAGGCCTGGCGTGGGCTATTTCCGAGAGGCCCAATTATAATCGACCCAGCCCATTGAGACCGATATCAGGTGTAAGTGAAATATAGATTAGAAACATGAATGAGAGCATGCACCAAAATCTTTGTGCATGTTGATTTAACACCCGCATTACTCAGTGCTACTCCTTGGAGCCCGGATAGCGGCATCGGCAACATCGGATCAAGTGACGAAGGCGTGGCTCATATTGGCATGGGTGAGCACCGTGGCCGGTAACCTTTCATTATTGGGGTCTGCGGCGAATCTGATAGTGTGCGAGCAGGCCCGCCGAGCTGAGCACTTCCCTTACAACCTGTCATTCTGGACCCATCTCCGTTTCGGATTCCCCTCCACCCTGATCATCACAGCCATTGGCTTGCCCCTCATAAGGGGTTGATCTCTAAGTTGCAGCGGCCTCATTTTCATCTGAATAAACGAATAAAGAGGGCAATCTAGTGAGAATCCACTGCAATTTATAATTTCATAAGAAGCTTTGTGTATAAGTTCCTCTTTTTTCAGTCAATAGGTGTAAGCAGGGCTACGTGTATAAGCTCCTTTTCTAATTTGTAAATTAGGCTTGTGTCTTCAACAAATTTGTGATGTGAAAAATGGGTAGCTTGGATCTCCAGTCTCTTCGGTTGGGCATCTTTTTAATGAATAATTGCTCAAAATCCAGATCTTTCTAGCCATCAGATCAATCACATACCATTAGATGGTCCATCGAATTATCTAAAAACTATGTACATATCTGACTATCGTTATTCTATTATTACAAGCGTGCATCCCAAATACTTTTCTATATGTAGCAAAATTAATTAGTAAATTTATTTATACTTTTAAGAAAAACTTCGTTCTAAGGAGTAACGACAGCAAATATTGTTGGCGTGTGAGTTATATGTATGATGGTGTGCATAGTGTAATAGTGGCGGAGCCATGTATAATAGAGTCGGGGGTGAAGCCCCCATTTAGTTTTTAAAAAGGTCTGGAATAGGCTTCTTATTATACAGCCTTCTTCTATGAACAATTCCCAAATCTAAGGTTTATTTGGCCCTCAAATCTGTGGTAAGTTAATTATTAACATCTATCGATCATCCCTAGCCACCACACTGCTTTTCGCTTTTCTCAACTAATTCATTCACTCACCCTCCTTATGTGTGGGGTATTGGGAAATGTTAGCTCTTTTATCAACGAAGTCATTATATTAGAGTTTCTTTTTTCTATTTTAATTCTTAGTGATGTTCGGTTGGAAGAGCTTGAATTTCGATTAATTTATAATTAATCATTTTTTCAATTAATTTATTATTAATCATTTTTGCTTAAGCTTCATGTCATATGCTTCTACATTTAAGTGCAAATGAACCAAATTTAAAAACTTTAACATCAAATTTCCTTGGACAATCTCAGGGGTCTAAACAATCCATCATAAAATTAAGAACGCGAGAATCATAGGTTTGAACGACTAGGTAGATGGTTTCATTGGACAATCTAAACAATACATCATAAAACTAAGAACACCAGAACCATGAGTTTGATGGACTAGGTAGGTGGTGTTAGATCGAATGATGGACTAGGTAGGTGGTGTTGGATCTATCGATCCAACCATCCAAATATATGCCCTAAGATCTAGGTGTATAATCAATCAACCTGTGAATAATAAACAGGCCGGCATGTTAACCCATTTAAGGTTTGGCATAAGCGCAGCCCAACCCATTGAGACATCTTATTATAGGCAATCTCAAGGTGTCAACTCGGGTATCTGTATCGGGTATCAGTCCATGAAGGACCGATACAGGGTATACAAGAGTAATATTTTTTCACTTTTTTACGTTTGAGAATAGGATTGTAGGAGCGGCTGACCACCGGATGTATTGGGATTATGTTGGACCCTAGAGCACGACAGCAGCAACAAGTACCCAGCAGTAGAGTACTACTAGAGTTTACTTGCCAAGTTGTAATTACTTAATACATTTCATTTGTATATTTGTCAAATTAAGGGAAGAAGATGAATCAATAGCATTCAAACAAAGGGAGTAGTGAGTACCGCAATAGTCATTACTTGATAACTTGCATTTATTGCATTAATCAAACAAAAGAAAAAAGAGTCACTACTTGATAACTTGCATTGCTGCAGGGTCAAATCAAGGAATAATAAATAGGTGCCGCCCTATATGTATCAGAACCGATACATATAGGTTGGCCATAAATCGATACGTATGCCAATGATGCTATGTATTTCGTTAAACATGTGTCACATTGACCAATTGATCATAAGGTCATTGTTTTATGGGATAAAAAATGATCTCCATCGTGTAATTGAAACCGGTCCACAATTTAAGCGCATATTACTCGAGTTGAAAAAGGACAATCGTGAGTTCTACATAAACATACCTAAATATTGGGAATTGATTTTTGAAAGAGTACTCAATTCGCCGTAAGGAATTAGGGTTTTGATTGCTTTGAGTGATCCACGCTTGTGGATGTTTTCATATGAACAAAAATCGTGCTTGAGTGTAATATATGTCAAGTCACTTTTTTAGGGATCTATATGACTATTCACCTGTGGAAGAGAGAAAGGTTGCGTATGACATAGCTCTTTGTTAGCCCTTGTCACAACAAAGTTCACCTGCTTTAGTTGATTCTCATTCACTTTTCTAATTCCCTGCAAAGGAAGATTTATCTGCTCTAGCAACAACCTCCCTGCTCTTTACTAACTCTCTATCATAACAAATAAAATCTGTTCTGGCAAGGAGTGAGTAGAGAGGAGGGTAGAACGGTTGAGCAGGTAAATCTTGCATAAAATTTTGATACGTAAAGAGTTATCAAGGAAAAGGGGTACATGCTAAAGCAGGTAGCAAGATGTTAACAAAGATGATGGGAACCTGCTAAAGCAGGTGAACTCTGCTATGACAGGGGCTATCAGAGAGCTATGTCATACACAATCAAACTCTTTCGAAAATGGCAAAATCCAATGTTTCAGATGGGTTTTTTTGTCATTTCAAAGAAAAGGAAGAGGGACCATTTTCTCAATCCTTTTGTTTTTTTCAAATAAAAGAGATCATTGGATTTTATTTCTTTATCCTTCCCTTTCCCCTAACCAAACAGATTCTTGGAGATTTCTTATGTTATTTTCCCATTTTATTTTGTGTTAGTTTCTGACTACCCAATCAGGGATCTCTCAATATATAATGGAGACAAAAAAAAATATAGGTTTCTTCTTAGTAAAGTTTTAATTTCATGTGTTCTAAAATATCAGTTCATACAAAAAGAGGAGATAGAAAATATTGGGTTCTTAGAAGCAGGATTTTATTTTCGTGGGTTCTTGAGATTCATGAGATATCGAAACCAAAATGATCTTTAAACAAAAAAACTGACGAATAATCTTGAAATGCCCGGAAAAAGTAGCTATTTGGCATGTTAATTTGATGATGGGAGCCATTGCTTGCACTCGCTTTTAAGTGATTGCACTGAGGTTAAAAAAAGATTTTATTTTTTAAGAACATGTGACATATGAAAATGCAATTTGAGCCATCTGATTTAAAGTTCGTGATTTATAAATCCTTAGTGGATAAGATTGGCATAAAATATAATCTTCATCATGTAATTAAATATAGTCAAAGGCTATTATTTGATTCAACGGCTGACAACAGTAGACTATATGATAAATATCGTATTTTGCTTCAATCTTATCTACTAAGGATCTATAGATCATGAACTTTAACTTAGACGGTTTAGATTATATTTTCACATGTCACATATCCTTAAAATACAAAGTCTTTTTTCAACCTTGGAGCAATCACTTAAAAAGCGTGCAAGTAATGACTCCCTTTGGTGATTGACTTGTTAATTAGTTAAGTGCCCTGCAAGAAATGGTATGAACCATCATTAGAATGCTTGACAGTACCCCTGAAAGACTTAATTACGCTAAAAATAAGTCTTCTTTTATTTTTATTTTATAGAGTTGTTTATATATTTTCTGGAACCATTAAAGATAATGGTTTCAAGCGATCAGTTGGCTGACATATAAATAAAATAAATACAATTTTATTTTACAGTTTGATCAGACGGTTAGAATTCTCTACTCCTTGGAAGTTTTGTCCGTGGTCTAATCTGATCTAATGAGATGTGCATAAAGGGAGTAAACATACGCGTATGCATATGGTTTATGATTATAAATTTGGTCCGTTGAGAACCTCTTGTATGATACCGATTAAGTGCTCGCAAAATTTCCAACCGTAAATTGGTACCCGATTGTATGTGCTAACACATATTGTACACGCGTATGGTGAGGAATTACATAAGTTGACATGTTAGGAACTATGTATGCCAAAGACTCTAAATAGGTGTATATAAGTACCTCTAAAATCACCCACCCAATCTTTGAAGACTAAAACCCCTTGACTGCTTTGAATCAAAGCGTTTGAAATAATTGTTTGTCCAGTCTTTTACATGATAGATCTTGAAATCATTGAAATATCATCAGACTTTTATGATCTCATGTGGCAAATACTTAAAAAAGTGACCTTAATATCATGTGATTCTCATCATGCTAACCTCATTTTAAAGTTACTCTTGCGGAATGTATGCTTGGTGAAAAAAAAAATTAATTGTTTGAAGGTGCACTACTGATGTCAAGATCCATTCAGTGAAAGATTGGGATGAGTTCTAAAAGTGGGTTTTAGTGTCAGTGCCATCAAAGATTCGACGGGTGGATTTTAATGGTTATTGACAACATGGCTCTCAAACACTTGTGTATTGAACCAATACATGCAGGTGTAAACCAGGACATATATGTGGAACACATCCTAATCGAAGTGGAATCTGGTGTAAACTAGAACAGGGTTATTTCAAAATAAATGCAGATGCGGCATGAAAGAAAATTTAAGCCTTCATAGGTATAGGAATAGTTATTCGGGATTCTGAGGGAGCTAGTTTAAGCATCGATGGTAAAAGGTTACGAAAATATTTCAAACCCCCTTCAGGCCAAATTACATGCAATATCAAATAGGCAGCAGCTTGCACTCGACCTAGGACTATAGAACATACATATTGAAAGTGATTCCCTTACTATTGTTCAATTGATAAATTCACGTCACGAGGATCACTCTACTCTCACCATTTTGATTGAGGATATCAGGGGTTGATAAAGAAGTTTTATTATGCTGCCTGTTCTCATGTCTACCGAGATTCTAACGAAGTGAAGTGGCACATGGTCTTACGAAATTAAGCACTAGTTCTACTAATGTCTATGTTTGGACCGAGGATTATCCTCCTATATCTAATCTTGTAACTAGGGATTTATGATAATTAAATGAATTCCTTTTGTTAAAAAAAAAAAAAAAAAAAATGTAGGCCTTTTTCTCTTATATGCGTTTGGTGAATACCAACAATCAAAACATAAAAGATTAATGTTAGCGATGAGTTATTTTTCCACTTCCTCCATGTCTCCTCTTCTTTCCTTAGCCGAAAGGCTGACTCCTGTGATACGGTCGATATGGAAACTATTCTCAACCGTCTAAGTTTCGTTGGCGATTTGGCTAACTTTCCCTGTGTTTCCCAGGCATGGAGGAGGGTTCACATAGAAAGTAGGCACCGCCTCTCTCCAGTCTCCACTACTTCCAGGTCTATTCTTCCCTCATAATGGAACCTTTTTAACTATTCTTCCTAACAACCCTGCTATGAGGTCCCCAAAGGCGGGATGCAAATTCGGTGTACCGAACCGAAACGAAACTCATTCGGTTCGGTACACCCCAAACCAAAACCGAATCGAAACTCATTCGGTTCGGGTCGGGTTTTTTTTTTGTTTCCTGAAATCGAAACCGAAACCGATTCAGTTTGGTTCGGTGTAGGTAAAATATCTATTTTTAAGTTTTTTAATGTATTTTTTTTTTTTCAGTTTTTTCTGTTTTTTTCCAAAAAAATTCGGTTTACTCAAGGGAAATTTACCTGATCGACCCTGTGAGATGTACCTTTTACTGCAGAGACCCTATAGTTTCACCTGTACCCAAATCGACCAGCTGGAAGCCTAGCTGACCCTAAGAATAGCAAAAAGTCCAAATTACCCCCTTTCTTTAACGCACAAAAACATTATCTTCTTCCTCATTTTAATCTGCTACAGTTTCTAAAAATCAGAGGTGACAAAGGTGACGACGCTTTCTCCTCAATCCAATCTATTCCGATCTGTTATTTGGATCGACCCAAATACACCTTTGTAAGGCGATATCGCCTCTTAAAAAAAAATAAAAATTTAAGCGACATCGACTCTTAACACGATCGATGCCGACTTTATCTTAATGGTCGGTGCCATTAAAAAAATAAAAAAATTGTACAGTCGATACACAGTCGCCATCGATTGTGTACACAGTCAATGCCGACTATAAAAAACTTATATATATTCTTTTTTTTTTTTTTTTTTTTACACTCGTGCACACAATTGATGGAGACTGTGTATCAGTCGCCATCGACTATATAAAATTATTTATTTATTTACAGTCGGCATCGACTGTTTACACAATCGATGGCGATTGTATAAATTTTTTTTTTTTTTTTTACAGAACTGTTTACACAATCGATGGCGACTGTGTATACAGTCGCCATCGATTGTGTAAACAGTCGATGTCGACTGTTAAAACAGTCGGCACCGACTGTGTTAAGAGTCGTCATCGACTATTTTAAGAGTCGGCATCGACTGTGTTAAGAGTCGGCATCGACTGCTTAAATTTTTATATTTTTATTTATTATTTTTTTTTTTTAAAGAGGCGATATCGCCTTACAAAGGTGTATCTGGGTCGATCCAAATAGCTGATCAGAATAGATTGGATTGAGGAGAAGGCGTCGTCACCTTCGTCACCTCTGATTTTTAGAAACTGTAGCAGATTAAAATGAAGAAGAAGATGATGTTTTTGCTCGTTAAAGAAAGGGGGTAATTTGGACTTTTTGCTGTTCTTAGGGTCGGCTAGGCTTCCAGCTGGTCGATTTGGGTAAAGGTGAAACTATAGGGTCTCTGCAGTAAAAGGTACATCTGACAGGGTCGGTCAGGTAAATTTCCCTTTACTCAACCTACCCCTCGATTTTCAGTTTTTGGTTTTCGGTTTCAAGCCACCCAAACTGAAACCGAACCGAATTGGGGTTCGGTTAGGTTTGAATCGATTTTCAGTGCGGTTCAATTCGGTTTGGGAGCCTCGGTTTTTGGTTCGGTTTCGGTATTCTGTTCAAAACTCGCATCCCAACCGAAGTGCATCATATTTTGGGAGCTTTCGACTATTGGCTGATAATATTAAACACAGATTTGGAGGTATTTTTATTAAATCCTTTTTATAATGCCAAGTTAAGCTTCCTTCCCCATATCAAAAAAAGTTAAGCTTCCTTCCCTAAGATTCACAACTATTAATACATATTCCACAAGGTTGTCGTTGACACGGATGCTTCCGATCATGGTTTCAAATATCGGCTGATACCAATCCGGATCAGTTTTGGCCCAAATGATACTAATTCTACAGGTCGGATCGTTATGGGTATCTGACGAAGATCGGTCAGATTGCTCAGAATCGGCTGATCCTAAGCGATATTTAAATTAGATCGCCAATCCACCGCCAAAAAGAGTTTATATACATAAATAATATTCTGCTTTACAATGAATATAAATTTTGAAGTAAAAAACAAACGACACTCGAATCTTAAATCCTGCCTCAAAAAAAAATATTCTAAACCCCTAGCATATGTCTCCTTCCTTTTGCAAACATTTCTTCCTACCACCAAATATTATAGAAAAAACATTGAAGATTAATAACAATAGAAATATTTGGGACACAGGCATTTATTTTGTTTCTTTACTTTTTTTGTTGGGGTAGACCCAATATAACATTTTGTTGCACTTTAGTTTGGCCCATTTGGTTTCGGTTATTAGTTATTTAGTGTGAAACTTAGTTTATTGCAGGATATGTTCCATTTAGTTTGGCCTTTTGGGCTATTTTCTTTCTTAATGTTGATTTTTTAAATGCAAAATTGGAATAAAAGTATGGCGTATCATGCATTGTACATTAAATTGGAATCATCAACGATTGATTTGAACAACTTATTTGACAACTTACAATAAAAAATATTTAACTATTACAATTTTGCCCTCAAACTTTTTTGGCGTTGGGATCGCCAAATCTGATCCACTGATACCGATCTAAATCAATTTTGGGCTGATTGATTCCGATATTTGAAATCGTGCTCCCGATAATAATCATTTGTTTGAAAATTACATGATTAATTTGGTTTTCTCTAGGGATCCTCTTGTTGATAAAAAATGGTATTGATAATGGCTCCGAGGCACATAGTTCACTACGTTGTTTTAAAGACAATAGACACCCCACTCGGTCGGATAAACGATTATGCAATAGGGTTCCCAACGAATTTGCCTTGTATGTCTTGTGTTGTATTTCTAACGGAGATCTTGTCTATATTTATAGAGAAAATTTCGAAGAGATTTCAAGTCTGTCTTTTCAGATAACGTAAAAAGACAAATCAATTTCACTTGTGTCTTTTCAAATAATTGTGTTTTTTCATATCTTTTTAGATAACAGTAAAAAGATAAATCGAATTCACTTGTATCTTTTTAGATTTATGTTGAAGAGATGTCAAACTTGTGTGTCTTTAAATAATGGTAAAAAAAAAATCAATTCACTTGTGTTTCTTTTCAGATTTACGGTGAAGAGATGACAGACTTGTGTCTTTTCAACTACGGGATAAATCAAAATTTGAAAAAACACTTAGGAGAAAAAATTATTTACAAGTTTGTCATTGAATTATTATCAACATATATAATGCCAATTTGAATCACACGATGGTATTAGTTAGTTTTAAAAAATTTCACATGGTATTAGTTAGTTTTAAAAAATTTCAACCAATTTGAATCACACGATGAAGATATTTTATCAGACCTTTTTTTTTGTTATAATTATGTAGATGTGGATAAACTCTAATTATGTAGATGTGGTTGAACTCGAAATCTGCTTCAACCTAATTGGACCTAACCATTGCCCCGTGATACAAAAATTTTGTGGCCTAAAATTACCTTGAGAAAGAAAAAATTAGGTTTATCTTGTAATTTAAAGGGTTCAAAACACTTTTAAAATCAATGGTGAACATGTGAATCTTTAAAATAATTATACCATGCTTGATTAGACTGCTTGGAATCAGCCTCTCTAAAATGAGGGTAAGGCTGCATACCATCTACCTCTCTCATACCTTGTTGACTGTGGGACTGCATGTTTGTGACCTTTTGACAATAGCACTGAGTCGGGGGTTGGCAATAATCCAAGTTAAAATTACAATTTTATTAGACCATAATCGGGTCGCCAGACCCCACCTTGACCTAAGCAAATGAAAAGGTTAAGAGGATTCTTTGCAGCCAAGCGGTTATTATTGGCTAAAACCCTTTTAGGTAGTGTTCAGTGGATTAATAGTAGGCAATGGCTTTGTGAGTCCGATTAATCGGTCTTATATGGGACAGGGCATTTTCATAACTTATTTTTCACTTAAATTGAATTTCAGCCCATGTCAATTAATACACCTTTTTTTTTTTTTTTTAATCAGTAAAAATCATTATATTGAAACACAGTAAGGTGCTGAGAACCCAATACAATAGGTAGAACTGACAAAAGAGACCCGAAAAGGGTGTCGAAATACATAAAAAAGAGAAAAAGGAAAACCGCGATAAACACCGGACATCCACTCAGAGCCTGGATCTCACAAAGTAGAGGTTTGCCCACTCCCCCTCGCACCTTCTCCCCAAAAGCCCACTAGGTCCTTGATGGATTTGACAATGAGACCCATAGGTCTGCTAGTATTCTCAAAAATTATGGCATTGCGCTCTAGCCAGATGCACCAAAAGACCGCGAAGACAGCACATCTAGTTTGCACCTGTTGTTCTGCATACCCCAATCGCGGGGCCCAGCTAAGGAGGTGCTGGTAAGGGGTCTCCGCCATTACCCAGCTCAGGCCCAAGGATCTGAGTACCGCATTCCAAACCGATCGGGCCATACGACAGTGAAGGAAGAGGTGTGCCGTAGTCTCCTCCCCCGTACTGCACATGACACAGTTATTCGCAACATCTTTCCCCCTACGCAACAGTTGGTCCCGCGTGAGAATTCTATCCTTGCAAAGGGTCCACACGAAAAATCTGATCTTGTAGGGAATAGGAACTTTCCACAGCCATCGCCCCTCGAAAAGCACCAGCAGGCGACGAGTCTCCAAATTGTAAAGGCTTTTCACCGTAAAATAAAAGTTTAATACACCATTTTCAAAAGTTCAAAACAAAAGCTTTTTTAAGTAATCAAAACAATTTTAGAATTAATAGCTAGATCATAAATTGAAGGTTAATATATTTAAAAATTATATTTTTAGAGAGGTTTGAATATCTTATTCATGAAAACTAATATTAATATTAAAGTTCACTACTTAATCCTCTGCTTGACCCAATATTTGGATCGACCGATGGGTCGCATTAAAGCAATGATCACCGATTCACCAATTCTTTTTTTTAGTTTATAGAATTTGATGCAATTCAGCCCATCCTATATATAGTTACAAGTAGAAAATTCCCTTCCGACTTTTTAAGGATTGAGAATCAGAAGAAACTTATTAGATAAAGAATATTTGATAAATTGGGTGGTAACTATGGAGCTATAGTTCTAAAACTGCTCAAATAGTTTAATTTTGACTGTCAAGTTGTTCAAAACTTTAAAATGGTAATATTTGAGCATCTTTGCAGTTTTCACTGTCATATTGTTCTCTATAACATATATTGAGGGATTTTTAGGTTGTAACCATGCAACATATACCAAGGAGATAGTGCCACATGCCCCATCTTTTGTGCAAGCTATTTTGCATGTGGTGCATGAGATCCCTGTGCTAGCTAAATCTAGAAGAGGGAAGGGCAGTGTAGTGTAACATGACACATTGGCAGCCACCCTTCCAGATCGAGGCACATTGGGGAAGAGAGTCATTGTGGCTCTCTTCTCTTGCGGCCTCAACTCCCGACGTTGCCAATTTTTGTAGGCCCCGTAGCAATTGAATTAAAGGGTCTAGGTGACCTTTGGAACGGTCAAAATCTTAAATTCCCAATCTCTGAGGGTCTTGATCTTATGGAGATTCTACTGGGTCAGATCTTTGAGATATTCTTGATGATTAGAAGTTGTTGGAGTACTAGGCGTTAAGGAAAAATTATCTTAGTTAAATGGATCAATGGTGAATATTTTTGGTTAATTTTCCTATGCTTTAAGAATGCTTGGCTCCTATAAAAAAAAATAATGCTGGCTATCATTAAGAACTGTGTGATTCTATTTACTTCCACTCCTATGGCTCTAGTGTATACCTTCATTTTGAGGTATATGGTTTTGTGAAAGTCAAATGGGCAAGCTCATCTCTGGTTCACATAGTGCTCAATCCTAATAATTACCTTATACATTTGAAATTCTTGTTTATGACTTGCTTAGAAATAGTAAAAGATAAAATATACCCCATTTATGATCCTTTTCCTAATTCTCATTTAAATCTCTTTTTTAGTCCCCTGATTCCCAGTGGCTTCTGTGATAATTCCAGACTCCTTTAAGCCTGATTTCAATCTGTCCCAATTAAATCTCTAGGCATGTCCCTATATTCTTAACCTCCACAGTTTTCAAACAATGACTCAACATTCACAACAACAAGAATCAATGTCACAACTCCCGAAATTCCCAAGTACTTTCTCAGAGCATGTGTGAAAAAAAAAAATGTCTCTTATTCTAGTATCACCATCCCTCCTGTTTAGTTGGAGCTACCATTGATTGCATGTCACCTCAGGTTGACTTTTTAGGTCATGTGATGTGACATGTAACCAATAGGAGCTGGAGTCATGGGATATAATCCTCTGAGTCATATGATAATTTCCGTATATATATGTATGGAAAGGTGAATTGTTTTTTCTTTTTTTATCAAACCTTTTCTTTTGTTCATAGTTATCAAAAAAATCCAAAAAAGTACAAAATCCGAAACCCAAAAAATCGAAATACAAAAATTTTCATCCGTGATTTACATAGATGAAGAAATATACACCATCTCTATTCGAAAAACGTATAAAAAAATTCGAAAAAAGTTGTGAAATTCAACAAAAAGAGGATATATGTCCAAAATGCAAAAAACAATAATATGAAAAAGTAGGGAAAGGTGAAGTTACTCCAGTGGAACTTAGATAGGTACTCCAATGTCATATGTAGCTCCAAGTGACCACCTAAATGCTATTTAAATATTCATATATCTGAATGACAATATAACTGAGGTAGTTTTGTTGGTTTGAGGCATCTTGACATTTTGATTTTGGGTGTCACTTTAAAATGGTTTAAGGACCTGTAATTTGCTCTTGTGAGATGTAGATACTACTTTTTTTAATTCCTTCTATTGTTTTCATCTTCTCCAAATTGCATTTAACAATCCCCTTGCTAGAACCTGTACACTTGTTCCAAGTAGAATCTAATCTGGCTTTAAATCACTTGAATCATCTGTTTTTATGTGTTTTTTCTTTGTAGTAGTTAGGATTGCAACCTGTAGAAACTAACATCAGAACAATCATATTACTTACTGTTGAATAAATTTTATGAGGGTTTTACAATTTAGTCTTTTTAGAGAATCTACATTCTGCAAAGGTGCAAAATATTGGCTTTGGAATCCACTGCAAAATTAGTTTTAGGCTCTTGACTGCATTTGCAATCTTCTGGGTCTTAGCAGTGTTCCCTGCTATCCGTTTCCTACCTATTGGAAGGGCAACAAGTTCCTTTTTAGGGGCATCCCTCATGATCATCTTCAAAGTCATAACCCCAGCCCAATCTTACATTGTACAGGATCTCCCCATCCTCAGCCTCCTCTTCGCGACTATGGTCATAAGCATCTGCCTAGAAAGATTTAACATGTTTAAGTATTTAGCCAAGCTTCTCTCAAGGAAAAGTAGAGGTGGTAAAGACCGACATTGCCAAGTTTGCTTCATCTCCGCATTTTCGAGCGCATTATTCACCAGTGACACCTGTTACATCATTCCAATAGAGTTGGTTCTAAAACTAGCTAATCAGAACAATCTGCCACTCCGTCAATTCCTTCTATCCCTTTCTTCTAAAGCCAATATTGGGTCTTCAGCGACCCCGATTGGTAACCCACAGAACTTGGGTATAGCTATTCGGAGTAAAATTTCCTTTGGAAAGTTCTTGGTGGGTCCTTCCTGCAATGCTTGTGGGAATATTTGTCAATATTGTTTTTCTTCTATGCATGTTTTGGAAGGTGTTATCTGTTCAAAAGGATGAGGAGAAGGCGGTTGAAATCGTTGCCACGGAAAATTCATGTACAAGAACGTTGAATCCTCAAGAATGGAGTTCATTGATGAATGTGGATTTCAAGAACATGGAGAAGTCTGGGAAACAATCAAATCCAGTATGAAATAGTATGCAGACAGAAGTTCTAAATGGTGGGATTGAGGCTTAGTTACCGGAAGTGGCAAGAAGCCTCTAGTGTATTGGGAGTGGAAGAGTCATCAAAAGCTTGAAAATGCACTATTTTATGGTTGGAAGCAGGAACAGGAGCGGGACCGAAATTCCTGCTACTATAAGGATTCAAGTCTATCCAAGATGGTACTGGGAGAACTGGCAAACACAGTTTTTAACATTTTGCTATGTGTTTGTTGGCAATGGTATGTTTGAGTACATCTAGAAAGCAGCTTTGCTCTTTTGTAGGGCTAAAAATTTGTCCAATTGACCTCACCAGTTGAGTAACTCCACCTGCCATGGGCCATACTCGGGTCCCAAATTTTGTCACATTGGTTGGGTCAGGTTGGAAGACTCATTGATTAAATGATTGGCTTCGAGCTCTTGACCTAAACCCAATTTGATCTGTTGAATCCCTACATTATAACAGAACTCAATCGGGCCCAACCTGACCAGACTCGATCCGAGGTTTTGGCAACCCGGTCAGGTATGGTTTGGGTTTGGGTTGGGGTAGACCATATTCACTGGACCCCACCGGGACCCAATCTTGTGCCCTACGCTCTTGGTTTAGCGTATCAAGTGAGCCAAGATGTGGCATATTATGCACATTAGGCACACTAATCGGATAGTGTACTCTGATTGTTAATAAAGAAAATATTCATGTTGCCTCTCCTTTTGCTCATATCTTATGCTTTATAACAATTTAAGAGGATTAAGCAAACGAAAAGGTTAGGAGGATTAGCTTCTTTGCAGACAATGTGTGAGACAGGATTTTCTTTGTAGCCAAGAGGTTATTGGTGGCACAGGTAGAGATGCGATAAGACGCTCAATGTTTGGTCCACGGTGCACAACAGATAAGGAGAGGTTCTTTACTCTCATCCATTCTATTCTTCTGACTGAAGTGGTTTTGACTGTCTATTTCGCTCCTATCAGGGAGGGTGATGGAAATGTTGAAGCTCTCTCTGTAAGGGGTAGGGTGATGTTTTGTTTTTCTCTTTGCTCTTTGTCGAGCTCCTCGCTCATTACTTACGTTGTATTTTCTTTTCGGAAATATAATTTCGTTTTTCAAATAAATAAAATTATATTAAAAAATAATAATAATGATAATGATATTACGCTCAAACCCTTTGTAGTATCCGCTGGATTAATATGCACACGCATGTCACTAGTAAGGATCGGATAAGGATTTTCTTTCTGCTAAAACCCTTGGATGGATACTTTAACCTTTTGCTTTTGTATATAGCTTAAATGTGATTAATTATGTGAAAGTAGTTAAAACAATGGTATTTTCGGAATTCAGTGGAACCTCTTATCAATTCTTTAAACTAATTCTCTGATTAGCTGATTCATCGCAGTAAGCAGGTTTCGTATTCGCTCCTGGTATTTTTTGTGGGATGTTCATTGATGTGCAGTGAAATATGATGATATTTCATCCCTAAAGACCTACATTTAGCCACCCGATGAAAGCTATTTAATATGTTTTATATAGTTTTAGTGATTTACAGGTCTGGAGATGTGTTAAGCATAAAATAACCCAAGGGTTTAGAAAATAACGTCAAATTCGTGTAACCTTGGATCATCTAGAACTTATCCCAACTTGCAGCTCAATTTTGACCTTTAAGACATCGGATTCACAAAATGGTTAAAACATCAAAGTTGTAGAGCTCGTCGTCTTCTTTCCAACGCCGTAAGAATCGCCTAAATCCGACTTCGGGATAAAAAGTTATGACCAAAATACTGAGGTTGTGTCTGTTAAAGAGTTGGGCCGAGTTTCACGAAAATCTGGGAAGGTCGATCGATCGACCTAAACCCTCGATCAATCGACTTTGGACCGAATCTTTATGTTTTTAAGGCTCAAAATTGGGAGGGAAAAGTAGGGTTTCAAAATTATACCCTATATAAGGGAGAATTAGAATTAGGGTGAGAGATATCTCCCTTTGGGGAGCCTTTTATTTTCCTTAGCATTTTTAGTTTCTTTGGAGTTTTTCCCTTTTATTTTCAAGCATTGTTCTTTTCATATCCTAGTTTTAGATCTTAGATTAGTTTAATTTCTGCATTCAAGAAAGGATTATACGCGTTGGATTAAAACTTTCATAAATTTTTGTGGATCATTCTTTACGGTATTTTAATGTCATTTTCAATTTCTGTCTTTATTTTGTTATTTATTTAATCATGTGTGGCTAGTTTCATTAGGGATGGGGATCTAATGAACCCCATCCGAGGGAGTCATTTATATTAATACAAATTTGTGATTGAGACGTCAGATGCTTTTAAAGACCCTAATATTATTATTGAAAATGGTGAAATATGATTTCAATCTAAGATCTAGGAGCTAATCATGCCCTATGATATCAGATTTGCAATAATGATTTTATCCTAATTATTACCTATCTCGGGGTGAAGTTTTACTACCATCTGAGGTGTGAGTGTTAATCACACACTCATGGGGAGTTAATCATACATCTCATTGATCTCGGATTGATAGTGTGACTTTATCCCAGTGGTGAGTTTCAATCACTATCTGAGGTATGGGTGTTAATCACACACTCATGGGGTGTTAATCATATATCTTCTTGATCTTAGATCGTACCTTGAAAATTACTTAGAGATTGGGTTCTGAGTATTGTCCGAGGTGTGAGTGTTAATCATACACTCATGAAATGTTAATCATACATCTCCGTGATCTTAGATCTATATTTTAGAACTCACATGTGTTTGGGGCAGTGCTTTTTTTTAGATATCTGTTAAATATCTCACATCTCAATCCACAGATTTGTATTATACAAATGATAAACCTACGATGGGAGAATTTAGTATCTCAATCCTTATCTTTTATAATCTATTAAATTTTAATTAGTGGTTAGTATTTATCTCATCTTTCAAATTCTTACGTTTTTAATTTAGAAGATACTGTGATAGATCTGTGGTAATTTTTTTGGTTAATTGCTATTTCTGATTTTAAATTCTCTAACCGATCCTCGTGGGAACGATCTCGTACTCTGCACCCACTGACTACATCACGATTCATGCACTTGCGAGTATAACTTAATTTTCACAACATTCATCGCTGTTGATGGGTTCAATCGAACGGGAATACCGAACACCATATGGGATTGGGATTTCATGGAGCCGTATGGACAGATCAATCATACTAGTGGTGTTCTTCTACTCTCTAATCTGGCATCCAATGTACCTACTGGTAAGACTTCTCATTGTTTTTTATTCTTTTTATAGAAGATCTCGAAATTAAATGAGCAAAAACTTATGTGCAGCATTCCTTTCAACGAGAAAAACTTTTATACAACATTCCGTTCAATCACAAGAGTTCGAGAAATAGAAATCGAGCTTTAACACAATGTGGTTTCAATCAAAATGAACAATTAAGTGGTTATGCCTCTAAGGAGAATTGTGAAACTTGAACGGAATTATAGTTTTAAAGAAAAAAATAACTTGAATGGAATTTTAACCTATCATCTAAGAAGAGTCATGTCTAGAGATGTAGCTACCCACTACTATCGGGAGGCCAATATCTAGATGATGTGACTCCCAGGATTAGTCTTTCAAGGCTATGTTTAGGATTGCTCTTTTGGAGGAAAAGAGTAGCTCTTTGCTTTGTATAGAACACTGTATTATAGAAGTGTGATTAGCTATAAGTGCTCGTAGCTCTTTCGGAGAGTGAAAAGGCTGAATTTGGGTCCCTTTAAAAGAGCAATTTAAACTTGTTCTTTAAGTAGGTTGTTCTTAGCCTCCAAAGAGCAATCCCAAACACAACCCAAAGAAATCAGGTATTGATTCAATTATGCAAAGGGGAAGTGATATGCAATTATGCCTTTTAAGAATAAAAATTATAACAAATAATAAAAGGACAGTGTTATATGGAGGACATATTTTATGTAGACAAAGTGCGGGGATCAATTAATGCAGCTCGGTGTAACTAGTCACGTCACGCCACATCAGCTGCCTGCACTTTGTCCTCACGAAATCTGTCCTCCGTTTTGCGTTGAACGACATCCAATCTTGATCTAATTTAAAGTCAAATCTCAAACATCCTTAAAAATCATTCTAACCAATCACTAGAGAAAAGAAATTGATCCAGCTTGCTAAGTTTTGGTGTGTCTTGTAGACTTGACCAAGTAAGTATACCACCCTTCATATCAAACTCTACCAAACCATAGGTATTAACAAAATTTTCAAACAATCTCATTCCTTTCTTGTCCCTTCTCACACCAGTTCTTTCATGGGGGAATCTAACTGTATTAAAATATCCCCCCACACACCAAAGGAAATCCCATCTAGCTGACATATTAGCTAACTCAAATCAAAAATCTTCTTTACACGAATCCATCGTTGGTCCATAAACCCCTGTAAATGCCCAAACCAAACCATCACACCTATTTTGCAGCAGTACCAAAACTGCATTATAAACCATCCTCCGTTTATAATGTACCATAATAAAAATAGCAATTCGAATGAAATGACAAAAAAAGAAATAAGTGCAAGAAAACTAAATAAAAGGAACAGTCGAAGCCATTAGCAAAGCAACAACCAAGATAAAAGGATAAGCATATCTGTATATGCAAAGCAACAAGTTCGAAATCAGATAGAACCCTCTATTACCCGAAGGCAATGATCCACGTGATTAAGCCTCAAATCCACTATAATTTTGACAGAATATGACCTTAATCACGAGCTAAGGTGAGTGAAATAAAAATAAGAGAGAAACAAATTAAAATTAAATTGCAAAACTAAATGAAACTGAAAGAAAGAAGGCTAGAATCGATGATAACACCATGATCCGGCTAGAAAGAATGAACGAAGAGGCTCACTTGAGGTTCCTAGTGGGGAGAGTAGGAGCCTAAAGTTATAAATGTTTGCTAGATGTAGGAGATGGAGGATTAGGATTTTGTAAAATGGAGAAGTGCTGTGTGGACTTTTAACACTAGCTGTTGTTTTTAATTTTAACGGCTGATATTAAAGTTCATCAATCGGATGGTCCACATCCACTTATCGGCATGTTTCATTAGATTGAGATCTAATGATAAATTGCCGCTCGGGCAATTTAGATTGATCGCAAATCAGTGTCACATGGCATAATGAAAATCTCTCTTCAATGGTGTAAGATAAAAAGTTTAATTCTAATGGTGTAAGGTCATTTAAACAATATTTGGCGTTTAAATGTCAGTTAGGAACTATTATCCCATTATTAATATCTGTCCACCATCTTTAGCTAGCCCCACAAGCTTGAGAGGGGACGATTAAAACATATCTAGGCAGCTGCATGCCGCTCATTTTGTGCTATTTATAGGCTCTTAATAAAAGGTTCTTCCTTCTCAACTCCAATTTATGAGCTTAACCTGTTGACTGCTTCAAGCTGTGTTTAGCTTAGCTCTTATAAGAGCAGAAGCAGTTCTTTGTCTGCTCTTTGTCACAACAGATAAATTTTGCTTTGGGGTAGAGCAGGCATGGAGCAGTTTCATCACTTAAAACAGCTCTTTGTCAGTGCAAAAGAGGTGAGGAGCTATGTTCCCAAATGTAAAAATAATTTTCCGTCAAAACCAAAAAGTGAAAGAGCTGCTCTTTACTCCAAAAGAGCTAACCCAAACGCAGCCTTGGACAATGAAGATCATTTTTCATTCCCATCTTTAACATGATAGATCTTGAGATCATGAGTCACCCATTAGACAGTCGAATTTTGATTTCATGTGGCATACATCCCAAAAGCAAACATGATTATGGGCAGTTAAGCATGTAAAACTCGGGTTGAGAAGGAAGAACTATGAGTTGAAAATAAAGGTATCTAATAACTATTTCATGCACCTCTAAGAAAACCATATAGATGTGCACTCTCGCCCCCGTGGGTAGGTTGTGTCACGTGCAAAATAAAGACCTACTTACTCTTAGTCTTGGAGTTGGCCTAAACCAGCTTTTGTGACAAAGTTATTCTGTGCCACACATGGGTCGGCCTCCTTCCACCAATCTAATCGAACTTAGGGAGAGAGACGAGAATTTGCAAGTTCATACCACAACTTGGCCGCCTAACAGAACATGTATACATTCTTTTAATTTTCTATTATTTAATAGCCGTGTGATCGGTCGAGAAGCCTATAAATGCCACCTACCCGCTCATTAGGGAGGCCTTACAATTTTATGCCCCAAGCATCCAGCAAACAATGACAAATTAGAAGATTAGTGACACGTTCAATGTTGGGGTGAATGGGTGCTGGATGGTGTTAAACGGCAGATAGATTTTATGTAGATAAAGTGCAGGAGGGGGATGTGACACGACCCAATTGGTTGCATGAGTGGTGGGGCTCAATTAATACAGGTCAGTGCAGTCAATCACATCGTGTCACATCAGCCGCTTGCACTTTCTCGGTATCAAATATGTCCTTTGTTTATACTTTTCCATCATTCATTCTGTACAAATGACATCATTTTTCCTCAACGGTATCATATGGTGCTTGAGACTAACATTTAGATCAGATTCATTCTAAGATTTCATTGAAATGAAATAAGATTCTACAAGTACCCGAAAAATGAACAAGTAAAATATTTTGGGATCACTTGGGAGCTGTTATGGCGCCTTTAGGTTCTTTTGGCTGCAATCTTAGGATGAATTCCATCAAGATGATCACCCCATTCACCAGATGATCCCATGTGTACAAAATATCGACACACTTTCACACCCAAAGGTGAACAGGACTAGCTAGGATTGCTTGACAGGAATACTTAAACAGTCAATTCGTAAGCTCTGACGGCAGAAAACAAGCGCACAGCCCAGTCACCTAATTTCAAAACCTGGACTCAATCCTTAGAGGTTGGAGACAAGTAGCAAAAGGGAAAGAAGCAAAGCAATAAAAAGTGGATTCTTTTAGAGGATTCCAACCATCAGAGAGTATCACTTTTAATATGGCTCTCGATTAGGGCTCTCAATGGGCCAAGTTTGAGTTGAGCTTAAGACAGCTTGAGCTCGCCTTCATTTATATTCGAATTCAAGTCTAAAACCATTCAGCGCTAAGTCAGTTTTATCGAGCTCGTACCGCGCTATAAGCGCTCGTAGCTCTTTATTTTTCACTGAGCAACACTAGTTGGTCTCATTGAGAGCCCTACTCTGGGGCAGACCTCACCTTGCCTGGTTATCTTATTTTTTAACCCAAACCTGATTTGACCCGTTCCAACCAAACCTTTAGGCCTCGTTCGGGAGTTCTAATCTGCCTAGAATCTGAGTAGAAACTCGGATTATAGTCAGAAAGTGGGTTTTCTGGGAGGAGTCTGCCGTTCGAGAGTAGTCCTCGGGAAGCGGGATTCCGACTCGTTTCTGAGTGAAAACGATAGCCAGTCGTCCGAGCTTGCAGGTCGGATTAGCTCAGAATCTGAGCTCAGATTCTAGGGCGTTGTATACTTCAATCCAGTTATTTGCACCTGATCCCAACTCTGTCAACGGTATGCTTCTTCCTCCTCCCGCTCTACATCTTACTCATCTGTTGCTGCAGCCGCTGCCGCTACCTCACTACTCATATTCTTCTTCTACTTATTAAGGCGGTGGCATGGTCATCGTCTCTAGAAAAGGACCTCATGCTTCGTTTGCTCATCCAACAAAAGGACCAGGCATGCATCAACGCTTCTAATTCCTTTTCACTCTTTCTGTTTTCAAATATCTATCATTTTTATTTTATGTAAAGACAATATAATAATACCCAATCCCCCCACCCACCTCTTGGATGATTCATCTTTTTCCCCCTTTTAAATATATATCTCACATTCCTTTTTATTCCAATTTTTAAAATATATATCTCATATTCTTTTTTATTCCAATTTTTTCATCATATATCTACATTATCATTGAACAACCTACTTGCTCATATGTTGTTAATTTCTGAATTGATTCCAATTGATTTCTCTCTATCACTCTATCTATATAATCGCATCATTCATACTTTAATTATTTAAATTAGGAAACAAGATTTGTGTTGTTCTACTTTTGCTGGTTTATCTTTTAGTTACTGAGAGCAGCAGCTACAAGAACAAGTATGCGTCATTGTATGATGCCCCGATCCTCTACAACTTCGCTACGTTGCCTTGTAGTAATAATAAGCAGAGGAGTGGTGCTGTTCTAGGTTAAAGCCAGTTTGTTAGGGGATCCTCTGCTTAATGGTCTCTGCCACCACCTTACCTTGTATGCACTATCTGCATTTTTGGAGCTTTTTTCCATTTTCCTTTAAATCATATTTGAGACCACTATTTGTACTAAAATTCACAAGTTTGATTGTTGTAACTTGTCAAGGCTCTTAACTTCATCATGGAACTGATGCAATGATATTTTTCAGCCATGAATTTGTTTCGAGACACTTAATTGCAATTTTCTTGATATGTGTAACAATCATAAGTATTCATGATGATATCAGGGAATCAGTCATTAATTCATAAGTGCAGCTGCTATCTAGATATATTATATTCATAATTTTACTTTCATGATAGAGATGTGTGTTTGGGGAGTCAGTGGATTGGTGTATATGGTATTAATTAAGCAATTGGTGCCAATATGTTGCCATTGTAGCTAAGATTTCTTAGTGTTGATTGCACTTATCAGCACCGTCACCAAATTGCACTTGCTATTAAAATTTTGCAGCCAATTCCAAGTTGTGTTGTGCTTGATGTGATTATATAAATGCCATTTACAGCTAATTATTTATTTTTATAAATCCTAGTAAATTGCAGATTTTTTATTTTTTTTAAATCAGACAAATATTAAGATGACTGAAGTAGAGACAGGTAAATTTGTAGGGTAAGCAAGGTCTACCCACAATGAAAATAGTGAATATACATGAGGACCTGCATTTTGTTCACTTTCAATCAACTCTGTCAGCTCCACACTATTTCTCAATAGGAGTTGGTTCTATCTCTGGTAAGTGGAGATCATCTCTTTATCAGTTGGTTTTATCAGTTGTTTCCTCTTTCTTTTTAGGCTTTCTACTTAATTCTGAGCAGTAGTGAATCAGCACGAATCTATATGGACAAAATCCTACATCTGGTGAACCACATAAATTTGTGATCTGTGGTTTGCATGTGTTTATTTTATTTTTTTCTTTGGCAAACTATAAACGTAGGAGAGATTTGTTGAGGACAAAGTGCACGCGGCTGACGTGGCGCGATCTGACTGACTGCACCGACCTGCATAAATTGAGCCCCCCCACACTTGCAACCAATTGCATCGCGCCACATTTGCCTCATGCACTTTTTCTATTCTTAGATCTTATAGTGGTCCTCTATTTTTATTTTATTTTTGCTGCTATTTTTATTTAAATAGTCTGAGCTATTTTTTTACTTTGATCTTATACTGGTCCTCTATTTTAGTTTGAGCTGTTCTTGCTCTTTTTTTAAAAAAAACCAAAGTTGTGTGCAGTTGTTCTTTGTATATGCCTTCTCACAGTTATTCCTTATTTGGTTGCCCAAATACAAACATCATTGTCTAAAAGGCCTTGTGTCCCACTTGAGCCATCTATAAATCTTGTCTTGGCCGAACTTCTATTGGGACACAAATGTATTTTCATGAACTTAATTTTTGTTGGGACAGAGATCATACCCAAAAATATGGGTCATTTTGGTCTTGGTAGCCACTGATTACAGTTGTGATACTATTGTACCCACTGTTTACTGTGGTAATACTATTGTAGCCACAAATTAAGATGGCTGAATTAGCCATTGATTTATTGTAGCCACTGACATATTTGTGTTTTTGTTCATTTAACACTGCCTTGGGTACATCTTGGTCTTTCTCAAATGTATTTTCTCTTCTTTGGATAATTGACACTCTTAGTTACAACGACAATTATCTCTAGTGTCAATATAGAAGAGTTAATCTTTTTCTTGCATGGGTGTGAGATTGAACCTATGACCTAAAAGTTGCATTATTATTAACCTTCCTTGAGTCAGAGGGAGTGGTAATCGATTGAATATGATGTTTTGATAGGAAGATGGTTCATATATCTCCATCGTCAAGATGTTAATGGCAATATTTGTTAGAACAATTCAATTTTGGATGCTAGCTAACAGAATGATCAAGTCCTCAAGGGAGATGTGGGTAGTGACGATCGATCTAGAGTTTTTGTCGATTTGGTGGATAGTGTATACATCAAGAACTCTGCATACTCAAAGGTGTATCTGCAAGTCAGTCATTTGATTGGGTACTAAGATGCATAGGAGGCCCCTTGTATGGTTTTTCAGGAAACAAGGATGGATTAGATGTTTTTTTGTTTGCCTTTAAGTTTATGGCATGTAGCACTTTTTGTACACAACAAGATGTTTTATTGAAGCAAAAAGATAAAAAAAGGAAAAACAAGAGGTGGTTGGGAGGAAACCCTGCTCAGAAATACAACAAAGATGTTGAAATAAACCAATAAATGAATTAAAAGCTCATCTATAAAATTTTTAGTAGAATTGGAGGATTAGAATTGGGTTTTGAATGGAATATTCATATATCTTTTATGGACTTAGGCCTATCCAACTTAGAATTGGTATTTGGTACATCTCTGGATACTTTTGGTGTTCTGTAGTAGAAGTTCTCGTGATAGCTTATTTAACATGTACAGATTGGTTTTCTACAGCTTGTTTTAGTCTAACTGAAACATTATAGAGCTCTTAGTCTAACTGAAACATTATGCATAAGAGTACACTTTTTCAGTTAGTGTAAGCTTTGCACAAATATTATTTTTTTTAGCATGTGTCTCTGGCTTTTGCTTGTAATCAACTTTTTTTCCAGTACAATGTTGTCTTAATTTTGCGGATGTGCTGAAAGTTTCCAATGTTGTTTTGCAATCTTACCTTCATTTTTGGAGTAAGTAATGGGTTTGTTCTGACCAGAAATGTGCGCTATTGAGATTGGCATTATATTTATCTTATATAACCTTAGTTTATAACATCTATTCTTTGAAGATCCCATTAATTTAGTTATTTAAAAATTTTGTAGCAAGATCTCAGCTTGTACATTGGTTCCCTGTTTCACTGTTTTTTTTAGTTCTAACTGGAAGATTGAAAAGATTACATACTTTGGTCTTGTGTTATTTGCCCTTTCATTTTGGGAAGTGTATCACTGCTCAGTACTTACGTGTGAGAGTTCGAATCCAGTTTTCAATAATCCTTATTAATGTTGGGCTTTTGCTGGAAGTTCAAGTACCTAATTCCTTGTGGTCCAATTGAGAGTCGCATGCTTCTGTCTCGTTTTAGTCACTTTTTTTCTTTTTTTCCTGTAATGTATTTCTCATTTTTTCTCCAGTATCAAAAATTCAAAATATGAAGTTGGCTTAGAGGTTGAGTATTGCATGCTTCAGTTCTGATCATTTTGGTATATGTTGTTGTGATTTAGATTGTATATAACCCCCCTATGTACATGTTTATCATGAATTTGATTATCTCATTAGATTTATTTTCAGGGATTGAACCAAGGGGGGTAGAACAAGGCCTCTATAATTGGATCGGCATCATTGAATCTTGCAGAGTTTGCATCTAGTGCTGAGGAAAAGGAGCTAGATATTTGTATCTCTCTCTTTGTTTATTCTTCTTTAATCCCATCCATCTCTTTATGTATGTGTCTTTAAATTAATTTGAATAGCCACTATACCTTGCTTTATACCACATCTAGTGAGTTATCAGTTCCAATACAGATACTTATCTCAATAAAATCTTCTCTGTTAAATTTAATTAGGGGTAGTTTTGGGAACTGTTGCAGCAATCTTAAGCTTCATGTGATCACTTAAATGATCACACCTATTATTAAGTAATTAATTTGGTCTAAGCCAATTCATTTGTGCTCATTGCCAACTTTAAATTCGATTAATTTTCAAAATCAGATGCAAAATGCCAGTTTGCCCGAAGCATATGCACGCTACCTTGGTTTCCATTCCATGCAATCAGCTCCCCAGGTTCGTGGTTTTCATATCTTGTATTGTGTTGTTTGCTAAGAAACTTCCATAAATTTTTTATGGATCGTCTTGTAGGCTATGAATTTTTTTGGATACGGTTCTTAGGCAGTTCAGCAGAGTCAGAAGATCTCACCGCCCAATTGTAGCAGTGGACATTGCAATGGAGGAGTTTCTTTTGGCAATATTCAGAACGGCAAGATGGGTACGATAGAAAGAAGGCCTATTTCGTTGGAAAAGAGAAATCTAGTCCTCAATACCCTGTGAACCAATGCTCTTTCAAAATGACTTCTGCTCCATTTAACTGTTATGTCCATAATCAAATTATTTCTAGGTTTATCTATGATGGATATGCTTATTTTTTCTTAAAGAAAAAAGTACAAATCCCTGTATTTTTGTGATAAATAAAAATAAAAATGAGGGATTTTATCATCATCATAGCCTTAGCTCATCTATTTGGGGTGGGTAATTCTCTTCATAGGGAATTAGAAGGGGCTTTTTACGGCTGGCTATTAACCCCGACACCAAAGACTTCTTTCTCATCCCAAGCTTGGGACCAAAGATTAGCGGACTTAAGAATGAGTCATTTTTATCTTCAAAGATTAATGGATTCTTGATTGTGTCACGTTGTTGCTTTAGTGAGAATGGAAATCTTTATTTTATAATTTTTTTTATCTTCAAAGGTTATAGATCTTTAACATAATTTAACACCAATTTTTCTTGTAGAATAAGTGGGCACACGCATTACACCAATGGTATAGTGGCCCAACAAATCCTTTTCACTTGGACTTGCACAAACTAATAAATTTGTGACGAAAAAAAAGGCCTACGCCGACGATTGACGATTGACAACAATAAGTCTTATGTTAAATATCATGTTTTGCTTCAATCTTATCCACTAAAGATCTTTAAATAATAAACTTTAAATCCGATGGCCTAGATCGCGTTTTCACATGTCACATCTCCTTAAAATAAAAAATCTTTCTTTAACCTTGTGTAGTCACTTAAAAAACGTGGGCATGTAATGGCTCCTACTTGAATATTATAAATATAATATTATTAAAAGTAGAGGCAACATAGCTTAAAATTTTGTTTTTGTTTTATTATAATAGGTGGCTATCCAATGTCAAGCTAAAGCACCGAAGTTGGTGGTTCCCGAATTGAATCATTTTACAGACTAGATTTATTAGAGCTTAATTTTTTATTCTGTTTCTCCTTACTGCAAATATCAGTTTAACCCTGTAAATGGGTATTAGTGGCCCATTTTAAAAGTATTAGCCATTAAATTAGATTATGAAAAAGACTTCGTTAAATATGTTCAGCCCCATCTCGATTGGTTGCCCATAAATTTTGAAAGAAATTCGAGTACGACACATAAACCGATGATTAGATCATGTTTCTACGGTCATAACATAACCACTGATTGAATCAATTCTTAGGATTTTCTAAGAAGGAACTTAAAAACAAAGGATTCTGAGTTTTATAAGAATCTGCCAAGAATCTGAGTAACTTAAGAACGCATATGGGAAAATCAAGAATCTGAGTCTGCTAAGAATCTGTGAGGATTCTGAGTGTCCAAGAATCTGAGCTTTTCTGGGAAAAATCAGGAAACACCTGAACAAGGCCTTAGGGCTGAATTTTTTTTTTTTACCTTATGGATAAGGCTGAAATTTTATAGAAAGAATAAAATTACAACCGAGAGCAACTGGGAGCAAAAGCGAGCCGGACTCGCAAAAAGAAAAAAATATATAAGAAGTAAAAAGGGAGGCGTGCCCACTCAATAGGGCATGGAGACAAACGCTAGGCTTGCCCCGGCAAAATAGAACCCAAACAATTACCCCACAACCTTAAGAACCCAAAGACCTCATGAACCAGGACGACGGAGCTCCGGAAACTGCCATTAAAGATGTGCTGGTTGCGTGGCGATTGCTAAGGCTCTAGGCACAGGGCCAACCCCCTCCTTAGAAGAAGGGCAGACTTTAACAAGCAAGGCTTCGCAAGACTGCAGCAGACAGTTGAGGATACCGAGCTTAGCCCAACAGGCATTCCAAATATTCTGAGCATAGATGCAATGCAGAAGGATGTGGTTGGTGGATTCGGCATGCTGAAAACAGAGGGAGCATCTGTTGGGGAGGATAATCCCTCTCCTAACCAATAGATCAAAGGATTTGATCATCTCGAGCAGCACACCAAGAGAACAAAATTGCTCTAGGTGGAGCTTTAACCTTCTAGATCCCGGTCCTGGCCTGGCCAATTAAAGGCCTCCTCCAGAGAAGATTATAAGCAGAAGAAACAGAGAAGCTGCCGCCTTTCCTACGCTTCCATAACCTCGAAACCTCAGCAGCAGAATTGGTGAGAGTAGAGGGGAGCATAGAGAGAAGCTCTTGATGCTCCCTAATTTCCCCCTCCTTGATATGGGGACTGAGATCGAAGGACCATCCATAACCAGCTGTTGAAGGAGCCCAACAATCAGCTATTACATCCTTCTTCGTGCCTAGTAGATAAATGGAGGGGAACCTGATTTTCAGAGGTTGAGGACCCAACCAGTTATCGTCCCAGAACCTAATGCAATTGCCGTTATCAACCCGAAAAGAGACCCCCCTAGAGAAAGCATCAACTTGGCTGGCTACCCCTTTCCACCACCCAGAGGCTCTGGCTAGCCCTCTGAGATGGATCCGCCAACCACGATCGCCAGGTTTGTATTTACTCCGAACCAAGGACGCCCAAAGGGAGACATTGTCATCCCCAAGTTTCCTTAACCACTTACAAAGCAAAGAGCAATTCATAAGATTTAAGTCCCAAATGCCTAGACCACCGTCACGCTTGGAAAAATACACCTTCTCCCAAGAGACAAGGTGGATCTTACTATAATCCTCTCCCCGGCTCCAAAGAAACCTCTTCATCAGTGATTCAAATCTATGGACGATCCTAAGAGGGCAATGGAACACGGAGACGTGGTAGGTCGGCATGTTGGACATCTCACACTTAGTAAGGTCACCCTACCCGCCATAGAGAGGAGCTCTCCTTTCCATACGGCCAATCTTTTCTTGATCTTTTCCACCACATTGTCCCAAGCGGAGGTCCTAGGCACTCCCAGGCAGAGGGGGAGACCTAGATAAGTCGCCGACAGATCGCCCCATTTGCATCCAAAGTAGTTAGCGAACCTTTCCACCTCACTTGGGCTCAAATGCACCTCTATAATTAAGGATTTGTCCAAATTTACTTTCTGGCTAGTGCACGCCGCGAAGGCTTGGAGAATCCATTTCAAGGTGAGAAGGTTGTCGAAGGACGCATAGCACCGCGGCTTGGAGAATCCATTTCAAGGTGAGAAGGTTGTCGAAGGACGCATGGCACCCTTTGGGGCTGAAATTCTCATATAAATTTTGTCAAGTGAGAATAAGGGTGGCTTATTTGTCAACTTCTGGGAGGTGCTAATAACTGGTGAATTGCCTCTCCACCTAATACCAATGAGTTGGGATCAGGTGCACAGGTTAATGTCAAAAGTACACTTTTACTAATTTCAGGTCTCTACGCCCTGCACAATTACTGATGGTTGACTAATTTAGCAAGTGAAGATTGACCATGTCATATAACAGGGTGGGTTCTGATTTCTATTTTCTTTGGCTTAAGTCCTTTGTTTCTTTTGAGTTTGGACTGTGGGTTCTGATTTCTATTTTCTTCTGTGGGGTTCTCACTTCTGAGTTAAGTATTCCCTGGCAAGGTTCGGATGGGTTGTTCGGATGCTTTAGATTTCGAGGGTTGTTGGCTGATTGGCTGGCCCTATATGTTACTTCGCAATTTGCTCGATTCAAATTGAGTTCATAATTTGTAATTCACTATAAAAAACAAAAAATCATGAGAACCCAATTCTCTAGGGGTGGGATGATTTTTACTATTAATTATTCTTATTTATAAGCTAAAAACAAGCACATATATAACTAGAAAAGTAAACATTAAGTAGGAGCTGTGTTCATTTATATGGGAAGACGAGCGTGAAGGTTTGTTGTATAATGGTACAAGTTGTGGGTTCAACTCTCCCCATCTCTACGAGTAAGAGTAAAAGGAGTTGTAGTCGGTGCACAAGATAATTTTGCCAATTAAACTAGATAATAGTTTGAAATTTACAATGAGTAGATATTAGGTGCGTAAGCCTGAAGATGAAAGGGGCCCTTTATTTTCAACTCAAAGATTCTTCCTTCCCAATTCAAGTTTTACATATTTATATTGTTAACTGCGATGGAGATTATTTTTCACCCAAATCTTCCACGTAATAGATCTTCAGATCATGAACCTCTTATCATTAGATGGTACAATTTTAATCCACACGGCACACATCTTGAAAAGTGAACCATATGACAATCTTGGGAGGAATTCAATCACAATCATTCCATTTACCATATGGCATCAAAATGATGCCATTTATACAAAATCAGTAACAAGTTCACTCTCAAGAGTGAACGGGGCAGCTAGTCCACGCCAACTAGTGTTTTCAATAATAGACAACTACAAAGAAATGGTATGGTATATCAGTCTGTCTACGATTAGGATTGATTAGACAATAGAAGTACCTATACTGCTTTGATTAAAAGAAGTGTTCGAATATATATATATATATATATATATATATATATATATATATATATATATATATATATATATATATTAAATGTCTTTCGGCATAGACGGCCTAAATATAGTGTCTGCACAAACTTGCACGCAGAGAGGATCCCCCTTTTGATGCAACACACTGGGAGGGAACTCGCACAAAGGGCGGAGGACGCATGGGGTTTAGGACCCCCGACTTGTGCTTCCACAAGGGAAGAGGATACCAATTTAGCCAATTGGCTCCAAAGAGCAATTCCAAACACAACATACAGCACAGTCGGTATCGGTCATGGGCAGGCGTGTAAAACATTATAGATAGAGAAGAATAAAGGGAGGAGGTGATGGAGAGAGAGATGAGATCACTTAGGTTGCGTATGGCATAGCTCTTTACTAGCCCCTGCCGTAGCAGAGTTCACTTGCTTTAGTTGATTCTCATTCTCTTTGCTAACTCCCCGCAAAGGAGAATTTACCTGCTCTAGTAGCAACTTCCCTGCTCTCTACTAACTCCCTACCAGAGCAAATAAAATCTGCTCTAGCAAGGAGTGTGTAGAGAGGATGGTAGAACCGTTGAACACGTAAATCTTGCATAAAATTTTGCTATGCAAGGAGTTATCAAGCAGAAAGAGTACCTGCTAAAGCAGGTAGCAGGATGTTAGTAAAGAGGATGAGAACCTACTAAAGCAGGTGAACTCTACTATGACAAGGGCTACCATGCCATATACAAACTTAGACTATATTGTGGAAAATTTTCACATCATAAGATACTTTTGGAATGTTGATCCCACATATTACAAACCACCAACCATTAACCCCAAATGCCACTTCACAGGACGCGTTACCTCTCTCGAGCTTACCACTTACTCGACACTAGGGATGTAGATTTGGTTTCCCAAATCGAATCAAAACCGAAAATTTTGGTTTTTGGTTCGGTTTAGCCTAAATCGAATTGAAATGTATTAGTTTGGTTTTTTTTTTCAATTTCTTGTTTTTTTTTTCTTTTCTTTTTTGAAACCAATACTTGAATATTTCGGTTTTTCTCAATTTGAATTCGGTAGGGAGTCAAATTTTCTTATGTAATAGTTTTGATTTATATTTTTTTACTTTATCGGTTTACGCATCTTATCTTATCTCTTCTATTTTCAGTTTTTGCCCTCCAAAACCGAAATCAAACCAAACTGGAATCAGTTCGTCCAAGTCAATTTTCAAGGTGGTTTTGACAGATTCTGTTTGCTCAATTTTCGGTTCGAATTCGGATTTTGGGTCAAAGCTTGCATCGCTACTGGGGCGGGCGCATTCTACTCATTAGTCGAACCCTTTGACAGAGCGAACTCCAAAACTTAGGATGCCAACTCTTGCCGTAGAGCGAATCACGTAAACGCGCGGACATCTATGATCCACCTAATAACTTGTGTTTGCAAGCAAAACGTGCAGGGTAAGAGGGAATAGAGCCACAACAATCTGGCCTAGGGTCGTGTTTGAGTGAGGCCTCTCAGAATTAGCCCATACCCAGCCTGATTACTAATCAGGCCGGGCCAAACCTATTTTTAAATCAGGCCGTACGGGGCCCATTTCTGGCCTAGCCACAGGCTACCTGACAATTTCAATAGAAATCATCTCAAATGACCGGGGCTGGGTTTGGGTCTGGCTTATACAGGCCTATTTTTATTTAGGCTTTTGGAACTAGCCCATACCCGACCAGAACACTGATCGGATTGGGCTGGGCATTTTTCATTCAGAGCTACCTACATCAGCTCATACCTGGTCATTTTGGGCCACGATGGGCTCATGCCCTGCCCGTTGGGATGCCTACTCTCTCCACCTGACCCCAACAATGGATTTGCTCTCATCAAGGAGACATCGCCCATACTTGTTGGCATAGTCGGTCAAACTTCAAGAGGAAGAGAGAATGAAGCCACAAGATTCTCATCACTGAATGAATTTCACCTCAAGAGGAAGAGAGAATGAAGCCACAAGATTCTCATCGCAAATTTCACCCCAAGGTTCAGTACAATGTCACATGGGCTCTTCCGTTCCATGTAACCCAATTTGCTATATCTTTTTCGGCTAACATCATCTTCTTCTTCTTCAACCATGAGTTAATGCTCATCACTAATCCTTCCATGCGTTCTTCATTGCATAGAAGTTTAAAGCGGAACAAGCCCTACTCCCAGCCCCACCAGCAGCCCGCGTTTCCGACCCGGTCAAGCTTTAAACAAGAATCTTCCTTTTTAATCATTTAAGTTTTAAATAAGAATTCACTGTCTATGGATTTACTTCCCAAAGATCGAAATTCTTGATCAATGGAGGAACAATATCACTTTTTTTGTTCAATAGGACACCCAAGTGGATGATTGACTTATTTCATACTAGAAATAACCGCAGGAAATCATTTCATAATACTGATTCCTATTTCTCAACCTCTGCTTAAGAACTGGGACTTGCAATGGAGATGATTTACAAATCTAAAGAAACCATCTGGCTCATGGTTGTTTGGATCCGACAGAAATCAACCCCAAATTCGAAGATGCTCATAAGATCTAAAGTAGACGATCTCCAAATATGATGAAGCCTTCTGGCTCTAGTGCCACCCTTTAGCAGATTGGGACCTCCTTTATGAATACTTTCATTCAATTGCCTAATTTTTTTAATTGAGGTTGGATGGTCTCTAAAAATGGAAATTTTAAATTGGATATGGGAGGGAAAAGGCATGTCATTGATGAGTTGTCAGGTTGACTAAGAATATGCATCCTCAACTTATATATTAAGATTCTCAAAAACAAAGACACATATGGACTGTAAGAACTATTTATAGTGGGTCCGCCTTGAGCACTTATTTGTTTGCCATGTTTATGGATGTATAGGAAATTAACAAACTAGAAGAGATTCAGTGGCATATTTTATTTGTGGATTAAGGGATACTAAATGGGAAAAAAAAAAGAAAAAAATAAAATGATAGACTATAATGGTAAAGAAAGGCGTAGAACAAAGAGCGATTTTTAGAGTACAACTTTAGTGGACGAGATAGCATGAAGGATGATTTAGTTAACATAGAAATTATCTAGTGCCATATTGCTGATAAATTTCTATATTTTGACTCTAAAAATCATATGGTGAATTTGAGACCGACCTCTCAATTAGGATAGGATCAATGAAATGGAGACAAGCAAGTTTAGTACTGGGGTCTACGGAATCGGTGGAAGTGACATTATATTATAGGACAACAGAGTCAAATCAATTGTGCTATATGAGGTAGTAATGCATACGTTAAGGTGAATGTGTATAATTAAGAACCCCAATAAAAGAAATTTGAAAGTGAAGCTATAAAAGAAGAATCATGTATCATCGCCTAAGGTTATTTGGACGTGTCCATTAGAGGTTTTTATCATGGAAACCAATGCGAATTCTGTAAATTTTGCATAGAGGACAGCAATCATACCTCCATCCACTGCTCAATGGTTTGGCACATCTTGGGTCACCCTCAAGGTGTCAACTTAGGTATCGGTATCGGGTATTGGTCTGTGGAGGACCGATACGTATCAGCAAATACTGATATGTGATACCAGAGCATGGTTCAAAATTTTGGCCAAAATTTGAAGATTTCGGCTGAAATGTTTCGGTTTCGGTCCCCACCGAAATCAGAAAGAAAACCTAAAATTTCGGTTCTACAAGGTATTGAAGTTTTCAGCTGAAATTTCAGTTCAAAAATCCGAAAATTTCAATTTCATCCTCTTACCAGAGTGATGCTTTTTCACTTTTTTACCTTTGAGAATAGGATTGTAGGAGTAGGTGACGCTGAATGTATTGGGATTATGTCGGACCATAGAGCACCGCAGCAGCAATAAGTCCCCAACAGTGGAGTACTAGAGTATATTTGTTAAGTTGTCATTACTTTGATACATTTCATTTGTATACTTGTCAAATCAAGGGAAGAAGAAGAGTCAACAACAGAGTATTACTTGATAACTTGCATTTATTGCAACGGTCAAATCAAGGGAAAAAAGGAATCATTACTTGATCAAATGAAGGGAAAAAGTAAAGCAACACTCAAAACAGAGCCGATACATATTGGTTGGCCATAAAACCGATATTTATCGTCGATACGTATTGGTATCGGCCTATATTTAATACCTTGCTCACGCTAGATTTGGTTGGCAGTTTGGCACTCTAATTGGTAGCTCCGGTAGCTTGGAAGCATAGGAAACAAGTGTTTAGAATTTGCTCCCATTTCGCCTTGATTGGGTTGGTGTGGAATATTTGATGGTAAGGCTATGAAAAGTGCTTATCTCAACACCGAAGTTCAATTGACGAAAGACAACTTTGATGTGGGCAAGAATCTTAATAATGTTTCCGTACTCCACTCAAGACTATGAAGAATTAGGAGTTCAGCCGAGAGTAATAGCTCTATTTTATACTGTTCAAGTCTTTTTGTGTCGTTGGTTGAGTGTAATAGCTCGTTTCTGTTTAGTTTGGATGGTGTATTTTTGAGGTTTTCCGATGAGCATCTTGCTCATTGTTGCCTCAAAGGATCAAAATTTGGACTAAAATTTTGGTTTCGGGCATGACTGAAACTGAAATCTGATAATTTTGCCGAAATTTTAATCTCCATACAAAAATGACCAAAATTTCGGTCCAAAATGTCGTTTGGGTGGGGACCGAAATTTCGGCCATTTCGACCAAAATTTTGATCCTTTGTCTCTCGAGTCTGCATGGCTTTTTGTTTTTTTCAGCTGCTGCTTGGGGGTGATATCCATGCCAAAGCTCCTGCGTGGCTGCTTCATAGGGTGTTTCTATTGTATAACTTTTTAGACACTGATATAAGGCACACAGCAAACAGAAGACCAGTCAACGGGCCGCTTATGTGGCGCGATACAAGTGCAGTGGGTCCAACAATGCAGGTCAGGCTAGCCATTTACAATGCGCCACATAAGCAGTCCGTTGTTAGTATGAGATCCACTCATTAAAATTTTCATCACTTTTCTTCCTTCATACATGAGGTTGGTTAACAAAAAGGAGTAGTGGGGGGGTTTACCTATTTACATTGCGGCTCTTATTTTTATTTTTCATTTACATATTATTTCCTATAGTGATGGATTCTCTGATAAAATAACCTTTGACTGCTTTGAATTAGTTGAAGGAGACTATTTTACCCCCTGATCTTTGATCTAATTGATCAAAAGTAAAGGTGGCACTGTAAATAGGTGAAACACAGGGGCAGAGTGTAAATAAGACATATCTCGGGGGTAATGCAAATACCCATCGTCAAATCAGGGGTTGTGACTTATTGCAAAACTATGAAGAACTTAACATTGATTAGAAAAAAAATATGAAAGAAATAAGAGTTACGAAGCGGACTCCATGCATATAAGTGGAATAAGCTATAATGATGATAGTAATGGTGATGCAGATGACAAAGATGACATTTGTCACTCTCCTTCCATGGATCTCTAATGAAACATAGGAGTCACAAATATTTACAAGTACACAAATCAATTAAAGTACTTGTTAATCATGGTAAATTTATAAGCCTGGTTCTATCAAAAATATAAAAAAAAAATATAAGCATGGTACTATGGACAAGATAACAATACTAATTTGTATTCATGTGGCACCCACTCAGATGATCAAATGTCATAGATAAGAGCGCCTCGATGATCATAATTATTTTATGAAAAGACAAGAAAATAGTAAATAATATAGTTAAAAGAGTCAATTACATATAAAATGAAAGATAAAATCACAATTAATTTTACCACTTAGTTCTCACCATGATTGGCGCTATCAACCATGCAGTTCTATTTTTTTTATTTTAAGTTTTTTTTTACGAAAAGGTTATAATCAAGCCGCTCTTAATCCATAACACCTAATCATGAGATTGGGTGTCCCATGACTGCAAATTAGTACTGGACCAAATATATTACGGGTACCAAGCAACCTTTATTTGGTAGAGGGAGAGAGAGATTGGCTCATCATATGCCTAATAATAAATAAGAAAGATATGTGCTTGTGAAACTGCCCGGAAGATTGACCTATGCACCATCCTCGATGCACAGGATTCGCACCCAATACCTGCTCAGCGACATCCCTTATCATCATTAATAGCCGTGTCAGTGGTGGAGAAGGTTATAAAGATCTATCTTTTAAGAAGTCCCTCATCACTGTGAGGGCCTCAAGTCGTCGCAATCCAGCTTTCAAATTAAATGACCTTAAATGGAAAAATAGTCAATAGTTTGGCACGTTCATTCCTGTACGTAAATGGGTAATTAATTAATTTATTTTTATTCTTTTAAATCATGGGTCAATAGTTGAGAGTTGGGTCATGTATTTTGTAGACATGAGACTAGGGCTCCAACCACACCGAGTCAACTTGACAGCTCAACTTGGCTCCACTCAAAGAATGAGAGATTTTCCTCTCTTAAGCTCGACTCGAGAACCAAGCTGAGCTTTTTATATGAAGTTTGCTTGAAACAGACCCGAGCTAGAGCTGAGCCTTGTAAAGCTTGGCTCCAAGCTTTTTATAAGAAGCTCGCATAAAATAGAGTCAAGCTGGAGCTGAGCCTTCTAAAGCTCGGCTCTAGGGGTGAACACTGGATTTACTTGAAGGGGGGTCACAATAGTTGGTATATATTATTTAAAAAATTTACCTTCCTTACTTTAATAGAGGAAAAAAAATTTAAATAAAAAACTTCCTCCAAAAAGTAGAAAATATTTTTTTAAAAAAATAATAATAACTCTCCAAAAAGTCATTCCATTATTATTAATTTTTAAATAAATCTCAATCAATATCTAGTTTATGGAAAGATTTCTAAAAAAAAATTGAAAGTTTTTCCAAAATAACGCTAAATTTTTCCGAGAATATACAAATAAATCTCAAGCAAGATCCCATAATTTTTCCGAAAGTTATCTAAAATTATTCCGAAATGAACCGAAATGACCCTCCACCGAAATTTGTTATCATGAGTCTATGACAATAAGCAATAAATAAAGATCAAACAATATTATTATATGAAAAGATTAACAACCAGATTAGTATATGAAAAGATCAAACATATTCTGTGGTGTACAGAAAAGTTAACCAAAAACAAATGAAGCATATTAGTTTATGAAAAGATTAGATCACATTATGAAAATTTTGTAAAATGCATCCCCACATATAAGCAATCAATGAAGATTGAAAAATAGAGATTTAAGGAAATTAGGGATTTACTAATTTAGAGCTTTAAAAAATTAGGAATTTAGAAGGATTTAGAAAAATAAAGGATTAAAAATTTAGTAAAATGGGAATTCATTAATTTAGGGTGTAGGGAGAAATTAGGACTTAATAATAGAAAGTAAAAAGGATTTAGGGAGATTTAGGGTTTAAAATTAGGGAAAATAAGGGATTTAGGGATTTAGGATTAGTTAGGGATAGGGCTCTCAATGAGCCGGATTAGAGTCAGGCTAGGGTTCAACCCGACCCTAACCTAATCGGGCCGAGTCCCCAAAATTTTCAGTTCGACCTTTTTCCTAACTTTTTTTCAATTGTTTTTTTGGAATAAAATTTGGTTGGGCTTTAATTATTTTTTTTCCAATAAAAGTTTGAAGAATATTAAATAATTATATTAACGTTATAAAGGCTCGGATACATACTTTTATTCAAATATTTTATTTTAATTTGTTGTACAACGAATACAGCGGACAACTGTTGCATGATGACTATAATGAACAACTATTTATCTCAGGGCATTTAAGTCTATTATATTTAATTAAAAGAAAAAAAAATTATAACTTTAAAAGGTTATATATAATAATAATAATATATATATACGGTATTTAAGTAAATTATAGTTATTTAAAAGAATTTTTTTTTTATAACTTGAAAAGGATAAGTATATATATATATATATATATATATATATATATATATATATATATAATATCTGGGCTGGGTGTTGGAACACTTAATCTAAGCCTGGTCCGGATTGATCCTGGTTGCAACATGTTTAGCTCAGTCCGAATACCTAGCCTGATTTATTTGATAGAAAATATCACTTTTTTCGGGCCAAAATTCGGGGCAGCCGGCCCATTGAGAGCCCAAGTTAGGGATTTATAATTCAGGGGTAAAGTAAATTAAGAGAAGGAGAGACGGTGAGAGAGAAAGAGGAAATGACTAAGAATAGAGAGAGGGAGAGAGAGAGAAAGAGAGAGCATGTGAGAGAGATGATATGAGAGAGGATTAGAGAAAGAAAGAGAGGTATCCGTGGTGTCGACTGTCGAGGTGGCAGTCCGATGGTTGCTCGGCCTCGGTAGCAGTGTCGGCGGGTGACGAGCGCAAGCGGCGACTAGGTAGGGTTGGGTTTTCTGTCGAACCGCAGAGAGAGAGAGAGAGAGAGGTGTTACCGTCTTAGGTCTTAGGTTTAAAAAACTTAAAACTTGTAAAGTGGGTTGGAGGAAATATTGGGGCCCGGTTAGGTTTTTTGTTGAGGAGAGAGAGAGAGAGAGAGAGAGAGAGAGAGGAGTTACCGGATTAGGTCTTAGGATTAAAAAAAACGTAAAAGCTTGTAAAGTGGGTTGGAGGAAATATTGGGGTCCAGTTGGGTTTTCTGTTGAGGAGAGTGGGGGGTGGGGGGGGGGGTGGTTAAAATATCTTAACGCCTGTCAAGTAGGTTGGAAGAAATATTGGGGTCTGGTTGGGTTTTCTGTCGAGGCTAGTATAGTACGGTCTTAAGATTAAAAAACTTAAAAGCTTGTAAAGGCTAGACGAAAAATTGGGGTTGCATCTGCCCATGCTCGGTTCGGCCCATTTGTACTTAATATTTTATACATATAATAAATATATTATATAAAAAATTTATAATTACTTTTAGTTTTAACCCGGATATATAATAGCTAGCTTCATCTAACTTTTACTTATAATTGGGAAAATATGTAATGAAACACAACTATAATGATTCCCTATCTAAGTATAATGATGCTGGAACCGATCTAAAAATTGAAATATTAAAATAACAACTCAGGGAAATGAAAAAGAAAATCGACTCTGCAATTGAATGCAAGTACAATCTATTAGATAATATTTTAAATTAGAAAACTAGAAGATCAGAAGCTCAAGAAAGATTAAACACTAAAACACTAGTAAAAAAAATATATAATAAAATTTCCTTGGCTCAAAGCTCAAGTCAAGCTCGGCTCGGCTCGGCTCAATAGAGTCGAGCTAGAGCTTGAAATTTTCAGGCTCTAAGAGCCTAGAGCAGACCTTGAAGCCGGCTCTTCTAAGGTAGAGCCAAGCTAGAGTTGACCCAAGCTCGGGCTCGACTCAGTTGCAGCCCTTCGTAAGACCATTTTGGCCCTGTGGTTTCATGTGGGGCATGACTCATGACTCCTTATCCTAAGATATCTTTAAAAAACTTGTTCTCTACAAACCCAGGCATTGAATAGCTGAAAGAAATTTGAATTTCGCTAGGCACCGGTAAAGTCGCTGAGTCGGGACTAAATATGCCCCGCAAAATTTGTCAACTTAAAAAAAAAATAATAATAATTTCAGAAGGTAAATCTTTAATTATAAAATATCTATAATTTTACTTTTTAATTTTCTAAATTTTGACTGATTCTTTCCGGAATTTGATAAATTTTGGCGCATTTTTCCAAGCCGATTTATTCCAAACCCCCGACTTGGTAACAATGCCGGCGCATCTAAACTTTGTAGGGTATGATTCGGTTTGGCACACATACCAAAAGTGGTTGTGGTCATGTGTGTACAATAAGAAGGGTTCTCATCTCACTTTTGGTGGTGTGTGCAGTGTGAAACAAGTATCTAACGGTTTGAAAGGTAGTCCATGACCTCAAGATCTGTTATGTGAAACATTGAGACGGAAAATAATCTCCATCATTTGATTCAAGGCCGTCAGCAATTTTAACAAGCTAAGACTTGATTACAAATATAGAATATTGTTCAGTTGTAAATATCAAATACCTGTTCCCTTTCTTAGCTGCCACTTTCAAATTCCTGTTTAATTTTTGGGTGCCATTTATTTATAATCATATATTCTAATCGTCCATAAAATTGAAAATTCGGACAAGATTTTGATCCATAGATTAAAATTTCAGCCAAAATCTGAATTGGACAAAACGTTTCTGTTTTGGGCATGTCCGAAACGAAACTGAGATCCAAAATTTTGATCCAGATTGTAATTACTATCCTTCTTTGGTTAACAACAAATAAGTTATCACTCGTACTTTTGTAATTTTCTATGCGGGTAAGTTTGGTACACGCTTGAAGTTAATTAGAGATAAATTTTAACATTTTTACTTAGAGAAAAAATGTAACATTTTAACTTAGGGTAGCTCTCTTCACACCCACGAGTTCTCTGAAAGCACCCACGTGTGCAACTCCTTAAAACTTATTGATTGGGTTGGATTAGACGTTGGAGATCATTCACCCCAATCTTACACACAATGGATCTTGAGATCATGTCGCACCTATCAGACGGTCAATTTTTTTATTCCACATGTCACAGATCCCCAAAATATGCACCTTGTGTGCAATGGTACACATCTCGCTCAAATATGATTTTAGGGCTATATTTTGGAGACCTATGACATGTGGAATAAAAAGCTGACCGCCTGATAGGTGCGACATGGTCTCAAGATCCATTGGGTTGAAGATCGGGGTGAAACACGATCTCCATCGTCTAATCAGACGCAATCAATGGGTTTTAAGGGATCTCCAACATAAGTGCTCTCAAAAAACACATGGGTGCAAACAAAGCTACCTTTAAGTTACTTTTCAACTGGCAATTGCACGTATACAAATTACCTAGCTTGACATGTGCACCCCCTTGACGAAAAATCTTGGATCCGCCATCATGTGGCTGAAATGGTGTGCCTTGTAGAAAATAATAATAGAATCACTGTCAAGAATGAATGTGTCACTTGGTCTATGTTTTAAATGAGGGACCAAAGAGGCATTAGTGTAGTTGGTACGCTCCCTCCAATGTGAGGGAGTAGGTCGTAGGTTCGATTCTTGTCCTCTACGCTGCAAGGTATGAGTTGGGTTCTGTTAATTAACCCTCACCACTATAGTTGGTGCTCTCTCACGCTGTTGTTGTTCTGCAACTATCACATATGTGTGCGTGCCTGCTCATCGGTTCTCGAGGCTGTCATAGTCGAATGGCATCAGACGCTAGAGAACCTACTATGGTATGATTAAACAAGAGGGTTGCTTCATGCACACTACGTTTTCCTTCCAACACACTGTTTCTAATTGCACACCTATTTTGTTACCTGCACGCCAATTACAAGAAAAAATAATGGTAATCAAGTTCACCCTATTAACAACGCCATTGATTTAAAGCCCAACTATGAGCGCCAAAAGTAAGGCTCGTTTCCACGCATACGCAGCTTCGCCATCGGCCCCTTCTTCCCCTAGTTTTCATCTACCTTGCATAAAATATTCCCTAAAGCCTCCAAAATTCCTACCAAAGCCATTAAGATCATCGCTACCTGGAGATGGGCTCTGGCTCCAACTCGCTCTTACGTGCCTATTGTTTGATTACTATAGTTTTTTTTTGTTTTTTTGAGAGAGATTAATAGAGTAAAGACTTAAAAGAGTAAATAAGTTCTCTTGCCACAATTAGATAGAAAGTAGGTAGGACATTAGTAGTAGTTTATTTATTTAAAAAGTTTATTTGTTTATGACTCACTCTTACAGTTGGATTAATCATTAACAAAAATGAGGAGATATATTAATGAAATTGTAACTAGAGCACAAAGAGAACCCCTGTTCCCTGTCAAGTGGGAAACAACCCAACAATAGGGATACCATATTAAATAGGGGTGTCAAAGGGTCAGGCCGGCCCTAAAAGCCCAACTTAGCCCGACCCAAAATGTTTGAGCTAAGGCATAATTTTGAAGGCCCTTGGCAGGGCTTAAGGCGTTAAAGCCCTAAAATTTTAGCCCAACCCAGCCCATGTATATATATGTGTGTGTGTGTGTGTGTGTGTGTGTGTGTGTGTAAAGGTTGGGATGCTACTCACGGGAGTAGCGTTTGGGCGCTAACCACAAGTCAGTTTGGCGTCATGTGGCACCGAACTCGAAAATTGGGTGACAAAGCAATTTGAACAAAATCGTTCGAGTCTCAATTGAAAAAATTGGGCAAGATCCAATGCTTATCCCTTCTTCAAAATGTGGTCAAAATTAGAAAAAAGTCCATGCATATTATAAGTGGGAGTTACTTTATGTTTGACCCCTGATTTGAAGGATAAAAACGGCATAAAAAAATTTAAAAAAAAAAAAAAATGTAATTTCATGCCCTATGAATTTAGTACCCAAAGATATTTTCTTTTTTATTGATCACATGCCACATGGAATGTGATCTAGCCCTAGAGAATAGTGCTTGGACGCTCGGAGGACACTGATATATGATGAACTGCAAATAATAGATAATTCAACAGACCGCTTATGTAGCATGAAGTAAGCGCAGTCAATCCCAGCAATGTAGGTCAGGGTCGGGCCAGCCACTTGCATTGCGTCAGTTAAGCAGGCAGTTATTGGTTTGTTATTTGAGGCCGACTCATTATAATTTTCCTTAGAGCATTTTGATTTAATTTTTCAAACTACGTCTTAAAAAACTCTAAAATATCTCCCAAACACACATCTTCATCTCGTAAACTAGCACGCCACTGGATTTTGGTTAAGTCTGTCCAGTCTAGATGAGGTTCAACCGAATATAAAACCATTGGATGGAAGGAATCTTGACTAACTTTATAAGTTGTTCCACGTTTGGTCCCTTGCATCCAAACTGTTAAAAACAGTGCCCCTAAGTGGCACCTTCTCCCATTCTCAACTCTCTCTGGTTTTTTTATATATATTATATAAATCTCCAATGTCAATCTCTGCGAGTAACGATTTGAGTACCTTTAAATTCGGTTACCAAATCTTTGAGTTGATCCACATTGAAATACATGGACTTCATGGAATCATATAATGGAGATTGTTTATCGCCCCAACCGTTTAACATGATAGATCTTGAGATTATGGGCATATCATCAGATGGTCGGTTTTTTATTTCATGTAAAACACACTAAAAAAAGTGACCTTAAAATCAATCTTGAGTGTGCACATGACGTTAAGGTTACTTTTCTGAGATGTGTATCATGTGAAATAAAAAATTGATCATGTGATGGTATGCCCATAATCTCAAGATCCATTATATAAATAATTGGGAGAATAAACAATATCTATCTCTTGATTCAATGCAGTCAATATGTTTCAGCGTGGGTGAACTCAAAGATTAGGTGGGTGGATTTAAAGTTACTCTTAGGATTTTTGTGAGTCCAATGTCTTACTTATTTCCTAGATTGTATATAAAATATCGTGCTCATCCAACCTTTTAGTCTACCCCATAGAATCCGAGCTTTGAGGCCCAGTTATGGATTAGAAAAATCTTAAATTCGATAGATTGTTACCATTTGATGGATCACTGGTTATACAATTGATCGGATTCACTACTATATCATCGTTGGCATAGTGGTAACCATTATATAATAATGGTGTAGTGCTTTATATTATCATTTTATATAAAAAATTTATCTTTTTATTTTATTTTAGGAATTGGATTGCTTAATCGCGTCTACTTCCATCCACCGAATCTTTGAATTCACCCACGCTAAAACATATTGATTACATTGAATCAAACGATGGAGATCATTTAGGCATACCATTGGACAATCAGTGTTTTATTTCGTGACACACATCTCTGAAAAGTGACCTTAACATCACGCACATAGTTAAAATTAATTTTAAGGTCATTTTTTTGGGTGTGTACTACTTGAAATAAAAAAACAACCGTCTAATGGTGCCACCATGATCTCAAGATCCATCGTGTGCAAGGTTGGGACGATAAACGACCTCCATCTTTCAATTCAATGCAGTCAATTGTCTGATGATGCCTCCATAATCTCAAGATACATCGTGTGAAAGGTTGGGACGATAAATGATCTCCATAGTCTAATTCAATGCAGTCAACCGTCTAATGGTGCCTCCGTGATCTCAAGATCCATCGTGTGAAAGGTTGGGACGATAAACGATCTCCATCGTCCGATTCAATGCAGTCAATGTTTTTTAGTATGGGTGAACTCAAAGATTTGGTGGGTGAATTTAAAATTACTTTTTTTTGTAAATGGAGGGCCGCCAACTCTAACAAGGTGTAGAGGGTGGCAATTTAGTAATTTAATTTAAAAAATGATAAATATAGTATTTAGGCTATTCTTTAGCGGCTAGTTAACCATTTAAAGTTGCATCCGTTAAAGAGGGTGTTTTATGAACACTAAAATGCTAACTAAGGGGTTTAGAGTAAATAGCTATAACTGGGGGGGGGGGGGGTATTTGTAATATCAGCATAACTCAGAGGGGATTTACAAAAAACCCATAATAAAATCATATAACCATTAAATAATAAATAATGACCAAAATATAATAGTCAATTTTTAAGAAAGAAACTTTTATAATAAATTGTGATAAAATATAAATGGAGATCTCAACTCCATAATGATTTATAAATATATATTTTTTTAACAAATAGTCATATATATATATATATATATATATATATATATATATATATATATATATATATATATATATATATTATTTAATATTAAAAGCTGCATCACAAAATTATGTCACAAATCATAGAATCCATCCAGGATATAGACATGATAACATGTCACCCAAAAGTCTAAAAGACTAATGTCCACAAAGGACTCCAAAATGACTTTGAGTCATTAATATCCACCAAGGATAAAATAATTCGTATTAGGGGTATGAACGAATTAATTATAGTATGTTATCATGTGCAAATAATGTACTCTTTGGGTATAAATAATGTGCAACATTCAGCGTCACCTTTGGATAGAAATTGAGTGTACAACCTATCCTCTCCCCCAGGGCAAAAAAAAAAATATGCGTAGACCTAATCGCTTATGTTTCTGATTTAGTCCCGATGATTCACTACTTTTAGGCAGGAGAATCATCATTCTCTCTCCTTTACACTAACGACTACTCTACTTACTCTATTTACACGAAATTAATGAATCACCTTTGAATAGAATCAATAACTCCATACAAATCAGTGCACAAAGTGATCTTAATGAGATAAAATCTCAAGATTTAAAAAACAATAACCTCCATAGAATAGTCACCTTTGGGCAGATCCAATCCACTTCAATTGTAGTCTCTCGAACTACCTCTTTAGCGGTTTTCCTTAACCTCATTGGAAAGACCTAAACCTGATATGTCTAGTTTCAAGAGTTTAACGAACTTATCCTAAAATGTATATGCGTAGTCATGCTCATAGTCAAAATAATTATGAAACAATCTTAATTAAATTTGTAATGATAAAATTTAGGTCATAAACCTATGAGCTTGCACATACATACACTTAGGCCATAAGATCAAACCAAAGATCCAAAAGCGCATATAATAACAATAAATTCGAGATATCATTGGGTCACCCAAATATTTTAATCTTCATATACAATCATTACCTGTTGCCAGTCAAAAATTCAAAGCATAGGCCTTAACGAGTAAATTGAAATTGACTTAAAAATGGGCCGATACACTCAAACCAAAAAACCTTTTTTTAAAAAAAATATATAAATAAGAGAAATGGGCAATATTGCATCTTTAAGGACACAGATTCTAGTCCGAGCCCAGCTTACCAATAATTGAAACCCAAATCACCATTTAAATAAATAATAAACAATAAAAGGGATTGAATCACAGTTTAACTCGAATAAAACAGCTTACCATTAAAACAGCTTACCATTTGCCATTTGCTATTCATCAAGCAAAATAAAACCAAAATAGGTTGAATCCACAATAATTTGCGAATCAATTATCTTATATAAATTCATAGTTCATGTGGGTATGTGAGTTTGGTAATATGCAATCCCGCGACCTAAACTCCCAAATCCTCCAACAGAAAACACATCAGCAGCTCTACACTACCACAAACATAAACCCAAAAGCAAAACAAGAACGAAAAATTATGCAAGGGTCATTCTCAAATCTAATGGCCGAAACCCAATTGTGTCGGCCACGGTAGCACTCCTAAATAATAAGGTCCACCCCTTTCTACAAAATTTTATCTACTTCTCATGGTTTCAACCAATCATGGACCAATACAAGCTCTGATACCAATTGTTGGATCTATTAATCTGATCACTCAAAATAATTGCCCTAAGATCTAGGTGTATCATCAACCAAAATAATAAATCAATAATCTATAAATTAAAATATATGTGCGTACCTTACCGCGAAGATCGTGATTGTTAATTTAAGTTGACGCTTTCCCTATGAAGAAAGATGAAGGTGACTCTACCCGTCTCTTTTGCTACACTCTCTTGATATGAATATGCCAAAAGGCTTGTATATAGTGAGCGGAGACGTCCACATATATATATATATATATATATATATATATATATATATATATATATATATATATATATATATATATATAGCATGAAGAGTTACGTGATGCCTAGAATACCGTCCATCAAAGTAGTCTAATAGGAATAAAAATCACATGTAAATCAGGAAACCTTGAAGTTTTTTTCAATTTCCAATAATGCCCTATATTATCTCAAGCAACTACAATCCAGGGTTTTATAAAATCCTAGTATATGTGAGCCACACAAAATAAAAATTTTAGTTTCCATAAAAAATTTCAACATATTAAACCCAAACCCCGCTTGAAGTAGGTCGGGTCTTAAAAACTTTCGAGGTCGACCCGGCCCATTTGCACCCTTATCAGCTACACAAGAAAATAACTTGTCTCCTACCATGCTAATCTTATATAGCAAAATAAGTTGACTGTAATGTTAAATGGAGAATTTCGTGATGGAGATCTTGTTAGAAGTTTCTATTTTGGTAGCCGTCATTATGGTCAATCCGTTGATCGGTGAATAGTATAAGATCAATCTTGTGATGTAATAGTTGCTAATTCGGTGAATTTGAAGAGAATGAGCAACTAATAATTAAGTTTTTTAGTTAAGGTATAATTGTGATTTCCAATCAATATAGAATTAGTAATTCAAGTCCTTAATGGGAAATGACTCTTTGGTTATAAATATAAGAGATGCTTGGTTCCAACGATTGCTCAACATACTTCAACCCTTCCTATTAGCAAATGCATCTCCATTGTGCTAGGAGGTATTGAGAGCGAGGAGATCGTTGAAGATCGGCAACCCATTATCATGACTCACACTCAAGGTGCGCACATATATTTTTTATTTATGAATTGTTGATTTATTGTTTTGATTGATCATGCACCTAGATCCTATAAGGCATATATTTGGATGATCGAATCGATAGATCCATATAAATTCATCAGATCTTAGTTAAAATTAATGTCTATGATTCAATAGCCCTGAAATTAAGATTCCCTTATAGCTAAGGATTTTAATACTTAGGGTTCAAAGTCGGCCTGAGTAGTGCCCACACTATATCCAAGGCTTCGATGCTTTCATGCACGGTCACCAAGTCAAGGTTCAGCAACAAAGCTTAGAATTCAAATAAATCCTGCAAAATTTGGCCGGCTTGGGAAGAATTCGAAGAAATTATAAGAATTAGATTAAAGTTTATAACAAATTTTAAAAATTATAATTTAAAAAAAAAATCTAAATTATTTGTGAATTTATAAAGAATATAAGAAATTTCTAAAAGTTCAAGAATAATTCAGTTTTTTTTTTAAATTCTTTTTATCAATAATTGTACTTCATAGAAGAAAAACAAGTTACAATGGCGAGCTGAGTGAATAATTCGAAAATAATTCATAGAATATTTGTGAATAATTCGCCAAAATTGTTTTTTGAAAAAAATGGAAAAATTTGATGACTACGCTTTCATGAGGTTAAATAGGAAAAATCATAAATGGTGGATAAATTTTGATAGATAATTTTTTAGACGGCTTATGTGGCGCGGTGTGTGGGCCCCACTGTACACCCAGTCACGTCACATATGCTGCTTACAAAATTGTTTTTAGAAAGCTGTCCATTGTATAACGCTGTCCGGTCATATAGCTTAAGGTAAATAAAAAAGACAAAATTCTAGGAGCCAATGTAGGGTGGGTTGCAGTGGTTGAAGACATGGTATTAAAAATCAATCGACTGATACGTATCAGTATCTCAACTCGGTATTGGCTGATATGGGCTGTATCGGCTGATACCTCTATTTTTTATTTTATTTTTAATATATAAATTAGCAGCCGATACGTATCGGTATCGGTGAGTCTGTCTGTCCTTCATGGACCCCGACTCTCAAACCCATTTTGAGACCTTGGTTGTATACCCATTTTGAGACCTTGGTTGTAGTGTACTTATTTATTACGGGTTACTAATTTTCAAAGGAATAAAGCGTACTTCTCAGCAAACGCTGGATTAGGTCTTTTAGAAAATTGATGGTTGCCTTCTTTCCTCTTGCGTGGGGGACCAATGGTTAGTCCAACCAACCAACCACACGTGAAGGTTTATTGTCAAATTGATTCGGTATAACATCTGGGGCTAACTGCCTCACGCAATCGATTGAAAGCCCTGTTTTCGGTTTTTTGCTTCCGCTCTTTTAACAGCTTTTAACTTCTAAGTTGGTATTAGCCTATCGGGTAAACCGCTTCACGGTGAAGACCACGTCACCAGCCATATTTTTAGACCACGTGGTTACATCATGTGTGTTGTTCCATATGATTACGATGATTTTGAAGGATTGAGAAATCTGTGCCACATGCCATGATCATGAGGGTGATTGTGTCGCTAGACTGGTGATCGCTTATTTGCGGCTCGCTCGATCGATTTAGGGCGTATTCTCTATGCTAAACATTACTTATATAAGCTAATAATATAATCGATGGATTTTCCATTAAGATGCTTTAATCACTCTTTTAATCACAATATGTGTAACGGTTCTCATCATTATTGTATTTCATTAATCACCAATTAATATATAGCCATAATTGTTGGATGACATTCATGGCCACATCAAACAGATTTAAAGTTTAACGGCGTAAACATTGAGATGATATATATATATATATATATATATATATATATATATATATATATAGAGAGAGAGAGAGAGAGATATATATATATATATATATATATATATAGAGAGAGAGAGAGAGAGAGAGAGTACTTACGCATTCTCTTAAAGGGCCAACGCCCAGACTCCTTTAAAATCATTGATTGCTTCAGATAAGATGATGGAGATTATGTTTTACCCCGATCTTTAACAAAATAGATCTTGAGATAATAGCGGACCTATCAAACAGTCAATTTTTTATTCCATGTGTTACAAATCCTCAAATAATGGCCCTAGAATCATATGGCACACACTACCCTCAAACATGAATTTAGGGCCATTGTTTTGGGGATTTATGACACATGAAATCAAAAAATGACCGTCAAATAGGTGTGCTGTGATCTCAAGATCTACTGTGTAGAAGATCGGGGTGAAATGTGCTCTCTATCATCAGAACTGAAGGAATCAACAATTTTCAAGAAGTCTGGGACGTGAGTGCTTTCAAAATATGCATGGGTGCAAACATAACTGCCCACATATATATATATATATATATATATATATATATATATATATATATATATATATACATATATAGTGAGAGCCATTACTTTCACTCGAGAAGTTTGTCCTTGCACATAATTTAAAGAGCGATACCTTTGTTCGCGCTTATGGGTTTATTGAAAGCACCTATGCCTGAGACCTATTGCAATCAGTTGGCAGCTTGGAATCGAACGATTGAGATTGCCTTTCAACTCAATATTCTACACAATATATCTTAAGACCATGATCTTTCCATCAGCAGGTCTTTTTGATTCCATGTGGCACGGATCCCAAAAAAAGACCCTAAAATCATATTTGAGTACGATTTGTGTTATCTGGTTTTAAGGAACTTTTTTGGAGATATGTGCTATGTGGAATCAAAAACTGACCGGCTGATGGTACACTTATGGTCTCAAGATTCCTTGTATGGAAGTTTGGGATGAAAAGCAATCTCAATCGTCGGATTCCAAGCATTCAATGGGTTCAAGACATAAGCTCTTATATTAAACCTGCAGGCGTGACCAGAGGACCCTTTAAGTGAATGGCTTGGTATTTTTTTAGACCACTAGCCATTCAATTTGAAGGTGTTTGATCCAAAGATCTTTGGGTGAATAAAGAAAGAGAAAATAAACAAAAATGCAAATCAATCACAATTAAAAAACACAAAAATTTGACGTGGTTAGGCAATAATGCCTAGATTCACCAATTCACCCAGGTTTCACTATTGTTAAAGAGTTTTAAATTAGGCTATAGGAGCAGTCACTTGAAAAAGACTTTGTATACCCTGTAATTAGGGCTAGCATGATAGATGTGAAATTACTATTATGTCTATGACTTATGGGCAATCGTGGCTGGATCATCAATACTCTCAAAGTGACTCAATCGCATTTGTCTCGACATATCAACATTTTGGTGCAAAAGGTTGGCACAAAACAAGATCTATATGTTATGATTCAATCTAGTCAAATACTGAATTAGATAATGGCCTTTGACTGCATTGAATTATATGATAAAGATCATATTTCGCTCCGGTCTTTTGCACCTAAGATCTCTAGATCTTTAATATAAGAGGAATTAGATAATGTTTTCATATGACACAGGTCACCAAAATACTCTCTTCTAAACTATGTGCAAGGGCTAACTTCTCATGTGCTAGTAATGACTGAATATTATTTTGTGATTCAACGTAGTCAATGATTTTTCATATTAAAGGCTAATTAAGTAAATCTGACACATTAATTTTAGAAAGCGTTAGACTACTTTGAGTCTCATGATAAAGAAGTTTATTCATTCTTCAGCATAGTGACAAATTTCTCCGAAATTCTTCGAAATTTACCGAAATAAGGGTTGGGCGAAACTTTCGACGAAATTTCGATGATTTCTCCAAAATCGCTGAAATTCCATTAATTTCGGTGAAATTAACGAAATTTCGCTGAAATTAACAAAATTTCATCGACATTAATAAATTTTTTCTAATATTTGTCAATTTTTAAATAATAAATAAAATTTTTATAAAGTTTAAATATAATTTATATTTAATATTTTGTGTACTCCCCGAAATTTTCTCGAAATTTATCCGAAATGAACCAAAATAATCTCCTACCGAAATGTACTGAAAACAAAATTTGTCACTATAGTCTTCAGTGAATTAGATATTTAGATTATAACCTTTAAATCACAAAAAGCATTTAGGCAAATCGGCAACATGCTGCATTTAAGTCCAGCGGGTTCAACTGCTATTGGATATGACTGAATGCTGACTAAACGTGTGACATGTTTAACATAAAAGAAGCTATTGGATATGACTGAATGCACACTAAACGTGTGACATGTTTAACATAAAAGATTGCACCTATTTAGAAGATTATAACTGTCCAAAACTTTAACGTCCATAGGTAAAAACATTTGCACAAACAATTCCATATTTGAGCTCACAGGTATTATATGATTAATTTCTCATTCATATATATATATATATATATATATATATATATATATATATATATATATATATCTTAAGATCATGGTGCGACTATCATATAGTCAGATCTTAATTCTACATGGCACACGGTCTTAAAAGTGAAGATCAATTCTTTTGTCCATGATCTAGGTCATTTTTGGCGATTTGTGCTATATGGAATCAACATTTGACCGTCTGATAGATGTCACATGATCTTAAGATCTGACTTTTGAAGGATTGGAACAAAAAATAATCTCCATCATCTTATTCAAATCAGTCAATGATTTTCTTCGGTGAAAAATTGAGTAATACTTACTCTGAAAATGGGTGAGAATAGTCGTACCCTTACCCAAATAAATCTTATCAAAAGCTTTCACATATTGTTGGTGGGTTATACAGAAAATGATGGAAATAGATTAAAAATGACTTCAAATTGTGTGATTCACACATCGCACGTGCGTGCGCACACGACGGCAAACCACCACTATGAGCATTGTTTTCACCTAAAAGTCAAACAATATAGAAGCTAAATTTCTATATAAATGGTAGAAAACTTTCTTGTAAATTAAAAAGGTGGAACTAACTTTCTACAATACGTTCAAGTTTTGGTAGGAATAGTTTCCCTCCAATACTTTTCAAATCACTTGACTAGAAGGTTTTAGGTTTAAGTATTGGCAAAAGTAGATTTTCCACATAAAATCATTAAATGAGGGAACCATTTAAAGTTAAAGTCATAAACTTTTAATCAAAGTAATAAATAATAAATAAATATTATTAATTTAAAATTACTAATAAATATTTATTTTATTAAGTATTTAGCATTTATCCCCTATTTACAAAATAAAGGTAATTAGAATCAATCTTAAATCAGATAACCAAAGACAGTATATATATATACCAAAAATATTTTGAGCACTTCTTGATTATTGTATGCATAAATGAAAGTGTCTTAAGGAATTGAACTTTCACTTAGTGATAATACATCAAAGTAGATAAAAAATCTTAGTGATCTAAATTTTTGAATTAATTTTCTTGTATAATTATTCAGATATATCACACACATAAGTAATTTACGTTTCGTTTCATTCTTACAACCAACAAATTTTATGGCATTGTGCTTATACCCACGTATTCATTAGTTTTTTCAAGAAAAAACTTTTATCTATCTTAGAAGAAACCACACTTTCAAACTCATATAGATCAGTTCTATCATAAATGCCCTTTTAACTTAAACATTTCAACATTATATGTTATAAATTGATTAAGAGAATTAGCTCAACTTCTTCCTTCCGTTACAAGTGTCGCATTATTACTTAGAATAGTTTGAGTTTTATACTCACACTTTAATAATGTGCAATCACTTCTTATAATTTATTTTTCTCATCAAACCTTTAGTTTATGGACTACAAAAAATAGGTCGAGTTACTATCATAGATGATGTAATTTATTAGGCTTTAAACTCATCCCTTCCAATGTTTTAATTGTTACATCTCTTGTAATACCTTTTGTAAATGGATCCACTAAATTTGCAAATGTCCTCAGTTAATCTGTAGTAATTACTCTTTATAAAGTAATTGACTAACATAATTATGTCTTAGACTTATATATCTAGACTTTTCATTATAAATTTTATAATAAACTTTAGATAGTACAATTTCACTATCACAGAATAAAGATATTGGTGGCATAGACTTAGGCCAAATAGAAATTTCTAATAATAAATTATTTAACCACTATGCTTCTTGCTTCTTGTCGAAAGTGTAATAAATTTTGATTTCATAGTCGCATAAGTAATGCATGTTTGTTTCTTTGATCCCCAAGAAACTTTCACACTTCTAAGAGTAAATACTCATCCACTCGTAGACCTTGATTCATCTGAATCATTGTTCCAACTAGTGTTGTTGTATCCTTAAAGTACTGTAGGATAACCAATATAGTGCAACGCATAATCCTTAGTCTTATTAAGATAACTTAATACTCTGCCAATTATTTTTCAATGCTCATGACTATGATTATTAGTGTATCTACTTAATTTTCCTGCTGCATAAGCAATATCGAGTCTAGTGCAATAAGTAGCATACATTAAAATATCAATTACTTTAGAATATTCTAATTCTGATACACTTCTGTCATCATTGATTTTTAATTTTACACTTGGATCAAAAGATGTTAGCGCTAATTTGTCATTGTGTTTAAATTTCTCTAACACTTTTTCTATATAGTGCGACTAAGATAAAATAATAGTACTATCTCGTTTAAATAATTATATTTCAAGAATTATATCGGCTTCACCTATGTCTTTCATATCAAATTTTGAAGCTAAAATACTTTTTATATTTTCAATACTTTCTAAATCAGTACAAAAAATTAAAAGGTCATCTACATACAGGGAAACGATCATACCTTATTGTTTGATATCTTATTATATATATGTTTATTTGATTCATTAATCTTGAATCCATAATATATAATAATATTATCAAATTTTTCATGTCATTGTTTGGGAGCTTGTTTTAGACCATATATGAACTTAATGACTTTACAAACTTTATTTTCATGTCCCTGCATTATAAATCATTCTGGTTGTTTCATATATACTTTTTCTTCAAGTTCACAATTTAAAAATATTGTTTTAACATTCATTTGATAAACCTTAAGATTATATATAAAAGCAATTTCAAATAATATATTGATTGAAGAAATCCTAGCCACTGGAACATAAGTATCAAATAATCAATATCATACTTTTGTCCAAAACTTTTGGTAATAAGTCTAGTCTTAAACTTATTTATAATATCATTAGGAATAAGTTTTCTTTTGAATATCCACTTACAACTTATAGGTTTAAATCCCTGTGATAAGTCTACTAATTGTCATAAATTATTAGATATGATAGAATTTATTTCATCATATATGACTTCTTTCCAAAGTGTGAAATCAATAGACTTAATAGTTTCATCATATGTTTTAGGATCTTCTTCGATATTCAAAATAAACTTTATTTTCTTAATTTTCTTCTTTTTAGTTCATTCTACAAGATAAAAATAAAAATCTGAATAAAAATTAGTAGTTTTTTTAGTTCTCTTATTTCTTTTAAGTTCTATCTTTTTATTTTCACTACTAGAGAGATGAGATTAGAAGATTTTCCTAAGCCAAAGGATACAAGAGGTTTATGAATACTAAAAAATTTATTCTCATAAATTATTGTATCTCTTGATTCAAAAATTGAATCTTTTTCAAAAATATTATTATGCTCGCATGCCAAAAATCTGTATATAGGACTATTAAGAGAATATCCAACAAATACGAATTCTATGACTTTAGGACTCAATTTTGTACGTTTATAATTAGGTACCCTAACAAGCGCTTTACAACCCCTACTTAAAATAATGTAATTTGAGAGGTTTGTTCTTTCAAACTTCATATAGAGTTTTAGAGGAATTTTTATGTGGTATTTGATTTAAAATATAACATACAGTTAATAACGCTTCTCCCTATAGATTTGAATTCAAATTAGAATTTGTTAACATAGAATTTACCATTTCTACTAGAGTTCGATTTTTCCTTTCAACAATTTTATTAAATTAAAGAGAAAATGGAGCAGTGGCATCATGAATAATTTCATACTTGTTACAAAAATCTGAAAATTTATGTGATATGTATTCACCTCTCCTATCCGATCTTAATGCCTTAATTTTAAATTTTAATTAATTTTTCACTAAGGCTTTATAAGAGATAAATTTACTAAATTTTTTCTCCTTCAATTTAAGTAGGTAAACATATGTAAATCTAGAACCATCATCAATGAAAGTTATGAAATACCTTTTTCCGCCTCTAATAGTAATATTATTCAAACTACACAAATTCGTATGAATGAAATCTAATACTTTAGATTATCATTCAACACTCTTAAATGACTTCTTAGTTATTTTATTTTGCACACAAATACATCTATTTTTATCGTAATCTATATGAATTTTATGAATAAGTTCTAATTTAATCGTACTTTTCATATAACGTAAATTTAAATATCCTAATCTATTATGTCATAAATTTATTGAGTCACACATATAAACCAAAGAAGCATAAATTTAATTGAGGTTGAGCTTAAACATTCCGCAAGTGGCATATCTCTTGTCTACAAATATTTCTTTCTTAGAAAGTATAATAGAATGATACTCAATCACAATCTTGAATCCATGTTTGTTGAGAATACTAGCCGATACAAAAAAATTTCGAATTTCAGGGCCATGGAATACATCATTAAGGGTGAGTGCTTTTCCAAAAGTTAAGTTAAGAACAACTCTTCCTTATCCTACAACTTTGATAGTAATAAAATTTTCCATGAACAATTCATGTCCATCATGTGCCTTCTCACATGATATAAAATTGTTCCAACCAGAGGTCACATGCCTAATAGCCCCAGAATCAAGTCAACATTCATTTTCATCATCTATTATGTTGACATCAGAGACTGTTAGATAAATCAAAGAACAGAAATCCGAAAATGATGAAAAGGGCAAGAGAATTGGACTCGAGGCACGTAATCGTTATCTTTAAAACGTTATTCGCTCCCTACTCGAGTAAATCTTCGAGTTTGCAGAAGGGTTCCAGCGAGACGTTTCCAGGATACAACGAGCCAAATCTCTTGGATGCGATCCGTTACTTTGCAACAGTAGAGGATCGCCCCAGAAAACTCAATCCGATGGAGTACCACCAAAAGAAGAAAGCAAGAGGAATTCTCAAGTTTTATGCAAGGATTCCGATGGATTTCAGAGTATTTAAATCTATGACCTAAGGCCTCCTTATATAGAAATTTCAATATGACTGTTGGACCAACAGTCATATTTTGGATGACTTAGATCTTTCAAAGATCTCAACCGCTACATCCAACGGCTGTATGAAAGGTTGTAACTTTTCGAATTCAAATTCGAACGGTTATACACCTTTATAAGCGGTTATGAAACGGTTGGGTCCAACGGTCAATGTTTGACCAATCCGTTTGGCCCAATAGAACCGAATTGACCCGTTGAATAGTGGCCCATTACGCCCGACCCAACCTATGAATAATCTGACCGTTGGATCTGCCTGATCAAAAATTCAAACCTCTCCTTGCGATGATGCGCACGTGCGAAGTGTAAAGTGCATGCGCGCCTAAAGCGCCAATGCGCCTAAACGCCAATCGCCACTGCAGCGTCTTGTGCTTATTATTGTTAAACAATAATAGAAGGTGAAAGGTTCTATATATAGCCTAGACATTTTTTATTTTTACCAATGTGGGACTATTCATTTGCATATAAAACTTGCGAATAACTATTGCCTAAAACCCAACCCAAAATTAAGAAATCAAATAAAGTTTTATTTTCTTTAAATTATTAAAATATTTATTATATTAATAATAAATATAACAGAGACTGCAATAAGATCTATTTCACCCACAATATTTGCCTGATTTTTATTCTTAAAAAATTCTCGGCAATCACGTTTGAAGTGGTAAGGTTTCTTGCAATAAAAATAAATACATTTTTTTATTTTTTCCTTCTCTTTTTCTCTCTTGAAATCCTTCTTGTTAGGTTTCAGTTTAAAGTCTTTCCCTTTGTTCTTCTTCTTCGATAAATTGGATGCATCTTCAATGATGTGAGCCTTGGAGACGAGTTCCACTTTCTCTTCCTCTTTGTCACATAGACAAGCATATTCTTTTATGCGAAGATGAGTCAATAGTTCCTCTATAGTTCGATTCTCTTTAGGATGTTTTAAACTCTTGTGAAATTTTTTTCACTCCAATGGTAATTTTGTAATAACCGTAGAGACTTGAAAACCTTTATCTATTATGTTTCCTTTCACCATAAGATTGTTAAAGATAATCTGCATCTGGTGCACTTGTTACAAAATAGGTTTAGAATTATACATATTAAATTAAATAACTTATCACTAAGTATATGTGTACGCCGACTTCCTCTACTTTATATTTTCGTTCAAGAGCCTCTTATAGCTCCCTGCAGTCTTATAAGGTTGATAAACATCAAAAAGAGCATCGGCAAGAGAATTGAGAATATAACATTTGCATGTGTAATTGTCGTTTTCCCATTTTGTACGGATTCTACCTTCTTTAAGTGTTTCGTCTTTATACTCCGGTGGTGGTGAGTCCATCGTGAGAACGTAAGTAACTTTTAAGTTCGTAAGTAGGAAATGTATTTTTAATTGTCATCATTTGAAATTAGTGTCATTAAAGCATTTGAGTTTACTGATCATCGTGTTAGAAAGATCCATCACTTTTCGTGCCATGAAAATGTTATTTTAAAATTATTGATAGATTACACAAAAAATGATGGAAATAAATAGGAAATGGCTTCAAGGCACGATTAGATCTCTATCTTTAAGACAATATTTTTTTCCCACTATGTAACAATATAACGATAAATTCGCCTCTAGGATATAATGAAGCCTCGGTGATGCACCGATCTATCACACTCTACAGTGCACTGTAGAATGTGACCCAACGAATCGAAAGCATAAAATCACTCTAGTAGGTACACTGATGAGTAGTGAAATATGATAATATTTTACCCCTAAAGACTTACATTTAGCCATCCGATGAAAGCTATCTAATGAGATTTGTAAAGTTTTATGAGTTTCAGATGAATTTGGTCATTAGATGCACTAATCAGTATAAAAAAATACAAAGTCAGCTAACATTGAAACACTAAAGCAAAAGATATGTTGGACCCGAACTATTTTGTCATGTCGATCAATCGACCCCACTAAGGTCGATGCGTCGACATAACAAAAGAAGTTTTGAATTTAAATTCAAAGTCAAATCTGGTCGATTGATCGACCACTTAAGTCGATCAATCGACTAAGTTCAAAATTCAAAATTCCGAACCAAAAAGATATTTTTAAAAAAAAAATCTGAGGGTTCGGGGGATTTTCTCTTGTTGCATTTTGCTTTTGCTTTTAGTTTCTAGGGTATTCAATCCCGGTTGTTCTAGTTTTTGTTATTCATTTCCTCTAGCTTAAAAATTTAGACTAGTTTAATTTCTGCACTTTTGAAGACGGATTGTACCAGATTGGATTAAAGCTTTTTTTATAGATTTTTTTAAAACTCTGCACGGTATTTTAATCTTTATGTCAATTTATTTTTCCTCTATATTATTCATTTCCATTATATGTGGCTAATTTAATTAAGGATGGGGGTCTTATGAACCCCATCCGAGGTATTCATTTATAGTAATATAAATGTGTGTGGATCATTTTGTGGGCTCTGTTATTATTATTTGTATGGATATAATCTCCTTGCCATCTGAGATATGGGAGCTAATCATGCCTCATGATCTCAGATTTGTAATGGTGATCATATTCTAATCTCTCTCATCTCAAGATAAATTCTACCACTATCTAAGGTGTGAGTGTTAATCATACACTTATGAGATGTTAAGCATACATCTCCGTGATCTCATATTGGTAGTGTGAAATTTACTCAGAGATTTGATTCTGAGTATTATCTGAGGTGTTTGTGTTAATCATACACTCATGGGATATTAATCATACATCTCATTGATCTCAAATCTGCACTTTAGAACTCATGCGTGTTCGGGCTCGTGCTTGCACATAAACATCTTTTGTGAACCTAATATCTTAATCACAGATTTGTATTGCATGAATGATAAACCTACGATGGGAGGATTTAGTATCCCAATCCATATATTTCATTATCTGTTTAAATTCTAATTTATTGTTTAGTGTTTATCTCATCCATCAAACTCTCAAAATCTTTAAACTAGTTAAATATTGTGCTAGATCTATGGTAATTCTTTTTGTTAGTTGCTATTTTTTTTTAAATTTTCTAATCAATCCTCGTGGGAACGATCTCGTACTCTGCACCTACTATCTGCAAACCGATTCGTGTACTTATGAGTACAACTTAATGTTTACAACATACACTAATTTCAAGGACACAGAGATAGGATTCTAGATTTGCAAGTACACGAAACCTCTTCTCTGACCTTTATTTATAATGTTCGATGCACCCTATCACGGTCGATTGTGTCTGTTGGTTCTTTGAAATCGAGGGCCCTGATTGATTTGATCAACGGTTGCAAGGGTTTAACGGAACACATGGAACAGAAACATCTTTCGGTTACTCAACAGTCACGAATGGCTATATCCGAACAATTTTCATGAACGGTGGGAAGCCGCTTAACGCATACATGCAGCGCACACGTGCGAATCAGCGTCCAGTCAACAAGTCAACTAAAGTGTAAAGTGCGTCTTAAAAGCGTCAATTTGCTAAATTCACACATCGCACACCGCACATGTGTGCGACAGCAAACCGTCACTATGAGCATTGTTTCTACCTTCCAGACAAATAATATAGAAGGTAAGTTTCTATATATACTTGTAAATTAGAAATGTGAGACTAACTTTCTATAACACTTTCAAGTTTTTGTAGGAATAGTTTTCCTCTTATACTATTCAAATTTCAAATCATTTTGATTAGAAGGTTGTAGGTTCAAGTATTGGCAAAAGTAGATTTTCCACATAGAACCATTAAATGAGGGAACCATTTAAAGTTAAGCCAAATTTTTTTAACCAAAGTAATAAATAATAAATAAATATTATTAATTTAAATTTAATAATAAATATTTATTATATTAAATATCCAACAATAAGGACACTTAAAATCTATAAAAATCATATAGGAATAAGATTCTATAGGGCTCTCTGTCTCTCATTCCATAGGGTGATCATACATTGGACTCAATACATTTGATTCTCTCTCTCTCCAACCAACCCAAAATCTGAAGAAGAACATCTAATTTATCAACGTGGATTAACCAGGCTTCTCTGGAACGGAGGACTTGTTGCATCGTAAAAGTGACCTGTTGTGCATGGCTAAGCTAATAAGGGACCCCTTTAACTTATTTTACTACAAACAATAAGACTATTAGCGGCCTTTTTTTAACAAAAAACTGCTACTATTAGTCCTGTCGCAACCAAAAACTGCCGCTATTAGTCCTGCCGCTATTAAAAACAACCTTAACAATAGGTGTCGCTGAAATACCTTATTTTTGTAGTGTTTTAAAGTTTGGTGAAGGAGGGGGAGGGCTACTGTCACGATTCAGAATCCTTACCTAATCTCGAAAGCTTAGAATTTTATGTCATGACACCATACGCTTGTTAAGGCGATAAACGGACGTACACATAACCATAAAGAGATTTAGTATATGGATTAAGGCATTAAATTTTGCTTTTAAAGGATCGAAAGTAAAAACGAAAATCATAAATATCTATTAATAAGATGAAATCCTAATCATGCATCTAGAATATAAAATAAAACAAGTTTTACATAGGGTAAAATGGTCTCAAACGTAAACACACAAAAATATCAACTGACTAGAATATGTCTCTCAAGAAATAAAAGGAAACTAGAGCTTAAAGGCTCTCAATGCTCATAGAAATCAGTCGGATCTATGTTCTCATCCGGGTGGTAGCCAACGTCCCCATTTACGTAAGCCGCCTTTGGAACAGCAGCTTTCGTCTCATCATAAACATGATATACAGTCTTTACCTGAAACTGTTAGATTTGAGAGGGGGGTGAGTTTATTCAATCGCATAAACTCAACGGGTTGCACAATCGATCCACTATAACTTAGCCAGGTGATCATGTGTGCAATCGCTTGAGTTGCGGTGTATTTTGAAATAAAACCAATATTTTTACATGATATCAAAATATTTCAAATCTCGTAACATATCATATCAAAATTGAAAGGCATATCATAGGATGAAATGCACATGATACTTTTATTTCTTATTTCTTTTTCTATTTGTCTTAATCAACTTATCATACATGACATATCGTAAGTTTTTTTATTACTCCATACCCCTACATAATGTATTTCGTATCTTAATTATCTTATTTAAACGATCTGTGTCAGGATCGCTGCTCGAGCTTATCACACGAGGTCCACGTGTAGATAATCACCTAACCTTCATATCGTAATATAAACCATCATCCAGCCAGATGAGGTTGCCGGCATAGTAACTACATTGTCCCTTAGTTCGAGCTATAATATTCTTAAGACTCGTCTCGGCTGAAGACATTGAACCCTTACGGTGGCTCGTAAGATATGACACGTGTAGAACTTAATTCATATTTAGCTGACCTTCACAGCGTATCTTAATATATTATATTATTATTCGATTGTGGGCTTAGGTCCCCGCCCTGATTCCATATTTGCATGGGCTTAAGTCCCCACTTTTTTAATATACATGTATCTTAACGTATTCATTTCTCATCTTTACTTAAAACTTGGTTAGAATAGGCTACAGTGCAATAGACTTTACTAAATTACGCTTTCTAAGGGACGACTTCTGTAGTAATCTGGATGTACTTCGTGTGATATCCCATACTATCATAGAGGGTTGCATCCATACATGAATGCTAATATTTTAAGTTTCACGTGACCGTAAAAGAAACTTTACCATGAAAAAGGCTTATATTATGTGTCATATCTTATTCTTAACTTATATGTATATAACTTATCTTAATTTTTTACATGATGAATATCATATGATGATAGTGAATATATGTAAGATGGAACTATTTAATATAAAGCATAACAACGTGAAATATTGAAGTAAAACAGAGAATAAAAAATATTTAATCACATTTATTTTATAATTGAGTTAAAAATATATTTTATTAGGATTAGTTGTATTTATAAAAATTGGTGGTTGATCGGTATAACAATTGAAAGTGTTTCGAATTCTAAAGGGGCACATGTGTCCATTCAATGATTGTAGGAGCTTCAAAAGAGGTAACGTATGATAAGTGTTGAAAAACATTAATGTTTGATCCCTTAAACTTCTAGATTGTTATCCAATGAAAATTATTTAATATATTTTATATGATTTTAGTAATTTACAGGTTTTGGGATACATTGAGTATAAAATAACTCAAGAGTTCAGAGAATAATGTTAAATCCGTGCAACTTTGGATCATCTCAAACTTATCCTGACTTACAATTCAATTTTGACCTTTAAAACATCATATTCGTGAAATTGTTATTTCACACAAAGTTGTAGAGCTCGTTGTCTTATTTCCAATACCGCAAGAATCGCGTCAATCCGAGTTTGGAGTAAAAATTTATGACTAAATTACTGAGGCTATATTTGTTGAAGAGTTGACTGAATTTTACAAAAATCTGGGAAAAATGATTCTATCGATTTTTGATCAAATTTTTATGTTTTTAAGAGCTGAAATTAGTTAGAATTGGGAGAAAAATTAGAGTTTTCTTTTAAGAAATAACTGAATAATTTAAGATGAACTTAGATGCACTCAACTGTTAAAGCGTGATTCGAATCCTGAGATGATTTTGGGTTGATGAAGATCGGATTCGAGAGACGATATACCCTAGTCTTTTCACAAAAACTTCTTTCTTACGATAGATCAGTCGCGACAATGAGAAACTTCGATGGTAAAATTTATGATGTAATTCGTCATAAAAATCGATGGAGATCCGGCGAGGAGTTGTGAAAAATAAAACTGTCGAAGCTTTTACAAAAAAAAGAGAAAAGAGATTTGGACTTAATAGCCTTCAGAATGACAACTATAAAATAATGCAAAGTGCCCTAGCAATGAGCCTCAATGTTAGCTGCTAAACTTAAAGTGCACGGATTTGGACTTACTAGCCTTCGTATAAATGTAGCACAACATCCTATGTAAATCCAACAATTAGAACTCTTTTGGCGTAAAAGGTACCATCCTACCATCAAATCATCCAATTTCGGAGAGTTATCCAAGAATCACAAGAATCACATTTAATGAAAGGTCATGATCGATCATATTGACTTTTTCAGATGTATGCCATCTTGAATCAAAGTTTTCTCCCGTTTGATGGTAGACTCAACGATCTCAAGTTGGATTGTTTGAAAGATTGGCGCCTAAATCAAACTGCACCATCAAATTAAAGCAGTCAACGATTTAAGAAGGTAAATTTGATGAAAGTTTAATGAGTATTTATTTTTTTCCAAAAGGAGGACTCATACGGTTGTCATTGCCAAACAGCGGGTTATTTAAATTTTGCCTGAAAAACAAGATTTTATCCGAGAAAAAGGAATAACTCAAGTTGCCATCTCTATTACTGTGTGACATGCAACGACTTCTATTACATGAAAGGCCGTCCATGTCACATTTATAGTCACACATCATGCGTATTAAAGCAGTCAACCCATCTCTTTGATAGTGTGACATGTAGAGACTTTCATCCCAACTTTCGGCAAAGTAGATCTTGCGAGCATGAGCTAATTATAAGGAAATCAGATTTTGATTTCATATCACACACATCCCAAAAAATAAATATGATCATTGCGGACATCAAACATGAATCTTGAATCACTTTTTGAGATGTATGCCACATGGAATAAAGTTTTGACCATTTGATTGTAGGAAAAATGATATTCAAAGCATTCAATAGCATGCCAATTTCTTTGTTTCTGTAAATTGATCTATTTTCCTTATTTTTCAGTCTACTTATCCAAACGCTTAGATTTTGATTAATCCTACATTTTCCACAACATCGGTATGGCTATCCAAACAGGTAAAAAATGGTGGAAACAGAAGGAATCCATAAATTTCTGGAATCTAAAAATCCGTGGGAAACTATAGGATTTAATAATTGTTTTTCCTCCATCTTCCTATGTTCTATCCAAACACACATTATTGATTAAGGGCACAATGAAGTTACAGGAAACAATGACACTAGTGATATAGTCTTATTTATGAATATAATATCACTTTGTGTTCTTAAGTCTCAATTAGGGTGGAGGAAAATTATAAACGATGGACAATTTTGCAGAGACATGACTGGCTGCAATGCTAGGGCCTCATTATGTGAGCAGCCAATTACATCGCACCACATAAGTTACTTGTAAAATTGTCTATTGTATAACACTGTTCTTAGGGGAAATACCAGCATTGGAACATTATTAATGTCTAGGCAGGATATTAGGGATTGGTGCCCACATTTATTAAAAATAGAGATTCTGTTTTTGCAACCGGTGTTTGCACATTTAAAAATTATTGACTATTTGGAATCAGACGACAAAGATCGTTTTTCATCTATCGATTGCTCAGAATAAGATGAAGAGATCTCTTTTCGTCCTAATCCTCAATACAGTAGATGCATGATATGATTAATGGACTTACAATTAGAAGATCAAATATTAATTTCGAGTGGCATACGTCTCAAACAGAAAAGCAACTCTGAGAAAAGGAAAGGTGGTGTTGACATTCAACTATGCAGCACTAACCTTGTGAAAAGCGTCCTTACACTTAATTTGATGGGCTTATGTGAGTCGCACGACGCTTGACCTATATAAAAAAACAATAAAGTTTTAATAAACAATGACACTCGTGGTGCAATAGCACTTTGTATGCTTAAGTCTTTAATTAAGATAACACCTCTCGGTAAGTGTCTGGGAAGCACCATTAAAAATAAAATTAAAGTCTATGAAAACCAGGCTCTTTTTTTTTTTTTTTGGAGAAAATATGAAAACCAGACTCTTGCCCACATTTGTAAGAAAAATAACAATCAACAAGAGCCTCTTTCTTCCCATTAACCCCCTTATTTTCAAAAAAATAAAAAAAACATAACTTTGAATCTAGGGATGCAAGTCTTGAACTAAACACCGAAACCAAACCGAAAATCGAGGAAACCGAATCGAAAACCAAGGAAACCGAACCGCACCAAAACCAGACACTAACCGAACCGAACTCCAATTCGGTTTCGATTTCGGTTTCGGTTTGGATGGCTGGAAACCGAAAACCGAGTTAGCAGGTTGAGTAAACCGAAAAATTTGGGAAAAAAATAAAAAAAATTGAAAAACTTGAGAAATAAGGTATTTTACCTAAACCGAACAGAACCGAACAGGATTGGTTTTGGTTTCGGGTTCAAAAATAAATAAATAAACCGAGCCGAATGGATTTCGGTTCGGTTTCGGTTTGGGGTGTACCGAACCGAACCTGCATCCCTATTTGAATAAGATAAAGGAAATCATGTTTCTTTTGTTGACTCCTTTGAATTTGATGATTGCCCACATTTAGGATAAAAAAAAATCAACCAGAGTCTCTTTCTTCGCGTTTTGGATTTGCAATTGCAAAAACTATTAATTGCTTTGAATTGGATAAAGGAAATCATTTTTCTGATCTATTCATCGTAATCTTCCACATAATAGATTTTGAAATCATGGGCATACGATTACCCTACCAAATATTGATCCACTTCGCACATAGGCACGATTAGGGTTGGGCCTGCGCACAGGCTAGTTAGGGTCGGGCTCCCTAAAACCTAGCCTGCCCCAAGGGACCAAGGCTAGGTCTTAGCCTGACCTTAAATTAGGCGGGCTTTTATATGCCCAGCCCTAATCCTAACTTAGGCGTGTTGGAGCAGGTTTAGGTTGGGCTTCGGGCATTATTAGTTAGATATTTTTTTCTAAAGTTCTTATAATTCTATTTTTATAATAAAAATAGAGAAAGATATTTTAAATGAAGGAAAAGAAAATAATAAGACCTTCCCGATGGTAAAGGGGCTTTTTGTTTCAAGGCCCTAGCCCTGCCCTCATATCCCAACTTTTAAGCCCTAGTCCTAACATTTTGAGACCAAGCAAGGTACGTCCAAAAACTATTGACTGCTTTGAATCAAATAAAGGAGATCATTATTTTTGGTTGACTCCTTTAAATCAGACGAAGGAGATCGCTTTTCATCCTAATCCTCCCCCAAGTAGATATGAGATCATGGGCATACAATCAAATGCTCTGATATTGATTCCACTAGGCACACTTCTCACAAAGTAATATGAGAGAAGGGAAGAGGGGGAGGTGGACTCCCCATTCCACTATAGAGCTTTGCTAGTGTCACACGTGTGCTTCTACTAATTTTTATGTGCTCATAAATGTAAACCTCTTAAGCCTCCTTGGATAAAAACATGGGAAACATGAGAAAGTAAAATAATATTCCTATATTTTCTCATGGATACCTAAATTATAGGAAACCATGGTATTCTTTCGTTTCCCTTTGTTTTCCGTTGTTTAGATAACCACATCGCTAGCTGGGAAAACTCAGGATTAACCAAATCCTGTGTTTGGATACATATGCTGGAAATTGTAGGAAAATAACAAATCCTAACAAAAAAAATAGCCAAATGACTAAAATATTATATATGTATTAATTTTTTTTTTCTTTACATATCTTAGTGAATTGCTCTAGTGGTAGACTTGGTGTTTTGTGAAGGTTAGGTTCTAGTTCAAACCTTGTTATATGTAATAAATTGTTTATTTTTTTTTATTAATTATACTAGAACATATACACCATATATGTGAGTATATAGCTCTATAACATAGTAGAGCTCTTGTGAGAGAAATCTCTCCAAAAATAAGTCCATCTAACACCTAAATAGATGGAGGGAAGCTTAAAAGTAGGCCAAAATTATAAGATTTAATTAAGAAAAATAAAAGAAGAAATATTTGGTATGAAAACAAATATCATAGAAAAAATTATTTGAAGATTTTTTATAATTTTCGGTGATCAAGATAATTTTGGATGGATGAGAATTCACTAATATAAATTACGACCCCTAAGACTTAGTAGCAAATTTTTAGAAAGTTTGGGTGATCAATTGACCACCTAAATCATAACCTGATTTTTCCTATGATTTTTGGGGATGTGTGTCATATAAAATCAACATCAGACCGTCTGATAGGGGCATCATGATCTTAAGATCTATCATGAGGAAGATTGAAAAAAAAAAAACAATCTCCATCGTCTTATTTAAATTAGTCAATGATTTTCGTCCATGAAAAAATTGTGTGGTATTAAAAGAGTGTAGGGATGAGAAGTCCGAAGGTTCGAAAGATAGAAAATCGAGGAACCCCCTCGGCATTTCTTCTCGAATTTTGACGGAAAATGTGAAGATAATTTTCAACCCTTTAGATGTTATCCACACAACGAAAATCTCGACAATTCATTTGCCGCATATGAGTTTTCTCTTATTTCCCTCTATTTCCCTTAAAACCAAACAAACCTTTAAAAGGCAGGACCATTTAGTACTTTGAAGAGTTCCCTCAAAGTTGCAAGAAACCATAAAACTGTGTGTGCTCACTTCTTAATTAGGATAATGGTAGCACTTCCCTAAAGTCCTGATTAAGATAATGAATTAATCATAGATGCAACATTTGTAGGTAAGTGTTAGGAGCAGTAGACGCATTGGGAAAATAATTGTAGACGAAGGCATCACCGCCTGATGCCTACATTTAGAAAAAAGAAAAAAAATAAATCTACCAAAGATCTTCCTTGGCAACCAGAGTTTGCACGTGCAAAATATATTGACTACATTAAATCAAACAAATGAGAGCATTTTTATCCCAATGGCCCTATAATAGATCTTGAGATTATGGTGCCTCCAATGAGAGGGTCAGATGTTGATTTCATGTGGTAAACATCTCAAAAAGTTACTTAAGAATCACATTTAATTGCATGTCCATGAGCGCATTGACTTTTGTGATGTATGCCACATGAAACAAATCTGACCGTTTGATTGTACATTCACTATCTCAAGATCAATGATGTGAAAGATTGAGACAAAAAACTATCTCAATCCTCTGATTCAAACCAGTCAACGGCTTCCACACATGCAAACTCTGGTTGTTAAAAAAAAAATAAAAATCTCTAGCTGCAAATACCGGTACGCAAAGAAGAATTAATTGAGCAACTTTTCTCGTTGGCGGGTCGTTCGCCAAACCCCCAAACGGTCACACGCAAAGCCGTTTTTCCTGATTTATATTTAAGAATACATTGTCTGTATTGCATACTAAACTGGACTACCAAACACGGTACACACGACTCCTATACACCGTTGATGTCTCAGATGTAACCGAGATTTAGTAATTTCTCTCACTCGTAGTTATGATGGAAAAGAACATCGATCAGATGGGTAGAAATATCCTATCTCACGTGATCTGAGCATGCAGATGGTGGATCTTAGATTGATGATCAAGTGGGAGACGAGAGCCCAGCACCAATATCAGTAGGTGACCAGGGGTACAAAATAATCTAAGGTTGAAAAATTAAAGAAAAAAGTTGATAACCAAGGTACGAAGGAAACAGGTGAACGGTTTCTTCTCTATCCTCCTATTATTAGTCTCAACCAATCTCATTTACAACTCTTTTCAAATGAATATGTGAATTTAATGAAGAAGGTGGGTAGGAGGGAGTAAGCGAGGGAGAGATATAGTGTGTTGCGTTTGTTAAAAAAAACAGAACCCCGCCACCAATGTCTGGTTTTCAATCAAATGGTTTCTGGTTTCAAAGGCTAAGAGTGGTTTCTTTACTTAAATTCCCAACGACCTCTGGCGGCATTAAATGACAGTTTCAGATGGGTAGTAGATTTATGGAGGAGCGATGGTGGAATTCAAGAACAGTCTGGCGTCATTAAATGCTAACCAGTATCAACCCATCTATAAATCACAACTACACTAAGTTACACATCATCTTTCTCCACCTAATTTCCACTTCATTTCTTCTTTCTGGTGTAGCAATCTGGTTTTCCGGTTACGAGTTACTGGTATTCCGGAAAAGGTTTCTTCTTTAAGGGTGGTTTTCTGGCTGTCTCTTGTACTCGGAATCTGAAGTTGGTCTCCGAGAAAGCTCTTTCGGACTTGTTATTACTAGCGATCATCCCATCCGAGGTAATACTTTAGAAGAGATTGTTTTTCATTACTCGATTTACCAGGCTAGTGGTGTTTCAGTAGCATTTTTTTAACAATAGTTCTTGAGTTTCAAATTTCCCGCCTTTTCATCTTATCTATAGTTCTACTAAGAAAAAATAAAATTAACATTAACATTCCGGCAAAACAAGAACTGTGGTTTTTTGGTGCTCATACCAGTGGTTTTGCGGTAATTAACCGTATTTTCTTCTGGGGCCCACGTTCACATGGACATCTCCATGGTTCTGTTTCTCTTCACTGCCATCACCGCTTATCTGATCTGGTTCACATTAAACTCGCGGACATTGAAGGGCCCGCGTGTCTGGCCGATACTGGGCAGCTTACCGGGACTCATTGAGAACTGTGACCGCATGCACGAGTGGATCGCCGAGAACCTCCGATCTTGCGGTGGCACGTACCAAACTTGCATCATTGGCGTTCCTTTCCTTGCTCGCAAGCAAGGGCTGATTACAGTCACTTGTGACCCCAAGAACCTTGAGCACATCTTAAAAAGCCGATTTGACAACTACCCAAAGGGCCCAACATGGCAAGCCGTCTTCCATGATCTTCTTGGGGAGGGCATCTTCAACTCCGATGGCGACACATGGCTCTTTCAGAGGAAGACAGCTGCACTGGAGTTCACTACAAGGACCCTACGCCAAGCCATGGCTCGGTGGGTGAATCGAGCCATTAAGCTGAGGTTTTGCCCAATACTAAAGACAGCCCAGTTCGAAAACAAGCCAGTCGACCTCCAAGATCTACTCCTTCGCCTCACGTTCGACAACATATGCGGGTTGGCTTTTGGGAAGGATCCAGAAACCCTGTCTCCAGGGCTCCCCGAGAACAGCTTTGCTACAGCTTTTGACCGAGCCACAGAAGCCACCCTCCACCGGTACATCCTTCCTGAGTTAATTTGGAAGCTCAAGAAATGGCTCGGGCTCGGCATGGAAGTCAGTTTGAGTCAGAGCCTCAAACATGTGGATGGCTACCTATCCAATGTCATCAAGACACGTAAACTCGAGCTGCTGTCTCAGCAACAAGGCAGTACCCCACACGACGACTTGCTATCTAGGTTCATCAAGAAGAAGGAATCGTACTCAGAATTGTTCCTCCAACAGGTGGCGCTCAATTTCATTCTGGCTGGCCGTGACACATCATCAGTCGCGCTAAGCTGGTTCTTCTGGCTGGTTTGTCAGAATCCAAGGGTAGAGGAGAAGATCGTGCGCGAGATCTGCTCTGTTCTGCTCGAGACACGAGGCGATGATACAACAAAGTGGGTAGAGGAGCCGTTGGTGTTTGAGGAGGTGGACCGTCTGGTCTACCTGAAGGCAGCATTGTCAGAGACTCTCCGGCTGTACCCATCAGTGCCGGAAGACTCGAAGCATGTGATTTCCGATGATGTTTTGCCAGACGGAACCTTCGTTCCGGCAGGTTCTGCGATAACTTATTCTATCTACTCAGCAGGAAGAATGAAGAGTACATGGGGTGAAGATTGTCTGGAATTTCGGCCGGAGAGGTGGCTGACACGTGATGGAACAGGATTTGAGACACATGATTCCTACAAGTTTGTGGCTTTTAATGCCGGCCCAAGGATCTGTTTGGGGAAAGACTTGGCTTACCTACAGATGAAATCCATAGCTGCTGCAGTCCTGCTACGGCACCGGCTCACAGTAGCACCAGGCCACCGTGTGGAACAGAAGATGTCTTTGACATTGTTCATGAAGAATGGGCTCAGGGTTTACATGCACCACAGGGACTTGACAGCCATCGCCAGTGGCCTGAGCAAGGGCGTTGTTGCCATGAACGGCTGCAATCATGCTTACATTCACGAGGGTCTCGTGGGTGTTGAAAAGGTTGCTGGGGTTGCCTAGGGAGCTGATGGCTTTTGTTGGTAAGTTCATTTTGGGGATTGTCTATATCACTATGTTTTAGGATGTTTGAGGATATGATAGGGTTTCTTGCACAAGGAGAAAGGAGATGGGGTGTGTTCTATACAAGAATCATTCATGAGGCTCGCTTTCAAGGTTCTTCATGGCAGCTAGTGGGGAATATTGATCTACAGCCATGAGAATTTTGATGTGAGAATTAATCTTATATCAGATTGCAATCTAGCGAAAAAATATAGGGTGGCCGATTGCAATCTGAATTTCTTGAAATTGTTCAATTGCATGATTGTGTTTCTAGAAATATGCACAAAGAGATGGGCAATATGGGCTACGAAGGGCTTAGGAGTTATATATTATTAGATCGAAGAGATGGGCAATATGGGCTATGAAGGGCTTAGGAGTTATATATTATTAGATTGAATTTAATCTTTTATCTTAGGAAATTCATGATATATGTGGTTCAAATAAAATAAGTTTAAGGTGTTGCCTTGAATTTGTAAATGTCATACTTGAAGAGTGGTGATTGTAAGGAAGATGCATGCTTTAGTGGTGTTGTGATTCTGATCTTGCAATTGGCTTGTTGGTCAAATGTCAATACTATGTTTATAGAAGATTGATTCAAAGGTATACCAAAACTGGATCTGGTCCCATCACTAAGCACAACTTTTGTCTGATCACATTGCATAATGGTAGGTAGCCACTCTTGTATCTCTTCTTCCAATGGTTTTAGAACCCTGTTGCCACCATCAGGGATTTCTGATTTTTTCTGAGGGGAGAGATGTAGTTCTGATGCGGTCTCTTTGTCGGCTGTAGCCTCCTCCCGGGTTGCTTTTGGCTTTTGTTTTTGTTTTCCTTTTTTGTTCTTCTCTAAGTACATCGCTTAGCTTTTGATCTGATGTATTCTTTTCCTTTTATGAAATATACTTCTTTATAGAGTAAAAAAAAAACACAGAACTGTGATTTTTCAATATTAGATCATCACCACCAACATCATCATTATAGCCTGATCCCATCCATTTGGAGTTGGCTTTGCGAATCTTATTTCAACTCTTTGTTACTCTGCAATTTTTCAATAGTTGATAATCTACCCAATATGAAGCAGTGAAGATGCTCAATGGTGTCTTGATTCATGGTCTGATCTTGCAATTGGCTTGTTGGCCAAATGTCAATACAGTGTTGACAGAAGATTGATTCCATGGTATACGAAAGCTGGATCCGGTCCCATCACTGACGCAAAAGCAACTTTTGTCATTTCATATTGCGTTTAAGTGTTAGGTAACCACCATTGTACTTCTTCTTCACATGGTTGTACAATTGTGTCGCCACCATCGATAACGATGATTATCACCATGGACCATCAGACGTTAAGTGGGGTATTGCTATGGCCACCCAACCATTAATTTTCAATATTAAATCGTCATCATCATAGCCTTACCTCATCTATTTGGGGTTGCCTTTGCAAGTCTTATTTCTCCAATCATATCAATTCATGGCTAACCTTTCTGTTACTCTGCAATTTTTCAATGATTGATAATCTTCCAATTTGAAATTGTGTCCACCATGGCCTATCCTCCATATGAATAAATGAAAGGCGAACAGATGAGAATATTCCTCAACAAGACTAATTTTCCCTACTTTTGATAACTCAGATGTGAAATGTCACCGAGATACGTTGACATCTTGCCCTCTGTAAAGTGATGCTGCAAGCCTGCAACAGCTCTCATTATGACAGATTAAGGCCTTGTTTGGCACTTGCATTACATATGTAAATGTTTCTCCAGTATCATGACAAGGTAAAAAAGGAACTATCATTGCAAATGCAAATTTGAAAAATTTGCAAATGTTGCATATTTCTAATTTGCAGCTGTTTGGCACTCTTCAGAATTCAAGTGACCTTGTCCATCCAATAATAGAGCGTCAATTTGGAGGCCACCCAATTGTCAGACACTGACCAATATTTGTAATGCCTCTATTGATATTATTAAAAAAAAATAGTGATTTTGACTACTTCCCTCGGACATCCTACTATAAGGTTTTTAATTAACGTCTTGTGCAATTTAATGTGTTTAATCACATTCCATGCAAGATGTTGATTGGCTTGAGATTTTGCTAGGGCTCTATTTGCATGACTTTGAGCATTCCTACTGGTTTACGCATCACTGTCAACTGATATAGAACAATACCTGCTATTCTCTGGACTTGTTTTACAGCATAGATTGAGTGGACTACTAGATTATTCCCGAATATAGGCACAGAACGATGACTACTAGAAAGTGCCTCTTTTTCTCTTAAATTCTCTCCAAAACCAGACCATCCTATACTCTACCATTTCCATTGGAGTACTAGTTTTACATACAGGCTACTAGGACAATCAATGTGTATGTGGAAACAGATTGCTAATATGGGAATCCTTCATCTTATTTTGATTGGTATCTATTTTTGTTCTGCTAGGTTTTCCAAGAGAAACACCCTATTTCAGTAAACCAAAAACTCTCAAAGCATATATCTTAGAAAGCAAACATAACACATAATGAACCATCAAGCACCCAAATTAATCACCAATATATGCAAGGAAAAGATTTCAGAGCAAAAGAATTGCAGATATGCACATATCGTACCAATCTCTGCAAGAAAAAAATTGCAGAGAGAAAGAATTGCAAAAGAATTCACTAATCTGTGCATTTATCAACTACCTTTACAAATATAGGCAACATATAGCACATAATGTACTATTAAACACCGACACATTTCCCTTATCTGAGCAAGGAAATGAATTACAGAGCAAAGCAGCGTCATAATCCATTAGTAAAAAAAAAATAAAAAAGCAAGAGCAATGCAAAATTCATTCTTTCATTTGAACAGGTTGAAAGTTTATTGTCTATTCCACGGCTTCAAGCAAAAAATCCAAAGCAACTTCATGAACCCAGAAAAGAGGCGATCACCTGCATCAGTTAGGGGTAGAGAAAGCTTTGAGTGGCCGAGATCAGATGTAAGAGGCAATGGAGTGAGAGGGAGAGGTATTGATCACCCTTCTTAAATAGGAGAACTCTGCAACTGCCCATAGAGGTGTCATCTTCCATCAATGGAGGCAACCACACAAGGTTCACAGCGCAAGGAAACAATGAGATTCTCATATCCACCAAGATCTCAGCAAGTTATCTTCCCTATCACACAAATGTTAATGGAGAATAGGTAGACAACTTTAAACCATTGGATCACCAAAATGAAAGGTCCCAATCTTTCTAGAGGTCGAAGGGGAGGTGTAGCTGGGTGGATTCGACTTTTTATTCAATGTACTTGCAGAGAATAATTCCTTTACTTCTTTCATTTTAATGGTTATTTCACCTTTGCAGGCAATGGACGAAGGAGATGAGAGGCTCGCGCTTATTTGCAGTCTCAATAGAAATTTGGATTTGCACACCTGTAATCTCTGCAAATTATTTATTACAAATTTTAATAAAATTGCAGTTACAGCTGACTCACTCGCGCGACCAAACAGCAGTAAATCCTGGTTTTGCTGCAAATTTGGGATTTGCACTGCAAATGCAGGATTTTCAGCGCAACCAAACAGGGCCTAAAAATCTCATTTTCAGTGCCTTGCACTTTTAAATTCCTATATGGCCCTTGTAGCTCACTTGATTTAAACAGTAAGAAAAAATAATTATCCCATAAATCCTTTTGTGCATGCAATAAGACTTAAAATCTCATAAAAGCAATAAAAGAATCACTGTGGCTGTGGAGTAAATCACTGTTTATGTATCATATTTTGTTTCTCTAATAAAGGGCAGGGACCCCATTGCAACCCCATTGCTTACGGAGCAAAAAATAAAAAAAAACAATATGCTCGACACAATCTAAGGATCTGTTGGTGTTGTCTTTTGCCTGACCCTTGAAATCCCATTTTATATTCCAAAACCTCTAAATTGTACCTTGTCTCTATGGTGCCCGAATGTTAAAAGATGTGTAAATGAGCATTTTAATTCAAGTTAACAGTAACTATATTTGACAAATAAGATAGTTATTTATTTTGTTCAGAGGCATCAGGATGGGGTGTCCATGTGGGTTATTAGATTATCAAAGTATAAAACAAAAGCAGCTTTTCGTTTCACTTTTGCACAGCTTTGACAGCCGTTGGTCTGAGATTCAATGGCCACCGAATATGCATGCACATAGATATATATAGAGACATCACAGTAGGATAACTATCATTTATTTCTGTTCCTGTAATTTTTATGTCATCTGTGATTGCATTGTCGTTGCAGATTTTATTTCAGGGACTTGGGTATTAATAATAAAGGTAGCTCTATTCGCCCCTACCGGATTACTGAGGGCACCTACGTCTGAAAATCATTGACTGCTTTGAATAAGACAATGGAGATAATTTTGCACCCCAATCTTCGACACTATTGATCCTGAGCTATGGGCGTACCATCAGACGGTCAGTTTTTATTCCACAAGGTACAATTTCCAAAAAAAAGTGACTCAAAAATCGCTTGGCAACATCATCCTCAAACATGATTTTAGGGCCACTGTTTGGGATATGTGCCGCGTGTAATAAAAAACTGACCATCTGATGGTACACCAAGGGTCTGAAGATATGTTGTCTGGAAGGATGGGATAAAAAAACGATCCCCATCATCTAATTTAAAGCAGTCAATGGTTTTCCGATGTAGGTGCTCTCAATAATCCGGTCGATGCAAATAGAGCTATCCTAATAGTAATAACAATAAAGAAATTAAAAAAAAAAAAAAAAGACTCCAATAATCATGAAGTGCATTGGTATATAGCAGTATAGCACACAGAGAGTATCATAGAGATATTTAGATAGTGCTCACTGAACTGTTTGCATGGTGCTTCAGCCAAGAAATTAACCATAAAGGTGCAACGGAAAGCATATTAACTCATGTTAGGTAATATGGATACAAAACAGCTTTTTCCTATCTGATGATTATTATGGAATTGGTGTACATATTAGATGGGGAATGATACTGCGGTACCTAGAAAGAGATTGATTCTAGTGGTTCTGCTTGTCAGCTTTTGCCTTTTAGAAGGATAGACGGGAACAGACCTAGGAACAATTTGTCTCTGGCATGCACCATATTTTATCATTTCTGAGGCCAAATTCATTTATCTAATTTATGCCATGTTTATGAAGACAAACAATTCTGTTTTTTGAAGAAATGTCAAAAACAAATTGCAGTTCTTAATAATTATTAGGAGGTTTATAAAAAAGCCCCAATTACCTTAAAAATTAAGAATTTATATCTAATTAGCTTAAAACACCAATTGAGTCCATATATATATGAGGCCCGGGGATATGGGTTTGAATGCATAGTGAATCCATGCATTCGCACCAGGGGATCGAGTGCCACGGTGACTTGCCCAAGGACGATCGAATCCATTTAGAAAGAAAAAAAAATAATTAAAAAGGGTGGATATCCACCATCCAAAATGTGGTCAAAGGGGGAAAAAATTAATGCACCAGGATGTTTGGGGCGTTACCCAAACTTTGACCAAGGTTTTGACACCAAAAAAACTTTTAATTTTTTAATAAATCACAAGGCACATGATCCCAAAACCGGTGTTTAGGGATCACGTGCCACATGGCACATGATTAGGGGTTCGAACGCTTGGGTTCATCCATGTGTTCAAACCGATATGCCCTTTTATAGGCAGGCTTGGAGTGTTTTGCACCCGGACGCTAAATCACAGAATCAACTAAAACAACACCTGTTTTGGGTTGATCAGCCATGGAGAAAGTGATTTCAAAAATCCTTTTTTTAAAAAAAAATTTGGCCTCCATTGGGGTCAAAGATAAGGTGATGCACAACCAACTTGACACATTGATTGTCGACACCTTCAACCATAATTTCAACAATGAATATGCATCGGATCATGCCCAAAATTTTAGGGTGGTACCTAATCGATCTTGTCTAAGTTGTAGTAGCACCCGATCCTTGTGATGAGTGCCACATGGCACCCAGATGAATCTGGATGCAGTCCTGAGGGCTGCATCCAGACGCATAACTCCAGGCTTCTATGTATATTATAAGTTGGAATTGAGCCTGCGACCTTAGAGGTTGCATATTGTAAACCTTCCATTGGGCTGCAGGCCCAATCCCTTTTTTCAATATTTTAAAATTTCAAATAAGAATTAAGGCTTTTGTACTGAATTAGCTTAAGACACCAATTTGAGTTCATAGACCATAACATTATTATTTTTATATTTATATATTAGTATTTTAATATTTCTAATAGAAGTTCAGGTACTCTAATCTAGTTAGCTTAAAACACTAAATTTAGCCCATCGTAGCTAAATTAAAGTAATGTGGTTGATTTTACTTTTAAGACCATAATATTATTTTTTAATATTTATTTATAATACTCTAATATTTATAATGAGAAGAAGGATCTCCAAATATATAGTGCATTGAGTAAGAATGGAAACCCTAAACTTGTATTCACTGCAAGTCAATAAACCATCGCTGCGAAATGAGCAGCAACAGCTTTCGGTTCAGGTCTCCTCTGCGGGAGAGCGGCCCCACTCTAACAGCTAGAGTATCTATACACAAAGATGACCTATGTAGTTTGTGTAGTTTTAGCTTTAAGAACTAAGATGATCTATGTAGTTCCCATCTTACAAGTAAATAACCTCCTAAAGGACAGGTCCAACGCAGCAGAGCGACATCTGGGAGCAAATTCCCTGCCGGCAGGGGGTAAAAATATTCGAAATAATATAATTGTTTCAAAATTTCTATATAAAAAAAATCTATAATAACCCTAATTAGCTATTTACAAACTCAATTGGATTTATTAGAATAATTTGATCTAAAAAACCTAATGTTTATAATTTTATGAAAATTAATGCTTTAATATCTAATTACCTTTAACCACCAAATTAAAGTCATTAGTAGCAAAATATGGTCTTTTATGATTTTTAGTTATTTATTAATATCTAAATATTTTTAGCATATTGAAAATAAATGTTCCTATTTTCAAAAAAAAAGTTACAATAATCCTATATAGTCATTTATGAGTATAATTGAATGAATTAATGTAATCAGATGCAAAAGCTCTATTTCAAGAGTGTCTTTTGTTATAGTTGTTATTTTTATTTCTCAATGCATTATGCAGGTTAAATCATGGTTCATGAGTAAAATCCTGCTTGGTAGTATGGGCAATCTATAGATAGCAGTAAGCTGAAAATCAAATGCAAGTTTTACTTTTACCACAAAATGTTGATGTATTGAGAAATAAGCAGGTAAAGAGCATGTGGTCAGGGAAAGGGAGAGACTATAGGACACCCAAGTGTACCAAGGGAGATTATGATGAGTATTAGAAGAAAAAAATTGATGATGAGGTATCCGGGCCTCTTAGAGAACCCGACTAAGTCCCAGGCATGTACAATGCCCGCACAACACATGTACCAGGTAAGTAGGGATTAATCCCTGTGTGTGGCCAACATGAGTATGAGAAATTTTGAGATGTAGCAAAGCCAAAGAAGAGAGCAGATGATTAAAAGGAAGAACATTTGCTACTTCCCTTAGGCAAGTGCCTGGGAATGACCTTTCATCAATTTCGAGGAGGATGATGATCCAGATGTCAGTAACTATCAGAGTGTCATGCTTCATAGAAAGCAGTTAGTAAGGTAGCAGAGCGTAGATTTGGGATCGAGTTGAGCGGCCCATCTATGCATATGAGTCGGTGCAACCCATTTATTGTTGATGATGATAGGAGAGATTTACGCCAATCAATGACAATGAGGGAAAGTGAAATACTGAGACATCATGTGGGCCCTATGACTACTTACCTATACAAGTAGGAAAGAACAAAGCAATCCAAGCTGAGTACAGCTTATTTAGGACTTGGGGGAAGAAGTAGGGAGTGCAACGACAAATTTTTTTATTTACAACCATATTGCATCTCATGTGGTAGAGGCACCCTACATTCAGTCTACCCTAGATAAGACAACTGAGGCATGCCCGAGAATTACACCATCTTATCAAATAAGTGAGCATAGTTAGATGAGAAGGTGGTTGAGATTAAAAACTGTAAACATTTGAGAGAACATTGGATAAGAGACGCTCTACGATTATATGTGAGGGATCAATGAGACCTACTAAGAAGAGTTTAACCAATTTCGTAGTAAATATTAAGAGAGGGATAGTGTTTATATAGTGACATATCAAACCTATGAATGCATTTGAAGAGGAGAAAAAATGCAAATTACTTGTAAGATGATGAATGATGTTGGCAAAGAGGTAGGAGAATATAGTGGTTTGTGTTGTTACAGATAACGTTGCCAATTAAAAAAACAGTTGGTTTGAAACTACATACGAAACACCCCCACCTATACCAGTTCTCATGTGCAGGCGACTGCACCGATATCATTCTTGAGGATTTGTCAGAGATTTAAAAACCAAAGAGTTGATTTGTAAGTCTAGGATGATCACGAACTTTATTTGCAACAGTAATACATTGGTGAATTTGTTGAGGACTTAAGAAATTCTAAAACTCCTTAGGCCTAATATTACACGCTTCAAAACCTGTTTTATTGCAATAGTGCAAGGTAGTGTCGAGCATAAGTACTAAATCAAAATTTGGGAAAAAAATTGGAAAAATAGACAAATTCGGCAAATTCCAGAAAAAAATTGGGAAAGACGATGAAAATTTAAAAAATATTTAAAAATTACTGTTAGCAACATTGTGTTAAGTTGAAAAAAAAAAAAAAAAAAACTCATTTGATTGAAAATCGTGATTAAAACACAACTAAAATGCAAAAAGTTCAAGTTTGATTGAAAAAACTCATTTTTTCAAATTGCACTTTAATCATGTCACCAACTTTTTATGAATAAAATGTGATTTATTTAAGAAAAAGCATTTTTTATGACACTGGCGTTAAGTCAATTAATGTATCTCAAGAGGAAGCCGATTATGAAGGATGATTTCCGCAAGGAAAATGGGAGTGACCACTGAGGTCTCTGAAAACACTTTCAGTCCCATATTTTGAAAGAATAATGAGAAATTAGTATTAATGGTAGAGTCACTATAACCATCTTGAAATTGGTTGATGATGATGACAAGCCCGCCATGTACATGAAGCAATAGACAAAGCTAAATTGTTCCTAAGACAAAAACTAAAGGATATATGACGGGGACGTCGACATTGTAGACATTGGATATGGACCGTTTCGTGTGTACCGACGTCGAAAGAAGCGGAATGGAAATCAAAACTAGGCGTAAGATGAAATTCTGCAAATTGAACGATCACAGAAAAATCGATTGATCAAAATTGAATTTCGATTGATCGAAATTAAAATTCGATCAATTGAAATGTCAACGACAATATTTTATGTATATGAGAATTTCAATCGAACGATTTTCAATTTCGAAATTTAATTTCGATCGAACGATTTTCAGTTTCGATCGATCGAAATTGCGATAGAAATTGTGATCGAAATTTTGATCGAACGAAATTCAATTTCGATTGAACGATTTTCAATTTCGATCGATCGAAATTGTGCCGAGTTATTTTAGTTGTTTTAGGAGCTGAGTTTCGAACTTTTGCTTCAAGGGTTTATTTGTCTTTATTTAATATTTGTTTTAGGGTTTTCTTTTATTGTAAGACCTCCTATATAAGGTCATTAAGAAGAACATTGTAGTTAGTTGATTGATTATTGAATGTTTTTATGCTTGAGTAATCTTTACCTGAGATGGGTTTGATATGAGACCAAGGGAATGATTCCCCTATATTTTCCTTATTGTTGTTGTTGATTTGCGTGGTTTGCTTATATTTGCTATCTTAATCTCTGCGTGCTTCTCTAAACCATAGCCTAATTTCTTCCTTATGATCCCCAAAACCCTAGATCCCTTTGAAGGCCTAAACCACACAAAGCCAACACCTTTCCAAACCATAAACCGATCTAAAAGCCATAAACCTTTTACAAACCCTAATTCCCTTTTACAACCCAACTTGGAATCCGTGAATCTACATCGGACCGAAGACGAGCGCCTAAGCATGGAAAAGCTAGAGTACTATCTTTAGGCCGATCTCGCCTCGACTCTCAAAGTACTTGCGCATCGGACTGGACCCTACCTGGATCGCGTGTGATCTACCCATCAAAATTTTTGCAAAACCCTAAAGGTATCAAAGATAATTTTGCAATTAAACTTGATTTAATTTCATTAATTTCAGGAAATCTGCATAAAAATCATATTCCGCATTTTAGGGTCGTTGTCCCGTGTCAGTTTTGGTATCAGAGCCCTAAGTTCTAGGTTAGGGCATATTGGTGTGACAGTTAATTCCATAGCATTTTAATTTTCATTGCATCTTCTTTCAGTTTTTATTTATGCACATCTAGTGTTTGATAAAAGTCCTCATTCATTGTTGGTTCACAGGAGCATACCATTTTGATGTCTTTGATGTCATGTCATTTGTGTCATCATTTGTGTGCACGTCATGTGTTTTTTAAAATTCCTCAACTGTTGTGTGGTCCATAGAATTGTGTTTAGGTTGTGTTTGTGTCAAGCATCATGTATGAGTCACTTACATGTCACCATGACCTCCTTACACGTCATGAGAGGGTACTAATCGAACAAGGAAACCGCTACACACCAAAATCTTTGCAAAGTCCCAAAAGTCATGATGAGACTAGAGTTAGGGATACCCTCATCAGTGTGAACCCGAGTACAATCCCGCCGAAAAGTTTCTAAAATCTATTCGGGATGAAGTTCCATGTTTTGAGGGATGGCTAAACCCCAAAACCTTTGTGGAGTGGTTATCTAGTGTCAAAGAGTATTTTGATTGGTATGACATACCAAATGAGTACAAAGTTAAGTTAGTGAAAACAAAGTTGGAGGGTAGTGCCAAAACCTAGTGGACTAATGCTGAGCTTCTACGCGACTTAGCTCATCGTAAGCCCATCACACAATGGGAAGACATGAGGGAGCGACTTACCGAGAATTATGTTCCTCTCACACACCATCATCTTTTACGAATTTTAAAACCCAAGACAGACAAGTGTCCTGATTGTCTTAAGTGTCAAGGGTTCGGACACTTTGCTTACCAATGCTCCCCACAATTTTCCACTCCGAATTTATTGATTAAACGGGAGAGTTTTAAGGAGAAGAAAAATATGAAAGTAGAAGAAGAAGTATATGACCCTAGAACCGTGATGAGTGAAGAGGAGATTGAGGAAGCTGAAGAGAGTCTAGTTTGTGTCAAAAGGGCTCCTGATCCCCTTGTGAGCAGTAATGTTGAGTCACCCTCGCACGATTCGATCGAGTCACCTACGTACAATTTGTTAGAGCCAGTTGTGCATGAGTCCTTATTGGTGGTAGAGTCGTGTGTACTTGAATATTTAAAGTTGGTCGAACCGAGCACACACGAACCAATCAAGTCACTTACCCATGAGTCATTGAAATCTGTTGGATCTAGTCCACATGAGTCATTAGTGTCCCTTGATTTGATCACACATGAGTCACTAGCGTTGATCGAGTCCACTGCACATGAGCCACCAGTGCTGATACAGGCCACTACATGTGAGTCGTTAGCGTCGCATGCACATGAGAGTATCGAGTCCACTGATACACGTGCACATCATAGTCTCAAGTTGCGTACTGCTATGCATTCCAAGTCTTATCGTGAGTCATCTTTTGAGTCACTTTCCGCATTGCATGCCGAAATTAAGTTTGAAATTAATTTATGCAATGAAGCTCTCAAAATATCGATACAGTTACCTAAGGCTTTTATGAAATTCAATTGAATGATTATGTGATGGTTCGGGTTAGGCTTGAACGATTCCCATCGGGAGTCGTAAAAGATCTCCAGGCCCATGGCGCTGGACCTTTTAGAATTGTGGCAAGGAGCGGACCTACTGCATATGTTCTCAAACTTACACTGGATATAGGGGTCAGCTCTACGTTCAATGTGGAAGACCTAGTTCCTTCTCTGGGCTTAACCCCACCACCTTGCAATCCTTTCCGACCGCCTCTTATTCACGATCCCATCCCAACTTTGCAACCAATACCACTTCCCTATCCAAGCAGGCAAAGACAAGAGATAATGGAGGAAATTTGGGATAGTCTTGTGGCATTCACCTGCGACCGAAAATTTCTGGTCTATGAGATGCAGAGGGTTGGCGAGTCGACTACCGAGAGTGCATGGGCCAATCATGAGAGAGTTCGTCGCTTGAGTTCCCGTATTCTCGGTCGATATCACGATCACACTTCATCGGGGACGAATTCCTTCGGGTCCAAGAGAGTCGATGCGAAACTTCAAAAGTATTTGGTAGAGTGGCTTGGTGAGCCGAGTCATTGGGCTCGTCAACGAGAGGTTTACTGGGTACGTCTCTTTACTATGGACCGAATGATGCTCATCCGTCACCGAGTGCCAGGATTCATTTCATGCATGTTTCATCGGTGATGAAACATTTTGAGTCGGGGAGAATTGACGAGGACGCCGATATCGTAGACATTGGATATGGATTGTTTCGTGTATACTGACGTCGGAAGAAGCGGAATAGAAATCAAAACTAGGCGAAAGATGAAATTCTGGAAATTGAAGGACCACAGAAAAATCGATTGATCGAAATTGAATTTCGATCGATCGAAATCGAAATTAAAATTCGATCAATTGAAATGTCAACGGCAATATTTTATGTATATGAGAATTTCGATCGAACGATTTTCAATTTCGATCGATCGAAATCGTGTCGAGTTATTTTAGTTGTTTTAGGAGTTGAGCTTCGAACTTTTGCTTCAAGGGTTTATTTGTCTTTATTTAATATTCGTTTTAGGGTTTTCTTTTATTGTAAGACCTCCTATATAAGGTCATTAAGAAGAGCATTGTAATTAGTTGATAGATTATTGAATGCTTTTATGCTTGAGTAATCTTTGCTTGAGATGGGTTTGGTGTGAGACTAAGAGAGTGATTCCCCTATATTTTCCTTATTGTTGTTGATTTGCGTGGTTTGCTTATATTTGCTATCTTAATCTCTGCGTGCTTCTCTAAACCATAGCCTAATTTCTTCCTTGTGATCCCCAAAACCCTAAATCCTTTTGAAGGCCTAAACCGCACAAAGCTAACACCTTTCCAAACCATAAACCGATCTAAAAGCCATAAACCTTTTACAAACCCTAATTCCCTTTCACAACCCAACTTGAAATCCGTGAATTTACATCGGACCGAAGACGAGCCCCTAAGCTTGAAAAAGCTAGAGTACTATCTCTAGGCCGATCTCGTCTCGACTCTCAAAGTACTTGCACATCGGACTGGACCCTACCTGGATCGCGTGTGATCTACCCATCAAAATTTCTGCAAAACCCTAAAGGTATCAAAGATAATTTTGCGATCAAACTTGATTTAATTTCATTAATTTCGGCAAATCTGCATAAAAATCATATTCCGCATTTTAGGGTTGTTGTCCCGCGTCAATATAACTCTTATCGGGAATAATCAATACAAGATGGGAAAAGTAATTCCATCAATGCAGACAAAAAAAATATATTTCATACTAACATGTTGTCAAGTATGTCAGTTGTTACTGTTTAATATTTTCATGTGTTTGTATGCTAATGATTATAAATTGCCTACCAATATATTAGAAACCTCACCATGGATGATGATATCTACTCAAGACTGCTCCATGTTACTTAAAGATTAGATTCCAATATCGGCAAAGAAGGCAATGTTGTAAGAGAAGAAAAAAAAAAAAAAAAAAAAAAAATCTAATTTGTAATTATTTTGATATTTATAATTTTATATATCTACCTATTAATGGGTCCTCTGACGTTGTTTATATAGATTATTTTTTTTTACAGAATGCATGCGTGCATTTGGCACTCTGTTGGCCAAGAGCAACATATGGACAATTAGGAAGAAAGTTTCAGTCAAATAGCCTCCTCATCAAAGTGGGATAAAATTTGGAACACATTCTCCCTCATACATACAAAAACAAACAATAGGCCGATAGTGGAAAGTTTAGTAACGTTAGTCTATGTCTATTATATTATGAGGTTAAGGGTCAGAAACCTTAGAAGAACTATCCTGATAAGCATATGTGATATATAAAAAGTTGTAATTTTTAAAATTTTAATAACTATATTTTTATGGTTCCTTTGAAACTAATGGATTGAAAAAGGGGGAGTTCCAACCTTGGACTACGAGGCACTCCTTGTTCTTGGTTAGATGATGCAGAAAGAGCTGTAGAACAACCCTGACCCCTATCTCAGCCTCATCCAAAAGAAGCATGTAGAAGCAAAAGACTTTGTCATACATCCTTCTAAAGATAATCTATATTGATCAAGAGGTGGTGGTGAACTGGTGATGATGAAAGTGACAGTGGTGGTGGTCGTGGTGATAGTGTTGGTGGTGGTGGCAGTTATGTTATGCAGAGTGGGGGGATTACTCAACAAAGTGACGATGACATGATAATATCCACTCCTACATTTCAAGGTGGAGGGCTTGAAGGAAGATGACCGTTTGAAACATAGCAATCTCAACAACATGAGATTGGTCAAAATATATGTAGCTTCGAAGATTCCAGATTTGATTCTACATAGGATTCCTTCATCATCACTCCAATTCTCAACTAAACAACCCTGATAATGACAACTTCATGTGGCAATTATTTGGTGTCTCGTATTCATATTTTTATCCTCATCCTCAATTTGAAGGAGGAAACCAATAATAATAGAATTCAATTTAAAAGAATTATTATTATAATGAATTAACAGTTTTAGAATATTTATAATTCAATATTATTTTTCCAAATTGTTTTTAATATTTAAAAATCAATTTATCAAGAAGCCAATATTATGACCTAATTATCATCCAACACATTCAGTATTATCAAACGTTAATTTGATACGTAATGGTATTGGTGATGACCAATATGTATTGGATAACTGAGATTTTGAACCAAGATATTGTCTAAAAAAAAATTTAAAGACAGTATTGGTATCGAGCAGATGAATTTGTATATTATCCGTGAATGGATTGAGCAGTTCAATTAAAATGTAGTGCGGAAAGCATAAATGATGATATTTCAATGATTCAAGAAGTACATCTGATGTGGAATTTAGATCCGCATGTTTGGGTCCTGGCCGGGGCAAACGAAAAAAATCAACAAGGAAGAAGTGGACCCATAAATGGGCTTTCAAACGGCCTGTGAAGCAAAGTTCGTCAACGTACTATGGACGTTCGTGGCTTCAGAACGGTCATTCGTGAAAATAAGGGCTTTCTATTTTTATGAACACAAGAACAGACGTCCCGTGAACGGACGGATTTTTTAGAGAGTACATGACGGACGCCTCGTGAGTTACTTTCTTATTTCGAATTTATTTTAGTTAAGGTTTTCTTAGCCTATATAATGGCATGTAAAAACATTATTTAGAAGTTAATGACGAATGAAAAAATTAAGCTGCCTTTGTGCATCTTGTGAAAAACTTGCGAAGAGTTTTCACCTTTGAGGAGTGATTCTTCAAAGTTATCGTCGGTGTGAAGCCAACAAGCCTCTTTGAAACAAATCCGAAGATCTTCTATTTTATTCTTCTATCTTTTTTGTTTTAATTGAAAGTTGAGAACCCTAACTCCTATGGTGCGGGATTTATGCTATTTTAGGATTAGCATGCGATTTTTCCTGCATCAAAAGAGAGAGAGAGAGAGAGAGAGAGAGAGAGAGAGAGAGAGAGAGAGAGAGTATCATTGACTGCAGAAGCCATGAGTACCAGCAAAACAATATATAGCTAATATCTACATCCAATCAACTCTTCTGGTTGTTTTTGCATCTTATTTCAAGAACAGTCATATAGTTTCAAAGCATTAACTTTGACACACAAGATCAGTCATATAGTTTCAAAGCATTAACTTTGACACAGACGTGTCGGGTTAGATATAGACACAAGGTGTGAGACAAGGTGAACTGAGGATTTCAAACCTGACGTGTCAATACATCTTTACAATAATCCGATAATGTTAAGGGATACATCGTCGTGTGTGTGTGTGTGTGTGTATACATATAGGAAAAAGGGAAGGTACACCCTTCCCAAGCCAAGAAGTTATCCAATTAAATAGAAACAAGTTACATGTATTGCAAGTAATATTAGATACCGAAAGGAATAATGTGTTAAAGGGTTTATCCTTATCGCCATTTCAAACAAATGTCAAATACACATCCAAGAAATTTTTGAAAAAATGCAGTATCCTTGTTAAGCATGTTTCATAATGAAACTACAAGACAATCTTCATAATCCATCATCGAATACTTCCAGTAAAGAAAGATCAAAATGTAGTACTTTGGTCAGACCCAAAACACGCCACCAAAGATCCTGAGCTGAAACCAGCTCTAACTCGGAACAAGGCCAAGTCAACTAAACAGATTGCAAATGCTAGAACTGCTGAAATAATGACAAAGGGAGAAATAGTAGACATGCCAAGCAAAATAAGAAAAAAGAACTTTAATAAACATATGCAAAACCCATAAAGGAGATTTAAATACTTGAGTGAGATCACCATTCTCTTATAGTGTCTCCATTTCAGTATGAAGCCCTTGTGATGTACATACCACTACAAAATCTACACAAGAAGATGATGCGGAATTTAGATCCGCATGTTTGGATCGTGGATGATTCTATTTCGTGCATATCGTAGATGACGAAAATTCGCAGGTTCGCGGTTATTGGTGGTTTCAGTTAGTTATTGACAGTTTTAGTTAGTTATTGGCGATTACAGTTAGTTATTGATAGTTTTAATTAGTTAGTCAATTTCTTATTTTGAATTTGAATTTAGTTAGTTATTATTGTCTTAGCCTATTTAATGGCATAAAAGAACAAATTTTATAAATGAATTTGATGAATAAAAAGTTAAGTTGCTTTGTGCATCTTATGAAAGAGTGATTCTTTCATTTAGAAAACTTGAGATGAGTTTTCGCCTTTGAGGAGTGATTCCTCAAAGTTATCATTGGTGCGAGGTCGACAAACCTACGCGTATGATTGGTGTGAGGCCGGTCGTTCAATCATTACTGAAGATCTTCTACCTTATTCTTCTTTTATTTTTTTGTGATTTAATTGAAGATTGAGAACCCTAACCCCTCTCTTGCGGGATTTATGCTATTTTAGGGTTAGCATGCGATTTTCCTGCATCAATTTGGTATCAAAGCCCGGTTCAAACTCTCGACAAATAGATTTGCAAGCTCAAACTCTCAGCAAATAGATTCGCAAGTTCAAACTCTCGGCAAGTTTAAACTCTCGACAAATAGATTCACAAGTTCAAACCATGGGTCAAAATATCGTCCGATACCGATACGTATCGGACGATACGTATCGATTTTGGAGGTCAGCGGTACGATACATAGGGTATGTATCGTACCCTATATAAAATAGACAAATTATCGTCCGATACGGACAAAATATCGTCCGTATCGGACGATAATTTGAAATTATCGTCCGATAATTTGGGTAAAAGTAAAAATTTTAAAAAAAAGGACAAAATTATCGGTGGGCCCCACCCTTTGACCCGACTAAAGGGTCGGGGTTTTCCCTTTTTTTTCCCCATTTTCCTCCTTTCTTCTTCCTCTCTCATTTTTGGGTTATTTGCATCCTAAATCGGCGTCAAATCGCACAAAAAATCACAGGGTCAACGTGGAACGTACGTGTTTATCATTTTACCATCATTTTATTTCATTTTAAATACTGAAATAAGGTAGATCTACCTTAAATAAGTGTAGATCTACCTTAAATAAGTATAGATCTACCTTAAATAAGTGTAGATCTACCTTAAATAAGTGTAGATCTACCTTATATAAGTGTAGATCTACCCTTAAATTAGGTAGATCTACCTTTAAATTTTATCATTTACCTATAATATTAATTATTTAAATTATTTAAAATATTTAAAATTATTAAAATTATTTAAAATAATTAAAATATTTAAATGATTTAAATTAAGAAGAGGAAAAAAATAATTTAAAATATTTAAATTAATTAAAAATAATATAAATAATGGGTTAAAAATAATATGATGGGTCAAAAATAATTATATGTGACCCCATTTAAAATATTTAAATTGATGGGTCAAAAATAATATAAATAATTATAATTAGGTCACATATAATTAATATGGGTCACATATCATATGGGTCACATATAATAAATAAAATAATGGGGTCAATATGGGTCACATATAATTTAAACTTAAAATTAATATGGGTCACATATAATTAAATTTATGGGTCACATATTAAATCATATGTGACCTATATTAATTTTAATAATAAATTTGATTATATGTGACCCATATTGATTATATGTGACCGTCACATATAATTAATAAAATAATGGGGTCAATATGGGTCACATATAATTAAATTTATTATTAAAATTAATATGGGTCACATATTAAATTATATGTGACCCATATTAATTTTAATAATAAATTTAATTATATGTGACCCATATTGATTATATTTGACGATCACATATAATTAAAATAATTAATATTATGGGATATGTTCCATAAAATATTAGAATAATATGGAATAAATTTCAAATAAATTTTTAAAAATTATAATAATATCAAATAAATATTCATAAATTAAAATAATATCAAATAAATATTCAAAAATTAAAATAATATGAAATAAACATTCAAAAATTATAATAATATCAAATAAACATTCATAAATTATAATATCAAATAAATATTCATAAATTATAATAATATCAAATAAATATTCATAAATTATAATAATATCAAATAAATTTGATAAAATATAATCTAATCTTTTAAAAATTAGAATAATATAAAATAAAAATTCAAATGTAATCTAAATTTTATAAAAATTAGAATAATATCAAATAAATTTAATAAAATATAATCTAATATTTTAAAAATAGCAATAATTAAAAAATAAATTTTATTTTCAAGTGTAAATTAAATGTTTACTTTAATGCAATCGTTTGCTCATTCATGCAGGTGAAATAAATAAATATGGTACGTTCGACAGATCCAGCGTGACAATACGGTACAATAATAGATAGTAATAGACTCCAGATACAATGTAAGCTTTGTGGAAAAAAACTGCTGGGAGGAGGTATCACACGGTTAAAGGAGCATCTGACTCTTGTAAAGGGAGAGACAAGAGGGTGTCCCAGTGTACCCAGAGAGGTAAAAGAAAATATCAAAGCTAGTTTACAAGCGGCAAAGGGAAAGAAAAAAGCTGAAGCCGATCGTGATAGGGAAATGTATGAGAGAATCAGGAGGCCAGATCCAGAGTTTACATCAGCTGCACCTGAGGATGATGAGGATGAGCAGATAGCGAGAGCTATGAGAGAGAGTGCCAGAGAAGCACAACAGCGGCGAGATCAGGAAGAAGCCGATTATCGGTTTCGGTCCAGGTTGAGGGGCCCATCCATGCCTGCTACCGGTGGTGGATCTAGTCATAGGCCACATGTCGTTGAGGATGATGAGGATGTTGAAGCGGTATCGTTTATGAGTCAAGATCCTGGGAGGGATTATAGGCCGCTCTTAGAGATCGTATCATGTATCGCATTGAAAGCTCCAAACAAACCAAATTGAGTGTAATCTCACTTACAAAAATGGGGAAGAAGCTTGGAAAATCCATTGCCAAGTTTTTTATATACAACCACATTCCGAGCCAAGTAGCAGACTCCCCATACTTCAAAAGCATGATTGATACAAGTGCAGAAGTTGGTCAAGGAGTTAAAAAGCCTTCTCCATACGAGATATCTGGGCCCTTACTAACAGATGAGTACGATGAGATAACTGCCTATGTACAAAGTTTTCAGGATGTATGGGATGAGAGAGGTTGCACAATTATGTGTGATGGATGGACTGGTCCTACAAAGAAGAGTTTGATAAACTTTTTGGTTTACAGCGATGCCGGGAGAGTATTTTTGAAATCAGTTGATGCTTCTAGACACGTAAAGACTGCTGACTGACTACCTCTTTCAACTAATGGATATGGTAGTTCATGAGGTTGGAGAGCAGTAGGTTGTGCAGGTGGTAACAGACAATGCGGCAAACTACAAAGCCGTTGATTAAAACTAATGGCGATGAGACGTCACCTGTACTGGACCCCGTGTGCCGCACATTGCGTGGACCTCATTCTTGAGGATTTAGGAAAGAGAAGCAAGGCACAGGCAACTATTCAAAAGGGAAGAACGATTACTTCCTACCTGTACAACAGTGACAAGCTGGTCAATTTAATGAGAGCCTTCACGAACAATGAGTTGCTCCGACCTGCGATTACGTTTTTGCTTAACACCGTTCTTAGCCCTACAGAGTTGGGCTAGATATAGGCGTGCTGAAAAGCATGGTGTCGTCGGAAGAATGGAATCAACATGAAATAGGACTCGCACAAGCGAAGAGACTAGCTTACCGACTGAAGTTGCTTACACGATCTACGACCCGCAAGTGTTGAGATTGGTTGATGGTGATGACAAACCAACGATGGGGTACGTTTATGAGTCAATGGATAAAACAAAATTGGCTATAAAAACCAAATGCCCTACAAAATATAAACGATACTGGGCGATTATCGATAAGAGGTGGGATGCACAATTTCACCAGTACTTGCATGCAACAGGTATAACATGTTGCACAATTATGTAGTGATTTTTATTTATTTATTCATTATTTTCATATACTGATAAAATTGCTCATATTTGATGTGTAGCACACTACTTGAATCCAAACCTTCCGATACGCTGACGCTTGAAATGAGTGACACTGATGAAGTGTATACCGGTTTGCTCAATGTAATCCAAAGAATGCTCCCTGAGTTGGCGGAACAAGGCCAAGCCATAAGAGAAGTGAGTGATCATAGTATCATACCTTATAAGTAATAAGTTAAATGTCATGTGATATTATCATCTATTTATTGATATGTGCGTTACTGTGTTTCATCTTTATAGATTGGCATGTTTCGCAAGAGACATGGGTCATTTGGGATCCCGTTGGCGCAATCCCAAATTAAACACGACAACCCCGCTGATTGGTGGATGCATTATGGAGGTGATGGTCCGATATTGAGGCGGGTAGCAATGAGGGTATTGTCGCAAGTGTGTTCCTCGTCCAACTGTGAGCGAAATTGGAGCACTTTCTCTCTCATTCATACTAAGACAAGGAATAGACTAACTATGGACCGATTGGAAAAGTTCGTCTATTGCCACTACAACATGCGATTAAGGGTCAGGAATATACAGAGGACCAACCGTGGTAAGCAATTACATGAAGTCTTAAATCCTCAATTATATAAAGTCTTACTTACATATTATACTAATTCATCTATCATATTCTACCTTGCAGACGGTGATTATTTTGATCCCATCCAGTTGGATTATATATTCGAGGATGACCCTTTGAATGAATGGATCGAAGAGAGAGAAGAGCCATCTTGAATCCGAGAGCAATCAATGGCTGGACAATCGAAGAGAAGTGAGCAAAGAAGCTTCCCAACCACTAAGGCGGAAAGAAGATTGAATCGTCATTCGGTGGTTGGACACGATGACCAAACGCAAACGATAGTGATGATGGGAGTGGTGAGGATGATGGTGGAGGGGCGTTGGCACTAGTGGTGGAGGAGGATCTTTGGTACCTCGATCCTTATAGAGATATGGCGGCATGGGGACGATGACTGACATTAACGATTCGACACTCCTACATTTAGAATGGGAGGGGTTGAAGGAAGAGGAGCGTCGGGATCATATCAAACACCACCACCACCACAAGATGATACGGATATGGGTTATATGACTTCTAGCTTCGGGGGATTCAGTTTGCAAGATATCGAAGATTCAGCAACTAGTAACCCATACTACCAGCCACAACAAACTTACCCGGTGCCATATGACTTCGTTGGTCAGATTTTTGGAGGACCGGCCTTTACGTACTACACTGAGCCATATTTGTTGCTACAGCCTCAGTTTCAAGGGGGCACATATAATCGTGGGTATCAATATGGGCAACATTATAGGCAAAAGCCGGAAAGCTCGCGCATCGATGATGACGATGATCATGAGGGCCAAGAACCACTACGAAATTCAATGTGGCTCTAAAGTAAGTTTTCCATGTACAATTAAATTTATTTTTATCAACATAGCTATTATTTTTGACAATATATAATTTATTTTTGTCAATATACATTGTAATTTAGTTTATGTGTGGTGCGTTCATACGATCAAATTATGAAATATTGTTAATAAAATAGGCATGTGATCAGCTGGTCGAACATAATGTTAGAAGATCTATTACATTAAGTCAAAAATGTGATCTTAAGTCAAAAATAAGTTACAAAATAGGCATGTGACTTGGGTTAAGTTACAAAATAAGCATCTTACTTATATATTCATCTAAATAATGCATCAAATAAATCAAAAATAAAAGCAAAAATAGTTGAAATAAATATAAAATAAATAAATATAATTTTTCAGATTTTTTGGGATTTTCTGGGATTTTTTTGGGATTTTTTTTCAAAAAATCGGTTTTTTGAATGTATCAAACCGATACATTCAATGTATCGCCGATACATTGAATGTATCGCCGATACGGATTTTCGGTATTTTGACCCTTGGTTCAAACTCTCGGCAAATAGATTTACAAATTCAAACTCTTGGCAAATAGATTCGCAAGTTCAAACTCTCGGTAAATAGATTCGCAAGTTCAAACTCTCGGCAAGTAGATTCGCAAGTTCTAACTCTCGTGTGGCAAAAGATAGCGAAGGTGGACAAAATATGGTGCAAGGAGAAAGAGAGATCATCCGATCAAGGTTCCCCAAATATTATTCTTAACCTCCACGAAGAAAATCAATTTCGGCCACAAAGTTCGAGGTCGAACTTTTTCAAAGTAAAGGGGATTGATGCGGAATTTAGACCCGTATGTTTGGATCGTGAATGATTCTGTTTCGTGCATATCGTAGATCTTGAGGGATTTATGCTATTTTAGGGTTAGCATGCGATTTTCCTGCATTATAAGATATATGAATTTTGAAGTAAACAATCAACTTTGATTCCAGCATAAATATACTAAAGACGACAGAAACAATGTAACTAATAAAATAAGAGAGTTAATTCTCTAAACTGAAAGCTGAACTTCTAATAACAAAAAGAGAATAATGGGCGTTGCCCCCCATTGATTAGAGATAAAGACTCAATCTCACCTACCTTCTAATAAACTCTTCAAATTGAAAACAATCTCTAATAAAGACTCAATCTCACCTACCTTCTAATAAACTCTTCAAATTGAAAACAATCTCTAAATAAGAAAAGAACACCTGCATTTTAATTATTTGGTCTATTTTAATTCATTTATCACGAGTCAATTACCTTAACACTTACAAAACACCTATCCCATAATTTGATTAAACTATATAGACCTAAAACCTCAAATTATTCGAATAAATCAACACTTCCTATTCCTAAACAGCCCTCCAACCCTCCACATTAGAATTGACCAAGTCAAAAATTTCAACCTTTTATGGCAACAAATCTGCATCATCGATCGAATTTGAAAAAAATAAAACACACACAACAAAAATTAAATAAGATAGGTTATATTTTGTCGAAAGAGCACGTTTTTAAATTTTGGAGAAAATGAGATGTGATTCAAGACGCTGTATGAAGTATGAACAACAACCAATTGTAGAATTTACCATTGCTGGAAATCACAAAAATTTTGACAGAGTAAACTATCCTAGTGTGGCAACATTCTAAGAATGTGCTTCCTTTTACAAATAGGAAAGCACAGCCAACTGTAGGTACACCCAAATTCACAGAACTTTGCTGAGGTTCATCAATTGCAGAAATGGAAGAGGTGAAGATTACAGCTATCACAAACATATATAGTGAAGTTTACATTATTTAATGTCCTCACTATAATAGGATTGGAAGCATTCAAATTCAGTAATTGACAAACAATTGACTTTGATAGTACCATGTACAGGAGAATGCTTAACTAATAGGCAAGCCATTTGTTAACCCGAGTTGTCTTTCATAGATGTTTTTCTACCAAAGCAAATGTTTATCATTTTCTTTTCCAGTTCAGCATCTCCATATTGGACCTAAACAATAATGACAGTTCAAATCAGTTCAAGAAAATCATCGTAAGGCTAGCTAAACCATGAAAGTCAATTCATGGAGTGGGAGCAGGAGCAGGAGCAGGAGTGAAAGTGGGAGCGGACTCGAGGAACAACTAATTTTCAGCCAGGAACAATGTTGGCAGATGCAGGTTTGAAGAGTGCAAGCAGGAGCAGTACAGTTCAGAGTAGGATACTCTAACTAGCAAATCCATCCTTTAAGACGTGCCAATCAAATATGGTGCATATGGGAAGGTAAAATATCGGGTCCAACATTGGAGCTGTTGTATGTGGCATTTGAATGTCAAAAATCGGCTACATACAAGAATTCCAACTATTGAAAGCCACACTTCCATACAAAGACATTGAAATATTCTACACAGAGATATATATATATATATATATATATATATATATATATATATATATATATATCCCACCTACATATAAAAGATAAAGGAATTCAAAATTTTCTATTCATTTGATTCCTTTCTATTGAAAATCCCAAACTATGCAGACTTCATTAATGCGCAACAGAACATGGTTATCAAAATCCCAAACAATAAAGACTTCATTTTGGCTGGGTACCTCTTTTTGTGCTCACGCATTCTCTGAAAGTGTCCACATCCCAGACCCCTTCAAAACCATTGATTGCTTTGGATCAGATGATGGAGATCGTGTTTCAGCCCAATATTCCACACAATAGATTTTAAGATGATGGCTCACCTATCAAACGGTCATTTTTTCACTCTATATGTCACAGATCTCAAAACAAATGGCCCTTGAAGCATATGGCACACATCACGCTCAAACGTGAATTTAGGGCCATTGTTTGGGTATTTGTGACACGTGGAATCAAACAATGACCGTCTGATAGATGAGCCATGATCTCAAGATATATTTTGTGGAATATTGGGGTGAAAACTGGCGTCCATCATCTGATTCGATACAATCAATAGTTTTCAAAGGGTCTGGGACGTGGCACTTTTAGAGAATGAGTGGGCGCAATCAGAGGTACCCATCAATTTATGATAAAAATGGAATCATATTAACATATAATAATATCAATAATAAATCAAAATAATAAGAATAAAAATAAGGGAGGGTTATTCACGCCCGTCTTTCCAAAATACACGCTCTTTCACACGAAAAAACTGTTGAATACCTTGAATCGGACGATGGAGATCATTTTTAATCCCAATATTCTGCATAATAGATCTTGTGATCATGTTGCACCTATCAGACGGTTAGATATTTATTCCACGTGGCACACATCCCCAAAAGTGACCGTCTGACAGGTGTGCCATGATCTCAATATCTATTTTGTGGAAGATTGGGATGAAAAATGATCTCCATCGTCGGCTTCAAGGTAGTCAATGTTTTTTCATGTGAAAGAGTGTGCTCTTCACAGGAAAAACGGGTGCAAATAACGCCACCCTAAAAATAATTAATTGTTCAAAACTACAGTATAGATGTTTTTCATGTCAATAATGTCACACAGCCTTCCATCCAATTCAAGGGTATTCAAACCAGGTGAACTAGCTTCAAGCATATGCATCTTGCATTTTTTTTGTCTTCATCTTATAGGCTCCAATCGTATGCATTGTGCTTGAGCTTGAGTTGCATTTTTTTTGTCTGTTTAGAATGAAATATAGAGACATAATAGATCTATTTTGACCATGTGTCAAAATAGACATAATAGATCTATTGAGAAGTAAGATATTTAACAAAAGAGATTTTTTTTAACATAATAAGTGTTAATTAATTCATTGATGTATGTGAGCATCCAACACTTATTTGGTGCTCAACAATATCTGTGCACCAGTTGAGCAATAGCTCAACTGGTATCCTCTTCCCTTATGGAGCACAGATCGTGGATTTTAATCTCCACGCCTGCTCTCGCCCTTTGTGCGGGTCCCCTCCCAATGTGCTAGGCCAATAGTGAATCCTCTATGCGTGCAAGTTTGCACAGGCACTACAGCTGGGCTGTCTATGAGGTATGGCATCCTCAAAAAAAAAAAAAACAATAATATCGGTGTAACCCAATTGCAACTCTCTTTTCTACGAGTTGGTATCAGGTGCATGAATTAATGCACCTATGATAAAATGCTACTTAAATAAATTAAATACATAGAAGTTTAAATAGGAGTTTGCCCAATTTAAAACAAAACGCAAAAAATGTTTTTGAAAGTTACATTGTAGCAATTCATTCTCCAAATAAACGGCTCTCACGTGTAGGGTCCACTAGTGTGTGTGTGTGTATATATGTCCAATAGGTTAACAAGTTAAAGGTAGAAAACTACTTTAAAATGAGAAAACAACATAAATATAGGATTATATAATAAGACGTAATTTCTTAATACAAAATACTTAAATTGTAATAAATTTGGAACAAAAAATCAACTGCACAACAAGTTTACACTCTCGTTGTCCCATTCAAATCGAACACTACAAACTTCAGACTACAACTACTGATCAACAAGCATTTAGTTCCCAGCCACTAACCACTAGTTTTACTACGGTTCAAATTGTAACAACTCTATGGAATCAATGAACTCCATACTCTATAATAAACTTGTAAAGATGATGATTTATCTTGTATACCGTGATTCATTTCATATGTTTTCCATATGTATGCACAAGTAGCATCATGATGGCTGAGTAATTCTTTCTAACATAAGAAGGCTAGTAACCCTAAGTCATTAGGTGTGAGGGAACCTATATGGGAAAATATACTAATTGGTTGACGGAATTCTTAATAGAAAATCATTCTGATTTCTGTAAAAGTAGGGATGCCTTATGACCACTAGAGAAGCTGCTCACTTAGAAAGGTGACATGATGGCATCTTTAATGGGAAACAATATCAGTCAACCCTTAACTAAGCGAGGATAATAGGTCAATTAAAGTTTAACTCAAAATCCTTTCATGAGCCTCTATATTGTAATTGGTCCTTTTATGATTTCCGCAGTAGGACTGTAATCACCTTATGGTAGGAATAAGTTCAGTAAAAACCTATCACCCTTAGACTTGAGGGAGGGCATAGAACTATTTGGAAAAAAACTAAAGCTCTTGTTGATTTAGAATACAACACAATAGCTATTAGTAACTGTAGTTAGTGCCCATTTTGGGTTAGCCTAACCGTTTGAATTGACCTCAGATGTCCCAATAAGATGCTTAAATAGATCGGCACATCAATGGGCCCATGTTTATACACATTTTTCCTAACTCCTAATTTGAGTTTAAGAAAATCAGTTTGTAAAAGCTCTATATCTTGCCTTAACTGTGTCCTGTATCATGATTGTTTTTTAAATAAAAATATAAAACTAATAGACTAGTTTATCTTTTGAGTTGACAACACTTGAGTAAATAGAGGCACATAGAGGACCATTTGAGAAGACGTTAAAGGGAATTATTGTCACAAATTCTTGAGGAAAAAAGGGAATTGTTTGCATGAAATGCCATTAAGAGAAATGTAGTCTCCTCATGAAAATAAAATGAGCCTATTTTGAAAGGATGCTGTCTATGATGTTTATATGTATACTTGGATCACACTTCCTTGCCCACCGTTCTAAACCTCCATCACGAGAGAAAGATAGAGATAAAAGACACAAACCCGAATTTCTAAATTCAATGCATTCAAGCAGTATTATTCTTCACTTTCCATACTCTTTGTCAAAGAAGTGCATGTTTACTCTTCCAAGTAAGATTATTTCAATGATTTTATCGAAATTTTTATTTTAGTTTGTTAATATTTTGTTGTTGGGTTTGGTGGCGTTATTTGCACCTGTTTTTCCTGTGAAGAGCACACACTCTTTCACAGCTAAAAGCTGTTGACTGCCTCAGACGATGGAGGTTGTTTTTCGTCCCAATCTTATCATGGTGTCTTTTGGGGATGTGTGCCATGTGGAATCAAAATGTGGCCGAACTGGTGTGCCACGATCTCAAGATCTAGTATGGAAGATCGGGACGAAAAATGGTCTACATCTTTTGATTCAAGGCAGTCAACAGTTTTTTCCTACGAAAGAACGTGTGCTCGTGCACATAACGCCACCTTTGTTGTTAAGACATTATTAATCCTACAAAATTTTCACTTATTTATATCCTAATATAGTGCTTGTTTCAAGAAATATTGAACTGGATCCATCTATAAAAATGGAGGGTACAAAAATATATATATTCAACATAAATCATTTAACTACCTGAAAAATATATATAGCACAAATTGTTTCATCTTGTCAAAATAATTACATCACTAAATTTCACAGGCCTGTGCTTGAGAGTAGGGATGCAAGTTCGGTGTATTGAACTGAACCCGAATTTTTCAGAGGTCGGATCAGTACACCCCAAACCGAAACCGAATCGAAACCCATTCGGTTCGGTTCTTTTTTTTTTTTCTGAAACCAAAAACAATTCGGTTCGGTTTGGTGTGGGTAAAATACCTACTTTTTTATTTTTTAATGTATTTTTTCGGTTTACTCAACCTACCCCCTTGGTTTTCAGTTTCGAGCCACCCAAATCGAAACCGAACAGAATTGAGGTTCGGTTCGGTTTGGTTTCAGTCAGTTTTCGGTGCGGTTTGGGTTTGTAACGACCAAAATTTTTCGCTTATTTAGTCCTTAATTATTTGCTAGATTTGTAATTATGATTAGTTTGATTGATTTGATGCATGTGATTAGTTGTTGCACATGAAAATAATGTATACTTTATTTAATAATGACCCATGATAATTAATTAATCTAATTAATAGACCTTAGAAGCCTTTAAATATATGTTAGTATTAATTGGGGTGCATTTAGTAATGTTCAATGGGCTTTTAAAATATGTTAGTAAATTAATTAAAGACCCATTAAGTAATTATAGACCCAATAACTAATTAAAAACCCATCAACATATTATAGACCCATTAAGAAATTAAATGCCCATAGAATCACTTAAGACCCATGTAAGAAATTCTAAATAGAGTTAGATCTTAAATAGGAAACCTTAAAGTATTCTAAATACTGTTAGATCTTAAATAGGAAACCTTAAAGTATTTTAATTAGGGTTAGACTTTAAATAGGAAACCTTAAAGTATTATAAATATAGGGATTACAGAATTTTTACATAACTCTTGTAACCTAATAACCTTATGGAGAAAGATAGAAAATTCTAGAGAAGGAGAATTAGAAGAGGAACCCTAGAATTTTCAGTTTGAAGGCTTAAAAGAATACGAGAGGAGCATACGACGTGACCGGATTTTAGATTAGAGCTTTGAATTGGATCAAGGGAGAGGAGCTACGTAAATTTTACACGAAAACTAGAGGTATGGAGAAATCATATTGAGATTAACTTTTTTTTTTATCGGTAAAAAGTAGCAGTATATTGAAACACAACATGGCGCTGAGAATCCAATACAACAGACACCACAGCATGATAAAAAAGAAAACCCTGCAATGATACAAAGAAAAAGAAAAAAGACACAGAGACACAGCGACACAGCACCGAACAGCAGCCTATCCCGTATCCCACGCGATAGAAATTTGGCCTCTTCCCTCCTCAGCTCCCCCCATCCAAAAACCCACGAGGTCCATAACAGATTTGACTATAAACCTCGTGGACCTACTAATATTCTAAAAAATTCTGGAGTTGCGCTCCAGCCACAGACACCAATAAAACTGCAAAGACCAAAAATCTTGACTGCGCCCGTCTATCAACGTCCCCCCTCCCAGGAGCTCAGCTGAGAAGATGTTGATAAGGGGTTTCCGCCATCGCCCAGCTCAAACCCAAGGAATTGAAGACCACACTCCAAACCGAGCAGGCCATCCGGCAATGCAGGAAAAGGTGAGCTGCAGTTTCATCCCCATCGGTGCACATGACACGCGTACCCGCCACATCCATCCCCCTACGAATTAGCTGCTCCCGAGTGAGAATTTTATCCTTGCAAAGAGTCCACACGAAAAACCTGATCTTATAAGGAATAGGAACTTTCCACAGCCATTGCCCCTCGAACATAATAAGCGGGCGACGCGCCTCCAGCTCAAACAGGCTTTTAACAGTACAAATGACATCTCTACTCGGAATCCACACCCTCTAATCGATCCCCCTCTGATTACGCTGCTCAGCATACAGCAACTGAAGCAGGATAGAAAACTTCGCCATCTCGCAATCGGTCAGCGATCTGCGGGTATGAACACTCCAGACCACCGCCCCAATAACCAGCGATACAAACTGGTCGATCATCCCCCTCGGGTTCACCGATAATGCATAAATGCCAGGGAACATGGATTTCAGGGGGTAGGAATCCAGCCAGACATCCTCCCAAAACCGAATTCTGGTACCGCACCCCCAACTAAATCGCACTCCTCTAGCAAAGCTGGACCAAACCCCACACAGCCCTTTCCACCAAGCAGAAGAACTTCTGCGAGCGACCGGACAAATACCCCAATCACCGGAGGCTTGCCCATATTTCTCTACCAGCACCTTTCTCCAAATCCCCTCCCTCTCGTCCTCCCTACCAGCTCTCCAAAACCATTTCCCAAGAAGGGCGCGGTTGATCTGTCTAAGGCTGCGAATACCCAGTCCACCACAAGCAACATGCAACTGGCAAACCTCCCAATTGACCAGATGCAATCTTCGACCCAAGCCCGACCCCTCCCACAAGAAGGAACGCTGAATTCTCTCCAGACAGCTAATCACCTTCGTCGGGCAGTAAAACATAGACATATAAAAAATAGGCATGGAAGAAAGAACCGCCTTGATCAAGACCAATCTACCTGCGTTACTCAAAAGTTTGCCTTTCCAAGCAGAGAGACACTGCTCGAAACGTTGAACAACAGGTTGCCAGTCGGCTGAAGAGAGCTAGCACCGCCAGGTCGGAATCGCCAACCCCAATCCCCGTAATGGTAGGTAATCGACAGAAGTTGAGTAATTGGCAGAAGTTGAGTTGGACAGCCAGCCAAGAGAGCCAACGCCGCCAGGTCGGAATCGCCGACCCCAATCACCGTAATGGTAGACTTGAGGAGGTTGGTTTGCTGCCCCGAGACCGCTTCGTACATGAACAACACATCCCCTAACACCCTGAGCTCAGAAGCATCCGCCCTCCCAAAGAGGATCGTATCATCCGCGTACTGCAGATGCGCGATGCACCTGCCCTGCGTCCCTACCCGAATGCCGGAAATGAGTTGTCGTTCTCTTGCCCGATCGATCAACCGAGAAAGCATCTCACTCACAACATTGAAGAGAAAAGGGGATAGAGGGTCCCCCTGCCGGATACCCTAAGAACTCTTGAAATAACCAGCCGGAGTGCCATTGACCATTACCGAGAACCACGCGGAGGAGTAGCAAGCCCGCATCCATTTTCTCCAAATGTCACCAAATCCCATCCTTCCCAGCATGTAGTCAATACCCTCCCAACTAACACGGTCATACGCCTTTTCCATATCCACCTTCCAAACCGCCGCCGGGCATCCCTAAATATGCGCGGAATGGATCGTCTCATTTGCCACCGCAACAAGATCCACCAATTGTCTACCATGCACGAAAGCTCCCTGATTTCCCGAAATTATAGTACTCATCAAGGGCTTCAATCTATTAGCAAGCACTCTAGCCATGATCTTATAGAGACAGTTGGTCAAACTAATTGGCCGATAATTAGAAATTTCTTCAACACCTTCGCGTTTCGGAATCAGGGTAATAAAAGTGGAACCGAGCGCCCTCCCAACAAAGCCATCAGAATGAAACTCTGACATGACCTCCATCAGCTCAGTCTTGATCAACCCCCAAAATGCCCGGAAAAACTCCATAGTGAACCCGTCAGGACCAGGTGCTTTGTTACGTCCACCAAATCTGATTGCATGCCACACCTCCTCCATGAAAATCTGTTCTAACGCCACCCTCTCCACCACCGAGATCGTCTGGAAAGACACCCCATCCAATTGTGGCCGCGTGAAATCCTCATCCGTATAGAGGGATTTGTAGAAAACAACAATCCGCTCCCGAACCTGATCATCACCCTCAACCACACTCCCATCTACAACGAGCCTCCCCAAATACTTGGATTGGAATCTAGCGTTGGCCTCGATATGAAAGTACTTCGTATTAGCATCCCCTTCCTTAAGCCACTTAACCTTGGCTTTTTTGCATCCAGCTGACCTGTTCCGCCCTACAAACGCTGTCAAACTCTATCTTTTTCCTCAGCCGATCCTCTCTTTCTTCCCCATTAAGATTCCTCTCCTCTTCCAAATCATCGAACTCCTTTAAGCTACTAAGCAGGCTCTCTTTCCTGGCCTGCACCATCCCAAACATGTCACGATTCCACCCCTTAATCGTCCCCTTCAAATGCCGAAGTTTGGAAATAAAGCGATACGCAGCAGTCCCCGTGCAGCTAGTTTCTTGCCACCACACCGGAACAATTTCACGAAACGACACATCCAAAAGCCACATATTCTCAAACCGAAAGGGAGAGGGTCCCCTCCCTTTAGAATCACACGTGCAAAGCAGCGGACAGTGATCGGAAACTGGCCGAGCAAGAGCATCCAACCTCGCCCCAAGGAACACCTCTAACCACTCAATTGACACGAGAAAACGATCCAATCTAGATAGCGATGGATTATCCTGCTGATTTAACCACATGAACCGCGCCCCCGAGAATGGAACGTCCATGAGCCCCTAATCCGAAATAAAGGAATTGAAGTCCCGCATCACCCCTGCATTAGGCGGCCCGCCCTTCTTCTCATATGCCCACCTGATAGCATTAAAATCCCCCCCAAGGCAAAGGGGAAAGTTCCACCTAGCCGCCAAAGCCGCTGACTCAAACCAGAAATCGCCACGTTCATGATCCACCGACGGCCCGTAGATACTTGCAAACACCCACAGATTCCCCGACTCCTTATTTCGCAACACTACCGAGATCGAACATAATCCCACCTCTTCATCCTCTTTTTCGAAAATATCCGCTTTCCAAGCCACTAAAATACCCCCTGAGGCGCCAACCGAATCAGCCCCGACCTAATCCCACCTCACTCCTCCCAATACCGAGTTGACCTTCCTCCGATCGCAGCAGCCCCACTTGGTCTCCTGGAGAGTGACCACAGCCGGTTTCGCAGCAGCAATAACTTGCTTCACCCTGGTCCTTTTACCTCTGTCGCATATTCCCCTCACATTCCAAGACATGATCTTCATGAGCAGATCCAATAGCGTCCCGCCCGACTAGGAAAGGATCCTAATCCCCCCCTGCACTCCTCCCCTCCAACATACCCCTAGTCAATCTCGCTAGTTCCCTCGACCCCCTACGACGCTTGCTGCAGCCCACCCGTCGCTTCACCAACATCGATCTGAAGACCTCCCGAAGGTCAGCCTCGGAACCCCGAAAGGACATTCCAAGGTTGCAACCTAGGCCAATAAGCCGATCAATATTCGCCGCCTCCCTCAAACTATCCAGATTCCCATCCAGGTGATCCCCTGCGTCCTGGCCAGAACAAAAGACCCCCCCCCCCCCATTTGATCGCTCAGTTCCAGCGGAGATTGGCCAATGAGCTCCGTATTGGATCCGAGGTCGGAGGAAAGGACCGAGGAGTGGTGTCCCCCGTTTTTTGTACCGGTATTCGCAGTGGAAATCGCAAATGAATGACGGTGGGAGGCCGCAACTCGACAAGGGTTGCCAACATCAGACCGAGTCGACTCACTCTCCTCCAAAGTCCCCATTCTTAATAGGTGGGAGCCCGTAGGTCCCAGCCTCACAGAGACCCAAAAAAGTCTCTCGCCACAGTCCTGCCCCGCGAGTAGAACATAGCCCATTGGACTTCCTTCTCCAGAGACCCGAAAGCCCCTGCCCTCCAGCTGCCCTCCACTATCCCTATAGACCGCCAGCTGTTCAGCACCCATCCTGTGACCTTTGACACATGCCCCTCCCTTAAGACAAAACTGAATCTGTTCCATCCAATCTTCATTCCAGTCAAGCATTGACTCGACCACAGCCCCAGATCCACAACTCTCCCCTGTCCCGCCACGTGTCACCTTCAAAACCCTTTTTAAGCCCCGCGAAGCCGCCAACCCCTTTCTCTTTCGATGAAAGACCCTAAGCCCTTTCTTAGCAGCAGCCCCACCCACCTCAACAAGGCAAAGATCTGCCTCTGACGCCATCGGACCCCAGCTCCGTACCTCCAACTCCTCCAATCGGGCCGACAACCTCAACTCTTCTGCTATCCCTCTGTCCATCTCCCGCAGTTGTCCCAGGTCGACAATAGCGTGCGAGGAAATCCCAGCCGTTAATTCCAACAGCGAAGTATCCTCGAGATCCCCGCACGCACGGAAATCCAGCCTCAGGTATAGAAATCTGATCTCCCACCAGCCCAAGGCCCTCTTCTCCGTCAGGACCGACTCCCCCCTGTTTCTCACAAGACATCGACCCCTCCGGAACTCTCAGAACCTCAACATGAGTACCCCAACTCGACTGAGGAGGGGTCCCACCAGAACCCGACGTGGAAGTTTGGGAGAGAGGGTCCCACCAATGCGGCGGATACGAGGACAGGCCCCTCGTCGCGTCTCCTGCCGGTATCTCGAGGTGCGGCACTACCTCCACTCCCAGTGGGTCGTCGAGCAAGTGAGTTATATCTACAAGAGCACCGCCGACACTGACATCAACGTCCCGGGACCCCTTGGCAGATTTGCTAGCCAGATGCGGAATGAGGACGCAATCGAGTCTCAACACTTCTACGACGAGCTGACACACATGGCCTCCAACATGGATGTCGCAGGTCCGGGGGACGTCGTCCACGGAACCAATATGACGCGGGACGACAACCCTAAAATGCGGAATATGATTTTTAATGCGATTTGCCGAAATTAATTAGAATTAAATCAAGCGTAATCTCAAAACTATCTTAAAGACCTTAGGGTTCAGAGAATTTAGGTTGGTAGATCACGCGAGATCCAGTTAGGGTCCAGTCCGATGTGCAAGTACTATTAGATTTGAGGCGAGATCGGTCTAGAGATAGAACTCTAGCTTTTTCCAAGTTTGGGTGTTCGTCTTCGATCTGATGTAGATTCACGGCTCGAACCAGGGTTGCAGAATTAGATTATGGGTTTGTAATAGGTTTTGGTTTTGTAACAGGTTTATGGTTTTCGGATCAGCTTATGGTTTGGGAAAAGGGTGTTGGCTATGCTTGATTTAGGGTTTCAAAAGGCTTAGGGTTTTGGGATCGAAAGGAAACAATTAGGCTACGGTGTAGGTGAAGCAAACACATATCGAGAGATAGCAAATATAATAGAGAAGATAACAATGGCTTTTGAGAATCACTCCCTTGGCCTCACACCAAACCCATCTCAGGCAAAGAATATTCAAGCATAAAAGCATTCAAAATATTCAATAACTAATAAAAAAGTCTTTATAAGCCTCTATATATAGGCCACCAGTAATTAAACTCGAAATAAAGAGTTATAATAGAAATAAAACACTAAAAAGGAAAGTTTTCCCAACAAAAACTCGAAATTAGAAGTCCCGTCACGACGTCCACGGACGTCCGTAGTGCCCCACGGACGTCCGTGACCTACAGACAGATAGGAGGCAAAATCACGGACGTCCGTCACTGTTCATGTGAACAGTAATTTTTTTTTTTTTTTTTTTTTTTTTTTTTCTGAAGTTGAAATTCTATTGCGGTTCAACTTCAATACTTTTGATCTTGACGTTCCCCGTCACAATATCAATAAGGATCTGGGCATGGTCCGTATCCCAGAGGTCGGCCGTCCGTCTGTCGACCCGGATGAAACGACCACACCGATCCCCAATCGCCCTGAAGACGTCGGGGGACCAAGCATGTAGCGGTAGCCCAAAAATGTCGAGCCACACCCCTTCATTTTCCATTTGGGGTCGGGCATCACCCACCGTCGGATCCCATGGTCGGCATTCCACCGGGAAACCTTGGATATAAAAATGTTTATAGTTGCATAATTCCTTAGCGCCCCGTTCATCCCCGAAACGGAGAAGGAATTTAGTACTAGACAGATAGGAAGCATTAGGTCTTTTTGTAAGATTCCACTTGTATGTAATCCATCGATAAATCGCCAGCAGAGATAGTGAGTGTAGACACCCAAATCCGGCCCAAGGCCCGATCAGTCTGTACTCAGAGAGAGATGTACCTCTGTGCTTCCAATGGCACCCCTGAACCCTTAGGAATCACCCCTAAACCCTAGGATTCCTTCCCAGACCCAACTTGAACCCTTCTGAGCAATTGATGAGAGGAGAGCTACAAAATTTTACACAGATCACTGCCGAGGATGAGCCACATACCATTGGAAGGAGGACTTCTCCAGCTTTCCAGCAAGCCAAAGATCACCCAATTTGGAGTTATGGTTCGAAAGTTATGGCCAATTGAAGTTTTACATAAAATCATGACTTTTGCTCAGGCGTATGTATTACATACGCCCAACAAATTTTTTAATTTGGTCGTATATAATATATCTGTAGCATTTTAATTTAAATTTCCAATATAATACATACATACGCCCAACATAGGTAGGGCCCACCACGGGCACTCACCTTCTCAGATCTCCTCTGGTTTTCATGAAAATCACTGTACATAAACTGGGAGTATGTAATATATACGCCCAGCTTAGCTACAGTAACTGTCATCAGATGCTCGAAATTCCTTCATCGGGTTTGACCTTCTGACCATCCCCTTAGTTGAGGTGGGTGTCTTAAGGTTGGTTGCATCCCCTTTGAGCTTATATGCAACCCTTAAGTCACCTATGGTCTCCCCCCATCATCTGCCATTGAAACCGGTTCCCCAAACCCCTAGGACTCTAAAAACCTAGAAAGCCTTAGATGGGGGATTACCTAATTGTTAAACCAATTAGCTCTTAAGTAACCCTCTAACCCACCTTTTCTCTATAAATAGAGAGGTCCCCCCTCTTCCCAAAGGGTTGAAAAAAATTAGGGTTGAAAGTGTGAGCTTAAGAGAGAGAGCCCTAGTGAGAGAAAGTTCCCTTTTATTTTTCATTCTTCAACCAGAATTCCAGCATGCTTAGTTCACCCCTTTCAATCCATTTCAACCATTAGATCACCCTTTTTTAGTCAAGCTTAGTCTCTAGCTTCATCCTACACTTCCCATCTACCGAATCCTAGCATTAGAATCCATTCCCCTACCGTTTAAGCCATTTAAAGCCATTGGAAGTACATTGAAGCGAAGGTCTTCCACGATGCATTAAGGGCCTGTGAGCTCCGGCTCACCCCTCTCTTCCTCTACCTTCTTGGTGTTTCCTCCATCCAAGGATCCAAGTCGTTACGCCGCCGAAATTTCGGTTTGGCCCAAAGCTTGATAGGACCATATTGCCTTCGGGTAAGCGAAAGCTCCGCCCATTTCTTTTTCATTTTGGCCATAGATAGAGATAGTACGTGCGGGTTGATCGGGTGCCTAAACCCTTCCCGATCGATAACCGAAGCCCCTACCTTAGAGTCATTGGCAAAAACCAGTAAATCAGAGTCATATTTAGCACTTCGGTGCTCAAAATATTGATTTAAAGGTTTCCCGGGTCACCAAAAGCTCCGGGTGGCGACTCTACATTTATCCCATCGTGAGCGCATCGTCGCGACGGGTTTGAGAGAATCCGATGGTCGCACAGTGAGTCTTTGTTAACATACAAGATAACCCAATAATGCTGTAAATTGAGGGCAAGTGAACGAATCTGCTCCGAATCAAAATCGAGAGTCCCGCGGGCAGGAGCCGACCGGCCCGACGGAACGGAATGACCGGACGTGGATCCATTCTGGTCCGGAGAGTCACTAAGATTAAAATTCATCGTATCCGCAACTGGACGTGGGTGACCGGAAGTCTCCTTCGAAATGGCCTGCAACCTGCTATTACTAATCCCCGCTATCGACTAGCCCCGCTGTATGTCTCGCCGCTGCGACTCGCTTAGTACAATCTGTTGAGAGTCCCACATCGGAGACTTCCGAAAACTAGCAGGTATAACTGTTCTGCCCTGAGCTCGAGTTGCCTCACAGGCGAAGCGATGGCAAATAGAACGGCGTCAGAAATTGATATTCCTGCACTGGCCGCATATCCAGTCACCCATACTGAGCACCAGACAAGTGGTCACCATTATTTGGATGGTGATTCTTGGTAACAATGGAAACTATGAAAAAATGAAAATATACTCACTTTTTTTTTACGTGTGGCGTGACGCCGAAACGTAGATAACAAAAAAATAAAATAAGAACTAGGGTTTATTTCATTTACTGAATGTTCTTCATGTTAGATTGTTAAATTTTGATGCTTAATCGCGGGTTATCGATGGTACACAGGGTTTCAGGATTGATCACGAAATTCTGTGCAGAATCTAGAATCTATATAAAATCCATAATCTGTGCAGAATCCAAAATCTGCTCAGAATTCAGAATCTGTTTAGAATCCAGAATCCATAATTTGTTAGAAATTTCAGATTTTGTCCAGGATGCACGCAATGAATTTCTTTTCAAATATTGCCTAAGTTTAATCATCATGCTTAAATGTTTATTTATGTTCATGACGGGGACGCTGAATACATGGACATTGGTTTTGGACCACATCGCTTCTACCAGCGTTGAAAGAAACGAAGAGGAAGCCCGAGTACTACAGCTTTAAAGGAGAAAAGAAGGCAAAAACCATCATCAAGCGACGAACGTCCGTAGGTTTTGCACGGACATCCGCAAATAAGGGACACTACTAGCTTTTAGCACGGACATCCATGACCCTCACAGATGTCCGTGAGTTCCAGGACGGATGTCCATGGAGATCTCCGCCCAGCGACCGAAATTCTTATTTTCTGCGAAAATTTTCCGTTTTTAATCTTTTAATATTTTAAGACTCTTTTAATTCGAGTTAATTAGTGGTTGCCTATTTAAAGAGGCTTGTAAATACACTTTATTTAGTTTTGAATATATTGAATGACTTTTTGCTTGAATGGAGAGAGATTCTCCTTCTTCTCCATGATGGGTTTGGTGTGAGGCCAAGGGAGTGATTCTCATCTATTTATCTTTGTCTTTATCTCTAATTATTTCTCTATCTGCCTATCTATGTTCTGTTTTTCTAAACCCTAATCTATTTTTGTTCATTAATACTGAATCCCTAATTCAACCCGAAACCCAAGTTTTCGCTTGAGCCTTAAATCTACTCAATCCCACAACCCTAGTGAGATCTAATCACTCTACATCGGATTAACGACGAACGCCCAAGCCTGGAAAAGCTAGAGTACTATCTCTAGGCCTGGATCTTGCCGTAAAGCTAACGGACTCGCTCATCGGACTAGACCCTATTTGGATCTCACGTGATCTGTCTATCAGAATTCTTAGAACCCTAAGGTATTGAGATAATTTTGCGATTAAGATTGAATTACTTTATTTGATTTCGGCAAACTCCATTAAATCATTATTCATGCATTTTAGGGTTCCCGTCCCGCGTTAGTTTTCGTATCAGAGACACAGGTTTCTAGGTTAGGGTATAATTGCTTGTCATATTTCATTATGCTGCACTTATTTTCTTTTGTGAGTCCATATTGCATTCCATATTAGAACCCTAATATACATCTGTGATCACCATGGACTCGAGTGATATTCTCGATACTCTTAGAAGTATGTGAGAGGAGTTGGGTGCCATTAATGAGCATCTGAATACCATAAAGCAAACTCAGGCAACCCTAGAGGTTTATAATGGTAGGCTGCATGGTCAAATCAACCAGTTAGATGGGTTTGATGAACACTGTGAATAGCGCCGAGAGTGTGAAGGTCTACGCTTTGAACACAATGGTCGCCAAGATGATCGGAACTGGAACCGTAGAGATCATTGTAGAGATGACTACGACCCCGAAGTGCAACTCCTCAAGAATGTCTGAGTTGACATTCCAACCTTCGATGGAAGAATGGACCCTACAGTCTTTCTCGATTGACTTTCTGACATGGACCAACATTTTGATTGGTATGGCATGAATGACGACCGTTGTGTCAGGCTCGGTAAAATGAAATTGATTGGTCAAGGTCGACTTTTCTGGATAAATGTCGAGCGCATAAGGGTGAATGTGGGTTGTCATCCTATTATCTGTTGGGACGACATGAAGGAAAAACTTACTGAGAAGTATGTTCCTTTATCATACCACTAACGCCTCCTCGACCAGTGGCAAAACTTACGCCAAGGTGGTATGCCGATGATACATTGGCAAGTTTGAGAGTTCATGATGAGGACCAAGGTATCGGAAGACCCTGAAATCACTCTCTAGATTCCGCATCGGATTGCGATTTGAATTACAAAAAGAGTTGATTTCTCACCCCGTGGAAACACTGGAAAGATGTTATGCCGTTGTGCAAGACCTTAAACAGTATTTAAAAACATCGGTGGTGAGGCGAAGCGAGCCACAACACACTGATCATCGCTCCGAAGAGGGACGATTTATTGTTGGAAACCTGCCTCCCAAACCTACACAACCTGTCCCTACCAATACGAGGTTTGAAAAGGGAAAAGGTGTAATCGGAGAATCCTCTAAGGGTAGCTCTCAAGTTAAATGTTATAAGTGTCATGGGTTGGGACACTTTGTCGCCCAATGTCTTACAAGAGACCCCCATAGGGAACCTCTTCATTGAGGGAGAGAATGAAGGTGAATTAGTGGTTGAAGAAGTGTTTGAGCCGGATGTCACACCCAACAATGAGGAAGGTGATGATAGTGGTCGTGTTTTAGTTGTGAAGTGTGCCCTTGCACAACCTCAGCAGGATGAGAATGATGACTGGCGAAAGGAGAACATCTTCCAGATAAGGTGACAAGAGTTGTATGGTTAAAGTGGACAGTAGTAGTTGCACCAATGTAGTGTCAACTCACACCATACGCGGCTTGGGGCTTACACCCGAGACCCTATAAAGTTGCATGGATTGACTCTTCATCCATTCTCGTGTCGAAAATGTGTTCTGTGCCGATTCAATTGGGTTCTTATTCGGACACCTTGTGAAATGATCGGGTGCAGATGGATATAGGCCATATCATTTTGGGTAGGCCGTGGTTCTACGATATGGACGCGACCCTTTTGAGTCGATCAAATATATGCACATTCATGCATAAGGGCGCAAAAAGATCACCTTACACCCTTTGCCTCCCAAAACACCATCGACCAACAAAGTCAAAAAGAAGGGCGAGACATCTAAATCCATCAATATTGTCAGCCCTTTGGAATTTGAAAAGGCTTCTTTGGATGAGACCGTGGTCTATGTTGTTATCACTGTCGAGAAAGCTCTCACGTTTATAGGCGAACACCCCAAGGAGGTTGAGCTGATGTTAATTTGCGGATGTCTCCCCGAAGACTTACCGAACGAACTCCCTCCAATGCGTGACATTCAACACGCCATAGACTTAGTTCTCGGATCCACTTTATCGAACCTACCTTACTACTGGTTGAATTCGGTTGAGCACGCCGAGTTAACACGACAAATAAATGATCTCCTTAAAAAGGGGTTCATTCAAGAGAGCATGAGCCCTTGCGCCGTACCCACGCTACTCACACCTAAGAAAGATAGAAGTTGGCGAATGTGTGTGGATAGCCAGGAGATTAACAAAATTACGGTCAAGTATCGGTTTCCCATACTGAGGCTCGACGACATGTTGGATATGATGGTTAGTGCCACTATCTTTTCTAAGATAGACCTCAAGAGTGGCTACCATCAAGTCCAAATACGCCCTGGTGATGAGTGGAAAACCGCCTTTAAGATCAAGGATGGTCTTTATGAGTTGACGGTCATGCCATTTGGGCTTTCTAAAGCCCAGAGTACTTTTATGAGGCTCATGACCCAAGTGTTGAGGCCATTTTTAGATAAATTCCTTGTGTATTTCGATGACATCTTGATTTATAGTCGTGACAAGGAACAACACTTGAACCACCTTAGGTTGGTTTGTGAAACCCTAAAGGGCGAGAAGTTGTTTGCGATTCTCAAGAAGTGCACCTTCATGCAACGTTTCGTAGTCTTCTTAGGATTCATTATCTCGGCCGATGGAATGGTCACGGACCCCAAAAATGTTAGAGCCATTGTGGAGTGGCCCGAGAACCTAAGAACATACACGATGTCCACAGCTTCCATGGCTTGGCTACTTTCTATCGTCGCTTCATCAGAAGCTTTAGCACCATCATGGCCCCAATCATTGATTGCATGAAAAAGGGGGATTTCCAATGGGGCAAAGCCGCGACGAAAGTCTTTGCCGAGATCAAACAAAGAATGAGTAGTGCACCTGTCATGCTCTTGTCGGACTTTTCCAAAGTCTTCAAAGTTGCATGCGACGCGTCGGGTGTGGGCATAGGAGGAGTGCTTAGCCAAGAGGGTCACCTAGTGGCATATTTTAGTGAATAGCTTAATAAAGCGAAGCAAAAATACTCCACCTATGACAAGAAGTTCTATGCGGTCGTTCGTTCCTTATGGTATTGGAAACATTATCTTAGGCTGCAAGAATTTGTGTTGTTCTCCTACCATGAAGCCTTACGCTTCTTAGCCTCTCAGAAGAAGCTAAATCCGAGGCATGCGAAATGGGTTGAATACTCCTAAGGCTTCACCTTCGTATTGAAGCATAGGGCCGGTGTTGAAAACATGGCTGCTGATGCACTTAGTCATCGGGTGATGACTTTGCACTCTATGAGCACCGAGGTCGTCAGGTTCGAACGATTAAAGGAAGAGTACCTCGAGTGGCCAGATTTTGGGATAGAGTACATTGCTCTCCTTAGTAACCCGACCAGTACACGCTCCGCATACACTATCCATGATGGGTATTTGTTTAAAGGCACTCGCATTTGCATCCCTCGCACTTCATTGCGTGACTTTCTCATTTGGGAGTTACATGCCGAAGGATTAGCCAGACATTTCAGGCGTAATAAGACCGTTGCGCTCGTAGAGGATAGGTTCTTTTGGCCTAGCCTAATAAGAGATGTCGCCCGGGTTGTCAAACATTGTCGTACTTGCCAAGTGTCGAAACAGAGTAAGCAAAATACCGGCTTATACACCCCGTTACCCGTGCAGCACACACCGTACCAAGAACTCTCAATAGATTTCGTGCTCGGACTTCACAAAACTCCAAGGAAGCATGATTCCATCTTTGTTAGTGGACCGATTTTCCAAAATGACCCACTTCATACCTTGTTCCAAAACCTCCGATGCATCCCACATTGCTAAATTGTTTTTCACGGAGTTAGTGGGCCTTCCTGGGTTGCCCAAAACCATCATGTCTGATAAGGACGTTAAGTTCACTTGCTATTTTTGGAAGGTCCTTTGGCGCATGATGGGCACAATGCTCCAATTTTCGTCGGCCTATCACCCTCAAATGGATGGCCAAATCGAGAGTACCAATAGGAGTTTAGGGAACCTCCTTCGCAATCTTATCGGTGATCATGTTAGGACCTGGGATACCATTTTTCCCATAGCTGAGTTTGCCTATAATAATTCCGTCAATAGGTTTATAGGCATGAGTCCCTTTGAAGTTGTATATGATCATAAACCTAGGACACCTTTAGATTTGATCCCCATGTCAGCGTCACATAGAGTATCTGAGTCTGCCGATGCATTTGCACAACACATTCATAGCTTGCATGCCGATATTAAACAGAAGATTAATTCAAATAACAATCAATACAAATTATTTGCTGATACTCACAGGTGTTTTAAAGAATATCAGGTGGGTGATCAAGTGATGGTCCGAATTAAACCTAAACGGTTCCCATTGGGATCCGCAAAGAAGCTCCAATCTCGAGGCACTGGACCTTTTAGAGATTTGGCAAGGAGTGGTCCTCTAGAGCTTCCTCCAGGTACGGGGGTTAGTTCAACATTCAATGTGGAGGACCCAGTTCCTTACCTGGGTTCAACCCCTCCTCCTTAAAACCCTTTCCAGCCCTCTCAAAGCCCCAACCCCAACCTGCCATTACAGTCGATACCTCTTCCTTCTCCAAGCAGACAAAGACTAGATTCGATAGAGGATATAATAAATGATAATGTCGTATCCACACGTGATGGGGGATTCCAGAAATACTTAGTGAAATGGGTCGGAAAATCGGAGTCAGAAAATACATGGATTCATGAGAATGAAGCTCGCCGGTTGAACCCCGCCTTGATTGAAATCTACCACGAGCGCGCTTCATCGGCAATGAAACCTATTTGGTCCGGGGGAATTGACAGGGACGCTGAATATATGGACATCAGTTTTGGACCACATCACTTTTACCAACGTAGAAAAAAACGAAGAGGAAACCCGAGTACTACAGCTTCAAAGGAGAAAAGAAGGCAAAAACCACCATCAAGTGACGGACGTCCGTAGGTTTTGTACGGACGTCCGCAAATAAGGGGCACTACTGTTTTTTAGCATGGACATCCGTGACCCTCACGGACTTCCGTGATGCTGGTGACAGACGTCCATGAGCTCCAGGACGGACGTCGGTGGAGATCTCCGCCCTGCGACCGAAATTCTTATTTTCTGCGAAATCTTTTCATTTTTAGTCTTTTTATATTTTAGGACTCTTTTAATTCAAGTTAATAAGTGGTTGTCTATTTAAAGAGGCTTGTAAACACACTTCATTTAGTTTTGAATATATTGAATGACTTTTTGCTTGAATAGAGAGAGATTATTCTTCCCCGTGATGGGTTTGGTGTGAGACCAAAAGAGTGATTTTCATCTATTTATCTTTGTCTTTATCTCTGATTATTTCTCTATTTGCGTATCTCTGTTATGTTCTTCTAAACCCTAATCTATTTTTGTTCATCAATACTGAAACTCTAATTCAACCCGAAACCCTAGTTTTTGCCTGAGCCTTAAATCTACCCAATCCCACAACCCTAGTGAGATCTAATCACTGCACATCGGATCAGCGACGAACGCCCAAGCCTAGAAAAGCTAGAGTACTATCTCTAGGTCAAGATCTTGCTGTAAAGCTAACGGGACTCACGCATCGTACTAGACCCTATTTGGATCTCACGTGATCTGCCTATCAGAATTCTCAGAACCCTAATGTATTGAGAAAATTTTGCGATTAAGAGTGAATTACTTTATTTAATTTTGGCAAACTCCATTAAATCATTATTCACTCATTTTAGGGTTCCCGTCCCGCATCAGTTCATCCTTGTTTCCATTGCTTAGAATTCATGCAACCTAGGATGCTTGATTTACACAACAAGAAACAAGTAGGAATCGATAAAGATTACAGATTTTGATGTGTTAAGCCTAAATAAGTGAAAGTGCTATTGTATGATCGATTGATTTCCAGTTTTTCTATGCATGTACATTCATGACATTCATAAAAGTGAAAAGATACATTTACGACATGACAGATGAAAATCAAATATTTCTATGATTACGATAAAATTCCTTTTGGCTTATGCTAGAGGAATTAACATTAATAAGAATGACAAGTAATAAAAGTTATGCATACATGCATTAATGATAAGACTGAAGATATTGGTCTTTAATTTTAAGCTTACTACTTAACTGAAGAGAAGTTATACGAAGGTTAACGTAGATACTAATCGAAGAATCAAAGATTAGGATAATGATTAAGAAAGAGATAACTATGTCCAGTATGCATGTCGATTTATGAGCATTAAATGCACAATTAAAATGACTACACATGAAATTAGGGTAGAGACCCAAGCCATAATGTTTATGTTATGTTTCAGTTTCATTTTATTGCTTTACTCATTATTTATGTCACATACTATATCTCTGTTATTGCTTGATTTTATGAGTTGGTTTGAGTTATGAACATTTTCTACTAGCCTCATCATGCTTGGTCCATACCGGTTTACTTGGTAAACTAACCCATTGTATGAGATTACATGGAGTACAACTATACATGGATTGGATGAAGTAGATGCGTCAATGATTGATGGAAATCCATATTTGAGCGAAGAAGAATTTGAAGCTTAGTTGATTAGGTTCTTCTTTATGCATTAGGAAAGATTTTAAGACATTTATTTCAGATTTATTTTTATAAACAAGTTCATGTTTAATGATGGATTATGCTTGATTTCAGTTTTTATTTAATTTAAAGAGTAAGCATACAATTTAATATAATAGGTTGTTATCTCATACTTTAGTATTGCTCTTATGATGATAGTAAAAGGAAAATTTTTGTATGAGCTTTTAATAGTTCTTTTTCATTGCGTTTATATGAGGATCTTTATGGATTAATTGATTTAATTTTGATCATGGATATGTGATGTAGTGTGATGTCTTCAAGTGAGCACATTGATCCGGTGTGGGAATTTGTGTGCGCTTTTAATAGTTATTTTTTGTTGCGTTTATATGCGGTTTTTTATGGATTAATTGATTTAATTATGATCATGGATATGTGATGTAGTGTTATGTCTCCAAGAGAGCGCATTGATCCGGTGTGTGAATTTGGCGATGTCACAGTTGGTATCAGAGCGAAGTTTTGCGATCTGAATTTGTGAAAATTGAAACTAATGTAGGTAATGTAGGTAATGTAGGAATGGTATTGATTTCAGATGACCAATTTTCAGAGACAAGGTGATAGGTTAGCGGATGCTGTTACGAAGGCGATCAATGCAGCCAGAGCACCCGTGCCTAGATCTGATGTGGATGATTTTAGAAAGAACCATCCTAGGACTTTCAATGGAACTGGCAATGTTATGGATGCACAAAAGTGGATTAAGCCTTAAGAAAAAATATTTGGGATAATGCAGTACCTCCATGCTTGTAAGGTGAGACTAGCAACTTACAAATTGGAAGATGCCGCAAACCACTGATGGAGCCAAGTCAATGATACTACAATTGCAGCAAACCCAGACCATGTTTAGACTTGGGCAAAATTTGTGAGAACCTTTAAAGATAAATATTATCCCCAGAGTGTTCGTGAGGGTAAGATTAGTGAATTTCTGAAGTTAGAACAAGAGAACATGGCAATCGATGCCTACGACAGGGCATTTACTGAACTTAGAAGATTTGTGCCGATTATGATAGCTGATGAGACCTTCAACATTAGGAAGTTTGAGCAGGGGCTTAAGCCTCAGATCAGGTCTTCTTGTAATGGGGCATAAGAGTACTATCTTTATAGATTTATTGGATAGATGTTATGCTGTAGAGAGAGACGTTAGCCAGACAAATCAAGGGAAGAGTTTTAGTCAACTGACTCAGAGTAGCAATCAGTTTAATGGACGAGAACGAATCATGGGTAGGCAAAACAATCAACAGGGAAGGAAGTTTACCCCATATAGTAAACCCCAGCAGATTCAGCAGAAGGGACAACCAACAGCTATGACAACTCATGCGACGACGAAGTCGAAACCAACGTACAACAGATGCGAAAAACAACACTTTGGCAAATGTTTATGAGGAACAACTGCATGCTACAACCGTGGGAAAGAAGGGCAAAGAGCGATGGATTGCAAGGAGCCAAAGAAGAATAAAAAAGCACCAATGATGATAACGGCTCACAAACGAGTTTATACCTTATTTGAGATGGATGCTAGAGCCTCCGATGATGTGATTCACAGTACGTTTTAAATTGTTTGTTTGTCTTCTATTGCATATGGGAACTATTTGAATTGTTATATTTAATGTGCATTTTTATTTACCTTATCTTTATAAATCACGTAAATATGAAACGTTAATTAAGACACTTAAGAATTCAAAAGAAATTTAAAGTTAATTTCTTTTTATTTAAGATCGCTTAGCAATAATGAATGTGTATGTTTGTTTTAGGCTCTTTGTTGATTGACGGATGTTTCGCTCACTTACTTATGGACTCGGGAGCTTCACATTCATTTGTTTCTTTGGGTTTCGCTCCATGATTGGAGAGGGAACCTAGCGTAATGAGTTTTGCCTTAGTTGTCGCGACACCTTTGGAGAAAACTGTCATTACTGATTGGTACTACCCAGATTGCGTTGTTCGAATTGGAGAGAATGACCTGAAGGCCGATTTGATTGTTTTGGACTTTGAAGATTTTGCGTTATTCTTGAGATGGATTGGTTAGCAGAGTTACGAGCTGTTTTAGATTATTATGAGAAGAAGGCGATCTTTGCCACAAGTGACAAATCGATTTTTAAATTCAAGGGCTTGAGAAAAGGAGTCGTGCCAACATTATGTGCGATGACAAATTTAGAAGAGAAGAGTGTCGATGTTTCGAAGATACCTATAGTCAGGGAGTTTGCTAAAGTGTTTCCCGAGGAACTTCCTAGTTTACCGCCTGTTAGAGACGTAGAGTTTCGAATCGACTTATTACCGGGTACGACACTGATTTCGAAGACACCCTACAAGATGGCAGCACTTGAGATGTCTGAATTGAAGAAGCAACTGGAAGAGTTACAAGGAAAGGGTTTTATACACTTGAGTCACTCACCATGGGGAGCCCCGATTTTGTTTATGAAAAAGGATGGCTCGATGAGACTATGCATCGATTATAGACAATTAAATCAAGTGACAGTGAAGAATAAATACTTGGTACCGAGGATTAATGATTTGTTTGACCAGTTAAAAGGTGCACGATGCTTTTCGAAGATCGATTTAAGGTCTGGTTACCATCAGGTGCGAGTACGAGAAGAGGACATACAAAAGACGGCTTTCAATACAAGGTATTGACAGTTCGAGTTTTTAGTGATGCCTTTTGGTTTGACGAGCGCACCTGCAGTGTTTATGAACTTGATGAATATGGTGCTCAAACCCTTTTTGGACCAATTTGTAGTAGTCTTTGTGGACGACATTTTAGTCTACTCGAGATCAGAGGAGCACGCTACTCACCTATGGAAAGTGCTTCGGGCACTTGTAGAGCACCAACTCTTCGCCAAATTGAGCAAATGTGAGTTTTGGATGACAGAGGTGGCTTTTCTAGGCCATCGGGTTTCTGAGAAAGAAATTGCGATTGATCCTACGAAGATCGAGGTGATTGTTCGATGGGTAAGACCAAAGAGCGTGACCGAGATTAGGAGTTTTCTTGGTTTGACAAGGTATTATAGAAGATTTGTAGAGGATTTTTCAAAGATTTCTGAACCGCTTACAAATTTGACAAGAAGACGAAATTTGTTTGGTCCGATGAATTCGAGCAGAGTTTTCAAGTGCTAAAAAGAAGATTGACGACCGCACCAATTTTGACGATACCATCAGGAAGTGGAGGTTTTATCATTTATACGGATACATCAAACAAGGGTTTGGGTTGTGTAGTGATGCAAAATGAGAAAGTTATTGCCTACGCTTCGAGGCAATTGAAAGACCATGGGAGGAACTACCCGACACATGACTTAAAGCTCGCAACAGTTATTTTCGCGTTGAAGTTATGGAAAAATTACCTTTACAGAGAGAAGTTCATCATATCAACGGACCATCAGAGTTTAAAGTACTTGTTTAAGCAGAAGGATTTGAATATGAGGCAGAGGAGGATGGAGACTCTGATAGAATTTTTTTTTTTATCAGTAAAAAAATCAATATATTGAAACACAGCAAGGCGCTGAGAACCCAATACAAACAAACAAAATGATCAAAAGAAAATGGTAGACCCGACAACTAGAAAAGAGAAAAGAGAACAAGAACAAGAGGCACAGCACTGGAAACAAACTAGCCCGGATCCCACACAATAGGAGTTTCCCCTCTCCCCTTCGCAAATCCCCTCCTCCAAAAACCCACTAGGTCCATGGTAGATTTGACAATGAACCCCGTGGACCAACTTTTATTCTCAAAAATCTTGGAATTGCGCTCAAGCCACAAACACCAATAAACCACGAAAACCACAAGTCTAAGCTGTGCCCATCTGTCAGCGTCCCCCCTCCCAGGAATCCAGCTAAGAAGATGTTGGTATGGAGTCTCCGCCATAGCCCAGCTCAGACCCAAGGATTTAAGGACCACATTCCAAACTGAGCAGGCCATCCGGCAATGAAGGAAAAGGTGTGCCGCAGTCTCCTCGTCGGTGCACATGACACAACTAGTCTCAACATCTTTTCCCCTACGAATTAGCTGGTCTCGCGTGAGTATTCTATCCTTGCAAAGAGTCCACACGAAGAACCTGATCTTATAAGGAATAGGAATTTTCCACAGCCATCGCCCCTCAAACATAATAAGCGAACGCCGTGTCTCCAACATATATAAGCTTCTGACCGTAAAAATACCATCCCTACTCGGAGCCCACACCCTCTGATCCGCCCCCCTCTGATTCCGCTGCTCAGCGTACAACAACTGTAGCAGATTCGAAAACTCTGCCATCTCGCAATCGGTCAACGATCTGCGGGCATGCACATTCCAAACCACCTCCCCATTGACCAGTGATACAAACTGTTGTATCATACCCCCCTGATTCACAGATATAGCATAGATAACCGGGAAACTGTCTTTAAGAGGGTAGGAGGCCAGCCAGACATCCTCCCAAAACTGAATTCTGGTACCGCACCCCCAACTAAAGTGCGCTCTTCTGGTGAAGCTAGTCCAAACCCCACACAACCCTTTCCACCATGTCGAAGAACCTCTACGAGCGATCGGACAAATACTCCAGCCGCCAACGGACAGCCCGTACTTCTCCTCCAGCACCTTTCTCCAAATCCCCTCCCTCTCCTCATCCCTACCAACTCTCCAGAACCATTTCCCAAGCAAAGCGCATCTGCCTAAGGCTGCGAATACCCAGTCCACCACAAGCCACAGGCAACTGGCAAACCTCCCAATTTACCAGATGGTATCTTCGACCCAAGCCCGATCCTTCCCACAAGAAGGAACGCTGGATTCTCTCTAGGTCGCAAATCACCTTCGCCGGGCAGTTAAACATAGACATAAAGAAAATGGGCATTGAAGAAAGAACCGCCTTGATTAGAACCAACCTGCCCGCGCTGCTCAAAAGTTTACCTTTCCAAGCGGAAAGACGCTGCTCAAACCAATAACGAATCGCCGCCAATCCCGAGTCAGAAGCTTCCTCGATACCTGTGGAAGACCGAGATAGGTAATAGGCAGATGCTGAGTCGGACAACCGGCCGAGAGAGCAAGTGCCGCTAGTTCGGGCTCGCCCACCCCAATCCTCGTAATGGCAGATTTGAGGAGGTTGGTACGCTGCCCCGAGACCGCCTCATACACAGCCAACACATCCCCAAACGCCCTGAATTCAGCAGCATCCGCCCTCCCAAAAAGAATCGTATCGTCCGTGTACTGCAGATGAGTGATGCACCTGCCCTGCGCCCCCACCCGAATGCCAAAAATGAGCTGACGTTCTCTGGCCCGATCGATCAAACGAGAAAACATCTCGCTGACAACATTGAAAAGGAAAGGGGATAAAGGGTCCCCCTGCCAGATACCCCGAGAACTGTTGAAGTAACTTGCCAGAGTGCCGTTGATCATAACCGAGAACCACACGGAAGAGTAACAACTATGCATCCATCTTCTCCAAATGTTGCCAAACCCATCCTTCCCAGCATATAGTCAATTCCCTCCCAACAGACACGATCATAGGCCTTTTCCATATCCACCTTCCAAACCGCCGCCGGACAACGCTAGATATGAGCGGAATGGATCGTCTCATTCGCCACCGCAACAAGATCCACCAACTGTCTACCACGCACGAAAGCTCCCTGATTCCCTGAAATAATAGTGCTCATCAAAGGTTTTAACCTGTTAGCAACACTCTCGCCATGATCTTATAAAGATAGTTGGTCAAACTGATGGGCCGATAGTCATAAATATCCTCAGCACCTTCGCGTTTCGGGATCAAGGTAATAAATGTGGAGCCAAACGCCGTCCCAGCGAAACCATCGGTGTGAAACTCCAACATGACCTCCATCAGCTCAGCCCTGATCAGCCCCCAAAATGCCCGAAAGAACTCCATAGTGAACCCATCAGGACCCGGTGCTTTGTTCCGTCCACCAAACTTGATAGCATGCCACACCTCCTCCATGAACATCTGTTCCAACGCCTCCCTCTCCTCCACCGAAATAGATTGGAAGGACACCCCATCTAACTGCGGTCGCGTAAATCCCTCATCAGTATATAGGGATTTGTAGAAAGAAACAATACTCTCCTGAACCTGGTCATCACCCTCTGCCGCAACCCCATCCACCACAACCCTCCCCAAATACTTGGACTGGAATCTAGCGTTGGCCACAATATGGAAGTAATCCATATTAGCATCCCCCTCCTTTAACCACTTAACCTTGGCTTTTTGCATCCAACTGACCTGTTCCGCCCTACAAACCCTATCAAACTCCATTTTTTTCCTCAGCCAAATCTCTCTCTCCTCCCCATTAAGATTTCTCTCCTCTTCTATATCATCAATCTTCTTTAAGATACTACGCAGATTCTCTTTTCTGGCTTGCACCATCTCGAACACATCCCGATTCCACCCCTTAATCCTCCCCTTCAAATGACGTAGTTTGGAAATAAAGCGGTATGCAACAGTCCCCGTGCAGTTCAATTCTCACCACCACACCGGAACAATTTCGCTAAACGACGCATCCAACAGCCACATATTCTCAAAACGAAAGGGTGTAGGCCCCCTCCCTTTCGAGTCACACGAGCAAAGCAAAGGGCGGTGATCGGAGACCGGCCGAGCAAGAGCTTCCAACTTTGCCCCCGGGAACACATCTAACTAGTCAATCGACACGAGAAAACGGTCCAATCTGGACATCGAAGGGTTATCCTGCTGATTCAACCACGTGAAACGTGCCCCTGAAAGCGGAACATCCAAGAGCCCCCAATCCGAAATAAAAGAATTGAAGTCCCGCATCACCCCGACATTAGGCGGACCACCCTTCTTCTCACAATCCCACCTGATAGCATTAAAGTCCCCCCCAAGGCAGAGAGGATGATTCCACCTAGCCGCCAACTCAAACCAAAAGTTGCCACGTTCGTGATCCACCGACGGCCCATAGATACCCGCAAACACCCACCGATTCCTCGAATCCTTCTTACGCAACATTACCGAAACCGAGTGCAGTCCCACCTCCTCATCCTCTTTATCAAAAAGAGCCGTTTTCCAAGCCACTAAAATACCCCTCGAGGCGCCAACCGAACCAGCCCCGACCCATTCCCACCCAACCCCTCCCAGCACTGAGCTGACCTTCCTCCGATCACAGCAGCCCCACTTGGTCTCCTGGAGTGTGACCACAGCTGGGTTAGCCGCCGCAATAACCTGCTGAACCCCCGCCCGCTTGGACCGGCCGCATATACCTCTAATATTCCAAGATAACATCCTCATTATCAAAATAGATGAAGCCGGCCGGCCCGCCCACAACCCCAATTACAGATCCCCCACCCCTCTCCCATCCGCCATCCCCCACTGCAAACGCGCGAGTTCCCGTGAACTGCCCCGCCGCTTCTTCCGAGCATCCTAGTGAGAAGAAATAGCTGATCTAAATACCGCTCGCAGCTCATCCGGTGATCCTACAAACGACATGCCTAGATTCCTCCCCACATCAATCAGCCTATCAATTTCCGTGTCATCACCAAAAATCGAATCCGCGACACCCCTGGATGCCTCTTGCTGGGGCACCAGCTGTAACAGCGTTTCCATGTGATTTCCCCCGTCCTCAGCTTCAGAATCCTGCGACTCCCCCACCTGATCCGACGATTTAGTCACATCTGCAGTTGGAAACCTTTCATGTGCAAATCGGGAATCACATCCCCAGGAGCTGCCTCGACGTCGCAAGATCTCCAGAATCCCCACATCCCTATCCAAATTGAAACCTCCCCTGCAAGAAATCCCGCGATTCCACCCCTCTTGAAAATAGAATACTAATGGAGCCTCCGGGTCAGCCCATAACCAACACCAAAGATAGCCAACATCGGTCTGGGCCATACCACCCCCGAGATCCGAGGGACCCTAACCCGACAATCCAAGACCTCCCACGCCCATATGTGAAGTCCGAGACCCGTCAAGACCAAGCGCTGGCCCACTCCCCCTCGTCCCATCCCGAAATAGCTTCAATGCTCTACACATCACCGGGACACGTGTCCCCATCCGGAAATCAGAAAGCAAACTCCCCCCCTTATAAATCCCACGGTCAAAAGCCAAAACCATTAGAGAGGACGGGCGAGAACTTTCTAGAGAAGCTCTACGTGTCATCCCCACCGGCCCCCTCGCTATACGAGCCAGAAAGCCTCCCTTTCTTCTTCTACGATAAACCCTAAACACCTTTTTGGGGACAGAAGAAACCTTCCGCAGCTGGTAATCGGCGGCCTCATACTACATAGGATCTCAGGTACGCTCTCCAACATCGTCCTTCCCATCTAACAACCCCCTCATCTTACCTAACCTCTGTGTATGCAGGTGTACGATTTCTTGGTCATCGTTCGAAGTGATTTGAGCCATAGATCTGCTATCTGGTGTGAGATCCATCCTCGAGCCATCCGCCGACGGCGCAATCGCAACCCCGACCTCCAAACCCTCCAATGCCACAGGATGAGTGATCCGAAGCAGTCTGAAGCTGCCACCATCAGCCGCCGCCGAGGTCGGAGAGCCGAGAGAACTTTGCCAGCACCGAAAAGCAGGCCGTGCACCCTCGCGCGCTCTTCTTGAATCGATCCAGCGTTCCCCCTCCATATCCGATTGGATCCCGCATCGCCTGAACTACTACAATTGGACGCTCCACGAGGCCAACGTCAGAGGAACCGAGCCCCAGACCAACTTCGACCGGCAGATGCTCGACGACCGCCTGCTCGACTCGCGCAACTTCTACAACGAGCTGACATCGATGGCCACCAATCAACAGGTCAATGATGCAGGGGATGGAAGCTAGCGAATCGACAGCCACGAGGATGCAAGCATATGTCGTATCCCAGAGGTCCGCGGATCGCTGGTCAACACGGACAAACCGACCATATCGATTCCTGATCCCTAGGAGTACCTCCGGGGACCACGCATGTAACGGGAGTTCAAAAATGTGCAGCCAGACTCCTCCTGAACACAAATCTCGCCAACTGATGACTCCCACCGAAGACAAGCAACCTAGCAACCGTTGATGAAGAAACTCTTTTTGCGGCAAAGGGTTGAGGCACCTTCCTCCTAACCGAAACGCAAGAGAAACATGGAGGAAGAAACTGTAGATATCGTAGGTCTAGCTATAAGTTCCCAGTTGTAGTTAACCCAGCTATGTAAAGACAACAAAGATAAGCAATCTTTGTTAGTAGTAATAACCACCCAGAAATGTCGGACGTTAGCAGCAAGAGACCGCAGCTGAGGGAGGTCAAAGGTGAGTGGACAGGGAGAAGAATGGACCTCATTCGCCAGGGACCCACCCGGTAATGGGCCTTCAAGGAAGTTGCTCACCGCACCTGCATAGGACATGCAGGGCCAATGGTCCAAAGTCACCACCTTTGTTCACCGGTCTGTTCTTCCTCGCGGCTATCGACCATCCCCGATCAATATCGCGCCTTTGTTACTCGCTTAAAAGGGTTTGCCACCCAACCCTCTCCATCGGAATCCCGTCGTCGGCAGGGGCAACACTCTTGCCCTCAGCCCGGGTGGCATCGCACCCACTGCGATGACAAATAGACCGCCGACGAAAATTAACGTTACGGCATCTCCCACAGAGCCAGTCACCGGCCCTAAGTACAAGGCATGCGCCGGTCATTCCAGTTTCCTCTAATTTATGTAGTTGCTAGTGAAAGTGTTATCTCAAAGTGTTTTTAACATCCAAGAGCCCCCAGTTACACTGATAGAATTTAACCTTGAGATTAGGTACCACCTAAGGAATGCTAACGTAGTAACTGATGCGCTGAGTAGGAATGTTCTAGAGAAGATACTTAGACCAAGGGTTTTGTTATCCTACATCGATATTAAGCTGGTATCATTGGATCAAATTAGAGGGAAACAGTTAGAAGATCCAGTTTTGGTTCATTTGAATGAGAGCAAGAAAACAGAAGTAACATTTAGAGGGGATGGAATAATGCTATTCAAGGGAAGATATTGCATACCAGATGATGCGGAAATGAAACAACTTCTCTATGATGCTCATAGATCAAAATTCGCGATACACCCTGGAAGTACAAAGATATATTAAGATATAAAGAGGAATTATTGGTGACCAGATATGAAGAGGGAGATAGCGGATTATGTGTCAGGATACCTTACTTCTCAGCAAGTGAAGGCTGAGCATAAGAAACCACCAAGATTATTACAGTCGTTACCTGTACCAGGATGGAACTGGGAGAGCATTAGAATGGATTTCATCACGGGTTTGCCGAAGACAAAGAGAAGGAACGATTCAGTTTGGGTTGTAGCAGACCGACTAACAAAATCAGCACACTTTATTCCAGTCATGACTACTTTTTCGTCTATGCAACTGGCAAATATCTACAGAAGGGAAATTGTGCGCTTACATGGCATGCCGACGAGTATTATTTCCGACAGAGATTCCAGGTTTACCTCACATAAGTGGCAGAATTTTAGGATGGTATCGGATCAAGATTGGAGTACAGTTCAGCTTTTCACCCTCAGACAGATGATTAGACTGAGAGGTTGAATCAAATTCTAAAGGATATGTTAAGAGCATGTGTGCTAGATTTTAGGGGAAGTTGGGATGATCACTTAACATTAGCAAAGTTTTCGTACAATAACAGTTATCAAGCAACGATTCAAATGTCACCATATGAAACACTTTACGGAAGGAGCTACAAAACACCGTTATGTTGAGATGAGGTTGGAGTAAGAAACCTACTTGGACCACAGATTGTTGAAGACACGACGGCACAAGTGCAGCTAATCAGAGAACGTATGAAGACGGCTCAAAGCAGACAGAAAAGTTACGTGGATAAAGAAAGGAGAGATAAGGAATTTGCTAAGGGAGATCTAGATTTGTTAAAATCTCACCTATCAAAGTCGTGATGAGATTTGGAAAGAGAGGAAAACTAAGTCCAAGGTATGTTGGAGCTTTTGAAATATTGAAGAGGATTGGAGAGACGGCTTATCGGATCCAATTACCACCAAAGTTAGCCGGGATGCACAATATTTTTTACATATCAATGTTGATGAAGTATGTCAAGGACCCTTCACATGTGATTGATTTGAAGCCATTAGAAATTGAGAAGGACATGACCGTTATTGAGGAACCAATTTCGATTCTCGAAAGAAACGTAGTAAGAAGATTCCATTGGTTTTCATTAATTGGAAGCACCACTCACGAGAAGAACCCACTTGGGAGTGCGAGGACACTATGAGGAAGGAATATTCGCACCTTTTTACTTCAGGTACGATCTAATTTAGAGGATGAAATTTTTAATAAGGACGGAAGAATATAACGACCGAGTTATTTGCTAGATTTGTAATTATTATTAGTTTGATTGATTTGATGCATGTGATTAGTTGTTGCACATGAAAATAATGCTTACTTTATTTAATAATGACCCATGATAATTAATTAATCTAATTAATAGACTTTAAAAGCCTTTAATTATATATTAGTAATAATTGGGGTGCGGTTAATAATGTTTAATGGACTTTTAAAATATGTTAGTGAATTCATTAAAGACCTATTAATTAATTAAAGACCCAATAACTAATTAAAGACCCATTAACTAATTAATGGCTCATAGAATCACTTAAGACCCATATAAGAAATTCTAAATAGAATTAGATCTTAAATAGGACACCTTAAAGTATTTAAATAGAATTAGATCTTGAATAGGAAACCTTAAAGTATTCTAATTAGAGTTAGACTATAAATAGGAAACTTTAAAGTATTATAAATATAGAGATTACAAAATTTTTACATAACTCTTGTAACCTAATAACCTTATAGAGAAAGAAAGAAAATTCTAGAGAAGAAGGAGAATTAGAAGAGGAACCGTAGAGTTTTCGGTTTAAAGGCTTAGAAGAATATGAGAGGAGCTTACGAAGCGACCATATTTCATATTAGAGCTTCGGATTTGATCAAGGGAGAGGAGTTACTTCAATTTTACATGAATACTAAAGGTATGGAGAAATCATATTGAGATTAACCGAAAACGTAGATAACACAAAAATAAAATAAGGACTAGAGTTTATTTCATTTAATGAATATTCTTCAAATTAGATTGTTAAATTTTGATGCTTAATCGCGGATTTTCGATGGTACACGAGGTTTCGAGATTGATCACGAAATTCTATGCAGAATCTAAAATTTGTCTAAAATCCATAATCTATGCAGAATCCAAAATTTGCTCAGAATCCAAAATCTGTTTAAAATTCAGAATCTGTCTAGAATCCAAAATTTGTTAAGAATTTCAGAATTTGTCTAAGATGTAAGTAATGAATTTCTATTCAAATATTGCCTATGTTTAATCATCATGCTTTTATGTTTATTTATGTTCATCCTTGTTTTTATTGCTTAGAATCCATGCAACCTAAGATGTTTGATTTACACAACATGAAACAAGTAGGAATCGATAGAGATTACAAATTTTGATGTGTTAAGCCTAAACAAGTGCAAGAGTTATTGTATGATTGATTGATTTTCAGTTTTTTTATGCATGTGCATTCATGACATCCATAAAAGTGAAAAGATGCATTTACGAAATGACAGATGAAAACAAAATATTTTTATGATTACGATAGAATTCATTTTGACTTATGCTAGAGGAATTAACATAAATAAGAATGACAAGTGATAAAAGTTATGCATCCATGCATTAATGATAAGACTAAAGAGATAGGAAGTCTTTAATTTTAAGCTTACTACTTAACTGAAGAAAAATTATGCGAAGGTTAACGTAGATACTAATCGAATGATCAGAGAATATTAGGATAATGATTAAGAAAGAAATAATAATGTCCATTATGCATGCCGATTAATGAGCATTAAATACACAATTAAAATAACCACACATGAAATTAGGGTAGAGACCCAAGCCATAATGTTTATGCTATGTTTCAGTTTTATTCTATTGTTTTATTCATTATTTACGTCACATATTATATCTCTATTATTGCTTGATTTTGTGAGTTTAAGTTATGAACTTTTTCTATTAGTCTCGTCATGTCTGGTCCATACCGATTTACTTGGTAAATTGACCCATTGTTTGGGATTTCATGGAGTACAGCTATACATAGAGCGGATAAAGTAGATGCGTCAATGATTGATGGAAATCCATATTTCAGCAAAAAAGGATTTGAAGCTTAGTTGATTAGGTTTTTCTTTATGCATTAGGAAGGATTTTAAGACATTTATTTTTATGATCAAATTCATATTAATGATGGATTATGCTTGATTTCAGTTTTTATTTAATTTAAAGAGTAAGCATACAATTTAGTATATTAGGTTGTTATCTCATACTTTAGTATTGCTCTCATGATAATAGTAAAAAGAAAATTTTTGTGAGTGCTTTTAATAGTTATTTTTCGTTGTGTTTATATGCGAATATTTATTGATTAATTGATTTAATTATGATCATGAATATGTGACATAGTGTAATGTCTCCAAGTGAGCGCATTGATTCGGTGTGTGAATTTGTGTGCACTTTTAATAGTTATTTTTCGTTGCGTTTATATGCGGATCTTTATGGATTAATTGATTTAATTATGATCATGGATATGTGATGTAGTGTGATGTCTCCAAGTGAGCGCATTGATCCGGTATGTGAATTTGGGGACGTCACAAAGACCCTCGGTTTTTAGTTCAATTTCGGTATTCGGTTCAAAGCTTGCATCCCTACTTGAGAGTTCAAATAAAAGATTACAAATAGAGATTATTTAATTAATTAACAAGAATTTAAACAAATGCAAAGAAAAAAAAAAAGGGTTATCCTAAAATGCGAGATATATTGTAATATTACCCTAATAACCAATAACTATTAGTAACCAAATGCAAGAAAACACGTAGTTAATGAGAAATTGAAGCTAATCGAGATTTGATTCTCACCAGTTATCTAAGATGGCATAATGCAAATACGTCACAATTGATTTGATTATCACATAGTTAATATTTTGTTCGCTGATCGCTGTCAATTCGAAGAATTCAGTGTTCGGAGTTTCTTTAACCACTCAACAAAAAGGATTAAATGGAGAAGAAATTTCAGCGAAGATGAATTAGGGTTCTTCGATACGGAAAAATAACAATGACGAGATCTGGTCAAATGAAAGAAGAGATTTAAAGAACAGTTTTCGAGGCAGATCGGAATCTTCAGAACCTGATTTAAGCATCTGTAGAGTTAGAAGCAGTGCGGTTTGAGGAGGGAAGAAATGAACTTCGAATTTTTAGGGTTTAATAGTGGAGAGAGGAAAAAACGCGCGATCGTCTGCGCCTACCCGCGCAAACTGTGAAACGCACACCAGTTTCATTTTGAGTTGGTATTAGGTTACCGACCGGGTCACCAACAGTGGTGACGGATCTTCAATGTGGTGACTGATAGTAGTTACGTGACCCAAGCATAATATGTGATGCTAATAGTCAAACCTTGGGAAGTGCACAGATATTCATGGGCATGGAAACCAGTGGATAAATTAAATTCGACCTTTCACTAATTTGGTGCTCAATATCCATGCATTTTTTTTCTTTCCAAGTGCACGACTTTAAAAACCAAGAAGGATAGTCTACGGAGGACAGATTTTATGGAGGCAAAGGCAACAGCTGTAGAGCCAGGCAATTGGTTGCAAGTGAGGTGGGGCTCAATTAATGCAACTCAAGGCAGACAATCACATCGCGCCACATCAATCGCCCGCACTTTGTCCTCAACAAATCTGTCATTCGTTTATAATTTTCCAAACCGACACATATAAACAGTCTTGAGTCCCAAATTGACGCTTATCAGATGTAGCCAAATCGGCTATTATTACATTACATTTTTAATTTAAAATAGTAAAATATATATTATAAATAATTTAACATAACAAAAAAATTCCGTAAGGATATTTTTTGTCTAGTTCATATCAAATAGATATCGGGCGTATGACTTGATATTTGACCCTATGTCGTAAGGATAATATCAGAGCGGGTGGGGTTAAGCTGATATTGAAAACCACGGTTGAGATAGAGATTGACATGAGGACTTTTACAAAACAACGCTTGGTGCCATTTTTTAACACCAAAAAATTAAAATTTCTTTTCTCTTCCGAAACAGTGTCCCACGTGCTTGAAACGAGCAGTCATACCCATGTAGGGCACTGACCAATTTTAACGAATAATTATACTATTGCCCTTACCAACAAATTCATTTGTTTATATTTTACTTTTTTTATATTAGGCATTCGACACATGCCTGAAGAATGCATACGGGCCATATTGGCCCGTTTGGGGCGCATTTTCATAATTTTATTTTTTTACTTTTTGTAATAAAAATATAAATGAGGCACATTTTCATACATATTGCATATATTGCAGCTGAACGCATTTTTGCGGTATTTGCAAATGCTCCTATGAATAAAAAAATAACAACAATGCCTTGAAAAGTGACATATCCAATAGGTGTGCACAGCTGTTTTAGTGATTGAAAATCTCATTTGTTGTTTTGATAAATAAATTTGGTAGAGTAATATTTTGATAACTTATCTATATATTGTATTTCACTCCTAAGATTGCATTAAAGCTTCTATTATGTGTAAAAAAGCAATGTGCTTTTAGGTAATTTGGAAATGCTTTTTTGTATGCAATCATAGATTTGAATCAAATCATAGGTAATTTGGACATGTTTAACTAATTGAGAAATTAAATATAGGTGGTATTAGGTACCGGGACTCGAGTTTCTAAAGCTCTTTACTTGGTTCACTTTTTTTGGGATGCTTATACAAATAGATTTGCAAAGTTGATCCAAAATAGATGAGCCAAGGCTACGAGGATGAATTGTTGTGTCCTTGTCAAGAAGAGTAGTGAGAAGCAATATAAAGGCATGTGAGACTTGAGAGGAATTTAGAATCTTGGTCGATAGAAACTGAAAGGAGAAATAAGGCATACAAAGCCAACACAAAATAAATGTGATAAGGCTATGACCATAATGATGGTGATGATGATCTTGTGTTCTTGTTACACAGATATAAAGGATGATCATAGATACACACTAAGCTTCATGTACAACAACCAATGAGGGGTTGGTCGCAGTGGTCAATGAGAGGTTGGCGTGGTCCCACCCCTTGTTGGCCACTCGCAAGAAGTTATCCTCACTTACTCGTCCGTGTGATGTGCAAGTGTTGCACCTACTCAGGGACTTATTCGGGGACTACTAAACAACTACTTTTGGGTTTTGCACGACTACCAGGGTCCACACTTAAACAGCTATTTTTAAAAAATAGGATGATTTAGCTGGCATCATAAGCAATTTAGATGTCTAATTTCCACTACAGGCAGTGTATACATCTCCCTAAGCGTATTGTTTAATAAGATACATAAACCAGCTTATAAGGTGAGGTTTGCTCAAGTTATATATAGCTCAAAACCTCCCAGCCCACAACCAATGTGGGACTATTCTAACATGCTCCCACACGTGTTGGAGGGATTTAGCCAAGCCAAATCACGTGGACAATTGAACTAAGTGACGTGGAGTGGAAAAATACTGGCTTTGATACCATGATAAGAAATCCAATTGGCCTAATTCAACCTCACAAAACCAGCTTATAAGGTGAGGTTTGCCCAAGTTATATATAGCCCAAGACCTCCAAGCCCACAACCGATGTTGGACTATTCTAACAACATATCCTATTGCTAGCCAACCATAAACGCCCACATGTACCTCATCTCCCAACCATCAAGGCATCAACCTCTTGGGGCCTCCGCCACCACTCTTTTCTTCATGGTTTAACAACTCACCGACCTCTAAGGTGCACCCACAAATCCCTCAACTACCCCAATAGCTAAACCCACATCACCCTCATCTACCCAATTCGCTATACTTAACCTACACCTTCAAATGATCCAATAACATCTACCCAATCCATTACCCAATCCATTACTCTATATAGACAACTGAACTCAACTCCCTCACACTCTCCACAGCCATCTCATTCATCACCATAGTTCTCACCATTAATAAACAAACACCTCAGCCCAAGATCTCACCTAACCACCTTTCTTTTAACACATCCAACTCCTCTACTACACCCTTACTTCCCATTGTTACTCGATCTCCTACACCCTTACTTCCCTTGGTTACTCGATCTCAAACCGGGAATCTTAAACCAAACACCTACTGAGACTCTGTTACTTATACCCCACGAAGCATCACCTTCCTACTTGCCTCCACACTACCACCTCCACTAAGAATTCAATGCCCCTCTAAAAAATAGGACATCAGTGCTACATACCTGGCCACTAATCAAATGTTCCCTACAAGGATCAAACACATTGAAATTGATTATCAGTTAGTTCGTTATGCAAACGACTGTGTTCTCTTTGTGCCATCAAAAGATCAAATTGCCAATATATGTACAAAGTGTCTTATCTATGTTGACTCTGCAATTTCAACTTTTTTCAGAGGATGACACATCAACTCCAATCTTCATTCTAAATTCAAATAAATCCAAGTCATGTGCATCGTCAAGCATTAAATCTTGCTTATATACTCTATGTATACGTATTATCATGTAAATTTAATCTACAGCTGTGCAATCTCCAATGTAATGTAAACTCTATACCAAGGAAAGGCTGGGATGTAAACTGATAGCCATTTTTTACATCAACTCCAATCTCCATTCTATTAATGATTTATTTAAAACAATATTTATTTTCAAACAATCCAATCCAACCTGGTTCCATCCAGTCCGATCAAACCGGTGCCCTTGCCGGTTCAGGGTCCAATCCGATATTTAAAACATTGATCTAGAGTTTACATTACATTGGAGATGGCTCAGCTGAAGATTAGATTTTCATGATCTTGCAAGTTGCAATACACACAAATATATGAGCAGGATTTAAGGCTTGATAGATGACGCCTGAGCTGTATTTATTTGAAATTGAAATGGAGAATGGATCCGATGTATCATCCAGTCTATCAATCTGCAGAACAGCTTCACCATTTATCTCTGGTATATTTTCAGTTTCCCTTTGCTTGCAGAATTTATTTGTTTGAAGACTGTCTAACAATACTATACTTAGCCTTGAGGGCAACATGATTTTTTTTTCAATAACCTACACCTGTAGATGTTTCTTCAATTAGAAGAGGGCATTTATCGGTATATATAGAAACTAGTCCGGAACAAATCTTCTCGATCTCAACCTCATTGATTAGGTTTAAACTTACTAGAGTAACAACATGACATCCTACTTGACTCATGAGCCACCATAAAGGGTGGCGTGAAAATAGCCTCTACAGTATTCTCTTCTTTTCCTTTTTTCTTTTTTTAATCTTTTTCATACTAAATTGTATTTCTATGTGATAAGCTGCATTTATTGTATCTATGCTAGTCGAGAATTTTCTCGCCAGTGGAAAAGATATTCCACACCAATGTGCCAACGATATACAAGATGACAGCCACCTTGAAGACATCGTCCCATGAACCTGCAAATCAGAAGATTTAATAATCATATTTTTAAATTTGAAATGAAAAAGTAACCAAAATGGAAACATTAGTTGCTCGAGATAATTGAGAATAAGAAACATGTGACCGGAGTCAATAAACATACCCCGTTGGAGTATGTATCCTGTAGCGGCTGTACCGAAGACACCAGCAAGCACTCCTGCAGTGTTTGACAGACCCAACAATACTCCCTACAGATTTGTATCCAATTTATAATCATTGTTAGATATGTCTGAAGTAGAGGGAACATCCATAATTTTTCATTTAATAAAAAGAGGAAAGAAACATCAAGTATAACTTCCAAAACCATAGTAAAGTATTTAATTGGCATTATTTCATGGGAAAAGTGCATATTTTTTATAATGCTCTATAATGGACCTGGCAGTGTATAGGTCTGGTCATAATTACCTGATTTGCAGTTGGTTTACTGAAAACAGCTTGGTTTACTGCAATGCATTCCCCATTAAGTGAAATCCATATAAAATAGATTTAATTCACATTATTTTGCTAATCACTTTGTTTAAAGCAATTAGGTAGTTTATGGTGGTTGTGTTTACTCTGGCATGGGTATCTGTTATTTCACCATAGCAGAGTGGAATGTCTTGGATCCACCTCTACTGAAAGTAGTCTTTTTTTTGTTGATTGGTAATGAGAAATATATTAGACGAGAAAACCTAGAGCTAATACAAATGAGTAGAAATCATAGGGGACTAAAGCTTGTAGCCATCTAGATAAACCCCGCTTTTCGCTAGCCCATTTGCATAGTCATTTCCTTGCACAGCACCAACGAGAGACACAGGTCCAGCCATCCATAATTCCAATAAATCTTACTCATCGTCGAAAAGCACCCAAACTTACATTGCTCAAATCAACTAAAAAATAGTCATTCTCATGGCCAAGTGGAGTATTAATAGAGAATTTGTAAGAATACGTGGATGTCCTAAAGATTAGGATTTTAAGATTAGATTTATCTTTATCATGTGGAAGCATATTGCAGTTATTTTTTTCATCCGCGTAAACATGGTAAAACCACTGTCTGTAAAAGTCTATTTATAGACTCAAAAGGTTAGTACAGAAATAACAAAATCTTCTATAATGTAATCTTCCGTATTTTATTGTCTATCTTCTTCTTCACTTTAGTATGTGATTGATGGGGACATCCGATTCAAGGAACCGCTTGTGATTTATCGAAGGTGAAAGAAGCATCACGAGGGACTCCTAACCAAAGAATCAAAGAATGAGGATGTGTTCTGAAGTAGTGAAGCACGGACGTCCGTGAATCAGTAGGTTTGCCGTTCTAGTGCATGACGGACGTCCGTGAATATTGACGGACATCTGTGACTTGTAGTTAATCAGTTTTAGTTAGTTTTATTTCAAATTTCTGGTTTGGACTTGACGAACATTCGTGAAAACATGATGGACATCCATGAGGTTAGGACGAACGTCCGTGAGCCAGTAATTTTCTATTTCGAGTGTTTGATTAGATTGCCTATAAAAGGCCTTGTAAAGACTATTTGGAGATATTGATTATGAATGGTTGCTATGCAAATTGAGAACTTTTAAGGTTTTCTTCGAGAGTGATTCTCTCAAAATTAGAAGAGGGAGTCTTCTACTTGTGTGTGGTTGGTGCGAGGCCAATTGTTTCATCCATCATATTCATTGTTATCTCAAATTGGATGCGTATGTATTTGGTTAGTATGTTATCTTATTCTACTCTCTATCATGTTGATTTCTGCCTACCTAGAATCCCTTTTCTAATTGTTAATTTCGCTCGTTTTCAAAAGAACCCACTTGTGAGTTTGCTCAAGACTCTAAACTGTTGAAGATCTAGTTGTTCACTAAGAACCCTAGTCTTCTAGATCTTAAAGAGAACGTATAGCGAAAGTAACACTATTTTGGGCTAAATCAAATCATTTAATTGGAACTCTCTTTATTTTCCGTGTTAATTTGTTTGATAATTTATATTTCAATTACTTATGATAATTTTAAATTAATCTCAGCCCATTATATTTGCATTGTGTTAGTTTTTACATCAGATTTGGTATCAAAGCTTTGTTAGTTTAGGAGTTGTCAGTGTTCATATAGATTCTAGGTTTCATTTTCGAGTGTCTTACGTCACTATGGATTCTGTGAGAATTGAAGCCCTTATTAAGGAACTTACAACTAAATTGACTACGAGTCAGGTTGATCTTCAAGCCCATAAGCTTCAGTACCATACGCAATTACAAAATCAGTTGCGTGATCAACAAACTGATCTTGACATGATAATCTAGTAACCCTTGTCGACAAAATGAATGGGGTTATCACTGATGACCACTTTTGAGTTCACATCAATGATCGTAGAAGAGATGGTCATCCTCGTCGCGATCTTCCACCCAATTAAGATGAAAAAATCATGAAGTTCATCAAGATGGATGCTCCCATTTTCGATGGAAAGAGGCAACCTAAAGTCTATCTAGAATGGGTGATTGGAATGGAAGCCTATTTTGAATGGTATGTCATGTCCAAGGAGCACAAGGTCCGGTTTGCCAAAGTTAAGCTTATGGGCCAAGCTAGGCTTTACTAGATGGGTATCGAGCGTCGTAGACAATCCCCTATCCTAAAAGGGCTGACATGAAGATCCAAGTGAGTGAGAAGTATGTTCCTCTATTCTATGATGAATGCCTTCTTGATTAGTGCCACTTCGCCAAGGGAATATGTCGGTCACCAAGTACATCAATAGGTTTGAAAGTTTGATGTTCCAAGCTAATGTAGAAGAACAGGACAAAGTTACCCTATCTCGATTTCGAATGGGCCTCCGCCCAGAATTACAGCGAGAACTTACTCCTTATCCTCTTACCGACCTAGAAGAATGTTTCTTTAGAGTTTAAGAGTTGGAGTGATACCTTAAGACCCCTCAAACCAAACGTTTTGATGCTAGTGGGTCCGGTTATAAGCCCAACTATATTGAATCTAAATCTTTGGTCAATGCCCAATCAACTAGATCCAATTCACTTACCAATACAGTGAATAAAGCTGATAAGGGTAAGAGTCCAATGATAGAGGGTCCCAAGAATGGTGGTCAATGCATGTGCTACAGGTGTCATGGCTTTGGACATTTTGTAGTATAATGTCCTTCCCGAAATGTGTTCATAACAGAAGAAATTGAAGATGAACAAGAAGATGGGGAATGTAACGACTGAGATTTTTTGTTATTTAGTCCTTAATTATTTGCTACATTTGTAATTATGAGTAGTTTGATTAATTTGATGGATGTGATTAATTGTTAGACATGAATGTAATGCGTACTTTATTTTATAATGACTCATGATAATTAATTAATCTAATTAACATACCCTAAAAGCCCTTAAATATGTGTTGGTAATAATTGGGGTGAGTTTATTAATGTTTAATGAACTTTTAAAATGTGTTAGTAAATTAACTAAATACCCAATAACTAATTAAAGACCCATTAAGTAATTAAAGGCCCATAGAATCACTTAAGACCCATGTAGGAAATTCTAAATAGAGTTAGACCTTAAATAGGAAACTTTAAAGTACTCTAAATAAAATTTGATATTAAATAGGAAACCTTAAAACATTCTAAATAGAATTAGATCCTAAATAGGAAACTTTAAAATATTATAAATAGAGTTGGATATTAAATAGGAAACCTTAAAGCATTCTAAATAGAATTATAATAAAATAGGAAATCATAAAGTATTATAAATATAGTGTTATGACCCGGATCAAAGGAGGGCCATTCGATGGCTTTAGGTGTTGTGGAGCACCGAGCCCCGTGTGAGTGCTCCACACCGTAACTCAACCCACACACAATTTGAATTTACTTTCCTTGTAGTATTCGGACACCAAGGTTGGTACCCGAATCCCATGATTTAGGCTGCCATAAATTACTTGCCCACCTGCTCTCCCTAAAATAGTTGGAGACCTCCAATCAAGGCTGGACCTCCCCAAATCATTGGCCATACTTTTGGAAGGCAATAGAGCCCTTATGGACTCTTTCCCTCCTTACCTTTTGACTTGCCCAATAAACCTCCATCTCCTATCCTTAAATCATAGGAATCCCTAGCCCCCTTCCTCCTTCATCCATCTCTTCCTCTCGGCAAGAACGCAGCCGACTCTTCTTCCTATTGCGTTTAATCAAGCACCTGCCGACCCACCTCCAAAAGCGCACCGTCGGATCAAAGTGTAACCTGCCGCATCGCCAAATCGACACGCAGGTGGCCATATCGCCGGATCGATCGGAGCCATCTCGAAAAAACCACGTTCACGCTCCAATAGGTGGGTGCCCCTCGATCGATCTTAAAATATCCAGTTTTTATTTGTTTTTAAATAAAAATAAAAACTCCATTAATGGAGTTCTGTGTAGATGAAGAAGATGAAATAATGAAAATATTATATAAATACCTATTGATTATATATATATATATATATATATATATATATTCTAAAAATTTAATAATATATAAACTATATATATATATATATACACACATGTATAGGCGTGTATTACGAATACACCAAATCGTAATACACCAAATCAAACCCCCTTGCTTCTTCCTTCCCAAATAGTCTGCACGTTCTCAATAACAGGAACCAGCCAAAACAAAAATATATACATAGGAATATGGCTTTTACATGTAATGTTTTATAATGTACATATGTTTATATTTTTATAGTGTGACAAGTATGCATTTGGCACACAAGGGAACTTTCTCCTGTGGTTCGGTTTTCTTCTCCACCTGAAGTTCCTGTGGCAGAAAATCTAGAGAGAGGACTGTTTAGAGAGAGAATACAGAACAGAGATCCAACCTACCAATTTTTCCTTCTCTAGGATCACCTGCAAAACAAAAAGTATAAGTATATATATGGCTTGTTTGTAGGAGCATTTAGAGAGAGAGAGAGAGAGAGAGAGCAGAGAACAGAGAACAGAGCATGGGACAAACCCAACCTCCCAACCTTCTTATCTACTGATGCACTGCAAAACAGAATATATAAATATACATACATATGTATTTGTTGATGAAAAGAGTTAACTGAACTGGTTGTGGCATGAAGCTTTGAATAGTCTACTCTGTGTCTCGAGATTTCGGATTGTCCGATAATTATCACCGTGGACGATCTATTGGATTTGACGAGTCTGAATAGTTAAGAAAAAAAAAAAAAAACCTATGTTGTTGATCTGGACAAGTTTGAATATTTTGCATCTTGATCTAAAATTTGGATGTTGATTCCAAAAACTAGCTGTAGAATCAATTTTTGAGATCGTGAAGGAGCGAATATAATTTAGAGAGAAAGATGAGAGGAGACTCTACAGAGAAACCAGAGAGAGAAAGAGAGAAATTCCAACCTCTCAAGAGCCCCCCTGTTTGGTTAAATATACATATATACACACATGTATATGTGTATACACATATATCTATGCATACAGGTATATATAGATATATACATGTAAATTGATTTTCAAGGTCCGGCTTGACCAAGTGTCGTCATTACTGGTGATGACTCACCTGTACCGACCATTATAGTCGGAGGCATTGGTGTACATATACGGAACCGATGTGGTGCACCAATAGTTGGTGCAACCACCTCTTAGCACCACTGATTTCAAACAAAAGAGATTCAAAGTGGAACCTTGTGGGCCCGACCCAAGAAATGGTGCAAACATGGACCGTCTCCCTAAATTAAAATTCTTGAGATATCTAACGGTTCAGAATCAGAGAAATCGAGACAAAAAAAAATCAAAAATTAAAACGTTGTTTGGATACCATTGATCATGAAAGGATTTACCCTTAGATGTGAGGCCTTAGATGCCGAAATAAATTGGGCCCAAGGATCTAACACCTCAAAATTGTCCTTCTTAAGTATCTGATGATTTAGGTCCGTTCAATTTGATCACTACATAGTAGGTACCCTAAGTGTGCATGTGACTCTTAGATCTTGTAAAATGTTGACCGAATGATCTAATGTGCTAGAGATTGAATCAGAACTTGGACAAAAGAACCAACCTTAGGTAAAATTTTATTGTCTGATCATCTAATGGTTCAGATTAGATGATAGATGACTCAAAGTTCATGTCTTCTTATTTTAGCCATAGGTGCCACAGGGAATAACGCCATGAGCTCCCTTTGACCCTTAATGTTTGAGAATCAAGGCCCAACTAGCCCATAGGACCAACTTCAAAACGATCCCGATAGTAACACAATATAATCTAATGGATCAGAAAAGTGCCGCTAAAATTTTGCGGACGTGTTTTGAGACTCCCAAGAATGAAAAGATAGGTTATGTCTTTTCATTGCTATGTCTTTTCATTTTATTGCTATGTCTTTTCATTTTATGCTATGATTTTCAGTTTCAATATGATAGGTTATGAGATCTTAGTTATGCTTGTAATCTTTTATAGATGCTTAGTTCATTTCAAAATGCACCGCAATTCAAGCGATTGCACACACGATCACCTGGGTATGTTATGGTGGATCGATTGTGCAACCCGCTGAGTTTACGTGACTGAGTAAACTCACCCCCCTCCCCAAAACTAATAGTTGCAGGTGAGAACTCTGATTATTCCATCACTGAGGATGGGGATGTTGCTGTACCTGATGCGGCCTAAGAGGGTGAGGACGTCGGTTACCATCTGGACGAGGGAGTGGATCCGACGGACTACTTTGAGCATTGAGAGATTCCTTAGTTATAATTTTTATCGCTTTTAGGAGAGACTTGCTATTTGTTACTTTTATTTATCAGTATTATAGTATGGGTTTATGTCTGGGACCATTTTTACCCTACGTTAAATCTCAATTTATTTTCTATCATAGATGCATGGTTAGGATTTTTCACTTAATTAATGTCATCCACGTTTTTCGCTGTTAATTTATTTATCATTCATCTTTGAATGCTTTCTTAAAATGCTTTGATTCATATGCTAAATCGAATTAAGAATTAAGTGTATTGTCCGCTTATCGCCTTAACAAGCGTGCGGTGTCATAACACGGAATTCTAGGCCCGCAAGATTGGGTAAGGATTCTGGGTTGTGACATATAGAGATTAAATTGTAGAATTTTATATAACTCTTATTACCTAATAACCTTAGAGAGAGAGAGAGAGGGAGAGAAAGAGAATTCTAGAGAAGGAGAATTAGAAGAGGAACCCTAGAATTTTCGGTTTGAAGGCTTAAGAAGAACGTGAGAGGAGTTTACGACGCGACCGAATTTCATATTAGAGCTTCGGATTGAATCAAAGAGAGGAAGTACGTCAATTTTTTCGCGAAGACTAGAGGTATGGAGAAATCATGTTGAGATTATTCAGAAACGTAGATAACATAAAAATAAAATAGGAATTAGGGTTTATTTCATTTAATGAATATTCTTCATATTAGATTGTTAAATTTTTATGCTTAATCGCAGGTTTTCAATGGTACACGGAGTTTCGTGATTGATCACGCAAATTCGTGCGTAATCCGTAATCATTTAGAATCCGTAATCTATCCACAATCCGAATGCTCGTAATCCAAAATCATCAGAATCCAAAATCATTTGGAATCCGAATGCTCGTAATCCGTAATCATGGAATCCGTAATGCCTAGAATCGTAACTGCTCGTAATCCGTAATCTGTCTAGAATTAGAATTAATCTGCTCGTAATCCGTAACTGCTCGTAATCTAGAATCTGTCCATAATCCAAAATCTGTCCAAAATCCAAAATTTGTTAGGAATTTTAGAATTTGTCTAGGATGTAAGCATTGAATTTCTTTTAAAATATTGTCTATGTTTAATCATCATGCTTAAATGTTTATTTATGTTTGTCATTATTTTATTGCTTAGAATCCATGCAAGCTAGGATGTTTGATTTACACAACATGAAACAAGTAGGAATCAATAGAGATTACATATTTATGATATGTTAAGCCTAAACAAGTGAAAAAACTATTGCATGATCGATTGATTTCTAGTTTTTCTATGTATGTACATTCATGGCATTCATAAAAGTGAAAAGATACGTTTACGAAATGACACATGAAAACAAAATATTTCTATGATTATGATAGAATTCCTATGGGTTTATGCTAGAGGAATTAACATGAATAAGAATGACAAGTAATAAAAGTTATGCATCCATGCATTAATGATAAGACTGAAGAGATAGAGAAGGTCTTTAATTTTAAGCTTACTACTTAACTGAAAAGAAGTTATGTGAAGGTTAACGTAGATACTAATCGAAGGAACAGAAAAGATTAGGATAATGATTAAGAAAGAGATAACCATGTGCATTATGTATGCCGATTCATAAGCATTAAATGCACAATTAAAAATAATCACACATGAAATTAGGGTAGAGACCCAAGCCATGATGCTTATTTAGATTTAATGCTATGTTTCAGTTTCATTCTATTGCTTTACTTATTCTTTATGTCACATATTATATTTATGTTATTCATTGATTTTATGAGATGATTTGAGTCATGGACCTTTTCTATTAGTCTCATCATGTCTGGTCCATACCAGTTTACTTGGTAAACTGGCCCATTGTTTGGGATTCCAAGAAGTACAGCTATACATGGAGAGGATAAAGTAGATGCGTCAATGATTGATGGAGATCCAGATTTGAGCGAAGAAGGATTTGAAGTTTAGTTTAGAGGTTTTTCTTCATGCATTAGGAAAGATCTTAAGATGTTTATTTCAGATTATTTTTATCAAGAAGTTCATGTTAATGATGGATTATGCTTGATTTTAGTTTTATTTAATTTAAGGAGTAAGCATACAATATGGTATAATAGGTTGTTATCTCATAATTTAGTATTGTTCTCATGATGATATAAAAAAAAAGAAAATTTATGCGTGCACTTTTAATAGTTATTTTTCCGTTGCGTTTATATGCGGATCTTTATGGAATAATTGATTTATATAAGATCATGGAGATGTGATGTAGTGTGATGTCTCCAAGTGAGTGCATTGATCGGTGTGTTAAATTGGGGAAGTCATAGGGAAGTAGAAGTTTAAGAACCCGAATCATTCCTAAGTGATGAGGAAGATCATGCAGGGGAACGAACTGTAGCTTGTCTTAGGGAAATCTCTTACCCTATTGAGGAGAATAATACCTCGCAGGCTCTTGTGGGTTAGATGTGCTCTAGCCCAATCGAAGGAGAGTGATGACTGGTGAAGGGATAACATCTTTTATACCATAGCCAAGTGTGGTGAGAAAACTTGTAGGGTCATAGTCGATAGTGAAAGTTGTACCAATGTTATTTTCGAGAGCACAATTTCTCGTTTGGGACTTTCACTCGTTCATCACCCGCGATCGTATAAGGTAGCTTGGGTCAATTCATCATCCATCCCAATTTCTCACAGGTGTCAAGTTCCTATACAGTTTGGATCATATAAGGACACCTTTTGGTGCGATGTTGTGCTTATGGATGTTGGACATATCATCCTTGGGATACGTTGGTTGTATGATAAAGACGCTACATTGTTCGACAGATCGAGCGTGTGTTCTTTCATGCACAAAGATAATAAGATTAGACTAAATCCTCTACCTCCTAAAGCGCCTACAGAAAAAACAAACAAATTAAGGGGAAAAGGCTTAAGTGAGAAAGAGAAACCAACTAAGGCCATCAATATTGTTAGCCCTGTGGAGTTTGCATAAGGTTCTATGGAAGAAAACATTGTTTATGTTCTCGTTACTCTGGAATCAACCAATGAGTTGAGTGTTAAGTTTCCCTAAGAGATAGAACCCATGATGAGAGAGTTTCAAGATGTCGTTCCCGTAGACCTCTCGAATAAATTACTACCTTTAAGGGACATTCACCATGTTAGTGATTTGGCTCCTAGTTCTACTTTACCCAATTTTCCCTATTATTGCATGGATCCCTCTGAACACTCGACAAATTGGTGAACTCCTCCATAAGGGATTCATCGGGGAATGTATGAGTCCATGTGTCGCGTCCGCGCAGCTCACACCCAAGAAAGATGGATCTTGGAGGATGTGTGTCGATAACCGCGCTATTAATAAAATCATAGCCAAGTATCGGTTTCATATACCGAGGTTGGACGACATGTTAGATATGATGGTTGGTGCCACCATATTCTCAAAGATTAACTTGAAGAGTGGATACCATCAAGTTCGAGTTCCTCCCGAAGACGAATGGAAAACTGCCTTTAAAACCAAAGACGGTTTATATGAATGGTTTGTTATGCCTTTCGGGATTTTGAATGCCCCCCGAGCACATTTATACGGATTATGACGCAAGTGTTGAGGCCTTTCAAGAGCAAGTTTCTTGTGGTTTACTTCGATGATATCCTTATTTATAGCTGCAACAAGGAACAACACTTAAACCATTTGAGGCAGCTCTATATAACTCTCAGGGGAGAAAAGTTATACGCAAATCTAAAGAAGTGTACTTTCATGACGACTAGCGTTATCTTCTTAGGATTTGTTGTAACTTCTGAAGGCATGACTGCAGACCCATAAAAGGTCAAGGCTATTGTGGAGTGGCTTGAACCTAAGAACATATACGAAGTACGTAGTTTCCATGGGTTAGCCACATTTTATAGGCGATTTCATCCGCAATTTTAGTACGATAACGACCTCTATCACCGATTGCATTAAAAAATGGGAGTTTAAATGGACACCTGCAGCGGCAAGAGCATTTAGGGAAATTAAGTCTCGTATGACTGAAGCTCCCGTTATGTGCCTTCAGACATTTCTAAAGTCTTTGAAGTGGCGTGTGATGCGTCTGGAGTAGGTATTGGTGGAGTATTGAGCCAAGAGGGTCACCCTATATCTTATTTCAATGAAAAGCTAAATGAGGCCAGACAGAAATATTTTACGTATGATAAGGAATTCTATGCGATGGTTCAATCTCTCAAGTATTGGAACACTACTTATTACAGCAAGAATTTGTTATGTTCTCAGATCATGAAGCCCAAAAATATTTTATATCTCAAAAGAAACTAAACCCACAACATGTGAAATGGGTTGAATAACTTCAAGGGCTCACCGTTGTGCTGAAACATAGGGCTGGAATAGAGAATAGGGTTGCAGATGCACTTAGTCGTAGAGTGGCGACATTGCACTCTATGAATGTTGAAGTGACTGGATTCGATCGTTTATTGGATGATTATCCTATGTGTCCAGATTTTGGAGAAGAATACACTTCACTTGTGAGTGACCAATCCGAAAGAGCATGTAAGTATACCCTACAGGATGGGTATTTATTTTTGAAACACCGCTTGCGTATTCCCCGCACTTCACTACGAGGTTGGTCATCCTCGTTTGGGAATTACACGCCAGAGGTGTTGCTGGTCATTTCGGCCACGACAAAACTGTTGCATTGGTTGAAGATAGATTTTATTGGCCAAATTTCACATAAGATATTGCCAAAATCATCAACCAATGTCTTGTTTGCCAATTGGCAAAACAAAGAAAACAAAACACAGGGTTGTATACTCCTTTACCGGTGCCACATACTCCGTGGCAAGACCTTTCTATGGACTTTGTGCTAGACTTCCTAAGACCCTGGGCAAGCATGACTCAATATTTGTTGTTATGAACCGTTTCTCAAAAATGACCCATTTCATAGCTCGTTCTAAAGCCTTAGATGCAAGTAAGATTGCTACACTTTTCTTTAGTGAGGTTGTTCGTTTACACGGTTTGCCGAAAACCATTGTGTCAGATAGAGATGTTAAATTTGTCAGTTATTTCTGGAAGACATTATGGCATAAAATGGGGACGAGACTTCAATTCTCATCAGCATATCATCCCCAAACCGATGGACAAACAGAAGTCATTAATTGGAGTCTAAGAAATCTCTTGAGGTGTCTTGTAGGTGAACATGTTAGAAGTTGGGATTCCAACTTACCTAATACAAAGTTTGCCTATAACCATTCAGTTAATAGGACCACTGGGATGAGTCCATTTCAAGTTGTGCATGGTTATAAACCTAGGACACCCATAGATCTTATTCTAATGTCAATTCATCAGAGGCCGTCAGAATCTGCATCTACATTTGCACATCGCATTCATGAACTTCATACTGAGATTAAGAGAAGAATTAATATGAGAAATGAAAAATATAAATTTTTAGCAGATTCTCATCGAAGGACAAAAAATTTCAAGAGGGTGATTTTGTAATGATTCGAACTAGATTTGAGTGTTCCCTCAAGGAATTGTTAAAAAGTTACAGGCTCGTAGTGTTAGACCTTATAAGATCTTGAAGCGTACTGGTCCTAATGCTTACGTACTAGACTTACCACCAGAATTGGGTATTAGTGAAACTTTCAATGTGGATGATCTCGTAACATCCTATGGCCCTACAATTATACTGCCTAACCCTTTTGAACCTTCCACATCCGATCCTATTTCTGTTTCCCTACCTATTCCATTACCTCCACCCACACGTCCATCACGTGAGATAATTGAGAATGTTTTGGAAGATCAAATTGTGTCTACAAACCAAGGAGGATTTCAAAAGTACCTTATCAAGTGGTAGAATAGACCATATTCGGAAAATGCATGGATCACAAAAGAAGAATTCCAACGGATTGATCCAGACCTTTTCGAACACTATCACAATCAACATTCATCAGGGATGAATGCTTCTAAACTGAGGAGAATTAATGGAGGCATCCGATTCAAGGATCCGCCTGTGATTTATCTAAGGTGAAAGAAGCGTCACGAGGAACTCCTAACCAAAGAATCAAAGAATGAGGGTGTGTTCTGAAGTAGTGAAGCACGAACATTCGTGACTTCAAGACGGGCGTCCGTGAATTAGAAGGTTTGCTGTTCTAGTGCATAACGGACGTCCGTGAATATTGACGGACAACCGTGACTTTTAGTTAGTTTTATTTTAAATTTCTGGAACTCTTTCGGACTTGACGGGAGTCTGTGAAAACATGACGGACATCCGTGAGGTTAGGATGGACGTCCGTGAGCCAGTTATTTTCTATTTCGAGTTTTTGATTAGATTGCCTATAAAAGTCCTTGTAAAGACTATTTGGAGATATTGATTATGAATTGATGCTATGCAAATTGAGAATTTTTAAGGTTTTCTTCGAGAGTGTGATTCTCTCAAAATTAGAAGAGTGAGTCTTCTACTTGTGTGTGGTTGGTGCGAGGCCAATTGTTTCATCCATCATATTCACTGTTATCTCAAATTGGATGCATAAGTATTTGGTTAGTATGTTATCTTATTCTACTCTCTATCATTTTGATTTCTACCTACCTAGAATCCCTTTTCTTATTGTTAATTCTGCTCGTTTTCGAAAGAACCCACTTGTGAGTTTCATCGAGACCCTAAACTGTTGAAGATTCAATTGTTCACTAAGAACCCTAGTCTTCTAGATCTTAAAGGGAACGTACAACGAAAGTAATACTATTTTGGGCTAAATCAAATCATTTAATTGGAACTCTCTTTATTTTATGTGTTAATTTGTTTGATAATTTATATTTCAATTACTTATGATAATTTTCAATTAATCTCAGCCCATTATATTTGCATCGTGTTAGTTTCTGCATCAATGGTTTTAGTAAAACTCTTCTATGATAAGTGTTTAGATTTTCTTTAGGGTATCAGAGTCATGACCAACTCTGATCTTGTGAGGAGTCCGGCCATGATCCTGGCTCCTTCCTTCATTGCTTTTGCGTCTCAATGTATTTAGTTTTCTTTTCAACCTATCCATAGCTTTGATCCTCTCTCATTCTCATCATAAAAACCAAGATCTATTATTATTAAATTTTTTTAAGTCACATGATCTAGTGGGCCACTGGCTCCGGCAGACTCTAAGATGAGCAGTATGCGACAGTGATGGACTTCACAAGACAGTCGGTGACCACCAAAAAGCACGATGGGACATCTTTCGACCGTTTATTGTCAATATCGATTATCATGAAGATCAAGGCTATTTTTTTAACCAATCACATGTTCCTTTTCAAAGGAAAAGGAACATGAGATTGCAGGAGGTATTAGCGAATAGAGAATTTGTAAGATGACGTGGATGTCCTAAAGATTAGTATCTTAAGATTAGGTTTATCTTTATCACAATGTAGTCTTCAATGTTTTATCGTTTATCTTCTCTCTTTAATCTTCTTCACTTTAGTATTTGGTTTTAATAAAACTCTTCTATGATGGGAGTGTTTAGATTTTTCTATAAGTAATTGTAAAACATGGGTAACAAATTACTCATTTTGATTTGGCAATCTCACAAGTAGTAGTTTAATTGAAATTTGATAATATATTTGTTATTTTAGATTGGGGCAATCAATACAATTTGGAAGGCCAATTCCCAAAATGATCTTAATGCATTTAACCAGGCGAGAAAGGTGCCATCCTTGAGTTATAAAGTTTATTGACATGGCCTCTTCTTTTTTTTGAGGGGTATTTAATAATCAATTACCTCATGATTGTAGGTGCAAAGACAATATAGTAGCAAAAGCACTGAATAGCTTAGAACTCATATATTTATGTCTACGTATTTTGGTATCAAGAATATTTGGGTAACATGCAATCGAATTGTTCACTTGGATTTTGTGCCCTAGAAAACCAATAATGCCTTGATATTGACTCGACGTCAATCATATTTTCGTCCAGTGATGATATTTGCACAATCAATTTATCTGAATGCTTGTACTTAATGTATCAATCTTTTGGGTGTTTTGGGTCTTTCTAAAGAGCGAGTGTTCCTCAAGGAACATTAATAGATAGTTAGGAGCTATATGTGGTTTCTATTGAAGAAAAATGAATCATATCCAAAGGTATCCCAACTGATTGGTACTATGTACACATGTACATGCCCATAAATTAAGGTAAGGATAGCTCAATGTAATGGTTATCCTATGGGATTACACAATCTTTGGGTGACATGGAGGTTTTTTTTTTATCGGTAGTGACATGGAATTGTCTAGTTCCATGAGGAACCGACTGTCCTTGTCATCATAAGAATGAGTAAATTAGTATTCATAGGATGGACAGCTGTACTCAACTCACATTATAGTCAAGGCACCGAGTACTCAACTTTATTTTACTACTCCCTAGACCTGAGATTTCGAAGGAATAACAATGATTGATGTGATTGTGCCCGCTACTATATCGGCACATCGGGTTCTTGATCCACATTTGATAATACCTAAAGGAATCAAAAAGGAAACTACCAGTTTACTTTATTGTGTATCATCAATCGAAGGCTACCAGATTAATCTAGTGATCAAAATCTAGCGTTGGTTATCTTTATACTTGGGTTTTGATAAGATGGAGACAGATACGCATCCTGTGCATTGTAGTTGATAGTCAGCATGGTCTATGATGCTTAGGACATACACAGAAGAGACTTAAATGAAAACAAGAGTCGAAAAATGGGTTAGTTTCATAATTAATTAATGGTGAGAGATGTTATGGAGCATGCTTAAACGCTAGGGAAAGTTTTGCCTATTTAAACTCTTTATGGTCACTCCGCAACCCTAATTTAGACCGCTCTCTCTCTCTCACTCTCTCTCCTAGTAGCAGGAACCTTCTCCTTAGCGTGCCGCTCCCGCATCGGAATCTTTCCCCGCTCCCACTTCCGACCATAAAACTATTCAATTTTAAGCTTTTAATGACGCTCCCGCTTCCAACCTACTACACACTTCTTGCCACTTCGTGCAACTAAGTTCTCTCTTGCACAAATTTTGAGATGGATGAAATGGGAACCCATGGTCTCTTTCATCTATCTCTCTTCAAGAGGGCTTTGGGAGTGTGTACCAAAGGAGATCAATGGATCAAAAGCTTCATCGGGTAGATCAATCATCAAGCACAAGAATTACTGTAAAGTTTCCTTAATCCTTCTGATTTGCTTCCGTTTATTATTTTGGTTCAACAATCACTCAAAATCCAACATATTCTTTGTTGTGCCCTTCATTGCATTTTATCGATGCAAATAGTTGTTGTTTTCCAAATAATCTGCTTCCATAGTTACTTTTCCTTCTTTAACCCTAAACCGTTAAAAAAACCAATTTCTATAGGTACAAGACCGATGGTTCTCTAGGAATGCAATTCTTTCCCTAGCTCATACAACTAATATACTATGAACCAAATATTATGCAAGAAAAAGTTTAATGGGAACTTCTATTATGCAGGAAAAGGAGTAAAGGAAACTTACTGCATAGCGTGGCCCAATGTCTTGGTGATTAGAATATAGACCAGACTGTGAGAATGCGTCTGTTCCCTGTTAGAAGAAACAGTCTAAATTAATCATTAAGAATTCGATCAAAGAAGTCATTGTCATGAAATTTTTATTAGGAAGACAGTGGCCAGCAAAGAAATAGCTATGAAAGATCATAAAACTCTATAGCACACAACATCTAAATCATTTTGATTCTCCAAAGTTAAATTTTGCATTCTCATTTTACAACAACAATCAGGATATGATCATAAGTTGCCGACAAAAAGCATTAGCAAGCTCTAAATTGCAATTTATCTTAAGTGTGGTTGCTGGCAAGTCTTCTGCACGAACTTTGCCTGTTCATATGGATTGTGCAATAAATCCAATCATGCAGACGGGTCTTCCTCAATCCATCAAAGATGGGGAAGACCTACACTGGACTCATTCTTATTATATATTGCTATGTTTATTAGGATAGAAAATCTAGAGAATCCATGAACTTCCAGCAGACCTTCAACAACGTGACAGCCGACACCTAGTCACAGAGAAGGCCGCTATCCTCAGTACAGGTGGATCACAATCAATCCAATAATACAGGTGCGTCTTCCTCACTCCAAAGATAAGCAAGACTTGGACTGGACGCATTCCAATTTTTCCATCTTATATATATATATATATATATATATATATATATACTTACATACACACACACACACTCTAAAAGGCCCATTCGGTAATCCAATCACCATGGCAGAAGAAAACTAAGATATCACTGGCAGCAAATTGCATATAATTATGAAGTGTAAGTCAAGCCTGAGAAATTTGTGAATGGAGAAGCACAAACCTGACTGCATGCCATGCAAAGCACCGCCATGGTGGGTGTACGGACACGGCTCAGCTGAGTGAGAAAAAAAGCTGGGCCAAGAAATCCAATTGATTGCATAATCTGCACAAAATTAAAACGAACGTGGCTTAGCTTCTTTCTGTGTATTAGACTATGCCGTCTTACTCCAGCATCACTGTTAGGCTGTGTCATTACTTAGAACATAAGGTTACAATGTTAGTCTTGGAATATATATATATATATATATAGAGAGAGAGAGAGAGAGAGATAGAGAGAGAGAGAGAGCTGGTAGCCTGGCTGTAGGTCCAGGGTTGAGACTGCACCAGGCTCCAAAATGGTTGAGACTGGCACCTGAAACATGGGTCTGGTGCAAGTGAAGCAAGGCACTGCATAGATCATGTTGAATTTTTTCTCTCTTTTCTCAGAAGATGATCTGAAACATATGTTCTTTGCGTCCAAAAATGAATGGTTGAAACGGTTTGTTGTTGCTGTTGATTTTCCGACGCTATAATCAAACAGTTTCAATCATTATTATTTTTCTTGTATTTGACCTGTACGATGGCACCTTGCTTCACATGGCATCAAATCCATATATGCCACACTGTTTTGGAGGTCCAGATCAAGAACACGCCTAGTCCTACGTACCCTGATACTCTTTTTCATATATATATGAGAAATAGAAGCAGGGGTTCGAGCGCACTGCCTGGGCCGTACATTCGACTGCAGGATCACGTGCCACATGGCCCATGATTGCTACTTATGCCACATCCACTAAGGGTTCACCACTCCTTGGGTGTTAGAAAAAAAGTGAACATTTTTGCCCTTCATTTCATAGGTCAAAGATATGGATTTTCTACACAAATTTCATCATTAAACAAATAACCTTTGACGACAAAAGAAACAGTGGAAAATCTTTTTTATTTCTTGGACAGTAGTTGATCGACCTTGGGCATATGCTTGTGGCACCCAACTGGTTCAGATGAACTGTCTGTGCAAGTGTTTGAACTCATACTCTCGGGCGCACACACACACACACACATAATATCTTCGTTCTTTTTTTTCGATGGGTAAGCTTGAGGTTGATGGGTTCCCCCCACCCCTCCCCTTCTTATTACGAATGGATAAAGTACAAGAGCAAAACAAAAATTACAAAGTAAAGATCCAATTCTATATGAAGCTTCAGCATTGCCATCACCTCACTAGAACTGGATAAAAAATGAGAACATACACTACAAATAAATACATATTCATTCCACCAACTATTAGGCTCGGTCTTCACCTCAACCTCTTCATCATCTTTCAAATTTTTCAGTCTAAGCCCAACTTGTTTTACTATATCCATTAGGATCATTTTCTTGTCTCTTTTCTTACCTTCAAAAAAATTTTGAATTTCTTTCCCCCCAAATGTTCCAAATTGTTGCAGAAAGGCTAGTTTTATGTAAATAGACCTTTCTGATATCTTCTTACTAGCCTTATTGAGGTCACCAACATCATCCTCAATTGAGGGTAGCAAATCTTTAATGATATGGAGTCTATAAAGGATAGACCTCTAAATCCAATTAGGGGCATTGAAAGATAAGATGGTCATTGTTTTCACAATCACACCAACAAAGAATGCATCTAGAACGTGATAAAATTTCAATAGGCCTAACTCAACCTCCCAAAACCGGCTTGTAATGTGAGGTTTGCCCAAGTTATATATAACCCAAGACCTCCAAGCCCACAACAGATATGGGACTATTTTTAACACGCCCCCGCACGTATTGGCGGGACTAGCCAAATCACGTGGACAATTGAATTGGGTGGCATGGAGTGAAGAAAAATCTAGCTCTGATACTATGATAAAATTCCAACGGGCCTAACTCAACCTCACAAAACCGGCTTGTAAGGTGAGGTTTGCCCAAGTTATATATAACCCAAGACCTCCAAGCCCACAACCGATGTGGGACTATGTTTAACAGAACGGATTACCAATTTTCTCTTCTTCAAATTCTCAATGGTGAGTGGCTTCCTATTCACCACCAACCAAGAACAGTAACTATGTTTCTGAATATTGTAACTGTGCCATAGGGAGCGAGACTAATCAACTCTTGGTCCCTCTTGTCTCAACGCTTTCCAATTAGACTTGGAGGTGGGTTTGCCGTTATTACTAGCCTTCCAAATGATGGTATCCATAGAATTATTGAGAATAGCGACTAGAAACCCATGGGCCTAACTCAACCTTACAAAACCGGCTTGTAAGGTGAAGTTTGCCCAAGAATAAAGAGCCCAAGAAGGGCCAGCCCACAGCTGATGTGGGACAAATCCAACACGCCCCTGCACGTGTTGGTGAGATTGAGCCAAATCACGTGGACAAGAAATGGGTGGCGTGGGGAGAAAGAACGGGGCTTTGATACCATGATAAGAAACCCATGGGCCTAACCCAACCTCACAAAACCGGCTTGTAAAGTGAGGTTTGCCCACGATATAAAGAGCCCAAGAATGGCCAACCCACAACCGATGTGGGACAAATCCAACAAATAGGAATAGCTTTAATTCTTTCCCTCTCCAATTCCATTCTTAAAAAGTAGAGGGGGTGGAAGGCTCCATTCTCCATGCGAGATCAACTTACATATATATAATATCGATTTATACCTATAAGTCTGCTATACTTGTTGCAGATAAATTAGCTAGTGAAACTAGTGTGATATCCCAATTCCCTACCTGATGAAAATACTCATGAAATTACTAAGATCTTGCCACTTTTTTGGATAAGTGAATAAATCATAGAAAGTATAATGCAAATACTACGGTGATATTGCTCAATCCTCGCCTTTTTTGATAGAATGAAAAAAAATAGCCCTAAACATTTGAACCATTGTGATAAAATACGGTTTTTTTTCTGCATATAATACACATTTTTCTGCCACAACGTACTAAACATGTATAATACTAGTATTTTTTAGTAAAACGCATATTTTTGTGTCATACACATATTTCACATATTAACACGTTTTTCGCATATTAAACATTTTTTCCTCGTATTTTACGGTATTAAAAAAAAGCTCTTTTAAAACCTTTGTAAAAAAAATTAATATTATCTCATTTGTTTCACAATTCTCCCAATTTTTCTGTTTTTTCCTGTCTTCCGATTTTTACCTTTCGCTTTTTTCCCTTTCTTTTTTCCCCTGTATTTTGCTGTTTTTTCCGACTTTCTCGCACACCGAATTAAACCCATACCGGAGTTTTTTCACTTTGATTCTGAACTTAGAAGAACATCTAAGGATACTAGAGAGTGTAGAAGATGGGGGTTAGAATCAAGATTATTAGATGAGAGTTAGGGTTTTGTAAGTTTAGGAGGAGCAAGAGGTTTGGTGAAGATGTCAGCCAATTGACCTTATGGATGCACTTTAAGGGTACAAATAGTCTCATCCATAATCCTCTCACGAACAAAGTAGATATCCACATCTATACGCTTAGTACACTCATGATGTACCAGATTCTCAGCAATATGGATGGAAGTCTGGTTATCAAAGTGAAGCAGCATATGGAAGGTGGCAGGAAAAACAAGCTCATGTAGTAGGGAGCGAAGCCAAAGTAACTCACATGAGCCATAGCTTTATACTCAGATTCGACACTCGACTTAAACACGACTCTCTGCTTCTTAATTTTCATGTAACAAGATTACCTCCAAGGAAGGTACAGGAGCCAGATGAGGAGCGGCAATCAGTAAAAGAACCGACATAATCAGCATCAGTCTACCCACTAAATCGAGGTGAGCATGAAGGGAAAACATAATTCCAATGTCGGAGAAGACTTCAAATAACATAGAATCCGATGCACAACAACAAGATATCGAGCCATGGGTTGCATACATAAACTAGAGACGCAGGACAAAACCCTTGACTACGTGAATGATGATGAAATGATTATTTTTCCGAAATTAAACTAAATTAATTAAGCATAACCAATACAAATAAACGCGAATACCTTAAGGTTCGTAGTTTTCCATTCGGATGATCACATTTGATTCAAGTAGGGTCTAATCTGTTGCTCTAGATCTATTAAAGGTAGAACTCTAGCCACTTCCAGATTAGGGCACTCGCTCGTGGTTCAATGATGGAATCTCAGGTTCCTCAAGGGTTTAGAGATCGGGTGGATTCAAGAGTTTAGATTTGTTAGATGGCTGGGATGAGATTTTAGGGTTATTGAATCAGGTCTATTCAATGGTTTAGATGAAAACTAGGGTTATGGATTGGAAAATTTTGACAAAATAACGGCTTGATTTAGGGCTTATGGGAATAAAATAAGAGCAGAGAATAGATAAACAAGGATAAGAGATAAGATACAAAATTGTGGGCATCTGATCGATTTTAAATGTAACCCTTGCAAGTGCACAAGATCTATTGCAGTATGGCAAGAACAAGGGTGTCGACCCACAGGGAAATCTTGAATTTTAATTAATTCTTTCAGAGATTTAAAAACGTCCCTAAGGAAGTACCAAAGGGCAGATTCAATTTTACCAAAATTTATCACACTTTTCCTAAATGCAGAAAAATAAATTAATCTAAACAACTAATTACTGATGAATCTAAAATAATAATTAAATGAGATCAAGGAATATGCTACCCCAGATTTGTACCCCTTTTCTACCATTAAAACCCACAGTTTCATTAAAGCATCATTCACACCATCATTCAGCTATAGAGATGATTCGTAATAAAATATGATCATCAATCCGGCATACCCTATCTAAAAACTATGACTCAGCCTATCATTGCGGTATGAGTCATGTAAGAGGCATAGCGTATCTCATGATGTTTAGATCACAACAGTAAACACATAATCGCTCTGCAGCCTAGATTAGTCTGCAGGTCCAGATCTAACGATTATAGCCGTTGATACGCGCAATCAACGGTCATAACAAGCATTCAATATATTTTCAATAACACAAACTTTTAGCAAAACGATTCCATGATGAAAATAAATCGACTATGGTATTAATCATAAATAAGGGTACTTATCTGGGGATCGCATCTTCCCCGATCTACTGATTTAGCCGCTCATCTTTGGTGTATGATCTCCTTGTTCATTCAAAGTCATTCCTCTTTTCATTTCTTCCAAAAGATCTTTGTTTACAATGCCTTTTCCTAAATACAATCTATGCTTTCATGAACGTAAAGGAAAAACAATGCAAATCCTAGGTACAATCTACCCAGATGGAACCCTAGAAGAAGGAGAAAGAAGAACTCTTGAAAAGATGCCAAGAGGAGTCTAAAACCAAAAATAATAATAATGAATAATAATCTTCTAAAAAATTCTCTCCAAAAACTCTAAAAAGAAAAGCCAAAACTAACTCTCTAATTATCTATCTCTAATTCCCATCTCTAATTATCTATCTCTAATTCCTATCTCTAATTATCTATCTCTAATTCCTCTCTCTCATTCCTCTCTCCAAATTCCTTCTTTCCGAAGTGTTTGATCCGCTTTAAATAGAGCCGAAGTTTCCCAGCCACAGAGGTGTTCCAACTCGAAAATTTAGGGTCGATTAATCGACCCAATAGGGTCGATGCATCGACCTCCCAGATTTTCGTGAATTCCTGCCGAACTTTGCATCGTATTAACGCTTTGGTATTTTGGCCATAACTCTCTGTCCCGAACTCAGATTGAGGCGATTCTTGATCCGTTGGAAAGCTGACAGAAAGATCTACAACTTTTGTGTTTTAACAATTTCATAATTCGGCTGTCTTGAATGTACAAATTGAGCTACAAGTTGCACCAAGTTCTCGATGACCCAAAGTTGCAGTGTTTTGACATTATTTTCAGAATTCTTGGGCTGTTTTCTGCACTTGGCTTGTATTTACCTGAAACACTTCAAATCTAATAATTCTTATCAGATGGCCTTCATCGGATAGCTAAATATAGGTATCTAGGGGTGAAATATCATCATATTTCACAACTCATCAGCATCACACCCTTGGCCTCACCAAACCATCTTGGGAAGAAGAAGAATCACTCTTCAACAATGGTTTATCTCAAGCACATAAGGAATAACGTTCATTCATAATCAATAACTAATTACAATATTTATTTAGAGACCTTATATAGGAGGCCTCACAAAAGAAAATAAAACCCCAAAACAAATACTAAAAAAAAAGAAGAAAAACTATGCCCTTAAAACCTAAATTCTGTCAAAATTCGCAGTGTAGCAGATCAATCGAGGCACTATAGCAGATCAATCGAGGTACTGTAGCACTGTAGCTCGATCAATCGAGTTACTGTAGCACTGTAGCTCAATTAATCGAGTTACTGTAGCAACTTTCAATTTTCTCCGATTTTGAACTACTCCCATTGGCTACAATCGATTGAATGGTCAATCAATCGACTGGGCATTGCTCCAGCACACTAATTCTGCTCCTTTAAACCTTTCTGAAGTTGAAAATTTTGTTACGGCCCAATTCCAATGCTCTCGATCTTGACGCCCCCCGTCAACTGGCTAACAACACTACAACATAAGCTAGATCTAGATGTGTGCCAGTCCAATAGATGAGTCAACTAACAAGTCATTGATACATGCTAAGATCAGATAGGAGATCTCCCTCCTTGGTATGAAGAGAATGACTAGGGCCCATGGAGAATAAGATAATCGACATCCAAGCTTTTCAGTGTCACTTTGCAAATCAAGGGCACACTTGCTGTGATATGAAGATAGCTCAAGATGAGTAGGCAACTTTAATCCCTAGAAAGTACTTAAGAGGCCACAGATTGACGGGGATGCCGAGTACGTGGACATTGGTTTTGGACCACATCGCTTCTACCGGCGTCGAAAGAAGTGAAGAGGGAGCCCGAGTAATCCGAGTACCGCAGCTTCAAGGAAAAAAAAATATATATGACCAGTGATTGTGAACAGTGACGGACGTTCGTGATGAACAGTGTCGGGCGTTCGTGAACAGTGAAGGATGTCCGTGATTTTGACCCCCCACTGTCTGTAGGTCACGGATGTCCTTAGGACACTACGGACATTCGTGAGCGTCGTGACGGGGATTTCTAATTTTGCGAAATTTTTCTTTTTCAATCTTTTATTATTATTAGGACTCTTTATTTCGAATTAATTATTGGTGGCCTATATAAGGAGGATTGTAAAGATAATTTAATTAGTTTTTGAATATTTTGAATGCATTATTACTTGAATATTCTTCTTCCCGAGATGGGTTTGGTGTGAGGCCAAGGGAGTGATTCCCATATATCTTCTTGCTTATCTTTTGTCATCTATTTTCTTAATCTTTCATTATATTTGCTATTTATCGATCTCTGCTTGCTTTTCTAAATCTCAATCTAATGATTTCTTGATCCCAAAACCCTAAACTTTTTTTTGGAACCCTAAATCAATCAGAGCTAAAATCCTTTTCTAAACTATAAATCTAAACCAAACTATAAGCCTATTACAAAACCATAAACCTAATTCCGGAACCCTGGTTCGAGCCCGTGAATCTATATCGGATCGAAAACGAACGCCCAAGCCTGAAAAAGCTAGAGTTCTATCTCTAGGCTCGATCCCGCCTTAAATCTAACGGTACTTGCGCATCGGACTGGACCCTAGCTGGATCTCGCGTGATATACTTATCTGAATTTTCTGAACCTGAAGGTATTAAGTTAATTTTGAGATTAAGCTTGAATTAATTTTATTTAATTTCGACCAAATTGCATTAAATCATTAATCACGCATTTTAGGGTTACCGTCCCGCGTCAGTTTTGGTATCAAAGCCAGGTTCGTTTCTAGGTTAGGGCATCTTTGCTTGTCAGATTTACTTTATTGCATTTTTTTTTAGTCCATATTGCATTCCATTTTAGAACCCTATTAGAAATCTGTGATCACCATGGACTCGAGTGCGATTCTCAATGCCCTTAAAGGTATGTGAGAAGAGTTAGGTGCGATTAATGCACGTCTGAATACCATAGAGTAAGCCCAAACATCCCTAGAAGTTGATAATGATAGATTGCGTGATCGAATCAACCAACTGGAAGCGATTGGTGAACTTGAGGATCAACACCAAGGGCACCATGGTCACCAAGGAAATCAGAATCGTACGAATCCTCGTAGAGATGACTACGATCCCGAAGTTCAACTCCTTAAAAATGTCAGAGTTGAGATTCCAACTTTCGATGGAAGAAGAGACCCTGCAGTCTTCCCGGATTGGCTTTCCAACATGGACCAACACTTTGATTGGTATAACATGAATGACGATCGTTGTGTTAGACTCGCTAAAATGAAATTGGTTCGTCAAGCTCGACTTTTCTGGCTCAATGTCGAGCACATTAGGGTGAATGCGGGCTGTCCTCCCATTACCTGTTGGGACGACATGAAGGAATGATTTACTGAGAAGTATATTCCTTTATCATACCACCAACGCCTCCTCGATCAGTGGCAAAATTTACGCCAAGGTGGTATGCCCTTGACCGATAACATTGCCAAATTCGAAGAATTCATGATGAGGACCAAAGTATCGGAAGACCCTGAAATCACTCTCTAGATTATGCACCGGATTGTGACTTGATTTGCAAAAAGAATTGATTTCTCACCCCGTGGAAACTCTTGAAAGATGTTATGCCGTTGTGCAAGATCTTGAGCGATATTTGAAAATCTCGGTGGTGAAGAGAACCGAACCACAATTTAGTGGTCAACGCTCCAATGAAGGATGATTTAATCCTCCTCCCAAGCCTACACAACTTGTCCCTACCAATACGAGGTTTGAAAGGGGAAAAGGTGTAGTTGGAGAATCCTCAAGGGGCAGCTCTTCAATAAAGTGTTATAAATGTCATGGAATGGGGCACATTGCCGCCCAATGCCTTACAAAAGACACCCAAAGGAATCTCCTCAGAGGAAGATGAAGGAGATATAGTGGTTGAAGAAGAAATGTTTGAGCCAGACAACACACCCAATGATTAGGAGGATGATGCTATTGGCCATGCTTTAGTTGTGAGGTGTTCCCTAGCACAGCCTCAGTGGGATGAAAAGGATGACTTGTGAAGGGAGAACATTTTCCACACCTCTGCCAGATTTGGTGAAAAGAGTTGTAAGGTCATTGTGGATAGCGGTAGTTGTACTAATGTAGTGACACTCATGTCGTACGCCACTTGGGGCTTATACCCGAAGCCCACCCGAGACCTTATAAGGTCGCATGGGTTGACTCTTCATCCATTCCCGTGTCGAAAAACTGTCGTGTACCGATTCAATTAGGTTCTTATTCGAACACCTTATGGTGAGATGTGGTGCCGATAGATGTGGGCGATATCATTTTGGGAAGCTGTGGCTCTACGACATGAACGTGACTCTTTATGGTCGATCAAACATATACACGTTCATGCATAAGGGTAAGAAGATTACTTTACACCCTTTGCCTCCCAAAGCGCCATCGACCAACAAAGTCGAGAAGAAGGGCGAGTCTTCTAAATCCATTAATATGGTGAGCCCTTCTGAATTCGAGAAAGCATTGTTAGATGAGAGTGTGGTGTACATAATTGTCACCGTTGAGAGTACTCCTGAGTCAATGAGCGAGTGTCCCAAGGAGGTTGAGCCAATCCTGAAAGAGTTTACGGATGTCTTCCCTAAAGACTTACCAAACGAACTCCCTCCCCTGTGTGATATTCAACACGCAATAGACTTGGTTCCCAGATCCAAGGATCAAAATACCGGTTTTTCAGTACGTATCATCCTGACGTCCAGGATGATACGAACCGGGTATCGGCCGATACATTCAATGTATCGGCGATACATTGAATGTATCGGTTTGATACATTGATTTTTATTTTATTTTTTTTAAATCCCAAAAAATCAAGAAAAATAAATTTAATGATTTTCTATTTATTTTAACTTTTTTAAAAATTTATTTAAGCCTTAATTTGATGCATATTTCATAATTTTATCAACGCATAACCTAAATTTCATTGTACATGACTCATGATCAAAATTAAAAGGTATATTGTACATGAAAAACTTACTTCAAATCCACATTAAATTTCGTGGAGGTTCTTGGCCCTCGTGATCATCATCAGCGGTGCGCAAGCTTTCCCTACAATGTTGGTCATATTGATACCCATGATCATATGTGCCCCTTTAAAATTGAGGCATTAGTGACAAACATGGCTCAATGTAATAGGTAAAAGTTGGTCCTCCAAAAATTTAACCAACGAAGTCATATGGGCCGGGGTAGGTTGGTTGAGGCCGATAGTATGGGTTACTGGTTGCTGAATCTTTGATATTTTACAAACTAAATTCCCCGAAGCTAGAAGTCATATAACCCACATCATCTTGTGGACCTTGTGGTGGTGGTGGTGTTTAATAAGATTTTGACGCTCTTCCTTCAATCCCTCCACCTCTAAATGTAGGAGTGTCATACATTGTTACCGGCTCATCATCCCATGCGGCAATACCTCCATAAGAATAAGGATCAACATCACCCGCTCCACCACTAGTGCCAACGTGGGTTTCATCGCCTCCATCATCACCCCCACTATCACCCCCATCATCGTCACTATGACTATCGGGTTGTGTTTCGTCATCAGATCCAACCACTGAATGACGATTCAATCTTCTTTTCCGCCTCAGTGGTTGGGAAGTCTGCTCTTCCACTACTCTTTCAGCATTATCCAGCCATGCATTGCCCTCAGTATCCAACACTGGCTCTTCTCTCTCTTCGATGGGATCAAAATATTCACTATCTGTAAGATAGAATACGATAGATGAATTAGTATATGCCTCATCAATTAGATCAAATAAAAATTGTATGAACTAAGACTTCATATAATTTTTTTTTTATCGGTAAGATTAGTATTTCATTAAACACAATGAAGATACAACCACTAATCAGGGACGAGCCAGGAGCTCGACAAGACGAACAGAAAAAGGAAAAGAAAACAAAAAAAGGAAAAGAAACAAAAAAAGACCGAATCAAACGGAAGCAACCAAAGTAACCATTACAACTCAACATAAACAGCTACAGCTCCTGACCAAACAGCCCTCCTCAATCTCCTTCGAAGAGTCGAATCCCCTCCATATCCTACTGGAGGTCCCTCGAGAGGCCCCAAGCCTTGGCCCATGTCCTCAATTCTCTCTTAATCTCACTCACCAACTGCATGTGTGCCTTGAATTTTCCTTTGAACAATCTAGCATTTCTCTCCTTCCAAATGGCCAAGAAAATTGCCAAAGGAATGTAACATATGTGACCCTAATTGCAGCGATTAAATTTGCAGTAAAATTCCGCAATAACTTCACCGAAAGACTTCAGCATGCAGCCCACTAAATTCCCACCGCTTCGAAATACATTCCATATTTGGTTCGCAATTGTGCAATGAATAAAAGTATGATCTGCAGATTCAGACTCCGAACAAGACATGATATAGCGATTTGGAAGCATGAGGCCCCTATGGAATAGAACATCTATCGTTTTAACCCAGTTATGAGCAGCAAACCACCTAAACAAAATATTTCTTGGTGGAGCTTTCACCTTCCATACCCCAATCCAAGGCCTGATGATGACTGGTCTGCGCCAAAGACAACGATACGCCGATTTAACTGTGAATCTCTCATTACCTTGATGCCACCAGACCCTCCTATCAATGTAGTCGTTGAGCACCGGAAATTGAGGCAAATCACCGATTAACTGGGATAGATCATGCATCTCAGAACCCCGAAGGTCTCAACGGAGACCTAAATTCCAAACTCCATTGCCCCATCTATCCTCACTACAACATTCGGCAACTGTAGCTCCCTTCTTCCGGCTGAGAGTATAAATACGACGGTAAGCCAATTGAAGAGTGTGACAAGTGGCCCACGAATGCTCCCAGAACTTGATGGACAAACCATTACCAAGAACGTGCTTAACACCTCTCCTGAAAGCCGACAAATGATGACAGACTCCTCTCCACCAACCGAACAATCTATGATGTCCGGTAACACCAGGTTCTCAACCTCTTTCCCTTACCACGATTGGTCCTCTCCATATTTCTGACCCTTAATCGAATATTGTAGTGGCAGTAGACTAACACTTCCAATCATTCCATAGTTAGCCTATTCCTTGTCTTCGTATGAATGAGAGAGAAGGTGCTCCAATTTCGCTCACAATTGGACGAGGAACATGTTTGCGATAAAACCCTCATTGCAACTCGCCTCAATATTGGGCCATCACCTCTATAATGCATTCACCAATCAGCAGGTTTGTCGTACTTGATTTGGGATTGCGCCAACGAGGTCCCAAATGACCCATGTCTTTTACGAAACATTTCAATCTACAAAGATGGAATATAATAACCCACATATCAATATAATATTCATGACATTTGACTTATTAGTCATAAGATATGATTACTTACTCACATCTTTGATGGCTTGACCTTGGTTGGCCAACTCAGGGAGCATTCATTGGATTACATTAAGCAAATTGTTGTACACTTCATCACCCTCCCTTAACTCGAAGCGTAGCGTATATTGGAAGGCCGGATTCAAGTAGTGTGTTATACATCAAATATGAACAATCTCATCAATATATGAAAACAACGAATATGAAAAATAATAAATAAATAAAAATCACTACATAAGCAGTTTAGCATGTTATACCTACGACATGCAAGTACTGATGGAATTGTGCATCCAACCTCTTGTCGATGATCGCCCAATATCGTTTATATTTTGTAGGGCATTTGGTTTTAATAGTCAATTTTGCTTTATCCATCGACTCGTAAACATACCCCATCGTTGGTTTCTCATCACCATCTACCAACCTCAACACTTGAACCAACGGGGTAGTAACGACAATCAGGTGGTCAACATCTGCCCAAAACTGGGGGCTGTAGATCAGGTTAGCAACTTCATTGCAAGCAGGTCTTTTTGCTCATGGGAGTTCTAACTCATGTTTTCTCCATTCTTCGAAGTTGACCATGCTTTTTAGCTCACGCCTATATCTAGCTAAGCTTTGTAGGGCAAGAAATTGTGTAGCAAATCGTGTAATCGCAGGCCGGAGCAGCTCGTTCCTAGTGAAGTCTCTAATCAAATTCGCCAACCTGTCACTGTTGTATAGGTAGGAAGTAATCGTTCTTCCCTTCTGAATAATTGCCTATGCCTTACTTTACTTTCCCAAATCCTCAAGAATGAGGTCCACACAATGAGCGGCACACGGAGTCCAGTACAAGTGACGTCTCTTCAATATTAACTGTCTTCCTGCGTCTTTGTAATTGGCGGCATTGTCTGTTACCCCTGCACAACCTGGTGCTCTCCAACATCTTCAACTACCTTATTCATTAGATGAAAGAGGTAATCAGTCGTTTTCGCATGTTTAGAAGCATCAATTGATTTTAGAAATATTGTCCAGACATCGCAGTAGACTAAAAAGTTGATCAAACTCTTCCTTGTGGGACCAGTCCATCCATCGCACATAATTGTGCAGCCTTTCTCATCCCATACTTCTTGGAAGCTATCCACATAAGCTCCTATCTCCTTGTACTCATCATCTAATCAGAGCCCAGATACCTCGTATGCAGAAGGTTTTTTGACTCCTGGACCAGCTTCTGCACTTGTATCAATCATACTTTTGAAGTACGGCAACTCCACAACTTGACTCGGAATGTGATTGTATATCACGAACTTTGCAATCGATTTTCCAAGCCTCTTCCATCATTTTTTCAGTGAAATTATACTCAATTTAGTTTGCTTAGAGCTTTCTATCCGATACATGAACGGATCTATGAGACCTGTAGTACGACCTATAGTAGACGATTTGGTCTCCCTCACTGATGCTGACCTACGCAACCCTACAATCTCATGCATTATTGCTTGAATATTCTTCTTCCCAAGATGAGTTTGGTGTAAGGCCAAAGGAGTGATTCCCATATATCTTCTTGCTTATCTTTTATCATCTATTCTCTTGATCTTTTATTATATTTGCTATTTATCGATCTCTGCTTGCTTTTCTAAATCCCAATCTATTGATTTCTTGATCCCAAAACCCTAAACCTTTTTTTGGAACTCTAAATCAATCAGAGCCAAAATCCTTTTCTAAACCATAAACCTAAACCAAACCATAAGCTTATTACAAAACCATAAACCTAATTCCGCAACCCTGGTTCGAGCTCGTGAATCTACATCTGATCGAAAATGAATGCCCAAGCCTGAAAAAGCTAGAGTTCTATCTCTAGGCCTGATCCCCGCCTTAAATCTAACGATACTTGCGCATCGGACTGGACTGTAGCCGGATCTCTCATGATATACTTATCTGAATTCTCTGAACCCGAAAGTATCGAGTTAATTTTGAGATTAAGCTTGAATTAATTTTATTTAATTTCAGCCAAATTGCATTAAATCCTTAATCAAGCATTTTAGGGTTACCGTCCCACGTCACAGATCCTTCATATCAAATATCTTGCCAAAATCCTGGTAAACATGAACAAGAGTTCCAGCATGGTCCTCAGCCACTATAATATCATCAACATACACCAAGAGAACGGTCCAGTCAGCAGGACCTGAATGGACGAATACTGAGTAATCAGAATGACATTGATGAAATCCCATAGGCAAAAGAACACTGCTGAATCTATGGAACCAAGCCCATAGAGACTGTATTAAGCCATTATCTGCCTTAAGGCAATCTATGGCTTAAAAGTTAAAACATATGTTATTATTATATACATATATATATATATATATATATATATATATATATATATATATATATATATATATATATAAACATGAACACACATACAAGAAACCTCCATATTAGGCAACCACTAAACACTATACTACACACCTAAAGACAACTACTACAATACAGCATAAGGATGACCAAACGACCCCATCTGACACTCCAAAGATACCAGCTTGCTGATGACCTTGCCAATAACTAAAATAATGAAAATTACCTTCCCAAATGGTCAATGCTCCCTTAGATAGTTCTCTTTCCATCATACAAAGAAGGTTGGCCTTTTACTCTTCAGATGAAACATCATTTATTCTCCTCATAGTCTTATCAACATTTATTTTTTAAATTCATCAGCACAATTAATAAAACCCCCTTACCTTTTTGTTAAAAGAAATGTCTCTAAGTTTTCTGAAAGAGAGCCAACACTTGCACACGGTTTCTCTACCCTTGCGCCAGTTCTAAAAAATTATTTTTTATTTTTTAAAAATGACCAGGATACCCTTGTGGTTGCACCTTCACTTATAACGCGTTAAACTGTGTTTATGTGGCTAGAATGCACCAAAGAAATTTTTTGCAGAGAATTACCTACATTTCAAAGAGAAAGAGATTTTATTTGAATTAATATTCAAGTTTTTTATAGGTTTTATAGCTACAGGCCCGGAAAGAAGAAAAAAATTGCAGAGAAAAACAGGTTAATTACAGGTTTTCTTACTCTATCCATTAACTGACATCTCAGACACAGGTCAAAGGAGGAGGAGGAGAAGAGGAATGGTATGGCTTTTGTGCTTAAATAAGATGAAGAGAAGAAGAAACGACATAGCTTTTGAAAGAAGAAGGAGAAGAAGAAGACAAATGGTGTAGGTTGTGGAAGATGAAGAAATAAAGTGGTTGTGGCTTTTGTAACAAGAACAAAAGATAACTAAGTGTGCAATCTTTTTTATGTGCAATTATAGACATGCCCTGTGGAATCACAAATTTTTTTAAACTGGGTGCAAGGGCACACTTGCTGTGTGCAAGTAATGGCTCCCTTTCTGGAATGAGCAAAATTTATGATGAACAAACTAGTCTCTGTTAATGTCCAAACAGTACCTAAATGACCTCTTGCTGACTGAAATGGCAAAAATTTTAAAAGACCAAATTGTGTGTTAGAGAGAGAGAAAGAGCATATTTATGTATATAAACTCTACATTGGTGCAGTAAGGAAAGTTCCAGAAAACTATTAATAGGCCAAATTATTTCAAGTAATTAATATGTTCCTTCAATTTTCAGCCATTAGAAGCTTAGAGTGGATCATGTACATCTTGCAACAATGCATGGACCAAACATGTTAAAAGAATCAAGTGCGAATTGCAGAGTACTAGAAGTAGTTTGCTTACTACTTAAATTATCTCTGCTCTACGGAATTATTTCATAAAGTATTCAATGGCTATGTAATGACTACCTTACGAACTGTAGTTATGGAAAGACCTTTGCTGACAAGTGTGTCTGCTATCCACCCTCCTATGTTTGCAAAAACAGCCATGGTTAACCATGGTAGGACACATAGTAGTCCTGATTCTGTGAGATTAAACTTCAACACCTAAGCAAAGCCATTAAAATATGAGAAGTAGTCAGTTTTCCTGATAAGTAAATATGATTGCATCCACAGCAACTATCTCTCCACTTTTGATTAAACATACAAAAAACTAAGATAAACTGAAATTGAAGTCCCTTTACATCATCAATGTATATGCCAGAGAAATTAAAATCCAAGTGTCAAAATTATCATATCTTATTTCTGGAAGAAAACAACAGGAACCCCCAGAATTCCCAGCTATGAAAACTATTAGCATAATTCCTGCATCCGATATCAAATTTGGAAATTTTCTTTCTTAATAAACCAATCATGAGAACCATAGAACTAGCAAACTACATCAAGTGCTACTACTACAAAATCAATGAAACGTGCAGACTACATCTCTGCATAACCAGAAACCGTATGCTAATGAAAGTCAACTAGCTTGGAAAGAATGTTAATTCATCATCAACTTGTCCTATGAATTTGTGGTCGGCTTTGGAAACAATATTCAATATCAGGAAAATCAATAGCCATTCAGCTGGTTTCAGATATTTGTTAGAAATATGTAAATGCCATATAAAATGGTTAAAGAAACTTCACTAAACACACTTTATCATCCAGATATTCAATCCCTTAGTCTTCCAACTTGCAAAATGCATCCCTTAGTCTTCCAACATGCATAATTCATCCCTTTTCTCCAAAGGGATGAATGGTATGGTATGTTCAAGGACTAAACTTGAATTAATCTAAATGATGTCTTGTTGAAGAGGAGTTTTAATGGGTTCAGTAACAATGAGACCAAACAATATATACTGGAAACATCACAGCCTTCATAAAATTTCAATCCAATTCCAATCACAGCATATTTGAGCATGTAACAAACACTCAAAACATCTTTTTTGGATACTGTTTTAATACAGTATCAGGGACAATTGATTGGATTTATCAGCAAAACATGTCATAGATATGTTGCATTTTATATACTTGTATTGCAAATTTGAAATTAAACAAGTAAAAGTAAGGAAATTGGAGAAGCAAGGAAAAAAAACTAAGAATATGACATAGGTATTGAACTTCACCCATGCCAGTCCCAAGCCTGTATAAGAAAGGGGGAGCATTTTGTCAGCTTCTTGAAGAAATCTGGCCAAATTCTATGACCAGTCCTATTTCACTGACCACAAATGGATGGGACAATGTGGTGAGCATGATGACTTTTAGTAGGTAATTAATCCACTTGTACGAAATTCAGGTAATAGTTAGGGTCAGTTCTTTCTAACTTGACAGCTTTTGAAAGACCAATCAAATAGAAGATGAAACGGGCATAATTACAATCTAGTGGCACCTGCTCCCCTGTTTGATGATGAGGATATATCTGCTAGGTCTGTTCATTATTCTTTGCTTTAGCGGGGAAGTTTCTTAGACGCCGATCTTGGCTTAAGAGGTTCCAGCCAGATATAGGGACTCTTAGAAAGTTAATTAATGGGAAACTGGAAGTTGTGTTCGCCATGCACAGCTTCAATCTTAGATAACAGACATATTCGGTTTAATTTTGAGTCTCAGGAGGATATGATATCTATTTGGTTGCAGGAGAGTTTAGTTATGGCTTTTTTCGTGAAAGTTTTCAGCGGACACCCATGCTCTGGTCCTCTTTTCAAGATCCGTTGTTAGTTCCTGCATGGATATATTTTCCTCATGGATCAAAATTTCGGCCGATACCGATACGTATCGGACGATACGTATCGGTATTGGTATCGAACGATACATTGAATGTATCGTTCGATACATTCAATACAGTTGAATGTATCGAACGATACATTCAATGTATCGTCCGATACCAACCGGTACCGATACGTATCGTCCGATACGTATCGTTTTGGAGCTCGGACGATACGTATCGGTAACCCGATATTTTGACCCATGATTTTCCTAACCTGCCGTTGTTTTGTTTCAAACCCATCAATCTACGGTCCATTGCTTCTTTAATAAGAAAATTCCTTGCGATTCATCCCCAAACCATTGACGGAGATTTCATTGATTCTGCTAAGGTGTGTGTCCTTGATATGGTGAAGTAAAACCCCAAATGTATCTAGCAAGGACTTGGTCGTGGTAATGAAGAAGGGTCTTGGCAAAAGATTTACTACACTCAGTTACCTATGTTCTGCACTCATTGTTGTAAAAAAAGTCATGATCAAGGACAATCTGTGGAAAGAAGTGATCTGAAGAACAGAAGAAGGATGAAAGTGATGCGGGACAAAACCCTAAACTACGTGAATGCTTATGAGATGATGATTTGCCGAAATTAAACTAAATTAAAAATAATGCGAAAACCTTAGGGTTTCATAGTTTCCATTGGAGAAACGCGCTTGATTCGAGTAGGATTTGTTAGCCTTGTGGTATAAATCAGTCCTAGAGGTAGAACTCTAGCTATTCCAAATTAGGGCGCCGTTCGGGATTCAATGATGGAATCACGAGTCCTCTAAATGGTTCTTATACGGGTTGGTTAACGACTTGTATGAGATCTAGGGTTCAAATCAGATCAATTCAATGGTTCTGATGGATGTGTGGGTTTTGAATATTGGGGGCATTTATGGTTGGATGGCTGGGTTTAGGATTTATGAGATAGGTTTGAATCAATGGTTCTGATTTTGGGAATTTTGGAAAAAGGTAATTGCTAGATTTTAAGGTTTATGGGATCAAAATAAGCAAAGAAAGAAAATAAAAAAATAAAAATAAAGAGATAGATAGGAGATAGATTTTGGGCTTCACACCAAACCCTTCTCGGGAAATAGATTGTGGGCTTCGCACCCTTGGCTTCACACCAAACCCTTCTAGGGAAGAAGATTTAATCTTCAAAGAAGCTCATCTCAAGTTCCAAAGCAAAAGCTCTTTTTCATTAATCAAAAACTAATTACATTGTTTTCATCATGACCTTATATAGGAGGTCTTAAAATAAAACCCTAAAACAAAAATAAACAAAAAAGAAAGATAAATTTGCCCTCAAAACTTAAATTCTTTTAAAATTCGCGCTGTAGCTCGATCATTCAAATTACTGTAGCACTGTAGCTTTTTTTTTTATTTTTTTACTGGTTACAATCGATCGATCGATTGAATGGTCGATCAATCGACTGGGCATTGGTCCAGCACACTAATTCTGCTCCTTTCTACTTTCTTGAAGCTGAAAATTTTGTTTGCGACCCAACTTCAATGCTCTCGATCTTGGTGTCCCCCGTCATTCTCCCCGACTCAAAATGTTTCATCACCGATGAAACATGCATGTAGTACTGATCAAGTGTATTGGAACCCGAATGGTGGAACTCCTTGCAACTAACCCAACAATCTCAGCATCATGTGACGTATGATCATTAACTCTCCCAGACCTGAAGGAATTCATCCTCGATGAAGTGTGATCGCGATATCGGTCGGGAATACGAGAACGCAAGCGACGAAACTTTTGAAGCTTCTCATTAACTCTCCCAGACTTGAAGGAATTCATCCTCGATGAAGTGTGATCGCGATATCGGTCGGGAATACGAGAACGCAAGCGACGAACCCTCTCATGATCGGCCCATGCACTCTCGGTAGTCGACATATCAATCCTCTGCATCTCATAAACTAGAAACTCTCTGCCGCAGGTGAAGGCCACAAGATCATCCCAAATTTTCTCAATTACTTCTTTCCTCTGCCTACTTGGGTAGGGAAGGGGTATCGGCTGCAAAGTTGGGATGGGATCATGAATAGGGAGCGCTTGGAAAGGATTGCAAGGTCGTGGGGTTGAGCCTATAGAAGGAACTAGGTCCTCCACATTGAACGTTGAGCTAATCCTTGTATCTGGAGGAAGCTCAAGAACGTATGCATTAGGACCACTCCTTGCCACAATTCCAAAAGGTCCAATGCCGTGGGCATGGAGCTCCTTTACGACTCCCGATGGGAATCGTTCAGGTCCAATCCGAACCATTGCATGATTATTCAATTGAAATTCCATAAAAGCCTTAGGTAACTGCAATGGTACTTTGAGAGTTTCATTGCATAAATTAATTTTAAGCTTAATTTCGGTATGCAATGCGAAATGAGACTCAAAATTTGACTCACAATAAGACTCGAAATGTGAAGCACTATGTAACTCGAGACCATGATGTGTATGTGTATCTAAGGACTTAGATACTCTCATGTGTATGTGACGCTAACAACTCACATGTAACCGACTCAAGTGCTCTTGATTCTACTAACATTAACGACTTAGACACAACTGACTCCATGGGCACTATCAACTCATGTGTGATCGAAACAGGGGACACTAATGGCTCATGTACACTCGACTCTATTAACTAGTGTATGCTCATGTCAACCAAAACCAAAGACTCTGGGATACTTTATTCAATTGACACTAATGGTTTCTGTGTACCCAGTTCGGTGGCTTCACGTGTACTCGGCTCAACCAACTTCAAAGATTCAAGTGCACTCGACTCTACCACCAACAAGGACTCGTGCACAACTGGCTCTACGGGCACTAACAAATCGTGCGTGGATGACTCAGTTGACTCGCGTGTGGGCGACTCAACATTACTACCCACAAAGGAAATAGAAGCCTCTTTGACACAAACTAGACTCTCATCAGCTTCTTCCATCTCCTCTTCACTCGTCACGGTACGAGGGTCATACACTTCCTCTTCTACTTTGAATCTTTCCTGCTCCTTAGAACTCTCTCTTTTAATCACTAAATTCAGAGTGAAAAATTTTGTAGTGCATTGATAAGCAAAGTATCCAAATTCGTGACACTTTGAACAATCAAGACACTTGTCTGTCTTGGTTTTCAAAAACCGTAGAAGGTGACGGTGTGTTACAGGAACATACTCTTTGATAAGGTTCACCTTCATGTCCTCCCATGTGGAGATGGGTTTACTCCGAAGAGATTCAGTACAGTGCTCTATGAGAGTCAAAAAATTTTGACATTACCTTCCAACTTGGTTTTTGCTAGTCTAATTTTATACTCATTTGGTACGCCATACCAATCAAAATAATCCTCTACACTAGACAACCACTCTACGAAGGTTTTAGGGCTCCCCCACCCCTCAAAGTTTGGAGCCTCATTCCGAATAGATTTTAGAAACCTATCGGCAGGGTCGTACTCGGGTTCACGATGATTAGGGTATCCCTTAACTCTAGTCTCATCATGACTTTTGGGACTATGCTCAAAATTTGGAGTACAGCGACTCCTACTATTAATCGCACACACTTCAGCTTTGATGTCCCTAAGGGCATCGACAAGCTCACCCATGTTCATGGTGATCACGACTCACTAATCACGGGTTCTAAATGACATGCAATTATGAACCAACAAAGAGTGAGGAATTTTATCAAACACTAGATGAGTGTGCGAATGAAGGCACAAATGACATGAAATCAAAGACATCGAAATGACATACACGTGACTCAAAATGAGTAAGGACTTTTGTCGAACACAAGACATGCACATTTGATGAACATAAAATTTACTAAGATTAAAATGATATGCAAAAGATGCCCTAACCTAGAACTTAAGCTTTGATACCAAAACTGATGCAAGACAAAACCCTAAACTACGTGAATGATTATGAGATGATGATCGTGCCGAAATTAAACTAAATTAATTAAGCAAAAATCAATACATAATCGCAATACCTTAAGGTTCATGGTTTTCCTCAGAAGATCGTGTAGATTTGGGTAACCGGTCCATGCGCTAGATCCGTTAGCCTTGCGGTGCAGATCGATCTTAGAGGTAGAACTCTAGCTATTCCAGATTACGGCGCCGCTCAGGATTCAATGATGGAATCACAAGCCCTCTAAGGGGTTCTGATTCGGGTTGGTTAATGGCTCATATGACATCTAGGGTTTGAATCAGATCAATTCAATGGTTCTGATGGATCAATGGATTTTGAATTTTGGGGTATTTCTGGTTGGATGGCTGAATTAGGGATTTATGAGATTGGTTTGAATCAATGGTTCTGATTTTGGAAAATTTGGAAAAGGTAACGGCTGGATTTAAGGTTTATGGGATCAAAACAAGGCAGAGAAAGAAAATAAAAAGATAAAGAGATAGATAGGAGATAGATTGTGGGCTTCACACCCTTGGCTTCACACCAAACCCTTCTCGGGAAGAAGATTTAATCTTCGAAGAAACTCATCTCAAGTTCCAAAGCAAAAGGTCTTTTTCATTAATCAAAAATTAATTACATTGTTTTCATCATGACCTTATATAGGAGGTCTTAAAATAAAACCCTAAAACAAAAATAAACAAAAAAGAAAGACAAGTTTGCCCTCAAAACTTAAATTCTTTCAAAATTCACACTGTAGCTCGAGCAATCGAGGTACTGTAGCCTTGTAGCTCGATCAATCGAGTTACTATAGCACTATAGCTTCTTTTTTTTTATACTGGCTATAATCGATCAATCAATTGAATGGTCGATCAATCGACTGGGCATTGCTCCAGCACACTAATTCTGTTCCTTTCTGCTTTCTTGAATCTGAAAATTCTGTTGCGACCCAACTTCAATGCTCTCGATCTTGGTGTCCCCGTCAGAGAGCAATGATGAGAAACAGCAGGAGACTCATCAAGATCAAGATAAAAAGGATTAAAATGAAAAGGAGGACCATGCTAAAGGTTTTGGTTTAAAATCTGTTCCCACAATGATAAATCTCATTGACCTGGATATGAAGATTGGGTTGGAAAGCTCGAAGGCTGCTGCTAAAGGAGATGATCATGTACGATTCTCAAAATGCAGAATCTCGCGATCCTCAAGGAGGTAGGTGAAATCCCATTAATGGTAAGAGTCCTATCAAAACTATCTCAAATTAAGGGAGCATGTTGAGGCCATTGAGACTCGCTCAACCACGTTAAATGTCGGTGCATACACACAAACAACACTTTAAAAATTACATAGAGTATTTACATTTTCTTTACCGATGAAACCCTAAATTTCTCATCTCTCCCACTCTCACCTTAAATCTTCAACCCGTCACCTATCTCATCTCTCTCACACCCAAAAGTTTCACATCTCTCATCTCGCAATCACCCCCAAAATTGTCAAGTTCTCCTCTGCACTCCTCTCTTACTCTCACCCAAAAATAGTCAAGCCATCGTCTCTCCCAAGTTAGGCCAATGTTAGACCCCAAAAGACGATAAATTTCACCACCATTCAGAGAATGTCATCTCTTCCCTCCATAGCTGAATACCAATGTTCGTAGCCTCTCAAACTGATTGTTAGCATCTTGTATGCATGCATTTCCATTTTTTTTCCAAAACAAATTACATAGAAGAAAACCCAAAACCTTTGAGCGAGTTGGCATGCTACTCTAAAGACATGTATGTATTCGGCCCCCGAGTGCATTGCTGGGTGACTACATGAGGAAAAAAGGTACTTGTAGGCATCTCTAGATTTTTTAATCTTTCCAGCAATTTTAATTTGGGATTTAATTCCTAACATGTTGGATAGGGCCAAGGCCAACCCACTAAGAACTACAAATCAATTGATTCTCCTCACAAACCAAGTGAATATCAACTTCCAATTGATAAATACTGATGAAAGTTGTTCTGCACAAAAGACTTCCCAAGTAGTCCCACATATTGACACTTTTAAACTTGTCCGATGGCATACCAATGGATTAATCAATGGAGTAGGTGATCCAAGATAAAATCTCTGCACTACTTTTCCACTATTCAGCATCTTCCTCAAGTGGTTCTTTAATAGAACAGTCAACACAACCACACATCTCTCCGTCAACACAACCACACGTCTCTCGCAAAAAGAGACTGCTAACAAATAACCAAAGAAGCTTTTGCGCGTACTATGTCGGATCACCGTCCCATTGTTCTTACGTGTGACTCCCGGGGAAGGGGACCGTCCCCTTTCCGTTTTGAGAATATGTGGTTGTTGGACGATGCTTTTCGGGAGAAGGTTAGGGAGTGGTGGGCGGAACCGGTGTCCGACGAGACGGCTGCCTATTGTTTTATCAATAAGCTGCGGCGGGTGAAGGATCGAATCAAGACTTGGAATAGGGAGGTGTATGGCATGGTGCACGTTCGAAAAGAGGAGCTGCTTTTACAGTTGAAGGGGTTTGATAACCTGGAGGAAATCAGAATTCTCACGACGGATGAGAGGGAGGCTAGAATGAAAGCTAAGGCGGAGTTCAGTGAGAGTTGTAGGGCCGAGGAACTTTTTGGATGCGAGCGAAGGCTAGATGGTTCAAAGAGGGGGACGCTGAAGTACTTCCATGCGATTGCTAATGCTGTCGCAACAAAGCCAAGTATTTGGGGAACATTACGATTGGAAGGAGTCAGTACTCGGGCCACGAGGAGGTGCGGAATAGTATTGTGTTCTGAGCGGTTGTATACGGATGAGGGGTGAGGCGCATTTGGATGAGATTCGGGTTTTATGCTATTTAAGCGAGAGCTCTTTTTACGGAAGAGGAAGTGTGGTCCGCAATTAGGCGGGGTGGGACCAATAAATCTCCGGGGCCGGACGGATTTACCATGGAATTCTACCGCGCTTTCTGGGAGTGTATTAAGGTGGATCTCATGGAGGTTTTTCATGAATTTCACTCTTCGGGTTTTATTGGGAGAGCTCTAAATTCTACTTTTATTACCCTAATTCCCAAGATTCAGGGGGCCGAGAATATCTCTGATTATCGTCCGATTAGTTTGACCCACTGCGTCTACAAGGTCATTCGAAGGTCTTTGTGATAGACTTAAGTGGGTTATGGGTTCCATCATCTCGACTATCGTGGGCTTTTGTTGTGGGAGACAATTGATGGATCTTCGGTAGTTGCTAATGAGACCATCCACATGACCTATGTTATGCGTACGGATCCTGGAAGGTGGACATGGAGAAAGCCTCTGACCGGTTAGTTGGAAATGCTTGGATTATATGATGGAAAGGATGGGTTTTGGTGTGATTTGGAGGAAATGGATGCGCGGGTGTATTTCTTCTGCTTGGTTCTCGGTTTTGGTTAATGGGACTCCAGCGGGGTATTTCAAGAGCTCTAGGGGTCTCAGGCAGGGTGATCCGTTATCCCCCTTTCTTTTCAATATGGTGGGGGAGGCTCTATCTGGTTTGATCGGGAAGGCACGGGATTTGGGCATGCTTACGTGCATCGTGAGTGATCGGGGAGGTTTATTACGCATCTGCGATGATGCGACGACGATTCGTCGGGAAGGCTGATGGGACGGAATTAAGCACAATTGCTGATGTGCTTTCTGTGTTTGCGGCGGTGTCGGGCCAACGGGTTAATCTCCTTAAATCCACATTATCGGGTATAAGGGTGGAGAATCAGGTTCTGACTTCCTTGGCTGGGTCGGTTGGGTGCCGCATTGAGGGGTTACCCATCAGATACTTGGGTATGCCGCCGATCGAAAACTTTCGAGTCGCGATTGGCTTCCGATGGTGTGATTTGAGCGTGATTGCTCGGCATGGAAGGGTAGGCTCCTTAGTGTTGGGGGAGGTTGGTCTTGGTTAAGGTGCTCTCTTCGATACCCATCTTACCTGCTTTCTCCATGTATAGGTGCCCGCAAAATCATTGTGATTGGAACGTATTCAAAGGTCATTTTTATGGGAGGGTGCTGGTCTGAACAGGAGGTATCACCTCGTCAATTGGGACACTTGCCAGCTCCCGATCGCGTATGGAGGGTTGGGGATTCGGGGTCTTAGGAGAAGGAATTTGGCGATGCTCGGGAAGTGGACTTGGAGAGCGGAAAGGGTTGAGGAGAGAGGTTGTCTCTGGTGGATGGTTTTGCGCGACAAGTACGGCCTTTCCTGGGGAATTGGGGGATAGCTGTGTCTACCCACGGAATTGTTCGTGGTGGTGGAGAGACACCTCACATACCTGGGAGATATGGGCTAGAGGGGTGCGATACAGTTGGGGGTGTGGGTCCCGTATTCTTTTTTGGGAAGACCCGTGGCTGGATGTGAGTCCGCTCAGAGTTAGGTTCCCGGCTATCTACGCCCTTTCTTTGAATCAGGGTGGTAGGATCGATGAATTTGTGACCTGTGTGAGTGATAGATGTACCTGGGACGTGGTCCTCAGGAGACGTCTTAGGGACGGTGAGAGGGCAAGCTATGTGGAGTTGTTGAGGTGGCTTCTGCCCCGCGGACCTCTAAGGGCCAGAGGATTTGGGACTTCAACGGGAGGAGAAGTTCTGTCAAAGCCTTATATACACGTTGGCTATCATGGCGCCGCTTATGAAGGAACCTTTTCCTCTCAAGATCAGATTTTTCATTTCGACGGTAAGGATAAAATTCTTACTAGGGACCAGCTAATTCGGGGATTGAGGTCCCGTTGGCGTGTGCTATGTGCTCTGACGGATGGAGTCTCTCGCACATCTCTTCCTTCATTGTCGTCTGACCTCGAGTGTCAGGGAGCCATTCTTAGAGCCTTTGGGGTTTCTGGGTCATGCCTTTGTCCGTATGCCTTCGTATTGAAGGGGCGATCTCGTGAAGGGGATGAGGGGAGCTTGGATGGCTGCCCTTTTCGCCGCGTGTATTTGGTGCGAGAGGAATCGCGAATCTTTGAGGTCAAACCAAACACTGTTAGCATGGCTATCGTGGCGACTCTCGAGCTCGCTACTTTTGGGGAGCACTGGGGGCGGGATCATCAGATTTTCCCTTGGGAGCCGGGTTAAGGGGGGCCTGTTTGGTAGAGTGATGTGAGTGTGGGTTGTGCTTGAGTGTGGGGGTTATTTGTTTTGTCCTTAGTGGGTGTTCTCCTTTTTTTATCTATGTCACTTGATTGTATACGGCTTCAGCGCCTTGCTGGTTTTTCTATATAATCTTCTATTACTGATCAAAAAAAAAAAAAAAAACAAATAACCAAAGAACGTAAATTCTAATCACACATTGAAAGCTTCTATGAGCTTCAAGACCACTTTTATATGAATCAAAGAGAAAACAATAAAATGACCATTTGAGAATAAAATGCATACTAAAAGGCCACTATGAAGATGATAAGTGTATGCAAAGAAATCGAATATTCCGTATATAGCAGATCCAGATTTATCCCGATGAATCACAGAATCCAAAAAAGCATGAAAAACTCCTTTGGAAACTAGATCCAATCACCACAATGGAAACAATATCCAAAAAAGCAAAAAACATTGGCTTTTGTACCTAAAAAATCTGAAAAATAATCACCTCTCAAAAGTGTGTACAATTATGTTCCTGAGAGGAACAAAATGCACTCATAGAGGTAGGCATACATAAGCACATTTATAGAAGTATGCAATAGTGAACAAAATAGGAATCATGTGTATTTCATTAATATCAAATATCGGTTGTTTTTTAATCTTCAGTTTTGATGTATTTTATCTAACCTTCCTTACAAAAATTGATGTTATCTACTAAATAAAAAAGAAATATGAAATACCTGATTGTAGTAAGTAGGCATCCATGTGAGAAGAATAAAGGTTCCCCAATTATGGCAAAAGTGGGAAATTATTAAAGCCCATACGGGTGCTTTTGATAAAATTAATCTCCATGGAATGGTTGTAACTGGATTCTTTGATGCGCTCTCCCCCAAGATAAGCCTCTTTTCATCTGCATGAAGCTCTGGATCCTCTTGTGGTGAGCTGTGTGCCTAATGAGAGAGAAAAAAAAATATTTGGAATAAGAATAGCTGAAAGGTTTGAAGTAACTGCAACACAGATGGTCATAAGCATTCTATTATATTAAGGAATGGTGATCCAAATACTAAGAACAAAGGTCCCCCAATGATGGCATAAGCGTTCTATTATAAATCTGTATGTGTGTACAGATATGTATAACCAAGGGTCCAATGCATATCATGCTCCAAGGCAGAAAATCTGTTCCATGCCTAGCTAGGTTAAAATCCTTTAGAAAACTGGTCTGCAAAGGAAGGGTGGCAGATAAAAATCTAATTCGTTATGTATCTTTAAAATGCATCTATATGGTAACAAGGATGAAAATGTAATCTTATTGGTAATATAAGAACAGCAATATTCAATCCTATTAGTGGTCTAGCATCTAGACATCTTATTAAATGTTAAATAGTCCCAGATTAAAGTTACCAGATCAAGATATGGTTTTAATATTCTTAGGATAGCGGACCTATCAAGGGAAGACTGGCACAAGTTGCATTTTTTACTTCCAAGTTTTAGGTGTCAATTTCAAAAAGGGATATGGTAAGACAAAAATAAGTGGAAGCAAGAAAGAAAGTAAATAAAATAGCATGCTTGAAATGTTTCTACATGAGAAGAAGCATCACCTTACTCATCCAAAATGCAAACCAGATGCTTCCAAGGGAGCCAAATGCATAAAAAACGGATGACCAGCCAAATTTGTGGATTAGCATGGGTGAAAAAGCCAAGCCTGTCACAGAACCGAGGTACATCCCACTGTATACTAATGCAAGTGATCTGCTTCTCTCCGATACTGGAATCCACTTTGAAATGATATTATTCATAGCAGGCATAGCAACACCCTAAAAAGAAAATAGACCACCTTATAAGAAATGAAGATCACGTCTGGAGTGACTTTGTATCTTTCTCCAACGGGAGTGTCCATATGTTTGTACACACATACTGGTCTGAATTTCTGCGTGTACACCTATGGGTGTGTATGAATGTATGTGTTACACAAACTAAAATAGTGTTCACATGTATATATATATATATATATATATAATGCAGTAGATTCTACAATCTTCTCACATCCCTATGCAAGGATCAAAATTTCAGTTTCGGGCATGACCGAAACCAAAACCGAAATCCGAAAATTTGACCGAAATTCGAAAATTTGGCCGAAATTTTGATCCCCATACAAAAATGACCGAAATTTCGGTCCAAAGTTTCGTTTTGGTGGGTACCGAAATTTCGGTCATTTCGGCCGAAATTTTGATCCTTGTCCCTATGTATGGGATTGTGGAAATGTTTCACTCAAATCCCAGTGATTGAATGCATCAAGTGGGCTGAGCCAAGCTGGGAACTTGATTCCACCACCAAGTATCATGGACCAAACATCCCATATAATGCATAAAAAATAACCGATATATTTATATAAATGAACAGTATATAATTGTCTAATGACTTTCATATTTCATGAATTGCACAAAACTTCTTTTAGAAATCTTGATTTATTCTTACACATTACTATTTAAAATTTTGTCATGAACTTAACCAAAAAAAATTATTAACATTCTGGCATTTCTCTCTTTTCTTTTCTTTTTTGTAACATTGTGTTTCATAATAAGAACCCAAATTATCCTGCAGGTGAAGGATTCAGAATGTTCCTTTCAGAATAATATATATATATATATATATATATATATATATATATATATATATATATATCACAACATTAAAACTCTAGGCCGCACATCTGTGTATTTGAATGATTTGCTATTAAGAAAGTGTACAAGGGTCCCATCAAGAGAGGATAAGGTCCCAAAAATGATGATTTGTATAAGATGTAAACACCCTTTGATAGCTAACAATTAGAAACCAACTAAAATGCCTTGACAAATATAACTGCAGAAATGATATTGTTAACCCCCTCAAAATGAAAAGGTGAAGTCAAAGATGGTCATTTCTAGACAAAATAGCATGTTGAACATGTTTCCTTCCCATTGAAAAGGACAGAGAGCATCAGAAAAAACCAACCTCACCAATTCCCATAAAAGCACGCATGATAAGTAAAAACGGAAGTCCAATCCTTGCAGCTATAGGTGTAAGAATTGTTGCAGCTGACCACCATACCACCCCAAAACCCAAAACAAGTTTCCCACCAATCTTATCCGCCCATATACCGCCAGCAACCTATATGCCAAAGGAAAATAACAACAGAATAAACACATTAAGGAGGGCATATCAATGACAAAAACAGTCCATAGAAAATTTGATATAATAATACTATTGATATGACAAAATAAAAATGCGTAACTTCTAGGTTTAACAATTTAAGGTGAATGCTCGAAAGAACATAAAACCGGTTTCATAGCATGCAATTACAATTACAACTCAAGTAGGTATAATGATAATTTTCATTAGAAAAGATTACAAGAATTTTTCTGATAGGTCAGTTCATTAGGACTATATCCATTTACTGGTTTCTGAAGATTAGAGCTTAGGGGACATCGTTATTCGTATGACTCTTGAACGTAGTAACCACTGGTTGTGCACATAGAAGTGTTCAAAATCCAGACCAACCCATCTCAGTGATGAGTCTGCACTGTGGTTGCCAAAAAAGTTCCACTTATTCATGCAATTTAAAATTTTACAATCGAATTGACATGATTTCATTGATCCATTTACAATGTCAGCTTATCATAATTTAATTGTAGTATTTGCATTAGTTCAGACTTCAGGCTACGTAATTTGGCCCATGTTCAGTAATTACTTACGGTCAGTTACATACTATCATGCTACATTGATGTATAGACTGCTGTAGATAGGAGTAACGTGCACCTGGTTTATTTTAGGTTAGTATATATTGTGCTGTGTATGGGTAGCATCCTCATACTGGTTAGCTGTTATAAGTGAAATACCTCTAGGATTCAAACGTCTAGGCCTGGCCAAGTAAATCTTAAAAATCACTCAGTGTTCCAAGCTTCATATTCAACATTTTTATTTTAGGGTTAAGCTCTTGACATATAGGGACCTCGCCATTTCATTAAAGAACAAAATGGGGGAATTCACAGTCTACAATATACAAAATTCTTATCCCTAGTCATCAGATTAGGTAGTGCTCGAGAGATGGAACGTCATCTCAATGAATCTACCCACATTTGATGCGTCTAGCACCAATTTTGAAAGTAATCCACACGCTGGTTCTCTTTTTGCCAACGAGGGAATATTATATTATCAAACCAGTTACAAATGTCAATGATATTGCAGGCTCCCATACATATCCCCATGGAATATCAATTTCCCTTAATGCATTGGATAGCCAACAAGAAGTCAGACAAAATAACTATACTTTTCATCCCCTAGCTCTGTTAATTGCCGCCAACTCTGCTTGATTTATGTGTGAGAATTTTCCAGGTCCATGTTCACAGGCTATCATGTCTCCATCAACATTTCTAGCAATCACACCATAGCCCCCTTTAGCCTCTACAATTGCTGCGTCAAAATTGAACTTATAAATCCAATGGCAGAGGATCCCATCTTCAAAACTTATGGATTACAAGTTCCACCTTAAAAGGGATGCCCATTTATTTGCAGTAAACTTATCTCGGGCGTTTCCACATCACTCAGGCTAGACAACTTAATTGCAGCCAAATCGCCTCTTCAATGTAATTCAGAATCAACCTTTTGCGATGGAATTTCCCTTAAAAAATCTAGCAATTTTACTCTCTCCATATATGCCAAATTGTGGCCTCAAAAGCATATTCAGAACTTCTGAGATCAAGCCCGCACTTTGAGTTTTTTTTCAGTAAATAGGCAACTTCCTCCTCAATAGGCTCAAGTCTTCTTTTCCTGTGAATGAAATGATATAAAAGTATAAAACAGATTGCCAAATCTAACCACTATAGGGACATTAAAAGAAAATATGGTCATTTGTTTCACGTTCATATTCAACCAAGAAATATGCTATTTAAAACATCAGGCCATGATCAGCCACACACAACTTCAAAGTTTATTAGTGTAGAAGTTTATGGGCCTAACTCAACCTCACAAAACCGGCTTGTAAGATGAGGTTTGCCCAAGATATAATGAGCCCAAGAAGGGCCAGCCCACAGCCGATATGGGACAAATCCAACACGCCCCCGCACGTGTTGGCGACATTGAGCCAAATCACGTGGATTGACCAGCAGATATTGATATATCAGAGCTTGAATGAATAAATTTATAGCGTAAATGCATAAATGTTTTATCTATCTGTATCTCAAAAGTTTTTTTTTATTTTTTTAATACTTTATTCCTTAATTTCTGTTATATTAATTTCTGTACCTTAAGTCCTCAGGATTATCATTTCCATTTTGTTAAATACCAAATAAATCAGTGCATATATGTATCATTTTTTACTCTCGAGAAGTTGCTTCTTTTTCATAGGGAGGAGTGAAGCCCCAGAAACTTTAAGGCTTTGCATGTCCACAATCAAGTCTTGCTGTTAACAATTGAAGTCTTTCTTTTTGTCACTCCTCTTTTCTTCTTCTCTGAACAGCTGTTGCACTTCTTTTCTATCCAATCAGTGTTGTATTCTCCATCAACCGTTTATTAACAGCCCTACAATCGTTTATTTCATCGTTCCTAAAAAAAACTCTGAAATCAATTCTCTCAAGAAGTTTTTACCTCGTGAATGTGCTACATTTTCCATTCAATAGATCCACGTATTCATATAAAAATTAAGTCAAACTTGTGAAAATAAAATAAACATTTCACTTAGAATTATGACGCGGGACAAACGCTAAATTCCTAATATGTGAATTTGGGATTAACTTTTAGGATGAATTGAATAGCGGAAATATTCAAAATCAAGCAACACATAAAATTAATTCAATTAAATTAATAAAACAATTAGATTAATCCATTTTAGCGTCGCATGCGTAAAATTTCCCGATCTAGAAAAACGGCTCCGATGAAGTTACTCGAAATTCGTTCTAGTTTAGGGCATCAAGCGATAATTGCAATATCGGATTTGATTCCTCAGGTATTTTGAAGGAGATGAAATTTGAATAAATAGTTCAAAAGGGGAGATTAATGATATCATGGAATACGACTCTTTTTGGGATTTTTGTTCTTTTATCAATGGAAAGAAAGAAAAATAATACCTGACAAATAGGAAAAGACAAACTAAAAGGATAGATTCCAAGGCTTCACACCACGGCTGTACGTCGGCTTCACACCAAGTCGCACGAGAAACGATCGCTCACTCCTCAAGGTTTTGAAGGATTTACTCCCTCGGTTGAAAACTTTTCACAAGCTCTCTAGGGTTTGTACACAAGCAACTCTCTTTCATTCAATAATCAAAAACTTCCCCACAATGTTCTTCTTAATGACCTTATATAGGAGGTCTTACAATAAAATAAAACCCTAAAACAAATACTAAATAAAAGACAAATAAGCCCCTAAGGCTAAAGTTCGAAATAGAAAAATTAAAAAAAATTAGACTAACTCAGCGCGATTTCGATCGATCGGAATTGAAATTCGACGAAAATCGATCGATCGAAATTCATATATATGAAATATCGCTATCGACATTCGATCAATCAAAATTGGACTTCGATCAATCGAATTTGCCCTGTGCTCCTTCCTTGCTCCAGAATTTTCATTTTTACGCCTTGTTTCCCTCCTTTATGCCCGGTTCTGATTTCTTCACGGCCCGTTTGAAAGCCCATTTATGGGTCCATTTCTTCCTTACTGATTTTCTTCGATTGGCTCGGCCACGCTCCAAACATGTGAATCTGAATTCCCCGTCAATCTCCTCGACTTTGAAAAAGTTCGACCTTGAACTTTGGTTGACTTTGATAAGCGGTATCAAGTATACTTGTTTCCCATGGATCTCGAAATTTTGAATGGTTTCGAACTCGGTAGGGACGATCACAAATGTCTGTGCTTCGCTGATTACTGGTTCGGTAGGGCCTATCATGGATGCTTGGACTTCAACGATCTTGGGCTCTTCGACTGTTTCGAGATCTGCCACGGTCTCAGCAACTGGTATGAACCCTTCAACCGGACGTTGTTCTGGCACAAGATCAAGGCGGATAACTAGATCTGCGTGAACAACGGGCGCCATCGGTTCTTCCATAGGCATGGAAGTACTTTGATTTACTACAGGTTCGATATCCACCGATACAGGTACAACCACGGGTTCGGGTAGAGGATCGATAACAATTTTAGGTGAGATGAGGTCGGCTAGGGTAACGACGGTGACGGGCTTGATTTCTTGAATGGGTTTTGGGTAACGAACACGAGATTTGAAAGCTTAAATCTCAAAGCTTCATGTCTCACCGATATGATTTCTTCTTGTAGTTTGAGAAGAAAATCCTCAAGAAATTCTTGAACGAGACCCCTGTTTAATGCCTCCGCTATCCGACGTGTATGTGTTAACTCACGTCTAATCTCAAGAGTAAACGCTCGATCATATAAAGCAGGCCAATATCGAGGTGTTGAATTCAAATACCTCAGACTCTGCGATCTAGTTTTTACTGCCTCCCATGCTTGTCTAATCTTACCAATTGTCTGATACAAATTCGTGAGCTTTCGCCAATCCACGAACGATCCCACTCTAACCATCATGAATCCATTCAAATCGTGCAAGGCTTCGATAAATTGTTCTTTCTCATGATGGACTTCAAGGCTCTGATACCAAAACTGATGCAGGACAAACGCTAAAATCCTAATATGCAAATTTGGGATTAACTTTTAGGATGAATTGAATAGCGGAAATATTCCAAATCAAGCAACACATAAAATTAATTCAATGAAATTAATAAAACAATTAGATTAATCCATTTTAGAGTCGCATGCGTAAAATTTCCCAATTTAGGAAAATGGCTCTGATGAAGGAACTCAGAATTCGTTCTAGTTTAGGGCATTAAGCGATAATTGCAATATCGGTTTTGATTCCTCAGAGATTTTGAAGGAGATGAAACTTGAATAAATAGTTCAAAAGGGGAGATTAATGAAATCATGGAATACGACTCTTTTTGGAATTTTTATTCTTTTATCAATGGAAAGAAAGAAAAATAATACCTGACAACTAGAAAAAGACAAACTAAAAGGATAGATTCCAAGGCTTCACACTAAGGGTTTTCCGAAGCTTCACACCACGGTTGTACGTCGGCTTCGCACCAAGTCGCATGAGAAACGATCGTTCACTCCTCAAGGTTTTGAAGGATTCACTCTCTCGGTTGAAAACTCTTCACAAGCTCTCTAGGGTTTGCACACAAGCAACTCTCTTTCATTCAATAATCAAAAACTTCCCTACAATGTTCTTCTTAATGACCTTATATAGGAGGTCTTACAATAAAATAAAACCCTAAAACAAATACTAAATAAAATACAAATAGGCCCCTATGGCTAAAGTTCGAAATAGAAAAAGAAAAAAAAAATTAAACTGACTCGGCATGATTTCAATCGATCGAAATTGAAATTCGATCGATCGAAAGTGAAAATCGATCGATCCAAAGTGAAAATCGATCGATCGAAATTCATATATATGAAATATCGCTATCGACATTCGATCGATCGAAATTGGACTTCAATTGAAATTTTCGATCGATCGAATTTGCCCTGTGCTCCTTACTTGCTCCAGAATTTTCATCTTTATGCCTCGTTTCCCTCCTTTATGCCCGATTCTGATTTCTTCACGGGCCGTTTGAAATTCCATTTATGGGTCCATTTCTTCCTTGCTAATTTTCTTCGATTGGCTCGGCCACAGTCCAAACATGCGGATCTGAATTCCCCGTCAAATTAGCCAATGAATTACTCTGCCAACAGATAGCAATAATTTTTTTGAACATTGCATTTTTTGCAGAAGAGTGGTGCTAGCAGTGCACTCAAGTAATGGAACTAATATGAAATCCAACTAATATGAAATCCAGTGATAACTACTATAGTTTTCATTATCTAGCAGTGCTTAATTGTGTTATACTAACGAAAAGGATTCCATGACAAGAACAAGGTAACTAGAGCACTTTGGTGGCACATATCCAACAAACCAGCTCCTATGTGAAAGAAAACTGTGATAAAAGCACAAGGATCTAGAAGGGAAAGACAAATAAAGACTTGGGAGTTGGGAGAGATGTAGTGACAATGAAATGAAGTGCTATGGAGTAACAGATTTCCGCCCAAACATAAATGAATGGAAACTCGCAAAGCCAACCCCAAATAGATTGGACAAAGAAATGATGATGATGCCATTATATCTCAACCTCTATCCTTGGAGTATTAGATCTCTAACGAATATTTGCAGCTTACAATGGCCACTCGGAGACATATACCAAGCTTGTAACATCATTTCAAAGCGTCAAAAATTACTGGTGCATATTCAACTAATCAGCACCTTTGTGAAGGATCTGTGTGATATAAACATGGACATTGGATTCGTACCGCATCGTTTCTACCAGCATAAAAAGAAGTAGGGTTATGGAAATCAAAACTAGGCGAATAGGCGAAAGATGAAATTCTGGAAATTAAAGGAGCACAGAAAAAAAAATCGATTGATCAAAATTGAATTTCGATCGATCAAAATTAAAATTCGATCAATCGAAATGTCAACGGCGATATTTTACGTATATGAGAATTTCAATTGAACGATTTTCAATTTTGATCGAACGAAAATTTCGATCGAACGATTTTCAATTTCGATCGATTGAAATTGCGATCGAAAATTTCGATCGAACGAAAATTCAATTTCGATCGAACGATTTTCAATTTCGGTCGATCGAAGTTGCGCCGAGTAGTTTTAGTCGTTTTAAACTTGTAATTTCGAACTTTAAACTTTAGGGGTTTAATTGTCTTTATTTAATATTCGTTTTAGGGTTTTCTTTTATTGTGAGACCTCCTATATAAGGAGGTCTCACAATATTCGATCTGTGTTTGTTTTCTAAACCATAGCCTAATTTCTTCCTTGTAATCCCCAAAACCCTAAGCCACACAAAGCCAATACCCTTTCCAAAACCACAAACCGATCTAAAGTCATAAGCCTTTTACAAACCCTAATTTCCTTTTACAACCAGATTTGGAATCCGTGAATCTACATCGGACCGAAGACGAGCACCTAATCCTAGAAAAGCTAGAGTACTATCTTTAGGCTGATCTTGCCTCGACTCTAAAGTACTTGCGCATCGGACTGGACCCTATCTGGATCTCGTGTGATCTACCCATCAAAATTCTGCAAACCCTAAGGTATCAAAGATAATTTTGCGATTAAACTTGATTTAATTTCATTAATTTCGGCAAAATTTGCATAAAATTCATATTCCGCATTTTAGGGCCGTTGTCCCGCGTCATATAAGCACAAGGAACTAGGGAGTAGGAGAAGACCAATAAACACTTGAAGTGAACTAGTGACAAGTGAGATGAAGGATTGTGGAGTAATAGAGTTTAGTGAAAATAAAAGCGAGTGGGAAAATACCACTTGCAAAGACAGTCCTAAATAGATGGACAAGAATGATGATGATGATCCAACAACCAATATATCACAACCTCTACCCTCGTACTATCAATCTTTAACTCATGCCGGCAGCATACAGTGGCAACATGGAGACATGTACCAAGATTGTAACATCATTATTCATTTCTAAAGTGTCAAATAGAAGTTTTTAAGGAATACCAGAGATAGAAATACCTGTGTTAGTAGGTAGCCCCAAAAAAAAGAAGACTGAATTAGACCAACAGTTGCAGGATTCCAGTTGAACTCCGCTGACATAGGAAGAATAGCAATGCTCATATTCACCTGCAGTAAATTGCTTATGTTAGAGAAAATGTAGAGATGAAAATAGTCTTAATTTTGTTACGGTCACTGCAAAGTTAATAAAATGAGAGGACATCATGACGATAAGTTTATGAGGTATATACATCAGTGTAAGAATATGTTAAAGAGGGACATAAGCAATTTTCAGACATATGCTGTACGTGTACTTTGTATCACTCTTCTATTTTGCTTCAGTCTTCATATATCGGCATCTTTGTGATTGTACGTAAAATGACTATGACTAATTCTTATGGATACTGTAATTGCATTATGATGCAGATGGGTCAAGTTACCATAACGAATTATTCCTCTTTCAGAAAAAATCATAAGGATGTGGATGCACTTAAAGTTCTCACCATTCTCTTAATTTTAAAATGCAATCAATGACGTTTGTGTTCAAACTCTTGGAATTAAGATTTGTAGAAATATCAAGTGTTCAGTTCAATATTGGATGATGCCAAGGCCAACCTCACTTTCTTAATTTGGATCTATAGAAACAGCAGTTCGGTCCAAGTTTTAAGTTTGGCATTTAGGCAAATTCCTGCCCAAGTTTCAACATTTATAGGCAAATACAGAAGATTCTCAATGATATTCAGGGTCTAAACCCTGTTTTTCTCTCATGATTCATCAAGAAACCAGCCCAGCCAATAAAAAAATTAAAAAAAAAATAACAAAAGAAGATTTTGGACGGTACTGAATGAAGAAATACTCTGTCATCCCACATCAAATATGTACCCTTTTGTTTTTCCCAAAATAACAAAATTGAATTATGGAATCATGAAGAATGAATTTTATTTTTGGGTTGGATCAATCCTTCAAAATGAACAAATATGAGTAGAGGATCCCTAGATGGAGATACAAAAGTGTATTTTCTGTGACAACACCAAGTGTGTCATAACAGTACTAATAATTTTAATAAAGAAAAATAAATTAATAAATAAATAAGAGAAAAAATAGCTGATTCAAGGTGGTAAGGCCTCCTAGTCAAATTCAAGATGATCACCCTCCCAAAGGTTAAAGACAAATAACAATTCTCCTTCCTCTCCACATTGGTTTACAGATGCAAACTTTGGATCCTCCTATTTAACTGGTGGTCAGATAGAGAAGAGACGTCAAAAGATAAAGTGAACCTGCGAATGGGTTTTAAAAAAGAAGAAAATAAAAAATTTATTAGGGTCTTCAACTTTCAATCCCGTCACTTTTATGTTTAGACTATTTTGAAGTATCAAACAAAGCCGGATTGATGCGAAATTGATTATATTTGAAAGCTTATCAAAGTAGCTTTCCAACAAGCTAAAAAACATGCAATTCCAACAAGTGTTGAAGAAGTTATGGTCAGTTTTCAAAAGCTGCACAAAAAGTGACGAATTTCAAGAATCCTAATTGAATTAGGATTAGTCTCTTTTATTATTTTATTTTAAAAAATAGGATTTGTTTCTTTTATTAGAAACATGATTAGTTTTTTTATTGTTTTAGGACTTTAATTTATTGTTTTAGAAGAATTAGGAGATTTCTTTTATTTGAACTAGGAATTAGAGTTAAACTAGGATTTCTAGTTTTATGCATTAGTCAGCCTATTTAAAGGCTTGTAAACAACTTTATTATTAGTTTTTTGTTAATGAAAATTGCTTATGCAAATTGAGAGTTCTAAACTTTTGTGAGGGTGTGATTCTCTCAAAACGGAGAGTGATTCTTCGATTCCACTTGTGGTTTGGTGCGAGGCCAACTCTTCTTCCATCTCTATCATCTTTAGATCTACGGTTTGCGTAAGTAGCGTAACCCTAGTTATTTTATTTAATTCATAAAATTCAAAATCAACCTATTTGTTCATCATAAATCATTATTAGCCTTTTAATTTTGTTCGATGTCAAGAGAACCCGCTTACCAGTTCGTTCGACGCCTAAAACTATCGGAGATCTAGCGGTTCATAAGAACCCTAGTCTTCTAGATCCGCGATAGGGAACGTACACGAAAGTAACGCTATTTTGGGACGAAATTAAAGCATCTAATTGAATTTCTAGAATTTTTCATGGAAATTTGTTATGAGAAATTGTTAATTTTTAATTGATTAAATTAATTTTAATCCTAATCTCAACCCTAGCATTGCATTTAGTAAGTTCCCGCATCAAATTGGTATATTAGACATTGGTTTAGTTTTAGGGTTTTAGTGTTCATATAGGTTTTAAGGTTTATTTTGTTTTGGAAAAATTGTCCGTCCTCCATGGGAGGACAATCACCGTCCTCCAAGCTTCCAATTGGAGCTCCACGTGGCACCCAAAATATTGTTTTGATGCCATATGGAGCTCAGGTGCATTACTTAGGTCATCTTTGAAATTGAAAACTTATCTCCATTGTGTATTTTTTGAACAGTGAAATGTGGATAAGTGAAACCTGTCAAACTTTGACTTGTGGGTTTTAAAAGTTTTTTCGAAATTTCTTTTTTTAGTACTGATCTAAACCGTCCACTTGTGCTCCACGTGACACCCAAACAGTGTTTTGGGTGCCACGTGGAGCTCCATGTGTATCTTGGAGAACGGTCACCGTCCTCCATTGGAGGACCTAACCGGCTCCCTTTTATTATTAATTTAGAATTGCATCATTTCAGATTTATCTAGGGTCTGTCTCGCTCGTGTCTGGCTTTTGTCTGATTTTTTTCGTCTGTTATTTGTCTAATTTTTCATCTAGCTTTTTTGTCTACCTTTTGTCTAAAAATTTGCGTCTAGCTTGTGTGGTTTTTTCGCCGAACTTGTGTCTTGCATCACTTAGTTTCATAATTGAATGTCATTTCAATCTTATTGCATTTTATTTCATTAGTGTCATGGGTCAAAATATCGTCCGATACCGATACGTATCGGACGATACGTATCGGTTTTAGAGGTCAGCGGTACGATACATACCCTATGTATCGTACCCTGCTTAAAATAACTAAATTATCGTCCGATACGGACAAAATATCGTCCGTATCATCCGATTATTTGGCTAAAATTTACAGAAAAAAAAAGAGTTGAAATTATCGTCCGATACGAACGATAATTTCAAATTATCGTTCGTATCGGGCGATAATTTGAAATTTTGGTGGGCCCCACCCATAGACTCGACTCTTTAGTCGGGTAACCCATTTCCTTCCTCTCTTCTTCCTTCTTCCTCTCTCATTTTTCGATTATCTACACCCTAAATCGGCGCCAAATCACACAAAAAATCACGGGATCAACATGAAAGGTACGTGTTTATCATTTTACTATCGTTTTATTTCATTTTAAATACTAAAATAAGGTAGATCTACCTAATTTAAGGGTAGATCTACCTTAAATAAGTGTAGATCTACCTAAATAAGTGTAGATCTACCTTAAATAAGGGTAGATCTACCTTAAATAAGTGTAGATCTACCTTAAATAAGGGTAGATCTATCTTAAATAAGTGTAGATCTACCTTATTTAAGGGTAGATCTACATTATATAAGTGTAGATCTACCCTTAAATTAGGTAGATCTACCTTTAAAATTTATCATTTACCTATAATATTAATTATTTAAATTATTTAAATTATTTAAAATAATTTAAATTATTTAAAATAATTAATATTATTTAAAATAATTAAAATATTTAAATTAAGAAGAGGGAAAAAATAATTTAAAATATTTAAAATATTTAAATTAATTAAAAATAATATAAATAATGGGTCAAAAATAATATGATGGGTCAAAAATAATTATATGTGACCCCATTTAAAATATTTAAATTGATGGGTCAAAAATAATATAAATAATTATAATTAAGGGTCACATGTAATCAATATGGGTCACATATCATATGGGTCACATATAATTAATAAAATAATGGGGTCAATATGGGTCACATATAATTTAAACTTAAAATTAATATGGGTCACATATAATTAAATTTATAGGTCACATATTAAATTATATGTGACCCATATTAATTTTAATAATAAATTTAATTATATGTGACCCATATTGATTATATGATAAATCACATATAATTAAAATAATTAATATTATGGGATATGTCCCATAAAATATTAGAATAATATGGAATAAATTTCAAATAAATTTTTAAAAATTATAATAATATCAAATAAATATTCATAAATTAAAATAATATCAAATAAATATTCAAAAATTAAAATAATATGAAATAAACATTCAAAAATTATAATAATATCAAATAAACATTCATAAATTATAATAATATCAAATAAATATTCATAAATTAAAATAATATCAAATAAACATTCATAAATTATAATAATATCAAATAAATATTCATAAATTAAAATAATATCAAATAAACATTCATAAATTATAATAATATCAAATAAATATTCAAAAATTATAATAATATCAAATAAATTTGATAAAATATAATCTAATCTTTTAAAAATTAGAATAATATAAAATAAAAATTCAAATGTAATCTAAATTTTATAAAAATTAGAATAATATCAAATAAATTTAATAAAATATAATCTAATATTTTTAAAATAGCAATAATTAAAAAATAAATTTTATTTTCAAGTGTAAATTAGATGTTTACTCTAATGCAATCGTTTGCTCATTCATGCAGGTGAAATAAATAAATATGGTACGTTCGACAGATCCAGCGTGGCAATATGGTACAGCAATAGATGGTAATAGACTCCAGATACAATGTAAGCTTTGTGGAAAAAAACTGCTGGGAGGAGGTATCACACGATTAAAGGAGCATCTGGCTCATGTAAAGGGAGAGACAAGAGGGTGTCCCAGTGTACCCAGAGAGGTAAAAGAAAATATCAGAGCTAGTTTACAAGCGGCAAAGGGAAAGAAAAAAGCTGAAGCCGATCGTGATAGGGAAATGTATGAGAGAATCAGGAGGCCAGATCCAGAGTTTACATCAGCTGCACCTGAGGATGATGAGGATGAGGATGAGCAGATAGCGAGAGCTATGAGAGAGAGTGCCAGGGAAGCACAACAGCGGCGAGATCAGGAAGAAGCCGATTATCGGTTTCGGTCCAGGTTGAGGGGCCCATCCATGCACCTTTCTGGTGGTGGATCTAGTCATACGCCACATGTTGTTGATGTTGATGAGGATGTTGAGCGATCGTCAAAGTGAGGTCAAGATCTCTGGGAGGGATTATAGTCATTACTACATTTCATGGATCCATTCATGTATCGCACAGAAAGCTCCAAACAAACCAAATTAAGTGCAATCTCACTTACAAAAATGGGGAAGAAGCTTGGAAAATCCTTTGCCAAGTTTTTTATATACAACCACATTCCGAGCCAAGTAGCAGACTTGCCGTACTTCAAAAGCATGATTGATACAAGTGCAGAAGTTGGTCCAGGAGTTTAAAAGCCTTCTCCATATGAGATATCTGGGCCCTTACTAACATATGAGTACGATGAGATAATTGCCTATGTGCAGAGCTTTGAGGATGTATGGGATGAGAGAGGTTGCACAATTATGTGCGATGGATGGATTGGTCCCACAAAGAAGAGTTTGATAAACTTTTTGGTTTACAGCGATGTCGGGACAGTATTTTTGAAATCAGTTGATGCTTCTAGACACGTAATGACTGCTGACTACCTCTTTAAACTAATGGATATGGTAGTTCATGAGGTTGGAGAGCAGCGGGTTGTGCAGGTGGTAACAGACAATGCGGCAAACTACAAAGCCGCTGGATTAAAACTAATGGCGAAGAGACGTCACCGATTGGACCCTCATTCTTGAGTATTTAGGAAAGAGAAGCAAGGCACAGAGCAACTATTCAAAAGGGAAGAACGATTACTTCCTACATAACAAGGATGAAATTTGGTCAATTTAATGAGAGCCTTCACGAACAATGAGTTGCTCAGGACCGCGATTACACGTTTTGCAACAGTTCTTAGCCCTCTGAGTTTGGCTAGATATAGTGTGGAGTCAAAAGCATGGTGTCGCTTGATGAATGGAATCAACATGAAATAGGACTCCACTAAGAGACTAGCTTGCATCAAGTTCTTGACCGATCTACAAGACGCAGCTTTGGGGCGATGTCGACCACCGATCGGCCACTATCCCGTTGGTGCAAGTGTTGAGATTGATTGATGGTGATGGCAAACCAACGATGGGGGTACGTTTATGAGTCAATGGATAAGGCAAAATTGACTATAAAAACCAAATGCCCTACAAAATATAAACGATACTGGGCGATTATCGACAAGAGGTGGGATGCACAATTTCACCAGTACTTGCATGCAGCAGGTATAACATATTGCACAATTATGTAGTGATTTTTATTTATTTATTCATTATTTTCATATACTGATGAAATTACTCATATTTGATGTGTAGCACACTACTTGAATCCACCTTCCGATATCTGTGACGCTGAGCGACACTGATGAAGTGTATACCGGTTTGCTCAATGTAATCCAAAGAATGCTCCCTGAGTTGGCGGACCAAGGCCAAGCCATAAGAGATGTGCGTGATCATAGTATCATACCTTATAAGTAATAAGTCAAATGTCATGTGATATTATCATCTATTTATTGATATGTGCCTTACTGTGTTTCATCTTTATAAATTGACATGTTTCGCAAGAGACATGGGTCATTTGGGACCTGCTAGCAATCCCAAATTAAACACGACAAACCCGCTGATTGGTGGATGCATTATGGAGGTGATGGTCCGATAATGAGTTGGGTAGCAATGAGGGTATTGTCGCAAACGTGTTCCTCGTCCAATTGCGAGCGAAATTGGAGCACTTTCTCCCTCATTCATACTAAGACAAGGAATAGACTAACTATGGACCGATTGGAAAAGTTAGTCTACTGCCACTACAACATGCGATTAAGGGTCAGGAATATACAGAGGACCAACCGTGGTAAGCAATTACATGAAGTCTTAGATCCTCAATTATATGAAGTCTTACTTACATATTATACTAATTCATCTATCATATTCTACCTTGCAGACGGTGATTATTTTGATCCCATCCAGTTGGATTATATATTCGAGGAGGATGACCCTTTGAATGAATGGATCGAAGAGAGAGAAGAGCCAGTCTTGGATAGTGAGAGCACTGAATGGCTGGACAATGCTGAAAGAGTAGCGGAGCAGCAGGCTTCCCAACCACCGAGGCGGAAAAGAAGATTGAATCGTCATTCAGTGGTTGGATCTGATGACGAAACGCAGCCCGGTAGTGATGATGGGAGTGGTGAGGATGATGGTGGAGGGCATGATGGTGGAGGGGACGTTGGCACTAGTGGTGGAGGGGAGGATGCTGGTACCTCTGATCCTTATAGAGATATGGCGGCATGGGACGATGACTCAACGCCTCGACACTCCTACATTTAGAATGGGAGGGTTGAAGGAAGAGGAGCGTCGGGATCATATCAAACACCACCACCACCACCACCACAAGATGATACTGGATATGGGTTATATGACTTCTAGCTTGAGGGATTCATTGCAAAATAAAAGATTCAAAGAACTAGTAACCCATACTACCAGCCCACAACAAACCTATTCTGCCATATGACTTCGTTGGTGATTTTTGAAGGACCGCCTTTACGCATTACTGAGCCTCAGTTTCAAGGGGGCACATATAATCATGCGTATCAGTATGGGCAACATTATAGGCAAAATTTGGAAAGCTTCGCGCCGATGATGACGATGATCATGAGGGCCAAGAACCACGAAATTCAATGTGGCTCTAAAGTAAGTTTTTCATGTACAATTAAATTTATTTTATCAACATAGCTATTATTTTTGACAATATATAATTTATTTTGTCAATATACATTGTAATTTACTTTTATGCGTGATTTGCGTTCTGCGTCGATCAAATTATGAAATATTGTTAATAAAATAGGCATGTGATCAGCTGGTCGAACATAATGTTAGAAGATCTATTACATTAAGTCAAAAATGTGATCTTAAGACAAAAATAAGTTACAAAATAGGCATGTGACTTGGGTTAAGTTACAAAATAGGCATCTTACTTATATATTCATCTAAACAATGCATCAAATAAGTCAAAAATAAAAGCAAAAATAGTTGAAATAAATACAAAATAAATAAACATAAATTTTCAGATTTTTTGGGATTTTTTTGGGAATTTTTTTCAAAATACCGGTTTTTTGAATGTATCAAACCGATACATTCAATGTATCGCCGATACATTGAATGTATCGGACGATACCCGATACGTATCGTCCTGGAGGTCAGGACGATACGTACCGGAAATCCGGTATTTTGACCCTTGATTAGTGTGCACGTCTAGTGTTTGACAAAAGTCTTCATCCATTGTTGGTTCATAGTGTTTGCCTTTTCTAGTATTGTGTCTGAGTTGTATTTGTGTCAGGCATCATGTATAAGTCACTTATACGTCGCCGTGAATTCCTTACCCGTCATGAAAGGGTACTAGCCGAACAAGGAAACAGCTACACTCTAAATTCTTGGCAAAGTATAAAAAATCATGATGAGACTAGAGTTAGGGGATACATTCATCATCGTAAACCCGAGTACGACCCTGTCGAGAAGTTTCTCAAATCTATTTAGAATGAGGTTCCATGTTTTGAGGGATGGTTAAACCCCAAAACCTTCGTAGAGTGGTTGTCTACTGTAGATGAATATTTTGATTGGTATAGCGTACCAAATGAGTACAAAATTAGGCTAGCAAAAACAAGGTTAGAGGAACTCGCGTAGAACGTCGTATTGAATCTCTTCAGAATAAACACATCTCCACATGGGACGACATGATGGTGAAACTTATCGAAAAGTATGTCCCTTTAACACACCGTCACCTTCTACGAAATTTGAAAACCAAGACAGATAGGTGTCATGATTGCCTTAAGTGTCAGGGGTTCGGGCACTTTGCATACCAATGCCCCACAAAATTTCACTCCAAATTTATTGACTAAAAGAGTGAGTCCTAAGGAGCCAGAGAATAGGGAAGTGGAAGAAGTGTACGACCCTAGTACCGTGCTGAGTGAAGAGGAGATAGAAGAGGCTGAAGAAAGTCTAGTTTGTGTCAAAGAGACTTCTATTTCCCTTGTGAGTAGTGAGGTTGAGTCACCCACACGTGAACCAATTGAGTCACTCGCCTATGAGTCATTGGTATCCATAGAGTTGGGTACACACGACTTATTGGTGCCCCTTGAATCGAGTACACGTGAGTCCATCAAACTGGGTACACAAAAACAATTAGGGTCAATTGAATCGAGTACACGTGAGCCCAACAAACTGAGTACACAAGAACCATTAGGGTCAATTGAATCTAGTACCGCAGAGTCTTTGGTTTTGGTTGAAGCGAGTACACGAGTTAATCGATTCGAGTGTACATGAGCTATGGACGTGACCTACGGACAGTGGGGGGTCAAAATCACGGACATCCGACACTGTTCATCACGGATGTCCGTGACACTATTCACGGGCGTCCGTGACACTGTTCACCCCAAAAAAAAAAAAAATTTCCTTGAAACTGAAAATTCTGTTGCAGCCCAACTCCAATGCTCTCGATCTTGACGTCCCCGTCACTAGGGTTTATAATTTTTTGGGTATTTGAAAAGGTAATGGCTGAATTTAAGGTTATGAGAATAAAATAACGCAGAGAAAGATAAATCAAAAGAGATAGAAGATGATAGATTGTGGGCTTCACACCCTTGGCTTCACACCAAACCCTTCTCAAGAAGAAGATTCACTCTTCGTAGTTGCTCATCTAAAGTAGAAAGCATAAGCTCTTTTCATTAATCAAAACTAATTACATTGTTTATTTAGAGACCTTATATAGTTGGCCTCACAAAAGTTAAAGCAAATAAACACAAAAAAAAGACAAGTTTGACCCAAAAACCCAATTTCCGTATTTTGGTGAAGTTCACTTTCATAAAAATCGATCGATCGATTCTAAGGTTGATAAATCGAGTATATATATATAACCATATATAAGGCTCGGGTCTCTAATCGATTGATCGAAAATGGTACTCGATCATCGATTATATATAAATATAAATATCTATATATATATATATATATAATCGCGACTGAGAAACAGAATGTCGCCAAAAATTAAATCCCTCCCTCTGGCCACAATCGATCGATCGGAAGTCGGTGATCGATCGATCGACTGTGCATTCCTTTATATGCTTCTTTATGCTCAGCTTTGGTTGTCTTTATGCCCGATTCTGGTTTCTGTTCCATTTTTTCCGATGTCGATACGCGCAATATGGTCCATAGCCTATGTCCACGATGTCGGTGTCCCCGTCAACTCTCCCGGACTGACAAGGCTTCATCACCGATGAAGTGGAATCGTGATATCGACTGAGCATGTCGGGGTCTAGGCAACGCACCTCGTCTTCATTTGTCCACGCTTTTTCCGAATCTGGTTTGCCCATCTACTTACCAAATATTTCTGAAATCCTCCACCATAGGTGGATACCATAAGATCATCCAATATCCCTTCGATTACATCTTTCCATTGTCTGCTTGGGGAAGGAAGGGCTAGGGGCTGCAAGGGTGGAGTGGGTGTGTGGATTGGGGTTGGTTGGAAAGGGTTGCAAGGAGGTGGGTTGAGCCCAGAGAAGGGACTAGGTCCTCCACATTGAATGTTGAGATGATCCCTGTATCCGGAGGAAGCTGAAGAATGTACGCATTAAGACTACTCATTGCTATAATTCTAAAAGGCCCAGCACCGCGGGCTTGGAGCTTTTTGGCAACTCCCGATGGGAATCGTTTTGGCCTAATCCGAAACATGACAAGATCACCGATTTGAAATTCCTTGAAATGCTTATATGTATCCGTCGATATTTTGTATTATTCATTGCTTGAATTAATTTTCTGTCTAATTTTGGCATGCAAACTGTGAATATGTTGTGCGAATGCATCAGCGGACTCGGACACTCGATGTGATGCAGAAATGGGTATTAAATCAAGTGGTGTTCTAGGCCTATGACCATGTACGACCTCAAATGGACTCATGCCTATGGACTTATTGACAGAATAATTGTATGCGAATTCGACTATTACAATGTAGAATCCCAAGTCCAAATATGATCACCGACAAGACAACGAAGGAGATTACCTAAGCTTCTATGGTGGCTTCCGTTTGGCCATCAGTTCAAGGGTGATAGACCGATGAGAACTGTAGCATGGTACCCATCATGTGCCACAAGGTTTTCCAAAAATAACTAGTGAACTTTACGTTCCTATTTGACTCAATGGTTTTGGGTAACCCATGGAGACGCATAACCTCCCCGAAAAAATAACTTTTCGATATGAGCCACATCGGAGGTTTTAGAGCAGGATATGAAGTGGGTCATCTTGGAAAAGCAGTCCACTACCATAAAAATGGAATCGTGCTTTCGCGGAGTCTTGGGGAGTCCGCCACAGGGTGTGTGGCACAGGTAACGGGGTGTAGAGACTAGTATTTTGCCTACTCTATTTGGCCACTTGGCATGTACGGCATTGTTTCACAACCCGTGAAACATCTCTCATAAGGCTAAGCCAGTAAAACCTATCCTCAACGAGCGCAATGGTCTTATTGCTCTCGAAATATCCGGCAATCCCTCAGACATGTAATTCCCAAATGAGGAAGTCACGCAATGAAGTGTAAGGGATGCATAGGCGGTTACCTTTGAACAAATACCCGTCTTGCAGGGTATACATGAAATTAGTGTTGGTCGAATTATCAAGGAGAGAAACGTATTCCACCCTAAAATCTGGGCACTTGGGATAATCTTGTTTCAACTGCTCAAATCCAACGACCTCAGTGCTCATGGTGTGCAAAGTCGCTACCCGACGACTAAGCACATCAGCTGCTTTGTTCTCAACATCTGCCTTGTGCTTCAACACAAATGTGAACCCTTGAAGGTATTCGACCCATGTCGCATGCCTTGGGTTCAATTTCTTTTGGGAAGCAAGGAAGCGTAAGGCTTCATGATAAAAAAACAGCACAAATTCTTGCAGTCTAAGGTAATGCTTCAAATACCAAAGAGATCTGACGACCGCGTAAAACTCCTTATCGTAGGTGGAGTATTTTTGTTTCGCATCGTTAAGCTTTTCACTAAAGTAGGCCACAGGGTAGCCCTCTTGGCTAAGCACTCCGCCTACACCTACACCCACACCCAATACATCACATGCTACTTCGAAGACTTTAGAAAAGTCTGCTAGACGCATGAAGGGTGCACTAGTCATCTTATCCTTAATCTCGACAAAGGCTTTCTCGTGGCTTTGCTCCATTGAAACTCCCCTTTTTTCATGCAATCGGTAATGGGAGCCATAATGGTGCTAAAATTCCAGATGAAGTGAGGATAGAATGTAGCCAAACCATGGAAGTTACGGACTTCGTGAATATTCCTAGGTTCCGACGGCCGAGATGATGAATCCCAAGAAGACAACGGATCGTTGTATGAAGGTGCACTTCTTGAAATTCAGATATAATTTCTCCCCCCTCAAGGTCTCGCAAACCAACCTAAGGTGGATCAGGTGTTGTTCCTTATGATGACTGTAAATCAAGATGTCGTCAAAATACACGACAAGGAATTTGCTTAGGAACGACCTCAACACTTAGGTCATGAGCCTCATGAAGGTGCTCGGGCATTAGATAGCCCAAAAGGCATGACCATCCACTCATAAAGACCACTTTGGTCTTGAAGGCGGTTTTCCACTCATCACTGGGGCGAATATCTTGATGGTAGCCACTCTTAAGGTCTATCTTAGAGAAGATAGTGGCACCAACCATCATATCTAACATGTCGTCGAGCCTCGGTATGGGAAACTGATACTTGACCGTAATTTTATTGGTTGCCCGGCTATCCACACATGCGCCAAGTACCATCTTTCTTAGGAGTGACTAATGCAAGTACGACACATGGGCTCAGACTCTCTTGGATGAACCCCTTCTGAAGGAGCTCATCGACTTGTCGAATTAACTTGGCGTGTTCAACTGGATTCAACCTGTAATGGGGCAGGTTCGGTAGGGTAGATCCGAGAACCAAGTCTATTGCGTGTTGAATGTCACGCACGGGAGGGAACTCATTGGGTAAGCCTTCTGAAAAGACATCCGCAAATTATTTCAAGATTGGCTCAACCTCCTTGGGGTACTCTCCCACAGACTCGAGAGTATGCTCAACAGTGACGACAACGTACACCACGCTCTCATCTAAAGACGCTCTCTCAAATTCCGAAGGGCTCACAATGTTGATGGACTTAGGTTGACCGCCCTTCTTTTTTACTTCGTTGGTCGATGGTGCTTTGGGAGAAAAAGGGTTTATAGTAATTTTTTTGCCCTTATACATGAATGTGCACACGTTAGATCGGCCAAAAATGGTTACATTCATGTCATAGAGCCACGGTCTTCCCAAAATGATATGGCCCACATCTATTGGCACCACATCACACCACAAGTTGTCTAAATACGAATTCAATTGGATCGGCACACGACACCTTTGGGAAACGAGAATGAAAGAAGTGTCAACGCAAGCGACTTTGTATGGTCTCGGTGAGCTTCAGGCAAAAGCCCTAAGGGGGTGACGGTATCTGTCGACACCACATTGGTGCAACTCCCACTATCCACGATAACCCTACAAACTCTTCTTTCCACAAGTGGCGAAGGTGCAGAAGATGTTCTCCCTATGCCAATCCACTTTCTCATCTTGTTGAGGTTGTGCAGGGGCACACCTCACAACTAGAGCACGACCACTGTCATCACCCTCTTCATCATTAGGTGTGACATCATGCTCGAAAATTTCTTCTTCAAAATTTTCATCCTCATCATCTCCATCTCCTTCAATGAAGAGATTCCTTTGGGGATCTCTCATAGGGGTTTGGGCAGCAAAGTGTCCTAACCCTTGACATTTATAACACTTGACCTGAGAACCGCCCCTCGATGATTCTCCAACCACACCTTTTCCTTTGTCAAACCGCACATTGGTAGAAATGGCTTGTGTTGGTTTGGGAGGTGGGTTTTCAGCATTAAGCATCACCTCTTCGCTACGATGTTGACCGGTATGAGGTTCAAATCGTCTCACCACCATCATTTTCAGATATAGTTCAAGGTCTTGAACAGCGGTATAACACTGATCGAGAGTTTCAACGGGGTGAGAGACCAACTCTTTTTGCAAGTCAAATCGCAATCTGGTGAGAAATCGGGAGAGAGTGACTTGAGGATCTTCCGATACCTTGGTTCTCATCATGTATTCTTCAAATTTGCTAATGTAATCGGCTATGGGCATACTACCTTAGCGTAAATTTTGTCATTGATCAAGGAGGCGGTGGTAGTATGATGAAGGAACATATTTCTCTGTAAGTCGCTCCTTCATGTCCTCCCAACGAGTAAAGGGAGCACAACCCGCAGTTATCCTTATGCGCTCGACGTTGACCCAAAAGAGTCGACTATAGCCAATGAGTTTCATTTTGGCGAGCCTAACACATCGCTCATCACTCATGTTATATCACTCAAAGTGATGATCCATATCGGATAGCCAATCGAGGAAAACTTAGGGTCCATTCTCCCATCGAAGGTTGGAAACTCAATTCGAACATTTTTTAGGAGTTTCCCATTAGGGCCATAGTCATCTCCATGATGATCTACCTGATGGTTTCGATTCTGATCGTTCTGATGGCCACCGCGCTCGAAGTGTGAACCATCACGCTCACAGTGTTGGTCAAGGTGCTCATCAGCCCCTTCTAACCGATTGACTCGGTTTAACAATCTAGCGTTGGAAGTCTTAAGGTTTCTTGGCTTGCTCCACGGCAGCCATCCAATCATTGATCACGCTCAATTCAGCCTTCATGCCTTTAAGGTCATCGGTAATTTTGCTCATATCCATGGTGATCACGGCTACTAGTACAAGTTCTAAAATGGCATGCAAATATGAACCCAAAATGAAAGAGGAATTTTAACAAACCCTAAACGTGCACACTTTTGAAATAAAATGCAACAAAATTAAAATGTCACACAAATATGCCTTAACCTTAAACCTAATCTTTAATACCAAAACTAACGCGGGAGATTGACCCTAAACTATGTGAATGAAAATGAGATGTCATTTGTCGAAATTAAACTGAATTAATTAAGCAATAAATCTAACAAATGATCGCGATCCTTAGGATTTCGCAGAATTCCGTTGATCATGTTCGGGTTGGGTAGGATCGAGTCCGTGCTCAAGATCCGTTAGTCTCGTGGAAGGAGGATCTAAGAGATAAAACTCTAGCCGCTTCCAGATTAGGGTGCTCTTCGATCAAGATGGGATCGCTGATTTTCTCAAGGTGTTTTGATGTGGAATGGTTTAATGGCTTAGGTGAGGTCTAGGGCTATTCAATCGGGTCGATTCAACGGTTCAGATGAAAGCTAGGGTTTATAATTTTCAGGGTATTTGAAAGGGTAATGGCTGAATTTAGGGTTATGGGAATAAAATAACGCAGAGAAAGATAAATCAAAAGAGAAAGAAGGCGATAGATTGTGGGCTTCACCCCCATGGCTTCACACCAAACCCTTTTTGGGAAGAAGATTCGTTCTTCGTAGTTGCTCATCTAAAGCAGAAATCATAAGCTTTTTTCATTAAAGCTTTTTTCATTAATCAAAACTAATTACATTGTTTATTTAGAGACCTTATATAGGAGGTCTCACAAAAGAAAACCCTAAATCAAATCAACTCAAAAAAAAAAAGACAAGTTTGACCCAAAAACCCAATTTCTGTATTTCGGCGGAGTTCACTTTCGCGAAAAATCAATCAATCGATTCAAGGCCGATCAATCGAGTATATATATATATAAGGCTCGGGTCTCTAATCGATCGATCAAAAATGGTACTCGATCGATCAATTATATATATATATATATATATATATATAAAATCGCGACTGAGAAACAGAATGTCCCCAAATATTAAATCCCTCCCGTTGGCCACTGATCAATCACAGAATATACCATTTTATCACCCTTAACTTAGTGAAGACTCCAGTTTGCTACTAACAAGTTGATGATGTACAAATATTAAGGTTAAATAGCAAAAGAGAGCCAAAGTGTTAATCTTCATCAATATGAACTCAAAAGGCAGTAAGAAAGACGATCGAGGGTAAATGATGATTCGACACATGTTTACAGTCAGAAATCATACTTTACGATGGAACATAGTGAAAGAGAAAATGAGAAATCGTAATTTACGATTCTTCAGTAGACACTTCAACCGGAGTACGATACAAAGGAGAATTGCGATCGTTCATTCTTGGAGAATTATGAGTTGAACAAGAAAATCGTAACTATGATTTTACAAAAATAGAAGACTCTTGTTGCTGCTGAACGTGAGATCTACACCGCCATGCATGTAATTAGAAGACCTCTTGAATTAGAAGTCTGGCAGATCATGAATTCGAGAAGATTGATGAAGAGAGATTCCTAAAGGACTCTGCTGCTGAAACAAAGGAGCAATTCCTGAGCGCATCAACTATCCAAAGCAAGGAAAAACTAGGATTAGAATTTAGAATTATATTAGGAACCTTGTATTCTTAGTAGTTTCTTTTATTAGGATTACAATAACGTAAACCGACTCCTTATGATCTATAAATAAGAGAGCTCGACATAGAAGAAGAATTATCAAAGAAATTCTCAGCATCAATTGACGACTGAGGTTGGGTTTTCTTCCGATCAACTTTAGTTTAGTTTAGCTTAGTTTAGATATCTAGGGTTTCTCGAGAGCAATTGTGACGCGGGACAGAACCCTAAACTATGTGAATAATCATGAAATGATTATTTTGCTGAAATTAAACTAAATTAATTAAGCAAAACCAATACGAATAAACGCAAATACCTTAAATCACATTCGATTCAGGTAGGGTCTGATCCGTTGCGCTAGGTCTGTCAGCCTTGCGGAAGGAAGATCCTAGAGGTAGACCTCTAGCCGCTTCCAAATTAGGGCGCTCGCTCGTGGTTCAATGATGGAATCTTAGGTTCCTCAAGGGTTTAGATTGGTTAGATGGCTGAGATGAGATTAGGTTATTGAATCGGGTTGATTCAATGGTTTATATGAAAATTAGGATTTATGGTTTTAGAGTATTTGAAATGATGATGGCTGGATTTAGGACTTATGAGAATAAAATAAAAGCAGAGAATAGATAAACAAGGATAAAGAAAAGAGATAAAATTGTGGGCCTCACACCAAACCCATCTCGAGAAGAAGAAGAATCACTCTTTAACAATGGCTCATCTCAAGCACACAAGCAATAACTTTCATTCATAATCAATAATCCACCCTTCCAATGTTTATTTAGAGACCTTATATATGAGGCCTCACAAAAGAAAATAAAATCTTAAAACAAATACAAAAAAAAGACAAGTATGCCCTTAAAACCTAAATTCCGTCAAAATTCGCACTGTAACAGATCAATCGAGGTACTGTAGCAAATCAATCGAGGTATTGTAGCAGATCAATCAAAGCATTATAGCAGATCAATCGAGATACTGTAGCATTGTAGCTCAATCAATCGAGTTACTGTAGAACTATATCTCGATTAATCGAGTTACTGTAGCAACTTCCAATTTTCTTCGATTTTGAACTGCTCTCACTGGCTACAATCGATTGAATGGTTGATCAATCAACTGAGCATTGCTCTAGCACACTAATTATGCTCCTTTAAGCCTTTCCAAAGCTGAAAAATTTGTTGCGGCCCAATTCCAATGCTCTCGATCTTGACGTCCCCCATCATTCTCCCCGACTCAAAATGTTTCATCACCGATAAAACGCGCATATAGTATTGATCAAGTGTATTAGGACTCGAACAGTGGAACTCCTCGCAACAAACCCAAACAATCTCGGCATCGGGTAACGTGTGAATATCATCTCGGTCGATTGTATCGAAGCGCACACTGTAAACCTCTCCTCGACGTACCAAATAACCTGGCTCACCAACCCACTCTACCAAATATTTTTGAAGCTTCTCATAAACTCCTCCGGACTCGAAAGTCTTCATCACCGATGAAATGTGATCGTGATATCGGTCGGAAATACGGGAGCTTTGACGATGAACTCTCTCATGATTTGCTCATCCACTCCGATAGTCAACTGGCCAACTCTCGGCATCTTACAAACTAGAAACTCTCTGCCACAGGTGAATGCCACAAGATCATCCCAAATTTCCTCAATTACATCTTTCCTCTGCCTGCCTGGGTAGGGAAGGGGTACCGGCTGCAAAGTTGGGACCGGATCGTGAATAGGGGGCATTTGGAAAGGATTAGAGGGTTGTGGGGTTGAGCCTAAAGAAGGAACTAGGTCTTCCACATTAAACGTTGAGCTAATCCTTGTATCTAGAGGAAGCTCAAGAACGCACACACTATGACCACTCCTTGCCACAAGTCCAAGAGGTCCAGCGCCGTGGGCCTGGAGCTTCCTTGCGACTCCTTATGGGAATCATTTAGGTCTAATCCAAACTATTGCATGATCATTTAATTGGAATTCCATAAAAGCCTTAGGTAAGTGCATTGATATTTTGAGAGTTTCATTGCATAAATTAATTTTAAGCTTAATTTTGGCATGCAATGCGAAATGAGACTCAAAAGTTGACTCACAATAAGACTTAGAATGTATGACGGTATGCAACTTGAGACCAGGGGTCAAAATATCGTCCGATTCCGATACGTATCGTCCGATACGTATCGGTTTTGGACATGGGCAATACGATACACTGCCTATGTATCGTATACCCTTTAAAAAGAGGTAATTATCGTTCGATATGGGCAATTTATCGCCCATATTGGACGATAAATTGAAATTATCATACGATAATTTCAATTTTATTAAAGCAACTTTTTTTTATTCAAATTATCGAACAATACGGGCAAATTATCACCCGTATCGTCCGCTAATTTGAAATTATCGGACAATAATTTTAAATTATCATCCGATAATTTCAAATTATCGGACTGGGGCCCCCTTTACCTTTTCACCCGCGATTTAAGCCTTATTTTGGGGTTTTTTGTTTCCCCTTTTTCTTCTTTCCCCAGCATTCTTCTTCTTCCCCTGCAAAGAAAAAACTTACACATTTCTTCTTTCTTAGCCACCGAAGAGTCGAAGATCGAAATCTTAGCCACCGAATAGTCACATTTTCGCCGGATATTTAAGAACAGGTATTATTTTTCATCATATAACTTGCATTTTAAAATTCTTTTTCACTAGATCTGCTATATTTATGGGTAGATCTATCCAAAAATATGGTAGAACTTAAAATTTTCAATGGATCACATTCTAGCTATCAAAAATAGGGGTAGATCTATTTACTTGCATTTTTAAATTTGTTTTTAAAACTAAGAACTTTTTTTGTGTTAGTAAATTAAGTTTTTTTTTTTAAATTAAGTTTTTATATAATACTTAAAAATAAATTATGTTAGTAATTTAAGTCTTTAAAAAAAATTAAGTATTTTTGTATTAAAAAAAAACTTAATTACCCTTTAAAATTAATTTATTTATTATACACTTAATTGATTTAAAATATAAAAACTTTATTTATTTATTTTGTAAAGTTATTTATAAATACTTAATGTAAGTGACATATGTGACACACGTGACACATGTGACACGTGTCATGTGTGATGTGTCGCAACACATGTGACACATACCCCATAACACATGTGACAAGTGTCGCGGCACATGTAATTGATGTGTCACATGTGTCACACATGTGACACATACCCCATCACACATCAATTACACATGTGTCACATGTGTCGCATGTGGCATGGGGTATGTGACACAAGTGTTGCGGCACATGTAATTGATGTGTCACATGTATCACACATGTGACACATACCCCATGACACATCAATTACACATGTGTCACATGTGTCGCATGTGTCATAGTGTATGTGACACATCAATTACACGTCACACTGATACCCCATGATGCATGTGACACATCAATTTCAAATAAATGAGTTTCATATATTTTAAAAATTAGAATAATATGATTTTCTAATGTAATTTTAAAAATTAGAATAATATAATTTTCTAATTTTAAAAATCAGAATATTATTAGATTATATTTTAAAAATTAGAATAATATTTTCAAAATTAGAATAATATCAACTAAATATATTTTCAAATATAATCTAAATTTTTTTAAATTTTCAATATTTTAGAATAATATGAAATAAATATGGTAAAATATAATCTAATATTTTAAAAATAAGAATAATATCAAATAGATTTTTAAAAATTAGAATAATATCAAATAAATTTGGTAAAATATAATCTAATATTTTTAAAATAAGAATAATATCAAATAAATTTTTTAAAATTAGAATAATATATAATAAATTTGGTAAAATATAATCCGATATTTTAAAAATAAGAATAACATCAAATAAATTTTTAAATATTAGAATAATATCAAATAAATTTGGTAAAATATAATCTAATATTTTAAAAATAAGAATAATATCAAATAAATTTTCAAATGTAATATAAAATTTTTAAAAATTAGAATAATATCAAATAAATTTGATATAATATAATCTAATATTTTAAAAATAATAATAATATGAAAGAAATTTTCAAATGTAATATAAAATTTTTAACAATTAAAATAATATCAAATAAATTTATTTTCAAGTGTAATCCAAATGTTTTAATTTAATCCAATCGTTTGGTCATTCATGCAGGTGAAATAAATAAATATGGTACAATCATCAAATCCAACCTAGCAATACGACACAACAATAGATGGTGATAGACTTCGAATAGAATGCAAGTTTTATGGGAAAAAATTGTTAGGAGACATGGATCAAAATCTCGATTTTTCGATACATATCGTCCACCCTAAAACTAATACGCATTGGTTCCAAACGATACTTTCTGATTTTTTTCCCAAAAAAATAAAAAAATAAAAAAAAACATCAAAACTGATAATTTCAAATTATCGTCTGATACGAACGATACATTGAACGATACGAACAATACATTAAACGATAATTTGACTGTTTTTTAAGGGGGCGATAAAAACCCAATGTATCGTATCGTTCAAGTCCAAAACCAATACGTATCGATATCGGACAATATTTTGATCCATGCTGGGAGGAGGTATCACACAGTTGAAGGAGCATTTGGCTCACGTTAAGGGAGAGAAAAAAGGGTGTCCCATTGTACCCAAAGAGGTGAAAGAAGATGTCAGAGCCAGTTTACAGGCGGCTAAGGGAAAGAAAAAAGCAGAAGTCGACCGAGATAGAGAAATATATGAGAATAAGGAGAGGAGATCCAGAGTTTCCTGCACCTGGACCTGAGGATGATGAGGATGAGGATGAACAGACAGCGAGAGCCATGAGGGAGAGTGCTAGAGAAGCACGACAGTGGCGAGATCAGGAAGAAGCCGATTATCAGTTTCAGTCCAGGTTGAGGGGCCCATACATGCTTGCTGCTGGTGGTGGATCTAGTCATAGGCCATATGTTATTGATGATGATGAGGATATTCATGAGACTGTCGAGTTGCGTAGGTCGGCATCAGTGAGGGAGACTAGGCCGTCTACTACAGGTCGTACTATAGGTCCTATGGATCTGTTCATGTATCGGACATAAAGCTCCAAGCAAAGTAAATTGTGTACAATTTCACTGAAAAATGGGGAAGAGGCTTAGAAAATCAATTGCAAAGTTCGTGATATACAATCACATTTCCAGTCAAGTTGTGGAGTCGCCGTACTTCAAAAGTATGATTGATACAAGTGCAGAAGCTGGTCTAGGAGTCAAAAAGCCTTCTGCATACGAGGTATCTGGGCCCTTATTAGATGATGAGTACAAGGAGATAGGAGCTTATGTGGACAGCTTGCACGAAGTATGGGATGAGAGAGGTTGCACAATTATGTGCGATGGATGGACCGGTCCCACAAGGAAGAGTTTTATCAACTTTTTAGCCTACAGCGATGCTGGGATAGTATTTCTAGAATTAGTTGATGCTTCTAAACACGCGAAGACGATTGATTACCTCCTCCAACTAATGGATAAGGTAGTTGAAGATGTTGGAGAACATCGGGTTGTGCAGGCGGTAACAGACAATCCTGTCAATTACAAAGCCGCAAGAAGACAGTTAATGTTGAAGAGACGTCACACTTGTGCTGGACTCCGTGTGCCGCTCATTGCGTGGACCTCATTCTTCAGGATTTGGGAAAGAGACGCAAGGCATAAGCATCTATTCAGAAGAGAAGAACGATTACTTCCTACCTATACAACAATGACAAGTTGGTGAATTTGATGAGAGACTTCACCAAAAACGAGCTACTCCGGCCTGCGATTACACAATTTGCGACACAATTTCTAGCCCTACAGAGCTTGGCAAGATATAGGCAAGAGCTGAAAAGCATGGTCAACTCCGAAGAATGGAGAAAATATGAGTTAGAACTCCTATGAGTAAAGAGACCCGCTTGTAATGAAGTTATTGAACTGATCTACAGCCCCTAGTTTTGAGCAGATGTTGACCACCTGATTACCATCACTACCCCGTTGGTGCAAGTGTTGAGGTTGGTAGATGGTGATGAGAAACCAACGATGGGGTATATTTACGAGTCGATGGATAAAGCAAAATTGACTATTAAAACCAAATGCCCTACAAAATATAAACGATATCGAGCGATCATCGACAAGAGGTGGGATGCACAATTCCATCAGTCCTTGCATGCCGTAGGTATAACATGTTAAACTGCTTATGTAGTGATTTTTATTTATTTATTATTTTTCACATTCATTGTTTTCATATATTGATGAGATTGTTCATATTTGATGTATAGCACACTACTTGAATCCGGCCTTCCAGTATACGCGACGCTTCGAGTTGAGTGAGGCCGATGAAGTGTATAGCGGTTTCCTTAATGTGATCCAATAAATGCACCCTGAGTTAGCCAACCAAGGTCAAGCCATCAAAGATGTGAGTAATCATACCTTATGACTAATAAGTCAAATATCATATGAACATTATACTGATATGTGGGTTATTGTATTCCATCTTTGTAGATTGACATGTTTCGTAAGAGACATGGGTCATTTGGGACCCCATTGGCGCACTCCCAAATCAAGTACGATAAACCCGCTGATTGGTGGATGCATTATGGAGGTGATGGCCCGATACTGAGGCAGGTTGCAATGAGGATTTTATCGAAAACATTTTTCTCGTCCAACTGTGAGCGGAATTGGAGCACCTTCTCTCTCATTCACACGAAGACAAGGAATAGGTTAACTATGGAACGATTGGAAAAGTTAGTCTACTACCACTACAACACGCGATTAAGGGTCAGAAATATGCCGAGGACTAATAGTGGTAAGCAATTATATGAAGACTTAGTTCAAACAATTTTATTTGATCTAATTGATGAGGCATATACTAATTCATCTATCATATTCTACCTTACAGATAGTGAATATTTTGATCCCATCCAGTTGGATTATATATTCACGAAGGATGACCCTTTGAATCAGTGGATCGAAGAGAGAAGAGCCAGTGTTAGATACTGAGGGCACCGCATAACTGGATAATGCTGAAAGAGTAGCGGAGGAGCAGACTTTCCAACCACCGAGGCAGAAAAGAAGATTGAATCGTCATTCAGTGATTGGATCTGATGACGAAACGCAGCCCGGTAGTGATAATGACGATGATGGGGGTGATGGTGGGGTGATGATGGAGGCGATAAAACCCACGTCGGCACTAGTGGTGGAGCAGATGATGTTGATCCTTATTCTTATCGAGGTATTGCCGCATGGGATGATGAGCTGGTAACAATGTATGACACTCCTACATTTAGAAGTGGAGGGGTTGAAGGAAGAGGAGCGTCAGAATCTTACCAAACACCACCACCACAAGGTCCACAAGATGATGTGGGTTATATGACTTCTAACTTCGAAGAATTCAGTTTGCAAAACACCAAAGATTCAGCAACCAGTAACCCATATTATCGGACTCAACCAACATACCCCGAGCCATATGACTTTGTTGGTCAAACTTTTAGAGGCCCAACCTTCACCTATTACATTGAGCCATATTTGCCGCTAATGCCTCAGTTGCAAGGGGGCACATACAATCATGGGTATCAATATAGCCAACATTATAGGGAAAGGTCGCGCACCGATGATGATGATCACGAGGGCCAAGAACCACCACGAAATTCAATGTGGCTTTAAAGTAAGTTTTTTCATCTACAATATACCTTTTAATTTTGATCATGAGTCATGTACAATGAAATTTAGGTTATGCGTTGATAAAATTATGAAATATGCATCAAATAAACCTTAAATAAATTTTTGACCCATGCTTGAGACTATGATGTGTACATGTATCTATGGACTCGATACTCTCATGTGCATGCAACGCTAATGACTCACATGTAGTGGCCTGTATCAACACTGGTGATTCATGTGCAGTGGACTCTACCGACCCTAATGACTTAGGCACAACTGACTCTGTGAGAACTATCAACTCGTGCGTACGTGACTCGGTTGAATCGCGCGTGGGTGACTCGGTTGGCTCACATGTGGGTGACTCAACATCACTGCTCACAAGGGAGATAGAAGTCTCATAAACTAGACTCTTATCAGCTTCTTCCATCTCCTCTTCGCTCATCATGGTATGAGGGTCATACACCTCGTCTTCTATTTTCAATATTTCCTACTCCTTAGAACTCTGCCTTTTAATCAATAAATTCGGAGTGGAACACTTTGTGGAGCATTGGTCCGCAAAGTGCCCGAACCCTTGACACTTAAGGCAATCAGGACACCTAACTGTCTTGGTTTTCAAACTCCGTATAAGGTGACAATTTGTTGAAGGAACATAATTCTTGATAAGTCACTCCCTCTTGTCCTCCCATAGTATGATGGGCTTGCAATTAGCTAACTCGCATATAAACTCAACATTAGTTCAATAGGTTTTGGCACGGCTCAACAGCTTTATTTTAACTAACCTAACTTTATACTCATTTGGTACGCCATACCAATCAAAATACTCTTCCACACTTGACAACCATTCCACAAAGGTTTCAGGGTTCACCTGGGACCTCATTCTGAATAGATTTTGGGAACCTCTCGGCAGGGTCGTACTCAAGTTCACGATGATTGAGGTATCCCTTGACTCTAGTCTCATCACGACTTTCGAGACTTTGCCAAGAATTTGGTGTGTAGCAGTTTCCATGTTCGGTTAGTACCCTTTCATGACGAGTAAGGAGGTCATGACGACGTATAAGTGACTCATACATGATGTTTGACACAAACACAACTTAGACACACTTCTATGAACCACACAACAATTGAGGATTTTTTACAAACATATGGCATGCACGCAAATGAATACACAAATGACAAAATCAATTGACATTGAAATGACTTACACATGTGAACCAAAATGAATAAGATCTTTTGTCGAGTACAAGACGTGCACGATGATGAATATAAATGAAATAAAATTTACTGAAATTAAAATGATATGCAAAAGATGCCCTAACCTAGAACCTAGGCTTTGATACCAAAACTGACGCAGGACAAAACCCTATACTACGTGAGTGATGATGAAATGATTATTTTGCAGAAATTAAACTAAATTAATTAAGCAAAATCAATACGAATAAACGCTAATATCTTAAGGTTCGTAGTTTTCCATTCGGATGATCACATTCGATTCGGATAGGGTCCGATAAACGTTGCGCTAGATCTGTTAGTCTCGCGGAAGGAGGATCATAGAGGTAGAACTCTAACCGCTTCCAGATTAGGGTTCTTGCTCGTGGTTCAATGATGGAATCTCAGGTTCCTCAAGGGTTTAGAGATCGGGTCAATTTAAGGGTTTAGATTGGTTAGATGGCTGAGATGAAATTTAGGGTTATTGAATCGAGTCGATTCAATGGTTTATATGAAAACTAGAGTTATGGTTTCAGATTATTTGAAATGGTGATGGTTGGATTTAGGGTTATGAGAATAAAATAAAAGCAGAGAATGGGTAAACAAAGATAAAGACAAGAGATAAAATTGTGGGCATCACACCCTTAACCTCACACCAAACCCATCTCGGGAAGAAGAATCACTCTTCAACAATGGCTCATCTCAAGCACACCAGCAATAGCTTTCATTCATAATCCATAATCCACCCTTACAATGTTTATTTAGAGACCTTATAAAGGAGGTCTCACAAAAGAAAATAAAACCCTAAAACAAATACTAAAAAAAGACAAGTATGCCCTTAAAACCTAAATCCCGTCAAAATTCGCACTTTAGCAGATCAATCGAGGCAGTGTAGCAAATCAATCAAGATACTATAGTAGATCAATCGAGGTACTGTAGCAGACCAATCGAGGTACTGTAGCAAACCAATCGAGGTACTGTAGCAGATCAATCGAGGTGCTGTAGCTCGATCAATCGAGTTATTGTAGCACTGTAGCTCGATTAATCGAGTTATTGTAGCAACTTTCAGTTTTCTCCGATTTTGAATTGCACCCACTGGCTACAATCAATTGATCGATTGAATGGTCGATCAATTGACTGGGCATTGCTCCAACCCACTAATTCTACTCCTTTAAGCCTTTCTGAAGCTGAAAAATTTGTTGCGGCCCAATTCCAATGCTCTCAATCTTGACGTCCCCAGTCAAATTGATGACTGCAATTGGGAGCTGGAAGATTAAAGTAGAGTATCCATAATTTCCCAGGATCAATTGACGCCTGTAACTAAGGGATGAAAGATCTTTTCATTGCTTTCGAGTTTAGATTTATTTTCATGCACTTTTACTACTTTGTAAACATCTAAAAGTTTTTTATTTGAATTGACAACTCAGAATGAAAATTTGCAGATTAGTGTAACGGTTTTTACTTTTCCATCTTCAATTTTCTTGAGTTTGATTGACGCCCAAATTTTAGGAGAATTGTTGATTAGATTAAATTTGTGTTAAGGAATTCTACTTTTTGATTGGCGCCCGATTTCTAAAGGACTGATATACGGTGTAACGGTACTTTAATTTTGTAAACATCTGAGAACTGAAGGAATGTGATTGACGACATAATCTGGAAGGGGGATTTAGTTTTATTTTCTGCAATTAGTTTTAAACAAACCATTCTTTATTCATATTTCTCCAGCAGTTTAGGATCTTAAAAGACAAATATAAGTACTTAGGCTAAACGAAACTATAAAAGAGAAATACCTTCCTCGTGGGAACGATCTTATACTAGTGCTGCAATTTCCATTGTGCGCTTGCAATAGGTTAAGACTTTTGTACAATTTTTGAGCACATCAAGTTTTTGGCGCCGCTGCCGGGAAAGCGAATTTTTCTAGTTTTGTTTTGTTTATTTGAAAACCAATATTTGTCTTTCTCTTTTATTTTTCTTTATATTTTTAATTTTCCTTGATTACTTTTTAATCTTTTGCAGGTTTACTCGGAGTAGCAAATCACAGGCTTCAACACTTTGTCTAATCAGAGAAGCTCGAGGCTCAGATTTGTTTCTCCCTGCTTTCTAAAATAAAAATCAGAAAAAGTAAAAACACAAAATACTTACGTTTCTGGTGTTTGCATCACACTCGATCTCGAAGATTAGATTTCTTTGAGTGTGAACCAGAAATTGAACGGACTCTCTTGCGTAATCTCGCGCTAAACCGATCTTCCGGAAGAGATTCTCCAACTATGGTTGACAATCGTTCTATTCAAGCACACTTCAGCCCAATTGTCCTGTATAGTTATACTAGAGGTTGCAGCCGGACAAAATTACGCGATCAAGTATAATACACTTCAGGCTTTGCCTCCTTTTCATGGGCTTAATCAAGAGGATCCCTATCAGCATCTAAGGGATATCATAGAACTTTGCACGATGTTACAACTATCGGCAACTAATGATGAAGCAGTTAAACTACGATTGTTCCCTTTCTCTCTCAAGGATAGAGTGAAGGCGTGGTTTATCTCGCTGCCCGCCATAAGTATTACCAGCTTGGATGGACTGTAGTCCAAGTTCTTGAACGAGTACTTCCCAATTGGTAAAACTAACCAGATTCGCCAAGCAATTTAGAACTTCAAGTAATTGCCTGGAGAATTATTCCATGAGAGTTAGCAGCGTATGAAAGATTTATTAAGGAAGTGCCCCATCATGATGTGCCGAATTCTACCAAGGATTAACTGAGACCAACCAGTCTACAATTGATGTTGTGAGCAGAGGAGCCTTCATGCTCAAAATGGCTAGCACTCTTGAGACTTATTTGAGAAACTGGCTGATAATTCAAAGCAGAAATAGGCTTTGCTTAGATCCGATCCAGATGTGATTCGTCACACCCCACTCGCGAGGGGTGGTCTTTATAATGTCAGCAAGGACAAAGTAAAGGAGGATGACATAAGTGCAAAAGTTGCGGCACTAGAACAGCAAAGTGCAACATTAATGGCTGCCAAACCCAATACTTCGGATAAATCCTTAGCAAACTATTCAAATTGTCAAATTTTACCTCATACCAAGAACCCCGCTGTGCCATCATATCAAGAGGTGGTGGAAAACGAACAAGTAATGGCCTTTCAAAAGGGAGACTATGGGAACACATAACCCAGCGTGGAGGAACCACCCTGGATTTAACTATGGATCCACTAACGAGGCACAACTAGCACCATTAGTTGCGCAACCCCAATTTCCCTAGACCCAAGTCTTCCACCAAAGGCCTCAAATGCCAGCTGTACAGCCCCAATTTGCACCACCGAGCAATGTGCCTGATGCCATAGTTGTTCAAATCCTTCAGGATTTGCAGTAGCAGTCGCATCAACATTCAAAAGATTTACACCAGCTTGCTCAATTCTCTCAAGTACTCCATTCACACACTCAGTCCATTACGAAGATGGAAAGCCAGATTGGCCAACTAGCTTCGCAAGTGGCAAAAAGAAAGAGTGGCCAATTGCAGACACAACCAGTCAACAATCCTAAAGGACAAGTGTTCTTGGGGGAGACATCTGCTCCCCACAATCCAAATTGAAATCCTCAAGGAACTGTCGAGCTATCGACTCATCCGTAACCCCTTTTGTAAACTATGTAAAACTACTTCTTATGTTGTTCGAAAACTTAGGTATTATATTACGAACAATCGTAATATAGTCCTTAATGTACATCAGTACGAACAATAGTATGGATTTACGATCGATCGTCATTGAGGATAAGCCTATCAATTAAGACGTAGTGATTGCGATTTAACTGATACGAGAGTTCGTATTTACAAGTCGACCGACGACTCTAGGTTAACAATACACATGATGACCGGTTAAACAACTCATCACTGAAAATAGGGCCTATATATTCGTGAGAGACTACCCTTGGCCCCATCTTCAAACTCTCTAGTTTACCCTTTCTACTTTCCGTCTATTTTTCAAAAATCCTGTACCCAACCCAACCGTTTTATTTTCTTGCACCTCCTATTTCATTTCGGAAACCCTGCAAGCATTCTATTTTACATGTAGGAACTAGAGTTTTGGGATCATCTTTGACCAAGGTGACGATTCGCACCCTAAATCGGATGGGGTTTCTACAAGAATCTTTAATTAAGTGTATTAATTAATTCCCCTATAATTCTTACAGAAAAAGGAGTTGCAACATGACGAAATCGACAGACAAGCAACCGAGGAAAGAAGTAACAATTCAGATCAATCTCCACTTATAAGCCATATTGCACGGATTATTGCCCTTAAAGCCAAATCAAAAGCAGCACACCCACCTAAAAAGAAATCTAAATCCTCAGGGGTGGTTATGGAAACTAAATCGGTACCTGCCCCTGGGAAGGGCAAAAAAATGGATAAAGGAAAAAGACCAGCATCCTCTAGTACGACATTAGATCGGATCCCAACCTCAATGAAACATCACCTAGTGGGAGCCGAAGTCGCAGTGGACGTTGTCTTTTTAGAAAAATTTGAAATCAATGGAGAGGCTATCAAGTATTACAAGGATGTCGGGCTGCATTATTTCTTAGAGCCCGAAGTCACACCAGCCTACCCTAGATTGGAGAGGCTATTTTACAAAAATATGACCAATAGCAGCAAGGGCCCGTCCCTAGTCCTTTCTACAAGCGTTGATGGACTTCCGATCCAAATTACAAACGAAATGATCGCTAGGGTGATGTAAGCACCCTTAGAAATACCACAAGTGTCCCCTGACAATCCAAAGGCCAATATACTAAGGATGCAACCCAATACCCTTCCAGATTTTAATCAAATGGCGATAGAATTACTATGAAAACCTCCACGGGATAGATCCTTTTTCCTGCGTAAGGATTTGGAATCACGTACTTTGCCACTACACTTCCTGGATTCTTAATCCACAAAACTATCCACCCTATGGGTCATGGTACACAAAGAAGAGCACTTTCTGTGAGGGAGAAGTTGGCTAATCATTACTGGCTCGATGTTCCTTCCTACCTTTTGGAAGTCATAAACACCGTGAGGGAGCAGTTGAGCCAAGAAAAGTATCAGACGAATAAATTGACTTTACCCTTCGAAAGCTTAATCACCAATTTGAAGATGAATGTGGTATATAGCATTGATCCCAAAGAAAAGGCTCTACTTAAAGCAAAGGAAAGCCTAACAGTAGTGGCTTATAGAAGGACTCTGGGTGCTGAAAACGAAAAGAAAATCCCTAATTATGCACACACACAGAGTGTCCCCTCTATGTAAGGAGCCACACAGGTCCCTGAAGGCCAGGAAGAGCATGTTGTTGAGCTAATGGCAGAAACTATCATCCAAGGAGAAACAGTTACAATAAAGGGAGTGAGTACTTCCACTCCACCTCAAGAGAGATCAAAGATTGGCTCCCCAATATTGGAGAGGCCAACTGCGGTAGAACTACCAGTTGCACCAGAATCAGCTAAAGATCAAGCTAACCTATACGACTCAGCTTTGGATTCACCAACAGGACTTGCTTTGCCCCCTTCCACTGTGGCGAACACACTGCCAATCATTACTAAAGCAAAGCCTGTGAGACCAATTATTGCATCAGCAGAATAAATTCCTCCACCATCAGACCAGCAAGTTGTGGAAATGGCTATGACGCGGGACAACGACCCTAAAATGCGTGAATATGATTTGATGCAGATTTTGCCGAAATTAAATAAATTAATTCAAGTTTAATCGCAAAAATATCTTAAATACCTTAAGGTTTGGAGAATTGTGATGGGTAGATCACACGAGATCCGAATAGGGTCCAATCCGATGCGCAAGCACTTTTAGATTTGAGGACGAGATCGGCCTAGAGATAGAACTCTGGCTTTTCTAGGCTTAGGCGCTCGTCTTCAGTCTAATGTAGAGTCATGGTTTCCAAATAGGGTTGTGAAAGGGATTTATGATTTGTAATAGGCTTATGGTCTTCAGATCGATTTATGGTTTGGAAAGGGGTGTTGGCTTTGTTTGATTTAGGTTTTCAAAAGGTTGAAGGTTTTGGGATCACAAGGAAACAATTAGTCTACGGTTTAGAAAAGCAAACACAGATCGAGAGATAGCAAATATAATAGATCAACGCAAATTGAAGACAAAGACAAATAGGAAGATATATGGGAATCACTCCCTTGGTCTCACACCAAACCCATCACGGGGAAAAAGACTCTCTTCATAAAGCAAAAGCTCTCATTCAATAATTAATCAACTAAAAAGTGTTTACAAGCCTCTATATATAGGCCATCAATAATTAATTCCGAAAATAAAAGAATCCTAATACTAATAAACACGGCGTAACAAATGTGTGTTACAAGAGTCGTCTTTGGCATATGTCATTGTGGTCAGGGTCACTGCAGTATTCACACGTCACGCCGTGGCATACTGTTTCTCCTAGCAGTTTGTCATTTTCTCCTTTGAGGCTACGGTATCCGGGCTTTCTCTCTGCTTCTTTCGACGCCGATAAAACTGATGTGGTCCAAATCTGATGTCCATGTATGTGGCATCCCCGTCAGGCTACTTCTAGCCATCATCCTGCACTTATAGAGTCTATTGCTCCACCATAATTCTATCAAATTCAGAGCAGACTCCTATATTCTAAGCAACAGAAGCAGGACCCAGTTTTGAGACTCCACACATAGGCTTCACAGAATTGATGAACCAAGAGATATCTCCTCCAATCACTATCACAGCAGTTCCCACATTTGAACAGCCTGATTGGGAGAGAAGATGGAAAGAAGTGGAGCAATGGCAGCTTACAAATGGACCAAATTTACTGCCATTACCAGGAGTAGTAAGAAGAGTGATGGGAGAATTCAACAGATTACAGACTAAAGTCCTTGAATCCATGCCCACTGCACAAGAATGCCTAGAGCTAGTGGAAAACTTACAGCGGAAGGCTGTGAGGGATCACCAGGCACATTGGACAGCAGAGACAGAAAAGAAAGTCTAAGAGGCCACTACAGCCCTCCAAGCACAAATTATGCAGCTGTAAGACCAGAACAGAGCATTAAGAGAGAACCAACAAGTATGGGAAGGTCAGAAAAATGAGTATGAGAATAAAATAGCTACTTTGATGGAGCAGTTTGGAGAATTTATTAAAGACCTAGATGCAATAGAAAATGCAAAAGAAAAAAGCTCACCGAGAGTACCAGCAAGCCCTCAATAATCAATTGAATGAAAAGACTCACAAGCTCACAGTGGAAAAAGGAAAATTGCTCAAGTTGTAAGAAGAGAAAAATTCCCTCATCCTAACTTGTGCTGAACAGAAGAAGATTGAGTCCACTACGAACAAATGTTGGGTTGCAGTAACAGGATTACAAGCTGAAGCTAACAAACTGAGAGTTGAGATATAAGAGAAGTTTGTTGTGATTTGCAAATTAAAAGAGGACTTGAAAAAGAAAGAAATAGTTGAAGAAAAGCTGAGAGCTTTGAAGGAAAAATATAATGCATTGATAGTAGAGACAGAGAGTGTTGAGGCACGTTACAAGGAAAGGGGACCAACATTATATGTGGAGCCCGTACCAGAAAAAGAATCTTAATGCTCTACAGATGTTGTGTCCGACTCTGAGGAGGAATGGACAGGCAGCCCTTCCTCCCTGCTAGCTACAGAACCAGCTCCATCTGTCTCAATTGTACCATATCCATCATCACCGAGTGAGTGAAGATTAATTTTTATACATCATAGAACCTCACAGGTATGACTTAATGAAATTTTGAGTATCCCTTGTTTATGACAATGAGGACATTGTCCTATTAAAGTTTGGGGGGGGTACACTTCGGTGTATATTAGTTAGTTTACTTTTAGTTTACTTTTTATATACTTTTTTTAAGAATTTTTTTTTCTTTTTTAGATCAGTTTTGTAAATATTTATATTAGGATTATTTAACCATTATAGGTGAGTTATGATAGAAAATTTTATGAATCCATAAACTTTACGATCCATTGTAGTAGAAGTTCAACAATCAAAACAATAGAGCAGTTACAATTCATGTTTAACCCTCTTAAGCACTGTATCAGATTGAATGTTTGAAACTATACTTTGATTTAAACTGCAATATTTAGACTATAGTTTCAAAATTATAACCAGTGAGCTCTTGAGCCATAATTCCTCTTTTAGTTTGAGAGAGAGACTGCTTTCTATTCAAATTCAAAATTTCTTTGAACTTCTTGATTGAGTTAATGAAATCTCATATTGCTGAAAATTTGAATCAGATATTCTATGATTATGATGATTTGTTTTTCTAGAACTATTTATTATACACATCAAAACAATATGACATTCATGCTAGTGAATCATAAATATGATCTAAGGCCATTTTTGTTTAGATTGAGCCAAAAAGCCAAAATCCCATAAAGTATTTATCCCTTGAACCCATATTAAAAGTCTAAACCGAATTTCTTTGTACCAAAATTTTCTAAACCCTTAACCATATATACTACCCGAAACTTTCAACCTTTAACCCATATATTTTTAAGAGTTTAAAACACAAGAAGGGAAGAAGAGGGAGTGAAAGGAGTATAAAAAACAGATAAGGGATATGCCGAAAAAAGGGTACAACTGAGAAGAAATAAAATGAAGAAAATAAGGTAAAGAATCAAAAAATCGTAATTACGATTCTGAAAAAATAAAAAGCTTCCAAGCTGAAAATTCAAGATATCTGAAGAAAAGAAACAATTGAACAAAAGGGATTTACACAAGAAACAAAAGAAAAAAAAAAAAAAGAATAATGGAAAGAAGTCATCCAATTCCGGATACTTACTGAAAAAGAAAAGAAAAGAAGAAGACTGGTGAAAGAAGAACTGAATTCTCAAAAATCCTTGAATCCTTTCTACCTTTCTTTGGAACCTTCTAACCCAAAGCCCCATTACAAGCCAAATAAAGACCTTTTTGATTTGTGGTTTACAATAGCATGAGCCTAGTAGAGATGTTTATAGTGAATACTATAGAAAAAATAAAGAAGCATATGAATGGAATTGATTATCCATTCCATGAGATTTATCCTTTTAGTCAATTGTCCTTCAAAAGAATTCTGATATATTATATACTGAGAGAACCCAGAAAATTTCGACACCTTTTTTAGAGTAAGCCAATAGTGAGAGTTGGCATGAAAATATTTTCTAAATTCGCAGTTTAGAAAAATCTACGATGAATAAACTTTTCACTGATACGCACACACTCCATGCTTTACTGAGTTGAAATTGTTGAGTTCTGATTAAAGATAATTGCTATAATGGAAAGTTAAGGATAAAAGATTTATACTTTTTGAAAATCATAACAACCATGTGTTGATTAAAATTACTTAGTGTACAATAGTAGTTTAGATTTTTAATTTTTTGTTTTGTCATGATTTTAAAAAAAAAATTAAATCCAAAAATATTGAAGTTTGTAGGTAACTTCACTAAAAACCTTCAGGAGACTATAACTCCTCCATTAGGGATCACCTAGGGGTTTAAAGGCTTGTTGCATCTGCTAAATGCAATCGTGTTCCCTACAAAAGTGGCATATTAAGTTTTAAATTAGTTTATTTTCCTTATTTGCTAGGGACTAGTAAAGCATAAGTTTGGGGGTGTGATCAGTCACAGAATATACCATTTTATCACCCTTAACTTAGTGATGTTAGACCCCAGTTTGCTACTAACAAGTTGATGATGTGTAGATATTAAGGTTAAATAGCAAAAGAGAGCCAAAGTGTTAATCTTCATCAATATGAACTCAAAAGGCAGTAAGAAAGACGATCGAGCGTAAAAGACGATTTGACACATGTTTAAAGTCAGAAATTGTACTTTACGATGAAACGTAGTGAAAGAGAAAATGAGAAATCGTAATTTACGATTCTTAGTAGACACTTCAAGCAGAGTACGATACAAAAGAGAATTGCGATCGTTCTTTTTTTGAGAATTATGACCTGAACAAAGAGAATCGTAACTACGATTTTACAAAAATAGAAGGCTCTTATTGTTGCTGAACGTGAGACCTACACCACCATGTATATAATTAGAAGACCTCTTGAATTAGAAGTCTGGCAAATCATGAATTCGAGATGATTGATGAAGAGAAATTCCTTAAGGACTCTGTGGCTGAAACAAAGGAGCAATTCCTGAGCACATCAACTATCCAATGCAAGGAAAAACTAGGATTAAAAGTTAGAATTATATTAGGAACCTTTTATTCTTAGTAGTTTCTTTTATTAGGATTAGAATAACGTAAACCGACTCCTTATGATCTATAAATAAGAGAGCTCGACATAGGAGAAGAATTATGGAAGGAATTCTCAATATCAATTGACGATTGAGGTTGGGTTTTCTTCCGATCAACTTTAGTTTAATTTAGTTTAGATATCCAAGGTTTCTCAAGAGCAATTGACGATTGCAATTGGGAGCTGGAAGATTAGAGTAGAGTATCTGTAATTTCTCAGGAGCAATTGACGCCTATAACTGAGGGATGAAAGATCTTTTCATTGCTTTCTAACTTAGATTTATTTTCATGCACTTTTACTACTTTGTAAATATCTAAAAGTTTTTTATTTGAATTGACAACTCAAATTGAAAATTTGCAGATTAGTATAACGGTTTTTACTTTTCCATCTTCAATTTTCTTGAGTTTGATTGACGCCCAAATTATAGAGGACTGAAATACGGTGTAACAGTACTTTAATTTTGTAAACATCCGAGAACTGAAGGATTGTGATTGACGACCATAATTTGGAAGGAGGATTTAGTTTTATTTTCTGCAATTAGTTTTAAACAAACTATTCTTTATTCATATTTCTTCAGTAGTTTAGGATCTTAAAAGACAAATATAAGTACTTAGACTAAACGAAACTATAAAAGAGAATACTTTCCCCGTGGGAACGATCCTATACTAGTGCTGCAATTTCCATTATGAGCTTACAATAGGTTAAGACATTAGTACAAATTTAGAGCACATCAGCCACAATCGATCGATCGAAGCCGGTGATCGATCGATTGATTGTGCATTCCTTTGTATGCTTCTTTATGCTCGGCTCTAATTGTCTTTATGCCCGGTTCTGATTTCCACCCCGTTTCTTCCGTCGCCAATACACGCGATATGATCCATAGCCTATGTCCACGATGTCGACGTCCCCGTCATGATTGTATTTATGTGATTATTTTTATCATGTCCGGATATAATTGTATATACTTGAGTTATTATTTTTGTCAGGTTAAGATATAATTGTATATACTTGGGCTATTAGGGTTATTTAAATCACTACAGTTGAATCATTTTTTATTAATCGGGAAGAGACCAACCAATCTGTGGTTGAGATCAATTAGTATCAGAGCAGGTTAAACCCTTGGGAAAGATGGTCTCAATGAGCCCTTGTACAGCTAATCAATTGAAACAAGCATTAGAGGAATTCAATCATTGTAGAGAGAAACGTGAGATCGAAGATGTTGTGCATGACTATGAGAGTGATAAGCAGTGATCCATCATCATCCCTTTCATTGAAGAGGGCTCAGACCAACATAGGGTCGATGATTTATATCTAACCCTACTACATCATGATCAGGACTGTGAAGTGTAAAGGTACCAAATTACAAGATTAACTAAATGCAGATAATTTTATTGAATGGCTAAGATTGAGAATGTTTCGATTTGAAAGAAGTATTGGACCAACAAAGGTCCAGCTCAGATAGGGAAGGATATGTACTCAGTCACTCTCCCTAAAAAGGGAAGGAAGCGGAAGCTAGCTCGCCTTACTACTAAAGTGAGGAGAGGGAGCAACGTGCCTGCGGAAGTGCCCAAGCTCTGCCCCTGCATGGTAGGAAGATGTTCAATCTACAATTTACGACAAACCATTGTTTATTGCATATATGATTCTTACTGAACACAGAGACAGATTTGCATGAGATGGAAGAACAGCATGCAGGATGATACATAAGCCGGCTACATACAGAACTACAAGATAAGTTAGTCATGCAGGAGTTTAGAGAGTATATAATGCCTATCATTGTGCCCTTAAAGCAGAGGAGATCTTCAATAGAAACTACAACCATGGGCATGGAACCATAGCAGCCCAAACTATGATCACAAATCAGAAAACCCTCAACAAGAGGGATGAAGGCATGATCAAACAATTCCTCCTCCATTACCACCTCACCAAAACAATGTAAATAAGTTCTTTAGGTGTCATGAATCCAAAATTGATCTTTCAAGTTTCCTAGTTTCACACTGATCATAGTTTTGAGAGTATTACCTTGTGGTCTGCTCGATTAGGACATGTGACTTTGAAAACATTATGTCATATGTTTCAGCTGGATGTATATGTTAAAAGAAGTAATTGAAATGTGATACTTGACATTGATCTAAACATATCAGAAACACATACACTTCACATGTTAGTTGGAGTAGAACTATATTTTTTCTTATTCATTCTGATATACGGGGCCTCAATTTTGTTAGTTTGTTTGATTATTTTCATTATTATGCTACATCTAGAGCTACCTAGATTTATCTGTCGAGAACTAGAAATGAATTGTCATACATTTTCAATTTCTTCCATAAGATGGTTCAAATTCTGTTTGGTCCCAACATTCATACCTTCAGATCTGCTAACTGGCAGGAGTAAACGTCCCATACCTTCATCCAGTACCTCCAAGAGAATGGCATTGATTATCAATTTTCTTTCCCGTACACTCCACCACAAGAGCATAAGAATCAACATCTCATGTAAATTACTCACTCTTTACTTCGAGGCATGAACTTAACGACTGAACAGCATGGGGCTTCGCGTTGTGCCCAAGTATTATTGGTCGGCTGTCGCTCTTACTTGTTGCTACCACAGCAATCGCATGTCTTCAGCTGTGTTAAATGGAAAAATCTCCTTTGCAAGGTCTTCAACCTGATGATTCGATGTTTTATAACCCCAAGCTGCTTGGATGAACTTGTTTTATAGATCTTACTATCTTTTCCCCACTCAGCGTAAATTGGATGATAAATGCCATCAAAGCTTTCACAATGGAGTAGAAATTTAATTGTGATGGGAAAATCCTGCAGTGGAGTAATGTTCTGCTACTTTCACTATCGTAGAAGAAGTTCCGGCACAAATAAAAAAATCTGTTGTCGACAGTATGTTCACTAAGATCAGAATGAAGATGAGAATCTCAAATTTTATTAAGCTGGTGCATGAGGAGATACCATACAATTAGAAAGTTACAATGTAGAAACTGTATAGATCAACAAGAAATTGGGGCAGTTCAGCAATAGAGCTTCCGGGTGCACAAGATGCTACATCACGACTCCCTCCAAGTTACAAGACTAAGAGACCAAAGGCCATATAGAGGAGAAGCCAAGTAGAGGCTTAACACACTATGAATGACAAATAAACCCAAAAACATAAAATCCCACAAAAGATTTAGAGTAAAATAAGAACATAAGACAGGATTGTCCAGCCAAATATTTTATCAGTTATTCCTTTATTTTTACCTGAAGGATTCTTTGTCATTGGGTAAAGATACCGAAGGGCTATCTGTCATTAATGTAATTGTAACAAGATATTTAAGGGAGGATTTACTCCCCTAAAGGACTGCTCTTCTTTAAAAAAAAATGATAGATTGTTTCTCGCTTGAAGTTCTCGTGATCTGATCAAAGCAATGCATAAATTAAGATAGAAGATGAAGGATAATTGACTAGTACAAAATATGGATAATTATTATGAGGAGAAGATTTTGTACATAACTTTGGAAGCAGTGAAGTTTAAATATCATCAAAACTGCAGATAATGTGTGAAAGAGACTGGGGCAGTAGCTTACACGATCCATATTGCAGAGAAGAAATGCTGAGAAACAAAGAAGTACAATCACCCAACGCTTTGGAAACTGCTCCCACCAAAAAGACACTTTTTGCATATCCCCTTCCGGTAAAACAATTTCATTTGAAACTTCTGAAGACTTCAGAGGATCCAGCTTTAGCCCACTAATGTCATACGGCTCTGACTTGAAGTTCGCATGTGTCCTAATTGCCAGACGATTCTCGGATTGCTGACGGCTATCGGACAAACCAAGCTTATCCAGCTTTCTGGGCTGATGCAAACTGCTACTGGGTGGATCTGAAGAAAGAAAACATTCACATCTTCCCAAAAACCTTGGTTTAAGATTAACATCATGTAACTTTTCACTGATATTATAGCCTAGAGAATTTGCAAGAGGATGTTGTACTTCTCGTAGGTATGCAGGCCTCCGATTTGTAGTTATCTTATCCAAGGGACAAAAAAGATGAACAGGGGAGTAAGATCGGCTAGCAATATTAGAAAAGTACTCCCTTGGAATAAGTAATTTGTGGTTAAAAATTCTGCGTCGTGCAAATCTTGCTCCACCATTACCCAAATTCTCTCCTCTGTGACAAGCAATGGCGTGTTCTGGTTGAAATACTTTTCCTGCAGAGATTACCAGGTTAACAATAGAGGACCTAGCAGTTCAAGTCAGCAACAAGAATATGACACCATAAAACCATTATTTTGGTCCATGATTATGAGAAAGGAATGCTGAATAGAATGAACCTGAATATGCCTAACAAAGATACAACATAGCACAAACAAAATAGCTTCCACCTGTTTCCAGCTTCGCGCTTTCATGTATGCATGGAAATGTGTATGTATGCATTTCTAATGTACATAATTATATACACCTATATTCATGAAAATAAATTAATAGTGGCAAAGAGCAGCTCTCTGCTCTGGCGCAGAGCACTTTAGTATGGGACTGTGTTTGGTTGTAAGTGCTCTTAGCTCTTTCGGAGAGTGAAAGACCTAAATTTGGGTCTTTTTAAAAGAGCAATTTAAACCTGCTCTTTTAAGTGGGCTGCTCCTTGCCTCCAAAGAGCAATCCCAAACACAGGAATTTATAACAATATGTTGCTTGTGAAAAATATTTGTGCTGAGCATATGTGGACAGCAATATATGAACAATACATTACTATTGAATGTATGAACCTAACATCCTGCTGTTGTTCATGCATACAAAAGGGAGATTTCCTATGCAAAAATGGAAGAATAATAATTTCTCTATTCGTAAATGCCAAAATGAGTTCTTCTTTCTCAGAGTATTTTCGGAGTTTTTTCCTGCTTGGTACAGAAAAGACCAAATTTCCATGAAAGCTATTTATAGTTCTACTAAATCAATTGCAGATCAGGAAGGCGAATTAGTAGTGCATGGGATTAGTTTTGATGTAAAAATAGATGGAAATGTATACTAATCTATTCATACTCTCCAACTTGAGGGGAAGTTCTGTAGAATGTGGTTGCGTAGTGATCCTAAAAGGATATAGAGCAAGGGCATGTAGTTCAACTGGGAGATACATCGTAACACACCTTGAGAGGCATGTTCCATACTTACCGAAAATAAAAACTTCTAGTATTCTAGAAGGGTATAAAAATATTAGGTATTAAATATTTCTTCTTTCATTACTTAAAGTTGGGGGTAAAATTATTAATTAATTTTTCTCCTTTATTCATGTTGCAAATGGAGCGGAGGGATCAGGCGCATTCACGGCGACCCGAAATTAGGACCTAGTTTTAACCATTGGAAATTTGGGATTTTAATATGAAGGGAGAGACACGAAATATTGTATAGTCAACATCTACAATGGTGTATATTTATTAGGATCAGATTTGTATGACTAAATACTATAGCAAAAAACCATGAGGGAGTAAATGTTTTAGTTATAGAATGGTTTTTTACATGGTTCCCACACCATCATCCCATGTATCCAATATTTTACAACCAGGAGAACCTGATTTTGGCTCGGTCACCGCTGCGACTTATGTATCCTTCAAGTGTCCCCTAATGTTTTTTTTCTTCTTCTATATGCATCAAGGGAGTGTAAATACAGTCAACAGCATGAGTGTAGGTTGTTATATTTATTTATTACTTTAGAATATAATAAATATTTTTAATAATTTTAAAGAAAATAAAACTTCTTTTTGATTTCTTTCTTAGTTTTGTGGGTTAGTTTTTAGGCAATAGATGTTTTCAATTTTTGTATGCAAATAAATAGTCCCACATTGGTGAATGTGAAAAGTGTCTACGCGATATATAGAACCTTTCACCTTCTATTATTGTTTGACAATAAGAAGAGAGGACTGAGCCTAGAGGCGAGCTGCCGCGTTCGCGCACGCTCGTGTGCGTGGCGATTGGCATTTAGGCGCATACACTTTGCACTTTAGACGCACACAAGTGCGCATCGTCGCAAGGAGATGTTTGACTTTTTAACCAGGTAGATCCAACGGTAAGATTATTCATGGGCCAGGTCGGGTCTAATGGGCAACTAATCAGTGGGCTCTATTGGGTCAAACGGTTTGGTCAAATGTTGGCCGTTTTATAACCACTTATAAAGGTGTGCAATTTTTCAAATTTGAATTCGAAAAGGTGCAACCTTTCATCTAGCCGTTGGATGAAGCGGCTAAGATCTCTGAAAGATTTGAGTCATCCAAAATATGACTGTTGGTCCAACAGTCATATTGAAAAAGCACTGGAGATCTATATAAGGAGATCTCTGGACACAATTTTAAATACTCTCTGAAATCCATTGAATTCCTTGCATAGAAATTTGAGAAATCTCTTGCTTTCTCCTTTTAGTTGATACTTCATCGGATTGAGTTTTCTGGGGCGAGCCTCTACTGTTGCAAAGTAACGGATCGCATCCAAGAGATTGGGCTCGTTGTATCCTGCAAACGTCTCGCTGGAACCTTTTTGCAAACTTGAGGATTTACTCAAGTAGGGAGCGAATAGCGTTTTAAATGTAGCGACAACGTGCCTTGAGTCCAATTTCTCTTGCCCAATTTATCATTTTCAGATTTCTGTTCCTAATTTTTTCTAACAATTTTAAAACACTATTCAGTATTATCATGGCTTCAAATCTAAAAGTGATGACTCACGACTTCGTCAAATTGGAGCAATTGGACGGCAACAACTTCAAAAGTTGGCAACAAAGGTTACATTTCCTATTGAAGATTTTGAAAGTTGCTTATGTCCTAACCACACTAAAACCCGCAGAGCCTGAAGATTTTGATGGAGAATCTCTTGCTAATGCTCGTACTCGTCAGAAATGGGAGCAAGATGATTATATCTGCAAATGGCACATTCTCAATATGCTGAAAAATTCACTCTTCGATGTATGCCAGAATATGACGTCTGCAATAGAACTTTGGAAGGTGTTGGAGACAAAGTACAAAACCGATGATGCCAGTACAAAAAGTTTCATTGTAAGTCAGTATTTAGATTACAAAATGACTGATAATAAACCGATTCTCGATCAAGTTCATGAGATTCACTATATTATCGACCAAATTAATCAAGAGGGCATAAAAATGGATCTCGTATTTCATAATCATGTGATTATCCACAAATTACTTACCTCATAGAAGGACCGCAGAAAAACTCTCAAACGTAAAAAAAAAGAACTTTCGTTTGAAGAGTTGTGCCACCATCTTCGAGTCGAAGATGAACTTCGTGTTCACGACAAGAAAGACGAGCAATTTCAATTAACTTCAAAGGCTCATATGGTGGAAGTTGGCACATCCAAATCACATGAAAAGCGAAAAGGCAACTTCAATTCTGATAAGGCTAACAAGAAAAACAAGAGTCAGGGTCATCAGCGCTAGAAGAAAAAGAGCAGTTGTTATCACTATGGTAAACCCGATCACTTCAAAAAGGATTGCAGACTTCTTAAAAGGGAGAAAGAATCTCAAGTGAATGTGACTGAAGAAAAGTTTGCAGCTTTGATTTTCGAAATCAATATGGTTGAAAGCGAAAAAGAGTGATGAATCGATTCTAGTACCACTAGGCATGTTTCTAACTACAGATCTTTCTTCGCCAACTATGTGGAGGACACGAACGGACAAGAGCTCTTAATGGGGAACGCTTCAACTGCAAAGGTCAAGGGTTGAGGGAAAATCAATCTCAAATTAACCTCTGATAAGACCCTTACTTTGACCAATGTACAGTGTGTTCTTGAGATTCATAAAAATCTGATTTCGACCAGTTTACTAAATAAACATGGTTTCAAGTTAGTGTTTGAATTAGATAAAGTTGTAATCACTAAGGGTGGTGTATTTGTAAGGAAAAGATATGTCTATAATGGGATGTTTAAATTGAATGTAATCAATTAAATGCCTTCTTCCGTTAATATTGTTGATTCTCTGTCATTATGGCATGATAGATTAGGGCATATGAATGTTAATCGTTTAAATTCTATGATAGAATTAGGATTAATTCCTAGATCCGAGAAAAATATTCATGAAAAATATAGAGTTTGTGTTCAAACTAAAATCACTAAAAAACCTTTCAATAAAGTAGAAAGAAAACCTCAAATTTTAGAACTCATTCATACTGATATTTGTGATTTAAATAGTATTTTGGCTAGAGGAAAAAGATATTTTATAACATTTATTAATGACTATTCTAAATATACTTTGTTTATTTGTTAAAACATAAAGATGAAGCTTTAGGAAAGTTTAAAGCTTATAAAGAAGAAGTTGAAAATCAATTAAACTTTAAAATCTGATAGAGGAGAATACAATTCAAAGGATTTAGTGAATTTTGTGAAAATGTGGAGGTCGTACATCTTACGATGCACCTTACACTCCTCAACAAAATAGTACAGCATAAAGAAAAAATCAAACTTTAATAGAAATGGTAAATGTCATGCTTTTAAATTCTGGTTTAAATTTAAATTTATCGGGTGAAGCACTTCTCACTGCTAGTCATATTTTAAATAGAGTGCCACAAAAGAGTTCTAGTATAACTCCCTATGAGTTATGAAAGAAAAGAAAACTAAATCTTAAATACCTCAAAGTGTGGGGGTGTCGTGCATTGGTTAGATTACTAGATCTTAAAAGACCAAAATTAGGTAATAGAGCCATTGAATGTGTATTTATTGGATACTCATTAACCAGTAAAGCCTACAAATTTTTGGAAACTAAATCTAAGGGTGTAATTGGTCAAAATAGTATAATTGAATCTAGAGATGCTGAATTTTATGAACACTATTTTCCTTCTATTCCTAGAATTAATGAAAATTCTGACAAAGAAAAACTAATTATAAATTTTGAAAATATAGAAAACATGGAACTCAGAAGAAGTAAAAGAATGCGAAAAGAAAAATCTTTTGGTTTAGTTTTTTATATGTTTGTAGTAGAAGGAACAAGATTAGAACAAGTAAAGGAAACCATGTTTTCTTTTCATATCGAAAATGATCCTTTAACATTTGATGATGCTATGAAATCACAAAATACTGCGTTTTGAAAGGAAGCAATATATGATGAAATAGAATTTATAATGGGTAATAAAATATGGAAACTAGTTGATCTTCCTAAAGGATCTAAAGCTATAGGTTGTAAATGGATTTTCAAATGCAAACTAAAAGCTAATGGAACTATAGATAAGTTTAAGGCCAAATTAGTGGCAAAAAGATTTAGACAAAAGGAAGGTATTGACTTTTTTTATACTTATGCGCCAGTAGCTAGAATTTCGACTATTATAATCTTAATAGCACTTGCTTCTATTTATCATTTACAAATTCATCAAATGGATGTAAAAATCACATTCTTAAATGGTGAATTAGAGGAAGAAGCTTATATAGAACAACCTGAAGGTTTTGTAATAACCGGACATGAGCATAAAGTTTATAAACTAATTAAATCTTTAAATGGTTTAAAATGAACTCCTAAACAATGGCATGAAAAATTTGAAAGTGTTATTGTTTCTAACGGTTTCAAAATTAATGAATTTGATAAATGCGTTTATAGTAAATTTTCTGTAAATAAGGGAGTTATCATATGTTTATATTTGGTACTGATTTAGATAGTATAATGGATGCTAATTCTTTTCTCTCTTCTAGTTTTGATATGAAAGATATGGGTAATGCCGATGTCATCTTAGGAATCAAAATACTAAGAAATGATAATGAGTTTACTTTGACTCAGTCTCATTACACAGAGAAAATTCTCATGAAATATAATCATTTAGATGGTAAACCTGCATCTACACCATATGATCCTAGCATCAAAATTTTTTATAATAAAGGTAGATCTGTAAATCAGTTAGAATATACTAGAGTAATCGATAGTTTCATGTATGCAATGTACTGAACTTGACCTGACTTAGCATATGCAGTTAGAAATTTGAGTAGATATACTAGTAATCCATGTCATGATAATTGGAATGCTATATCTCGTGTATTTAGATATTTAAAAGCAACTATAAATTATGGATTAAATTATTCTGGTTTTCCTAATGTTTTAGAAGGATAGAGTGATGCAAGTTAGAATTCAGATGCAAATGAATCCAACGCAACGAGTGAATGGGTATTCACTCTCAGTGGTGTTGCGATCTCATGGGGATCTAAAAAGTAAACATGTATTACTCATTCCACAATAGAATCTGAGTTTATTGCCTTAACGGCATGTGGCAAAGAGGCAGAATGATTTCAAAATTTACTCTTGGAAATTCCTGTGTCCTAAGCCTATGTCACCTATTACAATAAATTGTGATAGTGAGGCTACAAGAGCAAAAGCATACAATAAAGTTTATAATGGTAAGAATAGACATATTGGTCTACGACACCGTTATGTTAGAGAATTACTCAAGGATGGAGTAATTGGGATAGACTCAATTCGAACCAATAATAATTTGGTTGATCCGTTTACCAAAGGACTTTCTAGAGAATTGGTAAAGAAAACATCTATCGGGATAGGACTAAAACCATATAGTTGATCACCTATGTCAGAAATTCAACTTAATATTTGTACAACAAATCCTTAAGTTCAATGGAAGAGTATGACATGAGAGTGATGATTAGAAGCACTTTAATTTAGTTAAAATGTCCATCCCAAGACAGATGTAAAGTGCTTGGAATTTGTAATGAAAAAGAAAAGGATTAGTATTTACTCTTAATAAGTATATAATATTTTATGTTAATGTGTTTGATTACAGAAACACATTTGACAGACTTACCTATGTGAATGTGGAGATGCGGCCGCTTCCTATGAGTTTATGGTTTTTCTCAAAAAGCATTCATGAAATCAGGATATAAGCACAAGGCCATAATAGTGCTAGCTTTATAGAAAACTCGAACTTAAAAAAATGTGTGTTATTTATCCGGTCTTGTTACACAGGGTCCTCAGTTCAAGACCATAGTCTCTGTGCACCCTGATCAGACTTTGATAAGTTTGCACTTAAGTGAAGGTTTAAACCCAAAAGGTACTTTTCATGGTATGCACATATTTTCGGTACCAATGTCTTTATTTTATTTGAAAATTGTGGGGGATTGTTATATTTATTTATTACTTTAGAATATAATAAATATTTTAAATAATTTTAAAGAAAATAAAACTTCTTTTTTATTTCTTTCTTAGTTTTGTGGGTTAGTTTTTAGGCAATAGATGTTCTCAATTTTTGTATGAAAATAAATAGTTCCACATTGGTAAATGTCAAAAATATCTATGCTATATATAGAATCTTTCACCTTCAATTATTGTTTAACAATAAGAAGAGAAGAGTGAGCCTAGCGGCTAGCCGCAAAGTTCACGCACGCGCACACGATTTCGCGCATGTGCGTGGCGATTGGCGTTTAGGCGCATTGGCACTTTAGGCGCACGCACTTTGCACTTTAGGCGCACGCACGTGCACATCGTCACAAGGAGGTGTTTGACTTTTTGACCAGGTAGATCCAACGGTCAGATTATTCATGGGTTGGGTCGGGTCTAATGGGCCACTAATCAGTGGGCTCTATTTGGTCAAACGGTTTGGTCAAATATTGATCATTTTATAACCACTTATAAAGGTGTGCAATTTTTCAAATTCAAATTCGAAAAGGTGCAACCTTTCATATAGCCATTAGATGAAGCGGTTGAGATCTTTGAAAGATCTGAGCCGTCCAAAATATGACTGTTGGTCCAACAGTCATATTGAAAAGGCACTTGAGATCTATATAAGGATATCTCTAGACACAATTTTAAATACTTGTTGAAATCCATCGAATTCCTTGCATAGAAATTTGAGAAATCTTTTGTTTTCTCCTTTTAGTTGGTACTTCATCAGATTGAGTTTTCTGGGGCGATCCTCTACTATTGCAAAGTAACAGATTGCATCCAAGAGATTGGGCTCGTTGTATCTTGGAAACTTCTCGCTGGAACCCTTTTGCAAACTTGAGGATTTACTCGAGTATGAAGCGAATAGTGTTTTAAAGATAGCGACAATGTGCCTCGAGTCCAATTTCTCTTGCCCAATTTATCATTTTCGGATTTCTGCTCCTAATTTTTTCTAACATAGATACAAGGAAAATGAAAGTGTGTATGTGTGTGTGTGTGTGTGTATGTATTTTTTTGTTGGTCCAGAGTTCAGTTGGCTGCCACGTGGCCCCCGATCACATGACAATGATCATTGAGAAAAACATAATATATAGATAACCACGTAGTTGACAAAGTTCACCACACAGGTTTATTTTTTAGTTTTTGAAACTTTTTCAATAGTCATAATCATTGGGTTGTTCATTCACATAGAACCAATCATGTGAATGGCTGGCGTATGGCAGCCAAACAGCAATGGAGCTGGTCTATAGTACCAGGTACTGGTGTCAGATATGAAGGGAACTCATCAACAGGCTCAAACCTAAACCATCTATTTGTTGGCCATCCGTTTCAAATTTGGGGCCGACTGACCTGTCAGTCCTAGTCATGCTTTGGTACAGGCTAGTTAGTTAAAAGTAGTTGTCCCTCTTTTTTTTTGTTATTAGGTACTTGAACTGAGGGCGAACACTCTTAGTAGGGTTACTTCTTGGGATATGTGCGATGTGGAACTATCATGTGTTATGTCTTATTTGGCCTTCATGAAATCAAGATCTATTTCGTAAAAGATTGGACAAAAAGTAATCTCCATCCCCTGATTCAATGTAGATATATACGATTTAACATTAGCAGTATGTTGGATTTACATGGTAGCCGTTTATTTTAGATGGCATGAGACAGCTTTGAATCAAACGATAGAGATTGCTTTTTGTCCCAATATTTTACACTATAGATCTTAGATCATGATGCACCTATCAGATAGTATACACGTTAATTCCACATGGCACACATCCCAAAAAGTGACCCGAGTACCACGTCACCTAGCGCTTGCGTTGCTTGCCTAATACTAACTCATATTGTTTGTCAACCTTGCGCCCTTTGGAAGAAAAGTCTGGCATCGCCACTGCCTATTGCCACACCCACACCCAACCCTTAAAGTTTTGGGCTCAAATCCCAGTTGGCAAACTTAGAGCGTTAAAGCCATGGTACAATATTCTTCAGTTCCATCTAGAGTATCTATGCTCCACCCAACACAAGGTAACACTGTGTAGGTATAGGATCCTTGTCGATAGGAGGTGTCATCTCTTATGGCTCCATGATGCCAAGTTTTATTTCCTTAAAGGTACTGAAATTTCCTTTCAAATTAAAATATTTATTTTTTAGATTTTAAACACCTTATAATAATATTAAAACATTAAAGTAGTAAACTTATAATTGGGTCCATGTGTTATAAGATTTGGTGGTCAAGCAAGTATGAAACATAGACCCATGCCAAACTTGGAGAGACCCATATATCCTTTTCCATCCACTGGGCACCGCCAGCAATAAAAGAGAACTCTAGTAAGGAAAATATTCCTTGGTAAAAAAAAAAAAATACACTACAAACAAATTTAACTCACTAAAAAGTAATTATAGGAGTACACTCCAGAAGGCTATGGTTATTAGCATCTTTGTCTGTTGTACGGCAATGGTACGGTAATTAACATATTTATCTAGCAAATGGAAGATGCCAAAAACTTCGAGAAAATATGAATTATGAATGACATTAGGAAAAGAGAGAGAAGTTAGTTTAAATTATGTATATGATGAAATAAAAAGATGAGCGTATTGTGCTCAAGCACAAGCACCAAAAATGGTGCTCGGGACATCAATGTTGTACAGTGTAGACATGCCATAGATCAGACCATTCGCAAAACACGCCACCACGTAGATGAGACAAATGATTAGACAATCATGCCCCTTCCAAATGAATACTTCAAATACGGCCACTACCCAGTGCTGGTCCTGTATGTACAGGATGCTGCCAGGGGTGGACGGAATAGAAACCTAACCTTCAGCTCTTTACAATTGAAGTGCCTTGCTCTCCGGGATCAAACTCACGACTTCACGCTTGACAGCTCAAGCCTTTTATTTCAAATGAATGGTCAAAATGAAGATGGGATATGATCATACCATGCAAAATTGCATTGTTTGGATATTTAGAACCACCCAATCAACATCATTTCTTATATGGGAATCATCAAGATAGCAGGTTGTCACATGGACAATTTGGATCAATGGTCATGGGTTCCATGCCTAATAAACAACATTTGGTATCAGCAATGTATCGACAGGGGGTTGTTTCAGTTCAATTCGGAAAAAATTTGAGAAAATTTTAGGAAAATTTGGGGATTATAAAATATATATATACATATATATACAACATTACTAATTAAAAATATAAAAACATATATTAACTTGTTTAAAGTTACAAATAATGTTTTAAAACAATAAAATAAGGAGCATTTACGTAATCCACAATCGACATGCATTGCAAATTGCCAATCATCAAAAAAAAAAATTACACATTACAAAGAGAAAATAGAAAGTAAATAATGAATCCAATGTCAAAAGTCATAACATTCCAAATTTTTACCAAAATTTTTTAAATGGCTATGGTTCCATGTATACAGTATATAGAGTAATGACCGTTCTTAGTTATGAGAGTGATTATGCTGTATATTATGCCCTATATGCTATAATTAACAATTTTACAGCATCCATTCAAGTCACAAATCAATCGAGACATGCGCATAGCAACAATTAGCATATTGAAAAGAGTTGGTTAATCCTCCATTCACTGCTATATTCAACTTTAAGCAAATAAATCAACAAAGGAATTGAATGCAAATATAATTAGCTCAATTATATATTAATAAAACCTATAAATATATAGTTAAATGGCCCCAACCAACCCTATTTTTGTCCATTTCAAGCAAAAATAAAAAATAAAGATGCATCAATAAATATAGCACAATTTCATGGGAAAAAAAAAAAAAAGAGATCAAATTTTCCAATCAGCGCTATATCCTCGCACTCCAAGAAAATAAATTAAAAAATTAACTGCATGCAACTACAAATACACATCAAATTCATTAAAATGTCAATGAAATATAAAAAAATACAATGATGACAGTGAAATTTTGGCTCAAGTTCATTAAGACAATAGCCATCCACTCAACGCTATCTCAGATCATGCAAGAAAAATAAATGAAACAACAAAAAATCCTTGTAGAAGTGCCCCCTAAACTTATGGGGAAGAACAGGAGTAAGCTTGCTAGGCGTAGTCAGGCTATTGTATGGGTTGCTTATTTAAATTCAGTCACGGTATAGGTGGTAGCTCCCTTTTTAATTTTAAGTTAATATAGGTACTTGACCTAAGCATCAACTCTCTTGGTACTTGGGTCACTTTTTGGGATGTGTACAATGTGGAACCATCATGTGTTCCGCGTGATTTGACGCCCATGATCTCAAGATTGATTTCGTAAACGGCTGGAATGAAAAAATGATCTCCGTCGTTTGCTTTAATGCAGTCAAATGTATCTAAAATTGATAGTATGTTGGGTTTATATGGTAGCCATTAAGTTTCGATGATGTTTGATGGCTTTGAATCAAACGATGGAAATCATTTTTCATCCCAATCAGCCGATATTTTACAACAAATATCTCGTACAGTCACATGGTACACATCCCTAAAAGTTACTCAGGTACTAAGTCACATGCCGCTCGTGCTGCTTACCTAATACTAACTCATTTTCTCCATTGACCATAACTTGTCCCTCGTAGAAGATAATCCTGGCTCCCCCCCTGCTTGTAAAACTAATAAATGATTTCTGAAAACAAGACCAATTCAACAGATAAAAACACGAAAAAGGATATATTAAATATAAAAAACTGGGTACCAGAAACAGGATAAGAACCGAATTTGACTTAAAACAATGCCACCGGCATATAAAATCCATAAATAAACAGTTCAATCTCCTCAATCAATACTGTCCATTTAAAGAACAATAAATATAGCACAATTTTCTTGAAAAATGATCAAATCCTATTATTAGCACTATATTCACTCACTCCACGTAAATAAATAAAAAACTAACTTCATGCAACTACAAAAAAATCGCTGTAAATCCATTAAAAGGAGCATGAAGTATAAAAAAATTATACCAAAACATTGAAAATTTGGGTCCGCGTTCATTAAGGTGTTAGTCCTCCAATCGAGGCTATCTCAGTCCATGCAAGCAAAATAAATGCAAAAACAACAAGTACTTATCTAATCACTAAATCAATCTTGAAAACTCGACCAATTTGATCAATGGAAATAATAAAAAGGAAAGATTGATAATCAAAGAAATGGCACCAGAAACAGGATAAGAACGACTTGAAACAACGACTCCATCAAATAAACATTTCAATGACCCCAATCAACATTATTTTTGTCCATGTCAACAAAAAAAAGGATCAACATAAATAATAAGGAAATAAAAAAGGCAAATCATCCCATCGGGAAGCACCATAGGACTATATATACTCCACCCAGCTTAATAAATCAACAAATTAACTGCACGCCACTCTAAATTCAAGTCGAATTCCTCAACATGTGCATGGAATATATAAAAAAATAAATGGATCGAGTTCATTAAGAAGTTGGTCCATGTAAACAAAATAAATGCATCAATAGCATACCAATTGTGGAATTCAAGAAACAATTTCCGAAAGCACGAACAACTCGACCGATCGAAACAGGAAAAATCAAAGATTAAACTCAAAGAAAGTGAACCTGAAACAGGATAAGAAGAGAAATTTCGACTGGAAACAACTCCTCCAACCGCCATTGCCGATCAAATTCAAGCTTCAAAGCAATCTAATCTTCAGAGACGGAAGGCAGGATCTCTGAGATTGGTGTAGCTACTACCTTCACCTCTACTTCATTTCTCTCCCAAGAGGATAATAACCAGTCTGTTTTTCACGCTCAGCTCAATCGTGGTTTCAAAATCGGGGAGGGAAAAAATCCTTTTCTAGTTTTTTTAGTTTCATAAAGACGGTTGAGGTAGTGCCACGTGGCGATTCAACTTTGTGACTGGAAAGCAAAGATGCCTGTAATTTATACTGGATGAAGATCTGAAGAGTGACCCTTTAGAAGAGGAAAAATATCAAAATTGCCTTTTAAGGGGTCTTGGTATTCCGTCGTCTGGAAAGGGTGTTCCCGAATTCTTATTATTTGTCCGAATATGCCCTCACATAGAAACCAAGATATACGGTTAGCGTTAGGTGTGTGTAAGAGATAATTCTATACACGTGGCAAATTTTCTGTTTAATTACTGCCCAACTTGCTCTATCATCTATGCTGCCCAATAGTAAGGATACAACCGGGTCGGGTTGACCTGACATATTTTTCAGGCCCGACTTGCTTCAAGTCGTGTTTTGATTGAAAAATTCGACCTGTCGGGTACGGTCCGATGAAACATTTCAATCTGATATAAAAAAAGTTGGGTTCTAGTTAGCTCCAAATTCAAAACCCGACCTGGAACCTATGTGCTAAAAGGCAAATACATGCTTCCTATTTTTAATAGGTCTTGGTCAGGCCCAAGTGTTGTTAAAAGGCCAAATCTAAGATTTAATATTCAATGAAATTATAGGAACAAGTTAGGTTCAGATTGGGTGCATGTTTAAGACGATTTTAGATCAGTTCGTTCGGGTTTGAAACAAGCTTAGATGAGACGATTTTAGATCGAACTTTTGGGAGTGGGTTATACTCGGCGTACTTGATAATCAAGCCTCGCCAAACTATTTTCACATCGTTGCATCCAACTTAGTCCATGCTTGGCCCCGGTCCATGTCTCTGACCCGACCAATTATTGAGGCCCCTTAGCGTTTGATAAGAGTTTGAGCCAATCCACTAAACGTTCACAACAGCTCGAATCCACAGACAAATTGAAACGATGAACATCCATGAGGAACACAGGCATGAGTCGAGCCTCTAGAGTCTCTAGACAGTCAAACTATATACTATTATAAGAATACTATACCACGAGCAAAATATAAAGAGTTAATTATCCACTGGTGTCCCAACTATCCCCTATTTACCCATCGGGGTCCCAACTTCATGAAACGACTCAGCAGGGTCTAAGACCCTCAAACTTTTCACTTTTTAGGTTTATACTTGAAACAAAATATGCACGTAGGTATTACGTTGTTACAATTGCATTTTTTAGAAAAGATGATAGTACCAAAATACCCTCTACCCCCAATTATAATTTTAAAACAGAGGAATACAAAACTATCCTCCTCAGTTATATTAAACTCTTGTCATTTACAATTCAACCTCCATACAATTTTCATTTCTCTATCAACCTCTGCGCCAGCCATCATCTCGTCGCCAATTCTCGTCATTCGTCAAACTACGATCCACTCTCTCATCTTCTCCTTTTCGGTTCTCGTTGCTCGTCAAACGATGATTCACTCTCTCATCTTTTCCTCGCCGATTCTCGCATCGTTTGTGTTGCCGATTCCAGGCATTGCAGAGAAAGTCACAGCAACGATCCAGTCTCTCATCTTCTTCTCCGTCATCGGTTCTCATGTGATCTTCATCGTCTTTGTCGCCGATTTCATGAATTGCTAAGAAAATCACAATCTTTAGAGTTTAAACTCCTAAAAACGTAATCTTTAGAAGTATTAATGATTCGTTGTTAGGGTTTAAACCCCTAGAGCTATGGAGATTCATCACTGAACTTGTATGTATATTTTGCATTTGTAAAACTTTAACCTTTAGGGTTTAGATTTTTTATTTGTGTTTGTGTGAATGAAAATATGATACTTATTTTTTCAGTTTTGCATGTGTAAAATCATAATCTTTGTGGTTTAGGCTAATAATTTTTGTTTGTTTTGAAAAAAATATAAACATCTTTATTAAGTTATGATCAGTCTTTTATAAGACTGTAATATCCATTTGTTAGCCTATGGCTTTTAGTATATGTTTATTTTCGACTAATTAAAACTCTAAATCCCATGTGACCACTTGTATGTATTTTTTACATAGGTAAAATCCTAATCTTTAGGGCTTAAGTTTTGATTTTTATTTGTTTGAATGAAAATGTGATATTTAATTTTTCGAAAATACAAAAATCAAGATAAAATTTTCTTATTATCATTTTCTAGTTTTGCATGTGTAAAACTCTAATTTTTGGAGTTCGGGCTTATAATTTGTGTTTGTTTGTAAAAAAATAATAAACAATTATCAAGTCACGACTAGTTTACTATTACATGACAATTTATCTGTATTACATGCTTCCATTAGATGGATCACGCCCTTTTTAAGTCATGATCAGTCTTTTACCAAATTCATACCTATGGAAGGCTCCATAGAATGCAAGATCCATGTCAAGATCTTGGTGTGGATGCCACTGGACCCCACGGTCCCCACCTGATTCGAACCCAGCGCCCCCCGACTGCTATTTGAACCCATAGTCCCAGCGCCTCTTATACATTAATACATGTAACAGTTTTTTTTTTTTGCTGGAATATGTAACAAAATAATTAAAAGAGTACCTTTATTTCCACCCACAGATTCTTTGAGTTCACCCACATAAGTGGATGCACGTCTTTGGCAAACCGATTACTAAGATCCACCCTCTTTATCATTTTATTTTTCAAACGGTCGAATGTACCACCACTTTCTTTTATTGTGCACCCACATTGTCTTCCCCCTTCTTCTTCCTGCGCTTGCGCGATATTTGAACTTCGTTCCTCCAAAGCCCTTTAAATCGCTCGAAAGCACCCTCTATTTTCCTTTGTTGTACACCTCAATTGTATTCCTTCTCTTCTTCTCGCGTTGCGCAACGTGAGAAAGGGTTTATATGGCAATAACAAACCAATTTTTGGCTCGGTCCCTCCAAAGCCCTCACGCTGCAACAACGTGAGGAAGGACAAAGATTGAGATTTGAAAAACGGTGAGGAAACCCTTTGAGTTCGTATCAGCAGCATGTACCCACCGTTAGTGTACATATTTTAAAAATGATAATTGTTGTGGGCCTGATGGTGGGCACCCACTGTCAAAACAGACACACTGACAGCAGGCACCCAACGTCATATTTGCTAAGCTGACAGTAGGCACCCACTGTCAGGAGGCTCCTCACATGAGTTCAGCATCTAGAATCCTAACGGTAGGTGCCTGCTATCAGCTCAAGAAAGCTGACATCAAGCACCACGATCAGAGCATCAAATGCTAAACTCGAGTGAGGAGCCTCACTAGAGTTCAACAACTAGTGTCCTGACGGTGGGTTCCTGCTATCAGATATATAAATTTGATAGTGTCAAATATATAAATCTGATAGTGGGCACCCACCGCCAGGACAAATTTTTTCTTCTGACGGTGTGTATTTGCTGTCAGAGGTGTTATTTTGATAGTGGGTACTCACCGTCAGGGTGCAAATGAATTATATATATTATTTTTATACCCATTTTTCCTATGGGATTTTTTTGATGAATTCTTTTTTGTGGCTTATAAGCAAGCAAGGGTGCAAATATAGGTAAGCTTCTACTGGGCCTAAATTCAGATCTAATCCAGTCTAGATAACCCAGGTTTCGAGCTTTCCAATAGCACGAAACCAAAGTCGGAACAAGTGGAAGAAGAAAACTAAACCCTAAAATCGCTTGAGGAAGAAGAAGATGGTTGTGAGTGTCCAATTGAGCGAAGAAGATTGGACGTGGGAGGGTGGAGAATGTAAAAATGTGAAAAGCGGTTGTAGCGCCAGAACGAGAGGATGAAGAAGATCTTGCGGGAACGAGAGGAAGAAGAAGAGCTCGTAGGAACAACTAAAGGAATAAGTGAGTGTACCGAAAGAATAGGGTGGGTGTATTTAGCTCACGATTTTTGGGGGGGATTTATGGTTTATTTCTATCACATGTGGAAGCGTAGGTCAACTCAAAGAATCCGTGGGTAAAAATAAAGGTACTCTAATTAAAAAGGAGAAATAGCATACATTTTTTGGCACACGCGCCACTCACTTATAACAGTAGCAATGTTTAGAACCTAGATGAGAATAAGCACGTTTGACTGTCCAACAGAGTTGTATATTTATGACTTTTTACCTTTTCTATTTCAAATTTTAAAATTACAATCAATTAGGTAGGAGTAGGATGAGAACAAAAAAAAAAAGCTTATAATCGTTCAATTAGGGAGGATACTGGAACTTGCATCCCTAGAGATAAAAACACGGAAGCATGGGAAAGTAAAATAATATTCTTATATTTTCTCATTAATACCTAAGTTATATGAAACAATGGGATACCTTTGTTTTCCTTTATTTTTTGTTGTTTGGATAATCGCATTGCCAGCCAAGAAAGCGGAGGATTAATCAAATCCTGTGTTTGGATGGATATGTAGGAAATTGTAAGAAAATTCTATGCTTCAATACATATCTAAGAAAATACAGGATTAATCAAATCCTGTGTGTTTGATCAAAATCTGATCGTCTGATGGTAAGCCCACGATCTAGTGTGTCGATGATTGGGCAAAAAAAAATATCTATCATTTGATTTAAAAAGTCAATAGTTTAGACACATAAAACCCGAGTTTCAAAGAAAAAAATTTGAGTTGTAAATATAAGTACCCCTATTGCTAAGAGAAGGAGTGAGCTGTGATAATGTCAAATATATGAAAAGATATATAAAAGTGAATCTTCATTTACAACCTAAGATTCTTCCTTCTCAACTCGAATTTCACGTACTTAAATCGTTGACTAATTTAAATTAGATGATGTATATTATTTTTCGCACCAATTTTCCTCACGATAAATCTTAAGATCGTGACGTGCATATCAGATGGTCAGATGTTGATTCCAATGGTGGACGCCCCTAAAAGCGAAGGTCAACTCCTTATCCCATGATCTAAGTCACTTTTGGTAGGGGGCGGAGCCAGATTTTTTCATAAGGTTGTCATCTAATCAATTAATATTGGAAAATTGTATAGTTTTTTTTTCTAAGCAAATGCTAAAAAATATATATAAAGCATACCATTTTGATCAACGGTTCTAGGTAATTAGGGTTTTAGTATAGGGTTCCCAAGTATTTAAAAAAATTTAGATGAGTTGTGAGAACGAGGGTTCAAATTTATTAATAATTAGACTTTTAACTAAAATAAAAAATATATACATATGCATTATTTCAACTAACAAAATAATATATCTATTAATTTTTTTTTTTACTTTTAACATATCTTAGTAAAGTGGTTGACTTAGTGTTTTGTGAAAGTTAGGTCCTAAGTTCAAATATTATTATGTGCAATGAATTGCTTATTTTTTTAATTAATTATACTAGAGCCTAATAGCATAGTGCCAAATTTCATTTTCCGTAATTTTTCGATAGGGGGTCCTTTCGGTACATTTCGGATTAATTTCGGTACATTTCAGATTAATTTCGGGAAAGTTTCGAGGATCAAAAATATATACAATAATATATTTAAGCAACTGTTGGTTGTAGATGGCATATAGAAAAAGTTGGTTGTAAACGTCTAAGCACTGAAGCTAAAGCAAAAAAGTTGGTTGTAGAAGCTATGAAGATAAAGCAAAAAAAGACGGCATATAGAAAAAGTGAAATTTTTTCTAGCTGGCCTTTAGTCCCACATCGCTGGTTGTAGAAATTTGGACACTCCGAGCCACCTATATATAGTTGGCAACTTTGCACTTAAGCCCTCCAAACTCCAAAGCCGTGTGTGACTGGTGACTGGTGACCGTGTGGTGATTGGGCCAGCTATTTATTAGTAAATTACTAATAATAATAAATAAATAAATAATATGAAATTTTTGAAATTTATCAAAATTTACGAAATTTCGCCGAAAAAACCGAAATTTCTGAAATTTTTGAAAAGTACCGAAATTTCTTTGAAATTTTCGTTCGACTCCCATTTCGGCATTTTTCGCGAAATTTCGCCGAATTTCGGTGAAATTTGTCACTATGCCTAATAGCACAAAATAGTAAGATTTCCTTAAAAAAATCAAAGAAGAAATATTTGTTATGAAAACAAATATAATAAAAAAGTTTGTTTGAAGATTTTAGATAATTTTAGGTGGTCAATATAATTTTGGATGGATAAGATCGACTAATATAAATTAAGACCCCTAAAGCTTAATAACAAATTTTTAGAAAGTTTGGGTGATCAATTGGCCACCCAAGTCATAATGTGGCTCCGCCTCTAACTTTTGGGGATGTTGTGCTATATAGAATCAACATCTGACCGTATGATAGGGGCGCCATGATCTTAAGATCTATCACGAGGAAGAGTGGAACAAAAAAAATCTCCATCGTCTGATTCAAATCAATCAATGATTTTCGTCCATGAAAATTTTGTGTGGCATTACTAATAAATGGACAAGAAGAGCCGTACCTTTTTTTTTTTTTCTCTCCACTCATTCTCTTATCTTTACGAGGTCTCGGCAAATTAAAATACCGAGGGGTACCCTCGAACTCTTCACTCGAAAATGAGCGAAAAAATTGTATTTTATATTTTGACCCTTAAGTCGCTTCTAAACAACGGAAAACTACGGAAAATATACTCTGAACCTAAATATTCCTCTCTTTTCCCAATATCCAAAGAGACACTAACAGATCAATTAAGTGGAGAAATAAGACTTACAAAATTGACTCCAAATAGATGCCACAAACAAGAATTGTGGTTTACAGATAAGTTTGTTCAAAGTTTATGGCTTGGGATTTTAAGATTCTAATGGATAAAAACTAGGGATGCAAGTTCCGGTACCCAACTGAACCCTAAGCCGATATTTTCAGTTTTCGGGACGGTTCACCTAGAAGCAATTTGACCTTAACCAAATCGGGTTCGGGTTCAGGTATTGGTTGCAATTCGGTTTCAATTTTTTTTTCTATTATTACTATTATTATTATTATTCAAAAATTTTGTTACTTTTTTGGTTATTCAAGTTTTTCCCGGTTTTCGATTTGTTTTGGGTTTTCTCATCCTACCAAATCGGGTTCGGGTTCAGGTATTGGTTGCAATTCGGTTTCAATTTTTTTTTCTATTATTACTATTATTATTATTCAAAAATTTTGTTACTTTTTTGGTTATTCAAGTTTTTCCCGGTTTTCGATTTGTTTTGGGTTTTCTCATTCTACCTAATCGGTTTTTGGTTTTTGCCACCCAAAATTAAAACAGAACTGAGCCGGAATTGATTTGGTTTGGTTCTGTCTAAATTATGTTATGGGCCGGTTCAAATCTTGCGGTTTTCCGGACGGGTTCTGGGTCAAAACTTGGGTCTTGAATAGGAACTAATAGATACTAATTCATCAGACTTAATCTTGATCGTCAAAGGATCTAATGGATTGGCAATGGGTTTGTTTAAACAGAAGGTAGGATCTAATGGATTGGGTTGACATGGATAAAAAATTCTGACTGATCGTGCATTTTGTAGTGTCTAATCAATTGACTTCTTTCGGTAAATCAAAAAAGATATTAAAATCGGATGGCTATGATTAATTTATCATATTCCCGTTTAAGATATAGAGCCTATTGGAGAGGCTTGTTTTGGGGGGTGATTCTACCACACCACTTTATGTTACAGACATCCCACTTATAGAAAGGAAAATTTGTTGACTGTATCACATCAGATAATAGAGATCAATTTTCTGCTCAATCTTTCACAAAATAGATCTTGAGATCATGGGCTTATTATTAGACGGTCAGATGTTGGTACACTATGATCACCTTCACTGTTCAGAAAGTGTGCCATATGACCTTTCCGTGAACAGTGACAGTTAAAAATTGATTTAAAGAGTCATTTTCGTGATAAAAAATACTTCGTGCTTTCGTAAATTTGACCTTTGCATATCCCTTAGAGCACACGACAGAACATAACTTTGGATCTCGGTGCTGTTGAACTTCTTGCAGATCTAAAGATGCGCGCTCAAATTCAATTAATAGCTATTATCCACTTAATTCTAAGCCCTAAGATGTGTCACAAATAAGCATTTGATAGCAGTTAACAGGTAAAAGTAGGGCTGTCAACGGGCATATAAACTTTGTTGACACCCTAATCTTACTCCAGTGAAGTCAAAGGTTCAACTCGAGAGATGATGGTGATCTATTTCCTTAAGACATAGGTGGCTCACCCACCAAAGCCAACCCCCTTCCATGTGTGATAAAATTATACATGTATAATATGCATTAGTAACATTTTTTCACATTGAAAGGATGCTAAAATGGAGAAAGACCATAATCCTTATACTATGAGATGGGCCAATCGGAGCTTTACACTTATTATGCAATCAATGGTACAATTATCTATATATTGAGGTCTTTTTTCTTTCAAATGGGCACCATTTTTTAAATTGAAGTCTTTTTTCCTTCAAATGGGTTAAAAAAGATCCAGATCATTAAATTGGCGGTGATTATGGACTCAACCCAAACACTATCTTATTCTAAGAAATCAACATTTTGAAGAGGTCTAGGTGGTGCTTTCAGACAGCGCATGGCATCAATAGATGTACCCTAAAGTACCCTACTTAATAGACTTACCCTACTTAATAGATACTGAAATGGGTTTATGACCCCTAGATTTTAAATGTACAGTCAAATATACATCCCTCCAGTATATTCAGTTTCGAACTTGATAGTAGGTGAACGGGTCATTATATCTTCCTGCACCCTATTCTAATCACAACCAACATGGATTCATATTGATCTAGATATATATATATATATATATAATATTAATGGGATATAATACCAAAAATGTCTTTTGAGCAAAAAATTTAATTCTTATATTCTATATATATTCATCAAAAAAAACAATTTCACATTTGGCAGTTACATTTTTTCCAAGAAAACAAAAGAATCAATCTAATTGTGAGGACCCAAGCCTAGCATGATCCGACCCATTCCTTATCCCGAACCAGGCCCAGGCCAAACCCAACCAAAACCCCTTATAACATTCCTCTAGGGCTAGAAACAGGTCGGCCATCATCACACAACCATCCTCACACACAGCACAACGGTACAACCATCCCTCTGACTATAAAAAGTCAACCATATACTCTTTCCCCCACAATCCAAAAAGCTTCCGTAATATTCCTCTTCTTCTTCTCATTTTCTTTGGTTGTCGTCCATTTGGATGCTCGCGTGGCTGTCAGCACCAGTCGCGCCCTCGCAACCGTCATTCACCTTTGCAGTCGCAATCGTCATCAACTCCGTTTGTGCCAGAACAGTCCCTCTCTTCCTCTTTCTCCTGTGTCGTGCCCAAACCACATCTCTATTTGTGCCAGAATAGTGTCATGAAAACCCATTTTTTCATCTTTATTTTTACATAATATAGTATATAATTATATATATTATACGGGTAATTTTTGTCTCTGTTTTATCGCATAACAGTGACCTTAAAAGTCTTTTTATTTTTATCTTATATATATATATATATATATATATATATATATATATATATATATATATATATATATATATATATATATATATATATATGTGTGTGTGTGTGTATGTTATATTTATTATTTAAAAACCTATTATTTTATTTTTTATTTTATTTTGCTATTAAAATATATAAGATTTTATAACTCATATATTGTTAGGAATATTTTGGGCCATTGATCGATTATAAAATATTTTGTCAATATATATTTCTCTATTAGGTTCCATATCAGCTATATTATTATAAAATATATTTTTTTTATTTCAAAATATTATATTTATTTAAATTAAAAGAACCGATTATTAATATTGTTTTAGCTTTAAATATTATTTATTATTTACTAATTATATATTTTAGTAATTTCTATTTTATCTGATTTCAAATATTTATTAAAATATATATCCCTATCTATTGGCATATAATGATACTATTTGTTCCCGAAACTTGAATCATCCGAGTCAAGACCCTATTGGCTAATTCAACCTTGAAACATAAAACCAGAAAAATGTTTGTTTTTAACCTATAAAAAAAAGTGAACTTCAAGTCTTGTTGCAAATGCTTATGTCTCCTCTTTAGAAATCCTATAAATCAATAAGAATAATTATAAATAAATAGTTTACATTACGAAATTCAAATGAAAAAGGTCATAAAAACAAGATTAGAACCAAAATAATCAGTCACATATATGGAATGTATCATTTCAAATCAGAAAAAGATCATATTACATAATCCAAAAAACAAAAATAATCAATAAAAATATAATACAAGTAAATACTAGTCAATGTTCTCCATACTAATTCGACTATCAATGCTATTCTACACTATAAATTTTTCATAGGGGCAATTAATGGTGTAAAGATAACATTCCTCGAACTGATATTCAGTGCTATAGTAAACAGATGAGTAGCAGCAATTAATGGTATATATATAAAGATAAGATTTTGCATTAACTTTTCTATCTATCTATTACGTTTTAGGGCTTTTAATTTCTTTATGGACTCTTATATCTCAACAGATGCAATAAAAACTTTTATTTCTATGCACTTACGACTATCAGAAAACTTCAAGATTAATTGATATAAGTAAGAAGATATTCATCAAAAAAAAAAATTCACATTTTGCAGTTACATTAATTCCAAGAAAAAAAAGCAATCTAATACTGATCTAAATACATAACTTTAATGTGGATCTAAATAAAAGAAACTACTAATTCAAACTTAAAATATAAAACATAAAATCACATAAACATATTTATTTTTACCTTTAAAAACAAATGGCTAGCATGACTCCCAAGAACACAAGATCTTATTGCCTCTCCGAAAATCCTATAAATCTATTAGGATATAAATAAAAATAATAATGCAAATTTTAAAGAAAATAATAATAATTTGCATTACGAAATTCAAATGAAAAAACAGACGGCGAAGAGGACAAGATTAGAACGAAAAGAACCAAAATAGTAAATGAATAATCAAAAGAATAAAAATAATTAATAAGATATATGTATGAAACAATACATTACAAAATACCAACTAAGCGAAAGAGTGATAAGTAGGGTGGGTCTTATTTAATTTATAGAGTAAATTTTCTAAAAAACTCATTATTTATAGAGGTTATCTTTTACGCTTATTACAAATGCTATTTAAATGATCTTACACCATTAAAAATGTTACTTTTTTATCTCACACCATTGAAGTTTGATTTATCGCCATGCCATGTGACATACATCTATGCAAATGTAAATTTTCTAAGTGGCAATCCATCGGTGGAATATGTCCCAACCAAAAGATCATGCTTCTAAGTAATGTAAATCATCCAATCGGTGAACTTTAATATTAGCTATCAAAATTAAGAACAATCATTAGTATTAGAGTGCACAAATTGGATGACTTGAATCTCTCAAAAGTGTATTTTTGGGCTCATAACCCTTCAATTGATAATATATCACTTTGAAGGTCTGAATTTCCAAGATCATAAGCCAATAATTGATGTAAGATCGTTTAAACGCCATTTGGTGTTTAAATAAATGATGGTTAGGAGAGTAAGTCCCTTAATGGGATACTTAAAGAGTAATAGATGCGAGCTTTACTCAAGTTGGAATAGGGGTCTCAATGGGCTGGGCTGCTTGAGCCCTGCCCAACCCGCTATGAGCTGGGTATGAGCTTCATCTTTTTGCCGATTTATTAATGGGACTGGCTGGGTTAGCCCACTTACATAAACAAGTTAGGCTTGGGCATATAGATTCAAGCCCTTTGGCTCATTATACCATAGAGTTATTTTGGCATGGTCTAACACTACGACTCGACCCAATAAAAATATACATGTCCGTAATTTTATAAACCTGTTTCTTATGTATTAGTCAATATTAGTGAAATTACTACATTATCCTAATTTTAATAAGTTGATGATTTATCTCAACTGCATTTGCTAAAAAGGGTCCAATGGGCCCAAGCCCAGATTCAACCTAAAAAAAATTAATATTTGGCTTAAATAGGCTCAAGCCCACTCCAATTGGGCCCAAAAAAAGCCCAATTATGTGATAGGCTGGGTATTTCCTCGGGATGGATATGGGCTAGGTTATTGTCTTGCCGGCCAAGACAGGCCCATTGAGACCCCTAAGTTGGAAGGGTAGCAGTTGGGTCAATCTCTTTCTCATACCAAATGGTCAAGCTTCAGGAATTCTATAATAATACACAAATCAATAGTATTTTATTTAGAGTTAGTCTACAATGGGTATCTACTCATCATGAGTGGACATCACAGTCTCCATGTCCTTATGACTGAGTGACTGGCACAAAAATTAGCACAAAACAAGATCTTTATCATTTGAGTCAACTAACTTGAAGCCTATCATCCGATTTAATGGTTCAATGTGTAGAATAAAATGATAGAGATTGTGTTTTGTGCCAATCTTTGTCATAAAAAATTTGACTTTCAAATCAGACCGCTTTAATGGTGTTGCACGCGGCACATGTCTTAAAAGAGAACTTGATTGATAACGCATTAGTGTCTAAAAAGAGAAGTCGATTGATGATGCTACAATCCTTGAGCTCATAAACCATGTAAATTTCAAGTTGGCCGTAAGATGATCGCTTAACGCTTAAGATGGCCATCTTATAGATGGGAAACAGTGTCTATAACACAGGGAAAATGAAACAATAAGCCAATAACCACATAAGATCAAAATAAGCAAATAGCAAGAGACCGAGATTTTTACGTGGAAAACCCTTTGAAGCCTTTGAAGTAAAGGTAAAAACCACGGGACCTAGTCCAGGAAAATCCACTAATAAAATAGATACAAAAAGTCACATCACCCAAAAGGATGGTTAAAGAAAAACCCTAGAAATCTCTCACTGAAATGTAGCTTGAATTGATTGGAGAAGGCTTTTTATCTTCTTTCTCACTGTGTTTACTGCTATTAAAGGATTGCTTCTGCATCTCTTCAACACTAACTGCTTACCCAATAAAGGGATTTGACTTCTTAGGGAGATGCTACTGTTTACCCTGGAAATTCAGCAAATCAAGACGAAAGATCATATCATATATAATTTTTATCACTAACTTCAAATGAACAGAAAGCCAATATGAAACCTGAAGATATAATTTCAACCCTGCATCATGAAACCAGAAGATAAAAAGGTATAATTTCAATTACAGAACAGGATCATCTTAAATAACATTACTAATTGACAAAGAATTAAAGGAGCAAAGATTTCAATACCGCAGTCACAAATCCTTTGAGATCACACGCGATTCATCTCTCATGTGATTTTAAGACCATGATCTAAAGGCCTATGGTGTCAGAGATTTTCATGATAGACGTTAGTTTAAAGCTGTTGACCACTTTGAATCACATGTAAGAGATGATTTTAGATCATGGTTTTTAAATCACATGGCACACATGATATGATCAGGTGCCACATTTCCCAAAAATTGACCCGTGAATCAAATCACTTGGTAGTCGGGGTTGGGTAAGTAATACTTATGGGTATTAGGTGCAGGAAAGTGTCATGGTTGATACTTTCAATCTCTTTCCAAATGGTCGTGTACCTAATACCAACTAAACAAGATATACAGAGCAAATCATGGCCTGGTCAATTACATCATTCCTAAAATGAGTTAATACACAACCATGGATTAAAAACTGATACATATCATCGGTCCGAAGCCGATACATATCAGATTTACTGGATATTTATTTGCCAAACCAGCCAAAGTAAAGTATCTTTTTTATTTTAAATATTAAAATAATAATAATAATTGCCCAAAGGACAGTTTTGGTATTAAGCCTGGTTCATATTGGATATAAATGAGCCTATATAACCTCATATGAGCCAATAATAAGATCTGATATTTGACAGATTTCACCCTGTATCGAATCGGGGGGCAAATATCTTATCGGGTGGGGGCTACTAACCCATTACATATCTGTTGATATGCATTGGATTCGCTGGATATTTAAAAGCATGTATACGACAACAAAAATACAAATTACAGGACCCCAAATTAAATTACTACGTAATAAACATTACCTGAACGAATATGTAGCTGAACAATTTCTCTATAACGACGAACATCATAATTGACGTAGTAACAAACCTATTTAAGCATGAACGGGAAAAAATAAAAAATTAAATTCAAAGGAAAACTCGAGATATCATGATTGAAATATAGAACCAAGATAGGCGTAGAATTGAAACCTGTGATTAGCTGCAATGCAAGAGAGTAGACAGCGACAGTGGAGGCAGATGGTGGCACATCAATCTAGGCAAAATATGTTTTTCTCATTCTTTGTAAATAAGTGTAGAAAACACGAAGAAAAAAATTTCTCACAGAGAGAAAATCCATAAAGGAAGGGGGGTTGATCTTCTGCAGCCGGTCACCGTGTGGCATAAAAGAGCACAGAGATTTGTATGCTTAAAATGGCTTTTCGCATGCATGAAAGAAAAAGAAGGGAAGTTGATCTTCTGCAGCCGGTCACCGCGTGGCACAAAAGGGCACAGAGTTTTGTGGGCATCAAATGGCTTGCAACATCCATGAAAAGAATACGAAATATGATTCGAGAAAGTAGAAGCGACAGGGACACCAGGACACAGAGGAGGCCCGAGCTAGACTGCCCTACGAAACCTCCCCCGAAAACAAAAAATGATGATTTTATTAATTCACGTGGCCGACTTGCAAGCGCACCTGCAGAGCCCAAGACCACAGTTACAACCACGGACTGTTTTGTATATTTGTTACATAAAAATTTCCCTCCAAGAGGTCTTAAAGACTACTAAATATAATTGGTCTCCATCCCTTGTTGAATATAAGGAACTTTCCTCCATGTGTCTTCTATAATTTGATAACCCGATATCTTCCAAGCCCGATCATTCGTCACTGTAATTGAGAAGACAAATATATAAAAACATAATGTCGATCTAAATAGCAGGAAACAAATTATTTTAATATTGATTGAAATAGAAAAACTTAATGTTGATCTAAATAGCAAAAACTACTAATTTAACCTTTAAAAAATACGACAGAAAACAAGAAAAACAATTTTCTCCCCATCAAAATAATTAAACCCGACTCCCAAGAACATATGAGGTTGGTGTTGGCTTTGATCACAATGATCTTGTTGCAAATGCTATTGTCTCCTCTCTTGATATACTATACATTGATAATAATGATTATAGATACATGGTTTACATTACGAAATTCAAATGAAAAGAAGGCCAAGAAAACAAGATGAGAGTAAAACCATATATTCTTAAAACCAGAAGACAAGAATGTATCATTCCAATAAAAAAAAGATCATATTACATTAATCAAAGGAACCAAAATAATCAATAAAGAAGTAATAAAATTACAAACTTGCAATACATCAGTTAGAGGAATTTATAAGAGTAAAAGCAATACATTATAGATATCATGATCTAAAGACCTATGGTGTCAAAGATATCTGCCATGTAATTGTAAGACCATAATCTTAAGATCTATGGTGTCTAAGATTGGGATAAAAAAAATATTTGTACCATGTGATTCAGAGGAGTCAACAACCTTTAAAGATCTATGGTCTGAGATTTTCATCATAGCTGTTAATTTTAAAATAAGTTGACCACTTTTAATCACACGAGAGGGACATTTTAGATCATGGTTTTTAAATCAAATGGCACACACGATGAAATTAGGTGCCACATACATTGAGCACTCATGTGCACAAGATCGATGAGGTCCCTCCCCCCAACACAAAGTTGAAAAAACATCGTCAAAGTTGAAGAAATTTAATGCACCAAGTATGTTGGGCGTCACACCAACATTGACCATGTTTTTGACAGCCAAAAAAGTTCTTAAAATTTTCTTTTAGATGACATTCCATGTGGCACCTGATCCCTAACGGTATTTCTTGGGATCAGGTGCCATGTGGCAAACACTCTTCGCACTAGTGCAGCGTTCCAACGCTGCAACACTAGTGCACGGGCCCTTTAAAATATATATATATATATATATATATATATATATATATATATATATATATCGTAATTCTCAATAAGGTCACTTTGGGCTCTCATTTGGAAGATTTGGGCCTTAAATATTCCTACAGAGATGAAAACCTTTGCTTGGCGGGTCATGAACAACAGTATCCCAATGGATAGGATCATCAAGACGAGGAAAACACCGATGCCTTTCTGATGGCCTCTGTGTTGCTGTTATGAAGAAACAATTTCCGATCTTCTACTTTCACTAGCTTGCTGGTTTTCATCAAAGTTCAATAGCCAGTTCAACTCGTGAAGATGGCAGATCCCATGGCTAATAATGTGGGAAATAGGGACTGCTGGGGACTCTATTTGGCATGGTGGCAGGAGAACCGATTCGGGGGGGGGGGCGAGTTGGATACAGGTGCTATCTAAGCTTAGGTTGTTCTCAAAACACAATGCAAAAGACGAAGCAGAAACAATAGCATCACTGGGCTGCCCTGCCCTCTCATAAATGTTCGTGCTCCAAAATTTGCATGGTGAAATGGGCTGACCCTCCTGCTGGTTAGAGCTATATCGAGGCCATGCTTCAGAGGTAGTGTAATTCGAATATTGGGTGGGTCCTTGGTGTTGGCATTCTAAGCTTTCTACGGCACAAGTTCCAACACAAAGTAAAAATTCTGGGCTCTGGAATCAGGTTACAACAGCTTCCTTCAGACTGTTTAAAAGTTGAAATTGAATGACTCACAGGTCGTGGTTGATGCAGTGGTGGGCAGAGCGTTCTCTTGGAGAGTGAATGAATCCGTATTGACTATCAAGAAAAGGCTAGCTGCTTTATAATGGAAAATGATTCTGTATTTTGAGACTAAAGGGGAATATAGTTACATATAGCTTGACTGCCTTGGATAATCACAAGTTGCAATACATCCTCTAAGGGTTCAACGGTCACTCTAAGGTTTAGAAAAATAAATCTTGTTAAACTTTTTTGCCATTCATTTCACAGGGTCAAATATACAGAATTTCCATATAAAAATCACCCTTAAAAGTTTCATCTTTGACAAAAAAATCTATGGTGTTACACTTGCATTCGAATGCATATCCCCGACCGTCTTATATAAAAGTTGTTTCAAGTCTAAATTTGTGAAATACCTCGTGATATTTTTCATGAATCCAAAACTAATATAAGTTATGGCTTTTAGGCTGTGTTTGGCATTGCTCTTTGGGAGAGTAGAATAGAGCGGAAGCTGCTCTTTGTCATTCAAAAAAGTGTGGGGAGAGAAAAGCATTGGAAGAAGATAAAGAGAGGCAAATCAAACCAGAAAGTGAAAAATGGCATTTTTTGAGTAGAGAAATGGGCATTCTAGTTCTGAGAGCAGGTGACTGGATATGCTCGGCTTGCCGTAATGTTAATTTCAAACGCAAAAACATCTGTCATCGTTACGGCTGTTCTTCGCTGAGAACTAAGGGCATCATGGTTAAAAGGGACGATGAAAGCTTTCCTAGGATGGGCTCTAAGAACCAGTTGATTTTTAATGGCACCCAAATGAAAGACGTATTGCAGGGTTGGCCTATTGTGGACAGGAGATTCCGTAGGGCCTCAAAACTCCCCCCTCCTATCTGGCCCTACGGGATCTTGGCATTTCTTACGCTGATGCCATTATGGTGGGCCCACGACTTTTCAGTTCCGGAGGGGGTGCTGCCCCCGAGACGACTGTCGTTAGGCCCATGAGGAATCTGTGGACCCCCCTCTTTATGTTACGGAGGATGCCTTCAATGTCTTCTATCTCGACAGCCCTAACTCTATGTCCTTGTTCCACAACCTAAGTGATTATTGGGTGGTTCTTTACACATTCAAAGTTCTTTACACATTCAAAGACTTCATTAATCCTTTACAAATGTACAAGTGGTTACAAAAAAAGTGGACACTACTAGACAGACCGACCGTTTCAGCCATTACGAACTCAAAATTTCTTCTACGGTGCCCCTCACCGACTAGTGCGAAGGACATTTGCTCCTTTAAGTCCTTCACCGATGAAATACCGGTCGAGTGTCGCAGCTGGTCACCCAAGGTGAACGAACTCCAGACTCATCTTTGGAACGATGGGGCTTGGATTCGTATTATCGGGCTCCCCCTCCACGCTTGGACTACGGAGGTCTTCCGACTAATCGGTGGAAGATGTGGCTACTTTCTCCTCGTCGACAAAAGCACGGACAATCTGTGGGAGACCGGCATTGCCTGAATCCTTGTTGTCGCCGACCGTTGGGAGACTATCCCTAGATCATGCGAGATTTGCATCAACGGCCAAAAACTCTGAATCTTCATAGATGTGGAGTTGTTGGAGAGGGTGGTCCTCCCTCGTCAACCGCATGACATAGCCGAGAGGTCCGGGGTTCCCTACAAAAACATAATCAGTGGTCCCACTAAAAAATGCCCTCCGGAGATCCACCCATTCTGGGACAGGATAGACTTGGCTGTCGGGGTCTCCACCTGCCTCGAAGTCGCGCTCGGCCTCGAATCCGTCTTACCATCGGGGGACGTCCTCGACGGTGGATCCTTCCCGACGAAGCATGTCCATCGGTGGCCATCCTCTGTTCGACTTTGCGGATAAGGGGCTTGAAGAAGGGGAGATCGAAGAAGAGGAGACTGATTTCCAGGCTGACAAACGGGAGATTCGTCGATTCTGATTGGAAAACACGAACCTCGAAGAGATTGTACCACCTTAACCGGAGTTCCTCCACCCTCGGCCGACGAACAGTACTACTCTGTTGTCGGTGACGTTGATGAGGGATGATCTCCCACCACCCATGGATCCGACGGCTGAGATGAGACCCAACACAAAGATTAGCAGTTCAAATTTTGAAATCTCTGCTGATGATGAGCTGACTCCATTGCGACATTTTGAGGCGAGTGGTTCTTCTATCTGTTGGGACCCAATGATTATTGAGGCGATATGTAGCGTCCAGAGGTTAGATGGCGACATCCAACTGAGGGGCAGTTTAGTCCTTTCAAAGGCAAGGAAGCTTCTAGATCTTTTGGACATGCTGGTAACGACTCCCAAGGCGGTTTATCTAAAGGCGCACATGGAATTTTTGGCTGGTTTGATTTTCTTATTCCAGGACAACGATCACTTGGTGGCATGTGTTCATCTACCTTGGACAGTCAGGCCCAGTGGAGCTACTCTTAGCGGATTCCGGCCCGTGGACCTTTTTTAGTTCCCAGATCAGTTAGATGGGTATCCCGCTGCGATCCGGCCCATCTTCCAACCTTTCTCCTTTTGCCAAGGAACTTGGGATTTTGTTTCTCTTTGCGAAGACCAATCGGACGGTAGAGTTCATCCCTTGTGTTCTCCCCACTTCCTAGGGATGGGTTCACAAGCTACCATCGTTTCTTCTTCTCCAGTATCCTTTCCTGCGGAGGAGTTTTCTTCTTCCTCGGACACGCCCTCCTCTTGGGATCCACCTACCAAGTCTGATGCTCCTTCTTCTTCGTCTGATTCTTCTGGTAGCGATGTTCTCCCAATCTGATCTTGGTTCTGGGCTTAATGCTGATCCCTCTATCCTTCACAGCCGATGCGGTGCGGAATTAGATGCAATTGACGAAATCATCGCATTTAGAAAGGACCATGGCTTGTCTTTCATGGGCTCCAATAACTAAGGGAAATGTTCCGTTCCAATACGAAGGGGTGTTTTCGGTCCTCTGCATCTCTAAGGAAAAAATCCAAGTTTAGGGAGTTATCGAGATTGGAGTGGGATATGTCCAATGGGAGAGGATCAGGTTGGTCAATTCTAGTTGTTATGAAGATTATTTCCTGCAAAGTCAGGGCTATCTGTAACCTCAAGAAGCGCGCTTCGGTAAAGCAGATTTTGTCCGTTTTGAATCCGACGATTATAACCCTTCAAGAAACTAAATGGGGATCGTGTGATCAGTTCAAAGTTGCTTCGGTCTTGGGTGGCAATAGATGGGATTGGATTGGTGTGGATTCAGTGGGGGTGTCGGGTGGGATTCTTCTCGCGTGGACTTCGCTTATTTTTCAAAAGGAAGATGAAGAAATTCGGAGATTTCTGCCTCGGTTAAATTGGCGAATAAAGATAATAGTGAGAGATGGGTGGGCCTTTACTGGGGTCTATGGCCCTACCGATGCAGCCCGAAAAGAGGATTTCTGGTTTGAATTGGCTGCGGTTGTGAACCGATGGGAAGTGTCGTGGTGCATGGGAGGCGATTTCAATGCGGTTAGATTTCCTTATTAGACATCTGGGGGTACTCCGGACAGATCTTACATGACTAACCTCAACTCCTTTATTCAGGATTGGGCCATGGTTGACTTGCCGTTGCTGGGGGCTCGTTTTTCCTGGTCAAATATTCAGAGTGTGGCCTCTTTTAGTCGCCTGGATCGAGTGCTTGTCTCTTCTGCTTGGCCCAATATCTTCCCTCATGCATCCCTGACGGGTCTTGCTAGAGCTGTTTTGGATCCTAGACCGTTGCTAATAGACTGCAGTCCTACGGGTTGAGGCCCTACTCCCTTCAAGTTCGAAAATTAGTGGCACCTCAATGACGACTTTAGAGCTCGGATCCCGGTCTAGTGGCAAGAATATAATCCTCGCGGCTCGGCTGAGTTCCGATTGACAGCCAAGCTAAGATATCTTAAGAACATAATCAAATCTTGGAACAACAATGTGTTTGGTCTATCCCACGTTTAGAAGCTGAGTATTTTGGAGAAGCTCAAGGAGTTGGACCTGCTAGAAGAAAGTAGGGATCTTTCTGAAACCAAAAAGGAGGAAAGATTTAACCTCAAGATTAGGCTGAGCGAGAGGAGTCTTCAGGAAGAGTTGAGTTGGAAACAAAAGTCCAAAGTCCACTGGTTGAAGGTTGGTGATAACAACATCAAATTTTTCCACATGATGGCTAATGCAAGATCCAATAAAAAGTTACTGACCAGAATTGTGGCAAACGAGGTAGAGATTTCAGACCTCAACCGGATCAAACTGCAGACCGTTGATTTTTATCAAACGTTGAACCAAGATGAAGGGCAGTCCAGGCCACATCTTGATGGCCTTTCTTTTCGCACAATCAGCCCATTGAACTGTACATCCTAAGAGAATTCATTCTCCGAAGCTGAAATCTGGATTGCCATCAAGTCTTGTGGCAAAAACAAGTCCTCGGGCCCCAACAGCTTCAATATGAAATTTTTTGTTAGCTTCTGGGCCATCATTAAACCCCGATATCCTTGAATCTTTAAAGAATTCCATTCTCAGGCGGCTGTAAGCAAAAGTCTCAATTTCCTTGCCCTTATCCCAAAGAAAGAAGGTGAGACTGATTTACATGACTTCCGTCCCAGCAGCCTGATTAATTGCATCTACAAAATTCTGGCAAAGGTGCTCATTAACCACCTTAAACTCATAGTGGGATCTATCACTTTTGAAACCTAAGGAGCTTTTATCCAGGGTCATCATGGATATGGCGGTCATTGCTCATGAGGTTGTCCATTCGGCTCACTCCAGTCATTTGCTTGCCTTTGTTTGGAAGGTCGATATGGAGAAGGCATACGACCGGGTCAATTGCGACTGCTGGGATTATATGTTGCTTCGTTTCGATTTTAGCGATATTTAGAGGAAATGGATGAAAGATGTGTCACCTCCCCCTGGTTCTCCGTGATTGTCAATGGAACTCCTGCGAGGTATTTCAAAAGCTCGCGTGGTCTAAAGACAGGGAGACCGTCTCTCTCCGCTGTTCTTCAATTTAGTTGGTGAGGTTTTGGGAGCCCTCATCTCTAAATCTCGGGAATTGAACCAGATCTCAGGTATACCGAGGGGCAGTGATGGTTGCGCCGTCACACATCTCTAGTACGTTGATGATACCATTCTCTTCGGCAAAGCCAACCAGGCCGAGATTTCAGTCTTTTCTAACATTCTCGCGATTTATGAAGTTGTATCCGCTCAAAGGGTCAATTTGCTGAAATCCACAATTTATGGTATTCACACTAATCTTTCGGAAGCTGAGATCCTGGCAAACACGGTTTCCTACACGTTTCCTCCCCTTCCTATTACTTATCTGGGCCTTCCCTGGGTGCGAGTAAGCCTATAGTCAGCGATTGGGATGCCGTCATTCAGAGATTTCAAAGGAAGCTTGCCACATGAAAGGGCAAATTCCTTTGTACAGGGGGTCACCTACAACTATTAAACTCGGTCCTTGCCAACCTTCCTTTTTTCATGTCTACCTTCAAATGTCCTTTGTCGGTTATTCGCACGCTCGAGAAAATTGAACGAGACTATCTGAGCGAAGGCTCAGGTCTGGAGAAGAAATACCATTTGGATTGCTTGGGATGTGTGTCAATTTACCTAAACATGTTGCGGGACTAGGTATTCGGAACCTTCATCGCACCAATTTAGCTTGGTAAATGGTTGTGGTGAGCAAGGTCCGATTCGGAAACAAACAGATTATGGGTCTCCATTCTTATCCAAAAATATGGGGGAATGCTAGGAGCTTGGCGGATCAACGCTTCTAACGCTAGGCACGTTTTGGCCTGGTCGAAAGATATTTGCTCTATTTGGTCGGTCTTTATAAGGTGGGTTCGCTTCAGCTGGGGCGATGGATCTCGGATTTCCTTTTGGGAAGACCCTTGGCTTCTTCTTTATCCACTGTAATTTTGTTTTCCGATGATCTTCAATGTCTCATCCACTCCAGAGGGCATGATAGCTGATTTCCTCTCGATGAATGAGAATGTTGTGGTTTGGGATATCACCACAAGGAGGGCGCTGCGAGATGAGGAGGTGGTGCCTTTCCTGAATCTGAAGTCTTTGTTGCCACAGAAACCACCGAGGCCGCGACTTGAGAATGTGGTTGGCAAACACAAAAGGAGTTTTTTCGGTCAAATCCTTTTACCGAGCCCTCAAGGATAGACCGCTGATTAGAGCCAGTTGGGTCTTCATCTGGAAGGCTCTGATCCCTCCAAAGGTTAAATTCTTCATACGGAGAGCGGTAAGAGGGCACATCTTGATGATGGACCAGCTGATCAAGCGCTGCAAAGACATCCCCAATAGTTGTCCAATGTGTCTCACCTTGTCCATCCCTCACCTTCTTATCCACTGTTGCGTCGCCACGAAAGCTTGGGGTATCCTTTTGAAATCTTTCGACCTCAGCTAGGTTCCCCCGAAAAGCTTGACAGAGTTTCTTCTCTCGTGGAACTGATTGAAGTGGGAAGGTGCACAAAGTGCTTTCCGGAGGGTGGGAGCATTTGCGATTATATGGAGCCATTGGCTCGAAAGGAATACCCAAGTCTTCCAATGCAAAACGCATTCGATTGGATCCATAATGAACCTAGTTAAAGACCCAATGTGCCATTGGATTATGTTAGACAAATATGGGGGGGGGCAATGGGGAGTTATGTATGTCAGCTTTTGTTTCTCTATTTTGCAGCCCTTTGGATCTTTAGGTGGCTTGAGGGGGTAGCTGTGTTAGCTTTCCCGCCCTTTGCGCCTTTTTTGTCATTTATCTTTTTCTTGTCTTTCTCCAAGTTTCTTTCTGGCTCCTTGCTGGTTTCTTAATATATTTTGTCTTACTGATAAAAAAAATAAATAAATAAAAGATAAAGAGAGGCTGCCCTTTGAAATAGGATAAACAACGCTCTTTAAAAGAGCATGATTTTTCATGCACTTTTAAAGAGTGACGTTTTTCATGTTTCAAAGAGCAGCCACCCCTTTTTTCATCTTCCAATCCTTCTACCCCTTTTTTCATCTTCCAATCCTTCTATCTCTACCATATTCATTTGCAACAACAAAGAGCAGGAATTGCTCTTTCCTACTCTTCCAAAGAGCAATGTCAGTCACAAACTTAATTTCTTTATCGACTCTTATGTATGACCATATGCAACATTCATTTAATTTTTATTCAAATATAACTATTAGAAAACATCAAGATTAATTGATAGAGCTGCATACATTTAAGCTATGACAATGCCTAACTAGGATAGTCATATAAGTAAAAGTGCCAGATATGTCACATTTCCCACCTACATCGACTCCAAGAACTTAGTATTCTAATATTAATCTAAATTGAAATTTTTTAATATAGATCTAAATAGCAAAAATTATTGATTCAACCTTAAAACATGAAACAAGGAAACAATTTTTAAAAACATTACCTCCAACATTCAGTTGATGAAGAAAGATGGGCTAACGAGTGGTAATATAGGGACGTTTATATGTATTATTTGATGACGAGTTGTCGATCTGCTTCGGTTGGCTTATATTTTGTCGATGCTATCTTTTACCCCTGGAAATTCTGTAAATCAAGATAAAGGATTATAAGTACCTAATTTACATTGCAAACTTCAAACGAAAAGGAAAGCAGGAAGAAAAGATTAGAACATATAAATTCAACCGTGGATCATGAAGCAAGAACATATAATTTCCACTTTTATAAATGATCATCCTATATAATTAAAACCAACTCAATACTAACCGACAAAGAATTAATAAGCGTAAAAATTACAATACAGCAGTCAAAACCTTTGAAAAGCATACATATTACAAGAAAATACACTATGAAAACCGCCACAGCAATGGAAGAACACCCACTCATTAGTAAATTACAAAGAAACACAATGAAAACGAGAGATAGGTTTGGAGTTTATCTAATTAATAGTAGGCCTTCATCAATTCACTGTTTATTACGAGGCTATCTTGTTCCTTGTTTAAGGGAGGAGTTGGTACTAGGTGGACCCGAGAGCCAAGTGACTTGGTTCATGGTTTACGTTTTAGGAATGTGGAAATTGGTTTCATCACATGTGCCATGTGATTTTAAGACCATGATCTAGAGATTTATAGTGCCTAAGATCGGGATGAGAAAACATTTGTATCATGTGATTCAAAAGGAGTCCACGCCCTTAAAAGATCAACAGTGTCGGATATTTTCATGGTAGCCATTCATTTAAAAAAGTGTTGACTACTTTGAATCATATGAGGGAGATGTTTTTAGATAAGGTTTTCAAATCATACGGCACAGATAATGAAAGGGCCACATTTCCCAAAAATTAACTTGTGAATCACACATAATGAAATCACTTGGCAGTCGGGGTCGGGAAATTTATACTTACAGGGTATCAAGTGCGGCCGAGTGCCATGGTCGGTATTTAGGTCAATCTCATTCCTACCAAATGGTCAAGATAAAAGTGACAAATTATTTATAATAGCTCACTAATTAGTGAAAATACATTTGATCTCTCACTAATTTGACCATAGAGATTAACTTTGTGCCTCCTAGGCACTTGGGCCAAGTACCTAAAACAAGTTAGACAAGATATACAAACACAGCCACAGCCCGAGCAATCAAATCATTCCTAAATTTAACATATATGAATATCCAAAATTACAAATTATGGGACCCAAAAATTAAATTTGTATTTTAACTAACATTACCTGAACAAAATTGTAACGAAACAATTTCTCTATAACGACAAACATCATGGTTGACGTTCCGGAGAACCTATTCAAATCAGTATGGGAAGATAAAAATTAAATTCAGTGAAAAAGAGGAGATTTCACGATTGAAACAGAGATCCAAGATAGGTCGTGGAATTGAAACCTTTAATAAGCTACGCGAGCGATGTAGAGCGGGACCATGAGGGGAGTTGGTAGTACAAGAATTCAAGCAAAATATGTTTTTTTCACATTCTTCTTATACAATACGTCTAGAAAACACGAATAAAAGAATTTCTCCAACAGAGAGAGAAGCGCGATCAAGGAAGGAAGGTTGTTCTTTTGCTACTGGTCACCGTGCTTGGCATAAAAGGACACAGCGTTTTGTGCGCATAAAATGGTTTGCAGCATCCATGAAAAGAATACGAAATATGATTCAAGAAAGTAGAAGCGACAAGGACACCAGGACACAGAGGAGGCCCGAGCTAGAATGCCCTACGAAACCTCCCCCGAAAACAAAAAATGATGATTTTATTAAGTCACGTGGCCGACTTGCAAGCGCACCTGTAGAGCCCAAGACCACAATTGCAACCAAGGACTGCTTTTGATATTTGTTACATAAAAATTTCCCTCCAAGACGTCTTAAAGACTACTAAATATAATTGGTGTCCATCCCTTGTTGAATATAAGGAACTTTCCTCCACGTGTCTTCTATAATTTGGAAACACGATATCTTCCAAGCTAGATCATTCGTCACTGTAATTGAGAAGAAAAAAATATAAAACTATAATGTCGATCTAAATAGCAGGAAACAAATTATTTTATTATTGATCGAAATAGAAAAACTTAATATTGATCTAAATAGCAAAAACTACTAATTTAACCTTAAAAAATAAGACAGAAAACAAGAAAAACAAATTCCTCACCCATCAAAATAACTAGACCAAACTCCCAAGAACATATGAGGTTGGTGATGGCTTTGCCCACAATGATCTTGTTGCAGATGATGTTGTCTCCTCTCCGGATATACTATACATTGATAAGAATGATTATAGATACATGGTTTACATTACGAAATTCAAATGAAAAGAAGGCCAAGAAAACAAGATGAGAGTAAAACCATATATTCTTAAAACCAGAAGACAAGAATGTATCATTCCAATAAAAAAAAGATCATATTACATTAATCAAAGGAACCAAATAATCAATAAAGAAGTAATAAAATTACAAGCTTGCAATACATCAGTTAGAGGAATTAATAAGAGTAAAAGCAATACATATCAAACAGGAAAGTGAAAAATGGCATTTTTTGAGTAAAGAAATGGGCATCCTAGTTCTTAGAGCAGGTGACTGGATATGCTCGGCTTGCCGTAATGTTAATTTCAAACGTAAAAACATCTGTCATCATTACGGCTGTTCTTCGCTGAGAACCAAGGGCATCATGGTTAAAAGGGACGAAGAAAGCTTTCCTAGGATGGGCTCTAAGAACCAGTTGATTTTTAATGGCACCCAAATGAAAGACCTATTGCATGGTTGGCCTATTGCGGGCAGGAGATTCCGTAGGGCCTCAAAACTCCCTCCTCCTATCGAGAGGCCTCTTTACATATGTCATCTTGGCATTTCTTTCGCTGATGCCGTCATGGTGGGCCCACGACTTTTCAGTTCCGGAGGTGGTGCTGTCCCCCGAGACGACTGTCGTTGGGCCCATGACGAATCTGTGGACCCCCCTCTTTAGGTTACAGAGGATGCCTTCTATGTCTTCTATCTCGACAGCCCTAACTCTATGTCCCTGTTCCACAACCTAAGTGAATATTGGGTGGTTCTTTACACATTCAAAGACTCCATTAATCCTTTACAAATCTACAAGTGGTTACAAAAAAAGTGGACACAACTAGACAAACCGACCGTTTCAGCCATTACAAACTCAAAATTTCTTCTACGGTGCCCCTCACAGACTAGTGCGAAGGACATTTGCTCCTTTAAGTCCTTCATCGATGAAATACCGGTCGAGTGTCGCAGCTGGTCACCCGAGGTGAACGAACTCCAGACTCATCTTTGGAACGGTGGGGTTTGGATTCGTATTTTCGGGCCCCCCCTCCACGCTTGGACTACGGAGGTCTTCCGACTTATCGGTGGAAGATGCGGCTACTTTCTCCTCGTCGACAAAAGCACGTGTGGGAGACGGGCATTGCCTGAATCCTTGTTGTCGTCGACCGTTGGGAGACTATCCCTAGATCATGCGAGATTTGCATCAACGGCCAAAAACTCTGAATCTTAATAGATGTGGAGTTGTTGGAGAGTGTGGTCCTCCCTCGTCAACCGCATGACATAGGCGAGAGGTCCGGGTTCCCTACAAAAACATAATCGGTGGTCCCGCTGAAAAATGCCCTCCGGAGATCCACCCATTCTGGGACAGGATAAACCTTGCTATCGGGGTCTCCACCTGCCTCGAAGTCGCGCTCGGCCTCAAATCCGTCTTACCATCGGGGGACGTCCTCGGCGGTGGATCCTTCCCGACGAAGCGTGTCCATCGGTGGCCATCCTCTGTTCGACTCTGCGGACAAGGGGCTTGAAGAAGGGGAGACTGAAGAAGAGGAGACTGATTTTCGAGCTGACAGACGGGAGATTCGTCGATTCCGATCGAAAAACACGAACCTCAAAGAGATTGTACCACCTTAACCGGAGTTCCTCCACCCTCGGCCGACGAACCGTACTCCGCTATCGGCGACTTTGATGAGGGATGATCTCCCACCACCCACGGATCAGACGGCTGAGATGAGACCCAATGCAAAGATTAGCAGTTCAAATTTTGAAATCTCTGCTGATGATGAGCTGGCTCCATTGCAACATTTAAGGCGAGTGGTTCTCCTATCTGTTGGGACCCAATGATTATTGAGGCGATACGTAGCTTCCGGAGGTTAGATGGCGACATCCAACTGAGGGGCAATTTAGTCCTTTCAAAGGCAAGGAAGCTTCTAGATTTTTTGGACGTGCTGGTCACGACTCCCAAGGCGGTTTATCTAAAGGCGCACACGAAATTTTTGGCTCGTTTGGTTTTCTTATTCTAGGACAACGATCACTTGGTGGCACGTGTCCATCTACCTTAGACTGTCGGGCCTAGTGGAGCTACTCTTAGCGGATTCTAGCCCGTGGACCTATTTTATTTCCCAGATTAGTTAAATGGGTATCCCGCTCGATCCGGCCCATCTTCCAACCTTTCTCCTTTCGCCGGGGGACTTGGGATTTTGTTTCTCTTTGCGAAGACGAATTGGACCATAGAGTTCATCCCTTGTGTTCTCCCCGCTTCCTAGGGATGGGTACACAAGCTTCCATCGCTTCTTCTTCTCCAGTATCCTTTCCCACGGAGGAGTTTTCTTCTTCCTCGGACACGCCCACCTCTTGGGATCCATCTGCGAGTCAGATGCTCCTTCTTTGTCTAATTCTTCTGGTAGCGATGTTCTCCCTATCCCTCTATCCTCGACAGCCGATGCGGTGAGGAATTAGATGCGATTAACGAAATCATCGCATTTGGAAAGGACCACGGCATATCTTTCATGGGCTCCAATAACGATCTAAGGGAAATCTTCCATTCCATTACGAAGGAGCGTTTTCGGTCCCTTGCATCTCTAAGGAAAAAATCCAAGTCCAGGGAGTTATCGAGGTTGGAGTGGGATATGTTCGATGTGAGAGGGTCGAGGGTTCGTTGAGACTTGTTCTTCTTCGGGTTGGTCAATTCTAGCTGTTATGAATTTTATTTCCTAGAATGTCAGGGGTATCTGTAACCTCAAGAAGTGCGCTTCGGTAAAGCAGATTTTGTCCGTTTCGAATTCGACGATTATAACCCTTCAAGAAACTAAATGGGGATCGTGTGATCAGTCCAAAGTTGCTTCGGTCTTGGGTGGCAATAGATGGGATTGGATTGGTGTGGATTCAGTGGGGGCATCGGGTGGGATTCTTTTTTTTTATCAATTAATAAGGATTATATAAAAAACCAGCAAGGCGCTGAAGCCGTATACAATCACAATAATCAAAAAACAGCAGTCAAACACAAATAGCAAGGGCTGTGAAAAAACTCCCTAAGAGTCCCAAAAAGTCCCCTCAGGGAGCCCACCTTAACCCGGGTCCCACCGGAAGCTGGATTTGTTATCCCCGTTCCCTCCACTCGTACCCCAGAGCGTGACTAGATCCGAAACCACCCTGAGAACAACGCGAGCAGGTTTGTGCTTGTTTTCGAAAATTCTGTGATTCCTCTCACACCATAGGCACCACAATACCGCGAACAGCGCGGCCCTCCATGCATCCCTATCCCCTTCTTTCACCGTCGCCACCCCCCAGCTGATCAAGAGCGAATAAGGAGATCGAGGCATCGTCCATGCCAGACCAAAAGCTTTAAGAATGCCTCCCCACACCTCATGAGCGACACGGCAATGAAGTAACAGATGTCTCGCGGACTCTTCCTCGGAACACATAACGCAAACCGTGGAGACGTCCTTCCCCCTACGAATTAACTGGTCCCTAGTAAGAATTTTCTCCTTACTGACGGTCCAAACAAAGAATCTGATCTTTAGCGAGATAGATTCCTTCCACAGCCATCTCCCCTCGAACCTGATGAGCGAGGCTTGAATACCACCAAGATGAGATCTTTGACGCTGAACTCCCCCTTTCAATTGAAGTTCCACAACCGTTGATCGGTCCTTAAATTGTTCCTCTGCATCGAAACAAGCACATTCAGCAAGTCCACATAACTCCCCACCTCACTGTCCCTGAGACGCCTTCTGACAACAACCTCCCAAACAATCCTATCATTGGTGAAGGAAACAAACTCATCAATCCTACCACCCGGGTTGGGAGAGAGGGCGTAGATTTGCGGGAACAAATCACTAAGCGGACCCCCATCCAACCACGGGTCTTCCCAAAACCGAATGTGAGACCCGCATCCCCAGCTGAATCTAACCCCTTTAGCCATACCCTCCCAAGTACGAGAGATGTCTCTCCACCACGGCGAGATAGACCTCTGGGTCGACAAACCTATCCCCCAACCTCCCGAAGACAAACCATATTTATCGCGCAGGACCAGCCACCACAAACTGCCCATCTCCTCCTCCCTTCCCGCTCTCCAAATCCACTTTCCGAGCAAGGCCAAATTGCTTCGCTTGATACTCCGAATTCTCAGCCCCTCATAAGTGAAAGGCAACTGGCAAGTGTCCAATTAACAAGGTGGTATCGCCTGTTCTGACCTGCCCCTTCCCACAAAAAGGACCGTTGAATACTTTCCAATCGATCAATAATGGAAGCAGGACACCTGAACACGATAAGAAAAAAATGGGGATCGCCGAAAGCACCGCTTTGATCAATACTAGCCTACCCCCGCTACTCAACAACCTGCCTTTCCAAGACGACAATCTCAGCTCGAATTTTTGCACGACCGGAAGCCAATCTCGGGTCGTGAGCCTTCTGACACCAAGAGGCAATCCCAGATATCTGATGGGCAGTCCTTCAATGCGGCACCCAACCGAACCAGCCATGGATACCAGCATCTCCTCCTCCACCCTAATTCCCGATACCGAAGACTTAAGGAGGTTAACTTGTTCACACCGCCAGAGACCGAGAGAACATCAGCCATAGCACAGATCTCCGGCATCCCAGCCTTCCCAAATAATATCGTATCATCCGCGTACTGAAGGTGCGTAATACATCTCCCCTGTTGTCCTACTCTGATGCCATTAAGCAGACCCAACGTCCTAGCACGGTCAATTAACCCAGATAACGCCTCCCCCACAATATTAAAAAGGAAGGGGGATAGAGGATCACACTGCCTGAGGCCTCTGGAGCTTTTAAAGTACCCCACCGCAGTCCCATTAATCAGGTGGGATTCTTCTCGCGTGGAATTCGCTTATTTTTCATAAGGAAGATGAAGAAATTCGGAGATTTTCTGCCTCGGTTAAATTGGTGAATAAAGATAATAGTGAGAGATGGGTCTTTACTGGGGTCTATGGCCCTACCGATGCAGCCCGAAAAGGGGATTTCTGGTTCGAATTGGCTGCGGTTGTGAACCGATGGGAAGTGTCGTGGTGCATGGGAGGCGATTTCAATGCAGTCAGATTTCCTTATCAGACATCTGGGGGTACTCCGAATAGATCTTACATGACTAACCTCAACTCCTTTATTCAGGATTGGGCCCTGGTTGACTTGCCGTTGCTGGGGGCTCGTTTTACCTGGTCAAATATTCAGAGTGTTGCCTCTTTTAGTCGACTAGATCGAGTGCTTTTCTCTTCTGCTTGGCCCAATATCTTCCCTCATGTATCCCTGACGGGACTTGCTAGGGCTGTTTCGGATCATAGACCGCTGCTAATAGGCTGCAGTCCTACGGGTAGAGGCCCTACTCCCTTCAGGTTCGAAAATTAGTGGCTCCACAATGACGACTTTAGAGCTCGGATCCCGGTCTAGTGGCAAGAATATAATCCTGGCGGCTCGGCTGAGTTCCGATTAACAGCCAAGCTGAGATATCTTAAGAACATAATCAAATCTTGGAACATCAATGTGTTTAGTCTATCCCACGTTTGGGTGCTAAGTATTTTGGAGAAGCTCAAGGAGTTGGACCTGCTAGAAGAAAGTAGGGATCTTTCTGGAACCAAAAAGGAGGAAAGATTTAACCTCAAAATTAGGCTGAACGAGAGGAGTCTTCAGGAAGAGCTGAGTTGGAAACAAAGGTCCAAAGTCCATTGGCTGAAGGTTGGGGATAACATCAAATTTTTCCACATGATGGCCAATGCAAGATCCAATAAAACGCTGTTAACAAGAATTGTGGCCAACGGGGTAGAGATTTCAGACCCCGACCGGATCAAACTGCAGACCGTTGATTTCTATCAATATGAAAATTTTTGTTAGCTTCTAGGCCATCATTAAACCCGATATCCTTGAGTTCTTTAATGAATTCCATTCTCGGGTGCCTTTAAGCAAAAGTTTCAATTCAATTTTCCTTGCCCTGATCCCCAAGAAAGAAGGTGCGACTGATTTACGTGACTTCCGTCCCATCAGCCTGATTAATTGCCTCTACAAAATTTTAGCTGAGGTGCTCATTAACCACCTTAAACTCATAGTGGGATCTATCACTTCTGAAACCCAAGGAGCTTTTATCCAGGGTCAACAACTCATGGATATGGCGGTCATTGCTCATGAGCTTGTCCATTCGGCTCACTCTAGCCATTTGCCTGCCTTTGTTTGGAAGGTCGATATGGAGAAGGCATACGACCGGGTCAATTGCAACTGGTTGGATTACATGTTGCTTCGTTTCGATTTTGGCGATATTTGGAAGAAATAGATGAAAGCATGTGTTACCTCCCCCTGGTTATCAGTGATTGTCTATGGAACTCCTGCGAGGTATTTCAAAAGCTCGCGTGGTCTAAAGACAGGGAGACCCTCTCTCTCTGTTGCTCTTCAATTTAGTTGGTGAGGGTTTGGGAGCTGTCATCTCTAAATCTCGGGAACTGAACCAGATCTCAGGTATACCATGGGGCAGCGATGGTTGCGCCATCACACATCTCCAATACATTGATGATACCATTCTCTTCGGCAAAGCCAACCAGCCTTTGCTAACATTCTAACGATTTATGAAGTTGTATTTGGTCAAAGGGTCAATTTGCTGAAATCCACAATTTCTAGTATTCACAGTAATCTTTCGGAAGTTGAGATCCTGGCAAACACGATTTCCTGCACGTTTTCTCCCCTTCTTATTACATATCTGGGCCTTCCCTTGGGTGCGAGTAAGCCTAGAGCCACCGATTGGGACGCCGTCATTCAGAGATTTCAGAGGAAGCTTGCCACATGAAAGGATAAATTCCTTGGTACAGGGGGTCGCCTACAACTGTTAAACTCGATCCTTGCCAACCTTTTGATTTTCTTTATGTCTACCTTCAAATGCCCTATGTCGATTATTCGCACACTCGAGAAAATTGAACAAGACTTTCTATGCGAAGGCTCAGGTCTAGAGAAGAAATACCATTTGGTTGCTTGAGATGTGTACCAATTTACCTAAATGTGTTGGGGAACTTGGTATCCAAAAACTTCATTGCACCAATTTAGCTCGGTAAATGATTGTGGCGAGCAACGTCCGATTCGAAACAAAACAGATTATGGGTCTCCATTCTTATCCAAAAATATGGGGGAATGTTGGGAGCTTGGCGGATCAACGCTTCTCATGCTAGGCACGTTTTGGCCTGGTGGAAAGATATTTGCTCTATTTGGTCGGTCTTTATAAGGTGGGTTCACTTCAGCTGGGGTGATGGATCTTGGATTTCCTTTTGGGAAGACCTTTGGCTTCTTTATCCATTGAAATCTGTTTTCCAATGATCTGCAATGTCTCATCCACTCCAGAGGGCATGATAGCTGATTTCCTCTCAATGAATGAGAATGTTGTGGTTTGGGATATCACCACAAGGAGGGCCTGCGAGACGACGAGGTGGTGCCTTTCATGAACCTGAAGTCTTTGTTGTACGGTTGTCATAGAAAGCACCGAGGCCGCGACTTGAGAATGTGGTTGGCAAACACAAAAGAAATTTTTTCGGTCAAATCCTTTTACCGAGCCCTCACGGATTGACCGTTGATTAGAGCCAGTTGGGTCTTCATCTAGAGGGCTCTGATCCCTCCAAAGGTTAAATTCTTCATACGGGCAACGGTAAGAGGGCGCATCTTAACGATAGACCAGCTGATAAGTGCGGCAAAGACATCCCAAATAGTTGTCCAATGTGTCTCACCTCTGAAGAGTCCATCCCTCACCTTCTTATCCATTGTTGCGTCGCCACAAAAGCTTGGGGTATCCTTTTGAAATCTTTCGACCTCAGCTGGGTTCCCCCGGAAAGCTTGACAAAGTTTCTTTCTCTCGCGGAACTGATTGAAGTTGGAAGGTGCACAAGGTGCTTTCTAGAGGGTCCATAATGAACCTAGTCAAAGACACGATCTGCCATTGGATTATGTTAGACAAATATCGGGGGGAGGGCAACAGGGAGTAATGTATGTGAGCTTTTGTTTCTCTATTTTGTAGTGGCTTGGAGGGTGGTTGTGTTAGCTTTCCCGCCCTTTGCGCCATTTTTTTCATTTATCTTTTTCCTGTCTTTCTCCATGTTTCTTTCCAGCTCCTCGCTGGTTTCTTAATATATTGTCTTACCGATCAAAAAAATAAAAAATAAAATAAAAAAGATAAAGAGAGGCTGCCCTTTGAAATCGGATAAACAACCCCCTTTAAAAGAGCATGATTTTTCATGCACTTTTAAAGAGTGATGTTTTTCATGTTTCAAAGAGCAGCCTCCCCTTTTTTCATCTTCCAATCCTTCTGTCTCTACCATATTCATTTGCAACAACAAAGAGCAGCAATTACTCTTTCCTACTCTTCCAAAGAGCAATGCCAGTCACAACCTTAATTTCTTTATTGACTCTTATATATCTTATATATGACCATATGCAGCATACATTTAATTTCTATGCAAATATAACTATAAAAAAACATCAAGATTAATTGATAGAGCTGCCTACATTTAAGTTATGACAATGCCTAACTAGGACAGTCATATAAGTAAAAGTGCCAGATATGTCACATATCCCACCAACATCGACTCCAAGAACTTTGTATTCTAATATTAATCTAAATAAAAACTTTTTAATATAGATCTAAATAGCAAAAATTATTAATTCAACCTAAAACATGAAACAAAGAAACAATTTTTAAAAACATTACCTCCGACATTCAGCTGATGAAGAAAGATGAGCAAACGAGTGGTAATATAGGGACATTTATATGTATTATTTGATGACGAGGTGTCGATCTACTTCAGTTGGCTTAAATTTTGTCGATGCTATCTTTTACCCCTAGAAATTCTGTAAATCAAGATGAAGGATTATAAGTACCTAATTTACATTGCAAACTTCAAACGAAAAGGAAAACAGGAAGAAAAGATTAGAACAACATATAAATTCAACCCTGGATCATGAAGCAAGAACATATAATTTCCATTTTTATAAATGATCATCCTATATAATTCAAACTTACTCGTTACTAACCGACAAAGAATTAATAAGCAAAAAAATTACAATACAGCAGTCAAAACCTTTGAAAAGCATACATATTACAAGAAAATACACTATGAAAACCGCCACAGCAATGTAAGAGCACCCACTCATTAGTATACTACAAAGAAACACAATGAAAACGAGAGATAGGTTTGGAGTTTATCTGATTAATAATAGGCCTTCATCAATTCACTGTTTATTACGAGGCTATCTTGTTCCTTGTTTAAGGGAGGAGTTGGTACAAGGTGGACCCAAGAGCCAAGTGACTTGGTCCATGGTTTACGTTTTAGGGATGTGGAAATTGGTTTCATCACATGTGCCATGTGATTTTAAGACCATGATCTAAAGATCTATAGTGCCTAAGATCAGGATGAGAAAACATTTGTATCATGTGATTCAAAAGGAGTCCACGCCCTTAAAAGATCAACAGTGTCGGATATTTTCATGGTAGCCATTCATTTAAAAAAGTGTTGACTACTTTGAATCATATGAGGGAGATGTTTTTAGATAAGGTTTTCAAATCATACGGCACACATAATGAAATCAGGGGCCACATTGCCCAAAAATTAACTTGTGAATCACAAATAATGAACTCACTTGGCAGTCGGGGTCGGGAAATTTTACTTAAAGGGTATTAGGTGCGGCCGAGTGCCATGGTCAGTATTTAGGTCAATCTCATTCCTACCAAATGGGCAAGATAAAGTGACAAATAATTTATAATAGCTCACTACTTAGTGAAAATACATTTGATCTCTCACTGATTTGGCCATAGAGATTAACTTTGTGCCTCTTAGGCACTTGGGCCGAGTGCCTAAAGCCAATTAGACAAGATATACAAACACAACCACAATCCGAGCAATCAAATCATTCATAACTTTAATATATATGAATATCCAAAATTACAAATTATGGGACCCAAAAATTAAATTTGTATTTTAACTACCATTACCTGAACAAAACTGTAACGAAACAATTTCTCTATAACGACAAATATCATGATTGACGTTCCAGAGAACCTATTCAAATCAGAATGGGAAGATAAAAATTATATTCAGTGAAAAATAGGAGATTTCATGATTGAAACAAAGATCCAAGATAGGGCGTGGAATTGAAACCTTTAATAAGTTACGCGAGCGATGTAGAGCGCGACCATGAGGGGAGTTGGTAGTACAAGAATCCAAGCAAAATATGTTTTTCACATTCTTCTTATACAATACGTATAGAAAACACGAATAACAGAATCTCTCCAAGAGAGAGAAGCACGATCAAGGAAGGATGGTTCTTCTTTTGTTGCTGGTCACCGTGCTTGGCATAAAAGGGCACAGAGTTTTGTGCGTATATAAGTGCTTGCAACATCCATGAAAAGAATACGAAATATGATTCGAGAAAGAAGAAGCGACAGGGACACCAGGACACAGAGGAGGCCCGGGCTAGACTGCCCTACGAAACCTCCCCCGAAGACAAAAAATGATGATTTTATTAAGTGACTAGGCCGACTTGCAAGCGCACCTGCAGAGCCAAAGACCACAATTACAACCAGGGACTGCTTTGTATATTTCTTATATAAAAACTTCCCTCCAAGGAGTCCTAAAGAATAAATCCACTAAATATAATCTTTGTGCCCATCCCTTTTTAAAATAAGGAACTCCCCTCCATGTGTCTTTCATCAAATGGTTAACAAATGTCATCTAAGTCAGGTCATTCATCACTGCAATTGACAAGACAAAAATAGAAAAATATAAACGACAACGGTTAAATATCATACTTGAATTCCACTACTACAGATACAAATAAATTGAATGCAACAAACTATAATGAAACATGATTAAAAATAAATTTAAAATTCTGTATCTAGGGGAAGCTTTTTAAAGAAAAACTACTTACTAATTACTTATTATTTTTTTTCAACTTGATGAATGACATACAGGTCAAATATTAAGGGCCCATTTGGACAGCAAATTTTAATGTGGATTAAGCCATTTTCTAATAGGGCTCATGGAACCTTACGTTAGTTTTAGCATTTATTTTTATGTGTTGACTACTTCGAAATGCATGATAGAAATATTTTTTTCGTCCCAATCATCAACTTGATAGATCATTAGATCATGGTCTTTAAAATCATACGGCACAGTTAATGAAACCACATAACACGCGTCCAAAAAATTGACATGTGAACCATACTTGGAATTCTCTGGAAACAAACTACTTGATTATTGTTTTGCTTTTAATTTTTTTTCCTTTTTATTTATCAATAGTTTTTCTTAATAAATTACTACACATAATAACATGCATGATAGTGTTTGTATTTGGCTACATTGTTTACTATGAGGAAGGTATTTTTTCTATAGATAAAGGAGGTGTCATCCACATAATAGATGGGATTCTCACTCATGCACTTCTTAGCCACTATTACATTCTTGGCCAATTCATGCCAAGTGGATAGACATCATGTGAACTTCACTTGGCCCATACAATAGTACCACCCAGTCCAAGCACTTCAATATGGACTATATAATTAGATCTGACGATGGTTTATACGAAAGAGCCCGGATTGAATGGTTAGAATATTTTGATGGACACTAATTTTATTAACAACATGATTTCATTTTCAATATGTATATGGATAGCTTACCTTATTAAAGGGCACATTGGTTGAAACAAAAGTAGTTTTAGTTTTACAAAGTGAAAAGGTTGTGTAAGATCTGAGCGGCTGGCTATTTCGTAGGAATTTTAAGTAGAAGAAACTAAAAATATAATAAAGAGGATAATCAGTTTTATTTGGGTCTTTGTAAATAAACTACACCAAAATTCAAGTATGCAAAAGCTCAATAAAAGCAGCTTTCAAATTCTTGAGTTATAAGAAGAATGCACCCGCATAGTTGATACCATCGAGAGGAAATATGATCCACATTGGCCAAGTAGTCTCTTCAACGAACTTATTGATTGATCAATATCTTAAATATGAAGACAAAACAATTTTATCAACGATGCATTAGTCAAGTGAAGGTTTCCCATTGAGGATGGAAGAATCTAAGGCCCTGCCAAGGTCTAGGAGATTTATTCTTGAAGATGAATTTGAAGACTATCATTGAAGTGAGTTTTCTTTTTCTTTTCTTCCCTTTTTTCAAATAATTTTTAGTGATGCCAATTCTTTTTTCCTTTTATTTAATGAAAACAAGAAAGGATGTAGTTAGAAAAGGGTACATAAGACGAAGTTTACGAGTAGGCCTGATAGAAAATATCTTGAATAACTGGGAGAAGTTGATTTCCAAAGTTATAGTTACCTCTTTGTTATGCTGTTGGGCTTTGCATGTTATATCCACACAATTTTTTATATTACATATTATAAATATATAGAGATGGGAAAATGGAATTGAGGGCAGCGTGCCAGGGTCGCACGTAATCACGAATTGCATCACATTCTCTAAAAAATCAAGGGTGTTTGTACTTGCGTTCAGATAAATATCCCCAAATCTTAGTGTAAAAGGTTGGGAAAAAAAAAAGACCATCATCTGGTTTAGAGCAATCAAACGTCATCTAAAAGTATCTTTATGCTGGATTTACATGGTAGCCATTAATTTTATACCATGTTCGAAATGCTTTGAATTTGATGGTGGAGATAATTTTTTGTCTCAATCTTCTACATTAAAGATCTTTAGATCATGGATAACAAACCTATCAAAAATTGACCAGTTTAACAAGTCACTATGCTCAGGCTGCTTACCTTATACTAACACTTGTAGTGCTTCTAAGTATTTTGAACTCCTTTTTCAGCCAATTAAACCTCTAAAATTCTGAATTCACTGATTTTATAGTCCCTGAAAATGTAATTATCAGGTTTCAATAGGATTGATAGGGCAAAAGGCTCTTCCACCACATGGTAATATCGTCATGCCAGTGATGACCTTCATTAATAGATTAAAAAACAACTAAATAAAGGATTATATTATTAGTAGCTCTATTTGCACCCACCAAAACTCTAAATTATATAAAACTTGTTTCAAGTCTTTAAGTTTGTAAACTATGTCACGATATTTTTCACAAATCCAAACCTACTACAGTTTTAGGGCTTTTAATTTCTCTATGGACTCTAATATCTTAACATATGCAATATAAACTTTAATTTCTCAGCAATTATAACTATAAGAAAACTTCAAGATCAGTTGATATAAGTAAGAAGTGCCGAGATGTCACAATTCAAAGCCACATTAATTTCGAGAAACAGAGTATTCTAAGGCTAAACTAAATAGAAAAACTTAATATTGATCTACTAAGAAAAGCTACTAATTCAACCTTGAAACATAAAACATAAAACCAGAAAACCGTTTGTTTTTACCTATAAAAAAAAGTGAACCTGACTCCCAAAAACACAATGATCTCGTTGCAGATGCTTCATCTCCTCTTCGGAAATCCTATAAATCAATAAGAAGGATTATAAATACATTAAGAAATTCAAATGAAAAAGGTCACGAAGACAAGTTTAGTACCAAAATAATCAATCACAGATTTGGAATGTATCATTTCAAATCAGAAAAAGATCATATTATATAATAAATAAATAAACAAAAATAATCAATAAAGATTTAATACAAGTAAAAACTAGTCACTGTTCTCCATATTCCCAGAATCCGGAAAACCATATAACGACGAGTCTACTTCGAATATCAACGCTATTCTAAACTATAAAATTGTCATGGGGGCAGTTAATGGTTTAAAGATAGCCATCCTCGAACTGATATTCAGTGCTACAGTAAACAGATGGTTAAAGATAGTGTTCTAATTCTTAAATAATTTTCTATTGCTACTTATATTAAAAACATATTTAGATAAAAAGCACAATGTACAAACTAAATCATAAAAATCGAAGAACCTTGAAACACAAATTAGGATTCTGCATTAACTTTTCTATCTATCTATTAAGTTTTAGGGCAATTTCTTTATAGACTCTTATATCTCAACAGATGCAACAAAAACTTTCATTTCTATGCATCTACAACTATGAGGAAACTTCAAGATTAATGGTACGTTCGTTTCGCTGTATTGCCCAAATAATACGCGTATCATGAAAAAAACACGTCTCAATGGCCGCTTTTTTTAGGCAGTGAACGTTCGGTTGGCAGTAATCCAAGCCTGCATAATACTGTTCATTTTGCAGGTATTTTTAAGCCTTACGAAGCCCAACCCTTGTAGCAAACGAAAATTACAGGAGCTCACCCCCAACGGCTATAAAAAATGCACTAAAACCAACCGATTTTACTCCAATTTCTTGTAGCTTTTAAGGGCTTTTAACAGAGGCAAGTGGCCTCCTTGCTGAAGATTTCTCCAAAACCTTATGGTCTTTCACCTTTAACACATCTCGTTCTCTTTCGATTCCCGCACTGTAAGAAAAAATATGTTTCCTCTTTTGATTCCTTCTCCATATCTACCATGAACCCAGAAAAAAACTGAAAAATATATATAGACAATAAGTTCTTCAAAAAAACACAACCCAGAAAAAAAAAAATTGATAAATCACCAAACAAACCTCTGTTTCACCCGAAGAGAAACCCACCTCAAATTACCCTGCAATTTAACGATTTAAGCAACGGTTATAAAAAATCCAATGTTTTTTATTGCAAAAAAAAAGAGAGCAATGCAAAGAAAACCCACAAAACTCTATCTTACAAAGAAATGTTCGTTATATAGAATCAAAATGGGATTTCTAGTTCTCTACCAAAACAATCGAAAGAACCCAAATCGTCTCTAAAACCAAAACAATCGAAAGAACCCATTCGCAGTGTATTGAATTTCGGGGCGTGACACTAATACTGATCTAAATACAAAACTTTAATCTGCATCAAAATAGCAAAAACTACTAATTCAAACTTGAAATATAAAACATAAAACCACATTAACATATTTATTTTTAACTTTAAAAAAAAAAGATTAACATGACTCCCAAGAACACAAGATCTTATTGCAGATGCTACCGTTTCCCCTCCGAAAATCTATAAATCTATTAGAAGAATATAAATAAAAATAATAATACAAATTATAAAGAAAATAACGATAATTTGCATTACGAAATTCAAATGGAAACGAAGAGGGCGAAGAGGATTAATAACAAAAGAACCAAAATAATCAAAACAAAATTAGAACAAAAAGAACCAAAACAAAATTAGAACAAAAAGAACCAAAATAATCAAAAGAATACAAATAATTAATAACATACATGCAAGAAATTCATAAGAGTAATAGCAATGCATTACAAAGGCGCGGAGACCAGCTACTCAGAAGAAAGGGAACGAAACACCGATTATTTATAGGGGTCATCGTGTATGCTTATTCCCTACGCAGGGTTAAAGGGGATTTACATTGACGGGTTACCTTGGCCGACATTTAAACAACAAATGTTGTGAAGTGATCTTACACCTTTAAAATGCTCCTTTCTATCTCACACCATTCATGTTTGATTTATCACCATGCCATGTGCCACACATCTATGATGAATCTAAAATTTTCAATTGGCAATCCGCCATTGGAATATGTCCAAGCCAAAAGACTATGCTTTTTAAGTGGATGTAAACCATCCAATCTGTAAACTTTAATATTAGCTATCAAAATTAAGTACAATCGTTAGTATTAGAGCGCAGAGATTGGATGGTTCGAATTTCTCAAAGAACAATCATTAATATTAGAGTACACAAATTGGATGGTTCGAATTTATCGAAAGTGTGATTTTTGGACTCTTAGCCCTTCAATTGATGATATATCACTTTGACGGCCTGATTTTCTTAGATCATAAGCCAATCATTGGTGTTAAGATTGTTTAAATACCATTTGGCGTGGTCAGGAGAGTCAGTCTCATAATGAGATAGGCTCTGTTTGGGTTAGCTCTTATAAGAGCATAAGCAACTCTTTGTCTGCTCTCTGTCAGAGCAAATGGGGCGAGGAATTGTGTTATCAAACATGAAAGCAAGTCTCTGTCGGAGCCAAAGAATAAAAGAGTTGATCTTTGTCCTGAAAGAGCTACCCAAATGCACCAATAATAGGTACGAGCTTTACTTAAGTCAGAATAGGGGTCTCAATGGGACGGGCTGTTTGAGCTATGCCCGACCCTTTATGAGCCGGGTATGGCCTTCATCCTTATGTTTATTTAATAAATGGGGCGGGGCGGGGCAGGGCGGGTCAGGTTAGCCCACTTATCTGAACATGCTGGGCTTGGACATATAAACTCAAGCCCCTTGGCCCGTTATACTATAGAACTATTTTGGTCTGGTCAGACACGATGGCTTGACCCAATAAAAATATATATGCATGTACTAGTCAATATTAGTGAAATTATTGCATTATCCTAGTTTTAATTAGTTACATGATGATTTATCTCTACTGCAGTAGCAATAAAGGGTCGAATGGGCTCAAGTTAGACCCGATTCAACCTAAAAAAGATTAATATTTGGCTCAAATAGGCTCAAGCCCGCTCCAACCCGACCCAAAAAAGCCCAATTATGTGATAGGCAGGGTATTCCCTCAGGTTGGGTTATTCTCCTGTCGGCCCGACCTGACACATTGAGACGCCTAAGTTGGAAGGGTAGCAATTGGGTCAATCTCTTTCTCATACCAAATGATCAAGCCTCGGGAATTATATAATAATACACAAATCAGGAGAATTTTATTTAGAGTTAGTTTACAATGGATGTCTACTCATCATGAGTGGACATCACAGTCTACATGTCCTTATGACTGAGTGGCTTGTACAAACTTCTAATGCATGTAAATCTGTACAAGTCGGATAGTCATAGGGACATGTGGAGTGCGATGCCCACTCATCATGAGTTAACGCCCATTGTAGACTAAGGCTACGTATAACATAGCTTTCTGCTAGCCCATGCCATAATAGAGTTCACCTTCTTTAGTTGATTTCCTTTCACTTTTCTAACACCCTACAAAGAAGGATTTACATACAATCTCTGTGCTCTCTACTAACTCCCCACCAGAGCAAATAAAATCTGCTTTTGCAAGGAGTGAGTAAAGAGGAGGGTAGAAGTGTTGAACAGGTAAAACTTGCATAAAATTTTGTTATGCAAGGAGTTATCAAGGAGAAGCAGTTCCTGCCAAAGCAGTTAACATGATGTTAGCAAAGAGGATGGGAAACTGCTAAAGCAGGTGAACTCTGCTATGACAGGGACTACCAAGAGAGCTATGCCATACGTAGTCTAATTAAGTCTTTTATTCAGCCTTCATTGATTTGGCGCTCTACACATTTTCAAGGCTTGGCACTTGGGTCGAGTACCTGATACCAACTCAAAAAGCAATCCCACCTTGGCAGATGTTAGACTCAAGTCGAGGGACATTAGACTCAAGCTCAACATTCAAACACTGGTTTTAGCCAAATGACCACCAAGTCAAACTCAAGTGTGAGTGCCACTAACTCATGACATGTACAAGGTTTGTCATCCTCCTCTAGACAAAAAACAAAGCAACCAATGCCGATCTAATGATCATCCATGATGGGAAAAGTGTATGATGGAATGTTTCATCATTTCATTGTTCAATTTCCAGTTGTTAGATGAGTGCACACACACACACACATTCATCCATTGTTCAAAATCTGTTTATTTTTTTTATTCCTTCTCCATATCTACGTCCATAAACCCGAAAAAAAAAACTTTACAATATATATAAACAATAAGTTTTTCAAAAAAACACTACCCAAAAAAAAAATTGATAAATCACCAAACTAACCTTTGTTTCACCCCAAGATCTGGGCTCACCCCAAGATCTGGGCTCCAGAATGAAATAGAAGAGAAACTCACCTCAAATTACCCTGCAATTTACCGATTTAAGCAATAATTACAAAAAATCCGATGTTTTTTATTACAAAGAGAAATAGAGCAATGCAAAGAAAACCCACAAAACTATATCTTACAAAGAAATCTTCGTTGTATAGAATCAAAATGGGATTTCTAGTTCACTACCAAAACAATCGAAAGAACTCAAATCCTCTCTCTCTCTCTCTCTCTCTCTCTCTCTCTCTCTCTCTCTCTCTCTCTATTCGCAAATCTTATCGTGATTTAAGAGGGGAAATTTGCACTTTTGGCCCTTTAAGTTTGCTTATTTGCAAAAGCAGCCCTATGGCTTCAACATTTGCAGAAGAGGCCAACTCCAAGCCAAGCCATTCCACGTCACCACCGACCTACGAAATGACTTTACAACCCACACTTTTAAACCTCTTTACATATTTAAATTATATTACACTTTTCACTTTTTACCTTTAACTTTAAACACTGTAAAAAGCGAGAGAGCGACAAGAAAGCGACAACAAAGCGGGAAGGCCACGACAAAAAATTTCAAGGATTTTTTTTTTATACTTTTTATCAAATTTACTGATCCACAATCTTCCTAACAATATCCGGTATCTTGCCGATAACATGACACTATCTTAAGATGTCGGACATTATCTTAAGATAGCGGTATGTTATCGGCAAGATACTGGATTGTTTGTAACTATTTTTTTTTGTTACTTAATTGTTCTTATGTTTTTTGCAGCCCCCACTAACTGATTCTAAGATGGTGAAATCTCTGAAACCTTACGAGAAGTGTATAAGAATTAGTGTTAGAAAATTTTACTTGCATTGCAACGAAGAGAGGAAGAGGATACTAGATGAATCAATTTTTGATTATTTATTTAGAATTTTTGAAAAATTAGTGTTTATTGGAGAATTGATCGACACGATTTTGAGCTTCTGAGTTCAAGATAACGTTTTCAAGGTGAAAGACACCAAAGTAGTACTGCAGGAGTTTGATGTATCATTCATTTTAGGCCTTAACATGTTGACATAACCTAAGTCTAAGCAGTGGTTGTGCCAGAGGAAGAAATCATTCGATACAAATTCTTTTGAGAGCAGTTGGCTAAAAGGGCTCGTATTGAAGAAATAGTGAATAGTGCCCAACTCTCTAACGATGAATTTTTAAAGTTATCATTGTTATTTATTGTATGCTCATTCTTACTTCTGGACACATACCAGGAAGTGGATAATAAGCACTTGAACTTAGTCGATAACCTCAAAAAGTTCAACAAATTTTCGTAGGGGTTGGTAGTTTATAAAAATTTAGTAGAGTGCATATCAAAAGCGATAGTCAGAAGGGAAGTGGCAAAAGTGTCGGCAAAGGGGTAATATAACATCTACAGGTGCACTATAGCCCTATAGATTTGGGCGTTTGAGCACTTTCTATGAGTCGACCCCACTCGCACTCAGCTGAAAAATTCATTTTCGAGGCTGATGAAATTGGAAGCCCTGAAATTCTGCGGACTCCAAATTATTTCTAAGAAAAATTATTAACTCTCCTCTCATCGTCAATCTAAATTATGAGAAATACGAATTACAATATCATTCAGTTCGACTCTTTTTCAGGGAAACAGAGATGGAAAGGGAATGGGAAAGAGAATACCCGACCTAAAAAAGAGCCCAAGAGCTACACGATGATGACGATGAGGATAATGACGATGACGATGATGACACTGATGATAATGACGAGTACAAGGTCGTTATATGTCAATAAGCAGAATCAAAGGGAAAATAATCAGAAAGTAGGCAGCAACCGACTAGGGATCCCCAACTTATAAATGAAGTAACAGAACTAAGAAAAGAGTGTTCATCCCTCAGAATGACAGTTAAAGAGATGAAAGGCGATTCCAAGCGTGCCTTTACGGTACTAAAAGGGCAAGCTCTAATAATTGAGAAGCTCAGGAGAGAGAAGAAGACCCTACAAGAGCAAATAGGGAATCTGGAAGATCAGGTAGCTTATATGAGAAGCGAAAATGGAGCAATAAGGACGGAGTTTCAGGCAGTAAAGTCTCATTTGTTAAAGGTACATAGTCTAACTCTAACAAATTTTTAATTTTCTAAAATAAATATTTTAAATATCTTAACAAAGCGATTCGGTATTGTATGGTAGCTTATCGCTATTATAAGACAGCGTTATGATGGCTTATCGCTATCTTAAGATAGCGATCCTTAAAATAGTGCACCACTATCTTAAGATAGCGAACCGTTATCGTAAAATAGTGGACCACTATCTTAAGATAGTGTTAAGATATTGATACGCTATTTTATGATAACGTTAATATAGCGATCTGCTATCATATAATATCGGATCACTATCTTAAGATGACAGATCAGTAGCTAATTTAGTTATTGAATTCAATTTTAATTTGTCGTCAAATTTTTATTTCATGCATGTATTGTACTAATGTAGGATGATATTTTTTTCTCCAGTTGTATTTGATTCCTTTATCGCTCCCCAACCACCTGCCCCTGAGCCCTCTACCACCCAACCACCAACCTCTCAATCCCCTGCCCCTCAGCCCTCTATAACCCAACCACCAGCCTCTCAACCCCTTGCCCCTCAGCCCTTCGCTCCCCAACCACCTGCCTTTGAATGCCCTACCCCTCAACGTTCTTCCTTTCAACGGGCTGGCGAGGGCTTCCAATGCATAGCCAGAAACTTAGCCATTGGGCCTTGCCTATTGTGTTTGTGTTATTAAGTTGATAGACTCGACCGACCTAGAGTGTTCAAGGAAGAAATTTGAAGCGCACAAAGAAAGTCTATGACATCATCTGTAACGACTTCTTCATGCTATCGATCTGAGTTATGCTCTCGATCAACCGTGGCAGGTAATGGTGATAGGTAGAACCGATCTTCCGTGCCAACACAACGGTTGGGACTGCGGTATTTTTGTACTAAAGTATGTCGAATATTTCTCCGAACGGTCAACAATCGATTTTGAGGAGAAAGACATGCAATAATTTAGAGCCGAAATCGGACATTCATTGTTTACGTTTGGGACAATGAATATTTAGTATTTTTTGTTCTTTTCAGTTGTAGATTTTTTTTTATTTTGTAGTTTTTTGACAATGAATGATGAATGAATGTATATTTTCGTAAATAAATGTATATTATAATTTTGGTTTGTATAAGTATTATTATTATTATTTTGATAATTTTAAAAGATACCATATCGAAACGTTATGGTAAGATAACGGCCCACTATTGAACCGTTATCTTACCATAGCGATCCGCTATTGTAAGATAGCGGCCCTCTATTGGACCGCTATCTAACCATAGCGGATCGCTATGGTAAGATTGAATTTTGTTCTAGATTGTTAATAAAAAAACATCACTTCTCTATTAGTGACAACTTAAAACAAAATAAGTACGATCCATTGCTCTTATAATTGTAGAAAACAAATCTATTGTTACAAATTAAGGCAGAACCGTTGGTTCTTAGATCGAAATAAATAGCACAATAGACATAATGACATGGGGAATGAATGGACTGAGGCAAAGTCGTGCTAAAAAATAGGTTTCATATTCTAACAAATTTACATGAGCGGCGATTATTTCTGTATTCGTTACAATTTTTATACCGCAGTGGTCTAACTTCGCCTTTAAATTTTATCCTCCTTTTCTTCGGACGACCGGTTTAATGTATTTTGTGTAGAGGCAAAACATCGATGTCTTCCCTTAGAACGGTCCATTGGCGCTTATCAACAGTCTGAACAAAGTGTTTTTTATAAGTTTCTCTAAATAAGGCACTGGTAAACCAATTCTCACAAAATTGGGGAATCTCTCTTTCCCTGTTCCTACGTGATAATGCAGCGATCGCATGTGAATATGGTAATCCAAGGATAGCCCAATGTCTATATGTGCATGTTCGTTTCTCTAGATAGACATTATGAGTGTATTGCCTCCCGTTTAACTTGAAATGTATAGCGACCATATGGAGCAACGTTCTTTTGACAGGCCCACCCTGAATTTCATGTTATGTGCTCTTCCGCCATCAGTGTTAACACATTTATCATTTTATTTTCTTCCTCCTGACGCGGAGGTAGAATTCGATTACTTTCGTGCAAATGGTTTTTAGCATGGCCATAATCAGTTCTTCCCTAGCTATCTTCAGCACACTGTTAATGCTTTCAACTATATTTGTTGTCAACATATCATAGAAAAATATTCGCGTGCTCAGAAATAGTCTTTGATTTCTTTTATCTATGTTGTACATTTCGGGGGGCATCGTCTTGGATTTTTCATAAAATTCATTTAAATTTTACCTCCGAGAATGCACGTGCAGAAACCCAGAACAGCGGTCGGGAGATTGTATCCTTATATGTATAAAAAAGATTGAAAGTTAAGTGTCGCATATAGTAGCTGTGAGAGGCGTTAGGAAAAACTTTCTGCACAGCTTCCACCAACCCCTTTTGTCGGTCTGATATCAATACAAACTGCTCTTGAAAATTTTTTATTACGCGACTCCCTAATAGTTTAAAAAACCATGCCCAATGATCTTCGTTCTCTTTAGGTACAACACCAAACTCTATGGGAAATAAATATTTATTTTCGGCTATCCTCATAGCTATTAACAATACTCCTATGTATCATCTACGCAAATGTATCCCATCTACTGTAATTCTTATTTACAAAGTATTACAGAAGCTCCTAATACAATGATAAAAAGCCACGAAGAACCTCAGAAAGGCATTATCAGGCTCGCAATATAATTCCGTCTGTACGTCTGGATCGACCTTGCTGTAATTCGGCGACATAGGACGGTAACATCTTAAATTGCTCCTTTCAACTACCTCGGATGTCATTTAACGTCATTTCTTTTTCTCTCCACGCTTTCCAGTAACCTACTATTACATCGTATTTTTTTCAATATAAAAAATTATTGAAGCAGGACTTTCGTCAAAGCCCTTTAACAACTTATCCCTCACGAAAGAAGTTATTCATGATGTTGTATACTAGCGATGTCCGCTTCTGAAAGTTGGCCTTCCGCACGTCTATTTCAGGCGAAATTTCTTCAGGGCAAACGTGTCCACGCCCATCAATTTTGATGCATGTATCCACCAAACACATCCTACTTTAATATACCTCGCTGTAACTCGAAGAGGACTAGTTTTTATTGGTTTTATTTGAAAATTATTTGCCATGACAAAAACTTTAATGGCTTTCTGAAAAAATTTCTTATTTCTGAACGTCTGACTAACATTAATTGGCCCCCCTTCATTATTTTCAGGATCACTATCACTGTCATCGACTGGATGATTATTATGTGCTTGGGGTTGAGTCCGTAGAGGTACGGTTGGTTTCGGTGCAATTGTTTCGATTGCGGTTCGTTGAGGCTGGGATGTTTGGGGTGAGATAGGCTCTTGTGTTATGGCCTCGATTACCATTGGCTCCGAACCTATTGGTTCAAAAGGCCATTGGTCTGGACTAAAGCCTCCCAAAAATATTTATCATTGATTCTAATTGAATGTACTATTTATCGATTCAAAGTTAAACTGACATGTATCATACAACGGATTCAATTGAGGACCATATCCTTGATCCTCATCATCTTCTCTCATTGAAATGTCTGAATAGGGTTGCTCCAGTGGCCTACGGTATGGGCGAAATCTTATATTCATATTTCTAGTATCGTCATCTCTTATCGGTAAAACGATGTTCTCCTCTTCAAACCGTATTCTTTCATTTTTAATCGAATATTTTGGTTCCACACCATCATCTCCTAATCTGACGCTTTCCTCATATTTTTTATGATCTACGTTTATTTCCTGAAACAGTTGAAATGCTTTGAAAGACGATAAAATTTTCATAACGAGAATGACCAATGATTTCTCAATATAAATATTTACCACACCATCACCAATATAATATACCCTGAATAAGTTCGCAAGATCATCAGAGTCCGACAATGTAACGTCCCGAAAATTCTGTGCTTAAATAGTATACCTCGAGAAGCGAACCAACTGGTCGCATCTTTGATCGAGTCAATGTTGACTTGGTTGACTTAGTAGATCATATGTGAGATAAAGTGTATGATAGAAACTACTTAGTTGGACTAGGTATCCATAGATATATATACACACACGTTAGTTGAATGTATGAGCTTAACACCTAGTATAAAATTTAGGTTATAAAGAGAATTTATTTCTCTTTGAGAAGGGTGTTGAGAAGAGATAAAAGAGAGAGTAAATGAAAGATGATTTTGTGTGAAATTGAGAAGAGTGCAATGAATGCAAATAGTTGATCTTGGCTTGAAAAGCTAGCGGGTCGAGATCGGGATCGAGGTGAGAGTAGAAATTGGGGGTTTATTAAACCTAGTGAGCTAAAGCTTGGAGCAAGGGAAATCCAACCATTAGATATGGTAAGATCCACTATTTCAAGATTTTTTTTGCTATTAGATAGAGAATCTAAACTATTTTGTATGAGAAATGGATGATGAATGGAATGGAAGACGATGAGATGAGTTTTAGAGGAAAGAACACGTTCAGATCTGAGAATGGGCAAAATCGATAGAACGAAATTAGATTTCGTTCCATCGATTTTGACCAATGAGAAATAAGGTGAAATATGAGTTATGAAGAAATCGTTCGAACGATTTCAGAATCGTGTGAACGATTTAAAAATCGTTCAATCGGTTTGCTAGGGACAAAAATGAGATAGAACGGATTTCTGAAGAAATCGATTGAACGAAATAAATTCGTTCGATCGAATTTGGATTTCGTTTGATCGATTTAAAAATCGTTCAATCGATTTTCCAAATCGTTCAATCGATTTTCCAAATCGTTCAATCGATTTGGATAAATATAGGTTTTTGTTGGGTTTTTAATACGGGTTGTGCTTTGGTTCGGATTAGGCTTCTAACCCCCAATGTCTTATACATGTAATAATGTGTTATGGGTATTTGACCAGGCCTAGTCTATGCCGAACCTAAGGATGATTAAGCCCTAGCTAGGATTGGAGAATCCTTGGAGTCGCATTGCGTGTGAGGTAGGGAATATCTGAACTTATACCCTTAATTACGAGAACATGTGTCTAATGATACTATATGAATGCTTGATTCTTTAAAGCCAAGTTGAAATCAAAATGTGTTTTCTTTTAAAGCGAAGTTAAAATGAAAAATGTTAAAATAGTGGTAGTAAGGAATGGTGCGTGCATATACAGATAAATGAGGAAATTAACGAGTAAAAGAGTTCAACCATTCTAGGGATGCATGTGTGCTATAGGCATCTAAAGGATGCAACAGAATGTGTGACATCCCAGGGATGTAAGGTGAATGTAAAGATCCACGAAATAGAAGGTCCATGAATGGGACTGAACAAGCTGAGACTTAGTATATATTTAGCACATTTCACATGGTGAATAACTATATGTAGCGCACAATCGATTTAAGGTTTGTAGAATACCCAACCAACACGGCGGTATACCCGTGACTGACTCGACAGAATATCCATGACTGGTACAACGGCCAATCTGTACACTAGCAGACATCCTAGGGATGTGTAGTAGATATGTGGCCGTCGCCTATGAGAAAGGGACATGGGTCAGTTTAAATAAAAAATAGTCTGATTAGACGACGATAGAGGGTATTCCATCGGGGCTCGATGCTATACTGCTCGGAGATTATTTAAGTTAATCATTTAAGTCATGAGACCAGCCTGGTTGCAATCACAAGAACTAATTACGTCAGATGTCATGAGTAGAGTAATAAAAGCAGTCTATTTACTTTCTTGCATCTCAAATTATTTTAAATAAATTACATAGATGAATTCATTCTTTATTTCTGTCATGATATATATGTGAGTAAGAAAGATACACTCGTTCAAATACTATCCCTATTGAGCTAGGATGTAGCTCACCCTTCGACTATACGTCACAGGTGCAGAGTTAGGAGCAGCTTCTGGCGAGGTTGATCCCGAGGACTCAGAGTATATTCCAGGAGAGGAGTCTGAGCTCCCTCCTGAGAGGTTCCTCTGCGTACTTTGATATTGAGAGAGAGAGAGATATTTACGGCTTGGTACATCTAGCCATGTTTTTGTAAGGTTAATGATATATGTAATATTCTTTTGCCAAACCATCTGAGGTGACCGTAGTGACGGCACTGATGGTTCGGGTTGGTTCTTTTGTCCATGCGGGAGCATGGGATTAGAACGATCTTTTGAGCACTTATTTTTTGTGTTAAATAGTAGAATTGGAGATTCGTTCTGCTTTAGTTTGGTTATATGTTTTGACAATGGTTGTGGGATTATATCAAGTGTTTCGCATACTATTTGGGGCACGACCTCGAGGGTCGTGCTGATGGCACGAGTTTCGGAGTGCCGAAATCCGGGCTGTCACAGACAATTCGACAAATACCAACTCCTTCCCTATGCGCAATGAAACATTTACTTTAATAGAATGTTCTTTTGGTCAAGTCTTGCTAACCTTATATATTTTCTACTTAAACTGATCAAACAATATCTTCTCTGTGATAGCAACAATCCTACGATGTCTATCGTTGTAAGTATTGTCACCTACACAGACCCCATCAAAATGGCAAAGTAGGGGTATATCCATTTCAACCAAAAACATCATAAATAATAAAAATTAGGATATAAAAAAAAAATCATAATTAACATACAACCTAACTATTAGTGCATCCGCTATCTTAAGATAGCGATACGCTAATATAAGGTATCGCTATCTTAAGATAGCGGTCGCTAGCATAAGATAGCGGTCACTATCTTAAGATAGCGATACACTAATATAAGGTAGCGGATCACTCTCTTGTTTCATTATCTTACAATTTCTGATGTTCTATATAAAAACATATCTTACCAGTGCTCAATTGTTGTTGATAGGGCTACAGTGTAGTCTTGACTAGAAAAAGTGACAACATAAAATAATGAAATATAAAGGAAAATAATCATATATATAATGAAAAAGGTCGTTGCTAATGTGAAAACGGCTTCGCTTGGAGTTAGCCTATTTCGCAAAGTTTGAAACTATAGGGCCGTTTTTGCAAATATGAAAATTTATACGACCAAAAGTGCAAATTTCCCATTTAAGAGTATATAAAATACTGAAATGGTTTTATAACCGCTAGATTTTAAATGAACGGTCAGAAGTGCATCCCTCCAGCATATTTGGTTTGGAACTTGGTAGTAGGTGATCGGGTCATTATTTCTTCCGTGCACCCTATTCTTATCACACCCAACATTGATTCATATAGGTCAATATATATATATCTAATATTAATTGAATATAATACCAAAAATGTCCTTTGAGCAGAAATTTTAATTCTTATATTCTATATATATATATATATATATATATATATATATATATATATATATATATATATATATATATATATTCATTGAAAAAATAAGTAATTTCACATTTCGCAGTTACATTAATTCCTAGAAAACAAAAGCAATCTAATTGTGAGGACCCAAGTCTAGTATGACCCGACCCATTCCTTAGCCCAAAACAGGCCCAGGCCAGACCCAACCAAAACCCCTTATAACATTCCTCCTGTTGCCCTGCTAAACACTAAACCTTTTTTCCCTAATCACATCCGCTGCAATCCCAGGGATGGAGCTCGAATGCATGTTATAGTTCGTTGTCGGCCTAGCGACAGGCCTGCCATCATCACGGGGCCATAATCACGTAACCATCCTCACACACAGCGCAACCATCATCACGCAACCATCCCCACTGGCTATAAAAAGGCAACCATATCCTCCTTTCCCCACGATCCAAAGAGCCCCGGTAATGTTCTTCTTCTTCCTCTTTTTCTTCTTCTCGTTTTCATTTTGTTTTCGGCCGGCTCGCTCTCCGGCGACGACCATCAGAGGTAATCGTTGTCGTCCATTTAGATGCTCGCGTGGTTATCGGTACCAGGCGTGCCCTCTCGACCGTCGTTCACCTTTGCGGTCACGATCGGCATCAACTCCGTCGACAGTAATGCCGAACCCAACGACGAAATCTATTTCCCTTCTCGGTGATTTCCCCTCTCTTCTCTACCAGTCCCTCTCTTCCTCTTTCTCCTGCGTCGTGCCCAAAACACATCTCGGTTTCTGCCAGAACAGTAGGATGAAAACTCCTTTTTTCATCGTTATTTTTACATAATATAGTATATAATTATGTATATTATACATGTACTTTTTGTCTTTGTTTTGTCATAGACCAATGACCTTACAAGCCTTTTTATTTTTATCTTATATATATATAAATATAATATAAGGTATAAAACCTATATATATATATTTATTTATTTATGAATATGTTATATTTATTATTTAAAAACCTATTATTTATTTATTTATTTTATTTTGCTATTAAAATATATAAGATTTTATAACCCATATGCTATTAAGAATATTTTCGGTCATTGGTCAATTATAAAATATTGTCAATATATTTATCTATTAGGTTCCATATAAGCTATATTATTATAAAATATATTTTATTTACTAAGAAATATTATATTTATTTAAATTAAAAGAACAAGTTATTAATGTTCTTTTAGCTTTAAATACTATTTATTATTTACTAATTATATATTTTAGTAGTTTCTATTTTATCCGATTTCAAATATTTATTAAAATATATCTCCCTATCATGAGTAATTAAAATAATTTTTAATGTATTTACCCTTTCGTAATATTTCCGGTATTGCAACATGACCTGATCGTCGTACTCTATCTGCATATGATGATATCATTCGTTCCTGAAACTTGAACCATCCAAGTCGAGACCCTATTAGCTAATTCAACCTTGAAACATAAAACCAGAAAAACGTTTGATTTTTACCTATAAAAAAACAGTGAACCTCACTCCCAAGTCTTGTTGCAGATGCTTCTCTCTCCTCTTTGGAAATCCTATAAATCAATAAGAAGGATTATAAATACATAGTTTACATTACGAAATTCAAAAGAAAAAGAAGGTCACGAAGACAAGATTAGAACCAAAATAATCAGTCACATATATGGAATGCATCATTTCAAATCAGAAAAAGATCATATTACGTAATCAAAAAAACAAAAATAATCAATAATAATTTAATACAAGTAAATACTAGTCAATGTTCTCCATACTAATTCGAATATCAATGCTATTCCAAACTATAAATTTGTCATGGGGGCAATTAATGGTATAAAGATAACGATTCTCGAATTGATATTCAGTGTTACAGTTAGTAGGTGAGTAGCAACAATTAATGGTATAAAGATAGGATTCTGCATTAACTTTTTTATCTATCTATTACATTTTAGGGCTTTTAATTTCTTTATGGACTCTTATATCTCAACATATGCAATAAAAACTTTAATTTCTATGCATTTATGACTATAAGAAAACTTCAAGATTAATTGATATAAGTAAGAAGATATTCAGAAAAATAAAAATAAAAATAAAAATAAAAAAGATTTCAAATTTCGCAGCTACATTAATTCCAATAAAAAAAAGTAGTCTAATACTGATCTATATACAAAACTTTAATATGGATCTAAGTAGAAAAAACTACTAATTCAAATTTAAAATATAAAACATAAAACCACATAAACATATTTATTTTTACCTTTAAAAAAAAAAGGTTAACATGATTCCCAAGAACACAAGATCTTATTGCAAATGTTATCCATTCCTCTCCGAAAATCCTATAAATCTAATAGAAGGATATAAATAAAAATAATAATACAAATTATAAAGAAAATAATAATAATTTGCATTACGAAATTCAAATGGAAAAGAAGAGGGCGAAGAGGACAAGATTAGAACGAAAAGAACCAAAATAATCAGTAAATAATAAAAAAAATAAAAAAAATTAATAAGATCTATGTATGAACAATACATTACAAAATACCAGCTAAGCAAAAGAGTGATAAGTAGGGTGGGTCTTATTTAATTTATAGAGTAAATTTCCAAAAAAGTCCATTATTTGTAGAGGTTATCTTTTATGCTTATTACGAATGCTGTTTAAATGACCTTACACCATTAAAATGTTACTTTTTATCTCACACCATTGAAGTTTGATTTACCGCCATGCCATGTGGCACACGTCTATGCTAATCTAAATTTTTGAAGTGGCAATCCATCGGTGGAATATGTCCTAGCCAAAGGATCATGCTTCTAAGTGATGTAAATCATCCTATCGGTGAACTTTAATATTAGCTATAAAAATTAAGAACAATCGTTAGTATTAGAGTGCACAGATCGGATGGTTCGAATCTCTCAAAAGTGTGATTTTTGGACTCATAGCCCATCAAATTGATAATATATTCACTTTGACGGTTTGAATTTCCAAGATCATAAGCGAATAATTGATGTAAGATCATTTAAACGTCTTTGGTGTTTAAATAAATGATGGTTTGGAGAGTAAGTCCCGTAATGGGATACTTAATGAGCAATAGATACAAGTTTTACTCAAGTCGGAATAAGGGTCTCAATGGGCCGGGCTGCTTGAGCCCTGCCCGGTCCGCTATGAGTTGGGTATGGGCTTCATCTTTTTGCCAATTTAATAAATGGGACAGGACAGTTTAGCCCACTTATATAAACTAGCTGGGCTTGGGCATATAGATTCAAGCCCATTGGCTCATTATACTAAAGAGCTATTTTGGCGTGGTCTAACACAACGGCTCGACCCAATAAAAATATACAAGTATGTACTTTTATAAACCCATTCCTTATATATTAGTCAATATTAGTGAAATTACTACATTATCCTAATTTTAATAAGTTAGTTGATGATTTATGAGTTAATTACCTACTGGGGTCCCAACTATCCCCCTATTTACTCACCAGGGTCTCAACTTCATGAAACGACCCAACAGGGTCTAAGACCCTCAAACTTTTCACTTTTTAGGTTTCTACTTAAAACAAAATAAGCACGTGGGTATTATATTGTTGCAATTGTAGTTTTTAGAAACAATGATAGTACCAAAATATCCTGTCCCCAATTATAATTTTAAAATAGAGGAATACCAAACTATCCTCCTCAGTTATATTAAACTCTTGCCATTTACAATCCAGCCTCCATACAACTTTCATTTCTCTATCAACCTCTGTGCCATCGTCTTTAAATGGAGTTCTAAATGCGTTAAATCAACTCTCATCTTCTCCTTCGCGGTTCTCGTTACTCGTCAAACGATGATCCACTCTCTCATCTTTTCCTCACCGATTCTCACATCGTTTGTGTTGTCGGTTTCAGGCATTGCAGAGAAAGTCACAACAACGATCCACTCTCTGATCTTCTTCTCTGTCATCGGTTCTTGCGTGGTCTTCATCTTCTTTGTCGTCGATTCTATTAATTGCAGAAAAAATCACAATCTTTAGAGTTTAAACCCCTAAAAACATAATCTTTAGAAGTATTAATAATTCGTTGTTAGAGTTTAAACCCATAGAGCTATGGATATTCATCACTGGACTTGTATGTATATTTTGCATTTGTAAAACCTTAACCTTTAGGTTTAGATTTTTTATTTGTGTTTGTGTGAATGGAAATGTGATACTTATTTTTCTAGTTTTACATGTGTAAAATCATAATCTTTGTGGTTTAGGCTAATGATTTTTGTTTGTTTGAGAAAAAAATATAAACATCTTTATTAAGTCATGATCAGTCTTTTATAAGACTGTAATATCCATTTGTTAGCCCATGGCTTTTAGTATATGTTTATTTTCGACTAATTAAAACCCTAAATCCCATGTGACCACTTGTATGTATTTTTTAAATGGGTAAAACCCTAATCTTTAGGGCTTAGGCTTTGATTTTTATTTGTTTGAATGAAAATGTGATATTTAATTTTTTAAAAATACAAAAATTTAGATAATTTTTTTTTATTATCACTTTCTAGTTTTGCATGTGTAAAACTCTAATTTTTAGAGTTCGGGCTTATAATTTTTGTTTGTTTGTAAAAAAATAATAAGCAATTATCAAGTCACGACCAGTCTACTATTACATGACAAGTAATCTGTATTACATGCTTCCATTAGATGGATCACGCCCTTTTTTAAGTCATGATCAGTCTTTTATAAGACTGTTGTAGACACCCAAATTTGGCCCAAGGCCCAATCGAAACACCTTTCGAGAGAGGTACAATTCTTAGCTTTTGATGACATGTATGGAACCGTTAGGAATCACCCCAAACCCTTAGGAATCACCCTAGATACCTTAGGAACCTATCCTAAACCTTTAGAAACCAATCCCGACCTTAGAACCCATTTCGAACCCTAAACCTAACCTTCCCGGGCAATGGATGAAGAGTGGTGTACTAGGACTAGCTGATATCTTTTATTGATATAAAATTATATACCATTAGAAATAAGACTTCTCCAGCTTTTCAACGAGCCAAGAATCACCTCAATCGGAGTTGTATATCAAAAGTTATGACCATTTGAAAATCGGACTCTTTTGGAGGGGATTTTGCCTAGCGCAACTAATAGTTGCGCCAGGTCATTAGTTGCGCCAGGTCTTTTTCCCCCAGAAATGGCCTAGCGCAACTAATAGTTGCACCAGGTATAAATGGGTCCCCCCACCCCTCGCGAGGCCAACTTTCAGGCTACTGTTCAACACTGTTTTCCTGTATATTTGCTTGGCGCAACTAATAGTTGCGTCAGGCATATGAACAGTGACTATTGGGTGTTGCCCCGAATTTTGTGTTTGAGGTTTGACTTGTTGACCACCTTGACCTTTGGAGTGTGTTTTGATAGTTTTATTGCACCCATTCACTACCTATTTACAACCCCTTAAGTGGCTTAAGGCCTCACCCCATCATCCACCATTGGAGGATCCTTCACACCTTTCCAAGCTCTTAAAATCCTAGGAAACCTTAGATGGCCCATTACCTAATTCCTAATCTTACTTAGCCTCTAAGTAGCCTCCTAATCCACCCATTTCCTATAAATAGAGCCCCCCTCCTCTTGGTTTAAGGGTTGAGAATTTCTACCTAAGAGAGAAAGAGCTTAAAATGAGAAGATCTTTCTCCCTTTGGTGCACACCCCCCATACAAATTCCAGAATTCACAAAACTCCTTTAGACCTTAGCATTTCATAGAAAACCCTTAGGTTAGGTGTGTGTGATCCCCTAGCCTCCCTTCCCTACCTTTTAGCTTCAAGCCTTAAGAGTTAGAACCCCACTTACCACCATACAAAGCCTTCAAGAGCTCATCAAAGCAAGCCAAGCAAGGCTCTCCTACGGTGCTACAAGGGCCCGAGGGCTTCGGCTCTCCCCTTTCTTCTCCTATCTCTTTCTAGCTCCCTCCATCCTCCCATTTGTGTCGTTACGTCGCCGATTTTTCAGTAGGAATGGAGGGGCACAAATAGGATTTTAAGCCCTTTTGGGCAAGAGGGAGCTATTTTCTTTTCTTTTGCTTCATTTTATTTGTGGCCAGTAGTAGAGACCGCGTTAAGCGGGTTAATCGGGTGCCTAACACCTTCCTGATCGATAACCGAAGCCCCTACCCAAGAGCCTTTGGTGTGGACCAGATTTAAAGTCATATTTTTAGCACTTCGGTGCTCATAAAAATGAACTAGGTATCCCGGGACACTGAAAGCTCCGGGTGACAACTCTATATTTTTCGTTAGAGAGCGCATCATCGCGACGGGATCGTCTCGATTCCCACGGTTGCACAACTGTACTGTCCATTTGTTAGCCCGCGGCTTTAAATTTTTGTCTATATTCAACTAATCAAAACCCTAAATCTCAAGTTACTACTTGTATAGAAGGCTCATATGAGACTGTTACCCAAAATATCGATTGATTTCACGTTTATTAATCGCTCATCTTATTGCTTCTGAAGTTGCTTTGTACTCTTTACAGTTCAACCAAAAGCCACTCTGCATAGCATATATTGATACGGTGAAACACAAACTATTTTTGCTAGAGCTATCAGCTTCTGTTGATTTACCAATATAAAAATCATATTTATCTGCTCTAGTAAGGGATTAAAATGCATAAAACTTTATATTTGTTATACGACTTTTTCTCTTTGAGAAAGTTACTACTGGTTTACATATTTTCTATTGCCACTTTTCAGGGGCTTATTGTTTGATTTCAGTCCTCTAATGTTCTCATAACAGTTATTTAATATTTTAGAAAACTTTACTCATACCTGTGATAATATAGTTTAAAGTTAAATATGTATTTGATATCAGTCATGTACTGTCTCACATCAGTACTTTATTGTCTGATATCAGTCCTCTATTATTCTCACATTAGTATTTTATTGTCTGATATCAGTCATCTAATATTCTTACAACAGTCATTTAATGGTTTAAATAACTTTACTCATGCCTGTGACAATGTAGTTTAAAGCTAAATATGTGTCTAATATCAATCATGTACTGTCTCACATCAGTATTTTATTGTCTGATATCAATCCTCTAATATTCTCACATCAGTCATTTAATATTTCAGTCATATACTTTATTGTCTAATATCAGTCCTGTGACAATATAGTTTTAAGCTAAATATAAGTCCGATATCAATCATTTTCTGTCTCACATCAGTTCTTCATTGTCTGATTTCACTCCTCTAATGTTCTTACAACAGTCATTTAATATTTTAAATAACTTTACTCATGATTGTGACAATGTAGTTTAAAGCTAAATATGTGTCTGATATAAGTCCTGCACTGTCTCACATCAGTACTTTATTGTCTGATATCAGTCATCTGATATTCTCACATAAGTCATTTAATATTTCAAATAACTTTACTCATGTCTGTATAATATAGTTTAAAGCTAAATATGAGTCTGATATCAGTCATTTACTATCTCACATCAGTACTTTATTATCTGATATCAGTCCTCTAATATTCTCACAATAGTCATTTAGTGTTTCAGATAACTTTATTCATGCCTGTGACAATATAGTGTAAAGCTAAATATATGTCTGATATCAATCCTGTACTGTCTTACATCGGTACTTTATTGTCTGATATCAATCATCGAATGCTCTCACAACAGTTATTTAATGTTTCAGATAACTTTACTCATGCATGTGACAATATAGTTTAAAGCTAAATATGTGTCTGATATCAGTCATTTACTGTCTCACATCAGTACTTTATTGTCTGATATCAGTCCTCTAATATTCTCACATCAGTCATTTAATATTTTAGATAACTTTACTCATGCCTATGACAATATAGTTTAAAACCAAATATGAGTATGATATCAGTCCTTTATTGTCTCACATCAGTACTTTATTATCTAATATCTGTGGCAGCTCGAATTTCGGCATCCTGAAACCCGTGCCATCAGCACGATCCTTTAGACCGTGCCCCAAGACTATGTACGGAACATTGGTATAACAAGCAATATTAAGACAAAATGGAACAATAACTACACGATGCGGAAGTAAATTTCTATTTTAAGTATAAACTTAAAAGACAGTTCTACTTTCATGTCATTGCATGAACAGAGAACCGACCCGAACCATCGGTGATAAACAGATCACCCCAGATAGTTTGCCAAAAAGAATATATCAATAATTCATATTATTTATCAAAATAAAGGCTTGACATACCAAGCCGTACAAATGAGCTCTCAAAACTACTCTATCAAAGTGCTCAGCAAAGTCTCCTAGAAGAAGTCCTCAAGAGGGGGCTCCAACTCGTCCCCAGGCACGTAATCTAAATCACCCGGATCCACGTCTCCCGAAGCCTCGGCCGCTACTAATACTGGACCTGCGACGTATAGTTTAAAGGGATGAGCTACATCCTAGCTCAATAGGGAACAACACAATGAATATATAAGTCAAAATCTCACATATATTCCATGATATTCCAAGCATAATGTGTCTATGCATTTGCAGTAAAACAGTTTAAAAGATGATGATTATGCCTTGAAGTTTACTGGTAGTTTACATGTTTCATTTATTTTCAATTGTTCATGAATTACACTGATTAGGCTTAAAGCAAAACTTAAATCTTCAACTTAAGTAGTCCCCAAGCAATATAGCATCAAGCCCCGATGGAATACCCACCATCGTCGTCTAAATAGACAATTGTTAAAAATATATTCCCTGGGAATACTATCCAAGCCCCTTTCTCAATAGGCGGCGGGGTTAAATCTCATCTCAATATCCTTGGGATGTGCTTACTGTGTACGAATAAACCTTCGTACCGGTGTACGGATTGGCCGCCGTACCGGTCACGGATATCCTGTTGAGTCAGTCGTGGGTATCTCGCCACGTCGGTGGGGTATTATATTCAAACCTTAAATAACAAAAATAATATGTGCTTTACATATAGTTATTCACTGTATAAAAGTGCTACCTTATATCAGTTAGGCCTTATCAACACTTATTCAATCTTACTTATATCCCTGGGATGTCTAAATCACTCGCATCACACTGATGCCTTTATAACTTTCTCATCCCCTGGGGATGCCTCATTTTTATTAGATTACTTGGTCTCAATTACTTGCATCACACAGATGCTTTTATCACTTTCTCATCCCCTGGGGATGTCTCATTCTCATTTACTTTATTGGTGTCACACACACACTCCTTTTTACAAAGTTTTACACAGTTAAAACATTTTTAATTTGATTTCTATATCACTACATACATGCTCTTGCAATTAAAGTATATGTTCAAGGTGTTCCCTACCTCAGGTCTCTGAAGGTCCAAGCATCAAGGTCCCACACGGCTCCTTATACTTGTTTTTACACGTACCACCTATGATACATCATAATACATGCAACACATCACTAAAGATACAATAGAGAAGGTCCTAGACCCTCCATGAACCTCAAGGTCAAATTAAAAAGTCAAGTGAAACTGCCAAAATTGATAAATCGATTCCCAAAATCGATTAATCGAACCCTAAATCGATTAATCGAAATTCAAAATCGATTAATCGATCCCAAATCGATTAATCGAAATCCCCAAAATGGTTAAATCGATTCTCAAATCGAGTAGTCAAAAATCCTAAATCGATTAGTCGATTTTCCCAAGTCTTACTTCTCCAGCCACTGGAGGTACCCGGTCGATTAGTCGATTTCCAAATCGATTAAATCGATTAATCGACATTCAAAATCGATTAATCGATTTCCAGATCGATTAATCGAAATCGGGCATCCTTGCCTTTTCAACTTCTAGACCAAAATCGATTAATCGATTTGGCCAGACTCAATCCCTTTTTGGACTGTTCTTCCAAATTTTTTCCTTATCAATTTCTTCCCTTTTTCTATTGCCTTTAATCTATCTTTTTAACTATACTTGACTAAATAAATTCATCAAATCTTTAGGTATTGAAATCTAACAAAACTTACCTCAATAAATCCCTTAAAGGATTGATTCGTTGGGTTTGATGGCTAGGGTTCCAGCCCTTGGTTCCACGGTCTTTCACGCGTCGAATCCAGCAATCAATGCTTGGTCCCCTCTTAATTTGCATTAACTCTTAGCTCAATAACTCATCTTGGTTTCTCCCTCTCTCTCTCTTCTTAACTCTCTTTCACCAACCAAACAAAAGTAAACTAGGTTTATTAAAACCCTTATATCCTCTCTCTAGTCTCGGTGTTAAGCACATACAGTAGAGATAAGTGTACGTGGCTTTAACCTCACACCATGCACTGCACTACTCTTAGGTCAAATCTACATCACATTAGTTCATCACTTCATGAGTCCACTGTTTGACCATCACTTGGTCAAACCTACGACCAGTCGGGCACGGATCTCGAGGTCACTGCTTAACGCTCAAATTTTTGGGATATTATAATATCGGTCCTCTAATATTCTCACATCAGTCCTTTAATATATTATAATGTCTTATATTGATCTTATATTAGTCGTCTAACATTTTATAATCTTCTTGTTTCAGGTATTCACTTTGCTTTTAAAGTAAAAAAAAATGGCAAAACGATTGAAGAAAGGAAAATGGAAAGTCGATGAGGATGATCGACAAGTCACAGAGTCATTTTTAGACTCTCATTACTGATTTAGGGTAGATTTGTATGATGAATTTGTGATTGACAGTGCTTTGTGAATTTGTGGATGACAGTGATTTGTGAATTTGTGAATTTGTGAATTTGTTCGTGGTAGTCGATTTTAAACTCCATTATGTCTGTTATAAATTGTTTTGCTAGAAACAGATATGTTAATTTGATTAATGCATGTATTTAAGAATGGATATTGAATGACTTAGATATTTTTCTATCGGCATAATGCAAGTACTTATGATATTGATGCTACATATATTTTCATACTCATGTGATAATGCAGTCCAGTAGGATCATTGGTAATTAACGAATTTGATCATGCATGTAATTTTGGTGGATATTGAATGTCTTCAATGTACTGATTGTATAGTGTAGGAATTGAATATTGTCGGTGACATCACAGTCGGGTTAGACTGATAACAGTCACTCATATATGAGGTGTTTTCATGACTGGTTCACATATAAGTCATTTATTGACTCTTATAAGTCTAAGTAAGACTCAGTTGAGGCTTGTAGGCTCCAAATTTGATAGTCAATGAGATCAATCATGTTATAGTCTAATAACAGTGACGTACTAATATACATTTTACATAACTGGGTCTCATATAAGTCATTTAATGACTCTTATAAGTCTAAGAAATGCTCATGTGAGTCCTGTAGGCTCCAAAACTGATACTCAGTCATGGTAGAGTCATTTTATACTCACCAGAGTACTGCGATAGGATCCAAATCTAATAGTCAATAGCATCAGTCAAGTTATAGTCTGATAACAATGATGTACCAATAAATATTTTTCATTACTGGGTCACATATGAGTTATTTACTGACTCTTATAAGTCCAAGGATGACTCATGTGAGTCCGATAGAATCCAAATATGATAATTAATGAGATCAGTTATGTTATAGTCTGATAATAATGACGTATTAATATGTATTTTGCATGTTTGGGTCTCGTATGAGTCATCTACTAACTCTTATAAGTTCAAGAAAGGCTCATGCGAGTCCTGTATGCTCCAAAATTGAGACTCAGTCGCGGTAGAGTCATGCTATACTCACCGCGACTAACAAATGAGGATTTTCATAATCGAGTCTCTTATGAGTCATTTAATGACTCTTATAAGTCCAAAGATGACTTATGTGAGTCCTGTAAGATTCAAATCTGATAGTCATTCAGATCAGCTATGTTATACACTGATAATAGTGATGTACCAATAGGGATCTCGTATGACTGGGTCACATATGAGTCATTTATTGACCCTTATAAGTCCAAGAATGACTCATATGAGTCTGATATGATCCAAATCTGATAGTTAATGACATCAGTGAAGTTATAGTCTGATAACAGTGATGCACTAATAAATATTTTCCATGATTTGGTCACATATGAGTCATTTACTGACTCTTATAAGTCCAAGGATGACTCATGTGAGTCTAATAGGATCCAAATCTGATAGTCAATGAAATCAGTCATTTTATAATCTTATAACAGTGACGTACTAATATATATTTTGCATGACTGTGTCTCATATGAGTCATTTACTGACTCTTATAAGTCTAAGGAAGGCTCATGCGAGTCTTGTAAGCTCCAAAACTGAGACTCAGACGCGGTAAAGTCATGTTATACTCCCCAGAGCACTGACAAATGAAGATTTTGCATGACTGGGTCTGATATGAGTGATTTAATGACTCTTGTAAGTCCAAGGAAGACTCATGTAATTCCTGTTGGCTCTAAAATTGATACTCAGTCGCGATTGAGTCATGTTATACTCACCCAAGCACTGACAAATGAAATTTTTTCATGACTGGGTCTCCTATGAGTCATTTAATGACTCTTACAAGTTCAAGAGTGACTCATGTGAGTCTTGTAGGATTCAAATCTGATAGTCAATGAGATTAGTCATGTTTTTCTCCCCGATCTTCCACACAATGGATATTGAGATCATGTCACTCCCATCAAATGATCAATTTTTTATTCCACATGTCACAGATCTTCAAAAAATGTCCCTTGAATCCTGTGGCACACATCACGCTCAAACATAATTTTAGGGAATTTTTTAGGATCTGTGACATGTGGAATAAAAAATTGATTGCCTAATACGTGCAACATGAACTCAAGATCCATTATGTAAAAAATTGGGGTGAAACAGAATCTCCATCATCTGATCTGAAATAATGAATGAACTTGAAATGGTTTCAATGTAGGTGCTTTCAAAGATTGCACTGGAGCTAATAGAGGTATCCTTTTGTGAAATGCATTTCTTTATGGAGATGGTTTAAAAATGAATGATGGTGTGGTGCACCAAACCATTGTATATGGTTGTATCTAATAAAATATTATTTATCATATTCATAAAAAAATATTATTTATTATAGAGTAAATCCATAAATTCTTGAGAACAGTATTTCTACTTGATCATGACAGTGAGACGGGTGATGGGCCAATAAGAATATAATGCAGAATAATCAAGTGCTTTCATTAATTTAAAGGTGAGGTACATATATAACATGTGATAACCAGACAAGTTGGTCATTTTAAATCTAGTCATTTATAAATAGTTTTTTTACTACACTTAGTTTGCTCTCTACCATGTGATAACTTAATTAGAGTCATGAGACATTGCTTTTGACTCGGCTTCTATTAGTTATATGTCATATTAGTTGATTACATAATTTAAGCTCCCATTATTATCATATTATCTCGATTTGAGGAATCATCCAACACGAGGAGCCAGCATTGCCCCTTAAATGAGTGGGAGGTTGGTGCGTATAGAACGTGATGAAGCATTAATAGCAGGCGGGAGAGCGGTGCCAAGCATGAGGCACATAGGTGCCAAACATGTCCATGCAGATACGGAATCAAAATGTGACCGTCTGATTATAGAATCATGACATTAAGATCTAATATGTCCAAGAGTGGGACGACATTCAATCTCATCGCCTGATGTAATGTAGTCTACTATCTCTATTGAAACTTTTATTAGAAAAGTTTTGGGTTGGATATAAAATTAGGGTAGCATTACTTGCACCCATTTTTCGTGTGAAGACCGCACTTTTCCACCATAAAAAAATCATTCATTGCCTTGAATCAGACGATGGAGATCATTTTTCATTCCAATCTTCCACACAATAGATTTTGAGATCATAGAGCACTTATCAGACGCTCACATGTTGATTTCATGTGGCACACAATCTCCAAATCATAGATGTACCTATCAAACAGCCACTTTTGGAGATGTGGGCCACGTGGAATCAACATTTAACTGTTCGATAGGTGCACCATCATCTCAAGATCTATTTTGTAAAAATTTTAGACGAAAACAATCTCCAACGTCAGACAGTCAGCGATTTTTTAGGATAAAAATATGTATGCTCTTCACAGAAAAAACGGGTGCAAATGATGCCACCCATAAAACTACGCATAGCTGATATAGCGTCCAGAGTTGGTTATCTTACCATTTGAAATTATCCCCACAGGATTGGACTTTAAGCACTTTCCCCAAGTACTAAAAAGAAGGATAGACCGGGCATATCGGCTAATATAAGTCCATATAATGTGAATATCGACCGATATGTGATATATGCCTTTATGACAATATTTATACTATATTAGATCGAGTTTTATATCAACTCGGGTCAGGCTGTGGTCGACACATATCAGCCGTTATTAAAACTAAGATTGAAACTTTTTATTGTATTTTTATACAATTAAAATAATATAGAAGAATTAAAAAATTGTAAAAAAGTATTTTACATACTTTATCGAGTCATATCTAATACATATAGGCCGATATTGTGTGACATTTGTCTTATTTTACCAGATTAAAACCATGATTAGTCTGATTTCTTTAGTAATTGTAAACACATTCCATTACAAATAGATAAAGAAGTGTTTGAACTATACCCAAAATTGTTTACTCGGGAATACCAACTGTAGCTGACCCACGAAGGGCTTGTTGCAAAGGTCTAGCTGCATGTGTTCGACTGTTTGCTCCAAAGGTCACGAGCTTAAAACTGACTCTTAACAACCACGGCATAGGTTGGCCATGGGTATTATCTAATTCGCTAGGTGACCCCACCAACTGTGAATCGGTACGAAGCAAAACTTGTTTGTCATCTGGTTCTCGCCAATTGGCTACAGGTGGGTGAACCGGCTGTCCCATCCAAGGTATCAAAATTGGTATTGGACTCGGATATCGGTTTGCAGAGGACCGACACGACTTGGCCGATACCGATACATTTTGGGCTTCTTTTTTTTTTAGGTCACATCTCGGCAGATACGTATCGGGTATCTGAGTTGAGATACCGATACGTATCGGTATCAGCCGATTTTTGATACCTTGGTCCCACCAATGTTTTCAACAATGTACTTACAAGTTACAACAGTTTTTTATCCCTGCTCATTTTGTTGGAGGTCATGTATGTCCTTAACGTTCTATATTCTATAATCCAACAGAAAATTTATATATAATTAATTTAAAACTAATAAAAAAATTTATTTTTTTCAATAAACTTCATCCTACGCCAAGCAAATTGGGTACTCTTGTACTGAGCAAATCACGAATTACGAACCCCTAAAGCAACCAAGAGAATCATCCAATCAAGTAACATTAATATTTCAAGCGCAAACCGGAAAACCATCCATAATGACAAAACATAATAATAGTATTGCAAGCGCCTTACATAATAATAATAATGCAAGGCCCTCACCGATTAAAAATAATAATAATGCAAGCGCCTTATTTGGCAATTTCTTTCCAATTAAAAAGCACATTTCAAAGTGCTAGAAAGAGTTGTAGCAAGTGTTGTTTCTCAAATGTGGCACCAAGAGGCAGATTTTTAATGTAATACCATTTTCAGCTTGAGGTTATTCGCTGTGCTTATAGGCAAGATGTGCTTTGGACCAACACCTTTCTCTCAAAAACGTGTTGTTCTAAAAAAGTTAGTCAAATAAGGTCCAATTTAATTTTAGAAATAAAATTCAATGCATAGTGTATATAAGGTTAAGGGAACCCAACACTTAAGTGTATCGTTTGAACTAGGGTTGTTATCGGATCGGTTTTCATGCTAAACTGAAACCAAACCAATACCTATCGGTTTCTCTTTTAGAGAACCGAAATCGGCTCGATCGGTTTTTGAGTTCTAAACCTTAATATTTATTGTCAATTCGACATATAAAAAAACTTCATGAGTGAGTTACCCAATTCAATTAAACCACAGAACATCACAAGAATTACCAAAAGAAAGTATCACATCTCAAAGACCATTTAAATTTAAAAATCCATTAGTGAAGAAACCAATTCAAATCAACAAAAAATCACCTATTAAACTATAAATCAATAAGGATTATATCATAAATGTAAGCAGTTTCTATTTTGGTGGCCATCACTATGGTCAAACCCGTTGACCAGTGAATGGTATAAGATCAACCTTAAGATGTACAATTGCTATTCTTGTGAGTTTGAAGAGAATAGGCAACTGCTTGTTGAGTCTTTCAGTTAAAGTATGATTGTGATTTCTAATCACACTATAATTAGCAATTTCAGTCCTTAATGGGATAGGACTCTTTGGCTATAAATATAAGGGGTGCCTGGTCCCAACGATAGCTCGACATAATTCAATCCTCCCTATTGGCGAGAGCATCCCCATTGTGTTAGGAGACATTGAACGCGAGAACATCGTTGAAGATCGGCAACCATCAATGACTAACGCTCAAGGTGCGCATATTTATAGTTTGTTGGTTTTTGATTGATCATGCGCCTAGATCTTTAGGCTTAATTTTGGATGGTCGGATCGTCAGATCCATTTAGATCCCACTCATAGTACCCGGATTGTTGAGACTAGACATGCAAAATTCTTTGAGGATCGTGAGATCAGTGAGAGTATAGAGCTTAGGAAAATCACTTTTGAGGAGAATCGGGTTATAATTCCTATCCCTTTTATCCAAGAAAAAGTGGCACCAACACCAGTTATTCAAGCCAGTGTTGATGCACCTGTGGCTATACCTATTGACACACCCCACATTGAGGAGGCTCTTGCTCCCATGGCGACTGCCACTGATCTACCATTGCGTAGATCAGAGAGAGCAAAGAAGTCTGCCATTTCTGATGACTATATAGTTTACCTAAATGAGAGTGAGTTTGATTTTGGAAAGGAATCAGATCCTGTTTCCTTTAGCCAAGCCATGAAGAGCGACAAATCCACTCAATGGCTCGAAGCCATGAAAGATGAGTTGGAATCAATGAAACATAACTCGGTCTGGGATCTTTGTGAGTTACCTAATGGAGTCAAGCTGTCGTAAATGGTTTTTAAAACCAAGCAAGACTCCAAAGGTAATATAGAAAGATACAAGGCCAAGTTAGTCGCTAAAGGTTTCACTCAAAAAGAAGGAATAGACTATAAAGAGACATTCTCTCCTGTCTCTAGAAAGGAATCCTTTCGGATAGTCATGGCATTAGTAACTCATTTTGACTTAGAATTGCATCAAATGGATGTTAAAACTGTTTTTCTGAATGGCGACTTGCATGAAGATGTCTTTATGACACAACCTGAAGGTTTTCAGGTTGAGGGGGGGAGTCATTTAGTTTGTAGACTCAAAAGGTCTCTATATGGTTTAAAGCAGACATCTTGACAATGGTACTTAAAATTTCACGAAGTCATTTCAAATTTTGGTTTTAAAGAAAATACTGTGGATCAATGCATATATCTTAAAATCAGTGGGAGTAAGTTTATCATCCTTGTTTTATACGTTGATGATATCTTACTTGCGAGTAGCAATTTGGGCATGTTATATGAGACAAAGAACTTTTTATCAAAGAGTTTTGATATGAAAGATCTTGGTAAAGCTTCCTACGTGATAGGAATTGAGATTCATCGAGATAGAACCCGTGGCCTATTGGGATTGTCTCAAAGAGCTTATATTGATAAAGTTCTTAAAAGGTTTAACATGCACAATTGTTACCTCATTAAGGGTGATAAATTTAGTCTACTTCAGAGTCCCAGGATCGATCTGGAGAGAAAATAGATGGAGACAATTCCCTATGCATCGGCAGTTGGGAGTCTCATGTATGCACAAGTCTGTACTCGTCCAGATATAGCGTATATAGTTGGCATGCTTGGCAGGTACCAATGTAATCCTGGTTTGGATCATTGGAAAGCAGCTAAGAAGGTTTTTCGCTATTTACAAGGGACTAAGGACACATGCTCACATACAAAAGGTCGAATAACCTTGAAGTTATTGGTTATTCCGATGCTGACTATGCTGGGTGTCAAGACACTCGTAGGTCCACATCGGGTTATATTTTTATGCTTGCAGGTGGACCTATATCTTGGAAGAGCGTTAAACAAACGCTGACTACTTCGTCCACTATGGAAGCAGAATTCGTTGCATGTTTTGAGGCAACATGTGAGACGATATGGTTGAGGAATTTTATCTCAGGGCTTCGAGTTGTTGATACTATTTCAAAGCCACTGAGAATCTTTTGTGACAATTCCGCTGCGATTGCTATCTCCAATAACAACAAGATTAGTGGGGGTTCCAAATATATTGATATAAAGTATCTTGTTGTCAGGGAGAAAGTTCAGAATCAAATTGTATCTGTTGAAAAGATAAGTACGACACTCATGTTGGCTGACCCTCTCACAAAAGGTTTACCTCCCAAGCTCTTTTTGGAGCATGTTGCGCGCATGGGGTTAACGGATAATTTTGATAGCCTTTGAGAGTGGGTATATGCGAGTGAATACATTTGTTTAATTGATTCAGAAATAAAATTTATTTATTTGTTTTTCCATTTTTATGCAAATAACTCCTTAGAACATATGGTGTCAGTAGATGACAATAAAGTAGGACCAATATTAGATTGAGTTTACATGTAATCACCATTCAGTTTGTAAACTTACAATCTATGTAACATCATACTAGTTGGAATCCATGTCGGTGATGACTTCCAATACAGTGACTAATGAGCGGTCATATATCGATGATATGATATATTGACTACATTGATTCTGTGTTGAAATTCTCACTGGACCGGACTGTGTTTAAAGACTTTGATTGAGATTGATTGTGACTTACCATTCAAAGAAAGTTAGCTAACATTGGGTAATCGGAGTTTATTGACATAGTTTGGCCAAGTGGGAGACTGTAAGCAGTTTCTATTTTGGTGGCCATCACTATGGTCAAACCCGTTGACCGATGAAGTATAATGGTATAAGATCAACCTTAAGATGTACAATTGCTATTCTGGTGAGTTTGAAGAGAATAGGCAACTGCTTGTTGAGTCTTTCAGTTAAAGTATGATTGTGATTTCTAATCACACTATAATTAGCAATTTCAGTCCTTAATGGGATAGGACTCTTTGGCTATAAATATAAGGGGTGCCTGGTCCCAACGATAGCTCGACATAATTCAATCCTCCCTATTGGCGAGAGCATCCCCATTGTGCTAGGAGACATTGAACGCGAGAACATCGTTGAAGATCGGCAACCATCAATGACTAACGCTCAAGGTGCGCATATTTATAGTTTGTTAGTTTTTGATTGATCATGCGCCTAGATCTTTAGGCTTAATTTTGGATGGTCGGATCGTCAGATCTATTTAGATTCCATCAATAAAGACTCATTTTCTTTGTCTGCACTCAGCATCCTCTTATCGGTTCGGTTTTTCGGTTTCGGGTAAAACAACCTTAAACCCGAAACCGTGTTTTACCCGAAACCGAACCGATGACCCGATATCTCAAAATATTCAAACAAAAATCGAACCGATAAGCCCTGGTCACATAGACACCCCCCAAGGTTTCCTCTTCTCAACAATTTGCACATATTTACAAGAACTCTTGGTCCTATCAACTTTAAGATGTGATTGTCAACCTGGGGATTGATGGATATCTATGCACCAGTTTGTGGAATATTGGGTTATATGTGTGTGCGTAGTTTACTTAGCATTAGTGTATCACTTATGTTGTGTGCAATGTGATATTGGGGGAGTGAGTTGTATACATTGTATTAATATAAAACATTAGTAAGGCTACTCTTAACACTATCTAAATCATTCTGTTCTACCTCTCTCCTCTTTTTCTTTATGTTTGACAAGTGCCTCTTATAATCAGTTACTTGCCTTTGTATACCATTAGATGATCAATTTTTTATTATTCATTGATGAAGATAATTTTTAAATTTGAGTAGCCAGTGATAGTTTCGATACCTATATGGCCTTATAAATTACTACTTTCCCAGCTTTTCCTGTACAACTTAGGACTCAAGGTCACTTTCAATGGTTGCTTTTTTCATCTATCCCTCATCATCATTTGTAGTCATAACTTTATGCAACTTAGATTTTCCCTTGGTAATGCGTTGAACTAGGTGTATCCTCAAATTTTTTTAGTTGTAATTTCATCATATAGTCGCTACCAACAAAGATGAACTTGGACTTAAGAGAGAGAGAGAGAGAGGCCATTTAATTTAGAAAAGTAGTGGGATGGAAAAGTTTGAGAGAGTAAAATTATTATCTTGTGCTTACATGACTTCTAGAAGTATTGAGCCGTATGGTTACCTGGTGTCTAAAATTTTAAAACAGCAACGTATAGAGCCTTCTGGCACAATCAGTACGTACATATGGCTACATACACAGATAATGAACCACATCTTTACCATTTATGCCTTATAACATTCTGAGATTTTGTAATTATCTATTTCTTAGATGGCCCCTGCTTCTTCTGCAGTTAATTGTCTATTTCTTAGAAAATTGCAACTTGTGGATCAAAATATCCAATCTCTAGTTGTTGTATGACTAAGAAACAAATAAATATTTCCTTGCTTTCCTCCCTTTATTCTTTTGAAGATTTTATTTTTTATTTTTTATTTATGTTACTTCCATTTCTCCTTATTAAATAGATGTTAGCAAGGATCAAAATTTCGGGTTTCGTTTCTGTTTCGGAGGGGACCGAAACCGAAATTTCAGCCGAAAACCAAAATTTCGGCCGAGAATATCATTCCCATATATTATATGACTGAAATTTTGGTCCCAAATTATCGTTTCGGTGGGGACTGAAGTCGATAATTCCGGCCGAAATTTCGGTCATTTCGGCTGAAATTTTGATCCTTGGATGCTAGTATAGAAAATTTTGAATTCATAATAGAGAAGAATTTGAGTTTTACACTCATAAAGAACATAAATTCTATTCATCTTACTGCAGATGAATATCAGTAAGAGCCAAATTTCTTGTAGGATCATTAAACGAGGCAAGTTTGTGATCTTTTTATTGTAGATTTCAAGAATTTATTTGTAGTTTTTATATTCAAGTTTTTTAGATTCATACATATGTAATATGTTTTTATGGTTTGTAGTTGTAATATATTTGTTTTGCAAATACATGTCTTTTTGTTGCAACCTTGAGGTCACAGGTTCATTCCCAGCTTAGTCATGAAAAGTAAATAACCCAAGTCTTGAGGTCACAGGTTTATTCCCAGCTTAGTCATGAAAAGTAAACAACCCAAGTCACTAGAATTACAAGAAGATACGGTCTGTTGGCTGCTCTTCTTCTTTTGACTCTCTTTTACTTTTGTTTGCCTATTAGTTGCTTTATTTCGGTTTGTCCCCTCGGCAGGTTCCTCACCTCACCCCAAACTTGATGTTAGTGTCAGCAGTGTCATGGTTCAATCATCCTAATCTGTTTGCATATCAATCATCACTTTATTTGGGTTTGGATAGCCATTTTGGCTTTGCGGAGATTCTCGCGGTGGCGCAATTGATGGTTTCACAGTTGACTGATTTAAATAAGATGATAGAGGTCATTTTTCATCCCAATCTTTCATATATTAGATCTTGATATCATAGCCACATATCAGATGTTAGATGTTGATTTCACATGGCACACACACTACAAAAAATAAGACTATTAGCGGCAGCCAAAAACTGCCGCTATTAATAAAAAATTGTCGCTAATAGTCTAAATAGTTTTTTTTATTAATAGCGACAGTTTTTTGCTCCAAAAAAACTGCCACTAATAGTCTTATTTTTTGTAGTGACATCCGTGATCCTAGTGTACTATGGTATGCCTTGATCACAGTCACTTCAATGTGTGAAAGATAGTAGACAGTCAGATGTTGACCGTCTGATATGTGGTCCATGATCTCAAGATCAAACGTATGTAAAATTGGGATGCTAAATGACTTCTATCATCTAATTGAAGGCAAACAACGATGTGAACGATGGAACCATCAGTTGCATCGCAAGAATGGTGGATTGTAAAAATCGCGACCCTTTGGGTTTCAGCTAGTGGGTTTCTTCCCCTTTTTGCTTTCCCCCTTGTTACAAACAGGTTTGAGCATCTTGCTTCAAATTCAAGCCCCAGATACTTATCACTTCACTACTACCCATGGGTAAAAATATCGTTCGATACTGATATGTATCGGTTTTGGACCTTACCGATACGGAACATTCAAGGTACCGTATTGGTACCTCCCATACAAAAACCTAAAATTTCATACGATACATTGGAATGTATCGTCCGGAACTGATACGTATCGATTTTGGGGCTGGACGATACATATCATTTTTCCGAATTTTTAACCCATGCTGCTACCATTGTAGGTCATTTTACAAGAAATTCTTCTTGCCACAATTGGCAATTACATCCATCTTGCTTGGTTTGCATCAACTGATACTTAGCATTGAAACGACTTAAACCACTATTTTAAGTTTTGAAGAGACATCTAAAATTTAGACTTATCTTTACTCTTGGGCAGTCTCTCTAGGCTTGTTTTGTTTCGTGTCCTTTTTAACACTCTTAGGCGTCGTTCGCCAACTCCTCAAAACTCAGAATCTGAGTTTTAAATCAGAAAAAAGCCAGAATATGGGACTTTTTGGTTTTTTTTTGTGTTCGAGAGTTCACCTTGGGAACTGGGAATCTGAGGTGTTTCCGAGTGAAAAGGACGTTTGAACGTTCGAGCAAATTGCTCCGATTAGCTCAGATTTTGAGCTCAGATTTTCGGTTGTTGAGTATACTTGACTTTTTTATATACATGAGATCCGAACTCACCAGTCAACGATCATAAATCTTCAATGGGTTTCTTTCTGTTGATCTTCTAAGATGTTTGGTACATCTGATGGCCTGGTACCCATTACAAATCCCTTCTTGCAATGACTGAAAATTAGGTTGTTGTTGAACGATGTTCACAGAATGGTGCCTAGTGTTCTCAGATTCTGTGTTTTGGTGATAATGTATGCTATCTAAGCCAAGCGACATGGCTTCTCTTTCATTGTTTCCATACTGATGAGCTCCCATGGTTGCAGCACCTAAGTTTTGGGGAAGAAGATGAAGCCATTCCTTCACATAAGAAAATCGTCGGAAGCAAGTAAGTCATTTGGCCAATCGGAAGCCACCTTTTGAGTATAGGTGTATGAGGGATATTGTAATAACCCGGATTTTTAGATTTTATTTTAACGGTGTTAGATGATGCACCACATTATGTACTGTGCTAACGCTCCACATCGAAATCGAAACCCACCATTTAAAATAGAAAAATTCTAATTTTTCCTACATCAAAATTAGACTCATTGCGAAGTGCTCGTCGATACGATTCCAACGATATATAATTTGACGACTTCTGACAAAAATATAAAAAGTTATGCCCATTTTAAGTGATCAAGCAAGTCAAAGGGTATAATTGTAATTTCGAGAGAGAAACACCAATTGCTTTGGTGCTTATGCAAAATAATCTCCTATTTTATTAAATCTTCTACAAAAAGTGTTAATTAGAGTTGACCTAAAACTTTATACCATTATAAATAAAACTTTAAAAGTTCTCTACTCTCTATAATAAGAAATTATTCTCTCTCAAGACTTAGACGAACCGACGCCTTGAGCATCGACCTTTTCAATCCGAATCGTCATTGATCTTCCGTTCACGCTTCAAGAGGTGGGTACCCATCAATCCATCTTGTTCTTCTCAGATCCCTTCGCGTAGGATACGTTCGATCGCGCATCGACGGGTTTAAAAATCTTATTTAAACCCAAATATCTCATAAATAAATAGACCTATATGCTTTTCCTTGAAAGTTGTATATTCTGTAAGTCGGATTTATATATTATTTCTCTTTTCCTTTCAAGAACCCTTTTGTTTGGGCCATTAATATTTTACCCTCTATTAGGTCTGTATATTTAATATGTCTACTTCCTTTTAAATCTACATACTAATTAAATATGAATATCTTTAAGTATGATAAATCTACATGTTTAGTATTTTATTTTTCTATTAAAATTGCATGAACTGTAAATTGAGTTTATATGTTATTTCTCTTTTCTTTTCAAGAATCCTTTTTGTTTGAGTCATTAATATTTTACCTTATATTAGGTCTGTATATTTAATATATTTACTTCATCTTTTATATCTGTAAAATTAATTAAATTCTAATACTTATAAATTTAATAGATTGACTTAATTGGTATAATATCATATTGATATTATTTATTTCCAAATCTATATAGTTATCAATTTATCCTTCTACTAAGAGTATAAAATATATATTATTGTTGTAAGTTATATTATTATTTATTTAAAATTAATTAAGCCCAAAAATTAAATTATATTTTTATTTTATTTAAATGAATAATAGATTACACCAACTTAAAGTTTCGGGTCCGAACTTGCAGCTACGAACCCGAATTCGCGGTCACGAACCCGAGCTCGCGACCATTGATGCACGTGTTCCGATATTTTGGTCATAACGTTTTACTCTGACCTCGGATTAATACGATTCTTACGGCAATGGAAAGAAAACAACGAGCTTTACAACTTTGTGTGAAATAGCCATTTCACGAATCTGACGTTTTAGAGGTCAAAATAGAGTAACAAGTCGGATTCAATTTTGAATGACTCAAGGCTATTCAAATTTAATATTATTTTCTAATTCTCTTGACCAAAGTTCCTGTATATATTATATTGTAAGGTCTTTCGATCGATGGTCATGATAAATCATAACTTAATAAGTATAAATACTATTTAATTTAATTATCTAATTATTATATATATATATATCTCAATTTTATCGCTTCAACGAATTCTCTTAAGTGTTAGAACTTCGATGCCTTTATGAAACCGAACTCTGACCTTTACGATTATCGAAATCACACTTATAACCCTATTTTATAATTATATTGGTGTGGTATGTAAATAAATATAAATATAAGCATAATCAAAATCTAAGTATAAACCTTTCTGTATGTATGATACTTTTGTATTTACAACTTAATCAATTTCTACGAGTTAAGAATATGTTAGATCATAAGTACGAGAGTGTATGAGATCATGCCTACTCTTGGGCGTGGTGATTCGCTGAGATGGTATGGAAGCGAGGAATACACCGTATTCACATGTCTTACAACTCATAGTGGAATAGAACCCATGACGAGTCGGGTGAGTGTGAATTCAATGTAACTTCATATACGGTGGCATATACAGTGATCCTATCACCCCGAGTTTTAATACGAGAGGAAAAGATATGAGATATGATACGAGAATCGGATTTTGGGCCTTAGCTGTGGTGAGATTTCTTTTACGGTCACGTGAAACTCAGAATATTGGCGTCCATGTACAGATGTAATACCTCTATGGCAGTATAAACTATCACACGAAGTACATCCAGGTTACTATGGAACCTTTTTCTTGGGAAGCGTGAATTAGGAAGGTTGTCTCACTATAGTTTGTCATAGGATTAAGTATAAGAGTATGATAAGATATGAGTATGAGATAAGATAAGTTATGATACGAGTACGATAATAAGACATCGCTGTGTAGGCCAGCAAAAGATAAAGAACTTAAGTCTATGTATGTATCGTTCCTTGTGTAGCCACCGTAAGGGCAACAATATTTTTCAGTCAAGACGGATCTCTGGGAGAGATTATGAGTATGAGTATGCTATGAGTGAGTTTGGCCATTATATCTCCCCATTGGCTGGGTGGTGGAGTATGAGTATGATACGAGAGCGTTATAATATGGTGGTATGATACTATGTTGACTCTCTCATAGTAGCTCGAGCAGCGACTCTGACACAGGTCGTTTGGGATTTCACTAGTATGTTAGTTACGCTCATGCGATGTACAGATGTATGTGCGAGAATAATAATAAGACATTGTATGATATGTTATGAGATATGGTAAGGTACGTTAGGATATGAGTGTCTAGATCATGGTCTTGCATTTATGATATGATATGAGTTTTACGATATACATGTGATTTTGTCTTTCTTTTGTTAGCTACCTTGAGATGCTATGTTTATCACTCACAAGATGCACTCACAATGCACCTGAGTAGTATGGGGTGGATTGGTGGTGTATCCACTGAGTTACGTGACTGAGTAAACTCATCCCATGATAATCAAATAGCTGTAGGTGACATCGCTGGTGGAGTAGACGTCGACCATCTAGATCCCGCTGACGCTGATCTCATTGATCCCGCGGGTGTTGAGTACCAGGAGCCTTGGGAGGGCGACAGAGCTGAGTACCAGGAGGGCTACGGTACTGATTTCGATCCGAGTATCGGATATTGATCATTATAGACTTGGTAGTAGATTTGGTCCTTATTATTATCATTGATTTTATGATTTCATTTTATCGGATTTGTCTCCGACTTTCATTATTGTTTTATTGGTGGATTATTCAGTTTCATTATTTTTATTCTAATATTTATGACTATTTTATTTCCACCTTTATGTGTTGGCTTTCACGGATTTCGTGGAACCATTATTGCGCGAGAACTCTGATTAAGTGTATGTCCGCTTAGCATATCCGGGATATGTGCGGGTCATAACTCGAAATTCTAAGCCCTCAGGATAGGGTAGAATTTCGGGTCGTGACAGATACACACCAACTTTTCCCCAAATCTCTGGTTCTCTTTAGCTAAGCGGTGAAGATGAAGAAGACGATGTTATGTTTAGGGTTTTAAAGGCTCTTGTTGAACTGCTTCATTAGCCTCTAATTTTTTTATGAAACAAAAAAAATAGTATCTTATAGTTTGTAGTGATATACTGATTATTACCCATCATGCCCTCAAGTTTGTATAGTGCATTTAGGTTCGATTTGTTGGCTTTGGCCTATTTTGGATCGAGTCGAACGAAAATCATGTTGGATCGGGTCGAGTTGAACTAAACTCGGGTCAGGTTGGGTTGGATCAATTGGACCCAACCCGATATTTCATATATAAAAAACTAAGGGAAATAGGATATATAAAATTTAGTAAAATATGGGGCTTTTAATCAAGTTGGGTTAGTTTTTAAGGTCGGGTCGGACATATATCCTTGACCCATTGGGTCGAATCAAGTCAGGTCGGATATACACTTATGACCAAGGTTTAAAATTTCGGCCGAAATTACCGAAATTTCGTTCCAAAATTTCGGTTTCGGTGGAGACCGAAACCGAAATGAAATCCGGAATTTTGATTCTGTGGGCCATATACAGAGATTGCGTTGATTGGGCGATCAAGACCATTCATCAAAGTAATTTTACTGAACTGATATATGTAGATTTGTTCATCATAAGAAAGAACGTAATTATCAACGATAAAGATTGTCTGATCAGTGTGCATTCGCTATGGACATGAATTTGATGGTCTGGTTCCAATGCCACATGCACCAATTGTGGGTAGAGATGTACAATCATCTTTGATTGTGATATGCTATGCACCTTCACATAAATGCTCCTTTTAATTTTACTTTTACTAATTCAAATTTTATTTGTTTGATCTTATTGGATAATGGCTACTAACTAACATTTAAACACCAAAATAGTGTTTAAATGATCTTATACCATTGAAATTGCACTTTTTTTTTTCTCACACACCATTATATTGTGATATCATTATATCACGTGGCGCAAATATGTGACTAATCTAAACTGTCCGACTGGCAATTTATCATTGGAACATATCTCAGCCTAAAGAAACATTCTTATAAGTGGATGTGAACTATCCGATCGATGAACTTTAAAAAGTATCGTATGTGATATGTTATGCTAATGTTCTTCATAGGACGATAAATTGAATAACTTTTCAATTGGGTATTAGTGGCCCATTTTAAAAATAATGGCAATTAAATCAGATTCAGAAAAAGACTTCGTTAAATATGTTCAGCCCCATCTCGATTGGTTGCCCGTAAATTTTGAGATAAATTCGATCACGGCACATAAACCGATGATTAGATAACGTTTCTACGATCATAGCATAACTACTGATTGAATCGATCCTGAGGATTTTCTGAGAGAAACTTAAAAATAAAGGAATCTGAGTTTGCTAAGAATCTGCGAGGAATCTGAGTGTCCAAGAATCTGAGGTTTTCTGGGAAAACCCAAGAAACACTTGAACGATGCCTTATACTAGATGGAATGCCACATGTGCCCTTGCAATTATTTTTGCTAATTTATATAATTTTTCTGCTTGGAAAATAAAGGCTTAATTAGACTAGAAGGACAAGAATCCAATAAGTGTACAAATAATGGTACATTAAATGTAGATTATTCTTAATAACTAGAATAGTACATATGTAATAGTCCCACATCAGATAGGGAAAAGTCCTAATTATGTGTTATATGTGATTGCGAACACTACATGTCATGACGCGTTTTGGGTGGGGACTTAAGCCCATTCCAGCATGGGCGTAGCTAGGAATTTTTGTTGGTGGAGGCTATAAATGATAATTATTTTACCATTGATTTGGGAGTTTATATGCAAATGAAAGTTATATAAGATATATACTGCATAGAAACTCCAAAATTAAATGGGGGCTTAGTAGTTATTTTACCATCAATTTGAGGGCTTATATACAAACGAATGTTATATAAGGTATATACTTTATAGAAACTCTAAAATTAAATGGGGGCTTGAGCCCCCACATCCTTCTATGTGGCTACGCCACTGCATGCCAGAAATAAAATCGGGGCGGGGACCTAAGCTCAGAATCGGACAATATTGTGGTATGTGGGTCTGGGTCGTTACAGAATGACCTCAGAGCCGAGGATGGCTCTTCTATAAAGTGGGGGGATTGTAATAGTCTCACATTCGGATAGAAAAAAGTCCTGACCCTGGGCTATATGTGATTGCAGTCGCTACATGTCATGACGCGTTTTGAGTGAGGATTTAAGCTCGTGTAAGAAATAAAATCGGGGCGTGGACCTAAGCCCAGAACCGGAAAATATTGTGGCATGTGGTCTGGGTCGTCACAACATACTAAGTAGAAGGCCACACCAACCAAACCATCATGAATTTTAAGAATTATTTGTGAGTTTTACAAATTAATCATAAATTTGCCAAAATTTTCCAAAATTTTACCCGATTTTTTATTTTTATTTTTCCAAAAATTGACCATTTTTCTTGAATTTGACAAATTTTTCATATTTTTTGCAAGCCAATTAATTCCTAAACCCATAATGACTGGACCCAATAACTGACTAAGGGGGGCTGACTTTTATATTAGGAGTGTCCTTTGTCACACACTACAAAAAATAAGACTATTAGTGGCTGTTTTTTGCAGCCAAAAATTGCCGCTATTAATAAAAAAACTATTAAGAATATTAGCGGCAAGGGTATCAACGGCAGTTTATGACTGCCGCTAATAGTCTTATTTTTTGTAGTGACATAGGGGTTTATGATATAAAAATTAATAAATTAACTTTTAACGGCTCTCTGTGTCTGTGTGCGCGCGCATGTGTGATGGGGGAGTGGGGTGGGAATAAAATTCATCCCCAAAGTAAGAGTTATTGATACAAAGTTATAAACTATTAAATCTTATAATTTATAAAACACTATAAATATCTACGAGTCAAGACATTTCAGATGGTTGTTAGAAGATATTAGACTCAAGCTGTGTTTGGTATTGCTCTTTGGAAGAGTAGAAAAGAGCACGTGTTGCTTCTTATGATTCTTCCAATCCTTTTCTCTCTCACATTTCTTTGTAATAGGAAAGAATTGTTACTGCTCTTTTCTACTCTCTCAAAGAGCATTGTCAAACACAGCCTCAGCGTTTGTATTAACTGGCCGACTTGATTATTTGTGCATTGCTATGCAGATGTGTGTGGATCCCCATGTTCTTAAAGTAATCGTTTGTCTTAAGGTCCATGTCCGAGTGACCACATCACGCCTACCATTGATTTGTGTATGTAGCAGCTCTTGTGTGCTGAGGTGTAAAACACGGTGAAATCTAAATTAAAAAGTGTAAAGGGAGGCCATTATATTTTTACTTTGAACGTTCTTCAATTGGTAGTAACTTTCTCATAAAAATAAGAGAAATTTTGCTTAAGATTCCTCTTTGCTTAACTTATACCCTCGGAATGCTTGATGTAATTTATTTCTAGTTGAGGGTTAGTGACACTTAAGACCCTCAAAAATACTAAAGTTACCTCATAAATAAAAAGCTCAATTATGCACTTCAAAGCTCGATTTTACATTTTAAAGTTTGATTATGCATTACATCTAATGAAATAAATTGTAATGCACGGGAGATTGTTTTCCTTCCCTGTGCACGTGTCGGGGACTTAGTCGGGTGCTCTAAGATGTTAGATACCTCCTTATGGCGACGAAAAAAAATAAAAAAATAGAGGATTAGATAGTAGAAATTTATCTTAAATAAAATAGAGATTTAAAAAAATAAACAAAAGATTTACCTTTCAATGCAACGTGACCTCTTCCGCGAGTGATCGAAACACACAATGAATCAAACTTCAATTCCAAAGGGATAATGGCAAAACTCGTGCTGGAGGTAAAGGGATTGCAGAAGAAGAAAGCTTGAGAAGATGAGCATTGGGAGAACGGGAGTGTTGGAGAAGATGACCATTCAATTTGTCTTGGTATTTATATTAAGGGTATTTTCCTTCCTATGTCCCTTTCAAGCCTTTTCATGAAAATAAATTACTTTCAGACTTGTGATGGATAAAATAAGCAAAGAGGAATTTTAAGGAAAATTTCTCTAAGAAAGTTAAATAAATAAGAATATATATATGAATACTGTGGTAAATTGAATAACTTCAGATTCCTAATATGTTGGTGTCAGAGACATGAATCAATCCCCTTAGCTTATTTAACTATAACTTCTTGGCCACAATGTGCATCAATTCTTTTGCACCTGGAAGATTAAATCAGATGAACTATTCCAAGACCCCATAAATTCCTATATATGCTTCAAACATGGACTAAGTACAGGGGGCATTTTTAAGGGAAAATTAGAAAAACAATCTTAAAAAATAATAATTTTAGCAAAAAATTCCAGAACTTGAATGTTTTAAAAAAACAATGCTTTCACAATTTTTTGAAGTTCAGAGATCCGTGAGATCTCAAATCCTCATTAAAAAAATAATGCCTTCACGGATCTCTGAACTTCAAAAAATTTGTGAAAACATTGTTTTTTTAAAACGTTTAAGTTTTGAAATTTTTGCTAAAACATTTATTTTTAAGATTGTTTATCTAAAGTGCCCCATTTTTAAATTTCTAGCATATCATACATTTTAAAACTTAAATCACTAGCATTTTAGATTCTTCAAATAGCATGCCCACACATACAAGTAGTGTGAATATGTATAAATCACTATGAAGGAAGCTTACACTGAGCACATTTGAATCAGTATTGTGAATACGTACCCACTACTGTGCATTTAATTCAATTCTCTAGCTTCAATTATATGCATCTTATTCTTATCATCCTAGGGGGATAAGGCTATGCTTAGATCCAAAAAAATTGTTCTTGCTTTACCGATTTTGAAGAGTTCTTGGTTCATGAATGAATGTTATATCTATGACAAAGTACAAGATCCCTTTGGGGAATGATTTGTACGGAAAAAATAAAAGTGAAACTCTATTTTTTCCATTTTCACTCATCAATTCGCTCATCGTTAAGATGGGATATGCCTATCTCTATCTAACGCTCATCCAAAAAATTCAAAAACAATAGAAATGTTTTATTTTTTATGTTTTTATATAAGAATTTGATTAAGGCACGAGTCGAAGCCCTTCATCACATGAGTTGATCAAATATCTTGTAGGGGCCTTTATAAAAACATGCCTACTTTAAAAATGTTTTAGGCTTTTAAGCTAGAAAAACAAGTTTTAGGTAAAAGGGGTTTCACAGGAATTGGAATTTCGGAGATATGTGAGATCTCAATATTGACACATGTGAGGTTTGAAAATATTCTTAGCAAATTACATCATTATCCCTCTTTCTTAGCAAATTACCCCACTACCCTCTTACTTAAAAAATTATATTACTACCCCTCTTTCTTGGCAATTACATCAATACCCCTCGATAGGCGTTGGGCGATGGGCAATGCTCGATGTGACGATGGGGAATGGGCGTTGGGCGATAGGCGCTATGCGATGGGTGATGGGCGTTGGGCAATGGACAATGTGGCCCATCGCACATTGCCCATCGAGGGATAGTGATGTAATTTGCTAGAAAGAGGAGTAGTGATGTAATTTGTTAAGCAAGAGGGTAGTTGTGTAATCTACTAAGAAAGAGGGGTAGTGATGTAATTTGTTAAGAAAGAGGGGTAGTGATGTAATTTGTTAAGCAAGAGGGTAGTGATACAATTTGCTAAGAAAGAGGGGGTAGTGATGAAATTTGTTAAGAACCTTTTCAAACCCCACATGTGTTAATATTGAGATCTCATAGATCTCTGAACTCTTAATTTCCATGAAATTCGTTTTACTTAAAACTTTTTTTTAGCCTAATAGCCTAAAATATTTCTAAAGTAGGCATGTTTTTCTAATTTTCCCTATCTTTATCTATGTCAGATTGGTACACGTGTCAATCAAGCGATTCTCGTCTTGATGTTCAATAAAAGCAAAGCAATTAGGATTGGTCTTGATACAATTCATGCATTTATATTTGTCAAATATAAAGAATGATCATATATATATATGAGGCTTGGGACTATGGGTTCAAACCCACAGTGAGGGGTTGGGTTGGAATCAATTGGGGTCCATGTGGCATCCATTCAAGAGACCGGGTTATGCAGCAACTTGGCTAAGGACTATTAGGGACCACCCAGACAATTTGGGCATGATCCGATATATATTAACAGTCCAAAATGTGGTCAAGGAGGGAAAAATCCGATGCACTAGGAGTGTGGGCAGTACCAAAACTTTGGCCATCAATATTTTTTTTTTTGAATTGTTTCTATAGGTCACATGCCACGTGGCACATGATCCAAAAATGGGTGTTGTGTTGGAATCATGTGGCATGTGATCTAGGGTTCTAACCCACCATTCTTGATAGAAATTCAAACTCATTATCCCATTTGCCTTTATATATATAAAGGATCTGGTCAAACAAATTCAGTCTTATCAAAATGGGGCCAAAGAATCCACTGGGCCAATACAAAAGGTCGGGCTGGCCCAATGAGGCCAGTGACCCGACCACAATGAGACCCGATCCGATCCATAAAACAAAATGAAAATATTAGACATTAGAAGAGTTGAACCTACAACCTATTGAGTATAAAGTAAAGCAATACCACTCATTTATCCAACTAAACCATTAGCGTGGTTTAATACTCTTGTACATTGAAAATAATATTAACCAACTAGTAATAAAGAGTTACAAGATTTTGTGGCCCCAAAATGTCGGGGGCACAAGGCGACCGCCTTATGGGGATTGCCTCATGGCCGGTTCTCGATAGCTTTTGTATGTTGTTGATTAGAAGGTACAAATTATTAAATATCACTATTTAGAATAATTTACGTAAGTTGGCTAATTGCAAGCTCATCCTAGACAATGAGTTGATGTCTTCCCAACCGTGCAACCATGCAAATTTTGAGACTCGCATGAATCTCTATGTTCAAAGGGTGCAAATATATCAAGGTCTACTCATTACACAACTAAGAGTCTGAGACCAAGGTAGGAAATCAGCACTCGATATCGGGTATCGGTCCATGGAGGACCGATACGTATCACCCATACGTTTCAGTCTCCGCCAATACAGCGATACCGTTTTCCATATGTATATATATATATATTACATGTTATAGTAAAACTATAGTTTATACTTATAACTTAGACTATTTGATGATTTCTTTATAATAAAAAGTAAATATTTGTTAAATAAATAATAATTTTTAAAAACATTAGTAAGCATAGGCCGATACCCCATAATTATCGGCCGATACTGTACAATATTGGCTGATACCATAGCACCTCGATACTGGTATCAGGGTGGTATCAATATCTGTTTGTCAAAATACGTATTATTAGTATCGGCCAATATATGATACCATGGTTGAGAAAACTCCAATAGTAAACGCATTTATAATAGAATTGATAAACAAAAATTAAAAGAAAGTGTTTCAACTTGTCAAAAATTGTTTACCTGTGCACCAACCTAATTCCAACTATAGGTGAAAACTTCTCTCTTCCATAATGCAAGCTAAATTTTCACTAGAAATGAAACACAATGAGAGAGAGAAGACCTCGAGGGATTTAGAGTGATGGCCAGGCCTAAGGAAGTGGGAGATTCGAGTTCGAAACCCCCTTAAGGTCATCTTAGATATTTTATCACATGTTGGCCCTAGTGGCGGAGCAAAGATTTTTCTGATGAGGGGTCCCTCACATTCCCAATGCCCTAAAGTCCTAATTGTTTTACATTTATATAATATTACAAAAATTAGGGCTTTAAGATTCTAAGAAATATTGTAAAAATTAAAATAATTTATATATCTATATATATATATATATATATATATATATATATATATATATATATAATTATATTATGAATAAAAGATTAGGGCTTTTATTTCTTATTAAAATAATAATAATAAACAACTTATGAATTTGATCAAAAATTGACTGCCTTTGAGAGTCTTAGCGTTGGCGACGGACAACTTGAGCACTTTAGGCAAAGTCTCTTGAGAGAGAGAGAGTGCTAGAAAGAGAGGGAATGGGAATATGAGAGAGAAAGAGATGACCTAAGAAGGGAGAGAGAGAGAGAGAGTGGCCAAGGAGGGCGTTGCTTTAGGTCTCACGGGAGTTGGATGATGTTCTTAGTGATGTTCTTACTTTTAAGGAGGGATGAGCCCCCTACTCATCCTTTTTTTTATTACATTGTAAATATAGTCTTCTTGTAATCCTTATATTTTTATTTTTTCAATAAATTTGTTTCCATCATTCATTAAAAAAAAAGTAGAGAGAGAATGTAATAGTCCCACATCGGATAGAGAAAATTCCTGACTCTGGGCTATATGTGATTGCGGACGCTACATAACGCGTTTTGGGCGGGGACTTAAGCCCATGCCAGAAACAAAATTGGGGCAGAGACCTAAGCCCAAAATTGGACAACGACTCTTCTATAAGGTGGGAGAATTATAATAGTCCCACATCGGATAAAGAAAAGTCTTGACCATAGGCTATATGTGATTGCGAACGCTACTTGTCATGACGCATTTTGGGTGGGGACTTAAGTCCATGCTAGAAATAAAACCGAAGCGGGGACCTTAGCCCAGAATCGGACAATATTGTGGCATGTTGGTCTGGGTCGTCACAGAATAACCTCAGAGCCGAGGACGACTCTTCTATAAGGTGAGAGGATTGTAATAGTCCCACATCGGATAGGAAAAAATCCTGACCCTGTACTATATGTGATTGTGGACGCTACATGTCATGATACGTTTTGAGTGGAGACTTACGCCCATACCAAAAATAAAATCAGAGCGTGGACTTAAGCCCAGAATCTGACAATATTGTGGCATGTGGGTCTGGGTTTAACATACTAAGTAGAAGACCACACCAACCTAACCATCATGAATTTTAAGAATTACTTGTGAGTTTTACAAATTAATCACAAATTTGCTGATTTTTTTTTAAATTTTACCTATTTTTTTTTTTATTTTTTCAAAATTTGACCATTTTTCTTGAATTTGACAAAATTTTCAGATTTTTTGCAAGCCGATTAATTCCCAAACCCCAATTTAGTCATACTGACTGCACCCAATAACTGACTAAGGGGGGTTGACTTTTATATTAAGAGTGTCCTTTGTCACATAGGGATTTATGATATAAAAATTAATAAATTAACTTTTAACGGCTCTTTGTGTCTCTGTGTACGCGCAAGTGTGATGGGGGAGTGGGGTGGGAATAAGACTTATCGCCAAAGTAAGAGTTATTGATATAAAGCTATAAACTATTAAATCTTATAATTTATAAAACACTATAATTATCTACGAGTCAAGACATTTCAGATGGTTGTTGGAAGATATTAGATTCAGGCTGTGTTTGATATTGCTCTTTGGAAGAGTAGAAAAGAGCTCGTGTTCCTTCTTATGTTCTTCCAATCCTTTTCTCTCTCACATTTCTTTGCAATAAGAAAGAGTTGTTACTGCTCTTTTCTACTCTCTAAAAGAGTAATGCCAAACACAACTTCAGTGTTTGTATTAATTGGTCTGACTTGATTATTTGTGAATAGAGAGAGAGAGAAAATAGAGAGAGAAAAGTCTTTGAGTTGGAGGTTCACCGTGAATAAATTTGCGTCCAAAAATATTCGTCCTTAAAGAATAAAAAAATTATATATGAACACGGATCACGGGACCTCCCATCGGATAATGTGCTCCGCCACTGATTGGCCCGATATATGCTAACTTGAGGCTCACACGTGCCCCTAAGATTAGTCAAGTGATCTTAGATGCCCGGGGGCATAGCAGTAGATGGACGTGGGTGAAAACCAAGAGAAGGCGTAAAAGGGACAAATCAAAGGTCTACATAAATTCCTCAGAGCTAGCAGGTCAAAATTATTGGATACATAAACGTGGCCCTGGACCAAAATGCTGTCCTCCTCTATGACACGATCTGACCCAAAAACTTGGCATGCCAAGTTGGCAAAACATCCAGCCCGATTGACCCCAAAGACAAGGTCGAATGAAATGGTACTTTGGAATAACGGGAAAGAGTAAAGGACAGAAATGACAACCAAGTGGCGCTGTGGTTGGTAGCGCTATTAATGCCTTTTTGAGCCCCACATGGCCATTCTGGACCGTTGATTCATTAATCAAGTGGAACACTTATCGTTCATAGTACAGCTGTCAATGGGCTGGTCAGCATGGCATGCCCAACTCGTACATTCTATCGGAGTCGGGCACATATAGCTGACCTGTTCGGTCCGGCCAGCCATGAATCATTCGATCCAACCTATAGGTCCGGCCTGACAAACAATAGTCATCAGTTCATTTGACATGACATTTTATTCACAAAAGCACAGACAATTGGTGATTTTAAGGGGGTCGGGTTGAATTTTTGGGCTGGAATTGGTTTAGTGTTATGTTAGGCGTGTAACGTTGACCCATTGGGTCCGGTAGGGGTGCAACATTGTGTCGGGTTGGGCATATGCTCTCGTGGGAAACCAAAATTTTAGCCCGACCCATTTGACATCCCATTGGTATTTCGCTAAGTGCTTTATACTTCGCATGTGTTGACATATGTGGCATGTGAGCGTGTGGCGAAAATTAGGAGAAAAGGTAGGACCCAAGCACTGGCCCACGGCACGTGTAAAGGTAGTGATGTTTTTGTGTAAGTCACGTAACCCCACTGGTTCCCTCTTTGTTGCCCAGGTCCAGCCCCCCTTACATCTCGCCATCTCATGTATTATTTAAATGTATTGCTTTATTTGCAGCTCACGAATATTTTAATACAACCTACAGGGACATGAGTTGCAAAGGGACGTAAGTTGCATTGAAATATTTTGTAGATGAGTTAGTTATTATATTTACAACTCGCAAACCTTTCAATTCAACTCTGTAAAGGTTGTGCCTAAAGTTTTGTGAGCTGCAAACAATTCTATCTTATTTGAAAAAGCCTTTACAATACCCAAACTTCGTATTTTATCCAAAACACCATTTGTATTTATTTCCTATCTGAAATTTTTATCAGAAGGGATACGCGTCAAACAAATAAGAGACCTAGCATTATGTATCCGACCTTGAGCACCAAGTGACTTCGTTCATGGGTCACTGGGCTCGTGATTTAATCATGAGTGCAATGTGATTTGAAAGCATAGAACATTTATCATATTTAGGGAGATTTAGTTAAGATAGAAAATTATCTGATTTCGCATTATCATAGGTTTCATTATTGACCCTACTTTTTAATTAAACGAAGGATTTAATGAAGAGGATTGATACTGAAGGGACCGGTTTATAAGAAGGAATTAGATCAATGATTCATTGTACTAAAAGGCCATTATCTTATTTAGCATTAGTTCGTTGAATGATATATAAAGATTGTGATTCTTGTCAATATTTTGTGTCTAAGATCTTTAGATTGTGACCGTCAAATCAAATCACTTAGATGGTGCTTTCACATGGCACCGGTCTCATAATACAAGCCTTTTTTTTAAAACTATGTGAAAGGGCTTCTCATTTGCAAGTTATGGCTCCCTTGTTTTCCTATCAATTGAAATTGTAACAAATAAGTTATTGGGTTTTTTTTGTAAATACCCTTGTGTTATGTTGAAATTGCATAAAACCTGCCAATTATGCCTATTTATATTGCAACCCTACTTGTATGTTTCCTTTACATATGCCCTGTTTAAACCGTAATTAACTCAGCGCTATTTCTTCGATTGAATGACACTTTTACCCTTAGTGAACATTATATGCAAAATTGTCATTGTATTTTGCCCAACTTTAACCATATTTTTAACGGTAGATAAGCATCAGATCATGTCCAATTTTTTTGGGTGAAACATGATAGATCCCCTCTAAGTTGCCATGTCACCCGATTTTTGGATTGGGTGCCACATGGCACTCACTTGGTTCATGAGTAGCGTGTCACCCGATTTTCGGGTTAGGTGCCACATGGCGCTTACATGGCTCGTGGGTAGCGCTAAAATGCTACCCCCGTTGGTAGCATCTTGACCCTATATATAGGGTCAGGTTGGTATGGGTCATGGGTCGAGTCACTGGCTATATATATATATAGTTAAGGGATCCCTATATTAGAGGTTTAGCGTTTGAACGTTACATTAGTGCCCGGATCACATGCCACATGGTTAAATATTGGGTTCCGTCTAACATACTTGGTATATTAATTTTTTGACATCTTTGATCACATTTTGGACAATGGATAAAATGTTTTTTTTTTTTTAAATTTGAGGATGGATGTGATCTATCTCGTTCATGTTATCTCGGCGCTAGATCTTTAGATTTTGTGTCATTTGGCATCCAAACAGACCCGATCCATGGCCATTGAGGTCAGTGACCCGACCCATGACTCACACTGACCCTGTCGAGACACGATCCATTGAAAATTTTATTAACCAATTATTTTATAAAGACTACAAAATTATTATATACATAGGGCCAGGATGCTACCAACAGGGCTAGCATTTTAGCGCTAGCCACGAGCCAAGTGAGCATCGTGTGACACTCAAATAAAAAATCGAGTGACACGGCAACTTAGAGGAGATCAATCATGTTCCACCCAAAAAATTTGGGAAGAATCCGATATTTATCCACCATTAAAAATGTGGTCAAAATTGGGAAAAATACAATGACATTTTTGTAAATAATATTCCCTAAACGTAAATGCGTCATTCAATCAAAGAAATGATGCCTAGTTAACTAGTTTACTCATAGTGGGGTATATGTAGAGGAAACATAAAAGTAGAGGGCGCATTGTAAATATGTATTATTGGGGGGATTATGCAATTTCAGCATAACATGGGAGTAATTTGCAAAAAAACCCTAAGTTATTTACTTAACAAAATAAGTTTTTAAAATTTTAAGTATTAGAGGTACTTATTGTGCTTAAATTCTAAATTAAGACAAAAAAGGTGGATGGATACATAAAAAATCCGTAGATTTGGTCTGAACATAAAGAAATACAAATAAGGGTGTATTAGAAATCAAGGATTCTTTAAGAAAGTTTGACCCTAATACTATTTCAAAAAGTTTCAACAAAAAAAGACTCACATATTTGTGTTTAATACCCTCTCAGATCCACCATTAAGGAGAGACATGAGCCTCATCTATGTCCCCCCTCCTCCCTCATGTATGCAACTCTTACATATTTAGGGTTAAATTAAGATATTTTTTCTCAGTTTTATAAAAAATTTCATAGATCATCTAATTTTCGAGAATCGCTGCTCATCCTTTTTTTCGAATTATTCTATTCGTACGCCTTTAGTGTGGAGAGAGAGGCAATGGAGCCGGTGAAGGGCATTTGAGTAATTTCAAAGTAACTTTAGTTTAATATCTACACCAAATGACATTTTGAGGGCTTTGAAAACGGTGACAATCCCTTCCCTTTTCTCTAAATTTGCCTCTAGTAGATAAATAAAGAAAAAGGATCTATCATCCCTTCCCTAGTAGGGGTGGCAATGGGTTGGGTAGCACGGCCCAAACTATTAAGCCCAGACTAATTTAAAGAGGGTTTGGGCTTGACATAAAGCTCGTGGGTAGGGCTTAGGCTGGCACTTCAAGCCTAAAATTTTAAGGAGTCAGGCTAGTGCTTAAACTCTTAGGCAATTTGGCCTCTAATATGTATGTTGAGTTTCACTTGTAATACTTAAAATAAAAAATAAAAAAAAATTAAGGAAATATATATTTTCTAGCTTTAGATTATAGACTTTCTTGATTATAAACTGATTTATTGTTAGATATATTATTATTACCTCTAGACTTTTTTGAATATAGATATTGACTTATTATTAGATATTTATAATATATTAAATTTTCTATTTTTATGAATATGGAACTAATTTTTTTTTACCAATAAGTAATTTATAAATAAATGGGTTGGGCCAGACATGGCTTGGGCTTTGGAATTTTTGCAGAGGCTGAGTTTGGGTTCGGGGCCATAATATTTTTATCAAACCCGCAACTAGGTCTCAAAAATATTGAAGTCTTTATCTCTAAGATTGTGCATCTGAAGTGTCCAATTCCTACAACGAAGAGTTTTAGATATTTCGATGCACTTCTTATGTTTTTTTGAGTGCACCAAAGGCCCACATGTAGAAAATTTCTAACTCAAAAGGAAATTAAGTGAATTCATTTAGCAAAAAGAAAAAAAATTTCTATGTGATTCAGGAGCATAACAAGGAATTTCGAGAAGGCCTTGTATCAGGTATGCACACCTGATGCTCAACATTAGCTCTTGGACGGTTGGATAAGTTATACGTTACCAAAGCATTACTTGACTAAACTTTATTTACCAAAATAATGAAAGGGGTTTTCAATTACTGAAACATCTAAACACGAGACACTTTTTGAGTAGTGACTCCTCTTCTACGACAAATACTCATGGTGGGGCCAAGAGCATCCCTTAAAATACTAGTCTCAGTATAAGTTAGGGATATATTAAGGTTTTTCTAGCCCTAGAGACTAGTAAATTACTTAAGTTCATGAGCGTTGACTGCCACGTGAGACTTGATTCCACAAATAGGATGCAAACATAAATAACAGGCTGATGATAGGTCTATTAGGAAAAAAACACAATAAACGAGGTGACACGAGACATTTTCATGTACAAATGAGGTCGGACTAAGTCGCTATCCGTCGTTAATACACCTGAGTAGCTCCAATTGGAAGCAAATTCACATTCACAAGTATTTGTAACCTTTACGCATAACGCATTGCGGAAAATTTGGCCTGACCATGGTATCAATGGGTACGAGGACCCCGAACATCAGTTTTTGTTATGCCAACTTCACACCCTATCACCCATGTCAACTAAAAAGGGAAATCAACCTTCGATCTCTTCTGTAACCATTTTTATGCGAATGAAGTCAATAATAGAGAATCTTGGCCTTCACATAGGATGAGTAAACTGAAAAAACCGAAAAATCGTAAGAGTAGGATGAGTAAACTGAAAAAATTGCAAAAATAAAAAAAATATATTAAAAATTTATTAAAAGTTGGTAAAATACCCACACCGAATCGAATCGGTTTCAGTGTCGGTTTTAGGAAAAAAAAAAATTACCAAACCGAACCGAATGGGCTTTGTTTCGGTTTCGGTGTCGGGGTGCCAAACCAAAAAATTTGGTTTTGGTATAGTTTGGTACACCGAATTTGCATCCCTACCTTCACATAAAAACTTTAGGACCCGACTCTCGTGACTGTCATTTAAACACCAAAATGGTGTTTCAATGATCTTACGCATCAATAGTTTAAGATGTAGGTGATCTGTATTGTCAAAGCAATAGATCTAGATCATAGATTGGACTACAATAGGCCAAAAAGTGGTGTTTTAGAGAGATTTAAATCATTCGATCTGTTGACTATAATATTGATCGTTGTTTTCCATTTTAATGGCTGATAAGTTTACCAATCAGATAATTTATGTTCCCTCATAAGCATGTTTTTCTAGGCCGCGATATATTCCAATGATAGATTGTCACTTGTATAATTTAGATTGGTCACAAATGTGTGTTACATGACATAATGATAAATTACGCTTTAATTATGTGAGATAAAAAATATAATTTTAATGATATAAGATCATTTAGACACCATTTTATTAGCAATATCGGCCTTCAAAACCATTATCCGGTCCAAGAGCCATTACCCTTGCAAATAAGATTAGTGAGATCAACTCTGCTGATAGTGTTTATGGTGTTTAAACAGATAGTGCCGTAGATAATAAATTCATAGTCCATGTGCCAGCGGGTGGCGGGTATCTATGATCATTATTTATAGGATGTCACAACTAAAAAATATGTATTATAGGTTAAAAAATTTGAAATTAACTGTTCCTTTACAACTATTTCTGAGTTCATAGATATAGATATGCTGTTATTAGCCCACTGTATTAGATCCACTGTAGATCCTAATTGTCTGGATTGCCCGCTAGATCTACGTGCCCAACAAGTGGGATGTCAATATGTCATACCCATATCATTGATGGTTTAGGATAACTTAAATATTATTTTGGTGGTTAAAGTTGTGTTTGGATTAACTCTTATAAGAAGAAAAGTACCTCTTTTTCTAGTTAAATATTTGGTAGGAATACTCTATATTCTCTCATTTTAATATTTAACGATTCCTTTTAATATATTATTAAATCAACATTCGGACAACTCCATTTCTTCACAGCACAGAAACAATACACAATTACACATCACACTCTCTCTTTCATTTTCTTACCTTGATCTCTTTTCTGCTTTTGCCTTCTCTCTGTCTCCACCTCCCTTACCCAAAGTAACCCTCTAGAATTCTCCAAATACCCCTGAAAAGCTCCTCCATTCTCACCTCTCCTCTTTTGTTCTAGGGTTTTTAGGGTTTTGCTCTACTACTTCGAGCTCGTTTTGAAGCCGAAAGGAAGATTTCGAAGCTTTTCTACTTGAATCATACTGATAAATCCATGGACATGCTCGTTTAAGAGGATATCTGGTCGTTTCTTAAGTTTGCAGATAATTACAGTCCCCGCTTGGTTGGTCTCTACCGTACAAAGATTTGGATAATTCGTTCTCTACTAGGGTGTCTTCGATGCCGATTACTTAATGTAAGGATAATTTCTATTGTCTGATATTAGTAATTTTTTACCATTTTTTTTCAGTGTAATTTTATTTTGTCATTTGTCTTCATTTATGCCTCACTAGATTGGTAGATCTGTTATGAAAGAGTGTGTTTTTGGATGATTTCTTTGTCTCACTACTAGAGGCAGATCGAATGAACGCTTGTGTTTGGATTGAAATATTGGAGGGAGATTGTTTTGGAGAAATCCGCTGACTGATAACGAAAAATCAACACTTGATTGGATGTTAGATAAGCATACAATGGATTTGTTTTCTGGGGAATATTCTGATAAGGAATGCACAAGTTAGATGGTTTGGATATGATTTAGTAATTAGGAAATTTCCATGTGTATTATGTGATTGCTTGAACTGATTCTTATAAAATGTAAGGTATGATTAGTGCGGTCCTACTAAAATTTGATTACATAATCAGAGTTTATGCAATTTGACATCATTTTTTTTACTTTTTCTCAAGAATTTTATAAAGAAAAATAATTTTGTATGTTAATTTGTTATGAAATTGGAGAGGTTATGTTGTAGAATGGAAAGGTGATTTATTGAGTCCTTATTATGTTATAATTTGCCCGGGTATATCTCCTTCTTCCAAAATAAATAAACCTCGGGCGGTGCACAATTATTTATGAGTACGTGGAACACTGAAAGTATGCTCCAGTCATTTACCCAACTCCCAAAGTTGGTGGAGGGACATTGATCCGACCTCTGTCGGCTGTGCTTGGATCAGGTAACAAATACCAACTAGGATTCCAATTGTGAAGTTACTAACAAAAGAAATTTGTGCTCTGACGATTCGTTATATGTATAGGGGAGTCTTAGATCTGTGTTATTCAGTGCCGATGCCCTAACTATTCTTTCCTTTGATTTGTATTGTTAGATTATCATACATCATTTGCTGTGGATGTGGGACAATCCGTTGATATTTGATATTAGATGCAATTTTACTGAAATTACAAAATTGGGTCATATATTGTTGCATGAAATATTCAAAATTCATTCCTATTATGAAGGAAATGTTTCCATCCAACACATATTTAGTGTAAAGGTGTTCATCATCCGCTGGAGGTATGGAATTGTCAAATGACCCAGATGTTTTTTAGATTTTTCAAACTTTCTGAACCACAAAGTTATGGCTTCGATGCCTCATACTTTGTGCATCCTCCAGCCATGGCAAATATCCATCAATTATTTATTTATTTATTATTATTATTTTTTTTCACTTTTCTACCTCCCTCTATCTATCTATCTATCACAAAAACACAGGACCGTGGGGCGAGGTGGATGTTGCGGGTTTTCGAGTTTGCCAATATATTTTAGGTACCCTGGTTACTTTCAGAGGATCGGCTTTTTAGCCATGTATTTGTATGGCAACCACGAAGGCTACTACAACAGGGTTTTAATGGGCATTTATTAGGACCCAAAATGAGCTGGTTTGAGGCCCAAGTAAGTGACACAAGATGGGAATTATATTCTTGCCACATGATGGGATTTATATTATTGCGGTGGTTTTTTTATTTTATTTATTATTATTATTTTTTTTTTTGGTGGGGGGGGGGGGGGGAGGGTGTGAATATGGCTTTGCATTGCCAAAAGTTTGAAGCTGAATGTTAACCTGCTGTTTAATTTTCTTTGACTTTTCAGTTAGGATTTTAGAAGGTTCTGTTTAGAAGTTTAGCCAATTTAGGACTCTTACATAAGTAACTAGCTTAGTTTTTATGGGCTTAACATGTACAATGGACTTGGTAGTGCAGTAACATGTGGTGTCATGCAGTTAGTAACTTAAGTGGCAAGGGAAGTTGCATATAGCTGCTGTTCTTGAGAGATTAACAGTACATCAGTCCTTAGCCACCAATTAAGTTGGAACTCCCCACTTTAATTCTCCACTCTAAATAAATGCTACATTTCCTATTCTAAATAGGAAACCAAATCCCTCAAATAAAAAGGATAAAGAGGGAGCTCAAGAAGGATTTTGCAATTTATAGAGCAGTAACTTTAGATATCTAGAAAAGTTGATGCGACTGGCTTGTTGACCTTATAAAAAGTTTGATTTTTAGAATTCGTTTTTTCCTTTTACTTTATATTAAAGAGTTGTGTTCGATTTGGGAAACCCAGGATACAAAGGTTTAGTTTGTTTTAATTATTGGTCATATCATTGTGAAAGTTTGTTTTGAAATTTAAATGAAAGAAAACACTTTTGAGTCATAAAAATTTCATGAACTTTGGAATTTCGTGGGTTTAGTTACAAACCCCTCATCAACTTTGATGCACTCTCAAAGTGTGTAATGGATGACAGTGTGAAAGTATGCTAATCTTGTGTTTTATTCTCTTTTTGCCCATGTTCCACTTTTTCCTACCTCACACCATTAGGAGCTTTGGATGTCAAAGGTGTTGGTCTATGCGGGCGAAACCAGGTTAGTTAAGCGTGCTTGGTTAAATTTGGGGTTTAGTTGCGATGAGACTATAAGATAAACATGGGAAACACTTGTGGCAAATTAGCAAGACATTTTTGCGGGCGGACTACCGAATTTTACAAGTCTTGCTGGGACATTCTTCGCTCCGACTTTATGGCCATGCTTCACGAATTTAAGGAAACTGGAAGAGTGGCCAAGAGTTTGAATTCCACATTCATAGCCCTTATCTCGAAATGTGTAGGGGCTTCTATCGTCTTAGATTACAGACCTATCAGCCTTACAGGATGCACGTACAAGATCGTCGCTAAAGTGCTGACTAATCGTCTTAAGGAGGTCATTGGTCATCTCATCTCGAATGTCCAAGGGGCCTTCATCCCGGGTAGACAACTTCTGGATATTGCGGCATCGACAACGTTGGCTGCACATGAAGGTATACATGACAGATCAGATAAGCTTGTGCCTCAGCAAGAGGTCTGAACCTCGAGCAAACAAGTTGTGCGTTGGTTGAGGTTGAGGAGGGCTGCACACATGGTAGGCTCGATTTGGCTGTGGGTAAGGCATGTTGGTTTGGGATAACATGATGAGCTGACATGCGACTGTTGTGTGCAGAGGACTAGTGCATGAGGCACATAGTGAAGTATATGTAAGCCAAGAGGGGTACAAAGATGCCAGGCATGTTCAACGAGCGCGTCGTCTTGTGTTTTGTTTTTTGGTTATGGTGGTGGAGGCGCCGTGGGGCTTTGCACATGGATTAGAGATAGTATCTTAGTTGTATGTTTGAGGTGTATGGTTGTGTATAGTATTATATTGGTGTGTCGTATGTATTAGGGATATACTTGTAATTTCTTTCTCCAATGATATTGGTATAAAAGCTAGTGGGTCTCCAAGATCCAACTAAGCTTTCTCCTCAAAATCTCTCTCTCTCTCTCTCTCTCTCTCCCTCTCTCTCTCTCTCTCTCTCTCTCCCTCTGTCTCTCTCTCTCTCCCCTTCTCCGTCTATCTCTATCTAAACCCTAAAAATAACCCTAAACTTAAACCCTTAAATCCAATTCTTAAGACCTTGTAGACAATTTGGTATCAGAGCATAATACTAGGTCTGTGCAACCACGTCATCGTCATTGATCTTAGTAGGTCAAAATTTGACTTCCTCCAAATGGATCGGGAAGGGCCTCACCTGTATCAATTTTTTATTTTGAGCATTTTTATACTTGGCTCGTCTTCAATTGAGATCTCCTCCATACAATTTCGAAGGGTTTTTTTTGTGTTCCGATTGTGTTACGGCTGCCGCATCGTTCATGTTTTTTTAGAGATTCTAAAAAAACTTGAGTTAGTGGTGTGGATTTGGATCGATTTTCCGCCAGGGATGTTTTGCTTGTGGTCTCATGATAAATGATTAAGGTTTGTGACACTTAGAAGCGTTCAATGTGAGATTTGCTTTGTAAACAAGTCAGAATTATTTATACTCATGAGTGCACATGTTCAACTCTCCTTTTGAGTTGATTCATTTCGATGTTTGGGGTCCCTCTCCCCTTAACTCTCTTGAGGGATTTCTCTATTTTGTTGTTTTTATTGATATGCTCGTGTTACCTTGGTCCATCTCATGAAATTTAAATATGAAGTTTCAAGACTTTCATTCCATGGCTCAAACTCAATATAGCGCTTCTTATTAAAGATTTTCGCTTTGATAATGGCGGAGTACACGATGGTGGGTGTTATATATGGATATATAGTGTATATAGTGCATGTAGTGTGTAATGAATAGTGTTGGGTGTGTATGTAGTACTTTTTCCCACTTAATATAAAAGCTAGTAGGGGCTCTTTTTATCTCTTGTATCTCTTCTCTCCTTCTTTCTCTAACCTTGTTCCTAAAACTACAAATCTAACTCTAATACTACCATCCTAACCTAAGACCACTAACCTAAACCTCCTATCTTCCAACCCTAACTCTCTTCTCACCTCTCATTCCTTTCTTCGATATCTCCAGGATCATGGGATTGTCCATCAATTTCAATGCCCTTATACTCCTCCACAAAATGGAGTTGTTGAGTGCAAACATAGCCATCTCATTGGGGTCACTCGTTCCTTATTGGGGGGTATGCATATAATGATCTGCTGGTCGATGGCTTTTCTTATTAGCTTTTGTGATTAATCGTACTCCTTCGAGAATTTTTGGAGGTCAAACTCCTTTTTTTATTTTGCGTCCTACTGATCCCATTTTTCCTACTTAAATTCGTGTAATGGGGTGCACTTGCTTTATTCAGGATCTTTGTCTTAATCGACATGAATTAGATGATCGGTCAATTACGTGTGTATTTGTTGGTTACTCGAGGGTGTCAAAGGGTTATAGATGTTACGATCCAATATCACGTCGAGTCTTGAGTTCAATGATTGTTGGTTCATCAATCTAAATCAACTCTTATTCCTGCACCCGTCATTCGTGCCACTCCTATTACTTAACTATTTGTACTGCTTCCTCCTCATTTCCTTCTACGGCTACCATTCAACCTCCTTCATTAGCTTGTTTGTACTCGTGCTTCTATTCCGCCTCCTTCATAGTAGAAGAAGCTATTTCGCTTTTATGTTCGTAGATATCAACATGAGACCTCATCTCTCAAGCTTCAGCCTCAACCGTCTGAGCAGGTAGATCTAGTTGAGAGTTCTACCCTCATGCATCCTCCTGTGACTTTTCACTACTCTTGCTCCTATGCCCACGGTAGTTAAAGTTGTGTGGCGAGGTCATGGCGAAGTGACTCGCTACGCTATGGTTTAGCTATTTATTATTTTTTTAATTTTTATTTATTAATTATTAGTATTCCTTTTTCTATTACTTGCTAAGTATGTGTGTTATAAGGCCGTGTTTTCTTAATATAGGGCTTTCCTCTCCGTGATCAAACCTGTTACTATACCTCATACCGTCCATGCAACCCTTTCTCATCCTGCATGGAAGGTCGCTATGGTGGATGAAATGAATGCCCTTCAGAGTAATCACACTTGGGAAATGGTTCTTTTTTTGTCGTTAATCATAATCGGGATGACAAGTTGTTCGATATAAGGCATGTCTAATTGCTCGTGAATATATTAAAAAATATGGGATTGACTATGATACTGCATTTGCTCTGGTGGCTAAGTTGACTTTAGTGCGCTTACTCCTCTCTATTGCAACTGGTCATAATTGGCCCATTTATCAACTTGATGTGAATTTTTTTTTTCTTCATGGTGATCTCACAGAGGAGGTTTATATGGATACTCGACTTGGCTTCTTGCTTCAGGGGGAGACTGGGAAGGTAGGTAGGCTTAGGAAGTTTATATGGTTTGAAGCAGTGAATACGTGCATGGTTTCATCGTTTCAGTGGAGCGACCATTGGTTTGAGATTTTAGAAATGCCACTTAGAGCATGCCGTTTGTTATCATTCTGGTCGTACTATTTTGCTGGTGTATGTAGATGATATAGTTTTTACAAGAGATGAGATAACCCTTCTGTCATACCCCATGTGAAGGATGAGCTAGAGCCTATTTTTGAAATGAAAGGCTTAGGCAACTGAAATATTTTCTTGGTATCGTTGGAAGGGGTCTTTCTTTCTCAGAGGAAGTATGCTCTAGATCTTTTGAAAGATACTAGTATGCTTAGTTGCGAGCCTGCTTCCTCCCCTATGGATCCTAATAACTCTCTTTATGAGAGTGACTTAGTATCTAACCCCCGTGAGTACCACCACTTTGTAGGTTGTTTGATCTACCTTAATGTTACGCGGCCAAACATCACTTTCGCAATCAGCCATGTCAGTCAGTTCATGAACTCTCCTCGTGTTCCACATTTAGCAGGTGTTCATTGTACCACTCCCGTGGTCATCTACATATCTCTGATATATTGATGCTGATTGGCTCGCTCTGCTACTGGCCGTCGCTCTACATCAGGATACTGTGTTCTCTTGGAGGTAATCTTGTTTCTTGAAGAGCAAAAAAACTAGCCCATCCGTATGAAATCTAGTGCTAAGGCCAACTATCATGCTATTGTATACGGAGCATGTGAGGTACTATGGCTTTGTTCTCTTGCTTCAGAGCTGAGATTTATGATTAGTGGCTCCATACCCATCCATTGTCATAATGAAGCAGCCGAAAAGATTGAATCTGACTCATTGTTAAACGAATGTACAAACATATTGAAGTCTACATTCACTTTGTTAGAGTAAAGGTTTAGGATCGTATGTTGGAGCGTATTGATGTATCCTCCTGCCACTGGCTGGCAGATATTCTCAATAAGACTGTTAGGCCTGTGCTTCTTCAGGACATTTCTGTCAAGCTGGACATGCATAGTAGTTATACTCCAGCTTGAGGGAGAGTATTGGTGTATAGTTGAGGTGTATGGGTGTGTGCATTGTAAAATATTATTGTGTCGTTTATATATTAGGGATATACTTGTAATTTCTTTCTCCTATGATATTAATATAAAAGTAAGTGGGTCTCCAAGACCTAACTAAGTTTTCTCCTCCAAGTCTCTCTATATCTCTCTAATCTGCCTAAACCCTAGACCTAACCTTAAATCTAAACCCTTAACACTTTTACTTAACACTAAATCTTAAGCCCTTGTAGACAATTACCACCACAATTTTTCTCTGGCCGGACAAATTTCCATATATACAGGGTAGCATGTATGGTTTCCTTTTCTGTATTTTTTGTCCTTGTTGTTTGAAACTTCATCTGAATTTGAGTTTTCATTGCCTGTATGCCATATAAGTATATTTTCTTAAATGAATATCTCTATTTCTGATTTGAATTTGATGTTCAAAAATTGAATTTCTTAATATTTTGCACAATTCATGTACATATTGGTTCCATGTGACACTATCCTGTGCAGTTCCTTTCTTTTAATATGTTCCAATTCTGCTATGATTGCAATTCGTTTTTTTTTTTTTCTGTTTTTTTTGCTATGATTGACCATTCTTTCTTTTTCTTTTCCTTTTTTTGGCTATGATTGGCCATTATATATGTGTAACAAATGAGCCACAGTGTTGAGATAATGATGATATTATTATTCATATGATCATATCGAAAGTGTGTGGATTTCTTTTTTGCTTATTTCCCCCTTATCATAGATATGCACATACATAGAAGCATGCATGTGTGTGTATAGGGGTATGCATGTAGAGATGGATATATAGATATGTTAGAGCAAGTGACAGAGCTTGTCTCCCAATACTTCTATTTTTTAAGTGTTGGCTATTGCAGTTGGTGTTTTTTATTGGCTGCATACTGAATATCCAAATATCCATACACGGTGATAGTCTGTTATCTTGCCTATGTCCACCAAGGGTAAGTATTTACCTGCTTATTGGATTTTCTTTGATTATTGCATGATATGCATATATGAAGCAGTTGTTGCCAATGGTAATTGCATTCACCTGAGAGAATACATTGTTCTTAATTTGGGAATCTATTTACAACAACAGGATTGTTGTAGAATGTAAGCAATTGTGCAAACTAATTAAGCAATATCTTCTGTATGATTTAAAAAAAGAGAGAATTACAAGCAGATTTGATCATAGAAGAGTCATGGAGCTCTAAAAGATTAAAGCTCTCAGGTCCACAAGGTGATGCATCTCGATTGAGATGCAAAACTGATAGGTTGAATCTCCTATATGGAGGAGCAATGAATTACAAAAATGGTTCAAAACCAATGCCATTAAAAGAAAAAGGCAAGGTGAGGTGCTTGCCTATGCAGAGTTTTGTTTAGCATGGACAGGGTTATTAACTTTATATATTATAGGATATGAAGTAGTTTGTACATAATTATATAGTTAATTACTTATACGTGCATGTATAGTTGTATATAAGTACATAACTAATATAAATGACACATACTGATTAATTTATTCATCAATAGTCATCATCCTTGATCCATCTAATATACCTGGATTTAAACATAATCTATTATTGATTTACTATAGATTAAATTATGATATTTCTCTTCAATATTGAGAAAATCCAAGATATCCAAAGATGGCTTGGAACCTTGGAGGCGCTCCTAAACAATCCACAATGAAAATTGAGGAGGAAATTAAAAAAGAAAAATAGAGTTTGGTTTGATTTGGGTTGATTTTGATAAGCTTCAAAAAAAAAATTATATCTTGCAAAAATCCTATGACCTGCTTTGATCTCAAATGTGGGGTGAAATTAATACTAAAATATCTAAGATGTTATAGTATCCCAACCTCAATTAACATGTTACTTTGGTGGCAAATGACCAAAGAACCCTTCAGAATAGGGCTCTCGGTATTGAATGTACTGTGTGCAGTCGAAGGCATGCATAGGTGACCACCTAATTGTGGTCGATGCCTTTGACCCCGACTAGGCTAGTCGAGGCAAGACCCCCCTCCTCAATTTTGTGCTTTAACAACATTGTTTATATCCATTACCAGACTAAAATTAAAATGCTCAAAATATCACTAAGATAAACATAAATGTAAAACTAAAAAATTGTTGGGATTGTATTTTGATTGCTCGTCCTCAAACTTAACATAAGGTGAACTGTAGGCTTCAAGTATCTGAATTTTCACGGGATGAGTCGAGCGATATTCACCAGCATGTCAGATATCATGAAAATAATTCCCCTCAAAACCAGAAGACTAGCAAACTGAAGAAGTTGCAACTACCAAGTCGATGTGCATGGAAGCTAGATGCATGCCAAAAGATGGCTGGCCCAAATAGGACGCGATTGACGCTAGGAAGATTAGAGACCTAAGCAGGGAAAATTGAATGCACGCTTTATATGTTAAATAAATCAAAAATAAAATAAAATAAGTGACATGATCGAAACCGCTCTAGTACCATGTCAAGAGAACAAAAAGGAGAATCACATACCCCCTTTATTATTAGGAGGGCTATGGCACTATAGAAGGTCAGAGCTTCTAGATGCATAACATGCTGCATCTTGATTGAGATGCTAAAGTGATAAATCAAAATTCCTTTTCTATAGAAGAGAAACTTAGTACACAAATAAATCATAACCAAAATGGAATTAGACAACAAAGCACAATAACTCACTACTATAACGTATAAATACTGGAACTTAGAATTGTTGAGTTTTTATTCTCAAGAATTTGATCCTGTTTTGATCATCTGCCTATTTAATTTATGATTTATTTTATATGCTCTTTTTTTTTTTAAACAATAAAAAATAAAAAACCTTGTAATACTGATGCAATGCTTGATATTAAACTTCCCATACTGTTTTAACATAGTTCTAAAACTCGGTTAGTCGACGAGTTAACTTGGCCGAGCTACTGGATTCGCCAGGATTCTGAGTCAAGTAAAGATTTCGCTAGGATGATGTAATCAGAGTTGACAAACTAGTTCCTATGTACAAAAAAAATTTCGTGAGATAAGGTTTTAGAAACCCCATCGTTAAAAAAAGTATTAAACTACCCATTTTATCAATATATCTTTCCATTTTTTTCCTTGTAACATATTTTTCTATTTTTTTAAGATACATATATTTTAGAATATATACTAATTTACCGAGTCAGAGCGAATTAAGTTTCTCCAAGTCTCCGAGTTCACTCGATTCAACTGACTTTTGAGTCTAGTTTTCGTGTTTTAAAACCAAGTTTTAAGTTTGTATTTATTTCGTAAATCCTGCATCTGTTTTTCATCATTGGATTTTCAAAGCTTAACAATTTAGAACTGCAAGGTAGCCTTCTTGAATTTGGGTTTTGGAAGGCATGAATACATTATAAAGTTAATGCTGAAAGGTATTAGGGTTGAAGTTTAAGAAATTTCCTAAGTTTGGTTCACTTGATCAAGTTTGTGTCAATGTATGAACGTAGTTTTAAGATCCCAAACTGGTTTTGCATTTTGGTTTGCAGATTGTCCCAGCATCATCTTCAAGAAAGAATATGACTTGTACCTGCCTAATCTTCTTATGAGTTGAGTATTATGTGGGTTGTTAGTCCATGTAAAAATGCATAATTCCTCACTTTTTGTTCAGGTTATTGTAGCAGGCACTTACTCCTACTGCACGACTTTCATAATCTGCTTGTTGGCGTTCTACAATTGCTAGGCACCACTTGTTAGAGGTGCCTGTTTCTGAGAAGGTCATTGGTAAGGTAGTAAAATTATATGGTTGGACCTTCTTGTTATTTAAAGGATGCATTCATGTCTGTTTTTTGGTTGCCTACTTGCTATGTGGGCCTGGTATTTCTGAACCTGAGTTGAAAACTAGGGAGCGTACTGAAGTTGGAAGGACTCAGTTTCAGTAACTGTGTAATTGAAACATGGCTCCATGGTGGGGGAAGTCTTCACCCAAAGAAGTAAAGAAGAAACCAAAGGAGAATTTCATTGATACAATACAACGTAAACTTAAAATTCCATCTGAAGAAAAAAGAAATAACAGAACAGGATTGTCTCGAAGACACAGCAATGACACTGTTTCAGTAACTGTATCTCAATCCCAAGCAGAATCAAGGTCACCCTCGCCCTCTAAGGAAGTATCGCGTTGTCAAAGTTTTGCAGAGAGGCCACATGCACAACCACTTCCACTGCCTGGGGCGCACTCTGCTAGCATAGAGCGCACACCCTCTGGTCTCAGTATATCGAGACCATTATTGGCAAAATGTCGCAAAACAACAATGTTTTCACCTCTTCCAACACCTGATCGTATCCAAAACAGGCCAGATGCTGCAGATGTTGATTGTGATTTAGCGACTGCTTCTATTTCAAGTGATGGCTCCGTCGTTAGTGATGATCCTGCTGATTCCCGTCACCTTAGTCCTCAAGGGAATGACTACGAAAATGGAAGCAAAAGTGTTGCAAACAGCCCATCCAGGTTAGTTTGACCACGCTGAATACTGTAGTGTTTCAAGAAGGCTTTTGTAGCAGACTGCAATACCCACTTCTTAACAGTTGTTTTCTTTCAATTTTTACTGCAGTGTGATGCATAAGGATCACTCCCCTACTATCACCCGAAAGAACTCAAGAGAGACATTGAAACCAGCTAATCTATTGCTCAATAACCAAATTCGTTCTACATCTCCGAAACAGGGGCATTTAAACACGCATTCGGCTAATTTACATGTTCCTCCTCATGGTGCTTTTGGAAGTGCTCCAGACAGTTCGATGTCAAGTCCTTCCCGAAGTCCTAAAAGAGTGTTTTGCTATGAGCAAATCTCAACCTCTGTTTTTTGGGCAGGCAAGCCTTACCCAGATGTTACTTTAATTGGGTCTGGTCACTGTTCAAGTCCAGGTTCAGGTCATAATTCTGGGCATAATTCAATGGGAGGAGATATGTCAGGACAATTATTTTGGCAGAACAGCAGAGGTAGCCCAGAGTGTTCTCCAATACCTAGTCCCAGGATGACAAGCCCTGGCCCTAGCTCTAGAATACATAGTGGTGCAGTCACTCCTCTTCATCCACGAGCTGGAGGTGGAACACCAGAATCTCCGTCAAGCTGGCTTGATGATGGGAAACAACAAAGCCACCGATTGCCACTCCCACCTATAACTGTTTCTCATTGTTCACCTTTTTCTACGTCAAATTCATCAGCAGCTGCCTCATCCTCCGTTTCGCGAAGTCCTGGAAGAGCGGAGAATCCCACAAGCCCTGGTTCCCGCTGGAAAAAGGGAAAGCTTCTTGGCAGAGGCACATTTGGACATGTTTATGTTGGTTTTAACAGGTATGGATGTCTTTTTAAGCATTCACTTGTGATGGATCTGCTGCACAAATTTTCTTTTGTGTGAGCCCTCTTCATGATTCAACTGCTGGATTGTTCTTAGTTTGTTAACCTGATCAATTAATTATGTTTTCCACTCGAGTCATATAGTTTATTTCTTGGCGATTATTCATACAGACATTCATTGGATGTTTGCATTGATGGCTTTCCGTTTTATCTTTCATGTACAAAGTGGGCACAAAATGGTTGGTGGATTATTTACCATGGTTTTAAAACGCGAAAACTCTGCTCGAAAGTCAGTTGAGTCGAGTTTAACTCGAAAACTTGGTCGGATAAACTCGACTCGCTCCGACTCGGTAATTTAGTATATATTTGAAAAATATATATCTTATAAAGATAAAAAAAAATAATGTTACAGGGAAAAGGATAGAAAGATATGTTAATAAAATGGGTAGTTTAATACTTCTTAAAAAGATAGGGTTTCTAAAATCCTTCTCATGAAAACATTTTATATATAAGGGTAGTTTATGGACCTTGATTGCATCATCCTAGCGAAATCTTGACTCAACTCGGATTCACCTCCAAATCTTTGCTAGTCGAGTAACTTGGCCGAGTTAACTTGTTGACTTGCTGAGTTTTAGAACTATGTTAGATATTACAAAAAATTGTTTTGTCACTAACATGGTTTCGATTTCCAGTTTTCGTAACACTACAGGACTCAGCTGTGCCCAGTACTGGCACGTACTGGGAATACAAACTGGTAAGGTGGGTATGGATCATGGATCAAAATCTTGGCCAAGATGATTCGGTGCCGGCCCCTACCAAAGCGAAAATTACCCAAATTTCGGATAGGGGCCCAGAAATTTGAAATTATCGGGCTAACTTCCAATGCTAATTTCCAATTTATCGGCCGATAATTTCAAAATATCAGCCCATAATCTGGAATTTTCAAAATTTCGTCTAAAAAGTTGAAATTTCAGCCGAATTTTTGGAATGCACTTTAAGCTAGGAAGAAATTTTAGGGTTGCAAAAGGAGGGAAAAAAATAAAAGGAAGGAGTGGACTTACCTTTGCACCCTAGCCCCGAAATCAGGTATGTTAGTTTTTTTCCTTTCTTTCTTCTTCTCTCCAGTATTTTTATTTTTCTTGCTTTCTGTGCTGGGCCCTTGCTTCTTCTCTCCTCCACGGTTTTTTTTTTCTTGCTTCTGCGATGGGCCCTAGCTCTTATTCTGGTGTTCAAATGATCTGATACCATTAGTTTTCATTTTGATGGTGTTAGATCATTTAAACAAAATGACCTACTCTCCTGATCATCGGTGCAAGGTTAATTGAAACCCTTGATTTTTAAAGGGCTCGACTCAGGTGACCGTCATTTAAACACAAAAATCGTGTTTAATTGATCATAAACCATCAATGGTTTAAGATCTGGGTGATCTGTACCATTGGGGAGATTTAAGCCATCTAATTTATGGACTTTAACATCAACTATTGTTTTCAATATTAATGGCTGATATTAAAGATTATCAATCAATGATCAAAGATGTTGGTGATCTGTACCGTTAGGGAGATTTAAGCCATCTGATTTCAGTCATAATGGGCTCAAAAATGGCATTGTAGGGAGATTTAAGCCATCTGATTTGTGGACTTTAATATCAACCATTATTTTCAATATTAATGGCTGATATTAAGGATCATTAATTGGATGATTTGGATGGTTCAGAACCACTTATAGGCATGTTTCTTTCGGCTGAGCCATCTTCCGGTGACAGATTGCCACTTGGACAATTTAGATTGATCGCAAATGTTCATCACATTGTAAAATGGTAATCACACTTCAATGATGTGAGATGTAAATATTTTTTATGCTCATTGACTATTCTTTTACCCCTTCAAAAAATTTTATACCCTTTTGCCAGTGCTGCATATTTAACATCCATGACCCTTATCAAATGGCCATAACATTTTAACTTCACCATAGCTTGGTAACCACTGTTAGCTAACCGCCGACCCACAATTTATCCTTATTGTTTCCATCCATCAAAGCACTTTTTAGGCTGAATCTAAGCATGTGTCTACATGGCCATACGTTACAAAACTAATACGAAAGTGCAATGCGAAACTACAATTTATCCTTATTGTTTCCAACCATCCTTATTGTTTCTAATAATGTAAAATAGTTAAAAAGAAACTAAGAACACAAAATTCGGCAAAGTTCAGAGCAAATTTCCAAAAATTGACCAAATTACGGTTCGGGTGGTGAACAAAACCGAAACCGAAACCGAGATTTTGATCCATGGTATGGATTAGCTTAAAGCCCTGTTTGTAGGTTAATAGTTAATACTCTCTATACCACTAGTACAAAGGGTTTTTATACTATATCGGTGGAGGCTGGTACCTGTATGTATTGGGTGGTATGATTCCAGTACTGAGCAGTATTTTGAACCATGATCATGTCTTAGTAATTAAAGTGACACAAGACTGGTCAGTGTTAGTTTGTCATGCATCCCGCAGGAGCCACCAATCATTTAGCAGCTTGACTTGCTCCTAAACTCAAGCTTGAGTAATCAAAGCATTCCCCTTGATGTAAAGTACTGTAGTTTGTTTCTTCTTTGTAATTTTGAAGCCTAAGGTACAATGAAGTAATCCTTTATTCTGACTGTTATGATGTGGGTGCTGAACATGTGATTGGGTATATTTCTTCTGATTCCTATGAAGTTTGGAGAAGCTATTTCTAGTTTGTTCTATGGTTTTTCCCCTTTTTGTCCTACAGTGATTTGCTGTCCACTTAGGGACGTCTAATTTGTCAGCGCATTATTTTTAATTCCTTTTATATTTTGTTTTAGTGAGAGTGGCGAGATGTGTGCAATGAAGGAGGTTACACTATTCTCAGATGATGCTAAGTCAAAGGAAAGTGCAAAGCAGTTAGGGCAAGTAAGTTCACTGGGAAGATATTCATTGGAAGATTGTATTTTTAATTCTCATTATTATTACCTTTGCAGGTGGTTTTCGTGTCTCTATTGCTACTGAAGTGACATTCGTATTTGTTTGTTCTCACCTGTGCTGACAGGAAATATCTCTTTTGAGCCGTTTACGGCATCAGAATATAGTGCAGTATTATGGATCCGAGACGGTATGCTTTATTGTGCTTATTACATGCAATTATTTAACTTTCAGTGTAGCCTGCTGTTGCATTTCCGCAATGTCTTTGTTTTCCTATGAGCTAATTAAATGCACATGACCATTCAAAGTCTGTCTCGACAAGTTTGGCATCATTTAATTTCATGCCCTTGGCATTAGAAGATTTGTTACAATCAGTGCCCCACTAATTCAATGCTACTTCAAATATGGTAACTTATCCCTGTAGTTGGATCATTATACTAAAACCTGGATGTGGGCGTGCAAGAGGCACAAAGTAATTATTTATTTATTTGTTTTTTTTTTTTAATTGTAAGCATGGGATTTGAACCCCTGGCCTCGACCCTACACGCTTGAGGGCGTCACCACTGGGGCAATAATGGGACACAGTAATGTATGTGTACATGTTTTTTTTTGTTTTTGTTTGGGGGTGGGAGTTTGGGGATGTTGGGGGTTTGAGGTTTGTTTTGCGTGTGGGCGGATTTGTGTTGGCACGTGCCTGTGCTTGCGTGTCTGCTTAGGCACATTTATGTGTGTATGTGTGTGCGTGGTTATGTTGTGTGACATGTGCAAGTGTGCGTGTATGAGTGCGTGGTGTGTGTGGTAGTTCTTCGTCTGACAGCCATCAGTCTTTTGCCTGGAAATTATTAGTCTGTAGAAGATTGCTTCCTTTCCAGCAGCCTAAATCTCAAAGAGCTTAATATTTGGATGAAAAGAAATAATATTGGATTTTTACACAAATTAATGTTATGCTTGAATGGATCAAATTATAATGCGATGGACTCTTCTGAACATTGAATCTCACTCCCTTTTCGTTATATGTTAAATATTTAGAAGTTCAATGAGAGTGCAATTACCAGCTTGGAAGTTGTCAATCTATAGCAGTTTGATTTTTGAAGCTACATTTTGATTGGGTTGTCTATTATTGCAAGTAAATATTTATATGGAAAATTTTTGCACGCTTATCTTTGCTATAATTTGATCTTGGATGGCATTATCAAAGAAAAAAAAACTTAGATGGCTTTAACGTTTTGCTATTCTCTACCATGCCCCGAGTTATATAAATTCATGAATTTAAATAATCCTTGAAGTTGCTTTCTTTAAAGACAAAAAACAGCAGTGAAGCTGTTTTGATCAAAACTGTTTTTAATGTTCTTCCCATGGGTTGACCTTTTATCTATATTCCTCAAACAGGTGGATGACAGATTGTATATCTACCTGGAGTATGTGTCTGGTGGTTCCATCCATAAGCTTCTTCAAGAGTATGGTCAATTCGGTGAACTAGCAATTCGTAGCTATACTCAACAAATACTTTCAGGCCTTGCATATTTGCATGCAAAGAACACTGTCCATAGGTGGATATGCCTACCCAAGTTTTTTTTTTTACCCATTTCAATTAAGAGGTTTCTATTAGGAAGATGTAAAGTTATTAGTAACCTCTTTTTGTTGATTCTTGTGGGGATCTTCTTCTCTACACACTTTTCCATGCTTATTTGTTATTATACTTTTCCTTTGAAGGGACATTAAAGGAGCAAATATCCTTGTTGACCCCAACGGGAGGGTTAAGCTGGCAGATTTTGGGATGGCAAAACATGTAAGCTCTTGCAACTGATTTTTTTTTTGTGATATGATAGAATATTATGTTCTACGTGTTTCTGTATCCATTGAATTCATGATTACAGGCTACTGGTGCTGATACACTAGGGTTTATGTAGTCCGTAGCATAAGTTTATGCTGTTGCACATGCTTGAAGGCGCTGCTATTGCTTCCATGCATTAGACTAAACTTTTCATCCGTCCTGTTTTATCTTCTAAGGGAATAATCAGCTCAAGGGAAAGCATTCTACATGACTCATATAACCAATCCTTAGATAAACATGACAACATAGAAGCATTGTTATTGTCAAAATCTCTTCCAAATGTTTTGAAGCTATTGGTTGGGCTGAGATATCTTCCTAGTACAAATAGACATTTTACCTACTTTGAAAACGTTGCCTTATGTCCGTTTCATCAATTCACATTCAACTTTTTTACCTTGCTTATTAGTTATTACAGTTTTACTGCGCTGGTTCTTGTGTCTTTATGAATTATGTAAGGATCCTCCTTGTTAGATTTAGGAGGGCATAAAATTGCAAAATGACACCCTATATGGGTCAAATGAATGCATTTCCATAAATGTAATAAAACCTTCGCACTAATGACTTAATTAACGTTAATAGGAATGAAGAACTATAAGAGAATGTTCTCCATGTATGAAGAATAAGAGAGTACATAAAAAATGCCTATAAGAACTCAAAACACGGACAAACCTAACAAGAGCTCCATACTTCCAAAATATCAATTCTCCGTATATGAAGAATAAAAGATTACATAAAAAATGCCTATAAGAACTCAAAAAGTGGAAAAACCTAACACAAGCTTTAAACTTCCAAAAGATCAATTCCCAACCTCACACTTTACTGACTAGGAAATAAGGAATTGATGTGGAATCACCAACCATTAAAGTGTCGAAAAATATCTGAAAAGAATTGCCAAAATGATTAGTTGGCTATTCTCACCTTTATTAACGACACAAATGTGCTGACTATCTAGATTCTAGATAAACCGATCAATTAAACTGGTACCAGGAACAGAGAAGTCATCATCCCATTTTGTATCATTTCATCTCTGTTGGCTTCAAGACTGTTTATGGAATATTTTCTAAAAATAATTTGTTTGTTAATCCGAGCTTTCCTGACTTCCCTGAATGTCCCACCTTGTGTTTCTGAAAATGTTAATCATTTCACTGGTCTATTATGTGATACCACCATTTCCATCTAGAGGAAATTAGTTACAGTCGATACAAATCTTCTTTTTTTTGGCCATTTCGATTCCCTACATGGCCACATTCCTCTTTGGCCTTTGCCATGCTGGCAGAAGTTTTTCCTTGGAAGCTCTAAAGCACAAGAACAACATCTTTGCACATGTGTCGTCCGTCTAGTTTCTTATTTTCAATATATAGCTTACTCTATACTCATTGTGTGCTTTTTTTTTATCAGATAACTGGGCAATCATGTCCATTGTCATTCAAGGGAAGCCCTTACTGGATGGCACCTGAGGTCAGAATTTTTTTTTGGTTGAGCCTTTTCTGTTCATGACATGCTTACTGAGTGCATATCTCATGCACATACTTCATTCAGGTTATAAAAAATTCTAATGGCTGCAACCTGGCGGTGGACATATGGAGTCTTGGGTGCACTGTTTTGGAGATGGCAACAACAAAACCACCTTGGAGCCAATTTGAAGGGGTCAGTTATTCGAATTTGGAGCTGGAGGATTTTGATTTTTGTTAGGCTTTTTATTTATTTTTAATTGATTTGAAAGTAAGATTTTCTCATAGTATGAAGCTATACATTTCTTTTTGCCTTAGAATTGCTTTCTTCGTGGACAATCAATCAAGGTTTTAAATCTCAGTGTACGTACCAATGCCATTTGTGCCCAGTACTAGAATGTTCAAAAAATCATGAAGGCTGCGGCCGGTATTTACTGTTTTAGTGTATGTACTGTTCCAGTTCGGATCCGGAATGTACCGAGTGGTACAATCTGGTACCGACCGTTACTTTAAACCTTGCAATCAATTTCCTTGACTTGTTTTCTTGTATTAGTGTATTGATGATTTACTTCTTTTGATCCAAAGGTCGCTGCTATGTTCAAGATTGGGAATAGTAAGGAACTTCCTACAATCCCTGACCATCTATCGGATGATGGCAAGGATTTTGTGAAGAAGTGTCTGCAACGAAATCCACTACACCGTCCAACAGCTGCTCAGCTTTTGGAGCACCCTTTTGTGAAAAATGCTGCACCAATTGAGAAGTCCATTCTCGACTCCGAGCCGTTAGAACCACCTACTGGGGCAAATGGAATCAGATCAACTGTAAGGATCATATATCTTCACTGTTCACATTGTCCTTGTTATTACTCTATTTTGTATTTGCTTCCCAGCTTATACATGTATGGCTATTATCAAGTTGCATCATTTCCCCATTAACCTAATTCTAGAAGTGATGCGGGACAAACGATAAAACCCTAATTATGCAATTTTGGGATTAACATCAGATCAAATTGAATAACGAAAATATTCGAAATCATCCAACACATAAAATAATTTAATGAATTTAATAAAACAACTAGGTTAATTCAATTTTAGCGCTCACATGCATCGATATTCCCGATCTAGAAAAACGGATCCGATGAAGGATTCGAGTTTCGATCTAGTTTAGGGCATCAAGCGACAATTATGGTGTCGTCTCTTGACTCCTCTAAGGTTTGGGAAATGAAGGCTCAAGGGATTAAATTAATCCCTTGGCAAAAGGGGTAGAACCGTAGAACAAAAGATTTAAACTAACAATATTTTGGGGCTTTCGGAATTTATCACAGCAAGGGAAGATAATACCAAATAATAAATACAGAAAAAGATAGAAGAGAAAGATAGAGGTCTAAGGCTTCACACCAAGGATTCTGAGGCTTCTCACCAAGGCCGTATGTCAGCTTCGCACCAAGTCGCACAAGAAATGAATGTTCACTCCTCATGTTTCGAAAGATTCGCTCCTTTGATCGAAAACTCTTCACAAGTCTTCTAAGGTTTGCACAAAAGCAAACTCTCAATTTTCATTCCATAATCAACTGCTTAATCACAAAGTTATAAGGACCTTATATAGTAGGTCTTAAAACAAAAGAAAACCCTAAAACAAATACTCTAAAAAGGACAAGTTTGCCCCAAAACATTATTTCTGTCTTTTGACGGAGTCTACTTACACGAAAAATCAATCGATCGATGCTGAGCTCGATTGATCGAAAATTTGGATCGATCGATCGACTGGGAACAAAAATTCGCCAACAACTTAAAACTTCTTTGGCCTCAATCGATCGATCGAGAAACTGGGTTGATTGATCGACTAACACACGTTCCAAATCTCCAATTTTCTTCTAGTTCTTCCCTCTGGCTCCCCTTTCGCCTCTTCCGCCATTGGAGACTCTTTTGCGGCCCAAATCTGACGCTCTTGCTCTTGATGTCCCCATCAAGAAGTTAAAATCAGGGATTTATAAATCAACAATATTGCATCCTTTCTATGTATATTATTAGACTATGAATAGCATCTTAAGCTGCTAGATATTGGAAGGAACTCACTCTTAGGGTCTTATTCGAAACTCTATTTCATCTCCCTTCAATTCATTAGATGATTCTATGTTTGAAATAGACTGAATAGATCAGATCTGACGGCTGAGATTACTTTCAGGGATAGAACTGAATGTATGGTCATATTTTCCTTTCCAGGGTATGATTATGAAGTATGTATAAAGAGATTGTGAGAGTTAATTTTTTAAAACAGCTAGGAGGTGCAGTCCTCTGTTGGATTTCTTGTTCAAGGATGGTGAACCTGGGGTGACTCTCCGTTGAAGTAGCCTACATTTGCTGAACCGCATGAAATTGTGTTGTGGCTGTACTTCTTTTCAAATTTTTTTGACATCCTTAACCTCATGTGTTCTCAATAATGCAGTCTTTTTCAAAGAAGGGAGGAGAAGCCTGCAATTTGGGACAACTCGCAAACATGAACTTGAGAATATATGAGATTGATAGGTATGTAGAATTATGCCAACATCAGAGATGACATCCGTCCCTAGACATCTGCAAAACCGAAGAAAATGGAGGATTGAAGAAAAGTGCAAGTTCTTTGTTCAAACCGTTACTTTTTTTTTATGTGGAGTGGGCAATCCTCCGAGTTTTTGGTATGGATTTGGAAATCCCATGCCCTCTCCAGGGCGTTGGATTTTTTGTTTGACAGCAGCTATATACAGATTAGTGATGATTGATCATTTACAAAGTAGGGGCTTTATTATGCCCAACAGCTGTTTGTTGTGCCTTAAGCAAGTCTGGACTGTGGATCATATTCACTGCTCTTTCTAAACAGAGTAATTCATCTTACTTCTTTGATCTTTTTAGTTGAATGCCAAGGTAATGGGCCTTCATATAGCGAAGGTGTTGTGGGAGATCTCCTACCGAGGAGGCCACGTTTAGGCTGATGTATAAGGGGATCGCAAGTTGTACCACATCCTCTTAAGGGTTCACCAGTCCCTCTTAAGGTTTTAGGGCGAAAACAAACTTCTTCTCCTTCATTTCACTGGCGAAAACAACCTTTTTGGACGGTTGTCAATCAACCTTGTGCATGTGCAAATGACACAAATAATGCGATGCGAGTGTATATTTAAACTCTACAACTCTAGCGTATGCACCTTCTATATATACACACACTCAAGACTGATCACTTAGGCAGGAGAGATGCCCTCTTCTCACCTAGGTGATTGCCTTTGACAACAACACCCATTCTTACCTCATGGGGGATATGACTTTATAGTGGCAAAACAAAAGGGGCTGATTTTGGATATCAGGACTTACTCGGAATTTAGATTCCAGGGTTTGCTTAGAATTCTGGTATGCTGCAATGGATTCCGAATAAATCCTAGGTTTGGATATGCAAGTAGTGAGTCAGAAATTTGTTAAGTTACCCCTTCACTAGACAATCAAAGTCTCACATCTAGCCGGATTTATCTTTTTGACTTGGGTCGGAAACGAGAATAGAGCAGGGAGTGATTCTATTGACTCGTACTGATGAGAACTTGACTCCACGAGAACAAAAAGCTGCTGGATATTAAGAGATCAAGAATTCTGGCCATTTCTTAGATCCGTAGATCAAATTTGATGCAGTGGGATCTTTCACGCACATTTTTGTCCACCAAGAGCTAGAATCTTGAACCATGAGCCCTAGGTGTGAGAGCATATCCGTGAGCATGGATCAAAATTTCGTCCGATACCGATACGTATCAGACGATACGTATCGGTATCGGAGGTGAACGATACGGTACATTCAGTGTACCGTATCGTTCACTTTATATGGAAAGCCCGGACGATACATTCAATGTATCATCCGATTTTTTACTGTTCCGATACGTATCGTCCGATACGTATCGGTTTTGAGCTTGGACGATACGTATCGGATACCCGGTATTTTAACCCATGTCCGTGAGCGATTGTGAGGCCCCAATTCTTGACTGTAAGGGACACCAAAGGTCTCTCCCCTTCCTCCTTTGATTTGTGTTCAAGAATGAAGTCTTATTGGAACTGCCAATATGCAGTTCTGATGAAATAGGATGAATTGAGACGGGAAATATTTCAACGAATTATTTAATCATAGTATTCACATGCATTTCGGTTTGAATACCAAACATCAAAGAACTCACACCCTCTCGCCAAACCCTAGCAGATGATCGACATTCTCCTTCTCCTACATGTGAATCAGAATCTCTCTGTCTCACCCTCTCTCTCTCTCTCTCTCCATTTTTTTTTTTCTTTTAAATGGCTTGGAGGCTTGAATTTTTTATTTTTGCAACCCTTTTAGCTGAAGTGGTAAAGGGCTTGGAGGCTAGAGCACAGATATGTTTAATCTCCAACTTGAACTGATCTCTATAAATGGTTTTGATAGGGAGCATTCGTGAACATGTCTGGTAGCTGATTTTCAGATTTCACATATGGAGTTGAGATTTCTCTATTTTCAATCTTCTCCCTAATGAAATGATAGTCAACTTCTATATGCTTGGTTCTCTCATGAAAGACGGTTCTTGGAAATAAATATGAGTCACTGCCTGAATATAGCTTCTTAGGTTTATGAACACGACATCCAATCTCAGCCATATAAGCTCGCACATGTAGTATGAGCTATTGAGCCTTGACCAGGCAACTACTCTCCGCTTTGCGCTTCAAGTGCATCTTTATATAAACTATTCCTTCACTGGTATCTCGAGTAACCTCAATGTCATCAATTAACGAATGAGGACCATATGATCTATTTTTGTTTATCAAATTATAGTCATATTTTTCATTAAAATAATACAGCAGATCAAGCATAGTGAGGAGCTGAGCCAGAAAAAAGAACTATACAACACAACCCACACAGGGGCCCAACAAAGAAACGAAGGCTAAAAAAAAGAGGCTATCATTAGTCTCCCTGCTGTTCGGAAACTAACCCATCCAAACAACAGGTAGTCGAGAGGCACAACCAACAAAGGTCCTCCTTAATAGTATCAGAGAAGAAAATTGAGTCTTGAATTTTGTTTCGAAGACTGATCAAAGCCGGTCCTTCGAATGGATACAAACTTTCTCACATGACTGCGATGAAGACCGTACACAAGAACAACCTGGTTGAACTCACCAAGCTATGTCATCGTTGACTGCTTCAAACCATATATTGCTCCATAGATACCTCTTCTTTCAATTCACCATGAAGAATGCCATTCTTGATATTCAGTTGATATAATGGTCAGTTATTTACCTCTACGGAGAGCAATTGAACAATCATTGGGTATATCCTCATAGGGTAGGTGCTCAGACAAAAAATGTGCTAGTGGATAAGAGTTAGATAGTTTGTTTCCTTACCCTAATTTTTCCGCCGAACATACATTTCTAGTGGAGACTTCAGTGGATCTCTAGCACTGCATTAACTAAACGAGGAACAAGGACATTAATAGTAACAAGATATTCTGATGGTAATTGATCAACTTGATCTGAAAAGTATGAAGTAGACTCAAGGTGACATCAACATACAGAAAATGTTTATGTACAATGGGACTGTAAATTGATGCTCTCTTTGTGTTTGAGGGTATCAAAAAAAGATATTTTACAACATGAGAATTGAACTCATCTTTTCAAAAACCATTCTCCTATTTCCATATGCTGACACCCATGCTGCAATTTTACCAAACACTTAAAAATGCTTCAGTGCTGTTTTCTCATCATTGAATATTACTAAAAGTGCACTATTTCCAGTTCAGAGAACTTTCTTCGCATTCTCCCTTCCCTCATACATTCACAGTCCACACATGAACCTGATTTACTTTATATCACCATCAGTTACTGTCACAAACATTTCCCCATATGCTTGCAGCTCTTTGCAATTTTCCTGTTCAGGCGACAATACTAACGATATTCTCACCCTATTCTCAGCTGGTCTGGCATTTACATCCCACTTTTTGTAGCTTTTATTTTCTTCAACTTAAGTATTTTAATGGCTGCCCTGATCCTTTCTTTTATCAGCAACTCTGGACTCTCCTCTTTCCTTCACATTCCATTTCTGATATCTCTTCGTCGTCTCATGCATCCGCCCATCACGCCTTTCGTTTGAGCTTTTGATAATTGTTTTCCGGCACTCTTTTGAACCCTCTCATCTCATCATCTGCCCGGACCATTTTGCCTCTATTCCTTTCCCATCACATTTTTTCCTGTTACATCTCCTTCTGAAAGCAAAGTGAAAACAAGTTACCAGCCCTCTATCTGCATATCCACCTGCTTCCCAGAAAAGACCACCCCCCCCCCCCCCCCCCCAAAATATCCTTCTGGCTTCGGTGTGGTGGTGCTGTCCGCAAGCCCTTGTTGGATCACAGAGATCCATGGAAACACCAACATTAATTGACCCAAACAGGTAACAAGAGGGCTAGGGGATTAAGGTAGGTTCAAGTTTCAGGCAAGGATAAAAAACAAAGATTTGGCTAAGGTTCAGTATCAGAGAAAGGTTAGGCTTAAAAGTACTGCTTGAAGATAGGATATGCTTTAAGGATTTGTTTACTTCTATGTTTGTCAGAAAATAGTATCTGCTGTTTACCAAGAGTAAATAGATCAAGGTAGCGTTGGACTTAACAGAGCTGTTCAGAAAAAGGAATGCTCATCGAATTATCTTTCTGATAAACTAGGAATTGCACAATTCAGAAAGATATCAGGATGACATTGTTATGCAGATACGTTTCTAAGGGGATCTTCTGTAGTTGTCTTTTCACCCATTGATGGTACTTTTTGTGGATCACATAAGAGTATTATCCATCATAATATGGATTCCCGCTAGACAAGTTTTAAACAAGGGTAGGTCTACGCCATCCATTGTCTGAGAAGTCGATAATAAATCAAACATGAGGCATAAAGTTGAGGGAAACTCATGGACGCCCTGAGAAGAATGATGCAAATTCTGCGCTTGCACTCTGTGGCATTAACTATTGTAATGTGTGTCGATACCATCTCAATGCATACAATCTCCACAAGAGGAAAACCCTTGATAAGAACGGGGCGGCATATTAAAGCTAGGGGTGGAAGAAAGAGAAAATCCAAGCAAAAGAAGATAGGTTTGTAAGAGGGACCATAATGGGTTCCATGCTTGTAACTAACAAGCGATCAAAGTTAAGGAGTATAGTAATGCTTTAACCATAATTCCAACTCTGGAGGAAGTGTCATCATGTTCCCTTAGTCAACACATCAATTTATCGAAGTATATAAGGCAAAGGGATTGATATTAATTATTAAGGACCGTGTACATGGAAAATAGTGGCAAGTCAATGGTTTTTTTCTAAGATCCAAATGCATAAAGAATTTGATCCAAGAGTGGAAGGAGGTTAAAATGAGGTGTTCCCATTCAAGTGTAGCAAGATGTATGGAGGAAAGTTTTAGAAGGTTGTGAAGGATCTAAAACCTTCACAATTTGCATCCTTTATCAATGATAATCAACCACATAATTAAATGAATCAATTTAGAAAAATAAAGGGCAAGAAGTTGAATTACTGTTAGAAGGTGTGGCTAAGGGAGAGAGCATTCATTTTTATTGTTAGTAATTGTTTCAAGGGGAGAAGATCTAGAAAAAGAAATATTACAATGAGCTTTTATTTATATGTTTTATTATATTTTATTTTATTTTACATAATAAGTGTAAAGAATTTATATTTTATTAAGTTACCTAATAGTTAACAAGGCTTGCTATTAAAAACGATCAATTAGGTGCCTTTTGCAAATGAGAAAGTACGGTATCTAAATTTTTTTTAAATTTAAATTTAAATTTTATATATATATATATATATATATATATATATATATATATATATATATATTTGTAGCTAGGTGAATAATAAAAGGACTCATAGTCGGAGTCCATAAGGAGTTAGGTGAATTAATATTTTGAGTTGGATTATTGGTCCGGGAAGTCTAGACGAACTAGAGCATGTTGCTTTTCGAGGGATGGAAGTTTTCCATTGTCCTTTTTCATTCCCTCTTCTTCCGGTGGTTGTTTACGTCACCATGTAAATAGTACACAGATTTCATGTTGTGTTCTTAAACCCTATGTATACACCACGCATTATACCAGTCACTAGCGTACCTCATGATGGCTCATTTATTTCTATATATGATCTATTTTGTTCATAACTTCATTTATTTAGGTTGCATAAATTTTATGCAAATTCCTTTGTATGTTTTCACTACTTGTTAAATGTTATTTGTTTGAGTAATGAATGCTTAACCATTGTTGTGGCCAATTTTCAGGCTGCTGGCCATGTAAGACATCTGTCCTCCTTGGACATGGAAGGACTGGGAATCCATCAGCCTAAAGGGGCGAGAACTTGCCCTCCATCCAGGTAGCTAGCCTAGAGTTGTTAAAACTTGTATCCTACTTGATTGCATTTTGTTCCTTCTGGGTGTGAGCTCATGCACATGTTCATGTAAATGAACTGTATATATACTTTTAGGTAACGTAGTCAGAGAGGACATGAACCCAGGGCTGAGTCATGCTAGCAGAACAGTCTTACCACTGGGACCATGGTTCAAAATCTCGTCAGAAACCAGTACGGCGGTACATACCGGACAATACGTGTCAGTTTTGGAGGTCACCAGTACGATACTTTGAATGTATCGTACCAGTGCCTACATACATATTGGTATTTATCGGACGATACATACTAATGCATTGTCCGGAACTGATACGTATAAGGTTTGGGGCTGCAACATGATTGGGATGACTGGATTAGCCAGTTCATATATATATTTTCATAATTACATCTTCAACTTTCGGCTATATAACTGATGCACTTAGATGGATTTCCATCATAAGTCACAATGTCATGATTTGGCAATAATTCGGCAAGAGGTCTATTTGGGAATAAATAAAAATAGTAATAAAAAAATATATCATAATATATTGCAAGTTGGAATAATGTTTTTTATAAACAAATTAAGCTGTAAGTTACTCGATGAGAGGCACATCTATAATTACACAATCCATGTTACCCTATAAATGCATATGCATGATTCATTTCAATTAAATATGGTAAAATTCGGGATATATAATAAAAACCACCAATTAATTGGTGACTTGCCAAATCAGTTCTTTTTTCCAACTCAGCCTATTATTAGACAGACCCTTAATTCAGAGATTTTTTTTGCCTTTTTAATATAAGGGTGAGTTTGGTTAGAGTCATTTAGATTTGAGAAAAGTATTTAAACTCCAAGAATTTGAACTCCAGAATTTCATATATTTGGATTTAGAAATCCTGAGCATTATATAATCAATATCATCGAACCATCCACCTAAATTGTTCGTAAGAATCCAACGGCTATAAAACGTGAATCATGGTCAAATCATGGTTCCCAAGTCCAACATATCGCGTAACCGTAGGACAAACTGATATACCATCCAATCCCCATTAACACACACATATAAGACTGTAAACGGGTCAGATCAACCCAAAACCCAATCCGGAAATTTTATTATATCGGGTGCATACACTTAACCTGTGCTTTCAGGTCGGGCATGAAACATCTGCCTGGCCTTCGAGTTGGATCGACTAAGTGATCAGGTCAGGTCAACCCAACCCGATTTTCTATACAAAAATCATAGAAAACAGGAGATTGTTTGGGCCAGGTATTGGGACAGGTTTCAGGACGGGTCGAGTCGGGCATGAGACACCCAACCCTAACATTTGAGCCCGGTCCGTTAAGTGGTCACATCAGGTCGTCTCAAGCCAATCTTTTGTACATAATAAATCATGGAAAATAGGGGTTGTTTGGGTCGTGTATTAGGCTGGTTTTCAGGTCAGGTAGGGTTGGGTCAAGCATGTGTCATCTTGTTATTGGGCACCCGCACCCAAATTTTGGAGAGAGAAGAGACAGGTAGGGGTGCAAGTTTGGGTATCAAAACCGATTCGAAATCGAAAATTTTGGTTTTCGGTTCAATTCAGTTGGAACCGAAACAAATCGGTTCATTTTATCTTATTTTTTAAAAATCGAACTGAAACCTGAAATTTTCAATTTTTGATTTGGTTTCGGGTTTTTATATATATATATATATATATAGGGAGCCGGTACCGTCCTCCAAGGTCCACATCGAGGTACACATGGCACCCAAAACACTCTTTGGTTGCCACGTGGAGCACAGGTGGATGGTTTAGATCAATTTTAAAAAAAGAAATTTCGAGAAAAACTTTTTTAAAACGTAAGTCAATGTTTGACTAGTTTCAATGGTCTACGTTTACGGATCAAAAAACACATGGTGGAGATGAATTTTCAAATTTTTTTTTGTTAAAATGATCTAAGCAATGCACCCGAGGTCCATGTGGCATTGAAACAATGTTTTGGATGCCACGTGGACCTCCTCTTGGAACCTTGAAGGACGAACACCTTTTCCATATATATATTATATGGATATTATATTTTTAGGCTATTTTCAATTGGGTACCTCTATTAGCGCCCACGCAACCTCTGAAAGCATGCAACCCCTTCAAAACTATTGATTGCTTCGTATCTGATGATGGAGATCTTGTTTCACCCAAATCTTCTATACAATGGGTCTTGAGATCTTGTCTCACCTATCAGACGGTCGGTTTTTTAGTACACATGTCACAGATCCCCAAAAGATGGCGCACTAAAATGCTATGGCACACATCGCATTCAAACGTGATTTCAGGGGTACTTTTTAGGGATCTGTGACATGTGTCATAAAAAACTGACAGTCGGATAGGTGATACATGATCTCAAGATCTGTTTTGTGGAATATTAGGGTAAAAAACGATCTCCATCATCTGATTTGAAGAAGTCAATGGTTTTGAAGGGGTTGCAGACATGGGCGTTTTCAGAGATTGCGTAGCATGGATCAAAATATCGTCCGATACCGATACGCATTGGTTTTGGACCTGAACGGTACGGTAAATTGGGTATTTCTCGGGGCCCCTTAAAAACAGTCAAATTATCGGTCAATTTATCGTTTATATCGTCCAGTGAGACCCCTAGCTTCAAGTGACGAAGGGAAAATACCGGTATGTATCGTCCGGAACCGATACGTATCGGTTTTGGAGCTGGACGATACGTACCGGTTTTCTGAATTTTTGACCCATATTACGTAGGCGTTAATAGAGGTACCCTATTCAATTTTTTTGGATTTTTTTTTTGTTTATTTCGAATTTTTTTTTGGGTTTTCTAATCCTACCTAATCGGTTTTCGATTTTTGCCACCCAAAATTGAAACCGAACCAGAATTAGCTCAGTTCAGACTGGTTCAGTTCACTCAATTTTTGAGTTGGTTTCGGTTTCGGCTCAACAATTGCACCCCTAGAAACACAAAGAATTTAGAGAGAGAGATGGGGAGATAGAGATTTTAGAGAGACAGACGGGGAGATAGAGAGAGAGACGGGAGGCAGAAAGAATTTGGAGACAGAGGGTTTGAAAACTTCTAGAGATAAGTTGGCTCCCCGTGGTTCCCTAGCCATGTGACTGTAAATCCAACTGATATGGATTTGAAATAACTCGTGGGAAGAGTTATTTCAAAATTTTCTTTTTTATACTTACGACTTTATTTCAAATGAAAGTGGATTTGCTCAAATCCATGTCCAGGCTAATCCAAACACTGGATTTGGATTTGATAGTGTCAAATCGCATATTTGAAATCCAAATGACTATCCAAATGCACCCTAATGGAATTCTTAGCAACATCAATTCAATGTTCATGTGTTATCCTGGCGTGGGCTGTTTCTGATATAATGTGACATTAGTCTGAAACAGTTCGTTATCAGTGGATTTTTAAAGCACAAATGTTTGGACACCTGTTGTAATGCTACTTGAAATTTGACTTGACTTTTTCCCCCTATGTTTCTTTCGCAATATTCTAAGATGTCAAAATTGATTTGTTGATCACCTGAACCTAGTTGATTGGGATTAATTGTGAACCCAACCACTTTTAATCCTGTAACATGCACCCAACTGGATTTCCTGATTATGTTGTTTTGATTTCCAGTGATAACCATATGCCAAGGAACATATCATGTCCAGTTTCTCCCATCGGAAGCCCTCTCTTACATTCAAGATCTCCACAGCATATAAATGGAAGGACATCCCCTTCTCCCATATCCAGCCCTAGAACCACTTCTGGCTCATCCACGCCTCTTACCGGTGGAAATGGTGCTATCCCATTTCATCACCTGAAACAGTCAGCCTACCTGCACGAAGGTTTTGGAAGCATGCCAAGATCCCCTAACAGTCCCTACGCCAATGGCTCCATGAACTATCACGACCCTAAGCACGACATGTTTCGAGGGATGCAACCGTGTTCTCATGCCTTCCATGAACTGATGGCAGCCGAAAACGATAGTCTTGGACATCCCTTCTTGTATAATGGACAGTCAGTTTTGGCTGATCGAGTGTCGCAGCAGCTCTTGAGAGATCATATGAAGTCAAACCTAACGCTTGATCTAAGTCGTGGCTCTCCCATGCTCAGCCGCACCAACGGTATCTAATTCACTAATGTTGAGGTCTCAGAGCAGGCTTCCAAGCATATTGGATTTTTTTTTTTTTTTTTTTATTCTGACAAGGTTGGTTTTATCATGGTAAGAGGTGCTAAAGAAACCCATTTGTAAACTAAGGACCCAGAGTTGAAAACTGTGGAATAAGATCGGATCATTGGGAACTTGGAAGCTGAAGTAGTTGTTGAAGGAGAAGTGTGGTTCTTCTCATTTACGGCCTGGCTGCCCTCTCTAGCACTCTTTATATGGTAAGAAACTTGCTATGAGTATTCGTCATTTTATTGACCACTTGAGGGGGTTAATTTTGATGGAAGAGAGGGATAAGAAACCTTCTCATTTCTTTTCAAATTGACAGAACACTTTGAATTTCAAAATCTTGAAGCAGCTCTTGAAACAATCAAAATGATTTTAATATTTTTTATTTGATTCGATCAATGTAAGGGGACTTTCAAGTTTCAACCTTTGATGATCAAAATTCTTTTTGTTTATGAATTTTAGTTTGTTCCTAAGAATTTGCGCTGAGCTGGGGGAATGTTTCTCTGATTACTTTAACTGATGATTGTAAATATGTTTTCATGATTTTGAAGATTTTAAAATGTGTCAATGGTGAAGCTGATTCTTATGGAGCTTATACATGTTATTATCTTCCTTCATCAATTGCTAGTCTTAAACTCCTTGACACATTTCCTAATCTGGCTTGTTAAATTCTTTTGTATTTTCAGGGGGAAACGGCTTCCAACTTTCTTGAATTCAGCAGATCCTTACAGTGAAAATTTTCTGCATTTCCAGTAGTGGAAAAGAACTGTAAATTTTAGATCAACACAGGAAAATGGAGAGTTGAAAGAGGTTGTAACATGTGGACATCTTTTCTTTTTGCTTTAAGTCACTGTACAGAAGCTGGGGAACTGGAGTCGGGGTCCAGATTTTGGCCGCTGGGTTATATTGAGAGCCTATGCTGATTTGTTTATTTTGTTGGCTCGAGTTAATTGTTGTTGTAAACTGTTCAATCTTTATGTACATCACTACTGCATCAAATTCAAGAAATCTGATTTTAACCTTTTTTTAGTTTTACTTGTCTCATTTATTATTAATTTTTCATATAGCAGAAATTGTTGCAAGTAAATGAGATTTCATAAAATAAGGTTGACAAATAAGCTACATCTCTCATGTCATATTCCCCCGCCCCGACCCCACCCCACCCCACCCCACCCCCTCCCCTAATTTGTTATGAGACTACTCCCTACTGTCCCAGCGTAGACAAACCGTTACTGCTTCATTTTTTCTGCAAATCTAATTTGTAGGTGTTAAAACATCATAAAATCCTCACTCAACTCATAAAAACATAAATAATTCCATATAAAAAAAGAAATTCGAAAAAAAAGATTGAGAAGCAGCTTTAGCGCCTAAATTAGAAAAGGAAATTTTCAAAGTACCACAATTTTTCAGGGACGAAAACCATTGACTGATTTGAAATAGACTATGGAGATTTTTTTTGTTCCAATCTTCCCTATGATAGATCTTAAGATCATAGCGTGCCAATCATACGGTCAGATGTTGATTCTACATGGCACACATCCCTAAAAGTGAGGGTCAACTCCTTTACCCATGATCCATGTTACTTTTGGGGATGTGTGCTGTGTGAAATCAACATCTGACCATCTGATAGGTGCGCTACGATCTTAAGATCTATCATGGGAATGATTGGAGCAAAAAATAATTCAAATCCGTCGATGATTTTTGTCAATGAAAAATTGTGGTACTTACTTCGGAAATTGGTGAGAATAGCCGTACACATTTAGAAATCGCTAAGTGAGAGAAGGAATTGCTTTGGGAAGAGTCCATCCATGAGATGGATTCTTCGTATAGAAGGAAGAATCGATTTTGGATAGACTCCATCCTTGAGACGGACTCTAGTGAGGGATGAGAGATGAATCGGGGCTGGATTAGGGTTGCGTTTCTAGAAGAAAAAAATTTCTTATTTGCAACCTGCCAAATAGGCTCAGTATATATATATATATATATATATATATATATATATATATATATATATATATATATATATATATATATGATGCGGCAACCCTAAGTTAGCAACTTAGGGTTGAACTCTATGCTAGTGCCGTTTGGATGCCAAGTGGCACTAATTTTTTTATTTTATATATTTTTTAGATCGCATGCCATATGGCACAAGAACTCAAAACAATTTCTTTTTTCGAATGACAGGTCACGTGGCATGTGATTTTGGGCCCATGACCTAGGGTTCAACCCTAGCTCACTAATCTAGAGACTCCTTTACCATATATATAGAACTATAACCAAAGTTGAGTTGCCTACCCTAGAACTATAATCAATTCTATAAAAAAAAAGAACTATAACCTAAGTTGAGTACAGATTGAGTACAAACATTTGCGTTGAGTATAGACATTTGCCTAATGTGCAGGGGTATTCTTTGTGGCCATCAGAGTCAGTCGTAGGGTCATTTTTTTTCTCCGCGTCAGAGCATCTTAGGTGCATCATCAAGTCATAAGGGTTGCGTCGAGTGTGTTGGTCATAGGCCACGAGGGCGCCGTAACATAATAATATAAAGGGTTGAGACATGGTCGTGTGAGGGGACGATGCGAGGCGTTGTGGGCGTATTGGTACGGAGGATGTGTGTCATATGGGTAGTATGTCAAGCCAATATATTTGAGGTTCTTCCGTTATTTCTCCATAACTACTGTTTTACCCTATATAGGAGGACATGAGCTGGAGTCCCTCGACCCAACACGTGCACTAGCCTTGTGGGCTTGAGTGTGTGTGTCCGGGCCTTGTTTAGTGCTTAGTCGCTTTAGTTGCGTCGTGTACTAGGGCCATCTTGTTTGGGCTGGTTTCCAGTCACCCTCGCGGTGCGGGTCTACCCCCAAAGCGGGGTTGCCCCTCTAATCGTCACTATCTATCGCATTCTTAGTTGCCTACGGGAATTCGCATAAGAATTCTCTAACCTGCTGTGTTATTTCATAAGGTTGTGAGTTAAATTAGGCTTACTTAACGCATCGAGCGTTAGGTACACACAGGCTGACACTACTAGACGAGTGACTCCGTGAGACTACGCTCGCCCCCAGCTGATTAGGTCTCACTAGCCGATATAGGCATTTCAATATAGGGTACCTTTAGACGCACCCACAAATTTTTATTTTTTGGGGGGAGGGGGGCGTGGGAACCAAATTTCCCTTTATTTTGTAGGCGCCCAACATGATTCAGTGGGTCATAAGGAAGAGCACCCACCCACTTTTTTATTTCCTTCTCCATCCTTCATCTTCTCCCCACCTCCTTAATTGCGGCGAGTTGTACAACCCACGCCGGCGATTCAGTACATTCTAGCGACTTCTCCATTCGGCCGGTGATTCCGTATACGCCGGCGACTAAGCCATTCCACCAGTTCTTTAACCTCCTTCATTCCGGCTAGTCGTACAACCCACATTGGCGAATCCATACATTCCGACAACTCTTCCACTCTGCCGGTGACTTCGTATAAGCCGTCGACTCTTCCATTCAGCCAGAGACTCCTCCATTCTGCCAGCGACTCCTCCATGGAACCCTCTTGAAACCTAAACCTTGGAAGCCTTTCGAAATGTTACACCATAGAACCCTCTTAAAACCTTAGACTATGGAACCCTCTAGAAACCTTGAACTCTAAACCCTAAATCTTAAGATGAGAAAAAGAATGGACGGTACATATGGGGTCGGTGCCAATTGTCAGTGATTTAAAATTGATAGTGGGTACTCACGTCGTCCGTTTAAAATTACAAACAGTGGTCACCTATTGTAAAAACAGAGAGTGGGTACCTATGGCCGATTTTAAACTACAAACGGTGGGCACCTACTGCTTCTTCTTCGTTTTTTTTTTTTTTTTTTTCAAGAGGGTTTAGAGTTTAGGGGTTCAAGAGGATTCCATAATTTAGGATAGGTGTTAAAATTATAAAATTCACAAGAAAATAAGAAATGAAAGAGAAGAAGACAAATTGCTTTTTTTTTTTTTATAACTTGGGCATTCGCGCCTAATCTTAAGGACACATGCGCACCTCAAATTCAGCATATATCGAGTCAGCATAGAATATAAATCCCTAGGGTAGCCTCAAGGGGGGAGGAGATTCAAACTCAAGTCTCTGACCAGCTCACCTAACCCCTTGAGGTTTATTGTGTGTTACAATATTCATGTGTAGTTATCAAATAAGGTATATTCTAATACTCCAAACTCGATCTTACTTGTTAGTAGTTACCTCCTGTCTATGAATTCCATCACTATTGCATCTCGCTCATTTTACTTGTTAGTGGCCACCTCCTTTCTATGAATTCCATCACTATCCTTTCTATGAATTTCATCACTATCGCATCTCACTCATTTTTGCACTCATCTTTGCGTCTATCCACATGAAATATAAAAAGGCATTAAGAAGATAAAAAATAAAAATTACATAAGTTAATTTTATGTAGAAGAGATAAAAGAAAAATGAAAAACTTATGCGTCAATAAACTTCAAGAAAATATGATAGTGAAAGTAATGTCAAAATCATGGCTTTGATATCATATTAAAATTAAAAAATTCACAAGAAACTAAGAAGATGAAAGAGAAAGACAAATTGCCACGAATCGCTTATATTGTTTACCGCGTGCCATATTCTGATACTATAAATAAGATTACAAATACAACGTTTACGATTATAATTGATTTAGATAATTATAATTAGTTAAAATAATGCGTAATTATTAAATAAGGTATATTCTTATGATAGGGTTCCATGGAATAAGATTTGAAGAGCATTCGATGGTGTTTTTCTTATTTTTTCTCAGGTTTCAAGAGTTACCGGAAAAGATAGGGTGGGTGTGAAGATTGGTGGATGTTAAAAGAATATATATCAAGTGGGCGTTCCATAGATTTTTTTTAAGTCATAAATGGGATACCCACTTATGTGGGAAGCCGATGGGTGCATTTAAAAGTACCCTTCAATATATAATATTCGTTAGGTATGGATAGTCCTAATTTTTATTTTGGATTAGTAAATTTTTTCTCTCATGCCTTATTAGAATGGGACAAGAAGGGTTTGTTTCTTGGATAGGTAAGTTGGATTAGAAACTGCTGTTAGAATAGTAACACATCGACTTTGGGTTGGAGCCCTTGCTTATATATAACCTAGGCAAACCTTATATTATAAGTTGATTTTGTGACATTGAATTAGGCCCATGCTATATTTAACCTAAAGCCTCCAACCCACAATGGTCAAAGTTTTGATAAATTTTAAATATGCTCCAAATTTTACTGAATTTTATTTTATTAATTTTTTTTTTAATTCTTTAACATTGTTAAAATATATATTTACACTAGTGAAACTAATTTTCAATCACACAATGGATCTTGAGTTCGTGCAAAACATATCAAACGGTAAGATTTTGATTCTACATTGAATAAATATCAAAAGTAACCCGATAACCCTTCTCATGATATGCCCATAGATCAAAGTCACTTTGGGGATGTATGCCACGTGGAATCAAGATCTAATCGTCTACTAGTTGGGCTATGATCTCAAGATCTATTGTGTGAAATATTTGGTACCTCTATTTGTCATAACCTCAAATTTTTGGGAATTGTACACGTCATGAATCATGCACGGGTATGTGTGGTTCACAAGGGAACCAAAACTAATAGGTATACACTTTGTATGTGTGTGTATGAAATACACTGACTTTCACTAAGTTATATATAAGTGAATGAGGGGGGAGAGGGTTTCCCCAATACGTGACCTAATTAACTCTAGATAGAGAGAAGGAAAAGAGAAAGAGAAGAGAGGGAATCAGAAAAGAGAATAGAGACTCGTTGTTCTAGGCCGATAGAAGATTGGAAGAGAGCTAGATGAGGAACCTTGATGAGTTTTTCATCTAATTAGAACTTGGATCACGTTTACATTAAATACATCGATCGAGGTATGATTTTTAAATACGTATATGGGTGATTAGATAACGTAGGAAGCATTAACTGAAATATTTTTTTAGGTTAATTAATTCTAATAAGACTTTAGATGAAAAAGGAAAATAGTCTTCGAACTGATCAGCGATTACGTCCATCGTGGCTCGCTCGAGCGGTCTAATTGGCTCACTCGAGCGAGGACGGGATATAAAACTTGAGAAAACAAATTTAGTTCTGGGCTCGCTCGAGCGAGACCCAAAACAAAGGGGAAGCTCGCTCGAGCGAGGCCTCCAGTAAAGCTTCAAACGGCTCGCTTTAACCGCTCGAGCGATTTCGATTTAACCGCTCGAGCGAGAAGTCGTGTTCGCTCGCGCGAGGCACTACACAAATTTTAATAGTTTAGTGTAATACATGGAGGCTATGTGCTCCAATGATTCTAGTGACCTTTCTAAACATATTCTAAGCACATGAAATGTAGGTTGACATAAGATCGTGACGTGTAAACCTCTACGAGAAAAGTGTACATTGGAATTGCGTTGAGGTAGGAAATATTCTTGAAACATGTGCATTATTTCGTCAACTCATATATGTAGTGTATTTCAATTAAATAGTCAAGTATTGTATGATCATTATGAAAAAAGGGTATGTGAGTAAGTTTCAAATGTGATAATCATGAGGTCCTCAAGGGACGTAAAAATTGTAAAATGGACATCTAGATGGTACATTGAACCAATGGCATCCCAGGGATGCAGATGAAAACTAACAGTGAAACGAAAGTAAAGTGATAAAACTTAATGTAATAAAATTAGCGCAATCACGGTGAATAACTATATGTACAGCACGTTCGATATTTTTATTATTTAAGGTTTGATTAGAATACCCCACCGACGTAGCGGGATACCCACGACTGACTCGGCAGGATATCCGTGACCGGTACGGCGGCCAATCCGTATATTCATAGCACATCCCAGGGATGTAGATTTGAAAATAGACCCCGCCACCTACGAGAAAGGGGCTTGGGCAGTATTCCCAGGGAGTACACATAATAACTGTCTAATTATACGACGATGGTGGGTATTCCATCGGGGCTCGATGCTATATTGCTCGGGGATTACTTAAGTTAAGATTTAAGTGATTAGGCCAAATTCACAACTAAACCAAAAAGGAGAATAAATAAAAACCATGCAAAGTAACAGTTGAAATCATTATTTTATTCCAGTTATTTCAATTATTTTTCATAAGTGTTATTCGATAATTTATGCTTTTAAAACTGCTGACATATATGTGAAGGTTAATCTATATGTTCATTTTGTTTCCCTACGGATCTAGGATGTAGCTCACCCCTTAGACTATACGTCGCAAGTCCAGGACTAACGGCAGCGAAGACTTCTGGAGACTTTGATCCAGGGGATTCAGATTTCGTGCCCACAGAGGAGTCAAAGCCTCCTCATGAGGAATTCTTCTAGGAGACCCATTGCATACTTTGAGAGTGACTTGAGAGTATTAGGTACGGCTTGGTATGTCAAGCCTCTTTATTTGAATGTAATTAAATACCGTTATTCTTTTAACAAACTGTCTGGAATGAACTGATATCACCAACGGTTTGGTAAGTTCTTATGCGCATGAATTGGCATGGGACAAGAACTGCCTTTAGAGACCCAATTAATTTTAAACATATGAATACTTGTTAGAGTAGATATATGTGCCTTAATCGCAGTTTTTTACTTGTACATACCAATGTTTCGTATAGATTTACAGGGCACGGCATTGAGGGTCGTTCTGATGGCACGGATTTCGGGGTGCTGAAATTCCGGTTGTCACACTATTACTACTCACGCAATCTCTGAAAGTGCTCATATGTGCAACCCCTTTAAACCCATTAATCACTTTGAAAGAGATGATGGGGATTGTGTTTCACCTTAATCTTCCACACAATGGATCTTGAGATCATGTCGCACCTATCATGGTCAATTTTTAATTTCACATGTCACAGATCTTCGAAAAATTTTCATTGAATCCTATGGCACACATCACGCTTAAACGTGATTTTAGGGCCATTTTTTACGGATATATGACATTTGAAATAAAAAACTAATCGTCTCTGAAAGATTGGGGTGAAACAAGATCTCCATCATCTGATCTGAAGCAATCATAATGATAAATCACACTTTAATGGGGTAAAATAAAATGTGAGTTTTTAATGGTGTAAAATCATTTAAACACCATTTGACAAATCATAGGTGTGCCGCATAGCATAATGATGAATCACACTTTAATGGTGTGAAATCAAAAGTGATATTTTAATGGTATAAGATAATTTAAACACCGTCTAATCGATCATAGATTGAAGGCTGAGCAATGAATGTGAACCATCCGATTGATGAACTATAATATCAACCCTTAAAATTAAAACTAATGATTGATATTATAATCCACTGGTCAGATGGTTTAAATATCCCTAAAAAATAATTTTGACGGTTCAGATCACCTATATCGTAAACCCTTATGGTCTAAAATTATTTTAACACCATTCTAGTATGTATTTGACTTGCTGGTGAGTCGGTCCCATACACCATATAAAATGCAAAGCCAAAAGAATAAAAAGAATATAAAACAAGAAGAAGGAGAAGAAAAAACGACTTGAGAAAACGGAGTAGAAGAAAGAAAGGAGAGTCTCCTCCTTTTTTCTTTTTTCTTTTTCCTTTCTTCTTCTTCTTCTTCTTCTCCTCCAATCTTTTTTTATTTTTCTGGGATTAAACCTAATCTATTTTTTCTTCTTCTTTCCTTTTTTTTTTTTTTGTGTGTGCAAAAAATGGCTTTTATTAAGCAAATCCGGCGAGAATGAGCCGGATTCCGGTGGGTTTCCTTTAAAACCCCTTCCAAAATATGGGTTGCCTTTAAAAAAATGGGTTTTATACCCCTTAAACAACGAAAACCCTTTTTTTTTTCTACCCCTTAAACAACGAAAACTCCTTTTAAAAAACAGTTGCCCTTAAAAAAAATTCGATTTTATACACCTATAAAATCACCATTCAAAAATTATCGGCCGATAATTCAGAAATTACCGGGCGATAATTTAAAATTATCGGCCAAAACTGAGATGTATCGGCCGAAAATTTGAAATTTCGGCCAAGATTTTAATCCATGACCTACATTGGCTGTGGGACTATTGACTAGCCTAAGAGGTAGCAATATTGTCAACCTCCCATTGTGCTAATAGGCCCAAAGCACAAGCAGTCTGCGCCAACCCCGTGTGGACATTTGATTATTGGGACCGACACCATTTGGTGTTTAAGCGATCTTACACCCTTTATTGATTTATGATCTTGCGATGGGTCTAAAAACCACTCTCTTCGGAAGATTTGAATCATTCGAACCATGCACTCTAATACCAACAGTTCTTAACTTTGATGGCTGATATTAAAGATCACCTGGGGTCTAAAAACCACTCTTTTCGGAAGATTCGAATCATTCGAACCATGCACTCTAATACCAACAGGTTTTAACTTTGATGGCTGATATTATAGTTCAGCGATCATATGATTTACATCCTCTTATAAGCATGATCCTTTGACTGATATATGTTCTATCCAGCCATATGGCACAAATGTCATGCACCAATAATATCATTAACTTCCGTGAGCTGCCCTGCACGGAGTCAATTCTTAGATCTGCACATCCCAGGCCATATAAGCTTATCTAATTATTTTTTATTGTTTTTATTAATTAGATTATATAAAATATTAATTAGATTGAATGAGAAATACTTTATCTTTAGTAAGAAAATATTATAAATAAGTGATCTAATCACTTTTAGGAATCACTGAATAAAATAGTTAAAGTCTAACGAGAGAGATCTTCTAAACAGATCAAAGGATGCTCAACTATCTCGAATCAACAACTTTTTCATCTTTATTCTATTTTCATTTTATAAGCAACAAGGAGCACTGAGCTATAAAAAGGATGAGGGCGACTCCGCCCACTGGTTGTACCACACAACCGACGTTAGTCCATCCACAGAAAAAGAAACGGAAGCCTGCTGAAAAACGCTAGCTTGCTAGCATGCGGATTATGTTTGTATGGCTCGCTTTTGCTTTTGAAGCGATACAATTGAGCACGAGCAGGCTCAAGCTCAGCTTGGATTTAAGGCCCAGTACAAATCAAGCGTGTTAAGGTTTGGGTCAAGTCAACCCATCCCATTAGCACACCTAGTGCCCATAAGTTTCCACTAATCCTCATGCAGAAAACTGAAGGAAATCAGAACTCATCTCTCTGCCATCCTACAGCAAACTAATAATAGGGAAAAAAAATTTCATGACCTCCCAAACAAGTACGTCAATGCAAATTTTTACGCTCTTTATTGCACATCACTCGTTCGCTTTTCGTATGCCATTAGCTGGTGAATTATTATAGTATAGTTCAAATAGGAAGCATGTTATTGGTGTTCGGAGAAACCCACCTAGGAAATGAGCTGAGATATAAAGCCAAGGGATCTGTAAACAGAGATTTACTGTCAGTGATCTCTTACAAGCACCTCAATTGATCAAACCCAAGCTGAACTCCCATAATTTTTTCGCCAGCTCCATATCTTTAGCTTGTGAGCTCGCTGAAGCTTTGTTACTGTCCAAAAAATATTCGCCGCCTACCCCCTTAACATCCGGGTGCAATGCCACATAGCATGTTGTCGCCGCACCCTACAACAGAGTTCAATGAATGATTAGCAATTGAAAAAGAACAGGAGCACGCTTAATTTTTCTGTTTTGAGAACAAAAATAATGAAGACACTAGTAGAATACATGTACATGACTATATAACCCAGGCATATGTACCATGGTGCAAAAACCGAGCTTGCTGAGCTAGAAGTAGTTTAGTAGTTAGAAACAGGAGAAATACTGAAGAACTTAATTGTTGCCGGTCATTGTTAACAGAGTAGTGAATTTTGGGCTATCAAAAGGATTTGGTGGTGGCTCAATATTGCAACCAAGGTTGCAGGTTCACTCTCAGCTTACTCAAATATTAAAAAATAAAATAAAATAATAATGATAATAATATTGAATAAATAAATAACCTTTTTGGTGGAGATATTTGATTATGCATACATGCACATAGGAACTGTTCTACTATAGACAAAAGCATTGTGATATATTAGTGAGCCATGTTTTATATTGTTGATAACATCAGTGAATCAACACTGCTCACGCCAGCAGATTCTACATCAGATAGGAGGGACAACCATTGGAAATGTGGCCACCACTGACATTATTGTGCATGCTAACATAGAATATCCTCATGCATATGGTATATCTGTAACAAGTTTGAATATGCACTGACACAGAGTTCGGATTAAATTCTCACCTGCTGAACATTTTTTAGAAAATATTTACCAAGTGCACCAGCAATTCCTGCATTATACCAACAGATAAACAGGTTCAATGTAAGTGCCTCTGAAACAGGAGAATATGTATCAAACACATGAAATAAAGCAAAAAGTATCCAGGTGTGTCGCACTCTTAAATCTGTTTACAGACTGAGACCGTCTCCTCGTGCCTGGTTTCAGTGATTAGTGCTTTGTTCCTAGCATGGACTTCACTCGCTGTCATTTGGATAACACAAGCTTTATCCATACAGGATAAGGAGGCCTGAGGACTCTATTACCGGCATATGTCGATCATGTACATTTATTACTCATGTCAAAAGCACAGTTAGGCCGAGCATTCGAAAGTAAATGATTTAGGTCAATTCAGGTTAATTATTGGCATAGAGGTCGCTCGTTGTCTAAGTGGGATATCACTCTCTCAAAGGAAATACACTCTTGAACTATTACAAGAGACTGGCATGCTTGGATGTGGATCTGCCAAATCTTCGATGGACTATAAGCATCATCTTCATGCAGATGTTAGCGTGTTTCTTTCAGATCCCTCTGAATATCAAAGACTTGTTAGCGCCTTATACATCTCATCAATACCCGTCAAGTTCTTACATTTATTGTATATACTAAGGGCTCTCAATTGCCCAAGTTGGCCCAGAGTTCGGCCAAAGCTGGCCAGGATATAGCAGGCTTTTCGGGTCTGTAAGCCTAGCACAGGACCACACCCAGGCTAAGCAGGATCTGGTCGGGGTAAACTTGGTCGGGCTTGGACTAGGTAGCCTAACATCCCGGTCCAAGCCCGTCCCGGTTCATGTATATAATATAAAATTACATTTAATAGACTTTAATGTAAGGGAATTTCACGAAAATGCTCTGATATACCATTGAAAACTTTAAGAAGCCTTCCACAAATTGATTAAAAATTTTGATTTAAAAAAAAATTAGCTAAAACAAAATACTGCAACCTGGCCCAGCCTGCTAGGGCCACGTTTGGGCTCAATACTTCTAGGCCCGGGTTAGGGCTTGGCTGGAAAGTAACCTAATCCGGCACAGGCAGCACATAACTGGGTATAGCCCTACCCCGCCCACTGAGAGCTCTCTTTTATATGTTGTTGCCCAGTTCATGCACTCACCACGAGTCCCTCATCTTGATGTGGTTCATTGCCTCTTGAGTTATACGAAGTCTTTTCCAATAAGAGGACAATTCAACTCTGATGTTGGGCATACCACTATCAATTGCTACAGCGATACTACATTGGGACTCCCAAATGATCGTCATTTTACACTTTTTATTATTGTGCCTTCCTTGGGAGCAACCTCGTGTGGAAAAGAAGATACCGTTTCACGGTCTAGTTGCAACTTGCAAGTCAAAGTATCATGTGATGGCACATGAGCTTCTATGGTTATGAACAAAGCTTATTGAAGTTGATCTTGACTTCTTGATGCAGTACAAACGCTAAAACCCTAATTATGCGAATTTGGGATTAATTTCAGATTAAATTGAATAGCGAAAATATTCAAATTACCCACCACATAAAAATAATTTAATTAATACAATTAGGCTAACTCAATTTTAGCGCTCACATGCATTAAAATTTTTTGATCTAGAAAAATGGCTCCGATGAAGGTACTCTAGTTTAGGACATAAAGTGATAATTTTGGTATCGTCTCTCGACTCCGCTAGGGTTTGAAGAAATCAAAGGCCCGAAGGATTTAATTTAATCAAGGGATAACCAAAGGATGAATCAAATAAGAAAATATGAGACAAATATTCCAGCAACTAATCAATTAGGGATTTTGGACTTTTTTATCAAAAAGAATAAAGAAATAATATACCTGGAAATAATTATGAAGATAGAAAAAGAAAGATAAGGGCTCTAAAGCTTCACACCAAAGAGGTACGTCGACTTCGCACCAATCCGCACAATAAAAGAAAGATTTTCTCTCCGAGTTTGAAAGAATCTCTCTTTCAGATGAAAACTTTTCACAAGCTCTCTAGGGTTTGCACAAAAGCAAGTCCTTAATTCATTAATCAATCAACTATTTTAAATTGTGTTTACAAGGCTTTTATCTAGGCTAAGAAACTCTAACTAAACAATAAATTCAAAATAAGAAAGTCCTAAAACAATTAAAACTCTAAATGACAAGTTTTTTTAAAACTCAACTAGCCGCCAATTTGCGGAAGACTTTCACGGAAGTCCATCATATGACCACAGATATCCATCCTCAACGGGCCAGCACAAAGACCAAAGTTGGTCTAAATCATGGATGTCCATGATTTATCACGAACGTCCATGCGATAAATTCCAAAGACGCTCATTTTTGCAGACGTCCCTCCTGAATCCCACAGACGTCCATCAATGACGACATTTTCTCTTGTTTTCTTTTGCTTTCTTCCTCTCCTTTGCTTTGAATATTCTTCTTACGCTTTCCATACCAAGCATTTTGGTTGATGTCCCCATCACTTCCTTCACAAGAAACTCCATGCTAAAATTATTGACACTCCTAAGATTCTCATCTTCTTAGCAGCTTGTTGATATCTTCACTAAGGCAATTGACTCTCTCTCTCTCTCTCTCTCTCCCGATCTGTAACCCTAATATTATCATTTGCTACCTCTAAACCCTAAACCTTTCCTCACTGATCCAAACCTAGAACCATTACAAAATTCATGTAGTGAATCCCTATATATTTATATGGCTAATTTCAGTGGGGGCACTCTTTTTAACTGTATAAGCCTAGCTGTCATCCAATAGGTAAACTAAGCATGCCCCTAGATTTATTGACCAATCAATGGATCATCTATTGGATGATTCCTAAATCCACCGCTTATAACTTTTGTTGACCGTCTACAAGTAGATAATCAATCAGAAAATTAAAAACGTCTGATTGATTCAATTTTGGGTCACGGGCCATGCAAGAGGTAGCTACCAATGGACAATCCAGATTGATAGGCATGAGTGCAAAAAATGTTAAATACAACTTTTTCCTTCATAAAGAACTCTCAGCGGAACTTTTCCCTAAATATACAAATCTTAAGAAACAAACAGTGATCTGAAAAAACCAAATAGCGGAGTTACCATTTAGAATGCTGTGATGCCGCAGAAGATTGGTGACAATAGCTCCTGGATGAAGTGAATTTGCAATTATCTCCACCCTTTCCTCCTGTTCAAACAAAAGAGTACAAGCAGCATCTCTCAAGTTCGATACAAGCATTTCAATAGAACAAAATATGATCATATGATACATTGCCAAACTACATGAAAGCAAAAGAACTTATATATGTAATGAGTATCAATGGTCAATTATATTGATAATATGGTGTCACGTTGATGAAAGTTTAAGTTGAAATATGACATTCTATGTTCAGGAAGGATATACCAGAACAGCTTCTACGTTGTATGAAAAGCTTTACAAGTCAAAGGAATGCGTGCCATCCTTTTTCATATAAATATATTGTGCAATTCAAACTATAAATGGAAAGCTATGTTTCCACAGACAAAAAGTTTCATGTCTTGTGCTGACATCTATTGGCATGAATCAAGGTTACCTAACTCGTTATGCAACCTTGCGAATCGCAAACCGGTTTGACGCGGTTCGATTCGCCCCGGTTCGCTCAGGAAGGGCAAATCAGCTTACGCATTACCTTTTTCTTTTTATATACAGCCAAAAACCACTGCTAGAGAGACTTGAACAGTAGTCTCTTTGCCCAGACGTCAAACACAGAACCAGCACTTCAACTGCATCATTTGTATAAAGTCTACATGTATGTTTTATATATATTGAAAATTATTATGCACACATGAATAATATAAAATTTATTAAAATATATTTTTATTCAAAACTCATCCTACCCCTAGCAAACCGGGTTCGGTGGGATATAGCGAATCACGAATTACAAACCCGAATTTGAACCGAGCGAACCAGCGAATCAGGTAACAATGGTATAAATTCCTGTGTCAGTTAACGATCGAAAAAGTTGTGTGTTGACAATGTGTGTGTTACATGACACATGGAAAATAGATTAGACATTAAGTTACAATAATGCTGCTTTAAAGGAGCTATATTACATGTTGTATCAAATTGATTTATATAACATATGAGGTTTTCTTATAAAATATAGATGCCATTCAATCCAGAACGTCCAATAGATGGGCCACCTCCTAGATGGGCCTAGCATAAAGTTTCCTGACGGAATGTTCCTTATGTTGAAATTTATGCAGAAAATAACTAGTGGTTGTTTTTGCCTTTTACGATTTTACTTTTTACTGTTCTATGTATTTACCTTTTGGTTGATTAGTAGCTTCTAAAAACCCACTTCCCCTCCAAATAGGTGATGAGATTGTTAATTTGTTAAGTAGATGGATCTAGAGAGATGTTATGGCATAGATACTTGTGCTACAAGTTATTTGGGCTCTTTGAAGGTATTAGAGTATGTGAGTTTCTTGTATCAAGTAAAGCTTACTCTTTTAAGGTATTTCTGATGCTTTTTTCTTTTATATTATTGTCCTTAGATGTTGTGATTATTTGTTCTATTTCCAAAATGGAACAAAGTTGTGTATTCGTGTATCTGTTCCTTTATTTATCTCAACAGTTGAGCAGGGAAGAATTGCAACCGTACCAAGACGTACTAGAGTCAGCTTGAAGAAAAAACATCTTAGAAGTAGAGAGATAACAAGCAATAATGGAGTAAATCCTTTCTTAGCCGACGGTTCTGACTGTTAAAGGCAAAGATACGCTTTTTGGAGCACGAAGAAGAGTACCCCTTTTCTCTAATAAAAATTGTGAGAATTGGTCGAGAAAGGGCACGTTGAAGCTGAGGTTCCTTAAGAAAATCCCAAAGAAGTCGGACAGAGAGGCTGAAAGCACTTTTTTTTAAATGCACGAAGCATGGGCAAAACCATTTTCGTTGAATTTCAATTGCCATGAAATCAAAGACAAATGGGACTCACTACAAAATGAGTATAAAGGTAATGCCTAGGTATTGACAATCAAACTTCCAACTCATACGTACGAAGTTTGGAACTTTGAATATGAAAGAAAATGATTCTATGTAAAGTCACTCTCCTACTATGCTGGAATATGTGAATCAGATTAGAACATCCAGTGAATATTTATCGGATCAAAGAGTTGTTGAAATTTTTTACAAAGCATAGGAATGAAACATGATCATGTTGTGGCTGCAATTGAAGATTCTAAAGATTTCCTAATTAATTTATCAGCAAGGATCTCTTCAATCACATAAGAACGGATTAAATACATATAATGAAAAATCAATTGAGAATGCAATTCACACCAACCTGAATTTGTCAAAGGAAAAATAGAGCAGTGTTGTAGGAAATTTCAACATGACATTTCCCTTGAGGGCGTGGAATGGTACATTCGTTCAGAGGAAAGAGAGGTGGAGAATGATTTGGTGGTAATAACCAGAGAACCAGTGAAGGTAATGAGTAATGACAAAGGTAAAGTTCAAAAGCCTCGGTATTATTATTGGAAAAATTTTGGTTGTAAGGAAAGATTTTGTGGGAAAGGAAGGTCAGAGAGAGAGAGCCACTTACAGAAATAAAAGCGTCACTCCAGCAAAGTGGAACAATAAGGGAATACTTGGTACCAATGTTTTAAAACTGGTCTATGTCAGCCAAATCAGCCAACTGGCTGGCCGATTATTGGTGGATACGGGCCGATATGCCATATATAGTGGGCATATTAGCCCAAATTTCAGTAACATATCAAAAGGCATTTTTATAATTTTTTTAAAAGGTAAATGATATATATATAAGCTTATATTATGCTATATCAGCCGATATGGACAAATACGGGCAAAATATATCAGCCGATATGGTGCAGATATATATCCTTCCCCATATCACAATTGTGTACTTACTTGGATAGGGTCAATTCCGATACATCAGCCGATATGTATTAGAATCGGCCGATGTTTGAAACCATGCATGGTACTGTCAAGGAAAGAAGCAAAGAAAAAAGAAATCAAGGAAACAACTTAATCTCAGACTCAAAATAAAGTACAAAAATGTAAAATCTACTGAAGAAAAAGAAAATAGTGTAAGTCAAAATTTATTTTTTGCACGTTATCTACTAAAGAAAGTACTGAAAAACTTAGATAGTGGATGTAACATTCACATGGAAGGAAATGTTGAGGCATTTATCAGTTAGGATAAATCAGTGACAACAAGGTGAAAATGGGAAATGAAAATGCCCGTTAGGCTCAAGGATAAGGAACTGAAATACAATGAGATAAAAAACCAAAGGGTAATGTCATTTTTCTTATTACTAACTTAGAAAACACTATAAGCAAGCTCATATGATAATAAATTTTGGTATCCCCAAGTATTGGGTATCTTATGCTTCATCCTTTGATTATCATATTCCCTCATTTACCAATTTAACAGGACAAATTAGATATAACAAAATGTGCTTTCTAAGCACAAGGCAAGCTATAAAGAATTACAAACCTCAGACAATCAAAGATCAAACTTAAATGTAATGGTCTTATAGAGCAAGACAGCATTACAGTACTATGACTCATTATACCACCGTTGGATGAAGATCCAATGGAAACGCAATGGTAGCCACATCATTAACAAAAAGCTGCTGTTGTCAGTGTTAGAGACCAAAGTTGTACAGCCATTTTTTACGAAGAAAAAAAAGTTGTACAAGCATTGGATCTTCATCAATGATTGCGCCCTAGAGTTGTGCATAGTGCCATTAAATCAGTCTTCCCCAAAGAACATTCGTCAACAAGTTACTGCTTAACCTCTTCTAGATCATCTGATTGATTGTAATTCGTTTACTTATCGTGTGGAAATTACTTATTAGTAATATCAATTAATTCCACACTAACACCAATTAATGAAATCATTGGTGGTACACCAGTTAATACTATGCGCAATTAGTAGAAGACTCTTTTTTAATTTGTGTGCAATTAGTAAAAATGGAGTGGCAGTAGCAGCTCTCTTTCGTAAATAGAGTCAGTACCTTTAGACGTCTGTTGAGCTCATTAGCATGCAATATGTTAGCAAGCTTTGATTGGCCATATGCATAGAGACTGCTGTACCTGTAAGTTAAGAAAGTAAAAGTCAAAAACATATGTCAAGTCTTGCATCTTGCAGAGATTTTGCAAAAAAAACAATAAACTAGTATCAATACTTAAAAAGCTAGCCTTATGCTTTGATGGAAAATACAGAAAAATAACAAACAAAGAGCAAGGAAGATAAAGTGCAACGGCAATATTACTAAGAACTAATCTCAAAAGATTATGCCCCAAGTTGGGATTAAAGTTCCTATGAACAGGATTAGTAGAACCTTACGCCGATTTATCATTGATTTTATCAAAACGAATTCCTTCACGGTATGCAAGTCTGTGACCCTCAGAAGAAACGTTTACAATCCTTCCTTCTATATTACTTTTAGATGCTGTATTTTTCATGGTCTCCAACAAAAGATCTGTCAAAAGAAAATGACCTGCAAAAAGACTATCATTATCTAGCTTGTTACATTGAAAACATGAAGAATAAATTCTTCTAATAATTTGGACATGAAGGAAGTGGGAAAGAAATAGAGCATTGCTCTAGGTCTTTTAAGAGAACAAACAAATCCTGAGAATCTAACAAAATATTTGTACGCATGAGAACTAGTTCAATTACTTTCAAATTGAAAAGGCATCCATCAAAGGCAAAGAAACTATAGATGGTTTAAATGGTGTCAGATAAATACATATCATCTGACAAGAATGGAGTTTCATATTGCATTGGTGGTTCATCAAAAAAACTATTGACGGTTTAAATGGTGTGATAAAAACACATCACCTAACAAGAATGGAATTTCATACTGCATTGTCGAGTACAGATTTGTGAAGTAAAAATTCACAGGTACATATATAATATATTGTTCATTATCTACTTAGTACTTATATTTTCCCATATTCAAAATTTATATTTTCTACTCCTAAAATATTTTTTGGTCGAAATCATCCAGTACATACCAAATACTGATCAACATCAGTGTTTAGAAAATGCAACACATACTGTGACTACCACTATCTTAATACTTGGTTGCTATAAATGCATTCAGGAAACAACAACTAATCATATCATAGACCACATGACCAACCATATGGCTAGTAAAAAAAAATCGACAATTTATCTATCTTTCCGATGAAACTTAAGCTCCATTAGCAATGCAGTTAGAAATTGTAAAATGGTTATAGCTAAAACAAAGTGACAATCCGGAGGAACTATCTTAAAATTCTGTCATGTCTAAGTCCATGGGAGAGAATAGAACAACAGTGCTCTAAGCTAACTCTTCAAAGTATTTTTTTAATTGCAGACTATTAAAGTAAATAGGAAGTATAAAATTTGTGCCATTTACGAGACTTAATTTAAAGATGGACAAGACGTGATGCATACCTACGTGGTTTGTTGCAAACTGCATCTCTATTCCATCTTGGGATAGCATGAAGGGGGTTGCCATAACTCCTGCATTATTACTACAAATAAAGAACACATAAATCACCTTCCTGTTTACCTTAAACTACGATAGGCATAGATATCTTATTGCAATTAGATAAGCAAGTAATTCAGAGGGAGAACAAGATTAAAGAGCAGTGATCGTAGTCACTCCTCTAGTTTTCTTACACGAGGATGTTCAATGGAGAAGCCAAGGCTTTGAATTCAGATGCGAACTTCCTAACCGATGCCATTGAATTGAGATCTAATTCCAAGACGTCAACTTTAGCAGTAGGAATTTCCTTAACAATAGCTTCTTTAACATCCATACCGGCAGTCAAATTCCTGACTCCCATAACTACATGAACACCACGCAATGCTAGAACACGTGCTGTCTCAGAGCCAATACCACTAGATGCCCCTGTAATTAACAAACAGTGGATTAAACAATAATATACTGGCAGGTTCATAAGAAACCAGAAATTTGATAGGGCATTTTTTGTCCCGAATTTTTTGGAAACATGTCATAAGTCAAAATCAAGCATGTGACATTACCATTACCCATCTGTATTTGGGCCCGACTCCAATCACTGCTTGTACGCAGATAGGGCCATGACAGCCAACTTTTATGACACATGGCACACATCTTTGATCAGTGCAAGAAATCCACCTACCAGTCCATCATTGACATATGTGTTGGCCAAAGAATCATACCAAGGAGGGGATTGGAATCATCCAATCAATATACTTTAACATTGACCATTAAACGTGGGAAATTGTCCATATTAGAATGCACAGATCGGACAGTTCAAATTATCCAACGAGTGTGATTTTGCACCCGCTGAGTTAAAAAATATAAGCTATCACTTCGATGGCTTGGATTGCTCAAAAATATGTGCTGCGTGGCCTAAAAATGGGGACATCATTGCCAAATCTGTAATGGGACAGTGCTAGTTCATTAATCACACACACACACATAAAAATTGACAAAAATCAATGGTCCAATTTTGAACGGTATCAATCACAAGGTGGAGATTAGATTTTTTTTTATTTTTTTTTTAAATTGATCTATACATTGTCCACTTAGTCCATATGGCACCAAAACAAAATTTTGGGTGCCACACTGCCACATGAAACCTATTTAGAGTGTCCGATCAGTTTCAATTCCGGTTCATGGTTTCCAGTAGAATGAGTTTCTTAACATTATGTATTAAAAAAATTATATTTATATCTTAGATATTTTTTTCCAATCTCTTTTAACATCAAAGTTATTTGACCGGAGTACCATACTGTAAAGTCCCACATCGTGTAAAGACTCGTCCTAACCTTAGGACATATGTAAGGCCTCCCCCTCACATGTAAGACACGTTTTGGGTGGGAGCAGCGGCCCATACTAGGAGTCTACTTATAATAAAACAAAACCTTGAAGGGAAAGGGCTGTTGATAGGACCGAGTGGAGTCACCCAAAGAGGCGATATCTTGACATGTGGAGTCGGGGCGTTACAAAATGGTATCAGAGCCTAGACCAGCTCTCTTACAAGATGGGGAGATTGTAAAGCCTCACATCGTGTAAAGACCTGTCCTAACCTTTGGACATATGTAAGGCCTCCCCCTCACATGTAAGACGGTTTTGTTTCTGACTGTAGAAACGGGGGGTGGGAGACCAGAACCGGACAATATCTTCCGTTGTTAGTTTTCGTAAATCTTCTTCACAGCTTAATTATATCTTCTTCACCACCTTAATTATATCTTGACAGCTTTCTTAAGTTTAAATCCACAAATAATAAACAAAAAAATCCACAACTATGCCCTAGTTTGGATGCACAATCACAAAAAAAAATAATAATAAATAAATAATAATAATAATAAATATTAACTTCAAAATGGTTTCCCATAGATGGTAAATGTTGCAAAATGTTACTTATTTTGCCAAAAAGAATTCTGAATTAATAGAGTTAACAAACACTCAATAAACTTAATAAAACATCTAATATCTTTGTTAAAAAAAAAATCGCAAAAAATGCGGGGGTCCAAAGGAAGCCTAAATAAATGGAACTGAAAATAAGCAAAAATTCAAATCAAACTCATCAGTAACATCAAAACATCAATAAATAAAAATTGAATCAATAAAAAAAGGAATCAAAAAAGCACTATAGATTAAAGCCCAGAAAAAATCAACCTGTAATGATAGCAGTGAGGCCAGTCCCATCGATTCCATGTGTAACTTGTTCTGCTGTAGAAGAAGCTGAGAATCCAGAGGCCCCTTTTCTGCTAAAAAGCCACATCTTTTTCTTCTCCAAAATTCCAAAACCAACACTCTTCGCAATCACAATTTCTGGACTTTGAATTCCCGACGATCTGATCACAATTTCTGGACTTCGCAATCTTCCATATATAATAATATAAACTATCTAGAAGAAAGAGCCTCAGTCTAGTCCAACCGGTTGAATTCTCTGGCGCTTCAACTGGGAGTCCGTGAGATTCAAGATTCCCTTGTATCCATGGGTTCATTCAACATGGTTGTTTCAAAGCATTACGATTACAAGGCGTCACTTGTAGGGCCCTTAATGGGCCGGGATTGAGCCCGGACCGACCCGAAAAGGCCCGATATAGGCTAAGGTAAGTAGGCGTGATATGTAAATGGGCCCTACTGTCCTGATTAGTAAGCCGGGACGATTATGAGCTAGTTTTACAAGTCTAGTTGAAAACTGGCACGTTTAAACCCGGTCCGAATCCGGTACAATCTATCAAATAGGTTCTTTATATAAAAATTGTCGGATCACCCTTTGGCTAGCGCCAACCAACCATGGGTCTCGTATGACCTAAGGTAAGTAGGACTGATTCATAAATGGACTGGCATATCCGGCTTGATTAGTAATCGCGTCGGATATTAGCTAAGCTCCAAGAGGCTCAAGTATAATCAACCCATTTAAGGCCCGGCCCAAACCTTGCCTATGAAGCAAATTTTAGCTGCCAAATTCATCAAATGATGATTCTCCCAGATTTTATGGCGCCCTTGAATTCACTGAAAGCAATTTTGAGTAAATCCTACATGCTACAAGCATGGTTTTAAACATTGGTCATATCCTGTATATATCGGGTTAGACCCTATCCGATAGTGACTTTTCAAGTCTGTTGTCAAATCCTAAGGCTCAACCCTGGACTGACGATAGAAACTACCAAGCTGGAATACAATAGGGTCAGAGAGAATTTTCGGTAGAGTGGTGAAATACATAGAGGACAGAAAAATATATGCATTCCGATTATATATGAGGTTAAATATTAAGTCAAATAAGTCTATTATCGGACCATATCGACTCATATTGAGTACTTATGCCAAAATAAATGAGACTTTAAAATCCCCGGCTACAAGATAAGTAATCTTAAAATGCATATGTTGACGTATAATGTATAAAATAGAGTGAGTGCTACTCATTGACCTTTAAAAATTGGCGAGGTTTCTTCGTGCATTTTTATTTTTATTTTAGATTAAGTGTCTTTGTGCATCTAAATCCACCAAATATGCTTGTGTTTGGGTTAGCTCTTATAAGAGCAGTACTTTGTTTACTCTCTGTCATAGCAGAGTAGATAAAATATACTTTGGGATAGAATAGTCATAGAGTAATTTTATTACTTAAAATAGCTCTCTGTCACAGCAAATGAGGCGATGAGCTGTGTTATCAAATGTAAAAATAGCTTTCACTCCGAAGCCCAAAAAGTAAAAGAGCTGTTCTTTGTTTCAAAAGAGCTATCCCAAAGGCAGCCTTAATGACTTAAACTTCTTGAAGCATAAGAAAATGGTATGTTAAGATTAGGCGATCTCATTGCGAGATGGAGAATAGGTCTCAAAGCGTAAGATGAGACGGCGATGACGATAATGATAATGACATTGGTTTATTATTATATTTTACATAGCAGGCTCTCTACTTATTAATAAAAAAAAAAGAAAAATAATAGGCTATTGCTTGGACTGCAATGTAGTATATTTTTAACAAAAATCTTTGTTAATTTATTACAATAATTATTATAAATCCCCGTATATAGCATGGTAGTTTTTACTATTATTTTATTTTAATTTATAACATTATTTTGTCCCAAGAATTATTAAAAAGAAAAAAAAGGAAAGAGATTTTTTTGTCCCAACGCTTTCTACGAGGCTTCTAGCAACTAGCAAGCGACCTTTTTCCTTGTGCCGACAAATTAATGAAAATTTTAGATGCAGACGAACTTTTGTTATCTGCACATCATTTAATCAAAGAAATAAATTTATTTTTTCTTGGCTTATACATATCTAAAATATATATAATTTGCACAAAAATTATTTTTTAGAAGCTCTGGGTTCACAATAACTTTTCGTAATTTTGTATCTTTTATTCTTAAATAAGGCAAGTTTCTTCTAATGTCGAGTTTTGTTATCTATACATTACTTTAATTTTTTGTTTTATGTCCTTTTGTAATGTGCGGAAAGTAGTGCACTTATATTAGCCCCCTTTGTCTAATGGTTGAACAAGATATGATATTTAACCATTTATACAGCAATAAGATAAAAAAAATTTGACTTCCATTGCTGTTTTCGTTGGATGACGTGCAGTTAAAATTTCTTACAATTAATAGTTGTAAAACTGGTTGAACCTGGCCAATGGCCATTGCCCTTTGATGAATGTGCTTAAATGATAAATTTTTTACATTTATGGAACCTTTTATATTAGTGGGTGGGGCTGTAGCTCAACTGGAAGGTGAGCATGTTCTAAATTTGACATAGCTCTCATCATAACTTAATGAAAATAATAATTAATTAATTAATTATTAATAATAATAATAATAATAATAAATCATGTGAAATTCAGCACATAGCTCAATCATTAAATTTACTAAAAAGATTGCCTTCACGGAGTGCAAGGTTCCAATAGATTGTGAAAGTTAACTTTTGCCCTTCAAATTTTGAACGGGTTTGAGTGATTAAAAATGCTTAAAAATTAAATTTATAAAATTTTAGGTCCTAAAAATCTGGTACGTTGCTAAGATATGTTAATTTCACATAAATAGAGGTTAAATTGGCAAGGGCGACCAGTCAATCTATTTGACAACTTTTAAGGCATGTTTGGATACGAGGAAAAGAGAGGGATACTTAGATTCATATTATATTTTTTCTAATTTTTTACTGTTTGAAAGCGACTTAATGGTTAGAATATAAAATATAATTTTTATGCTCATTTTCGACTAAAGAGTTTGAGCGTATCCCTCAATATTCAATTTGCTGAGACCTCGAAAAGATCAGAGAAGGAGTGGCGAAAAAAAAAGATAAGGATACGACTCTTCTCACATATTTATTAGTAATACCACATAACTTTTTCACGGACAAAAACTATTTATTGATTTGAATCAAATGATGGAGAATTTTTTTTTTTTCCAATCTTCGTCATAATAGATCTTAAGATCATTGCGCCCCTCTCAGACGGTCAGATGTTGATTCTATATGGCACACATCTCCAAAAATCTAAGGCAAAGCTACGTTATGACTTGAGTGTTCAATTGACCACTCAAACTTTCTAAAATTTTGTTACTAAGCTTTATGGGGTCCTAATTTATATTAGCAGATTCTCATTCATTCAAAATTATATTGATCACCCGAAATCATCAAAAATTTTCAAACAATCTTTTTTATGATATTTGTTTTCATAAAAAAAATTTCTTTGATTTTTTTTTAACTGAATTCTACAATTTTGGCCTATCTTTAGGCTCTCCTCTATCTATTTAAGTGTTGGACTCACATATATGGTGCATATGCAATTTATTGCACATAACAAGGTTTGAACTTAAAACCTAACCTTCACAAAGCAAGTCAACCACTAGAGTAATTCACTAAAATATGTAAAAAATAAAAAAATTTAATACATATATAATATTTTGGTCATTTTTGTGAATCATTTGTTAGGATATGCTATTTTCTTATAATTTTCTACATATGTATCCAAACACAGAATTTGATTAATCTTGTATTTTCCCAACTAGCAATGTAGTTATCCAAATTGTTAAAAATAGTCTTACATCGGTCGTGGGCTTAGAGGTCTTGGGCTATATATAACTTGGGCAAACATCACCTTACAAGTCGATTTTGTGAGGTTGAGTTAGGCCTATTGGAATTTTATCATCGTATCAGAGCCAGATTTTCTTCACTCCACGCCACTCAATTCAATTGTCAACATGTGCGTGTTAAAATTAGTCTCACATCGGTTGTGGGCTTGGAGGTCTTGAGCTATATATAACTTAGGCAAACCTCACCTTACAAGTCGGTTTTGTGAGGTTTAGTTAGACTTGTTGGAATTTTATCATGGTGTTACAATCAAGTTTTTCTTTGCTCCACGCCACCCCAATTTCAATTGTCCACGTGATTTAGCTCAGTCCTACCAACATGTGCGGGGGGCGTGTTAAAAATAATCCCACACCAATTGTGGGCTTGGAGGTCTTGGGCTATATATAACTTGGTCAAACCTCGCCTTACAAGCCGGTTTTGTGTGATTGTATTAAGCCCTTTGAAATTTTATTACAAATAGCGAAAAATAAAGGAAAATAAAAGAATCTTATGTTTTCCTATAACTTAGGTATCCATAAGAAAATATAAAAATATTATTTTCCTTTCCTTCATATCTCGTGTTTTTATCTAAACATGCTCTTAAGAATTTTGAGGCGCATTTGATTTTGAGGCGCATTTGATTTTGACATCAAACTTTGAAAATCGAGTTTTGATGTCATTTGACTATTTGTGTTTGCATTATAAAAAATGAACTTAAGGGACACAAGCTATCACTTAGTCAAAACCAATGAATTAGGAAGATGGTGAGTATTTCTTTATTAGTCAAAAGCAAGGTATCAAGTATATCGCCGATACTGATATGTATCGGCGATACGTATCATTTTTTTAGCAACCGATACATATCAACCTTGATACAACAGGATTGGTTACGGTATTGCTATCCGTATCGGCCAATAAGGGCCTGTATCGGATGATATGTGCATCGGGTGATACCTCTTTAATTTTATTTTATTTTAAATAATATTTCGTAATTGTCTTCCATGGACCGATACCGATTTGACACCTTGGTCAAAAGTGATTAAGTTTAATTATTAGGTTTGACCATTTGATGACACTACAAAAATAAGGTGTTTTAGCGGCACTTGATGTTAAGGAAGTTTTTTATAGCGGCAAAACTATTAGCAGCAATTTTTTGTAGCGACAAGACTAATAGCGGCTGCGATGTGACGGGGGCATGCGGCGTGGCCATCCGGGTCAGCTGTAGGGCCACTTTTTCTCTCCAAGTTTTGAGTATGACTGGTGCATCAAGGTCATGAGGGCGACACCGTATGTACTGGGCTAAGCCACGATGGCGTCGCGACACATTGGGGTGGAGGGTGAAGACTTGGTCGCGACACGATCGTGACATGGACGCGACATGGTCAGTTGGGCTGGCGTTGCGAGGTGAATAGTAAAGAATGACAAACCAAGGGGTTTGAGGTCCTCTCGTCATTTCGCCTGAATTACTGTTTTACCCTTATATAGGGGGACATGAGTTGGGGTCCCCCGACCCTATACGTGTACTAGCCTCGTGGGCTTATGTGCGTGCATCCGGGCCACGCTTGGTGCGTGGTCTTCCTAGCCACGTCGTCTACTAGGGCCATCGCGTTGGTAGTTCCCAACCACCTTTGAGGTGCGGGTTTTAGCCCAGAGGGGGCTCGGTATATGCTCGTCGCTGCCTATCGCTATATCTATCATCGTTGCATGTTGCCTTATCGATCATCGTTGCCTGTTGCCTTGACAATCGTCGTTGCCGGCTCTAACCTGCTGCGTTGCTTCGCAGGGCGAAGTCCGAACGTAGAGGTTGAGGTGAAGCTTGAGTAGGACAAGCCTTCCACCCTTCGTAGCATCTGGGAATCCACATCACGTGCCTCATTTGAGAGAAATAGGTTGACCTAGCGCAGCGTGCGTTAGGTGCCGCACGGGCCAACACTACTAGAAGATTGACCCTGTGACAGGCTGCCGCTAATAGCCTTATTTTTTGTAGTGTAAGGAAGGTGATGAATAGAATATTGGAAGTCTTAAGCATTTGTACAAGTATGTGGAAAATTTGTCACATAGTCTCATCAAGTCGTGTGATTTAGAGGCAATAATCGAGAGATCTATGGCATAGAAGATTGAAAAAATAAATAATAATTAAAAACCTTTATATGAGGGATAAAGTAGTCAAATGCTTTTTAAATTAACAGGTATCATGTAAATTTCAAAATAGATGTACTCCTTTATTTTAGACATTGAATGCCTTGCAAAGGATGATTTATTTTTCGGACATAATCTTCTACACCATAAATCTCTTGATTATATGGCACGTGTACCAAACAAGACCCATGAACCAAGGATCTAGCACTAGAGTTGCGTAGCTAGTACCAACTCATTGTTCTTCTCCATTAGTTCTCTCTGTCACCAACTATATACCAATTAGCCTATGAGAGACTAGTGTTATTCTAAAATGAGAGCTACAACTTACACACGAAATTTGTATAGTGGCTCATGATTAAAAAGAATGACTACTATTTTTGGGATCTAAACCATATAAAATATCATTTAAGCCATATGGTTTGAAGATCATGCTGTAAAGATCTATCAAACTCCACAAAGTACTCAATCTACGACCCCGAACATCATAGCACTCCTTAAGTCCTCAATCTACTAGTCCGGTGTCCTGACAAGTTATACCTGTGACGTATAGTCGGGGTGAGCTAGCATCTTAAGCTCAGTAGAAAAAATCGATATCAATACACATCTCATCAGTCATGCATAGATTCAAAGACGAAGATAAAAACATTTTAATATTAAAACTAATGACATTTTCAAACTCACAATAAGATTTGAATTTCAAAAGCATTTTCTTATCAAAAGCAAACTGAATTCAAAGGCAACTGATTTCAAAGGTAAACTGATTTCAAAAGCAAACTGATCTCAAAAGCAAGCTGATTTCAAATGTCAACTGATTTCAAAGACAAATTAATTTCAAAAGCAAACTGATTTCAATTCCCTTATACGTCTTATCTTGATTTATTGAGTTCGCTTACGTCGACTTACATGTCTTACACATTCTTACATAGCTTCACTTATATGTCTTACATATTCTTACATGGCTTCACTTACATGTCTTACCCATTCTTGCATAGCTTACAAAGTCGATTCACGGATATCCCCCCGTGCCGGCCTTACACATTCTTATATAGTGAGTTCGGAGTTTCTGATTCAATGTTCGGATTTCAAAGCACGATATAAATAACGAATTACAAATAAACTATCATACCAGTTTAAATTACGGATGTCCCGCCGTATCGATTCAAATTACAGATATCCCACCGTACTGGTTCAAATTACGGATAACCCGTACCGGTCAAATTACGGTTCTTATGTTCAAATTATATGTCTTACAGATTCGATTTACGAAATTCGATTTGCTTAAATGACTAATACATCTAATTTGCGGAGTTCAATTCATTCGCGTGGCTTACTGATTGGATTTACTTACTTATAATCCGCCCTAGCAGTCCATGATCCCACAAACAATCCGCCCTAGCGGTTCACAAATGCACATAATCCGCTTATAGCGATTTACAGTGTATATAATATGTCCATAGCGGTCCACAGTATACTTATAATCTGCCCATAGCGGTCCACAATATACTTATAATCTGCCCATAGCGATTCACTTTAATTTACTTGACTTATAGTTCGATTTACTTATGTGATGTTCAATATTTTATTTTAGATTCGATCTTTCTAAAACTTCGAAATAAAGCATTTTCGATCCTCCAAATGATTCGAAAGTAAAACACATTTTCGATATTTCAAAAGGGTAGAAAGCACCTTATATTTCGAGATCTCACAAGTTCTAAGGCAAACACACAAATCCATATGTCGATATCTCAAAAAGATTTCAAAGGAAACATGTATTTGATATTTAAAAGAGTTTAAGTACAATTCAAATACGGTCAATTTATCACATTTCGAACGATCATATCTAAGCATTTATAAAAAATCAAATCGAAATGCAATTGTGTATGGACTTTCCCTACCTTAACCTTGAAGTTACGTGAAGCCAAGATAAGCCTTATCGAAAGATTCTCGCCCTCAATTTACATCACAAATATATGATGATGCATCAAAGATCAATTCTAATCACTAGTAACTTAGACCTATTTAAGTGTTTTCTCAAAACAGAGTCGGAACGGGCAAGTTCGTGCCAACTTAGAATTTGATGTAACTTTCTCTTAAATTTTTTACCTTCAAAATTTAGATTTACTAAATTATTATATCACAAAAGTTGTAGAGTTCGTTATCCTCTTTTCAACGCCATAAGAATTGTGTCAATCGGAGTTCGAAGTAAAAATTTATGGCCAAAATATTGAAGCAACGTCGTCAAACACAGTCAAAATCGATTAATTGGTTTTCCCAAACTCCACCTTTTTTCAGCCACTGGAAGTACCCATTCGATTAATCGATTCTAAATCGATTAATCTAAATTCAAAAATCGATCAATCGAATTAAATTCGATTAATTGATTTCGTTTCTCGAAAAATCAAAATTTGACGTAGCCGATTATTAAATTTTGACTTTTAAAACGGTTGATTCACAAGTTGGTCAATTCACAAAAGTTGTAGGGCTTACTGTCCTCTTTCCAACGCAATAAGAATCACATCAATCGGAGTTCGACACAAAACATTATGGCCAAAATATTGAGGTAGTATTAGCAAGCTCAAGCAAAATCGACTAATCGATTTTCAAAATCGACTAATCGATTTTTGAAAATCGATCAATCGAAATTTTCTTTGATTGATCGGTTTCGTTAAGTTCCTCTCAAATTTCTCTTATGTAAAAAATTGATCAATCGATTTTCAGGCAGTTTCTGAGCATTTCTCGGGTTTTAACCTTGAAACCCATTTTTTTACATTAAAATTCAATCATTTTGATCCTAATCTTTTGCACACATCTAAGCAACCTATATTTTGTTAAATACATGGAATAATTGAGTTATTTACCTCTTTAAATCAGCGATCTACCGTAGATCGGATCGTCTTCTTCGTTAAACAAAAAGAGTTTTCAAACTCACCTCGATCATCTCCGAGCTTCACGATCACACCCAAGCCCACAAAATCGACGACAATCCTTACACACACTTCACACAAACTCACGCTATGATTTGCGGGTCAAAACTCACGATCTCTTCGCAAGAAGAGAGTTTCAAAACTCCCAAAAGTACAACCAAACGTCAAAATCGACGGCGATCTTCCCCTTACACGATATCACAAACCTTCTTCACGTAAATCAAAGGCTTATAGTACACAAATTCACAAATTTTTCTCCTTCCTCTTACTCTCTTCCATTTTCTCTCCCTAAAACCCAAAACCCATTTCTCTTGCTAACCGGGTAGCTTCTAAGAGAAGCTTTGCCTTCTCTTAAGTCAATGGGACTAGTTCCCATACAAAACACATATACACAACTTTGGGTATATTAGTTCTCATTCCAATGACTAATTCCCGTGTGAAATCGGTATACTTAACTTGGGTGTTACTTCATAATAACGTGATCTTTGACTCGGTGTGGGGCCTACACACCCAACCCATCTATCCATCGAATTCGGTATTGAGTCGTTACACCAAAGCTTGATGTATACGAAATCGTCTAATGCTCATCACACAATCTAAATCGGTCTTTTTCCACTTAAGACCAAGCCCAATTTAACTTACGTAAGTAATTTCATAAAATCGAGCACGTGACCAGTTGGGCAGACATAAATATAGCAGAAAATATTAATAATGTGTTGAAGATAGTCAGAGAAGAACCGATCGTGACAATGCTAAAAATTATTCACGACGGTAGCCAAATTTTACCTTCGATGTCAGGATGAAGGAAATAAAATGACACACATGTTGACACCAATAGCGAAAGAACACATAACACAAAATTCAGGGTGGGCCCCGAAAGAACGTTGTTCCCTATGGTCGTGATACATTTTAAGTTAAACGTGTGTAATCAGAGATCTAATTAGTATTGTGTTAATTAAGAAATATTAATATAATTTTAAAAAGAACTTATCGTCCCACAATCAATAGCATTAATACCGCATGTCGTACTCTTAAGCAAGTCCTCAAGCGGCTTGCATTGGTGAAGAACCTTCCACCTGTCACAGTACGCCTCCCATCTACTAAGTCATTGAGTGGTTCTAAATTTTTATCAGCTACAATTTTTTAAAATTTTGAGTGGTCCACTATAATCAGGGTCTGAAATTGATTATTAGAATAAGTCATTAATGGAAAGACACGAATGACATAAATAAATAAAGGAAGATAAATAAATAAAATAATAAAGAAAAAAAATGATACCAGAGCCAAGGCCAATACAAACCAGCTCTTGTCCATCATTTTCGTAAATATAAAGTCGTTTTTACTCTCTAAGACTTTGAAGTACGCGTCATCGCTTCATTGTTAAGCCACCCCCTTCCCTTCAGGACCCTTAAATTTTCTATGGTGACGTCAACACTAGAGATAGTATTCACAAGCACAGAATCGTCATCCGCATGCCAGTTTCACATACTAATCATAAATTTATGTTCCATAGACTGTGGCTCAACCTCTTATTTTTCCATGTATTTTTCCACGACGACCACTCTTGGTCGTTTTATACATTCTTTCTTAGTTGGCGTCTTTCTTTTCTTCCGTTCTCGCAGCTCGTATCTCGTGTCATTCTTTTATAAGTCGGCCTTATTCTTTGATGCAAAAAACTTTACTAGTAATGATTTAAGTGATGTCGACCGCGACTTGTAAGTATGCTGGGTTACTGGAGCTTCAACCACTTTGCCACTCGGCAGCTCAGGGGCATGGGATGAGAGGAAGAAGGCTTGGGTGCAGAGGATTGAGGGCAAAGGGGTTCAGAGGAAGAAGGTTGTGGTGCAGAGGGTTGAGTGGCAGAAGGCTTATGCAAAGAGAACTCAGGAGGTTGAGAAGAAGGTGATTCTGGTATAAAAGGCTCAGGGACATGTTGATGAGCTAGAGGGGATTTGGGGGTAACAAAAGTATTAAAGAGCATAGAAGAAAGAATTTGATCCTATATAATTATAAAAAAAAATTGAATTAAGTTTATTAAATTATTTTATGATCCCGTTATCTTAAGATAGCAAGTAACATCAACTATAAATTAAAAATAGTGATCGACTTATATTTAAAATAATATATGTAAAAAAATTTAAGAATTTTATGTTTTAAGTTAGTATATATCTTAAACAAATGAGATTTTACTGCCTCAAGATCGTTCTTAATGGCAGCATTTTCGTTGTTCAAGTTGGCTACTTGATCTTCTAGAGACCCTACTTTCACTTGAAGTGTCTTCTTTTCTCTTACGAGCTGCTCAACTGTTATTGCATGCCCTTTTAAAATAGAGAAGGCTCGATTGAAATCCTCTTTCATTTCTTTAACTGCCATCTGGAGAGATGCGCACTCTTTACGAAGCTTCGTTACTTCATTTATAAGTTGGGGATGTCTAACCGGCAGTTCTCTTGTTAGCAGGTGCGTACTTTCTGATTATTTCTCCTTTGATTTAGCATGGTGACGTAAAACGACCTTGTAATGTCACTGTCATCATCGTCATTGTCATCATCCTTATCGTAATCATCGTATAGCTCTTTGGCTATTTTTTGGGTCGGGTTTTCTCTTTTTTAGGTCGGTTGTTCTTGTTCTCTTTTCCATCTCTATTTGCCTTAAAAACAGTTGAACTGATCGATATTATAATTCGTATTTCTCAACATCGAGGTTGACGATGATCGGAGAGCTAAGAATTTTTTCTCGGTAGTTATTTGGATTACGGATGAATTTAATTGCTTTCCATTTCATCAGTCTCAGAAATATATTTTTCATCTAAGTACGAGCGGGGTGGACACCTGAAAAGTGCTCCAACGCCCAAATCTGTAAGGCAATAGTGCACCCGTAGATGTTATATTGCCCTTTTAGCGACACTTTTGCTGCTTCGCTTCTGACTATTGCTTTAATAATATAGTCAACTAATTTTTTGTAAACTACTAGCCCCCACGGATTTTCGTTTAACTCTTCGAGGTTATCGACTAAGTTCAAATATTTACTATTCACTTCCTCGTATGTGTCCAAAAGTAAGAACGAGCATACGAGAAACAACAAGGATAATTTTAATTTTCATTGTTAGAAAGTTGGGCACTATTAACAATTTCTTCAATACGAAACCTCTTAGTCGGCAGTCCCCGGAAGAATTTATATCGAATGGTTTCTCTCTGTTATAGCCACCTACTCAGACTCAGTTTCTGTTAATATATTCAGGCCTAAAATCAATGATATATCGACCTCTTCCAGAACTACTTTGGTATTTTTTACATTAAAAATATTATATTTAACCCAAAAGCTTAATATCGCATCAACGAAGTCTCCAATAAAGACTAAATTCTCAAAAATATTAAATAAATGACCGAAAATTGATTCATTTAGTATCATCTTCCTCTCTTTGTTGCAATGCATGTAAAAAAATTTAACACTAATCCATGTACACTTTCTGTAGGGCTTTAATTGCTTCGACATTTTAGAATCAGTTAGTGGTAATTGCATAGAACATAAAAATAATTAAGTAATTAAAAAAAATAATTTTAAAATCAAACCGCTTATATTCCGATAACATGGCATAGCAGAACGCTACCTTACTGCTATTTTAGCGTAATGGAACGCTACCTTACTGTTATCTTAGCATAGCAGAACGCCAACTTATCGCTATCATAGCGTAGCGTTCCGCTATCTTAGAGTAGCGATCCGCTACGTTAAGAAAGCGTTACGCTACGCTAAGATAGCAGTAAGCTAGCGGAACGATAAACTAAGATAACGGTAAGGTAGCGTTCCGCTACGCTAAGATTGTGGCATATTATTAGACTGTGGGAATGACAGTGGAGAATTAAATTTTTATAAAAAGTAAAAAAAAAAATACCTGAAAAAAATATGTAGCCCTGTTTTCGCTGTGTCGTCGCTTTGTTGCCGCTATTTCAATTATTACTATAATAAAGGTTAAAATTAAAAAATAAAAAGTTTTAAACAGTTTTAAAATATGAAGGATTTTGAAACAAAAGGGTGTTTGAGACATTTCGAAGTCGGTGCTGACGTGAAAATGACTAAGCTTGTAATTGGCCTTTTGTGTAAAGAGTGAAACTATATGCCCGTTTTTGCAAATAAGCAAAATTATAGGGTCGAAAGTATAAATTTTCCTTGATTATTTATAAAAATGTTAGTGATATAAAATATTAAAATATCCACATAATAAAATAAAAAATTATAAAATAAGGGTCACTTCCATCCATCTATTACTTTTCTTTCACTTGAACTCATACCTGCCAAGTACTAACTTCTTGAAATCCTAATGCGCCTTTCATGATAGCAATCCATGTTAGAAGTTTCTATTTTGGTGGCTTTCACTATGGATAATTCGTTGATCGGTGAATGGTGTAAGATTAATCTTGTGATCTAATAGTTGCTAATTCATAATTAAATCTTTTTGTTAGGGTATGATTGTGATTTCCAATCATAATATAATTAGTAATTTAAGTCTTTAATGAGAAATGACTCATTGCTTAAAAATATAAGGGATGCTTGGTCTTAATGATTGCTCAATACACTTCAACCATCCTTATTAGTAAAATCATCGCCATGGTACTAGGAGGGTGATCGTTAAAGACCCAAGCACCAACCCATCTTTCATAGCTCACACTCAAAGTACGCACATATATTTTAATTTATAGATTATTAATTTATTATTTTGATTAATCATGCGCCTAAATCCTATGACAAATGTTTGGCTGGTCGGATCGTTAGATCTAGCAATCTAAGGTAAAGTTATCCAATGTATTCCATCCAACGATAAAAACTCATATTTGGTCTTTGTTTCGGTCATGATCGAGTTCAACTTGGATTTCGATCAAATTTTCATTAAATTGTTGGTCAAATTAAAAAATTAAAGACTTTAAAAGGTTCGTCTTTATTACTCTTAGGTTGAGGGATTCAAAGCTCTCTCTATGGCAGAAGAGGAGTCATTTCAAATTGACTATGGGAGCATGCCCAAGGAAACTCTCAAAACACATATTTATCATTCCTAGTGTACCATCATTTGTGATCTTCCCTTATTCAATGAATTTTCTGCTAATTTTTAAAGACTAAAATATGCCCGAGCCATATTTTTGTGGATTATTATAATGTTTTAGTTGGTATTTTAAGGGGCAATCACATCTTTTAACCCTGGTTATTAAGTGGAGTTGGTTTGGGCTGAGTGCCTTCAACCTTGCCCATCAAATACCATTTCGGTCGATCATTAAAAAATTAAAAACAACGGTTAATATTAGAGTCCATTGATAGAATGTTGTAAATTTCTCAAAATGTATTATTTTGGGGTCAATTTTCCTTTAATTTATGATCTATCAGTGTATAAATAAACCATATGTTAAAGCTTTAATGGTGCAAAATCATTTAAAAACTATTTTGTTGTAATGAGAGTCAGTGGGAGAGAAGTTCTACTCCTACGTAATACGTGCCCTTTTTCTCCGTATGACTTCCCAAAGTGGCTATAATAAAGATGTGTCACTTGCAATGAAAGTGAATTGTCATGAAGTGTTTAAACACAATTTGCAGGTGTTTATGGCTTGAACTTGAATGCCAGGTGGCAACGACCAACGGTTCAATTCCTTCTTGGACATTGAATTTGCTCCTACCGTTCTATATCGGAACCCCATTTGACATCAAAGAGTTCCTATTTTCTTCTTTTAGGTGCTAGCCATAATTGACAAATGTTAATAGCTGTTTTACCCTACATTTGGAGACTTGGGGACCACTTATTGGGAGACTTGCACATGAATGAAGGCATGTATAAGAAGTTTCTTATATTTTTTTAAAAACTTGTAAGGGGCAATTGCTCCCAAACCTCTCCATCTGCTTATCCTGTGAATAAAACTCAACTTTTTTGGTCACTTCCAATCTAAATCAAAGTGACTAAGCTATATATGAATATCATCGAGCCACAAAAATGAGCTCGTCATAGTGTTCAACCATAGATATGGTTGTTTATATCTAACAACATAAGGTTCGCACTAGAGTTCCCATTGACGTGCTTGGATTCCATTATAGATTTTATGTAGTTTGAGTTTCACTTTCAATATTTCAGCCCTGGACTTTTTAGAAATAGATAATTTACTTCCTACTTCTATATATCATTTTTTGTATTAATATTGTAAACGTTCAAAGGTGTAAATCTAAAGCTAATTTGAAAAATACACAAGCCGGGTTAGGCTTGGGGCTTTGAAGGTTTATTGTGGGCTAGATTTGGGTTTGGAAACATAAGCCCGCCACAGGATATGTCACGACCCAGAATCCTTATCCGATCTCGAGGGCCTAAAATTTCGTGTTATGACACCGCACGCTGGTTAAGGCGATAAGCGGACATACACATAATCTATAAATTGATTTAGCATATGGATTGAGACATTTAAGATAACATTAAACGATAAATAACTCATAAATTAATGGCGGGAATCATAAAAGACAATAAAAAGGTAAATCCTAACCATGCATCTAAGATATAAAATAAAACAAGTTTTACGTAGAATAAAATGGTCATAAACATGAACTCACAAAAATATCAAAATAACTAGAATATGTCTCTCAAAGAATAAAGTCTAAAGCAAACGGACTCTCAAGGCTTGTAGAAATCTGTCGGATCTACGCTCCCCCCCGGATGATAACTAACGACTCCATCTACGTAAGCCGCCTCCGGAACAGCAGCTCTCGCGTCATCATGAACAGGATAAATAGAATCTTCACCTGAAACTGTTTGATTTGGAAGGGGGTGAGTTTACTCAGTCGCGTAAACTCAACGGGTCGCACAATCGATCCACCATAACTTACTCAGGTGGTCATGTGTGCAATCGCTTAAATTACGGTACATTTTTAAAATATAACCAACATCTTAAATAAATGAAATAAACTTATCCATAATTCATAGACTATCATAATCAAGACTGAAAAATATACTAATATAACATGAAGAGTGCATGATGCTTCTATTTTCTTATCTCTTTTCCTATTTGTCTCATCAACTTAGTATACGTGACATATCATAAGTCTTATTAATTACTCCATACGCCTACACAACGTATTTCGCATCTTATCTTATTTAAATGATCTGTGTCAGGATCGCTGCTCGAGCCTATCACGCGAGGTCCACGTGTAGATAATCACCTAACCTCCATATCATAACATAAACCACTATCCAGTCAGATGAGATTGCCGGCATAGTAACCACAATGTCCCCTTAGTTCGAGACAAGGCTATAATGTCCTTAAGACCCGTCTTGGCTGCAGATGTTAGGCCCTTACGGTGGCTCGTAAGGTATAACACGTGTAGAAACTTAATTCATATTTAGTTGGCCTTCACAGCGTATCTTAATATATCATAATATTATTCGGTTCTGGGCTTAGGTCCCCTCCCCGATTTCATATTTGCGTGGGCTTAAGTCCCCACTTTCTTAACATACATGTGTCTTAGCATATTCTTTTCTCATTTTTTTCTTAAAATTTAGTTAAAATGGATCACGGTGCGATAGGCTTCACTAAATCACGTTTTCCAAGGGACGGGTTCCGTAGTAACCTGGATGTACTTCGTGTGGTATCCCATACTATCATAGAGGGGTTGCATCTGTACATGGATGCTTACATTCCAAGTTCCACGTGACCGTGAAAGAAACCCCACCGTGACGAAGACTTATGTCATGTGTCATATCTTATTCTTAATTTATATGCATATACCCTATCGTGATTTTATATATGATGAATGTCATATGATAATGGTGAACATATATAAGAATGAATTATAACATAAACCTTAAACATTTCATATTTTTGAAGAAAATTAATAAAGAGCATAACATACGAAATATTAAAGTAAAACAGAAAATAAGAAATATTTAACTATATTTTGCAATAGAGTTAAAACTATACTTCATTAAGGTTAATTATATTCATGAAATTTAGTGATTGGCCGGTATAGCAATCCGACCTATTTTAAAATTCTAAATGAGCGCATGTGTCAATTCAAGAATTGTATGAGGCTTAGAGGAGGTAATAGAATGGTAAGTATTGAAAAACGTCAATATTTAACCCCTTAAACTTATATATTGTTATTCGGTGTAAGCTATTTAATAAATTTTATTTAATTTTAGCAATTTATAAGTTTGGAGATAAGTTTAGCATAAAGTAGTCCAAGAGTTTAAAAAAATAATGTCAAACCCGCATCGGATCATCTAAAGATCCCGACTCATTTCTCAATTTTAAAAATCTTAAATTCATGAAATTATTATTTCAGACAAAGTTATAGATCTCGTTGTCTTCTTTCCAATGCCGCAAGAATCACTTTAATCTAAGTTCGGAGTAAAAAGTTATGGCCAAAATACCGAGACTATGTATGTTGAAGAGTTTGGCCGAATTTTACGAAAATCTAGGAAAAACGATCCTATCGATTTTAGGCCTAATTTCTATGTTTTTAAGACCCGAAATTTATCAAAATTTAAGAAAAAAATAGGGTTTTCTTTTTAAGAAATAATTGAATAATTTAAGATGGATTTAGAGACACCCACCTGTTGAAGCGTGATTCGAATCCTACGATGATTTGGATTGATAGAGATCAGATTCGAGAGACGATATGTCCGAGTCTTTTCGCGAGAATTCCTTTCTTACGATAGATCGATCACGACGATGAGAAACTTTAATGGTGTAAGATTCTCTGATAAGATCAAAAATCGATGGAGATCCGACGAGAAATTATGAGAGATGACACTGTTGGAGCTTTTGCAGAGAAGAAGGAATAAAGAGAGACAATTGAGAGAAGAAGTAAATATATATCTAATTCCCTTTCTAGGTTAATTCTAATTAAGACTTTCCGTATAAGATTTAATAAAAATAGTAGTTTTTACATGCGATTAGAATTAATAACTTTAGAAGAGATTTTTTTCCAGCGCTTTGTGTAAGCACCAATGTAAATGGTGATTCTCTCTCGAATTTACAGTTGTGCCATTTAACCCGCTTCACTCTTCAAACGGGCATAACGTTTTATATTCTTATCGAAAATCGACAAATTATATATTGTTGGAATCATATCGACGAGTACTCCACAATGAGTCTAATATTAATATATATATATAAAATCAGACTATTTTTAAAGTGGGTAAATTCCGATGTAGAGCGTTAGCACCACGCACTGTGTGGTACATCATCTAATATCGTTAAATAAAATTTAAAAATCTAAGTTATTACAGTAGTGGGTAGATTCCAATATGGAGCGTTAGCACCACACACTGTGTGATATATCATCTACTATCATTAAATAAAATTCAAAATTTTGAGTTATTACAATATCAACACGAGCGTAGGCTAAGTTGAAATCCAGGCATGGTTTTACCATAGCCCACAAACCAGGGCCATGGCCAATCCAACTAGTTTCGTTCTACTCTTGATATTCTTTCATTTGAAGTTTTGGGCCTGGGGTTATAACACCCCAAGATTGCCATTCATGGAAAATTGAACCCCGATTTCTTAGGACTTGACTAGTGACCATGATTTAAACACCAAAATGGGGTTTAAATAATCTCACGCCATTAATGGTTGAAGATGTGGTGTTTTAAGAAAAATTAAACCATTCTATCCATCGACTAAAATATGAATCATGTCTATCGTTATAATTAGTTTAATGGCTGACAAAATAGTCCATTTAGAGAGGGAATCTTTTAATTTTAAATCGCTGATGAAGGAAACAGTGATTATGGATTAGTTGGACGAGGGATCTTACAAAATATCCTTTGAAAAAGTTAAGAGGAAAAACATTGAAAACATTGGCTCAATAGGTGTGTTATTATCAAGTTCATTGAATTATTTCAATGCATAGATTGATAGACTAAAGATTTAAGTACAAACCTTGTGGCTTGCTGACCAAAGGATTCATCTACAATTATTTTGTTTTTATACCCATTGTACACGTCTACAACCCATTGTAATCGTCTACAACCAAAACTGCAAAATCACCCACTTTGATGATTTGATACGTAGAGTTATCCTTAATCTACTTGATCAAAGATGCACCCACGGCCCTATCTACATGCAAGTGGTGGGTAATATATCATTGTACACATATCTCAAAATACATGCGTCTTACAAGGAATACATAACACTACCATCAATCAAATTCATGATAAGGATGACCATTAAACAAATCAACCTAACAGGATAAGGGTATCAAAGAAAAGAATCTTCTTTCCAACCAAGCTTGCTTAATTTACACAAGTACTCATTACATCACATGACCAACAAACGATAGGGCATAACAACATAGATAATAAGATTAAGAGAGGGAAAAAACAAAAAACCCAAGAAATTGAAACCACAGAGGCCTAAAATTAGGCCCTCGACTTGAATGGAATGGCTCTAATGACAATCTGGTGGTACACTGCAGCAAGAGCAGCTCCAATGAAGGGTCCCACCCAGAAAATCCACTGTACAAGAAGAATTAAAGCAATTTATTAGTTCAATTATTTTCTCTTTCATCAAAAAATTAAGGTAGATATTATAATTGTTATTGCTTACATGGTCATCCCATGCACGATCCCTGTTGTAGATAATGGCCGCTCCAAGGCTTCTAGCAGGGTTGATGCCAGTTCCAGTGATGGGGATTGTGGCCAAGTGGACAAGGAAAACAGCAAACCCAATAGGTAATGGAGCAAGAATCTGCGAAAAGAAGAATTAAATGGTTTATGTGAGTAAATTGAAAGCAAAAATCATTAGGGTTTGGTCTGCTTTTTAAATGGAGGGGACCACACAGCAGAAGTCACATGCAAAACCAGGCTTCCAAACAAAGCATGCCTCTGCACCATCTTAGCCAGTCACACATCAAAGAAAAGTCCCTTACAGGAAAAGCTAATAACCAGCAAAAGCTAATGAAAAACCACCCTTTAGAAACCCCATAAACCACTTTCTACTCACAAAACCAGACACTCAAACCCACCAAACCACACCAAGGAAAAAGACTCCTAATGAACATCAAAAGGTTCAAAACCCTAATTAATGGATGCTGAAGAAAATCAGCCTTTTTTTAATAGAACTTCCTACTCACACAACCAGAGGCTCAAAGCCACTAGTAAAAATATTTGCAGAAAAAGAGGGAATTTTGTAATATCTGCCAACAAAAACCTCCAAATAGGCAGAAATCATTCATCACCAACATACTAGCACCAGATCTTCAAAATCCACTTACAAAATTGCAAGAAACAAAAACAAAAACCACTACCTAATAGAGATAATCCCACGCAAAAGCAAAGTACCACTCATAATCACACTAATACTAGTGACAACTGCAAAAACCTACAGAAGTAACATAATCTATGGCAAAAAAAAAACATCCCAGTAATATGCCAAGAAACCAGCTTAAGATGGTCAGCAAGTCGAAAACAAGTCAAAAAAATTAACAAAATCAAAGGGCCCTGGAACCAAACATAAAAACCCAATTAAAGTATCATCAACCTAATCCAATAACAAAAACCCACCTAAGCTGCAAAATAGTCCATGAAAAACAAAAAAACAGAAAAAAAAAAAAAAAAAAAAAAGGATCAGCAATATGACAAGAAACCAGCTTCGATGGTCAATAATAAGTCAACAAAACTAACAAAACCAAAGAATCAAACATAAAAACCCACTAACAGCATCACCAATCCAAAACTACTTACAGGGACATGAGAGTCTCTGGCACTCCTCTTAGCATCAGTTGCCGAGAAGACAGTGTAAACAAGAACAAAGGTGCCAACAATCTCAGCACCCAAGCCATCTCCCTTAGTGTACCCATGGTTCACATAATTGGCTCCTCCACCATGAAGCTGATACTGACCCGTCTGGAATCCCTTCACAACACCAGCACCACAGATAGCACCCAAACATTGCATCACCATGTACATAACCGCCCTTGTCAGGGACAGCTTCCTAGCCAAGAACAGCCCAAAGGTCACTGCAGGGTTGATATGACCACCTGCCACCCAAACAAAGAAATAAAAAAATTTCAAACAAACAAAACCCACCTCTAAATTTTGTTAAGAAACGTCTTAACACTTAAGAGAATCATGATTCAGTTCATCTCTTAAAGATAAATAATTGAAAAAATGCAAACCCATTTACCCTAATTTGCTTAAAAAACACAAAATCCATGTATATGGCTAAAAATAAAATTATATAACAATTTGTGAAAGAAGTCATGCAAAACAAAGCTCCCAAACACAAAGCATATAAAGACAACAAAGTCCCTTACCTGAAATCCCTGCAGTGCAGTAAACCAGGGCAAAGATCATGCCTCCAAAAGCCCAAGCAATCCCTTGAATACCCACAGTTGCACATTTGTTTTGAGTTCTGCTATAACCCATAACGGTCAAAACTGATATGTAGAGGAAGAGGAAAGTGGCCATGAACTCTGCAATCCCAGCCCTCCAAAAGGACCACGAAGTCAACTCTCCTGGCTCAAAGAGAGGAGCTGGTGGAGGCTCCTTGTAGTCCTTGTCCTCAGTGCCTTGAGCAGCTGTTCCTATAGGCTGCCTCTCTGAGAACTTGTTTGCTCCGAGCTTAACATCTTCTTCTTTTCCCTCCATGTCTCTCTTTCTCTCTCTTAATTACAAGCAAGATTTTCGGAAAACTCAGATAACAAAAACTGGGTATTGGTTGAGAGATAAGAGGGGATTGGTATGGTTTTATAGAAGCAGAGAGGTAGAGAGAGAGAGAGAGAGAGAGAGAGAGAGAGAGAAAAGTGGGTTTTGCTTATTTTTTTTAAATCTATTATTGTTATAGTGTTGAAGCTAATCCCACTAATATTTCCATTCAGATAGGTAATTATTAGTAATTAAAAATAAAATAAGAAGTGGGTTTTAAGATTTAAAGATTGCAGATGATTCTGGAAAGAGCAGAGGGATGTTGACAGGAGGGCTGGAGTTGTTCTTATCTTTACGGAGACTTGGCTGCTTTTCTTTTCTTTTTTTAAAAGGGTAAAAATTATATATATAAAGGAGAGGGGGGCAGAGACTGTAAAAAAGCTCCGCTCGTTGTTTTAACTTCTAAGTGTCGCTTCGACGGTAATGGAGTTTAGAATCCAAAGAATCCACGAAAACAGATGAGGAGGAATCCAAAGAATCCACGAAGCCTCTATTTACAAAAAAAATTATTTTCCCTTCTTAACCCGGGTAATAGCTGCTTTAGTGTTTTGAATGGTAAGATGGAGATCGTTTTTGATCATGATAATAAGAATTGGTGGATGAAAATTTAAGCACGTAAAATACAAAAGGCATGTTCATGGTAATCTCTTTTCCACTAACGTTGTCCTTATTTGTATTAAAATATATTTTTTTCACTTATAAAAAAATATATTAAAAAAATATAAAATCAACTTTATATTGCTACTATTCATTTTACACTAAAGAGAACGACTTGTGTAATATTGTACAGTCCATAAAATTGAAACTTCATTCTAAGTCTCCAAGTTCGCATACATTGTCCACCTCTGAATTAGACAAATGAGATTATTTTTTGCGTCAATATTTCATATAATAGATCTTGAGATTATGGATATTTCATTAGACAATCAATTTTTAATTTCAAGTGGCACATATCCCAATAAGTGACCCTAAAATCATGTGACATATGCCACGTTGAATCAAAAGTTAATTGTGTGATGGTACACCCATGATCTAAAGTTTTAGTGGGTAAAAAATTGGTACGAGAAACCATCTCCAACATTTGGTAATAAGGCGATCAATATATACTGGCTAAAAGAGATGAATTAAGCTTGCAATTTCATTGGCTGGAAATAAAGATACTCATTTACTTTTAGTTGGTACACTTTTAAATTTGAATATAAAGTAATCATTACAAATTTTACCTATAAGAAATGAATTACGAGCTATAGTATCGTAAGTCAAAAATATTGTAAGTAATATTTAAGGCACGAAACACAGGAAATTACCTCAAAATAAATAAGTAAAATCATACTCCAGTAAAATAGGGTGATTAATATTCACATATTAAGGTAAATTGAACGTGCCCTAAGTGAAAAGGAACGATCTTGAGTTGAAGATAGTTGTACCCTTTGTCAAAACCTGAATTTCATAACTGGTAGTCATTTCGTACTTACCACAATATTGATGCTCCTTTTGGGTTAAGCTCTTATAAGAGACCAGCTCTGTGGTGGACATCCATAGAAAAGCTCCATCAGTTAAAATAGCTTCCCATTAAAGCAAATGGGGCGAGGGGCGGTTTTATCAAATATAAAAGCAGTTATCAGGTAGAGTCAAGTACTTGCTCTTTAGCTTGAAAGAACTAACCTAATTATAGCGTGAGAGCACTATCCCAAAAACCATTGAGTTCTTTAAATCAGCCAATAGCGGTAATTTTTTTACTACTCTTCCATAAAATTGATATATATATATATATATATATATATATATATATATATATATATATATATATATATATATATACACACACACACGTGGCATGCGGCTTTGAATCTCATATCATGTGCCAGGTTTCCTGGAAGCATGAGTTACGCCACATATTTAAGGATTCACTCTCTCTTTCAAATTTTATAAGTTTTTGGATCAATTTTGTTTTTAAAATCACAAAGTCAAAGTTTTGAGTTTATAGCTTTAATATAATCCATTGAAATTTTGTGTTGGTTACAAAATATCCAACGATGAAAAAATATATATTTTTTTAATCGTGCCTTTGTAGCCTTGGGCATGTTGTGACACTCGATCTTCACGTTGGACACGTTACACCCTCCCGGTTCGAACCCACCGGTCACCCATGCCTTCAAATTTATATCCTTCGGATGCTCACAACAATAATTTAACATAAATTATTTAAAAATGGTCAAATTTTAAACATTTATGGAAAGTAGTATACCCGAGATCAATTTGAACAAATGAATGATCCCACTCTTCTAACAGTCATTTAAACACCAAAATGGTGTATGATTGACACTACAAAAATTAAGACTATTAGCGGCAGTTTTTTATTAGTCTTATTTTTTGTAACTATTAATGATTTACAATATGGATGATCCGTACCGTCCAAGTGATAGATCGTAAATTTAAGTGCAACAAGCCCAACAATACTGTTTTCGAAAGATTTAAATCATCCGATCTGTGGAATATAATATCGAGAGCCGTTTTTAGTATTAATGATTTATGTTAAATTTATCAATGAGATAGTCCACAACCCATGGTTCATTGGGCTAATACATATTCTATTATCAGCTCCCCAAGAGCCATTAACCCATGAACGTGAGAGGAGAAATATTCCTAGTCAACTTAGAAAGATAAAAATAACGTCTAAATATATTGATTAATTTTGTAGTCATAAAACTTTTATGAAAATTTTTATGTATTGAAAACCTCATTTCTTTAATTACATGAATTGAGGCATAAAATCGACCCCACTAACATACTATTAGACGATCAGATGTTGATTCTTCTATGTAACACAAAATATTTGCAACTTCTTAATGTCAAATGACATGCCAATGATTTCAAAAAAAAATTTGTCAAAAATTTAGATAGAAAACAATCTCAAATATTTGATTCAAAGCAACTGGCAACGCGAGATTCTCTAGCTTGAAAAACAGGTACCTATATATTTAGATCAAGCACCACCACTCAATGACCATGACCGGTCATGATGAACCTTTTTTTCTCTTAATCATGATTACTAATAAGCAATTGACAATGTCCAACTTAATATGCATGTAGCCCATTGATTTGAAAGTCATCTTTTTGGATTATAGGCATGTGTCAGCTTATGAGCCTCATGCCTTGTTCATTATTCTAGAATTTATTGAAAATCCTAGCCCGCTCCTAAAAAATTCATACATTAGAAGTATTTACTAGATTTTGTTGTTCGGTTAAAAGTGTGCTACTTGCTCAGAAAATGTTATTTTTTAATGTTATATCACTTTTATTTTCTAAGTAATTTATTTTGTAAGGTTGAGTTAAGATCATAAAAATATACGTGGCATGTAGAAAGTCATGCATAGGGACTAAATAATAGTCAAACCTCATTTGTGAGCTGGAAGCCTTGGACTTTATATAGTATGAGCAATCCTCATCTTACAAGCCGGTTTTATAAGGTTGAGTTAGGGTCATAAAATTCTATAATTTACTTTAAAATAATTTTTGAGTGTCATGCCTCTTGAGTCTTGATTATCAATGTTTTAGTTTTTTTTTTCTTTTTTTAATTGAAATTATAATAATTATTTTTAAAAATTTACTAGTAATCATTATAAAAAAAATATATCAAAATCTCAAGCAAAATAATAACTTTTGGCCTTCTTAAATTCTAAGTGCGTAGTTAAGCCCTCTCGATCGGTTATAATTAATGCAAAAATAAAATAACATTGAATTTCGGTCGGTTTGTTAAAAACGTATTTTAAACGTTGATGAAGCAGTGGCTGAGAACACTCGGCCGTTTTAGGTGAGAAAAATGACCGTTGATAAAGTGACAGCACGAAAGATTTTTGTTTTCGTGACCAGCTCGGGAAGTGAGGTGTCATAAGCACATGGGCAACGGCTATTTTTTATCCGTGTCTAATTACTTTATTGCCCTTTCCAGCGCTACCGCCGAGTCACTGAGTCTCGACTCTCAAGTGGCCAAATGGATATAGATGTCCTTCAAATGACTGTATTGCCCTTAGCTCACCTTCATTTGTCCGTGAGGCCGTTAATTAAGGCTCTTAACTAATATATTATAATTTTAAGTACATTTATTTGCACCTACCGAATTTTTAAGCGCATGAAAATGATTTGAGTGATGATGGAGAGATAGCATAATCCTTTGACATGTTCCAACAATAAAGCGTCACTCGAATAATTGGTTTAGATTCATCATAGATGTATAGTTTAGATTGATCATAGATATGTGTAATAATTCAGATTTTTTAAACTTTATTTAACGGTATTAGGTGATGTATCACACAGTGTATGGTGCTAACGCTCTACGCTGGAACCTACTCACTTTAGAAATAATCTGATTTTTTTTATATATTAATATTAGACTCACTGCGAAGTACTCATCGATACGATTTCAACGATATATAATTTGTCGATTTTCGGCAAGAATATAAAAAATTATACCTGTTTGAAGAATAAAGCAGGTTAAAGGGTACAACTGTAATTTCGAGAGAGAATCACCATTTACCTTTGTGCTTACACAAAGCATTGAAACAAAACCTCTTCTTAACCTTTCCAAGTCCCGTATGAATTCTACTTGCGTGTAAAAACTACTATTTTTATTAAATCTTATACGAAAAGTCTTAATTAGAGTTAACCTAGAAAGGGAATTAAATATATATTTACTTCTTCTCTCAATTGTCTCTCTCTATTCCCTCTTCTCTGTAAAAACTCCAACAGTGTCATCTTTCACAATTTCTCGTTGGATCTCCATCGATTTTCGATCTTATTAGAGAATCTTACACCATTAAAGTTTCTTATCGCCGCGACCGATTTATCATAAGAAATGAATTCTAGCGAAAAGACTCGGGCATATCATCTCTTGAATCCGATCTCCATCAACTCAAATCATCGTAGGATTCGAATCACGCTTCAACAGGTGGGTGCCTCTAAATCCATCTTAAATTATTCAATTATTTTTTAAAAAAAGAAAACCCTAAAATTTTCTTAAAATTTGATAAATTTCGGGTCTTAAAAACATAAAAATTCGGCCCAAAATTAATAGGATCATTTTTCCCAGATTTTTGTGAAATTCGGTCAAACTCTTCAACAAAAATAGCCTCGGTATTTTGGCCATAACTTGTTACTCCGAATTCGGATTGAAGTAATTCTTGCGGCATTGGAAAGAAGACAACGAGATCTACAACTTTGTCTTAAATAGTAATTTCATGAATTTAATTATTTTAAGGTCAAAATTGAGCTGCAAGTCGGAATACGTTTTAGATGACCCAAGGTGTACGGATTTGATAATATTTTTTTTAACTCTTAGGCTATTTTATGCTCAACTTGTCTCCAGACTTATAACTCACTAAAATTATATAAAATATATTAAATAGCTTTTATCGAATAATAATCTATAAGTTTAAGGAGTCGAATATGAACGCTTTTCAATACTTACCATTCTATTACCTTTTTTAAGCCTCATACAATCCTTGAATGGACACATGTGCTCCTTTAGAATTTTAAAATATGTCGGATCGCTATACCAGTCAATCACCAAATTTCATGGATACAATTAACCTTAATGAAGTATATTTTCAATCCTATTGAGAAAATAAATATAGTTAAATATTTCTTATTTTCTGTTTTACTTTAATATTTCGTGTGTTATGCTCTTTATTAATTTTCTTCAAAAATATGAAATGCTTAAGGTTTATGTGATAGCTCATTCTTATATATGTTCACCATCATCATATGACATTCATCATATAGAAAATCACGATAGAGCATACGCATATAAGAATAAAATATGACACATGATATAAGCCTTCGTCATGGTGGAGTTTCTTTCACGGTCACGTGGAACTTGGAATGTAGGCGTCCATGTACGGATGCAATCCCTCTATGGTAGTATGGGATACCACACGAAGTACATCTAGGATACTACGGAACCTGTCCCTTGGAAAACGTGGTTTAGTGAAGCCTATCGCATCGTGACCCATTCTAACTAAGTTCTAAGAAAAAATGAGAAAAGAATATGTTAAGACACAAGTATGTTAAGAAAGTGGGGACTTAAGCCCACGCAAATATGAAATCGGGGAGGGGACCTAAGCCCATAACCGAAAAATGATATAATATGTAAGACACGCTGTGAAGGCCAGTTAAATATGAATTAAGTTTCTACACGTGCCATACCTTACGAGCCACCGTAAGGGCCTAACGTCTGCAGCCAAGACGGGTCTTAAGGACATTATAGCCTTGTCTCGAACTAAGGGGACATCGTAGTTACTATGCCGGCAATCTCATCTAACTGGATAGTGGTTTATGTTATGATATGGAGGTTAGGTGATTATCTACACGTGAACCTCGCGTGGTAGGCTCGAGCAGTGATCCTGACACAGATCGTTGACACAGATCGTTTAAATAAGATAAGATGCGAAGTACGTTGTGTAGGTGTATGGAGTAATTAATAAGACTTATGATATGTCACATATGCTAAGTTGATGAGACAAATAGGAAAAGAGATAAGAAAATAGAAGCATCATGCACTCTTCATGTTATATTAGTATATTTTTCAGTTTTGATTATGAGAGTTTATGAATTATGGATAAGTTTATTTCATTTATTTAAGATGTTGGTTATATTTTAAAATGCACATAATTTAGCGATTACACACGACCACACGAGGAAGTTATGGACCCGTTGAGTTTACGGGACTGAGTAAACTCACCCCCTCCCAAATCAAACAGCTTCAGGTAAAGATTCCATTTATCATGTTCATGATGACGCGAGAGCTGCTGTTCCGGAGGCGGCTTACGTAGATGGAGACGTTAGTTATCATCCGGAGGGGAGCGTAGATCCGACAGATTTCTACGAGCCTTGAGAGCCCTTTTGCTTTAGACTTTATTCTTTGAGAGACATATTCTAGTTATTTTGATATTTTTGTGAGTTCATGTTTATGACCATTTTATCCTACGTAAAACTTATTTTATTTTATATCTTAGATGCATGGTTAGGATTTACCTTTTTATTATCTTTTATGATTCCCGCTATTAATTTATGAGTCAATTATTTTTAATGTTATTTTAAATGCCTCAATCCATATGCTAAGTCAATTTATAGATTATGTGTATGTCCGCTTATTGCCTTAACCAGCGTGCGGTGTCATAACACAAAATTTTAGGCCCTCGAGATCGGGTAAGGATTCTGGGTCGTGACAATATGTCACATGACACAATAAAAGAATAAAAGTAGCATTTTGCTGTGTAATATTATTTAATCACCATTTAATGCTTAGGTGAGATGCCATTACTCTTGTTTTAGCTTTTTTGGCTAAGTAACTTCTTATGATGTCTGCTTTGGGCCAATTGCACTTCCTAAGAGTAGGCAGGTGATGCCATCTATTGATGATGAGTGCCCATGATATATCTAACCCATGGATGAGAATCAAAGGTGTTACATTAACTTGGTGTGTGTACTGTAGTGCTGATATGGTCTTGTGCTGGTGTTATTGGTCATTGGGGTTGCACCTTCTCCGTATTGAGATTTGTCTGTACAAGGCACTCATGGTAAAAAAATAATGTAAATATCAGTATTACACGTGGGTACCGAAACTTGTTAATATAGTCTAGGGGTGAAAGTTCAGTTAATTGAACCCCTAGACTATAATTTCGGTATTGGTTCACCTAAAATTGATCACGAACCGAAATTTCTTGGTTTCGGTTAACTGAAACCTCTCATCTCTGAACTGAAAATGAATCAAACCAAACAAATTCAAATTCAGTTTGGTTCGATTTTTGGTTTTTTTGATTTATTTTTTAGTTGAGAGAGAGGGAGATATTTTAAATTTTCTCGAGGGGCGAGCATGGGCAGGTGGGATTGGGTATTAAGGGTTTGGGCGGTTGGGCTTGTGTTGATTTTTGTTAAACCCGAACCCTTCGGCTTATTTATTTATTTTTATTTTCCGATTTCCTCTCCCTACCCAACCGATTCTCAATTTCCGGTACCCAAATTGAAATCAAAACAATCCAAAACCGATTTTTTTATTTTAGCTATAGGTTGTGGATCGATTTTGGGTTGGTACTTTTCAGTTCCGCTTTGCCGTTTTTTTTTTTTCAACCTCTAATACTGATACAGACCGATATTAATCTTTTTACGGGTGTATATCATGATTTTAAATATCAGACTTTATATCTTTTAATTAATGCACACCGGCCAGTCTTTCCTACCTGTACCAGTCATACTCGCATGCAATACCTTCCAAATTCTAAAACTATCAGCATAAGAAGCATGGTTTAAACTATAGGCCAAGATTGATACATATCAGCTGATATACATCAAGCAAGCACAGATATGATTTGGTACATATTGGGTTATATTTTCAACTAAACTGATTAATATTTTATTAAAAAGCTTAAAATATCAGTCCTGAGTAGAGACAACCAAATCATATCTATATTAGACAATATGGGGCTGGTCGATATGGGCAATACCCATCGTAACAAAAATCGCGTCTGAGATCGTATAGGTTTCAGAACCCGATACGTATCGGTATCGTATCTGATATCGATTTCGGATTCTGATACCTCTATTTTCTTTGTTCGTTTTAAAATAAATAAATAAATAAGCCAATACGTATTGGTATGGGCGGATACGCATCGACTGAGTCGTATCGGTCCTCCATGGACCGATACCCGAGTCCAATACCGATTTTGACACGTTGGTGATACCTACCCGTTTTAAAACCTTGATAAGAATTTTTGTTGTGCAAATCGAAGTTACTTAATTCACCCTTGCACATAGTGATTCGAATTGGGTATAAGGAACCAATTCTCATGTCAATTTAGCCGACAACGAATTGATTAGTTAATACTAATAATTTTGTTTAAAATAAAATTTTAAAAGCTTAAAAAGTAATTCGAATCTATGTGGACTCACTATGGGTTGTGTGAAGAAATCATTCGTGATAGCTGGGGCTTGCTTGGGACCACAGACGGAGCACTTAATATTTGTGGGAAAATTGGAGGTATAGCTGCAAAACTAACTAGTTGGAGCGTTTCGTCAATTGAAAATATTTATAAGAAAATTCGAGTCCTTCAAGATAGAATTCTCCAACATGAAAATATGCAGTCTGATGGTATCAGCAGAAGGAAGATTTATGAAATGAAGAATCAAATGGTCATGCTTTTAGAAAATGAAGAATGGTTCTGGCAGCAAAGGTCAAAGGATATTTGGCTAAAGTAAGGTGATAAAAATACTAAATTTTTTCATTCAAAGGCCTCTCAAAGAAGAAAGAAGAACCAGATAGATGGTTTGGTTGATGAAGAGGGGGTTTGGCGATCATCCAAAGATGATATCGAAGATATTTTGATCTCCCATTATAACAAACTTTTTACCGTAACTCATTCTCAAAGGATTGATGAAGCTCTAGAGGGAATTGAACTCAAAGTCACCTTGGACCAAATTAATTCACTGATGAAAGATTTTACGAAGGATGAAGTTCACAAAGCCCTATTTCAAATGCACCCTATTAAATCTCCAGGCCCTGATGGTATGATTCCGATCTTTTTCCAATCTTATTGGTCTGTTGTAGGTGAATCTATCTCTAAGTTTGTGCTGGATTATTTAAATGGTAACTCGGACCTTAATGCGGTAAATAATACCTATATTGTGCTTATCCCTAAGGTTAAAAATGTCACCCATCTCTCTCAATTTAGGCCGATTAGTTTGTGTAATGTTATTTATAAAATCGTTGCAAAAGTGTTAGCTAATCGCCTTAAATTGGTCCTTCCCTCTGTTATTTCTGAATCCCAAAGTACATTTGTTCTTGGTAGATTGATCACAGACAATACCCTTGTAGCGTTTGAGATCTCTAATTTTTTAAACAATAAAAGAAAGGGCAAATATGCGTGGTGTTCTCTCAAATTGGATATGAGTAAGGCTTATGACTGTGTTGAGTGAAGTTTTCTTGAAAAAACCTTACTCAAATTAGGCTTTTTTTGTAGATGAGTCAAACTTATCATGAGATGTGTTACTTCGGTGTCTTTTGAGTTTCTTATCAATGGTCATGTCCTGGGTAAAGTAAATTCTAGAAGAGGTCTTCGTCAAGGGGATCCTTTATCTCCTTTCCTTTTCATCGTGTGTGTTAAAATCTTTTCCAACTTACTCAATCAAATTGTCTTACAAAATAAAATTTATGGCATTCGTGTTTGTTGTGATGCACCAGTGGTTTCCCACTTATTCTTTGCCGATGATAGCCTTATCTATCATAGGGCGGATGAATCAGAATGTAGAGAAATTGTGAACATTCTAAAGCTTTATAAGGATGCGTCGGGTCAAATGATCAATTTTTATAAATCAACGCTATCTTTTAATAAAAATGTTCAAAATGATCTCAGGACGCGTATACTTGATATTTTTAATATTAAGAATACGAACCGACATGAAAAGTATTTAGGGCTTCTCATGGATATTGGTCACTCAAAGAAGATGGTTTCGATAACATTAAAGAAAGAGTTTGGAAAAAATTATCAGATTGGAAAGGGAGACTTTTATCCAAAGCGGGTAAAAAAATATTAATCAAAGTCGTTGTTCAGGCAATCCCATCATATTCTATGAGTTGTTTCAAGATGCCTATTAACCTTCTTAATGATATCTCATCTCTTATTGCTAAATTTTGGTGGAGCAACATGGGCAAAGAAAAGGGAATTCATTGGAAAGCTTGGAACAAGGTTTGCAAGCCTAAAGAAAACGGGGGAATGGCTTTAAAAATCTTTCGGATTTTAACTTGGCTTTGCTAGCTAAACAAGATTGGCGTATCATTCAAAATCCTAGCTCACTTCTGAGTCGAATCTATAAAGTCAAGTACTTTCTGAACTCATCTTTTCTCAAAGCAAGAAAAGGAGGGAATGCAGCATTCGTATGGAATAGCATTCGGTCGGCGATCAAAGTTCTAGAAGGTGGGCTGATTTGGAGGGTTGGAAATGGTACCTCCATCAATATATGAGATGATAAGTGGATCCCAAGGGCAACCACATACAAGATTATATCTCTGAAGGGTGCAGCTATGGTGAATGTTGTATCGAGTTGATGTTGCAAGGACCAAGAAGGTGGAATGAAACAAAAATCTGAAATCTATTCCTTGAAGCGGACATCGATATTATTTTAAAAATTCCTATCCAAACCAACGATAGAGAAGATAAGAGAGCATGGATCTTTGATAAAAGAGGTCTATTTTCAGTTCGAAGCGCTTATAAGGTGGCACAACACCTACATCATATAGATGGAGGGGCGGGGTCGTCAAATTCATCTGAGGAAATGTTTTTGTGGAAAAGTATTTGGGCACTTCGTATCCCAAATAAGGTTAAAAATTTTATGTGGAGAGCTAGCCATGATATTCTTCCTGTGTCTTCACGTCTCCGAAATAAAATTAACTCTGTCAATCCAATTTGTGTCTTATGTAATCAAACTTTAGAAACAGTTACACATGCTTTATGGGATTGCCACAAGGTTGATCAGTGTTGGTTTATCTCCTCTTTGGGGCTACGTTCCAGCTTCTTCAATAACCTATCCTTCAAAGATTGGTCAATGGTGATCCTTAAATCAGTGGGTAAAGAGAATTTCGATAGATTTTGTTGTATCGCCTGGGCAATATGGAACGAAAGAAATAGAGTTATTCATGATTCATCTCCTCAAAATCCATTGGTGATTACTACAGCTGCAGAATCAAGTCTCCGATCATATGTACAGGCTAATGCGGTTACCAATCATATAGATGCTCAAAGGACGCTTGTGGTGCCTCAGGATCATTGGTCTCCTCCTCCGATGGATAGGTTTAAAGTTAACTTTGACGGGGCATGACACGATGATGATGGAAATGCAGGAATTGGGATTATTATACGTGATCATGCAAGAAAGGTGATGACATCTATGGCAAAGAATTATTTGAATATCTCAAGCCCAGTTCATTGTGAAGCTATTGCTCTAAAAACTGCTATCTCTTTTGCGTGACAGTGTGGATTTCGGAAGGCTATTTTTTAGGATTATTCCTTAAGAGTTATTAAATGTGTGACGAAGCCAGACGACGACCTATCAGATTTAGGAGCTCTATTTGCTGATATTAAAAAAGATATTTTGCTATTTGAAGTGTGCTCCTGCAATTTCACAAGAAAGTCTTCTAATAGGGTCACTAATCATCTATCAAAGATTTATGATGTAATTATTGTGAATCTTTTAATATAAGTGTTTTATCTCTTTTCAAAAAAAAAAAAAAAAACTAATTAAGTAGTCATTTATATTTCTTTTAAGAAAATATAAATTTATAATAAAAATTAATAAATACTTTCAAAACTCATCTTTCCTATGGAATCCAATTTGCTTGTAGTAGTAAATTATAAACTCGAATTCAAACTCGTCAAACCAACTAATTAACTAAGTAACTTTGGTCTAAATAGCAATAATAATAATAACAATGACGAAGCATATTTTTCGTGAAAATTGCATGGGCAGTTTTGTCATTTTATGTGAAGATGAGGAAGTCTTTTACCATAATTTTGCTTAGTTACATGATTAATACTTTAAGGGCCAATGAGCGAATATGTTTGCTAAGCACCTATCTATATATATATATATATATATATATATATATATATATATATATATATATTAGATATGATGTAACATGATGATAAGAGAGGTAGGGACTCCCTATACCTTTCACTAGTTTTGATGTAGCCCTAATTTGGCCCCTTCCATTCCCATAAACAAATGGGCAATCATGATCGACAACTCAGACTTATTGTGTTCTCTCTTCCATCTTCTTCCACATGAAACTCTAGGCCCCACGCCAACTATTATGATGGTGAAAAGAATCAAAACCCTAGTTTCCACCTCACCTAAACCGCCCAAGCCTCTATCTTCTGTCCACGTGGCTACTATATGATGTCACCATCTGTCCGTCCTTTCTGCCTCGCTATATTGTTTGTCTGTCCAATTATGCAGCACCACGTGGCAGTTGATGACCGTCCAAGCCGCCTAGGGCATAGAAGGGTCGGATATACTGTACTGACTAAGCCGTATACCTTAAATCTTAATTGACTTTATTGTGGTCTTAGGGAACAGGGAGATGTCAGCCGTTTGATTTGGGGGAGCTGAGACTGAAGGATAGGAAAAGCTAGTATAAACTCTTTAACATGGATGTTATGGATTTATGGGTGATTTCATGCGGACTACAAAAATGTTTACCTTTATTTCCACTTATCAAATCTTTGAAATCACTCAAGTAGACACGTGTTTCGGTTTGGTGATGGGTGACTCTTGAAATTCATCCACTTATTTGGATGCTATTTTTCATCTTCTTCCTCTTTCTCTATCATTTCAGTGAATCTTTTGTTCAGGAGAGTATTCCAATCCAGTCATGCACCCTCATAAAACCCCCTTGAACCTACTTCTTCTCCATAAGCTCCTGCAAGTCCTTTAGTTCGATAAGTCTCATATCCCCTTGAAACCCACTTCTACTCTTTTCCTTCCGGCGAGTCCTCCGTTCCAATCGGTCATACATCATTGTGAAAGGAAAAGAAACCTGCTTCGTTATCTTCTCCTCCCTCTTTAAAATTATAAAAATTCATTGGAAACCTTGAAAATAATGAGAAACGTAAGAAAAAAAAAAAGCATTGTCTATATGTGTGATGATAGGTACCCATTGTTAGTTGTTTAATTCTGACGGTGCGTATCCATCAACAGTTTTAAATTACGATGAGTATCCATTGACGGTGGGCACTACTGTTAGATTTTTAAAAATTAACAGGGGTATTCACTGTCAGTTTTAAACCATTGACAGCAGGTACCCACCGTCACTCACACAGACACTTCTTTTTTCCTTCTTTTTTTTCTTCTTACGTTTCTCCTTCTTTTAAGAGATTTTTCAAGAGGAGTACATGAGTTTTGAAGATTCTTTTCTCTTTTTCTCCTCTTTGTTCTTATTTCTAAGGGTTTTAAAACAGTTTAATGGTTTCTTCTTCTTCTTAGAGTTTCAAAAGGTTTTTTATTGTTTCTTCTTCTTAGGGTTCCAAAAGTTCATGGATTCTTCTTTTTAGAGTTTGAAGAGATTTCATAAACTTCTTCTTCCTCGACATCACCGGTGTAGGCATCGGCATCACTAGCATCGGTATCGCTCTTACCGACATTGCCACGCGCGTTGAGCGAGAAAGAAGATATGAGTGTGTCGAAAGAATTCACGTTAATGAATCTTTTACAAAATATTCACTCGAATAAGTGGGTGAACTTAAAGATTTTTTTTTTTTTAAGTTGTGCATCCCCATAAGTGGGTGAGCTCAAAGATTTGGTGAGTGAAAATAAAGGTATTTTAAAAACATAAAAGATCAGAGACTATGCACCGGGTGTAGAGAAATCTCTTCACCAACTGTCAGTTATCCATCATGTGGCGTCCATCACAAGAATCGAGTTTCACGACAACTTTGACGAGGTCGATTAGATCTCATTCATTTTTACTTTTTTATAACTTTTTCACAATTTAAAAATATCATCGAAGTTGGGGAAAATCTATGCACCAAAGTTTTGGGTTGTTACCTTATTTTTAATCCATCAAACTGAGAGCAAAAAAGTCAAAAAATAATATACATTTTTTAAAATCACATGTCTCATGGGTAATCAACCCAAAACGACAATTGTTTTAACTTGATCATGCCATGTGGTATGTGAAATGTGCACAGGCGTACAAGGAAGCACACTCCCATTTGCCTTAAAAAGTATTTGGGTTATTGAGAGCTGGTATAACTGTAGGGTTAAGAAAAAAGTATAAAATACTCTCCTTCACATTTTTTACACTAGTCTTTTTATATTAAGGATAGCTGGCTCTATTTGCACCTATCAAATTCCTAACAGCACCTCTGTTGAAAATTAATTAGAAGGAGGAAATCACTTTACCTGCTAATTTTTCACACGACGGATCTTGAGATATGTGCATGCTATCAGACGGTCAATTTTTCACTTCAAGTGTAGGGACCTATCCAGGCCGGGTTCTCAAAATTTTCAGCCCGGCCCTAACTTGAGCTATGATGTACTCAGCGTAAGCCCAGCCCCTATCGGGCCGGGTGGGGCTTAGGCGTTTTTCATACTTTTTTTCAACTATATTTTTTTAATAAAATTTGGTTGGACTATTTTTTTGAGGTTATTTTTTTTAATAAAATTTGATTGGGCTTTGACTATTTTTTTTCTAATAAAGAGTTTGAAGAATATTAAATAATTATATTAACATTATAGAAGCTTAGGTACATGATTTTATTCAAATATTTCATTTTAGTTTTTTGCATGATGGTTATAATAGACAACGATTACATAATAATTATAACGGACAATAATTAATCTCAGAACATTTAAGTAAATTATATTTAATTGAAACAATTTTTTTTATAACTTTACAAGAATAAGTATATATATAGGGTCGGGTGTTGGAACACTCAACCGAAGCCCGACTCGGATTGATTCGGGTTGTAACATGTTTAGCTCGGTTTGGATACTGGGCTAAATTTGCTTGATGTAAAGTATCACTTTTTTGGAGTAGGGTGCGGGCCAAAATTTAGGCCAGCCCTGCCCATTGAGAGCCCTATTCACAAGCCACACATCTCAAAAATCTAAATTGAAGATTACATTTAAGGGTGATTTATGCTTATATGTCACATGATTTTAAAGTCACTTTTTTCGGATGTGTCACGGGAAGCAAAACTGGAAGTATAATGGTATGTGCCCACATCAAAGACCGAGAGACAGACAGATAATGTTAACTTTTGATGGTAAATATCAAAGGTAACCTAAGACTCGCGAGGATTTGTAGGTTTTTATCAACATCCTTGCACAAGGTCTCGAGGAAGATTTATTGTCTGATTCAAAGTGGACAATGATTTTTAATATCCCACAATCATATGGTGCAGCTAGGGCTGCAATAGAGCCGAGTCAGCTTGACAATTCGGCTTGGCTCGGCCTGAAAAATAAGAGTTTTTCTTTTTAGAGCTCTTAATTCGAGCCGAGTTGGACAATTTGTAGCTCGAATTAACAGAGCCGAGCTCAGGCTAAGGCCAGCTCGGCTCTATGGCTCGATTTATATATATATATATATATATATATATATATATATATATATATATATATATATAATTAACTTTGAGATGTCTATTTTATCCTTTAAAGTAACCGTTTAACTTTATTCAACGGTTACTTTGAAGGATAAAATAGAAACTTTTGGCCTCCACTTACCCTAATTTTCACTTTATATATTATATAGTACCCACTGTTACTCCTATCCACGGTTCTCAATATCAACTCCGTTTGAAAGTAAACTGAGATGACTAGTGAATTCGATCAAACTAGTGAAGCCACTTTTATCATTTTATATTTTTTAAAAATAATTAGTATTTTCATCTACCATATTTTTCATCTTGACTTATATATTTTATTAAGGGAATACAATAGTTATCAAGCATATTTCAAGAGTTCAAATTATTATAAAAATATATTATTTTTCTTAAATTTTTTAAAAAGCTATGCACTCAACTGACTTCACTCAATTGATTTAATTTCATCAATGTTCATCATGTTACATGAGTCTGAGAAAAATTTCAAACCCATCGCTTGGCCATCAAATTAATCAACAAGGAGATAGACAACAAGGAGATATAAATCAAATGATAAGTGTCATTCAAAAGGATATCTACTAAAAAGGTACGCGATTTTTATTTTGAGTTCATTTTTTGTAATAGAACATACTTGGCCCGAAGCTCAGCCCAAGCTCAGCTCGATCTTAGAGAGCCGAACTAGAGCTTGTAATTTTTTAGCTCGAAAAGTTTAGAGCCGACCCCAGCTCGGCTCATATTAGATAGAGCCGAGCTAGAGCTGATCCGAGTTCGGACTCGGCCCGACTCAGTTATAGCCCTAGGTGCAGCACTGCCCCAAAAACGTGCTTACATGAACCATTTGAACTACATGGTTCACTGTGGACCGTTGTTCGTTTGTAGAGTCCATATGAAATTTGCTAATATGGATTCTCTTTTAATGGGCGTTTCTCTCTCTCTCTCTCTCTCTCTCTCTCTCTCTCTCTCTCTATATATATATATATATATATATATATATATATATATATATATATGAGCTGGTTTGTTACTCAAATAGAGGACGGGCTGATCGTCCTCTAAGATATAAGTGGAGCTTCACATTACATTTAAAACACATTTAGGGTGTCAAGTGGGGTGCGGGTGTGTTGTTAAGATTAATTTAAAAAATATATATATTCTAAAAAATATTTTTAAAATACAAGTCAAACTTAAATTAATTTTAATGGTGCAAATTTTATTGCCAAAGAAATACATGATAAAGATGAGTTTTCAATTTTTTATTTTTTTCAAATATCATCTAAGCAATGTACTTATGCTCTATATGACATTAAAATAGTGTTATATGTGCCACATAGAACTCCATGTAGGATATAGGAGGTCACTCAACATCCTCCATTGGAAGACGGAGAACCACCTTTTCATATATATATATATATATATATATATATATATATATATATATATTACTTCTGTAATGTTTGTATAATATTTGAGAAATTTACCTGATCGACCCTGTCAGATACACCTTTTACGTCAGAGGCCCTGTATTTTCACCTTTACCCAAACCGACTAGCTTTTAGCTAAGCCATTTTCAGCTAGCATAAAAAGTCCGAAATACCCCTTCTTACACTTTTTTTTATTCTACATGATTTAAAATTTTAAAAATTTATATATTTCTATATTTACGCGATGTAAATCGAATCTATGCCGTCTGATTTGAAGGCCACTTAATAAAATAGATGGCGCTAAAGATAGACACGAAAAAAGGCACTACCGCCTCTTTTAAAAAAATATATATAAATTTAACAATCGATGACGGCTCTTAACACAATCGATATCGATTATTTTAAAAGTCGTCATCGACTCTGTACAGAGTCGCCAAGAGTCGATGGTGACTCTGTATAGAGTCGCTATCGATTATATAAAAAAAATAAAATAATAAATAAATAAATAAATAAATTTATATAATTGATAGCGACTCTGTACAGAGTCACCATCAATTATATAAATTTTTTTTTAATTATTATTATTATTATTTTTTTAATTATTTTTTTTTACAATCGATGGTGACTCTATAAATAATCGTTGACGACTTTTAAAATGGTTGGTATCGACTGTATACAGAATCGATATCGCCTTTTTTTCATATCTATCTTTGGCACTATCGATTTTATATTGTGGCCTTCAAATCAGACGTCATAGATTTCGTTTCACATTGCGTAAATATAAAAAAATATAAATATTTAAAAATTTAAATTATATAGGTGTATCCTCTTCTTCCTCATTCCAATTTGCTACAGTCTCTCACGAAAAAGGAGTATCTGGGTCGATCTAAATAATTTGGATCGGAATAGATCTCGTTTCACATCGCGTAAATATAGAAAAATGCAAATATTTAAAATTTTAAATTATATAGGTGTATCCTCTTTTTCCTCATTTTAATCTGCTACAGTCTGACAAAAAAGTGTATCTGAGTCGATCAAAATAGCAAATCAAAATAGTTTGAATTGAGGAGAAAACGCCGTCACCTTCGTCACTTCTGACTTTTAGAAATTATACCAGATTAAAATAAGGAAGAAGATGATGTTTTTGTGTATTAAAGAAAAGGGGTAATTTAGACTTTTTGCTATCCTTGAGGTCGGCTAGGTAAAAGTAAAAATATAATGTAAAGCCTGTGACGTAAAAGGTGTAAATGACAGAATCGATTAGATAAATTTCCCATTATATTATGCTCCCTGTATAAAAGAGTGTGACTGGTGGTAAAGCTTTTACCTGAATGTTTATGGTCCTTGTCGTTCTCATTGAAGTTTATTTATTTATTATATGGTAAGTAAAATATAATTTTAAAAAATTGGCATACATCAGTCAACGTCATAAAATGCTTTAGCATTTTTAAATGTGAGGTTGGGATCCCCTCTGACTCATCTGGCTAATGCTAGCGCAAGACTATTAAGGTCTCCGTCTAATTTTTTTACTATTGTAATGAAAGAAAGCCCAATATCACTACATATTAATTTTTTATAATAACAAAAATATCAATAATTTTATTTTTAATAAATAAATTATATTTTATAAATAAAAATAAATCCATTAAAATATTTTTAGTTATATCTGAAGATTGATAAAAAGAAAAAAAGAAAAAACAGAAGTCATATGCCTTTCTAATCGTACGTCCGGTCAAAAGTTTAAAATCTCTCATATGTTAGGTTGATCTCTTTTGTTTTTTTATAATTAACTTCTGAGTTCTGACATTGATCAAGTTACAGTATAATCAATCATAAATAGCTGGATATGTACGTAATGGTGATCCAATTACCGGTGGCAACTGGCAAGTATCATATGATTCAAATCATATATGGCTTTGGGGAAGCCAAGATACTCACCTCTTTATTTTTCTCGCTATGATTTAGATGAGGAGAAAGTGAGTTGGATTTTATGATTGGTTACCCTCTATTAGTCTTTCAGGACTATAAACAGCGCCTACTTTCGAAACCTAATAAAAAATATTAACGGCTTCAAATCAGATGATAGAGATCATATTTCACCCCAATCTCTCACAAATCGGTTTAAGACCATTATCTTACCTTCAAAAGGCTAGTTTCAAAAAGTTGTAAAATCACGTTACATCATGATCTCAAGATCAAGATGTGTGGATGACTGGGGTGAAAAATGATACTATCATCCGATTCGAAACAATTAACAGATTTTCTTCGATTTCAGATGTTAGCGCTTTCAGGAAACCTATAGACCTGAAGAAGGTACCTATATGGTTTTGCAGACTGGGAAGATATGCACACTTTGTGGTCGTAAAAGAACTGCAGCCTGCCAGCCAGGATTTTTGTCTAATATTATGGACCTTATGGATTGCTTACACATTAGCTAAATAGTCATCGTTTTGTTTGAGGTTGATTGTGGGGATAGCTTCCTCTACAGTCTAGACATTAGTTCTCAACTCATGTAAAAGACAAAACAATTTTATCCGTTAATCAAAGCTTAGAATTTACTGAAAAATGAAGTTTTCCTTGGAATATATATACCTCTTTAGAGCCATGGTTTCAAATCTCATCTCGATCCCGATCCCGATCCCGATCAGCTGATCGAGATCGTTTTTGGCCCAATTGATTCTAATCCATTTTGGATCCGCCCAGATTATCCTTCTCCTCTTTCTCCTTTTTCCCCTCAATTTTCTTTTTCAACATGCCACTTGCTTTAAGAAGGCTACATTAGGTAACGTCCTGCTAGGAGTTGGTATCATGTAAGGAAGGTGATCTTTAGGTAGCAATTGAGAGTTTGTAGTTTTGTACAATATGGAATCATCATCTTTGTTGTTTGATAAGGGAGCCATGATCTAAAAATCTTTGGTTCAGAAGGTTAAGATAAAAATCTATCTCCATCATTTGAATAAAAGCAGTCAATATCATTTAACTTTATTGGTTATCAAGTAACCATATTTTTGCATTTTTTTTTTATATGATTAATAATTTCTTTCCTTGTTTACCCTCAGAAAGTTTTGCTTGGGATCACCCGATCCAATCCACCAATCCGATCCAGATCAGTTTCGGGCCAACCGATCCAGAGGCTGATACTGAGATTTGAAACCTTACCTTGAGATGATCTAGTAATACGTTGGCATTTTACCCTATTGGTTATCTTTGAATAAAATAAATTTAACAGTCAAAGTTCAAGAAAACCAATCTTACCCTTATTTTCATCATTATATGAAATTCTTAAAAACATAAATCCCCGAAATAGCACAGACAGCTCTAACACGCAAGAACAAAAAAAATAAATCTCAATTGCTCAAACCAAAAAGACCTGAAATTAGGGGCACCTTTGAGCTATTAATGCTTCCATCTTACGTGTTTAGGTGCTTTTCCACGTGCCATTGATCATGGATATCTGTTTGATGGCTTTTTTGATACGCTACAAAAAAAATAAAAAAAACATAAGACTATTAGCGATAGTAAAAAAACTATAGCTATTAATAAAAAATTGCCGCTAATGCTCTTAATAATTTTTTTTGTTAATAGCGACAGTTTTTTTACAATAAAAAATTGTCGCTAAAAGTCTTTTTTTTTTGGTAGTGATAAACACCTTTTGGCACTTTTTACACTATGCTTATAGGAAACTTTGCACCAGTCCGTGACTTGGTACGCCTTCGTAGCGATGCGTAACATCAGTTCTGAGTGATTTGTACCATCAAAGTGATAGATCATAGATTCAAGTGCTACAAGCCCAAAAATGCTGTTATAGGGAGATTAAGCCATCCGATCTATTGACTTTAATGTCAACCTTTGTTTACAATTTTAATTGCTGAGATTAAAGCTCATCAATCGGATGACTCACATCCTCTCATAGACATGTTTCTTTGAGCAAAGATATGTCAAATGATAGATTGTCAGTTGGATAATTTTGATTGATCACATATGTTCACTACATGGCATAATGATAATCACACTTCAATGGTATGAGATTAAAAATCCTATGTTATAAGATTGTATACGCACCACTCACATGATCGTGGGGACCAAACTGCAGTCAGAAGTTGTTTTGAACCCACGACCTTGGGGAGCAAATCGAAGTCGGGAGTCATTTTAAACTGAAATCCGGCCTAGACTGGTCCAAAATGGTTCGGGTATGGTCTAGGGTAGGTAGGCCCAATTAGAAATAGACTTCACCCAATTAGTAATTGGGTCAGCTATGGGCTATGGCCTAATTTTAAGAGGCCGGATTATAATCTACCCATTTAAAACACTACCCGGCTCATTGAGAACATAGTCAAATTTTGGCGAATTTTTCCGCAAATTAGTGAAATGAGGGTCAAACGAAAATTTTGAAGAAATTTCGGGACTTTTCGATTTTTTCGGCGATATTTCGTAAATTTCGAATATTTCAGAAGGGGGTGGGGGTGTTGGTTTCAATATTAATAATTTAATAGTAAATGGCGAGAGTATAGTATGCTCAATGCGCACCACAAGACGGTGCAGCTTGCTTAGGTGAAAAGTGGAAAGCATGACCTATTATATAAGTGAATGGAGTGTCCGCTTTTAAAGCTTCAACGAAGTGAGACTAAAGCTAGTTTTCACTGTCTTTTCCCTGCTATAGCTCTATGCTTTAGTGTCACTGCTTGGCCGAAATTTGCACTTTGTCTATATTTCTATGCTTGAGCGTCCCTACTATAGTTCTATTTGCACTTTGTCTATTAGCACTTGGAACAATTTCTTAAATATATATATTTTTATATATTTTTAATCTTTGAAATTTTTCCAAAGTTTTGCCGAAATATATCAAAATTATCCGAAATGTACGCAAAGGATCCCCCACCAAAAAATTACCGAAAACGAAATTTATCACTATGATTGAGAACCCTAAGTAGTATTTCATATAGTGTAAGAATATATCCCATTAATATGTGTAGCAGGCCTCATTGAGCTTCATACACTTATAACCAAGGATCAAAATATCGGTTTTGGTACTAGCCGAAACCAAAATTTCGACCGAAATTTTGTAGGCCCAACCAAGTTTTCGGTCCCAAATCCTAACTACATATAGGGTATTTTCGTTTTTATGATGATCTCCTGGTGCTAAAGTATAAGTAATTCAGTAGTTTAATGAAAGTGGGGAACAAATGTCCCCCTTATCAAGCTGGGCTTTAAAGTCTTGGACACATGTTTCAATCAAAGCTTTCCTTCTCGATTCCTCCCAAAATCTCGATACCTGTAGAACATTCTCCGGTAACTCATAGCGAGCTTTTCATATGCATTTCTCAATTTCAACGAAGAGCACTCCTTTAGCCCCAAAATGGTATAAAAGTCGCCGGCTTTTTTTTCTCTGGTGGCCATTCAGTTGCTAAAAAAGGTGAAGCCCACTCGAGAACATGTACAATCAACGGATTTTGCAGCTGAAAATCAAGAAAAAAGAGAGCAAATTGGTATAAAAATGAAAAAATTACAACTTGAGGAGTAAATTCTCAGAACATCAGGGGTTCAGGGTGCACGAATGAAGGCAGAGAAAGATTCAGGCAGCGGGCTTTAAATAACTCTAATGGTTTTCCACTGTTAGATTAAAGGGTATTAACGGTTGGATTTAAATCTGTTAGATATTTTCTACTCTCCGGAAGGTTCCCTATACTACACATATTACGGAAAATGCATGTTGTGGAATCCGGAGGAGCTCAGCCTCAACCACTGTACGCAGTTTGCAAATTACTGGCAGACCGAAAATACCTTATTATTGTTTTGGACTAAGCCGAAATTGATTCATATCGATCAATAATATTAAATTTCGGACAATATTTTGAATCATGTTTATAACCGACGCAAGTCTCGGCCCAATTAATACAATAATAATAGGGGTAACTTTATTTGCACATATCGATTCTTACTGCGTTGAATCGAATGACGAGATCCTTTTTTGTCCCTCTTTCACAGTAGATGTTGAGACCATAGAAGATTATTATGCAGTTAGTTTTTGCTTCCATGTGGTACCCAACCGAAAAATTGATCCTAGATCTGATCGGAGGATTCTCCAATGAGAGTAATTTTAGGACTACTTAGATCATGATGACATCTTCGCTTTAAAGCTACACAAGAAGAGATTAAAAGAGATTGATTCATCCTTATTTTACTGGACCAGTTGGCAACACATGAACGACGCGTGCAGCACAACTTTTGTTAGTTTTATCATCGCTGGCCTTAGTATACGGTAGGTAATCATCTAAATTAGAATCAGCCTCTACTTTTCATTATGAAATCATCTATTGACTCGTTCGAGTGAGAATTAAATCCGCTCTAGCAAGATGAGCACGCAACAAGAGTAAATTTTCGAGGAAAAGTTGCTAGAGCGATTTTGGTTCTCGCTCCAGCAACATACGCACTCTCGCACGAGAAAAGTTTTTTGTACAAATCGTTCGAACGACTTTGGTTCTCGCTCGAGTGACTCGCAACGACTCGTGACGTTTAAGTTATGTGTAGATTTTATTTTTTGAGTAGTTTTTCTTGGATTAGAAGTAGGACTTGAAACTTCTATATAAGGAAAAGCTCATAGACGAATTAAAGAGCTTTTGAGAGAGTTTTTCAAGAGAGAAACTTGAGTGAATACTTTGGAGAGACAAGGTATTAAAGAATTGTTTGAGGATTGAAGATCCGGTTGAAACTATTCTTGTGTCGGGTTCGTTACTATATTCCGGCAGATCTCTTTTCTAGTATTTTAAAAGATTACGCCTTTAATTTAACAACGGATTTATTGTTGAAGATCGTATTTGATCTTGTTTAAGAGTGCACTAGAGAGAAGAGAGTATGTGCATTGTAAACGTTGATAAATAGTGTATATACTCCTGTGAACGTAGTCCTCGATTGGGTGAATCACGTAAATCTTGTGTCGTGGTTATGATTATTCTTTATATCTTCTTATTTTTTCGCATTCATCGTGACAAGGGAGTTCGTTAGTGTTGGTTGAATTCTTAATAAGTGGTATTAGAGTTAGGTTCATGCTACAATAGCGATGAAGGTATCGAATGCACGATTCGAGGTGAAAAAATTTTCGGGGAAGAATAACTTCACTTTGTGATAAGTCAATGTCACAAATCTCCTTGTCCAACAAGTTTTTGATGATGCTCTATTTAGGAAGGAGATAAGAAAGAAAGCAAAGATGTTCGATGAAGAGTTGAACTTTATTGATAAGAGAGTTGTAAGCACTACTCAATTGTGCTTGTTCAATGAAGACGACCGTGGATCTGTGGAAGAAGATGAAATATCTCTACATGACAAAGTCATTGTCGAACAGACTCTTCATGAAGAAATAACTCTACACCCTTTGTATAAAGGCTAGTACTCGTATTCATGACCATTTAAATTCGTTTATAAAATAGTTAGTGAACTTTTGAGCATTGAGGTGAAACTTGAAGAAGATCTTGCACTTCTCTTACTTATCTCACTGCATCATCTTATGAGCACCTTGTTACCACAGTAAAGGTAAAGATATTATTATTGTCGAAAAAATGATTGTTGCACTTCTTTCTGACGAATTGAGAAAACAACTCGAATTTAACTCTGAAGGGATTAGTCTCTTGAGCTAAAGGGGTCGAAATCATGATCGCAAAAGAGACAAATTCAGAGGGGATAATAAATCAACGAGAGGAAACAACAAGTCCAAATCCAGGGGTGACAGAAAGGATGTTATCTGCTATTTCTGTAAACAATCTGGACATATTCGCAAATATTACAAACAGAGATTGAATAAAGATAAGGGTGATGAAGGGACTTCGTAACAGGCCAGAGTTGCTACGTCAGATTTCAGTAAAGACTTATTGTGTTCATTGTTAAGCTCTAGTCAGTTTGATGGTAGATGGATCATAGATTTAGGGACGTCGTATCACATGTGTCCATACAGGGGTTGGTTTGACCAGTATAATGAAGTCAATGGTGGGACGATAATGATAGGGAATGATATTGTATGTGAAGCAGTGGGTATTGATTTTATCATAATCAAGATGTTTGATGATTATGTTCTCACTCTTACTGAGGTTAGGCATATGTCTGATCTGAAGAAAATTTTGATCTCATTGGGGGCATTGGATGAGATAGGATATCGAGTCATCTTAGAACCCGATAAACTAAAGGTCGTACGCAGCGCTATGACCTTGATGAAAGGTGAAAAATGAAAAATTTATATACTTTAGTATGCAACACAATCAGCGACAGTGGTGTTGCAGCTACGACAAATTTCAAAGATCTCTCTGATTTGTTGCATAAGAGGCTTGATTATATGAGTGAACGTGGGATGACAGAGCTCATACAAAATAAGGTAATTTCTGACATTCAAACTTATAAGCTAAATTTCTGTGAACATTGCACCTTCGGAAAGCTGAAGAAAGTCAGTTTTCCCATAAGAAAGTATATTTCGAAGGGGTTGATTGATTATATACATTATGATATATGGGGACCGACTAAAGTCACTTTGATGGGTGGAGCCAACTACTTTGTATCATTCATAGATGACTACTCTAGAAAAGTTTAAGTCTATCCGATTAAAAATAAGTCGGATATGTTTCAGAAATTCAAGCAGTGACAGAATATGATTGAAAAACTAACAGATAGAAAGGTGAAGATTCTCATATCAGATAATAGTAGAGAATACTTGTCATCAGAGTTCAAGGCTTACTATGAAAATCAATAGATTGTTATGCACTTAACGGTTCCTAAAAATCCTCAGCAAAATGGTGTGGTAGAGATAATGAACAGAACACTATTAGAAAATCGCGGTGTATGCTGAATCATTCATGTTTAAGTCATGGGTTCTGGGCAAAGGTAGTGAACACGACATGTTACTTGGTCAACCAATCGCCTTCAGCGGCATTGAACTCGAAAACTGTAAATGAGGTTTGATATGGAAGACACATAAGTTACTCTCACTTGAGGGTGTTTGGATGTGTGACATATGCATTACTTCTGGGAAGTGAACAATCCAAGTTTGATCTAAAATCCAAAAAGTGTGTCTTGATTAGCTATAGCGAATTAGTGAAGGGTTATCATTTGTGGGATACACAATCTCACAAGGTGATAGTTGAAAGAGATGTTACTTTCAACGAAGATAAGTTTTCGATGAAAAAGGTGAAAGATAAATCTCAGTCATCTAATGAACCTCAAGTACAAGTTGATGTTGAAAGGCATGAGCAAGATGAGAAAGATAATGAACACTCCGATGACACAATTTCTCAAGCCTTACAACCCTAGGTACTGGTTTCGATTTAGATCACCTTGAGAAGGTAAGAAAGGACGAAGATACATCCTGAAAATTTTAAGAACATGTTTCCTTTAACGCTTGCACTTATCACAAAGAATGAGTAATCAAGCACAGTTCCAAAAGCTCGAATGGATACAGATGTAGAAAAGTGGGAGTTAGCTATGGAAGAAGAATGACAGTCACTTTTAAAGAATGAAACTTGAGATCTCATGAAATTTCCTAAAGGGAAGAGAGCTATCGATTGTAAATGAGTCTTTCGAAAGAAAGAAGGTGATCAGAGTGCAGCTCCAAAGTTCAAAGTAAGGCTAGTTGCAAAAGAATTTTCTCATAAAGAGGGTAATGATTACAATGAGATATTCTCTCTGATTGCGAAGCACACTTCGATTTACACGTTGTTGGCAATTGTTGCTCAAAAAGATCTCGAACTAGAACAGATGGATGTGAAAACTTATTTTCTCCATGGAGATCTCCAAGAAGAGATTTATATGCGACAACTAGAAGGATTTGAAGCAGAATGGCAAGAATCGCTCATCTGCAGGTTGAAGAAATCCTTGTATGGTCTCAAGTAGATACCTAAACAGTGGTATAAGAAGTTTGATTCATATATGTTGAGCATAAGATACCACAGGGGGCAGTATGATTTTTATGTATACTGGAAAGAGTATTATAAAGGAGAGAAAATCTTCATAATTCTCTATGTAGATAATATGTTAATAGCATCAAGAAACAAGATTGAAATCAATATGCTGAAGCAATCATTGAGCCAGAAGTTTGAGATGAAGGATCTAGGTTTCGCAAAGAAGATCCTAGATATGGAAATCACAAGGGATCGTGAGAAGAAGAGGCTTTGGCTAACACAAAGGACTTTTATCCAAAAGATCCTTGAGAAATATAATATGAGTGATATCAAACTTGTATCAACTCCTCTTTCAAAGCATTTTAAACGCACAAAGAAGATGAATCCATCCACACAGGCAGAAAGGGAATACATGAAGAATATTTCTCATGCAAATGCTGCTGGGAGTTTGATATATGTCATGATGAGTATACGTCCAAATTTAGCACATGCCTTGAGTATGGTTTACAAATATATCTCTAATCCGGGTAGGGAACATTGGCTTGCAGTGAAATGAATATTAAGATATATGAAAGGTACATCTGAACATGATTTGATATTTGAAGGTAGTGATACATGCGATCTCTATGATTATGTCAATTCCGACTATGCTGGTGACTTTGACAGAAGAAGGTCAACCATGGGGTAAGTGTTTGTCTTGACAGGTCAAACAATCAGTTGAAAATCTATGCTCCAAGGGATAGTTACGTTGTCAACTACAGAAGCAGAGTATATAGTGGCTACAGAAGCAACTAAAGAAACATTATGACTTAAAAGTTTAGTCAATAAATTTGGTGAGGTTTATGAGAGCACCGATATCTTCTACGATAGTCAAAGTGTCATTCACCTAGTAAAGAATCAGGTCTTTCATGCTAGAACAAAACATATAGATGTCCGATATCATTTTATCAGAGATATAATAGAAGATGGAAATATATCAATTGAGAAGATCGATACAAGAGAAAACGCAGCGGACATGTTACACAAAATAAGTTTCGGCATTGACTAAACTTGATTAACACTTGTCGAAGATGTTGATGCCCGTTGAGGCGGTGACGTGATTGGGGATGAAACCTAAGTGAAGATTATTATTATAGGTTTAACCCCAACCGAGTCTCTTGAGCGAGAACCAAATTCGCTTGAGCGAGGTGAGCATACAACGAGAGAAAATTTTTGAGGGAAAGTCGCGCGAGCGACATGCACACTCTTGCACAAGAAAAGTTTCGGGTACAAGTCGCTTAAGCGACCCACGACGACCCGTGACGTCTAAGTTACGTGCATATTCTATTTTTTGGGTTGTTTATCTTGGGTTAGAAGTAGGACTCGGGACTTCTATATAAGAAAAAACTCATAGACGAATTAGAGAGCTTTTGAGAGAATTCTTCAAAAGAGAAACTTGGATGAATACTTTGGAGAGGCAAAGTATTGAAGAATTGCTTGGCGATTGAAGATCCAATTGAAGTCGTTCTTGTGCCAGGATCGTTATTATATTTCGACAGATCTCTTCTCTGATATTTTGAAGGATTGCGTTCTTAGTTTAATAATGAGTTTGTTATTAAAGATCGTATTTGATCTTGTTTGAGAGTGAACTAGAGCGAAGAAAATGTGTGCGTTGTAAACATTCATAAATAGTGCATATACTTCTGTAGATGTAGCCCTCAATTGGGTGAATCACATAAATCTTGTGTTGTGGTTGTGATTATTCTTTACATCTTTTTATTTTTCCGCATTCATCGCGATAAGAGAGTTCGTTAGTGTGGGTTCACTACAAAAAATAAGACTAATAGCGACAGTTTTTTTTAATAAAAAACTGCCACTATTAGTCCTGTCGCTACAAAAAATTGCCGCTAAAAGAATAATAGCGCCAGTTTTTTGTAGCGATAGGACTAATAGCGGCAATTTTTTATTAAAAAAAACTGCCGCTAATAGTCTTATTTTTTGTAGTGGTTGAATTCCTAATATCTATACTATCTGATTAAGGGCTTAAAAATATAGCCTCCATATGAACAGTTGAAGTAGGTTAGGACAGCGAGTCAGCAACTCAGAGTAGATGAAAATCTTGATGGACCACTAGGATTTGAGAGAAGCATGGATGCTTTTAGGAACAATGTTTTACAATCGATGAAAATCTTGATGGGGTAAGTGTTTGTCTTGACAAGTCGAGCAATCAGTTAAAAATCTATGCTCCAAGGGATAGTTGCATTGTCAACTACAGAAGCAGAGTATATAGCAGCTACAGAAGCAACTAAAGAAACATTATGACTTAAAAGTTTAGTCAATGAATTTGGTGAGGTTTATGAGAGCACTGATATCTTCTGCGACAGTCAGAGTATCATTCACCTAGCAAAGAACCAGATCTTTCATGCTAGAACAAAGCATATAGATGTCAGATATCATTTTATCAGAGATATGATAGAAGACAGAAATATATCAATTGAGAAGATCGATATAAGAGAAAACGCAGCGGACATGTTAACCAAACATGTTATACAAAATAAGTTTAGGCATTGACTAAACTTGATTAACACTTGTCGAAGATGTTGATACCCGTTGGGGCGGTGACGTGGTTGGGGATGAAACCTAAGTGGAGATTGTTATTATAGGTTTAACCCCAACCGAGTCTCTCGAGCGGGAACCAAATCCGCTTGAGCGAGGTGAGCCCGCAACGAGAGCAAATTTTTGAGGAAAAGTCGCTCGAGCGATATGCACACTCTTGCACGGGAAAAGTTTCGGGTACAAGTTGCTCAAATGACCCGCGACGACCCGTGACGTCTAAGTTACGTGCATATTCCATTTTTTGGGTTGTTTATCTTGGGTTAGAAGTAGGACTCGGGACTTCTATATAAGAAAAAACTCATTGACAAATTAGAAAGCTTTTGAGAGAGTTTTTTAAGAGGGAAACTTGGGTAAATACTTTGGAGAGGCAAAGTATTAAAGAATTGCTTGCCAATTGAAGATTCAATTGAAGTCGTTCTTGTACCAGGATCGTTACTATATTTCGACAGATCTCTTCTCTGGTATTTTGAAGGACTACATCATTGGTTTAACAATGAGTTTGTTGTTGAAGATCGTATTTAATCTTGTTTGAGAGTGCACTAGAGAGAAGAAAATGTGTGCGTTGTAAACGTTCATAAATAGTGCATATACTTTTGTAGATGTAACCCTTGATTGAGTGAGCTACGTAAATCTTGTGTTGTAGTTGTGATTATTCTTTACATCTTTTTATTTTTTCGCATTCATCGCGATAAGAGAGCTCGTTAGTGTGGGTTGAATTCCTAATATCTATACTATCTGATTAAGGGCTTAAAAACATAGCCTCCATATGAACAGTTAAAGTAGGTGAAGACAGTGAGTCAGCGACTGAGAGTAGATGAAAATCTTGATGGACCACTAGGATTTGAGAGAAGCTTGGACGTTTTTAGGAACAATGTTATAGACTGGCTGCCCGCATAGTGGGGTCCACACACTTCAGTTAGAAACATTGCGTCACGTAAGTTGTCTGCAAAATTATCTATAAAATATTGGCCAATATTTATAATTTTTCATATTTTTAGTGTCAAATTAGTAAAGGGTCAAAAGCTTACGTTCACTGATTTCCATGCTCACGAATAGTTGGTTACTTCCAAGGATTTACCATTTTAGCACGAGAAGGTTGGCCGGAGAACCCCTAAGTACTTAGGTTGAGAACCTAGAGTTGTTATTAGGTAAATGGCACGTGCTTTCATCTTTGGAGTGATTTAAAAATCCATGATGTCGGACTACTTTAAAAACTATAATAAAAATATTTTTTATGGGAATCTTATAGACCATCAGTATTTAAATCAGACAACATACTTAATGAAACCACATGCCATGTGTCCTTAAAAGAACCTGCGATCAAAAGACTTGGCATTCATGCAGTGAACCTAGTACCAACTTACCAACTCTGGGTACGTAATACCAGCTCAATATATTAGTGACCCAGGAGCCCATGCACTTAAGGCTGTCAATGAGTCAGATTGATGTGATACCCAACCCACCCGACCCAATTTTTTAACTGGGTGATGTATAGAAACCTGATCCGTTGGTTGTTTGGCATGAAGCCGTTGACCCTATCTTCAGGTCTTGTCTAGTTGGGCCGACTTGAAGGCGGATTGGGTTAGGCAAAATCAGGTCGGGTCGGATGGGACATATATATACCCTTTACAAAGTAGATATTGTTGTATCATACAAGATGAACAATTTGTTGTCCAACTCTAAAAGGTAAAATGCAATGGATAGAAGGACAATTAGAACTAGCCTAGATAAAAGCACACTTGTTGCAACCTGCCACAAAGGGTGGAGCTAGACCAGTAAAAGAGTCGGGCCAAGCTCAGCCCAGCCGAGCTCGAAGCATGGTGGTCATGGATTAAAATTCTAACGTCTAAACAGCGAGAGCTGGTGGAAATGCGTGGCGTCGGATCCTTTTTCATGCCAGTTGTAGACTTGAGAGTTGAGAGCGTTTGAGGATGAGAGAGAGAGAGAGAGCAAGAGAGAGTGATTCGACTCTTAGATGTGTATAATTTCTGATCCACATTTATATAAAATTTTAAGGTTTATAAGGGTAAATTACTAAATTATCCTTATAAGTTATATATATATATATATATATATATATATATATATATATATATATATACACACTAGTGGACCATGCTCGTGCAATGCATGTGAGGTCCATTTATTTAAACTATTCAAAACTGAACGATATGATCTAAAATAAGTGATTATTTATGTTACACGCATGGGTATATTATTTTTTCCATGTCCCGCTTTTATGGATTCCATGACTTTCAAAAACTGCACCAATTCAATGTGCTATCTATCTTCTAATTTATATGAAATTATTGATTTTACCGCCTTTACTACTATATAGGTATTGCAGCCTGAAAATAATATCAAAAAATCTCCAAAAAAATCATATTTACATTGTCCTCAAAACATAGTTAACATGATTAAAGCTAGATATTCCATCAATATAATTTAAAATAATTTACTTATTTGACTTTTATGGTTCTATTAAATCATTGATTCTATGAACTTACAAATTTTCAACCTTTCAACTTATATTCCGTCAATATAATGAGATTTGAAGCAACTTTCATTAATAAATAAAATTCAGTCTCAGGACTTATCCATGTTTGTTCTCTTCTCCTGATGTCAATAACCAGAGAACCTAATCCTGCACAAAACATAAAAATTGAACTTCAATAAAAGAGAAACAAATATCTTCTAATTTATATGAAATTATTGATTTTATCGCCTTTAATGCTATATAAGTGTTGTAACCTGAAAATAATATCATAAAATCTTCAAAAAATCATATTTATATTGTCCTCAAAAAATAGTTAACATGATTAAAGCTAGATATTCCATCAATATAATTTAAAATAATTTACTTGTTTGAGTTTTATGGTTCAATAAAATCATTGATTCTAAAAACTTACAAATTTTCAACCTTTCAACTTATATTCTGTCAATATAATGAGATTTGAAGCAACTTATATTCCATGTTTGTTCTCTTCTAGTAATGTCATTAATCAGAGAACCTAATCCTGTGCAAAACATAAAAATTGAACTTCAATAAAAGAGAAACAAAGCATAACATTATTTCTAATGACTGAAATTTTTTTATTAATTATAAATTATGAAATTATTGATAAATTCATTAGACACATAATAGAAACTTTAGCATAACTCAAAACAGATGCCATCTGCTTTGATACTTTCAAGATTTGCCCCAATTACTTGATACACTTATGAAAAATAGTGTCACATCTAAAATCAGTGATTCATTCCCAATTTTCGTTGGAATTATAGACAAATTTATGTAAAATTATATCAAAATTTGCCAAAATAGGGGTAAGACAAAACTTTTGGCGAAATATCGGTGATTTCACCGAAATGAATGAAGTTTTATTAATCTCAACCTTTTTAAAATATTAAATAATTTAAAATATATATATTATATATTTTTTTAGTACTCCCTGAAAATTTTTAGTATTTTTCCAAATATTTATCTGAAATGATCTAAAACAACCCCACAAAAATATTGCTGAAAATAAAATTTGTCCCAGTTTTGATCTTAGGTAGTAAATATTCATATCATTTTGAATTCCACAAAAATAATAACGAAATCCGTCAACATGCTTTTTTAGAGTGTAAAATGATTGGAAGAGATAGTTCAGGCATGCGCACATCAAACATGATGGGACGTGTGAGATACATGTAGAATTTCATTGTAAAACTGGATCAAACTCAGAGATTCATAATAAAGATTAAGACCTCAAACTCGGAGATTTATAAAGTTTCTAGAGTTTTCAATCAAATTTTTTTGGATTTTTTATATATACATATAAACTCAAAAATAAGGATAAAAAATTAGAAATAAGATCGACGGTAAGAACTCTCATTTAATACCTGAAACATGTTGTATAAAAGATTCAATGACAGAATTATTCTAAATAAGAACTGATTTGCATCTTCCCTTTCTTGTTGAGTCATGATCTTTAAAGTTTTTTTTGTAGGTTACTTTGGGTATTACCTATTTCAGTGAGAGCATAGAAACATAACTAAAATCCTTGTTAAAAAAAATTTATCAAACAACTAAAAGATAACTATCAAAGGGATCGAAAGGAATAGGAGCGTACCTTTTTGTCTTTGTCTTCTAAAGATTTACTTATAGTAGAAAAAAGAAGAAAATAGTTTCCAATTCAAAGATCAAAGTAGGAGCCGACTTGTGTGGGAATTGAGTCATATAATATGGTTGGACCAAGCATTGTGGCAAAACTAAGATTAGTTGTTTGCTTCCAACTGACCTATAAAAAAGGAAAGGATAATAGTTAGTACATTGTTTACTCATAGAGGAATGTCTAATAAATTGCTCATTATATGACACGATATCAAAATTTTTTACAATAAAGAAATGATACCCGGTCAAAAGACAATGTTATAAGCACCATGAAAGTGATTGTACTGCAATCTAACCCAAGAACTTACCAACAAAACTCAATACACTACAATGCCTATGAATTTTCCTTTTTTGATGTTGCAAAGTGATTAATAAGATAAAGACATCAACTCGACTTGTTATATACTCTTGCCCCCTTTTATGTCAACTCATTAGAAGGATTGCTTCCAATAAGTTATGAGCTTAACTTGAAAAAGAATTGCTTTCAATTGCAAATATTTCATGGAGCAAGAAACCTTAGTTAGGTTATAATGCCTAGTTGAAGAACGGCCCATATAGTAGGGCAGTCCTATGAAATATACTAACACTCATTATATATATTAATTAGATAAATACTGAATAAAGCCTCAATTTGCATTCAGCCACTTAATTGATTAATATATAATTTATATTTATTCAGCCTAGAACTTTTTTATGGCCCACCATATGCTTTATGCAGGTTGCCATAGAGCCTATTAATTTTTTAAGCAAAAAAAAATTGAGCATATATATTCAAGGGAAATAGATAATTATATATTCCATAAGAGAAAACAGAACATGTTTCAATCAGAGGCAACAACTATTTGATTATGAAATTAATTGAAAATAATAAATTGCTACGATAAAAAGAGCCACAACAACAACAAACTCAAGTTGAGCCAATGTAAAAAATCACTAGACTCAGAAAGACAAATAACTTTGGAAGATAGAAGAAAATTACAAACAACAATGAATTAGCATAAAAATAAAAGAAAACTACACTTTGTAATTTGGGAAAAAAAAGTAAACTAAAATAAAATAATAAGATAGTCTCATATAGCAAAATTTTGCATCTCCAATGTCTCAAAAGAAACCCAAAAATATATGTAGTAGAATTTTCACAAGAGGGTTTTGGATGAGATAGTTTAAGTATGGGTCCCCCTCCTATTCATATGCTTTGAGTTATATATAAGTTATTTTATTTTTCTTCCCATGACATGGTACCCCAACAGTATTTAAATTTTAACTTTCAATGTATTTAGTGGCTTCATTTTTTCTAAAAATATTTCTACTTATTCTCAAACAGACATCTTAGAATTTAATTTCTTTCGGTGTTTATATGACACAATAGTATCAATATCTGATTTGAGAGCTTTCAAGGCCCCCAAAATAGTGTTATTGCATTAGTTGAAGGTGCTCAGATAATTCACATTCATAAGATAATTGAGATATAAATTGCAAGAACAACCAATGGGTGATAATATATTAGATGCATAAAAACAGACACATGTTTACATATATTGCATGAATACACAGGTAATATATAAAGGGGAGTCATTACTTGCACCCTACACGTTGGCCCTTGCAAATGCTTTAAAACATAGACTTGCAAGTTTGGGACCCGTGCCATATGAAAATGCCATCTACACCGTCTGATTTAACGGTCATGATTTAAGGATATCAAGTGCAAAAGAGGGGCACGAAATATGATTTTTATCATATGATTCAATGTAGTCAAAGGCATCTAATTCAACAGTTGGCTGCAATAGATCATATGATAGAGACCGTATTTTGTTCTAATATCTTCAAATCAGGGCCTAGATTGTGTTTTCACAATGCACATATCCTACATACAAAGTCTTTCTTTAAAAGAATGTGCAAATGCCAACTTCTCCAGTGCACCTAATCCCCTTATATAAAAAGGTCCAATCATAAACCAACCATCTATTAATTGGATTTGGATGCTATTTACTGAGACAAAAATTATCAATCAATCCAAAATACAAGTCATGTAATGTAAAGTACTGGGCTGATGCCTTTCGTTGTTTGCAGTATTGACCCATAAGAATTACCATCAAAGCCTCAATATCATCTCATCTCCAAGTACAGTCAAGTTCTGGATTGATTCCAACTCGCTTATTGCAATACACTGTATCTCAATGCCCCCCCCCCGCCTCCTTGGAAAGCACTCCATTTAACCAAAGCCATCTGCATTTTAAGCAAAAAAATTTAGAGTTTTACGTCTCGCATTGTTGGAGGAAAAGCAATTCATGTTCGGACATTCTTGCTAAGGCTAGCCTTCATACCCCTCATATCAATGTCATTTATGCCACCAACATCAGCGGTGACCTGCACATAGCCATGAAGAATGACAAATTGGGCAAGTTTTATAGGCTTCTGCTGTCACTTAGCAGCGACCCCTTCTGGATGGATTGGGCGAGAAAAGACTGACCAATTTTAAATAATTAATTATGATACATGACTGATTCAAGGCATACTAACCTACTTGTTCTTGTCAGTGTAGTGTGTTGGTATGATTATTAAATATAAAGGTCAGGGGGCCCTTGTAAGCACTCACTGACATCATGTTCATAGTGTTGCTCCCTTCCGTTCCATCATATACTTAAAAGTATGCGTTTTAATTAAACTAAGCATAAGAGGCATCTGTTTAGGACTGGCGTGGGAGTGGCAGTTTTTTAAAGAGGCACAGTATAGATTGGAACGGATAGGATCACTGATTGGGTACATACAGGGGGTAACAAAATTTTGCGTTATTTATTAAACCCAAATCAGTTCGACAAGATTAGACACCAAATTATGAGTTACAAATTTCTTTTTTTTAAAGACCTAAGAACTGAAGTAAAAACAGATTCACATGCTAATTGGGATGCGAGACATTTACCTTACGAAATACTTGTTTCGAAGATATCCCCAACAGGCTTAAATTCTTGAAGCTCCTTAAAATTCATCCATGGTTTGACCAAAACCTTTGCCTATAGAGCTTCTTTTTTCTTGCACCATCATAATCATTCAAAGCTGCCGAAAATAGCAAAATATTTAATAAATTATCTAAACAACAGAAACAATGATACAAAGTACAAACAAGGACCTTTGTCAAAGATTCTTGTAAATGAGTAGAACCAAATTTATAAGCAATTGGAAATGTTTGTTTGACAATTTCACATGTACTAATCAAAGAAGCAAACCTATTGACAATTTCACATGTACTAACTAAAGGCTTCAAGATTGCACTCTACAGAAAAAGTGAATTCATAGATTTTAATCAAAATAAGAAATGACTGATGATACTCATGAAAGTAACAAAAAAGTACCAAAGTAATATTGGCTCCTTTAACTCCTCAACACTTCTAGATGATGGGAACCTGTCAGCTATCACTATGAAACAGAGATCAAACTATTCACACAAGCCAAATAACTGGTTGGTCTCTTCCTTGGCTCACTAAGGTATTTAGTACAAGACGACCATCCCATGGCTTCGAGAAATCGGAACTTTGTTACTATATATATAGCGAACTGTATGTCATATCAAACAAACTGAATATGAACACGACAAAGTCAGCAGTGATAAACAAACACCTCTGCAACAAAGACAATAGTTGGGTTTCTAGTCGAAGTTATTCTCACGTTGAATTGTTAGGTGTTTGTGATTCTAAACCGGCATGTTGGGTCCATATTAGCGTTGGGTTGGATGATGACCACAGAAACAATGTGTGTTAGCAGGGGACAAAGCAAGAAAAAAGGGAGTGGCTGGAACAATGGAGCTTCTGATGGTAACCAGAGGCTTAGGAGGAGAAGGTATCCCATTATTGAAATAATAACTATCTCATGTTTCTTATTTTATATAGATCAAATTAGGGAAAAAAATAAAATAGTTCTAGAGCCTGCCCTTTTCACATATTAATACCATCTTACTATCTGAGATAAAAGGGTAATATCCTAATGCATTACTTGTTCATGCCAATTAGTCTATTAATAGCCAAAAAAATATTCATTAACTACAAAATAATAGAAACCTGTGGAAGCAATAACTCTAACAATTATAGCATAATAAAAAGAAGATAATAAAAACTAAACATTCTCTATATTTTAACATCTACAGAAAATCATACACTAAAAGCTGTAAATAATTCGTTAAAAGTTCTTTTTTAGGGGAAAAACTCCTAAAACAACTTCAAACCCTAAAATAAATTTTAAATCGTAAAATAATTGAAAAAACATAGGGGAAAAAAGCCTATTAAAAAATTGGTAAAAAATATAGAGAAGTCAAAATCACCTAAAATAACTAATGGAAAAAAAAACACATTGGAAAAAAAAACACACACAGGCTAGGGTTTTAGGGCTGATGGAAAAAACACACTCTGCAGAATATTGGAGATTCAAGGCTAGGGTTTTAGGAATTTCTAATTGAAAAAAAACATTGGAAAAAAATAAAATATAATAAAACCTCACCCAAAGGCTAGGGTCTTAGGATTTTCTGATGAAAAAAATACAGTGGCCAAAAAAAAAAAAACACAAAGCCTAGGGTTTTAGGGCCGATGGAAAACACACACAAAAACAATGAGGCCTTAGTTAGGTTTTGAGTGGGAAAACACAAAAAGAAACAGTTAAAAAAGAAGTGGAAAAAATAAAAAAATAGCAAAAAATACCACACTCACCCTCGATCTTACACTGCAGAATATGGGCTTTTATGGTTTTGAGTTTGAGACGCCTTCTTATGCTCCTTCTTCTTTCTCTCTCTCTCTCCCTCTCTCTCTCCCTTTTAAAGCGTTTTGCAAAAGCATATTTACCTTTCGATAGAACGACAACTAAAGAGCCTTACCTTTCATTTTTTAAAATAAAGCTGATATATATATATATATATATATATATATATATATATATATATATATATATATATATATATATATATATATATATATATATATATATAAGGAAGCTGATTTCCAACAATGTGGTTTATAGGGTTGAATCTTATGACGCAGCAAGTTGCCCAATTTTATTTTTTAACATACATTTTCCCATTGTTGGATATTGGGTCCAAGTTCAAAAAAATAAATACACCATTTTGATTGAGCAAATCACGATATTTGACATATGATCTGAAAGGTAAAATAGTCTAAAATTTTAAATAGAGGGCCTTGATAGTCGTTAAATAATATTTTTTTATAAAATCATAAAATTGTGCCGAAAATTTTGAATCACCACTATTTCGTCAAAATTCCGGTGAAATTTGTCATTATGATTGGGGCCATAGTGACAAATTTTGTTTTTGGTAATTTTTAGGTGGAGTCTCCTTTCTCATTAATTTTTTTTTTTTTTTAAATTGAACTTGAAAAATATATATATAATATATTTAAAATTTAAAAAAAAGAAAAAGAAAAAGTAGAGACTTTAAATTTTTCGTAAAAACATAAGTTTTTACTATTAAATTATGGGTTGCAACATGGGCATGGGCTGCGGACACGAGTTGCACATCGGGCTATGAAAATAACTGAAATCACCAAAATTGCTGAAATTTCAGTAAAATCACCGAAATGTCGCTGAAAATTTCGATTTACTCCTATTGTGGTGATTGTTTTATAAATGGGAACCATTACTTGCACTCGCTTTTTTTATGATTGCACTAAGGTTAAAAAAAGATTGTATTTTAGGGACATGTGACAATGCAATTTGGGCGGTCTGATTTGAAATTCATTATCTATAAATCCTTAGTGGATAAGATTGGCATGAAATATAATCTTTACCGTGTGACTAAATATAGTCAAAGGCTATTATTTGATTCAATGGTTGGCAATAATAGATCATATGACAAATATCGTGCTTTGCTCTAATCCTATCCATTAAGGATCTATAGATCATGAACTTTAAGTCAGACAGCTTAGATTGTATTGTCACATGTCACATGTTCCTAAAATACAAAGCCTTTCTTTAACTTCGGTGCAATCACTTAATAATCGTGTACAAGTAATGGCTCCCGTTATGAATTTCAGAAATTTATCACTATGATTGGGACTTCTATTTCTTATTAAAAAAATAAAATTTGGTGATCGAGAGAGAGAGAGAGAGTTGGGCTTGTGAGAGAACCACGCGAGAGACAAAGAGAGAGAGGGGGGGCGCTGCTGGGACTGGGAGAGAGAGAGAGAGAGAGAACAGTCGGTTAAAGAGAGATTATTGCCTGGGAAAGTGGAACTAAGAGATAGAGGCATGGCCCTTGGGGGATCCCTATGGAGACACTTGGCGCTTAATAGAGATCCCAAAAGCCTCATGAGATAACGTGGCTCCGCCATCGATCCCAAACCCAATCAGCTGAGGACGGGCTGAGGCTGGTATTTTTCGAGTTGGTTGACTGCACCCAAAGAAAAAGAACATAAATAAAAGATGGTTGACTGCACCCAAAGATATTCTTCTTTAGCTCCTGATTGTTTCTCTGCAACATTTTTTGTTTTGCTTTTTTTGTAGCTTGTTCTTTTCATTTTCAATATACTGTTAATTCATCGAAAAAGGAAAACAGAATGCACCCAAAGTCTATTTTTAAAGAGAGAGATTGTTGCCTGTCATCTTTCGGTTTTCTTCTCAACCCGGCTACATCTTTCATCCATGGTTTCAAATATCGGCCTATTCCGATCTGGTTGGATTGCTTTGAATCAGCTGATATTAAACGATATTTAGGTAGAATCGATCCACCAATAAAAGAAACTTATACATATAAAAGATACGTTACACTTTACATCGAATATAAATTACAAAGTTTAAAAAAAAAAAGGTAATTAATAAGATTCTAAAATCATAAAGCATTCTATAATGCCGTTTTTTGGTAGGTCTCCTTCTATCCTTCCTCATATAAACCTCTTCTTACCACTAAATTTTATAGAAAAACAATAAAGAATAATAAATATTTTAATAAATATGAGCCTGTTACAACCTCATGAGTATTTATTTTCTTTCTTTTATTTTCAAATATTTTTATATTCATGAATGTAGGATTTTCTTGAACTAGAGGCACTCAGTTGTTGATATATGTTAAATTTGTTTTTACCTCTTACTTGAAGTAGAGAAAAAAAATCATTTAAATTCAATTAGGAACTCATTACTTGCACAAGAAAAGTGTGTCCTTGCTAAGGATCAAAATTTTGATTTTCGTTTCGGTTTTGGTCCTACCCGAAATTAAAATTTTGACCAAAATTTCGGTGCACTTTTTTTTTGTTAATTCAAATTATCAAAGAACCAAAATATCGGTCGATAATTTGGTGACTGGAACATGTCCCAATCAAAGGATCATGCTTATAGGTCAATGTAAACCTTTCGATCGGTGAACTTTAATATCAGTCATCAAAATTAAGAATAACCCTATATTAGAGTGCACAGATCAGCCGATTCAAATCTCCCAAAAAGAATGATTTTTTTTACCCATGGCCTTTCAATTGATGATATATCACTTTGATGGTATAGATTTCCAAGTTTGTAAGCAAATAAATAGTGTATGATCATTTAAATACTATTTGGTGCTTTTATGACGATTAGGAGAGTCATCTCTTGGAAATATTATTTAGGGTTTTAAAATTTAGGGATTTGGGAGTTTATGAAAAAGGTTTAGGGTTTAGAAATTTAGGAATTTAAGACTTTAGAAATAGGATTTGGGGTTTAATAATTTAGGAAATTGGGAGTTTGGAAAAATGATTTAAGGGTTTAAAAATTTAGGGATTTAAGGGGAGAATTAGAGTCATGGAGAGAGAGAGAGAGAGAGAGAGAGAGCTCTAGGGGGATGGTAGGTCGAATTTGTCGACGCAATGGCGGTTGAGCGACGGGACCGTGGAGCAGTGGTCCGGTAAAGCCGTGAAGGCGACGAGAGCGAAACTTGAGCCTGAGAGAGGAGTGAAGAGAGAGAAAAGAGCCGATAGCATAGAAAGAGAGTGCTTGATAGCATAGAGAGAGAAGATCACGCAATTAGCGCGGAGAGAGAGGGGGACGAAACAAGAGGAGAGAGTGCGTAGATTAAGGGTACTTACGTTTCGGAGTATTGTGGAGAAATCATGCATAATGTGCCAAAATTAGGGGTAACAGTCGAAAATTTTACGGCTTCTTCTCGTTCGTTTCAACGTATTCCACCACCGGTGTAATCGACTATGCACATTGCTTGTAATCTTGTGGGCTTACGAGGCAAGGGCTTCATAATAATAATATATTACCTGTAATTTCTGACGAATAAGGCGACGGCTATATTTATTACAGCTCCATCCACCTTCTGCTGTAGCCTTTAAACCCTCTCCACCTTCTGCTGTAGCCTTTAAACCCTCTAAATGGCTTGGCGATATGAATGTTGCAGCCGCTGATCGTCAACGATAGAATTCTAATTCAGTTGGTCGTTTAAAAAGCCTTCCCCTGCGTTCTGTTAGGGTTTATTTCTCCTCTCCCCTTCCCTTCGATCTCTTCACTTCAATTTTTGAACATCTGATCCCCTCAAATCCTCCAAATTCTCCTTCTCTTTGCGGCCATCTTTTTTTTTTTTTTTGAGGGAAATCCAGTTTATCTAAAGTTTCGCCGGAAATCATGGCGAGCGTAGTCGTAAACGCTCGGATTGGTGGGAAGAGATGAATAATTCGGTCGTCGGACAGAATCGGATATTTTATACCCTCGCCGGACTCTATGATTTCATCGCCGTCGTTGCTTTGGTAATTCACTCAATCTTCTTGAATTCTATCATTAATCTTGTTTTTATGAGACATTAGAGGAAAATTTTATGTTGTTCTTTGATTTTATTTGCTTCTATGATGGAATATGGACGAATTTGATTAGTCGGTTTGTCAATTAGGCTTAATTTGATTGAGTCGTAGAAAATACCTAATGGGATCAAACTTTGATCCAATTGTTTGGTATGTCCATATGCAATGTTAGGTTTATAGTATTAGAAGTAGGGCTGCAAGTTTTGACCTGAAAACTGAATGAATCGAAACCTAAAATATACCTAAAAATATGTAAAAAAATAATTTATATATACATGTATTCCCCACGTATCATATCTTGATTTTTTGAAAATTGTCGTATTGTCGTACCCATGTCCCATATCCGTATCTGTGCTTCTTAGCTGAAACCGAACTGAAAAAACCAAAAATTTTGGGTTTCGGTTCGGTTTGGGGTTTTAAAAAAATAAACCGAAAGCGAACCGATTCGTTTCGGTTCAGTTTCATTGTGGCTGAACCTAACCGAAAAGTGAAATTTTTGCTTTTAGTTAGACTAAGTGACTAACTGAACTTGTACCACTAATTAGAACTGTAATCTTAAATTTATATATATATATATTTATTTATTTTTGATGAAAAATTTATGTTATTTCTTGAGTGTGGATAATATTACAAATATAATTTTTCATTGCAATGCTATAGAACTATCATGTGAATTTAAATATTATGGTTAAGATTGCAATAGATGTAAGTGTTTATTGGCATATGATATGATGGCTAATGGCTTTAGTGTGGTATATAGGAATCATGTATATAATATATGATGGGTTAGTTGCAAAAAGAGAATTGATGTTCATAAAAAAGGTTTTATATATTAACTTGTAGAAGTTTTAGTTTGAATGTTGGATTCAACTATACTCAAACAAAGTCATTATGTAGATGATGCTCTGCTCGTAACTCAAAAAAAACTCGTTAGAACTCGATTTTGACTTGATAGAATTATTTTGTTGGAATTGTCCCAAATTGGCTGTGGGCTGGCCCTTCTTGGGCTCTTTATATCTTGGGCAAACCTCATCTTACAAGCTGGTTTTGTGAGGTTGAGTTAGGCCCGTTGGATTTCTTATCATATTTTGGTCTAAGTTCGAGGTAAATTTTACTCCATATGTAGAACTTACCCCAACAACTTGTGTTATCTAGGCCATGGGTTAAAATATCGGGTTACCGATACGTATCGTCCGAGCTCCAAAACGATACGTATCGGACGATACGTATCGGTACCGGTCTGTATCGGACGATACATTGAATGTATCGTTCGATACATTCAATACATTTGAATGTATCGAAGAATACATTCAATGTATCGTTCGATACATTCAATACATTTGAATGTATCGAACGATACATTCAATGTATCGTTCGAGTCCAATACCGATACGTATCGGTATCGGACGATATTTTGATCCATGATCTAGGCCATGGAATCAGAACTTGGTTGATACTGATACGTATCGATTTCGCTAAGAACCGACAACGATACCACCCAAATACAAGAATATGGGTGGTATCGGTGCCAATATCGCTATCGGGGTGATGTGGGTTAGTATCGGCCAATACTGCATTGGTATCGGCCGGTACTTCTTATTTTTCCTTTTTTTATCCAGAAAAAGAGAGAAAGTGATACAGTATCTGCGATACTGCATCCGTATCGGCCGATACCCTATTCCAATACGGAGTTGGATCCCTTGGTCGAGGCAGGCTACACAACGCGACACTGGCCAACCTGGGATAATGCAGAGTCATCATGTTGCTGACGAGGCCAAGTCATGACAAATTTTGATTCTGACATGGCAAGTGCTAGTTAAAGTCTATGGATTTAAATTTTTGAAACTTGGTCATATCAGGCTATAAGAGCAGAAGAAATGAAATACTTGAAGGAAAATATGCTTTAACTTTGAGCTTGAATAGAGTTCAAATATGGAACTAAAAATTGTTTAATTTGCACTCTTTATCTTTGTCCAAGAATCTGTTTTTGTTAGTTTGATTAATTCCCTCTTTAGTATTAGTGGATTATAGTTTGCAGATCCAACTTGTTTGAGTCGAATTGAGAGTTCCTGAGTTTTCGGTTGGACTACACAAACTGAAAATTGTTTAATTTGCACTCTTTATCTTTGTCCAAGAATCTGTTTTTGTTAGTTGGGTTCATTCCCTCTATAGTATTAATGGATTATCATTTGCAGATCCAACTTGTTCGAATCGAATATAGAGTTCCTGAGTTCGGTTGGACTACACAGAACGTCTTCCATTTTTTGAACTTTGTTGTGAATACTAGTTTGCACCACTTGACTCAATTAAAAGTTCCATATTTCTTGCTATGTATCTTGTGTTACCTCAGATAAACTTCGATGTAAAATACAAGTTGTGAAACAGATGAACCCCCGTGGGAAGTTTTTTACTACAGATCTTACTCAAAGAGGCCTCTTCCATGGCCTGGTTCAGTGTTTCACACTAAACATGTTTCACACACAGTCTAACCTCCCATTTGTTATCTACTTATGCCTTATGTGACATGCTCTTGCTTTGCAGTTCGGGCATTAGTATTCCTGTTCCGCAGGAATGTGCAACGAATAAAGCCCGAGGTTTGTTTTGTTGTTTTCCTTCAATTGAGGTTTTTGTAGTTTCTTGCACGTGTGCTACCTAATTTATTGGTGTTCTAAGATACAGCTGTTTTTGCCTTCTTGCCACATTTTCCAACATCTCGTGCTTGATCTACCTAGTCTTTTATTCTTCACAACGTATGTGCTTTTGGTTTTGTTTTGGGCAGAAATATACTATCAGGTTGGAACTTCAGTTGGGTTTTTGTTTTTGTTGGTTGATTTGTTATGAAATTTGTAATGAAATGTCGGGTTTTTGTTGCTGATTTGATATTTTTGACAGGCACGTGTTGTGTCTACTGATGGGCTTAGACCGTGTTTCTATACAATTAATGCGGTAGTGTATGCCATACAGGTAACACCTTAGTTTACTGGCTACTTGTTATTTAATAGAAGACTCAATGGGGGAGGATTCATGAGTTGTATTACTTGGCACAGAATTGGATTTTTGTAAATTATTTATTTTTATTTTCATTCATTTTTTGTACATAGAAAAAGATTAAATCGGTAGAGAAAAAAAATACAAAGGAAAAAACGAAGAACTTCAGAAAGAGACTAAACGAGAGCTCCTCCAGCCGACACAACATCTGAATCCTAAGGTCTCAAACTCATTGAGTATGATTTTGGACATATTTTCATACCTGGATTTGTGACTATAGAGGCATCCATTTAGAAGAATCATTTGTTCATTATGGTTCTGATTTCAACTTGTCAAACCTTTAATTAGTGTGTGGATTGTTTCTGTCTTCACTGCTTGGTTGTTAATCATATTAATGTGTTCTGTGTTCAACTAACAAAAGATGCTCACTGTGGCCAACCCCATTCTATTCTGTTTTCTGATAAAACCATCACTGCCTTATGATGTAGTATGGGAAGGGAAGAAGAGATAATTAAAAAAAAAAAATCAAAATTTTCAATATGAGAGACTCACCTTTTCGAAAAAATTTATCTAACAAGAAGAGAGAGAAAGAAGCACATGCACTAGGGATTTTCGAGAACCCAAATCAAGGTCTACCTTCCACCAAAAAATAATAATGGTAATAATTTTATTTCACTATAAATCTCTCGTCAGCTTTTCTTTTATATATAGACAAAGGGAAAGAAAGAAAATCCTAACTCCGATTTTAATGTCCTACTTTATATTAGAATATACTAGATAACTATTCACTTATATTTGTAATCTTATTTATATTTGTAATCGATTGTGGCAATATGTTTTCTTCTTTCTATCGTTCATCTTCTTCTTATTTTTCTTCTTTATTTTATAATTTTAACATGGTATGATCCTGGCATTGCTTCCACTATCATATTTTCTCTTGTCGTGAATCTTTGTGGTTGTTACGTAATTTCGTAACTGTTTATCTTTTAAGTTGGATGTTCTCACGTTCACATTCCAACTTGAAGGAGAGTATTAGAATATACCTTATTAGGTAACTATCCACTTACCCATATTTATTCCCACTTCTAGATAATCGCTAACGGTTATATTTGTAATCTTATTTATATACTTTCTTGTGTGAGAATATAGTAAAAAAAAATCGTAAACAATGTAATCGATTGTGGCAATATATTTTCTTCTTTCTATCGTTCATCTTCTTCTTATTTTTCTTCTTTATTTTATAATTTTAACACTTTATTTAGGACTCCTAAGTCCTACCCTTCCAAACTTAAAGAAACCAAGAAAAATAAAAGTCAGACTTCAGCGTGTGGTTTTGGTTTCTTGACTTCTGCGAGTTCACTTTGGTTAAGTCTCACATGAATATCAATAACTATACCTGCTCTTTAATCTCTCTTGGTTAATATGACTAAAACAGCTCTCTAATTACTAAGCTAGTAGTTTCTTAACTCAACAAAACTCTTATAAATTAGTAACTTGTAGCTTAGGGAAAATAAAACCACTTAAGATCCTTGAGTATCCATTATTCTCCCAGGCAATGACAAGACTTTCCGATTCCTAGAACTCTCAGTGATTTTTTATGGAGAGATGTAAAAGAAAAATTGAAACCATGTTCTCCAGAAAAAATGAAATCTTGAGATGCTAGCATATATTCACCTCCATACCAGTAACCAATTATCTTCTAACCATGATTCTACTCCATATCCCGCACTTGCTCACACTTTGGAAGTTATTCATCTACCAGTTGCATTGGTCTTCTTCCTTACAACTACACAATTTTTTCATTGTTTGACTACTATTATTTTTCCTTCTAGATACAGTTATGCTTTCTTTGTATTATAATGCACTAGTTCTGAAAATTTGGTCAATTATTTGAAAAGCTCACAAAGTTGATGAGTCATTTGAGACGAGGGTCGAAACAAGGAGGTGAAGAATTAGGTTGGGTCAACGTAAGCTGAAAAAGGCTAGATTTAAAACTGAAAAAAATTCTTCACTCAGCATTTTAAAAACTTGACCTGCTAAATGAAGTTGCTGAGTATTAATTGAATTTTATAATTCGGAGAATTCGCGGGTAGTCAACCAAGTTTAGTCAACTTGGACATTTCTCACTATGTACCATTCTGATTTTGGGAGCATGCAACCACTTTGATTGGCAACTCTGCATTGATGGGAGTCCCTGAAGATCACATCCTTGCATCTTCCACTCCGAACATGTACAGGGTAAATATTTTATTAGATATAGCTAGGAGTGTATCTCATGGTTATTCTAACCCTCCCTGATTTTGTGCTAGTACATTTTAGTTACCTCTTACCAACAAAAATAACCAGTTCATGTTAGCAGCCTATTATGTGCACTTGTAAACATCCTTGGATATTGATTTCAAGGATAGCTCATATCTGAGTTACTCCCCTATCCTCTACATGGTTTATAGCTTTATTTGGGTATTGCAATCTCAGGTTGCAGCTTTGATGCAAAAGGAGATTTGAGGGCTCGTTCGTGGAGAAAGCGTTTTGAAAATTTGTTTTCGAATCAATGATAGTTCTTGTAAAATTATATAATTTTTTTCTTTTGCAAATTTGTTCTCAGATCAGAGGAATTTCTTGTAAAATGATATAATAATTTTTTTCTTTTGTTTGATTGGTGTAGAAGATGAAAGATTTGGCAGATTGTGGATTTAATTAGTTAATTATTTGGATTGAAATTCAGGGTAATTTTAATTGAGAGATTGCTCTATTGATCTCAAATAGTAATTTTAATCGATAGGGGTCAAAGTCATACTTATTATGTCATCTCAAAGATTTGTACCGTAGCACATGCATTAAAAAGAAAGACTTGGTAGCCATGCCACATGGAACACCATCTAAGTCGTATGATTTGATGGCCATGATGTAAAGATCTTTGATGCAAAAAATTGACACGAAATGCTATCTCTATCATTTGATTCAACACAGAACTCGTATTTTGTGTCAATCTTTGGCGTCAAAGATCTTTATATCATGTCATTTAAATCAAATGGCTTAGATGGAGTTTCATGTGACATAGGTCTCAAAAATATCAGGTCATTCCTTTTAACTCATCATTACCATTAATTTTATGGCATGTGAGAAAATTCGACTAAATTTGTCATACCGAATCTATCTTCATGAGAGTCACCATCAGGAAAGTCATGGCTGCCCCACTGCCGATCATGCCCGATGAAGTCGGATCCTAACAACGATGAATGGGGAATGTCCATTTTGCACAAGAATTTAAATATATTACACAAGTTATTCTTTTTGTTGTAATGTTAAAAAAATAGATTTTACAAGAAAATTTTATACCCAAAAGAACAACCATTTTACACTCAAATATTATATGAAAAGTGAATAATGCATGTAATCAAGTCATCGAAAAATTACACACATTCTCCATTTTACAGGGTCCATATTACAATGAAACAAACGCACCCTAAAAGAGATTTGCTTTAGTTGGTAACTTGATTCGGTTATTTGCAACCCAAGATTAGTAACTTTTAAATTTTAATTAATTTAATAAGTAATGATGTTTGTGATTGCAACGGCCAAATTGTCATATGCAAATAAAAAACACTCATGAAAACTTTTTAAGTTTTTTTTATAATAGGGGCCGTGGAAACAGATTAGAGGACCATTAAAATAAAAATCCTATTAAGAAGCCTTTAAAGGCTTTTTCGGTGGCTTGTGGGGGCCCAGGCCCTCATAACCTAATACGTGGATACGCCCTTGGATCGGATGGTATTGATTCAGTGGAAATCGGTTCAGGCTTCTGTTCGCTCTAATTCACCCACTAACAACGATCCATATATTAATATGCCCGAAATTTCAAATCTCAATTTGTTTCGGTGCCAATCAAAACCGAAAAGATTCGGCCTATAGTAATTTTATCCTTGAAACCAAGCAACCTCAAATAATTTTTTATTTTTTTAGGATCCTCAAATAATATATATATATATATAAATTATATTTAATATTTTAAAAAAACTTATTTATTATTTAAAAAAAACATTGAATGCTTTGAATCAAATGATGGAAATTATTTTTTATCAAAATCTTCTACACAAGGAATCTTGAGATCACGGGCCTACCATCAAATTGTCATTTTTTATTCCATGTGGCACATATTTTAAAAAGTAGCTCAAAAACTAGGTTTTAGCATGATGTGTGCCATGTGAGTTTAGAGCCACTCTTTTGGAATTTGTGTTGTGTGGTATTAAAAATTGACCATTAGCGACTGATTTGAACAAACTTATTTGACAACTTACAGTAAAAAATATTTGATTATTACAATTTTGCCCTCAAACTTTTTTGGCTCCAAGATCGTCTGATCATATTCGTCGATCCCGATTCAGATCAATTTTACGCTGACCGATCCAATGACGGATACCGATATTTGAAACCTTGCTTTCATCCCTCTCTCATATAAAAAAAGCCAAGATCTCTATATTATTTTGTAATAGAAAAAAAAAATTCATTTCTACGAAAGACTTGCGAGAGATATGATTTGTCTTCAATGAGCATGACAACTCTAACTCCAAGAAATCCAACGGGCCTAACACAGCCTCACAAAATCGGCTTTAAAGGTGAGGTTTCACTACAAAAAATAAGACTATTAGAGGCAGTCAAAAACTACCGTTATTAATAAAAAAAATTGCCGCTAATAAACTTAATAGTTTTTTTGTTAATAGCGGCAATTTTTTACAGCAAAAAACTGCTGCTAATAGTCTTATTTTTTGTAGTGTTTGCCCAAGATATAAATAGCCCAACGAGGGTCAGCCCACAGTCAATGTGAGAAAAATCCAACACGCCCCCGCATGTGTTAGCGGGATTGAGCTAAATTACGTGGACAAGAAATTGGTGACGTGGGGAGAAAGAACGGATCTAATATCATGTAAAAAAATTCAACGAACCTAACTCAACCTCATAAAACTGACTTGTAAGGTGAGGTTTTTCCAAAATATAAATAACCCAAGGAAAGCCAGCCCACGGCCGATGTGGGACAAATCCAACACAATGGAAGTCATATTGTCTCCATTTTCAAAACGGAGTAGAACAATTTAAGGTTGCGCTTGAGTGAGCTCATGGATCAAAATGACAGAAAATCAGTACGTATCGTCCAAGCCCAAAACCGGTACTATCGTACGATACGTATCGATATCAGACAGTATCGGACGATACATTGAATGTACCATTCGGTACTTTACATACTAATGGCTGATACGGTACATTTAATGTACCGTATCGTTCACCACCGATACTGATACGTATCATCCGATACGTATTAGTATCGGACGAAATTTTGATCCATGAGTGAGCTCATTCGGGCTAAAGAGCCATTCTTTTGCTTTTTAACTCTGATGGAGAATTGTTTTTAAGTTTAGTAACAGTGCTCTTCGCCCATTTGCTCTGACAGAGAGCTACTTTAAATGATAAAACTCTCGATTGACTGATTTTTGTCAGAGCTTTTATTAGCTCTTGCGGATTGCATGCATAAAATTAGATCCGCTCCTATAAGAGCTAACCCGGATGCAAATGACAATGAACAAGAGTCGGTGAAGTTTTCATTGGGTGATTGAGAAGCCCAATTCACTCCAAAACATGATGAATTCGCTCTTACAAGTTTTTGTTGATCACCCTTACGCTCGAGCCAATTTGTGCGCCTCATTGTTGGCCCAAACCAAAGATTATGCTGCTAAGTGCTTAAAACCAATTTAAGTGTATTATGCTTAAGGCCAAATATTTGGATTGTCTGTGAAAAGTAGAGTCGACTTGGCCTGAAAAACAGCGGAGCTAGGTCTCCAAAAATTTAGGCTCAAAGAGCTTAGAAGGTGGGCTAGAACTATGCTTTAAAATAAAGAACTAAGCTAAAGCTCGGCTCTTTGACAACCCTATAAGATATATTTTTATTTATTTATGTGTTGATATAGTTAATAGGGGTCTCAATTGGGATGGCTGGGCCAGGTTCGGGAGGGGCCTTAAATGGGTTGATCATAATCGAGCCTCTTGGAGCTAGCCCATACCTGACTCGATTAGTAATCAGGCCGAGCTGGGCCAGGCCATGGCATTTTAATTTCTATATGAAAGATCTCATTTGATTGATTTGGGGGCAGGTTTGAGTAGGGCTTAAATGGGCCAAGTTTTAAGTGGGCTCTTAGAACTAGCAATACCCAGCGTGGCTTACTAATCCACTAGGCCAGGCAAGCTCATTTATATGTCGGGCTTACCTACATTAACCCATAACTGGTCCATTGCGGTTCGGGTCTATCCGAGCCACCCCATTTATATATCGGGCTTACCTATCTTAGCTCATACCTAGCTCATTTCAGGCCTGGCTGGGCTCAACCCGGCGAGTTGAGACCCCTAATAGGTAACGTATCATTTGTTGAATTATATAGTTTAGGGATATGTTAAGAATTAGTTTTATTTATCATGTCATCATCTGTTGATATTGTATTGTTGTGAAATTAAATACATCATGTGTTGAGATTGTATTGTTGCGAAATGAAATATTTTGATTAGATTATAGAAGCATTAATTAAATATTGCTTTGCTAAAGATAGTCTAAAAAGGAACAGAATGATAAAAAATATAAAATAATAGAAGAAAGAAATTACAATAAAAGGATTTGGGCTTGAACTTATCTCGAGCTTCACTGCCCTTGAGACGAGGTTGAGATAGCTAAGTTCCGAACTAGAGGTCGCACCTTGTATGATAGAGACAAGCTAGGGCTCACCCCAGCATGGCTCAAGCTCGGCTCATTGACACTGTGGGTTGTGTGTGTGTGAATTTTGATTTAGATGATACAATCAATTAATTTGTCTCCTCTTGAATGGGTCAAACCAATTGTGAATTAGATCTTCTTCTCTTTTTTTAATAAATAATTGTCCATTAGATCTCATTGTATATGACTTAGAGAGCACCGTTAATCCCATGCAGGTTTTAAAACCCTTGGATAGAATGGATTTTGAATTTCATGGCGTTCATTTTCATACGTTGACATAAACTAATGTACTGTCTACCTCTAAATTTATTCCAACCGTTGAAAGACGTTCAAATACTGCAAAAGATTCAATAAAAGATTCACCCAGTTGGACGATTGACTCTCCTCACCCACCACCTCATAAGATAATTAATTAAGCACAACATATACAGTTGACAAATTTTAATAGACAAATTTGCAGGCAACATAATGTGATTGGCTGCACACATAATGAGGCTCAAGCACTATAATGCCATATAAGTTGCTTACAAAATTGTCTATTAAAATTTTTCCAATTTTTCCTTTAGTTATTGAATATCCGGCCAAAACTTGACCCGTTTGCACATAAGAGGTCTAATTTTTAACCCTTCGTCGATGTCCACATAAGAGGTCTTGTTGACCCCAAACTCATCTTGAGCTCGACCCATTTGCATTCCTAATTTTTGAGCTGTATGTGGTTCAAATGATGACGTGTCATTTTTCTTAATTTGGATTGGTAAAAATTGTATGTCATTTGGTACTTTATAGGTAAAAACTGAGGAAGTTATCTCAAGTGAATAATCAATAAAGTGTATTACTTTTATGATAAATAAAAATAAAATAAAGTGCATTACTTTCAAAAATAAGATGGTTTGGATAGCATTTGGGTTGCCTATTATAATAAAGTATCTTTATTTTCACTTACAGAATCTTTGAGTTCAACATAGACACATGCGAAAGAGAAAAAAGGCAATTTGTGGGTACTATCAAAGATTCGGTTTGGTGATGAGTGAATCTTGAAGTTCACCCACTTATTTGAGTATTATTTTTCATCTTCTTCCTTTTCCTCTATCGTTCTGGTGAGTCTTTCGTTCCTGCGAATACTCTGTGCCGTTGAGTCGTACACTCCCCCGAACCCCCCTTGGAGCCGACTTCTTCTTCTCCATATGTTTCTGCAAGTCCTTGAGTCCGTTGAGTCATATATTGTCACGATCTAAAATTCTATCTCATTCTGAGGGTTTAGAATTTCGAGTTATGACCTGCACATATCTCGGATATGTTTAGTGGACATACACTTAATTAGAGTTCGCGCAAGTCTGATTTCACGAAATTCATGAAAACCAACACATAAAGGTAGAATATAAGACAATCATAAATGCTGAATAAATACGATAAAATGCGATAGATCCACCAATAAAACGTAATCAAGATCGGAGACAAATTTGATAAAGAGAATCCATAGCATCAACAATAAAATATAAAGTCTACCGAGTCCACAGATATCCATAGTTGGCGTTCGGATCAAAATTAGCACCGTACTCCTCCTGATAACCAACTACGTCGCTTTCCTAAGGATCCTGGTACTCCGCGTCTACGTGATCAACGAAATCAATGTCAATGGAATATGAATAATCAGCGTCAACACCGTCGGGATAATCACATACAGCTGTTAGATTTTCGTGAGAACAGTTTACTCAGTGGGATACACGACCAATTTACCCCATACTACTCAGGTGCATTGTGAGTACATCACGTGAGTGATAATAATAATATCTCAAAGAAATCAAAAGAGAATAACAAAATCAAGTGCATAATGTAAACTCATTTCATAATCATGAATGCAGGACCATGATCTAGACACTCATATCTTAACGTACCTTACCATATCTCATATCATATCATATAATATCTTTTTCATTATTCTCTCACATATGTCTGTACATAGCATGAGCGTACCTAACGTACTCATAAAATCTTAAACGACTTATGTCAGAGTCGCTGCTCGAGCTACTATGTGAAGGTCACTATAGTATTATATCATCATATCATAACGCCCTTCATATCATATCATATCATACACCCCATCTAGTCACAGCGGCGGCCAACGACTCATAACTCATAATGTCTCTCAGAGACCTGTCTTGATTGAAAGATGTTATTGTCCTTACGGTGGCTACGCAATGAACAACACGTACAGAGAATTAACTTCTTAATCTTTTGCTGGCCTACATAGCGGTGCCTTATTATCATATTCGTAACATACATTATCTTACTGTCTCATATTTTATCATACCGACTAATATCTTATTATACCGACTCATATCTTATCCTATCATATTAGAACTCGGGGTGATTGAGTCACCGTATATGCTATCGTATACGAGATTATACTGAATTTGCACTCACCCTACTCGTCATGATGTCCTATACTATCATGAGTTGTAAGGCATGTGAATACGATGTATTTCACGCTTCGACACCATCTTAGTGAATCACCACACCCAAACGTAGACGCGATCTCATACACTTGCTTCATATGACCTAACATGTCCTTAACTCGTATCATAATCAAAATATAAGTACAAAATCATCACACATATATAAAGGTTTACATATGGATTATCGTTATGTTTATTCATATATTTATTTATATAACAACAATATAAATATAGCATAGGGGTGTTAATAGTGTATTTTCGATAACTTAAAGGTCGGAGTTCGATTTCATAAAGGTATCGAAGTTATAACACTTTGTGTTATCGAAGTAGTCGCGTTGAAGTGATAAAAGTGATATATATATATATTATTAAATGCTTAATTAAATTACAATTATTTTAAAGATTAAGTGAATCACGACCATCGATTGCAAAGTGCAAGTGATTAATGTGAACTAAGTGTGTAATTAAGTTTGTTGGTTTGGACGTAGATCAATCAATTTAGTTTTAGAATCGATCCATCAAGTGTAGTATATAAGATACACAATTCGGGTCCAGATCGATCGATCGGTTCTTGAAATCGATCGATCGATTTCAAGTAATTAAAAATAAACTGTAGTTTGGTTATGTTCAAAATCAATCAATCGAATCCAACATCAGATGTGTCAAGGTGTAACACCATATGGGTCAAGGTCCAACACCAGATGGGTCACAGCCCAACATTAGATGAGTCAAGACCCAACCTCAGACGGGTCGAGGTCCAACATTGGATGTGAGTCTCGGCTTTCCTTTTTCCTATATATATGGTTGAGGTAGCCTGCTCTCAAGGTCTAATGCGATTGGAAAATTAAAGTTGTTGGAGACTATTAACAAGAGGGAATTATACCAATTTTGGGGAGAGATTAAAAAGGAAGCTTCAAGAGGAATATGAGAGCTGCTGCCAGTAGAAATTGGTTTGTTTTTTTTTCTGAAAGGAGAAACTGGTTGTTAATAACTAAGAACATGAAAGAAGAAAATTTTCGGTCAGAAATGGGGTCAGGTTCATTTGTGTGTGTTAGTGTGAAGGTCAGAATTTGCATGAATTGGGCATGAAATTAGGGCCATAATTTAAACTAAACAAGGTGCAAATTAAAGGCTTTGGGCTTGAAGGAAAGACTACAGGGCCCTAAGTCTAGCCCAAAGAGGACGACACTGATCACTTAAGTGATCCACGTGATAATTGGTAGAAAAGTGCACTCTCGATGATTTAGTTGAGTCAAAATCTGTTTTTCTTATTAAAATTATCTTAACAGTTGTAGACACCCAAATTGGACCCAAGGCCTGATCGAAACACATTTCAACGGAGGCGCACCTCCGAGCTTTTGATGGCATATACCCTTAGGAACCCTTCCAAGACCTTAGGAGTCATCCCAAACTCTTAGAAATCACTTAGATCCCTTAGTAACCTTCCCAAACCTTTAGCAACTCATCCCGACCCTTGAAATCTATTTGGAACCTAAACCTAGCTTTCCCAAGCAATGGATGAATAGTGGTGCATCGACACTAGCTGTGACCTTCTACTACGATCGAATCTTATATTATTGAAAAGTAGAAGTCTTCAGCTTTCCAACAGGCCAAGAATCACCCCAATCGAAGCTGTATACGTAAAGATATCGCATTCCGAATCCGAATGGCAGAATGGTAAATTCATGTGAACCCCTTAGGGATTTGGCGCAAGTAATAGTTGAGCCAGTTATAGGTGGGTCCCCCGTGGATAGTCAACTTCCCAAAGCTACTGCGCATCACTATTTTACTGTGCATATGCTTGGCGCAACTAATATTTGCGCCAGGCATATGAACAATAACTCTGGGTTTTTGCCTCTAATTTCGTGATTGAGATTTGACTTGTTGATCATCTTGACCTTTGAGGTGTGTTTTACTAGTTCTGCTGCACCCATTTATTATCTATGTGTAACTCCTTAAGTGGTTTAAAGTCTCATCCTATCATCCACTATTGGAGCACCTCTTCACATTTTTCAAGGCTCCAAAAATCCTAGAAAACCTTAGATGGCTCATTACCTAATTGCTAATCTCAATTAGCCTCTAAGCACCCTCATAACCTCTTTTTTTCCTATAAATAGAGAGGCATCCCTCCCTTTACAAAGGCTTGAAAAAATTTGCAATTAAGAGATTAAGGAAACCCTTCTCTCTCTCTCCTCTAGTGTACCATTCCCATATAAATTTTATAACTTTAAAAGTCCCTTTAGACCTTAGCTTTTCACCCATAAGCTCTAGGTTAGAGGTGTGTTACCCTCTAGCCTTCCCTCTCTACCTCTTAGCTAGTAAGTCATAGGAGTTAGAACCCCATTTCTCATCATACAAGCCTTCCAAAGCACACCGAAGCAAGCCAACGCAAGGCTTTTCAGCGGTGCAACAAGGGCCCGAGAACTCCAGCTCCCCCCTCTATTCCTCTACCTTCTCGGTTATTCCTTTATCCTCTCATTTGTGCCATTACCCCGTTGAATTGTCGGTAGGAACGGAGGAGCAAAAATAGGATTTTAAGACTCATTTAGGCAAGAGAAAGCCTTTTTCATTTCTTTTATATTATTTTTATTTTGGTCATAAGTAGAGACCGTGTTAAGCAGGTTGATTGAGTGTCTAACACTTTTCCAATCGATAATCGAAGCCCCTACCCAAAAGCCTTTAGCGTAGACCGAATTCAGAGTCATATTTGTGACACTTTGGTGTTTATAAAAACTATCTAGGTTTCCCGGGACACCAAAAGCTCCGGGTGGCGACTCTATATTTTTCATTGGAGTGCTCATCGTCGCGACAGAATCATCAAAAATCCCACGATTGTACAAGAGCTTTAAGATTTGAAGTCCTAAAATTGTTTGACACGTGAGGTGAAATTATGGTGATGTAAATGGAGTTAGTAATTTTATTTTTTTAAGGGATAGATTCTTACAAGTTAGGGAGCCGTAAAAGGTAGTTAATTTATTTACTTTTGAGTTATTATTCAAGAATCAAGAGTCCAAGTCAAGTGAGCTTCTAATTAGAGTAAGAATAGAAGATAGGAAAAATCTCCTTATATGTGAATATAAACAAAAGCAACCATGATGAGTGATGAAAATTGTTATTCGTTTATGCGTCTGGGCCTTAAGTGTTACCTTACTAATATTGAGGGAATAAAGAGATAATATTGAGGCAATAACCTATGATAATGATAAATGAAAGATTTGATATATTATGCCAATGATCCTGATTATTAGCCCTCTCATCTACATAGCAATCAATCATGTAATTGAGTGCCACATGTCAACCAACTAGCATCTCTATAGAGAAAAATAAATAAAATATGATTAAAAACATTCGCATCTAGGGCTAGTTAAATTACTCAATTTAAAATAATATTTTAAGGAATATAAAATAAGATTCGTTTAATCTAGTCCGTCGATACGCAATTGAACATATCCTATGCGACGAGATCTGAGAAGTACGAGATGGATTAACGGGTGCCCACCTCTTGAAGCGTGACGACAGATCTACATTGATTGCGGTGATGAGATCTGTGTTTCACGCGATGATCGTCCACGACTACTACATCTTCTTCTTATGTGATCTTGACTATACCACAAGCCTCTAATCAGTAGGCTATCATACCACTTGTATCAATTATTGATAGAAATAAATATAAGGGACTTTTTCAAATAAGTTAGGTTCTGGTGTGGAGCACTAATATTGTGCACGGTGTAAAACACATCAAACACTGCAAAATTAAGTACACCAAAAATCGGGTTGTTACATATACCCCCATGCCCACTTCTCCATACATTTCAGCGAGTCCTTCAGTTTGGTGAGTCGTATACCCCCATGAAACCCTCTTGAAACCCACTTCTTCTCCTTTCATTCCGGCGAGTCCTCCTTTCTGGCTAATCATACATCTTTGTAAGAGGAGAAGAAGCTCACTTCTTCATCTTTTCCTCCCTCTTTAAACTTACAAAAATTCCTTAGAAACCCTGAAAAGAATGAGAAACGTAAGAAGAAGAAAAAGAAAAAAAAAGAAAAGAAAATTGCATGTATGTGTGACGATGGGTACTCACTGTCATTGGTTTAAAACTGAAAGTGGGTACCCACTGTCAGTTATTTAATTTTGACAGTGGGTACCCACCGCCAGCTTTAAACTACGATGGGTACCCATTGACGGGTACTCACTGTCAGATTTAAAAAATTGGCAATGGGTACCCACCATCAATTTTAAACCACTGACAGTGGGTACCTATCGTCACACACACATACATTTTTTTTCCTTCTTTTTCTTCCTCTTATGTTTCTCCTTCTTTCAGAGATTTTTTAAGAGGAGTATATGAGTTTTGAAGTTTTCTTTCTCTTATTCTCCTCGTTTTTTTTCTAATTGTTTTAAGAGAGTTTCATGGCTTCTTCTTCCTAGAGTTTTAAAAGAGTTTTATGGCTTCTTTTTAGGGTTCCAAAAATTCATGAATTCTTCTTCTTAGGGTATCAAGAGGTTTCGTAGGCTTTCTTCCTCGGCATTGCCGGTGTAGGTATCAATATCGTCGTTGTCGAGCGGGGAAGAAGATGTGAGTATGCCGAAAGAATTCACGTGGGTAAATCCTTTACAAAACATCCACCCTTATATGTGGGTGAACTTACAGATTTGATTTTTTTAAGTTGCACACCCTCATAAGTGGGTGAACTCAAAGATTTGGTGGTTGGAAATAAAGGTACTCATTTTGAAATTGACTCGTATGCCATCTTTACACATGGTAACGAAATGTAGCCTTTAACTATGTGACACACGACGTTAATCGTTTTAAGTGTTTTATGTGTTTTGCCATCATTCTTAATTTTTTACCTGTCACGACCCAAAATCCTTACCTGATCTTGAGGGCCTAGAATTTCGTGTTATGAAACTGCATGCCAGTTAAGGCGATAAGCGGACATACACATAATCTATAAATTTACTTAGCATATAGATCAATGCATTTAAGATAACATTAAATAATAATTGACTCATAAATTAACAGCGAAAACTATAAATGATAATAAAGATAGGAAATAAATCAAGTTTTACGTAGGGTAAAATGATCACAAACGTAAACTCACAAAAGTATCAAAGACTAAAATATGACTCAGAGAAATAAAATCTAGAGTAAAATGGCTCTCAAACCTCATAGAAATTTGTCGGATCTACGCTCTCATCCGGATGGTAGCTAACGTCTTCATCTACATAGGCCACCTCCGGAACATTAGCTCACGTGTCATCATAAACAAGATAAACAGAGTCTTCACCTGAAACTATTAAATTTGGGAGGGGGTGAGTTTACTCAGTTGCGCAAACTTAGTAGGTTGCACAATCGATCCACCATAACCTATCCAGGTGATCGTGGGTGCAATCGGTTGAATTACGGTGCATTTTGAAAATAAAATCAGCATTTTAATAAAACAACAAAACTATCCATACTCATAACATATCATAATCAAACTGAAGGGGCATAATATAAAATGAAGAGTACATGATGGTTCTATTTTCTTCTCTCTTTTCGTATTTGTCTTATCAACTTATCAGACGTGACATATCGTAAGTCTTATTATTACTCCATACGCCTACACAATATACTTCGTATCTTATCTTGTTTAAATGATATGTGCCAGAATTGCTTCCTGAACCTATCACACGAGGTTCATGTGTAGATAATCGCCTAACCTTCATATCGTAACATAAATCACCATCCAGTCAGATGAGGTTGCGACATAGTAACCACAGCGTCCCCTTAGTTCGAGACAAAATTATAATATTCTTAAGACCCATCTTGACTACAGACGTTGGACCCTTACGATAGCTCGTAAGGTATGACTCGTGTAGAACTTAATTAATACTTAGCTAGCCTTCACAGCGCATCTTAACATATCATATTATTATTCGATTCTGGGCTTAGGTCCCTGCCCCGATTTCATATTTGCGTGGGCTTAAGTCCCCACTTTCTTAACATACACGTATCTTAACGTATTCATTTATCATATTTACTTAAAATTTAGTTAGAATGGGCCACAATGCAATAGGCTTCACTAAACCACGCTTTCCAATTAACGGGTTCTGTAATAACCTGGATATTCTTCGTGTGACATCCCATACTACCATAGAGGAGTTACATCCATACATGGATGACTATATTTCAAATTTCACGTGACCGTGAAAGAAATCTTACCGTGACGAAGGCTTATATTATGTGTCATATCTTATTTTAACTTAAATGCGTATGACCTATCATGATTTTTTACATGATGAATGTCATTTGATAATGGTAAACATATATAAAAAGAAAACTATCATGCACTCTAAATATTACGTATTCGTAAACAAATGGACATGGAGACCAAAGAATACAATTCTTATAAAGAAATAATACCGGATTAAATACAAATTAAATGCAGAGTTAAAAGGGAGACAGTTCAACATTTGACTATGTTAGAAAAAGATAATAATATTTTATATAATACAATCCGATAAAATAATAGAAGCTAAGTGTTTTCCCTTCATCTGTTATGTTTTTCTATTAGAAACATGTAGAATTTGTTCATGGGTTTATAATAATCATGACTCAATTGATCAATGTGGGTAACTGTTACAATTGCCATTATGATAATTATTTATGTGGTTATGTGCACAATGTTGCAACGGGTCAACTCGGGCTAACTAGTTACTAATTGGGTTGGGTTAGATTCGGATCAAAAGCCCAAGATCCAAATAGGTCCCCTTTATTAAATGGGTCATGATTCCCGACCTAATCTAATGGATCTTATTTTGGACCGAACACATACCGTGGTGGGTCCGATCCTGAAATTTTAATCCGTTGAATTGAAAGTTTGATCAATTTTAAGGGGTTTCGTCTCTAAAACTTTTTTCAAATAGGGCCCATAAGGCTTCGTATATTAATATTTTAATTTCTCTCAAATCAACGGCTATATGGGGGTTTGCGTCGAACCATTAGTGCAACACGTATCCATTATAATATCATGTGCCAAAAACTCATTAGAATGGCTGGCACATGAAATGTTTGATCGGGATGGTCACCGATTGATTACATCCGACGGTAACAAGTCGTCTGAGAACTCACCTATATAAATATTACACCAATAGAGGAGGAAGCTTTTGAGAGTTTCTCTCTCTAAACTCTCTCTTCTACTCTCTCTCTCTCTCTAAATTTCTCTCTAAAATTCCTCCTATTTGATTGGGTCTTCTCACTCTAAATTTCTTTGTATTAGGGTCTCTCTCTCTCTCTAAATTTCCTTATATGAGATTGAGTCTCTAAAATTCTTTGTATTAGGTTGGGTCTCTCTCTCTTTCTCTCTCTAAAATTTTGTGTGAGGTTGGGTCTCTCTCTCTCCCTTTCTCTCTCTAAAATTTCTTTGTGTGAGGTTGGGCAAGAGGAAGATTGAGACAAAGTTGGGAGGTTGAGTCTCTTCTCAGGTTGAGTCGTCTCTCTTCTCTCTCTCTTTCTAAATTTTTATTAAACACCATGGATCTCTTTCTCTAAAGACCATGGGTCTCTCTCTAAATTCCTGCTAAAGACCATGAGCCTCTCTCTAAAAACCATAATTGATGACAGAGGAATTGGAGAGTGGATTGAATTTCAACAATAAGGAATCCGAGGTTATTGCTCCCATGGCTTCAATCTTTGATGTCACCAAACTTAACAAAAATAGGACCTAAGGGCAAAGTGTTCGAACTAGTGAGATCAGTGAAATCATTCTAAGCGGGCAAGTATATTTACAAGCAAAAGATTATTCAGTGGGAAGGAGGGCTTTTTCCCAATTGCTAATCCCACACTCAAGTTTATATATATGCATATATGCCTCTTTAATATTAATTTATAAATATTTACAGTTATGTATACATATGATTCTTTGTTTTACAGGTGAACAGAGGAGAAGGGTTGGGAAGTTGGGTCTCTATCTCTCTCTCTCTCTATCTATCTCTAAAGCACTCCTCTCTCTACACCCAATATCTTTCTTTGTGCTCGAGACAAAATGGGGAAGAGGAAACTAATCAAAGTAATTCTCTCTCTCTCTCTCTCTCTATATATATATATAAATATACTATAAAATAGAAAACATAACTCATATATATATATATGCGTATATATATAGTATATATACATTATTAAATTTAGAGTACTTATATATCATAAATCTATATTTATTTATTTTTGTTCTTCATCTTCTTCAATTACACAGAGCTCCATTAATGGAGATTTTTAAAAATATATGTTTTATATATTTTTTGAAAATAACAAGATAACCTCTGGTAGATTGAGGGGCACCCACCTGTTAGAGCGTGCACGAGGTTCGGGATGATTCGATCAAGTAGCTTTGAGCCCACGAGTTAGATCAGCGATGCGGCTCCTACGCGTTGATTTGGTGATGCTTTTTCGGTCGAGGATCGGTGGGTGCTAGGTTGGGTGCGAGAAGAAGAGGTGCCGTGAGAGATAAATCGATGGAGAGAGAGACGCGAGAGAAGGCGGGCTCGAGAGGAGGGATAGATGTGTGTGAAAGAAAACTCGAAAGAGAGAGATATAAGGGATCTCGAGTCGGTGGTTGTGATACAAGGGTTGATGAGGTGTGAAATATGATCATATTTCATACCCTAAAACTTACATTTAGACACCCAATGAAAGCTATTTAATATATTTTGTATAATTTTAGTAATTTATAAGTCTGGAGATAAGTTGAGCATAAAATAGCCTAAGAGTTTAGAAAATGACGTCAAATTCGTGCAACCTTGGATCATCTAGAACATATCCTAACTTGCAGCTCAATTTTGACCTTTAAAACATCAGATTCGTGAAATTGCTAAATCACCAAAGTTGTAGAAGTCGTTGTCTTCTTTTTATCGTTGTAAGAATCGCCTCAATCTGACTTTGAGATAAAAAGTTATGGCCAAATTATTGAGACTATATTTGTTGAAGAGTTTGGCTGAGTTTCACGAAAATCTGGGAAATCAATGGATCGAGCAACAAACTCGATCAATTGAGTTTGGGCCAAATCTTTATGTTTTTGAAGCAAAAAATTAGTCAAAATTGGGAGAAAAAGTTAGGGTTTCGAAATTAGACCCTATTTAAGGGGAAATTAGAGTTAGGGCCAGATGTCTCTCTCTTTGGGGAGCCTTTTATTTTTCCTTAGCATTTTTAGTTTCTTTGAGCTTTTCCCTTTCCTTTTCCAAACATTGTTCTTCATTTTTCCTTAGGTGTAAGATTTAGATTAGTTTTCGTTTCTGCATTCGAAGAATCATTGTACCTGTTGGATTAAAAGCTGAATTAAAATTTTTGTTGGAATTGTTGAGGTATTTTACAGTATTTCAAATGTCATTTAGTAGTTTTATTTTAATCATGCCTTTTATATCAATCATGTGTGGCTAGTTTCATTGAAGATGGGGATATGATGAACCTCATTCGAAGTATTCATTTATAATAGTACAAATTTGTAGTTGAGGTGTTAGATTCTTTTAAGGGCCCTAATGTTATTAGACATAGATATAATCTGCTTGCGGTATGAGATCTAGAAGCTAATTATGCCCTATGATCTCAGTTCTGTAATAATGATTTTATCCTAATTATTGCCCATCTCAGAGTTAAGTTCTACTATTATATGAGGTATGAGTATTAATCATATACTCATGGGATGTTAATCATACATCTCCGTGATCTTAGATCGGTAGTGTGACTTTATCATAGGAGTAAATCCTGATTACCATCTGAGGTGTGAGTGTTAATCATACACTCATGGGATGTTATTTATACATCTCCGTGATCTTAGATCGGTAGTATGAAATTTATTGCAGAGATTGGGTTCTGAATATTATCCGAGGTGTGAGTGTTAATCATACACTTATCGGATGTTAATCATACATCTCTGTGATATCAGATCTACAAGTTAGAACTCATGTGTGTTTAGGGTCGGTGCTCCCTCATAGATATCTTTTGAAGATCTCATATCTTAATTCACATATTTGTATTGCATGAATGATAAACCTACGATGGGAGGATTTAGTATTCAAATCCTTATATTTTATTATTTGTTTAAATTTTAATTTATTGTTTAGTTTTTATTCTGTCCATCAAACTCTCAGAATCTTTAAACTAGTTAAATATTGTGCTAGATTTGTGATAATTCTTTTGGTTAGTTGCTATTTCTCTTTTTATTTTCTGACCAATCCTTGTGGGAACGATTTCGTACTCTGCAACTGTTATCTGCAAACTGATTCGTACACTTGCGAGTAAAATAAGATAAAAATCACAAGAAAATTTTGGCGCCGCTACCGGGTGTTGGGTGTAGAAAATTCACAAATTTTAGAAAATAGAAAATTAATTTTAGGAATTTCTATAGATCTAATTTAGTATTTTCACTAGTTTCGAAATTATAAAAAAAAAAAAAAAGGGAAAAGTTGAAAAGTTGAGTTTCGATCAATCGAGCAAACCACTTAATCAATCGAACACAAAAAAAAAGAATTCAAAATTTAAAATTTTCAAATTAAAAATTTAAAATTTTGAAAATTCAAAATTTGATACTTAAAATTTGAAATTTGGAACTCGAAATTTAAAAATCTTTAGAAATTTTGAATTCTTTAAAAGCTTTGAATTTGAAATTCAAAATTTAAAATTTGAAAAAATAAAAATAAAAAAATTCAAAAGTTGAAATTTAAGATTGGAAATTAAAAAATTTAAATTAAAAAATTTTAAATTTAAATTTGAAATTTGAATTAAAAAAAATAAAAAGTCAAAATTTGAAATTTAAAAAGTTGAAAATTTAAAATTGAAAATTTCAAGTTTGAAAATTTGAAATTCAAAATTCAAAATTCAAAATTTTAAATTTTAAATTCAAAAATTTGAAACTTAAAATTTTAAATTTTAAATTTCAATTTCAAATTTGAAAAAATAAAAATAGAAATAAAAAAATATAAAAAATAAAATAAAAATAAAAATATAGAAATATAAAAAAATCAAATTCAAAATTTCAAAAATTTGAAATCTTAAAAATTTGAAATTCAAAAATAAATAAATAAAATAATAATAAAAAATTTACGAAAATCTGAGAAAATTGATGGACCGAGCAATAGATATAGTCTCAGTATTTTGGCCATAACTTTTTATCCCGAAGTTGGATTGAAACGATTATTACGGCGTTGAAAAGAAGACAACGACCTCTTCAACTTTAATGATTTAGTAATTTCACGAATATGATATTTTAAAAGTCAAAATTAAGCTGCAAGTCAGGATAAATTCTAGATGATCTAAGGTTGCACGAATTTGATGTTATTTTCTAAACTCTTGGGCTATTTTATGCTCAACTTATCTCCAAACCTGTAAATCACTAAAACTGTTCAAAATATATTAAATAACTTTTATCGGGTGGCTAAATGTAGGTTTTAGGATGTGAAATATGATCATATTTCACACCTCATCGCACCCTCAAACCTACACTTTGGTAATCCTCTAGCAAAAAAGAAGATAAAGAAAATTGAAAAATAAACTAACAACCTAAAAAAAGTAAAGAATGTCACTTTCGTAGGGAGCACAATTACATTTAGCGTATGCAATAAACTTTTAAACCGCTAGGTGATCCCTAGTGGAGGAGTTTTGTCTCCTGAGGGTTTTCTGTGAAGTTACACACAAACTTCAACACATTTTTAAAATCATCGATAAAATTGAGTTTTCAAAACATGATTTTCATATATATTTAACTTTAAAACTCAAAACTATTAATCAATTCAACATGTGAATTCTCAATTTCAAATAACAATGTTATACTAATCATATTAATATCCATTCAAATTAGTCTAATACTCAAATCGTTAGATAACTCATCCATTCATGCCTAAACGTGAAGTGTGTGCATACCCAAACTAAGATTCATCCATCTCGGAATCAATCCAAACAGTAAACCATTGGATCTCATGTTTGGACTCAATTCTCACTTTAGATATACTCTCGAAATAAGATTGCTCCGATGATAGGTTCATTTTCGCTCACATGTGAGAGATTAATACGAAGCAAGAAAAAATGTCTCACATGATAGAAGAAACACGACGTAATTAATGAATAAAAGAAAATCTCATAGAAAGATACTTGTATATCCTATACATGTCATATCAAGTACTATAGATATTATATATTCACTCTCCACAAAGCAGTTACCAATGTAAGATCGGATCATAAAGGACTTTTGTAGCATTGTAATGGGGCTCAGGTAAGGGTAAGAAAGAAATGGAAGTTGAGATTCAAAGTTTCCAAGAAATTGGAAAATGAACCAATTTTTGATTTTTCTATTTCTCTCTTCTCTTTCTTTTCTAATCTCTTGCTATTTTTCTCAATATTTTTCTAATTTTTTCAACTTTCTTTTCTCACTCATTTTTTTTTTTTTGAATTTCATTTTCTTGAAGCACCTCATATTTTTCATTAAAAATTTTTTTTTCTCTATTTTTCATTAATTTTTTTGTCATACACTCTCAGTAAACACCACAATACGGTATTTCTCTACTTACTCTCTTTTCGTTCATTCTCATCCCTCGTTCTCAATTTCTCAAAAATGAGAAAGGTAAGGCTGAATTTTCAAAAATAATGAAGGGGTAAAGGTTAACATGGCTTTTCAAAGACTGTATAAATACAAATTTTTTAATAGGCTCAAAAGGGTACTAGAAGGATAAATTTATATAAGGTGGAGTATTTTAAGCTTAAACGAGCCAAAGATGGCCTTCAATCATGTCCTCAAAAGATGGTAATCTTACCTATTTGTCTTAAGCAAACATATGATACGTTCTAGCACAATGATATAAATTTAATATCATGCAAAGTCATAATTCAAAGCAAAAAGTATGAGATTATGCAAAAATAATTCATATTCAAAGATAACTTTGACTTTATGTAAGCATTCATCAATGATGTAAAATTGGCTCTAAAGCTCACTGGGTTTAGTCTCCACTAAGATCCTAAGATTCAAAATTCAAAATAGTTCCTCAATTTCTAAATCTTAAGCATGGTATACGTGCACAAAGTGTCTAAGCATGAATTTTAGGACTATCCTCAAATTATCACATTAAATTTCATTATCCTAGATACAAGTAATCAAAATATGACATCGATATTTTCAAAATTAAATTCACATGCATCATTAACTAAAGTTTGAAAACTTTAACAAAATAACATGTGTGATGGCTCTAAATTATTATTATTATTTTTTTGTGTGGTTTTAGAGGTATAAAAAAAAAGATAAAATCACACAAACTAAGGGTACTCTTAGAATTCTAATTTTAGAAAAAACAAAGTTAGGGTGTGGAGTACCCTTACTATAGTTGGTGCTCCTCCCCATCTATAACCACAACGATTTTCAAAAACTCGGGTCATTACATTACCATACACAAAGAATCATGGGTATCAAAACATTAGAGCCATCACATCACAATACTTGGATATCGAATGTTTAAAAAAAGAAAAATAAGAGCACTTGCTCAAATGTTAAAAGGATGTGCCCAACTGTCCATGTTAGAGCATGATTAGAAAGTCCTAATCCCTCAATAATCGTGATTTTTGAGCTCCCAGGTGGCGCCGTGCCTAAAATCAGTGGTGGAGCCAGGATTTTCTGATAGGGGTCCATGATAGTCGTCAAATATTATTAGTTTTGTCATGCTTATTTGATAGGCCAAATTAATAAATGAGAACCAAAATAGGGCTTATTATATATAAAAAAAATAAAAAATCTTAGGGAATAGACTTTTGAAGAATTGAGAGTCCCATTTGGGTTCAATTATGATGGCGTCTTGCTCGCCTATGCTCAGAGCCAGCCCTACACTTTATTTTACAATCACTTCACTTAAGCAAAGGAAAAGATTTGTTGATTATCTTGAATCTGGTGACGAAGATTGTTTTTCATCCTAATCTTCCCTACAATAGATCTTGAGATCGCGAGCCTACCATCAAACAGTTAGATGTTTATTCCTTGACGAGCCATCAAACATGATTCATATTCACTTTTTAAGATGTGTGCCACGTATACTCCATATCTTATCATCTGATAACGGGCACATATGATCTCAAGATCTATTATATGAAAGCTTAGGACGGAAACCAATCTCTATCATTAGATTCAAAGGAGTTAACTTGTTTTTCCGTTGTCTTAAGAGAGGTGACTATAACATAAAGTGGTGTGGTAGTAACACCCTTCTGTGGGTTGGAAAAAAGAGGGGTTGGAAAATTTTAATAATGGGTAACGCTATTAAAAATTCCTTATTTTTGGCAAAAAATAAATCAAAAAATTTTGGTCACTTAATATATATAGATATATAGATGCGCTAGGGAGATCCCTCATGAAGACCGATTGCCCTTAAAAACTCCTTAAAGGGAGTTTAAGATTTTTAAAACTCTCTTTAAAAGGAGTTTAAGATTTTTTTAAATGATAAGAGATCGCAGGATCCTCTATCAATGCCTAAAATAAATGTTTCTTATATTCTTTTATGAGTTAATCTTTATGTATAAATGCTTTCCGTAGCCCATTGTTCCTTATAGTTTGCAACCTTTTTTAATGAAGCATAGCTTCTTGCCCATAATTTCCTTACCGGCATAGAGATATCTAGGTTAAAATCGCATATAGCAGGGCTTGATTAGACATAAATATTGTACCATTTTATATAAGAACATAATTAATAATTTAAGATGTGGGTGATTTAAATCATTAAAGTGATAGATCATAGAATTTTAAAAAATGAGATATTAGAGAAAACAAGGGATATATTAAAGTATATGGCACCAACCCAACCCATTGAGAGTCATATTTAATTTGAAAGGAGTTTGGGCAACGGTTGGCTAAGGAATTCTTTAACCTTAACCCTAATAAAATGAAATTCCGTAAGGACATGAATTGAGCTGCTGGTTGATTGTTCTGCAATCTGTCAAAAGAATAATTATCGTTTCTTTTATTTAGTCCATCCGTTCATTTCAACATATTTATGGGACGGTATATTGAAAACCCAACACCATTCTTAGTACACGGGTGCAATCACCTAATATCATCTCGACCAAATTGAAAACCAAGTAACAAAAAACAAAAATAAAAAATAAAAAACCCTAGAAACGGACACCAGTCGCTTATTATAGTTGTCCCCATTTCGGGTCACGACGTATCATTTCCCCTCTTTCCCCCCTGTTTCGTTATCCGTTTTCTCTTTCCATCTAACAACCGCGAAAACCCTACGAATTCAAAGCTCCCTGCAACTAATCCCACATCTCTTCTTCTTAATCTCACTTCTCTCGTCTTGTTCTCAGGTATTCTCTGCTCTTCTCATATCTCTGGAGCATTAGGGTTTAATTTGCAGTTGGATTGTTCTAGTTTCAGATGCAATATTATTTTATTTACTTTTTAGAATGAGTTTTGTGGCACATTGGTTATTTGATTTTGTAGTGAGGATATTAGGATTATTCTATGTTAGAGTTTCTTATTATTCTTCTCATGATTCAATAATAAGAGTATACCATTCGAAATGCCGTCTCTGACAGCTTTATATGGCTCGTGGTGCGATTCAGATTTAACGAAGTTCTCCAGAGATTAAATGGTGATATCTTTGTTCACGGTGATGGGAAATCTATCAACTCGGGTAGTGGTGGTGAATGGTCTATATCCGTTTGGCAAAAATGTCTTTTTCACGAAGGGGACGATTTTTGGGTCTCTGTTAATCGTCACTATTTAAATTTTGAGGAGCAAGCTCGATTTTTATTCCGTAGAGCTTCTGAAGTTATAATTGTACGGGTTGTTGTTGTTGTTGTTAAATGTCAGAAACTGATATGGCAATTATCAAACCGGAGGTATGCTAGAAACTTTATTATTATTATTACTACTATTATTATTATTATTATTAGTGTTATCGTTTTTATATAACTCAAACTTGTCATTTAGAAGTTTTCTAATCGTAATTAAAAGATGCAGATTGGTATTGGCATGTTTTTTCGAGGAATGTAATTTGGACACCTCAATCAATCGATAGAGCATTAAAAAGTCACCTATTTATGCCATGCAACAGTTATCTTTGACTAATCGAAGTCGTCCTAGTGGCAGAACATCATGTGAACTAATGTTAGTCTAAAGCGGTTGGTTATGATGTTCATATCTAACTTAGGATCGAAACTGAAATTTTCAGATTGGATAGTAATGATCTTTATTTCTTGTTAGACTAAAGTGAAGTTCACATGATATCCAACCACTTTTACATAATGGATTGTAAAAATCATGTGCTATGTGGCATCACATGGCCTAAAAATATGCCAGGAAAGATTAATATGAAGTGATGTAGGTGACCAGAGTCAAATCTCATGTAGTTTATATGTGTTGGTTCGAGGGCTTTGTTCACTAATTTTCATTTTACAAATATAAATACAAACCATCATTCTCCTGTTTCTCAATGGAATTTAATTTGCCATTTTTACGATTAGTTTGTTTACTAGTTTCCTGCTTTAAATACATTGTCCACAGGCTATGAAGTCATACATCTGGCTCCAAACCACTGATGGGTCAATCCAACAAGTGGAAGAAGAGGTTGCCATGTTTTGCCCCATGATATGTCGTGAAATACTCCAAACGGGCATGGGATCTTCTAAGAACTTTGCTATTCTGCTTCCCCAAAGAGTCAATCCAGCAATCTTGAGCTTAATACTTGATTATTGCCGGTTTCATCAAGTACCTGGTCGTTCTAATAAGGTTTGACATGTTTTTGGCGTTACTATACACTCATATATGATTGCTTTTTTAAAAACTAGTTTCTTATATCTTTATGTGATTTCTAAATGGAACAGCCTGACAAATTTCGCGAATCTGAGAAACAAATTATTTATGACCCCTTGGCAGTTATATCTGTCAAAATATCTACATCTATCTAGAAAAAAGCTTATTAGATGACCCTCAATCAATAGTAACTATTCTACAATATGGCCATTATACCTTACAGCACTTGAACTTTGAATAGTTGTCCAAAGACTGCTGCTACATATGCAAAGGTTCCTTTATCTACTATGCACTCACACTTTTCACTTTCTCTAACCTCTGTATCATACATGCCATCCTATGAATTTGGAGTTATTTTCATTTTTTTACTGATTTAAATGAACTTCTTACATATTTCATCCGCATTTATCCAGTCGATTTTTTCATAAACACACATATTTTAGGCAATTCCATGCTTTTGAAATTTTTTACCGTTATTATCTAGGAACGAAAATCGTATGATGAGAAGTTCATTCGAATCGACACAAAAAGATTGTGCGAGCTGACATCTGCAGCTGACAGCCTCCAATTGAAGCCTCTAGTTGATCTCACGAGCCGGGCGCTCGCTCGAATGATAGAAGGAAAAACTCCGGAGGAGATACGTGAGACATTCCATTTGCCTGATGATCTCACTGAGGTGTTTGTTGGTTGAAAGTGCAGGCATTGTACTTTCCTTTATTTTTTCTTTCTTTCCTTTTATTCAGATTTGGTTGATTTCAGGAGGAGAAGCTGGAGCCTCTGAGAAACACATGTGATGATCCACGGATTCGGCTATTGAATCGGTTGTATGCAAGAAAGAGGAAAGAATTAAAAGAGAGAGAGAAATTAAAGGTTCTGACGTCATCTAGATTTGTTGTGCATGTTTTTATTTATATTTTTAAATTACAATTTCTGGATGTCGCTTATTTTGCAGTATAGGTTCATTTTTGCGTTCATTTTTTTACAAAAATATTTTAAGCATATGGGGATTAAACTTGCATGTCTTTTCATTGTTATCATGCAAATACAGATCTATAATATCCATGTAGCTGACATTGATCGCAAACACATTTTCCATTCTTTTTTAGAACGTTGAAGTTGAAGAGGAGCGTGTTGACGAGCGTTCAGTTGATGACCTTCTGTCATTTATAAATGGAGAAGCTGGAGGTATCTGTGAGTCACATTTCTCTTTTTTCTTGCATCCAGGACCTGGTGGCAATGATTCTATGAATAGTTTCTTTTCTGTTATTTCTTAATGACCAATTCACTATGCATCATTACACCTAACTCAGCGGCAAACATTTTTGAAGCCCCTAGTTTGTCAAAGAGACCTAATCTTAGATCTGCTTATTGCTATATTTATTTTATATATTTTTTGGCTGGTGTTATTATTTTAGTCAATAAAGTGAATCGACAACTCATGGAAATTGTTTCAGCTGTTATTATTGCACTTTTGTTATTGGTAATAAAAATGTATTAAAAGAAGGAAAAATAAAGCAACTAAGAAGCCAAAGATGAGTCACAAACAAGGTGCTTATGACATGTCTGAACCAAACAAACCAAAAGACACTAAGAAAAACCACAAATAATGATGAAAGAGAAACCATCTTATTGGGGAAGCGGCTACAAAATCTGGTAATATTGGATGTGCCAAATAAACCTTGTTAGGAAGAGAGTTTGCCATCTTGGTGGCCTTCATAAGAGTGTGCCTCCAACAAAACACCATAGAGTCATTGGGGCCCCAATTCTTATCAAAAGTGTATCAAGGCACAATGGGCACACGGCACCTCGAGAATCCTAGTCGAGATCATTGTTTGAGTCCTCCTCGATGATGATTGGATCCTCATACAAAGATGGTACAAGCATATCCATTTAGCTAAAGCTGTAGACTCTTTGATTTTCGCATCACCCACTCAATCGCCACCGATTTAAAAGTTACTAGTCAGCGCTTTCCATGTACCAAACCTTTATCAATATTTACTTTTTGCCACAGAAGCCCCATGGCAAGAAAAGTCATCTTTAGATATGAAATGGAACATCTGTTATAGAACATTTAAAACCATAAATCAAGCCCTAATTCTCTAACTTGATCCATAAGCCTATGATGAGCTTCTACACTCCACAGTGATGGGGACATCAGATACAAGCAGCCGCCAATGACGTTTCGAAGGCGAAAGAAGAATGTGAAAACATTTTAGTTGATTAGGATTCTTTTAATAAGTGGTTTGTTTTAATATTAGTTTCCTTCTTTGAATCAATTAGGGGTCAGACACATATGTGCAATGTGACTGTTAATCCCATTGCTTTCTGCGCAACCATCGGAAAAGTGATTATAAGTCTCTCAATATGTATCGGAATTGTGTGATTATTGTCTTGTTGGAAAGCTACTTCGCTAAGCTTTCAAACAAGACCAATTTCATGTCAATTGGACATCGTTTGACCCTTTAAAAGTGGCCGCGTAATAAAAAAATGGAATTAATGGTGAAATTAATTATGACGTTAAATTAGAAAGTTTTAATAGTTGATTAAGAGTTTTATTTTAAGTAGTATTCTTAGTGTTTTGTTTGTCTATTTAAAGGCTTGTAAACAACTTTATTATGACTTTTTGGTTAATGAAATTGCTTATGCAAAATTGAGAGTTTTAAACTGTTGTGAGGGTGTGATTCTCTCAAAATGGAGAGTGAATCTTCGATTCTCGCTTGCGATTTGGTGCGAGGCAAACTCTTCTTCCATTTCTATCTTCTTTGGATATACAGTTTGCATAAGTAACGTAACCCTAATTATTATTTATCCATTAAATCCTAGATCTAGCCTATTTATTCCATAAAAATCCAAAATCAAATTACCCGTTTTTCATTAAATCATTATTAGCCTTTTATTTTTATACGGTATCGAGGGAATCCGCTTGCAAGTTTGTTTGACGCCCTAAAACTATCGGAGATCTAGCTGTTCATAAGAGCCCTAGTTTTCTAGATCCGTGATAGGGAACGTACACGAAAGTAATGCTATTGTCGGCCAGAATTAAATCATTTAATTGAATTCCTAGAATTTTCCGTAATTATTTGTTATGAGAAATTATTATTTTTAATTGATTAAATTAATTTTAATCCTACTCTCAACCCTAACATTGCATTTAGTAAGATTTTGCAACAAATTGGAGAGTGCCTCACTTGTGAGTGGACAATTTGTCAGAGGGAGTAAATATATCCTACAAGAGTTATTTGTTCTTAAAACATTGATTTTGTATTCCCCGCACTTCTTTGTGAGACTTTCTTGTTTGGAAATTACACGCAAGAGGGGTTGCTGGCCACTTTGGTCGTAATAAGACTGTCCCATTGGTTGAAAACCGATTCTATAGGCCCAATCTCACCTGAGATGTTGCCAAAATTATCAACCAGTGTCGTGTTTGCCAGTTGGCAAAGCAACAGAGGCAGAACACCTGATTGTATACACTTTTACTAGTGCCACACCCCCGTGGCAAGACTTGTCAATGGACTTCGTGTTAGGCCTCCCTATACCCTCCGAAAGCAAACTCAGTGTTTGTTGTTGTGAGCCGTTTTTAAAAGATGACCCACTTCATTGCGTGTTTGAAGACCTCCGATGCAAGTCACATTACTACCTTGTTCTTTAACGAGGTTGTTCGTCTACACGGTTTACCTAAGACGATAATGTCTGACCTCAACGTTAAATTTTTCAGTTATTTTTGGAAGACACTATGACACAAAATGGGGACGCAGCTATAATTTCCATATCATCTCCAAACTGATGGGCAAACCGAGGTTGTCAATAGGAGTTTAGGAAATTTGTTAAGATGTCTAGTGGGCGAGAACATTAGGAGCTGGGATTCCGTATTACCTGTCGTTGAATTTGCACATAACAATTCTGTTAATAGGACCACATGCATGAGTCCGTTCCAAATTGTGTATGGGTATAAACCTAGGACGCCATTAGATCTCATTCCCATGTCCATTCATCAAAAGTCATCAGAGACTACATCCACATTCTCGTATCGCGTTCATGAGTTGCATGTTGAGATTAAGAAAATAATTCATTTAAAAAATAAAAAATACAAGTTCTTTGCAGATTCTCACAGATGGTTCAAAGAATTCCAAGAGAGTGATTTTGTTATAATTCGGAATAGACCCGAGCGATTCTTGCAAGGAGTTGCAAAGAAGTTACAAGCTCGCGGTGCTGAACCCTATCAGATCTTGAAGCATGCTGGTTCTAATGCTTACATCTTAGATCTTCCATCGGAATTGGGGATTAACACGACTTTCAACTTGGAGGATCTTGTTCCATTTCATGGCCCTTCAACCATCCTTGCGTACCCCTTTGAGCCTTCTACATCCAATGACCCAATTATTTCCCTTCCCACACCGTTACCCCCACCTACTCGACAATTCCATGAGATCATCGAAGATGTGCTAGAAGATCAGATTGTGTCCACTAGCCACGGGGGACTTCAGAAGTATTTGGTCAAGTAGAAGAACAAGGCCAACATAGAGAATATTTGGATTACATAGGAGGAATTTCAGCAGCTTGATCCATATCTTTTGAACCTCTATCACAACCAACATTCATCGGGGGTGAATCCATCTAACCCGAGGAGAGTTGATGGGGACATCAGATTCAAGCAACCGCCAGTGACGTTTCGAAGGCGAAAGAAGAATGTGAAAACATTTTAGTTGATTAGGATTCTTTTAATAATGGTTTGTTTTAAGATTAGTTTCCTTATTTAAATCAATTAGGGGTCAGACACATATGTGATATGTGACTGTTAATCCTGTCACTTTCTGTGCAACCATCGGAAAAGTGGTCATAAGTCCACCAATATGTGTCGGAATTGTGTGATTTTTGTCTTGTTGGAAAGCTACTTCGATAAGCTTTTAAATAAGACCAATTTCACTTCAATCAGACATCGTTTGATCCTTTAAAAAAAGAGATTAATGGTGAAATTAATTATGACCGTTAGATTAGAATGTTTTAATCGTTGATTAAGAGTTGTATTTTAAGTAGTATTCTTAGGGTTTTGGTTTACATATTTAAAGACTTGTAAACAACTATATTATGACTTTTTGGTGAATGAAAATTGCTTATGCAAAATTAAGAGTTTTAAACTTTCGTGACGGTGTGATTCTCTCAAAACGGAGAGCGATTCTTCGATTCCCGCTTGCGGTTTGGTACGAGGCCAACTCTTCTTTCATCTCTATCTTCTTTAGATTTACGGTTTGCGTAAGTAGCGTAACCCTAATTATTTATTTATTCATTAAATCCCAGATTTAACCTATTTATTCCATACAAATCCAAAATCAAATTACCCATTTTTCATTATATCATTATTAGCCTTTTATGTTTGTACGGTATCGAGGTAACCTGCTTGCGAGTTTGTTCGACAACTTAAAACTATCAGAGATCTAGCCGTTCATAAGATCCCTAGTCTTCTAGATCTGCGATAGGTAGGGAACGTACACAAAAGTAATGCTATTGTGGGCCGGAATTAAATCATTTAATTGAATTCCTAGAATTTTCCATGATTATTTGTTATGAGAATTGTTATTTTTAATTGATTAAATTAATTTTAATCCTAATCTCAGCCCTAACATTGCATTTAGTAAGTTCCCGCATCACACTATCACCTCAAAGGTAAAAGGGGGAAAGCAGGTTGTCCTGTCTCAAACCTAGTGAACCCTTGAAATAATTGCAGCTGCCCCATTTGCCAAAATTACGAACCAAGCCGTGGAATAGCACGCCTTCATCCATAGTCATCATTTCATTTTGAAGCTCTTTCTTCCTAACATATAATTTAGAATCTTTCAATTGACTCCATGAGCTTTTTCTATAACCACTTTACACATAATATTTGATTCCGTTGACCCATGCATCGAATCCACACATTCATGTGCTACCCGCCACCACGTACTAAATTAGACGGCTATGAATGAAAGCATCTTGATTAGAGAAAATAATTTTGGTCATTAACTGCTTTATATGATTATCAAGCACCTTGGCCATAATTTTATACAAGCGTCCATGTTATTAGTCTATAATCACCCAACTCCACAACCCCCTCACACACGAGGATCAAAGAGCTGAGAGGATAGTTGAGAACTTTGCCGATTCTTCTCCCATGGAACTCTAACACCTTTACAACATCCTTTGTTAGTAACTCCAAAAGGTGCTTATAGAAAGTTAGAGAGAAACCACCCAGACCCAGACCCATACCCTAACCCTAACCCCACTAGATTTCGAAATTGCTTTATCTCTTCTGCATAATTCCCATCCGTGTGTTTGTGTCGCTATGGTATGTTATGAATGATCTCGAGGAATCCCATTAGTTTACTCTACCACAGGCATTTGTGAATCCTTGCTTAACCATTTATCATCATTTATGTTGGAAGATGTTTACTCAAATGAAGTTTGTTTTTGGAATGGAATAATTACATAAGGTTTAGGGAGAACCCTTGGTTTGAAAAAAAAATAAGATCTAATTTGTCCGACATGTTCTTTAATGTGTTTTTTGGGTCTGAGCTTTTGTATCAAAGAGAAGACGAAAATACAAGAGAAAAACTTGTGTATGGTGGATGGCATGTGAATTGGGCTCTCGCTTTTGGAAAAAGAAGGAAACATGAACTTAGTTTTTCACAAAAAAGAGACACGAGTTCCTGCAGAGAGAAATGACCCACTGGATTGGGGAGATCTTTGATCCTTGTGAAGCTCGCTCTTGTTATTTTTCCATCTTCAGACGGAACTTGACTCAATAGCCAATGTGCTAGCAAAAGGAGGAGATAAGGTTTATTTTGTATATGGAAGCTGTGAGCTTAAGGCATTGTAGTGTTTTTTATTTCATTCTGTTTCTTTCTTTTGCCCATCAGTTACGCGTTGAACTCTTTTTGTGCGTTTTGCTTCTTTGTAATCAAATCATCAATTATAAAAGGAAGAAGGAAAAGAAATTAATGGCTGACTCTAGCTAGAGGAGTGGGAAGGACTTTCGCTTGTCACAAGGGAGAATTTCCAACTGTAGTTTCCTGTTCCCTTGAGGCATTGGTTTGATTTTGCTGAGGTTGTGGGGCTCTTCTTCATAGCTTACTTGTTTATAGTATTCGCTTGAATGAAAAAATAAGGAAAAAAAATCGAAGATGATTAGTACTCGGTGGCAAGTGTGATTCTCTCTTTCACATTTTTTTATATTTTTATGTGATTAGTAAAAAAAATAATTTCTTAAACGTTTGGTTTGGTTGCGGTATGGGAACCATTTTTTTGCATATCTTCTGTCTGCTATAATATTGAGAAATTAATTTCCGAAACTCATGGATATAACAAAATGTACTAAAAAAGTCATTTACATGTTAAAAGAAGAAGAGCTAAATGAAAATTCTTTTTTAAATGTTATAGTGGCCAACTTGGCTATGACTGGAGCTAAGTTGACTAGAGTATGACATAACTGAGGCTAGTACAACTTGGCTGAGTCGTTGTAGACCCCTTTCACATTATAGTACTCGGGCAAGTCATTTGTTGGAAGATTTATATCGGCCTCCATTTATAGATTTAATATGCAAGTCTGCAAGCCTTATCGGGTGGATATGGTAGCCTTTCTTTATTGTAAAAATGACCATGTTAGTTCGTTCTACTACTAGTATACTATCTAGTTTAAATATTCTATGCGATGTATTATAGTGAGATCCGTCTTAATAGAGATTTCTATAAGACAGGTTTTAATTGGTTGATGGTAATGAATGGAGGCTACTAGTTCTGATAGAGGTAATCCAAACTCTAATACGAGTATCTATATATATATATATATATATATATATATATATATATATATATATATATGTGATATTATGTACCCAACTCATTTAAACACCAAAATGATGTTTAAATGATCTTACACCATCAATAGTCTAGGATATGGGTGATCCACACCGTCAAAGTGATAGGTCATAGATTGAAGTGCAACATGCCCAGAAATGGTGTTTTACGGAGATTTAAACCATCCTATCCGTTGACTTTAATATCAACAGTTGTTTTTAGTTTTAATTGCTGATATTATATTCCATCATTCAGATGGTTCACATCCACTTATAGGCATGTTTCTTTGGGCTGAGATATGTTCCAATCATGGATCAAAATTTCGTCCGATACCGATACGTATCGGACGATACGTATCGGTATCGGAGGTGAACGATACGGTACATTCAATGTACCGTATCGTTCACTTTATATGGAAAGCCCGGACGATACATTCAATGTATCGTCCGATTTTTTACTGTTCCGATACGTATCGTCCGATACGTATCGGTTTTGAGCTCGGACGATACGTATCGGATACCCGGTATTTTAACCCATGGTTCCAATGGTGGATTGCCACTTTGACAATTTAGCATGGTCACAGTTGTGCGTCACATGGCATAATGATAAATCATTGCTTCAATGGTGTGAGGCAAAAACTATAAATTTAATGGTGTAAGTTCATTTAAACACCATTTTGGTGTTTAAATGTCAGTTAGGAGCCATTATCCATATATATATATATATATATATATATATATATATATATATATATCATGGTTTTAAAACTCGCCGAGTCGACTTGACCCAGTTTCGGATCGACTCGGCTACAAACTCGAATTGGGTTGAGACTCGGTCGACTCGCCGAGTTGACTCCAAAACTCGGCTGAGTTTGTCAACTTGGCGAGTTGACTTGAAGTTCATAGGTCTGGGCTGGCGGGGTTTTAAAACATTTGTAAGGGCATATTTGTAAATTAGCAAGTATGCCCTTTATATATTTATGCCTTTAGGGCTTCAGCCCTTGATTTGATAGAAACTCAACGAGCAAAAAAGAAAGAAAGAAGAAAGAAGAGGAAGAAGAAGCCTGTGCGACAGTACAACTTATTCTTCGTATCATATGATGTAAATATCTTTAATTTTTTTTTTCTTATTATATATCTATGTATGTATGTGTGAGAGTGAATATGACCCTGGTTAGGTAGTCCGAAGGATTACCTTCACTGTGGTTCGAGCCTCTAAAATCCTAAAACATAGTTTTGGTGCCACGCGGACCAAGGGGACATTGCTTAAATCAATTTGAAAAAAGTCGAAAATATGTGTATATACATCTATTTATGTATGTGTGAAATTGAATAGGACCCTGGTTCGGTAGTCTGACGGATTACCTTCATCGTGGTTCGAGCCTCTAAATAAGCCTGTACCACAATACAACATATTCTTCGTATCATATGATGTAAATATCTTTAATTTTTTTTTTCTTATTATATATATATATATATATATATATATATATATATATATATATATATATATATATATGTGTGTGTGTGTGTGTGTGTGTGTGTGTGTGTGTGTGTGTGAAAGAGAGAGAGAGAGAGAGAGAGAGAGAGAGAGAGAGAGTGAGAGAGAGAGAGAGAGAGTGAATAGGACCCTGGTTAGGTAGTCCGAAGGATTACCTTCACTGTGGTTCAAGCCTCTAAAATCCTCAAACATAGTTTTGGTGCCACATGGACCAAGGGGACATTGCTTAGATCAATTTGAAAAAAATCGAAAATATGTATATATACATCTATGTATGTATGTGTGAAAGTGAATGGGACCTTGGTTAGGTAGTCCGAAGGATTACCTTCACCGTGGTTGGAGCCCCTAAAATCCTAAAACATAGTTTTGGTGCCACGTGGACCAAGAGGGCATTGCCTAGATTATTTTGACAAAGGTCGAAAACTCATGTACACGGCAGGAGTAAAAAATTTACAATTAATGGTTCAATATCACACGGTGAATATCAGATTTCCTTTTTTTTTAATTGATCTATGCCATGTTCCCTTGGTCTACGTGGCACCCAAACAGGGTTTTGGCCCCTTTGAGTGCCATGTAGCACCAATTCCCTCCCACCCATCCACACACACAGACACACATTATTGTGCTCTGGATCAGCCATGCACCATATTTAGTTCCGCAAATTTGGTTAGTTTCCTTGGGGTTGCTAAAAATTGAACTAGCAGTATTTTCATTCTGCAAATTGAATTAGCAGTTCATGTGACTGTAGCTAAAAGTCAGTTAGTTTGGAGTATGACCCTCAAAGAGTCCAAATAGAATTCGAAGCTTTTAGGTTTTCTTACCGATCAAAAAGAAAGAAAAAGCTTTTAGATTTTTAAATCTTGCCACAATCAATTTCCCATTACACTTACAAGAACAAGTGGGTTGGTATTCTTTGGATCAGTTGTGTATGATAAGTACTGCAAAATTTGCTTTTTGATTTTAATCTCCTTGAATTTACTAACAATCAACATACTCATTCTGCGAAGTATTGTTGCTAAAATAATTGCTCCTGACCATCTTAGATACCCTGAAATTTTTAATAAGAGCTTCCATGAATTTTTCTCTGTTATTTGTGGATCTCAATTAAGGTGAGAAAATCTGTTTCTTTGATGTTTTAGTTGCCTTTTTTTACAGATTCAAAGGGGATTAGAGCTGCTAAGCATAAAAAGAAGAATCGAAGAAAAAAGGACCAATCAAAGGAGCTTTCTTCAAACAATGTAAGCAGGAATCCTAAGGTTATTATTGATTACCAATCAAAAGAAGAATTCCTAAGGCTGGTATCACATCTTAAATTCTTCAATCAATGAATAGAAAGGAAACTTGGTGATTAGAAGTCTGAACATGCGGTTGGGTGTTGGGATTCATCCAATGTCCAAGCATCGACTTCCAAACTGTATTTTGCACGGAAAGAGAGGTTCTTCATTTTTATTTTATAAAGTTAAGCATGGGGAGAGATCTATTTCCCGTTGAGAACTCATGGAACACTTGTTTTTCAGATAAGGTGTTAGCTGGCATTCTCCTTCAAGAATTTGACACCGTTCATATTGGTGACTGGACATTGTTAAAAGTTATCTCCCACAAAAACTAAATAACAGTGGGGCATGTCAACATTATAGAGAACTTAAAAATAAAGAGAAGTTTTATTCTTATTTATTAACCTAAGGACATATACAGAATAACAGAAAGAATAATATCCAAAAATGACTAAACTATTCTGGAACAGTCAATAATGCACTTAATAGATCTTTTTTTATGTGTGTATTATACCATGCAACACTTACGTCAAACTCATGATGTGGCAAGAGAAATCATCATGAGTTTGCTAAAGAGAAAACAAAAGATTCCGATAAGAGATTTTGGAAGACAGTCTGGCACTTGAAGCTTTGAGGAAACATTTGGAAGGTAGCCAGGAATGATACGATGTTCCATCTTGGAACTGTTGGAAAAAAAATGACAATTGATTGTAAGATACCTGATTTATTCATGAAGCACTGAGCGCTAGTAGTCAAAATAGAAAACTTGTTGTGATAGTAGAATGTGTGAAGAGAGATGGACTCTCTTTGCTGCAAGAAGCCAACAAATCCAACAAACCCAGCTGTGCTCGTGTCAATATCCCTCTTCCAAAATCATCACAAGAGGTGCACAGCTATTATGAGCACACAAAGCAGGTGAAACTTTGCTTTTGACTTGTCACTAGTTTGGCGCTAAAAATACATCCATGCATTTCCTAATGTTGGCAGAGGGAGATTGGCCTGAGCTCCACCAACTAATGTCGGGTACCTGATACCAACTCTTGACACAAAACAATGTCTTGTTTCTAGTTCTTTTATGAGTATATGAGAGGATAGAATTATGAATGACTGTGTAAGGTTAAGAGTAGCCCTAATATATGAATAATTATCGGACCATTGTTTGAGAGGGTTTGGACATGTTGACCATAATTCTGTCCTTTTCTGTTACTCCACGCATTTACCTTAGCATACACATCTTGGCCATATGTGCTTTGTCTTCTTGTTTCTTCGTCATAGTTCAACACTCTGCACCCTTCAATTATGCAGGTCTTATCCTTGCTTCTTAAAAATGCTGAAATGACCCTTCAATTGACGCCAAAGTTGTTGATCATCCCCCGCCACTGCACGTGTCTACTTTGCCCACCCTATTTCTATCCTATTTGAAATGGCCTCCTCAAAGGCATTGTCTGATTGTGCGGTAGAGCCTAGATACCAAAATCTTTCGCACTAAATGATTTTCTATTTTGACAAAGGCCTACAATCATGTTAACTAAACTTGCACTCCATATATCCTATGTATGTTATATTAATTTTCGAACCCTTAATTAGGAAAGGCTTTCTCCATAGTTCCCTCGTATCCATTTTTTGCTTTCTTGTTTAGTATTAGCACTACATCATCAATTAACAGCATACACCAGGGAATTGCATTTTTAGTTATGCTGTCAATTAATCTGTAATCAATACAAACATGGATATGGAGAGCTTTGGGCTGATACGGAAGAAGGCAGGATTTAGTTTCCTCTCTGGCGAGGTCTATGCGGCTGGCGTGCTAAGAGTTTTGGGTCTTCAGCATGTCTGTTTTGTTTCCTTTGTTGGGCTGTTAGGGGTCTCAGGTCTGGTGTTGGGTTTTGTGCTCTAGTTCCTCACTGACGCTGTAGCACATGTATGTTTCCCTCTTTTTTTTCTTTTAAATATGCTTATCGATAAAAAAGAAGTATGCACATGCATATCCTTCTATGTACATAATAAGCCACCTTACACTGTCCAACCACCCAAATGAGCAGTATGAGATTAAGAAATGTGGATGGCTGTCTTCTTTACTGCACCTCACCTTGGTTCTTCTAGGTTTACGAAATGAAAAGAAAACAGACAAGACTATCCGGTACACTGGCATTAGAAAGAAAACCAAGCCCAGCCGGTGCTTGAAGCGTCAGTTGAGCAGGAGTTCCTCCGGCCGGATAAGCGAAGGGAGAAGGGAGAGCTTCCCTTTACAGAAGCTCGACCGCCCCTGCTTCTGTACCTTATCACAGTACTTGCCTTGTTAGTGAGCAGTCCTTAACTGTCTTGTTAGCACTATTCAACGAGCTAAGCAATCGAGCAAGAATTTCCTTTCGTTTTAAAAAATTGATTAAGAAATTCAGCTGGATTTTTGGTAAAATCCGGTTGATTCAAACTTGTACTTGAGTGGCATGAAAGCGAATCCAATTCTATTTATTTATTTATTTTTTAAACTTTGCTCCAAAACTTATGTTTAATCATAACCAAAATTGTTGACTGGATGACTGTTTCTTGTGCTTTAGGAATCAGGTTCTCTTTCTACTGTATGCCGAAATGGTGGGGTTGGCAGTATTTTTGTCCCTAGTCCTAGTAGAACTTCAAAATTACAGGGAGCTGATGATGATACTTATGCAGCGAAAGTTGAGTTTGAGGATCCTGATATTGATGATGAGCTAGACCCAGCAATGAAGGAAAAAATTGATAGGTGAGGTATCTTTGGGCCTCAGTGTGCATGGTAGGATGTTTTCCTCGAGTTCATGAAGCTGTTGTTATTTGGAAGTTTGAGATTCTTTCAAAAATATTTTTTTGGCATTGTACCTGATATTGATATGCTGGTTAAAATACTCAGGGTACTGATTTTATCACAGGTTTAATCGTATACCTACATTGTGAGGGTGGTTCAATTTTTTCGGTTTTTGTTTATTATTTATCCTTCCTAAAACTTAAAAGCACTATATTTTGACAATATTATCTATTTTCATGAAGTTTAATTATTGACTTTTCACACACTTCTCTTGTGCTTTAAATAGTGTGCATACTCATTTTGGTATATTTGGCATTTATATAGTACTGGTTTCAATTTAAATGTAATGTTATTTTAAGGAATGCTTCTCCCCAATATATATGGGTGAATAAACCGATCCCACATATATTGGAAATGAAGGAATGATTTGGGAATTGCACCGGGTAGCGGCCAAAGGGGACCAGATTGGTGAAAGGGCGCAATTGCATACAAACTACTTTTGATAGATACATCCTGTGACAGCCCGGATTTCGGCACCCCGAAACCCGTGCTATCAGCACGATTATCTTGATCGTGCACCTTGACTAAGCACGGAACATTAGTATATCAAGCAACAATAATGAACTGCAATTAATAGCTAGAATAGCGGAATAAATATAGTTTTAAAACCTCTCAAAAGACAGTTCTACCTTCATGCCTATGCATGAATGGAGAACCGATCCGAACCATCGATGATCGCTGATCATCAAGGATGGTTCGCCCCAAAAGAATAATCTCACAAATTAATTACATTGTTTAACAAAAATATAAGGCTTGACATACCAAGCCGTACCAAACAAGCTCACAATACTCTCAAAGATACATAACGGAGTCCTCTAGAAGAAGTCCTCAGGAGGTGGCTCCAACTCGTCACCAGGTGCAAGATCCGACTCACTAGGGTCAACGTCCCCGGAAGCCGCAGCAGCTGCTAATAGTGGACCTGCGACGTATAGTCTAAAGGAATGAGCTACATCCTAGCTCAATAGGGAACAAAAACACGGTGAACATATAAATTAAAACTCACATATATTCCGTGATATGCCATGCATGATGTATCTATGCAGTTAC